>CM028134.1:493102500-495502500 GCA_016271365.2 Neoceratodus forsteri
ATCTGTTAAACCCCTGAACTTTAATCAAGCTGCTACCATACTGACAGCCATGATTTACTTCCAAAACTGCATAAGGAAAAGGGTGGCGACTGCTTTGTATACTTGCACTCAAATTCCAGCCCTTCTTAATAATACACTAAAAGCATTTGTACAAACACACACAAGGAAATTAGCATTGTAAAGTGTATATTATTCCCCATGCTGATGAAAAAAGATAAGCTTTCACTGGATATGCATTATTTAGCTCATATAGTTATCCTGTGTATTTATGAGTTTAAGTGTGAGCATTTAATTAAATCCTTAAGTGCTGTAACTACTAATCAAAGTGGGTTACCTATTAAATACTTTTGTAATATTGCTGTTCAACACAATGTGGAAATTGTACCTACTGTACCTAAAAGTCTACACTAAGAAATGGATGTAGAAGTACTGTGCAAGTAGGTCTACAAGGTGTGTGTGCCATCGGTGTTTGATAATAGCCTTACTCTGATTTTGTTTTTATAGAAGAAACTGAGAATCAGCATTGAAGTTACATTGTTTGAGCTTTACACTCTGTTAGCACTGGTACTTGTGGGATTCATTCAATTTAAAAAAAAAGTAAGAATCTGTAAACTACTTACAACTTTTGACAGTGTGACCCTGTTCTGAAATTCACTGTCAAGTATATTCATTTTCCAATTACATATTTATAAGTAGTTATGAATAAGGAAGCATTAATCTGGCCAGCAGTTGATGTTGCCTGGAGGATTAGCAAGGCCAGGCACCCTACTTTGCTCCACTCACAAGGAAAACCTCAGTACTTTTATGTTTTGTGGAAGCTGAACAACTACTGGCTGAAAAAAGCTACTAGCTCTCAACAAAAACTGTTGGCTTGTTGAGATATCACATATTCGGTAGTGGCAGAAAGTGGAAATAATCATTATTTGTGCCATTCGTGTGCATGTTTGTGCATACTGCATTACATGGCCTACACCTATCCAGAATGTTCAAGTTCTGATTAGAATTCTGCAGAATTTTGGAAATTCTGACTGATTCCATAGAATTCTACCAGAAGTGGAATTCTGAAATTGAAAAAGAGATTTGTGGGTTTTTATATAAACTGTAGATTAGTCATTTGCAGTTCGTATCACTGCTCCATGGTTTATGTAAACCACAGATTCATTTCCTACAAACTGCAGAAAACTAATCCACAGTTTCCATAAACTGTGAACAACAAATCTGTGGTTTAATATAAAGCGTTGTTGGAATCCTGTGGCATTGATCAGGACATTCCAAGAAACATTTCTGAAATGCAGTTGTCATTCTGCCTGAATTCAGCTGGCGAATTTCAGTGTACTCCCAACAGCTCCAACATGGACGCACCTGGAAATGAGCTAGTTACCACTAAGTGTGTCTTTTCAGCTCAAATAATGAAACAAATAAACAGTCTTCAAGAATTTAGAAGGACAAACATCATTTGAATTTGCATACTGAATTCCAGAATTCACAGAATAGCGCTCCTTCTTAACACAGGCAAATTATGAAAGCTTTGTCTCAAATCTGACGTTATAGCTCTTGTGATGCTTACATCTTGTGATTGACTGTCACATTTCTTTTGACTGGGATGTCGTTGACCACACTGAGGGAAAAGTTTTTGTTAAACAGTGTAATATACTTCACTACACACTTATTTTTAACCTTTGATGAATCCCTGCTCTACCATGATCCTTGCTCTTCAGTTTTGTGTCAAATGCAATGATATGGTGCCACAGTTCATGGGGCTGACAGCATAGCCTAGAGGTTAGAGCAACAAGCTGTGAATGAGCTTGGTACATCCAGCAGGCCTGGGTTTGATTCTCACAACCTCTGTTTGCATACTGTGTGACTCAAAGCAAATCACTTAACTACCCCACTGCTCCTGAGTTGCCTCTGAAAACAGACACTTGAGCCTAATGGGTCTTACCTGGTTACCAAAAGAATAAAAAATTGTTTCATGCTCACTAGTACAGTGCTTATGTTTTTGGCCTGGAGTCAGGCTGGTGACTGGTCCCATAAGGTCACGAGCAGATTTTATGTATGCTACTGTAGCTCATCTCTGAGACCAATCTACAAAAGCCCCACATCCACATCTGCACCCAGGGAGGGGCACATACATGGGCTTATGTAGCCTAGAGGTCCTGTTCCAGATATATAGAGATCTTCCTGCATTCACCATTCCAGAATGCATGCCTGGTCTGTACTTAATCCTTTGCTGCCAGCACTCCCACATGTGTCACAGGGTTAGGGTGGGAACAGGGGTGGGGTTGGGCATGCACCCCATTCTTGTATCTATTTCCACATCGTGGAGGGCAAATGGGGGTGGTAAAGGATACACTGCCCTAAGAACAGCAGTACCAGGTATGCACCCTCTCTGCATGGCCTCAGACAGTCAGATTAGCTCTCTCCATCACCAGCCTCCAGCCCTCATTGCCTTCATGGTGGGCTGGGGGTCTTACTAGCACTAGCCAGTGCCAAATGGAAACTTTAAACACATCCATCAGGGATACAGCAGTCCTTGGAGGACTGCCATATCCTGCCAGCCTGTGCTCCATGTCAAGTCAAGGATCCACCAGATGGCTGTCCTAGGCATCCAGCTGGTTGCCCAATGTCCAGAACTGCTCTGCCCTCACCTTCAAATGCTGGTCTGCACTAGATGTGTACAGTGGCCAGGGTCTGTGGATGCCATCTGCTGCAGATGGGCATCGAGGTGCATACTGCATTACATGGCCTACCCCTATCCAGAATGTTCAAGTTCTGATTAGAATTCTGCAGAATTTTGGAAATTCTGACTGATTCCATAGAATTCTACCAGAAGTGGAATTCTGAAATTGAAAAAGAGATTTGTGGGTTTTTATATAAACTGTAGATTAGTCATTTGCAGTTCGTATCACTGCTCCATGGTTTATGTAAACCACAGATTCATTTCCTACAAACTGCAGAAAACTAATCCACAGTTTCCATAAACTGTGAACAACAAATCTGTGGTTTAATATAAAGCATTGTTGGAATCCTGTGGCATTGATCAGGACATTCCAAGAAACATTTCTGAAATGCAGTTGTCATTCTGCCTGAATTCAGCTGGCGAATTTCAGTGTACTCCCAACAGCTCCAACATGGACGCACCTGGAAATGAGCTAGTTACCACTAAGTGTGTCTTTTCAGCTCAAATAATGAAACAAATAAACAGTCTTCAAGAATTTAGAAGGACAAACATCATTTGAATTTGCATACTGAATTCCAGAATTCACAGAATAGCGCTCCTTCTTAACACAGGCAAATTATGAAAGCTTTGTCTCAAATCTGACGTTATAGCTCTTGTGATGCTTACATCTTGTGATTGACTGTCACATTTCTTTTGACTGGGATGTCGTTGACCACACTGAGGGAAAAGTTTTTGTTAAACAGTGTAATATACTTCACTACACACTTTTTTAACCTTTGATGAATCCCTGCTCTACCATGATCCTTGCTCTTCAGTTTGTGTCAAATGCAATGATATGGTGCCACAGTTCATGGGGCTGACAGCATAGCCTAGAGGTTAGAGCAACAAGCTGTGAATGAGCTTGGTACATCCAGCAGGCCTGGGTTTGATTCTCACAACCTCTGTTTGCATACTGTGTGACTCAAAGCAAATCACTTAACTACCCCACTGCTCCTGAGTTGCCTCTGAAAACAGACACTTGAGCCTAATGGGCCTTACCTGGTTACCAAAAAGAATAAAAAAAAAATTGTTTTATGCTCACTAGTACAGTGCTTATGTTTTGTGGCCTGGAGTCAGGCCTGATGACCCCAGGGTCCCATAAGGTCACAGAGCAGATTTTATGCATGCTACTGTAGCTCATCTCTGAGACCAATCTACAAAAGCCCCACATCCACATCTGCACCCAGGGAAGGGCACATACATGGGCTTATGTAGCCTAGAGGTCCTGTTCCAGATATATAGAGATCTTCCTGCATTCACCATTCCAGAATGCATGCCTGGTCTGTACTTAATCCTTTGCTGCCAGCACTCCCACATGTGTCACAGGGTTAGGTGGGAACAGGGGTGGGTTGGGCATGCACCCCATTCTTGTATCTATTTCCACATCGTGGAGGGCAAATGGGGGTGGTAAAGGATACACTGCCCTAAGAACAGCAGTACCAGGTATGCACCCTCTCTGCATGGCCTCAGACAGTCAGATTAGCTCTCTCCATCACCAGCCTCCAGCCCTCATTGCCTTCATGGTGGGCTGGGGGTCTTACTAGCACTAGCCAGTGCCAAATGGAAACTTTAAACACATCCATCAGGGATACAGCAGTCCTTGGAGGACTGCCATATCCTGCCAGCCTGTGCTCCATGTTAAGTCAAGGATCCACCAGATGGCTGTCCTAGGCATCCAGCTGGTTGCCCAATGTCCAGAACTGCTCTGCCCTCACCTTCAAATGCTGGTCTGCACTAGATGTGTACAGTGGCCAGGGTCTGTGGATGCCATCTGCTGCAGATGGGCATCGAGGTGCAAAGCACTGCAGCCAGGATACGTACAAATCAAGCATATCCCAGTTCATTTTATGGATCAAGCCCTTAGTCACAATAGCAGTGATATGAAGTGATAGGGGGGCAGGTGGCTAGATTTTCTATAGGGCCAGGACTGACTCAGGGACTAAGTCTCACATTGAACTCACTGGTGCAGTATTTAAATCCATGCACCAGCAGCCTGCAGAAAAACTACTATTTTCAACACATTCTCAATCTCTTTCCTGTTCTGTGCACATGCTAGGTATAGCGTGTGCACAGAAAAACAGCTTCAAGCTACCTTGAACTAGAGACAGTGTTGGGAAAAGGTGTCCTGCAAGAAAATCACACACAGGAGGCAGGACTTGCAGTAGCACAATGGGATTATGTGTTACTCTCAACATTTCATGTCATATGTGCGTGATTTCCAGGCCTTTGAAAATTAGGTCTGGGAATTCATATGCAGGTGAGAATATTGCCAAGAACATGGGAGCAATGGCCGGCCCATCGGCGGAGTGGTTGGATTTCCTCTTGCGACACCAGCGACCCAGGTTCAGGAATGGACTCTGGTACTGGAGGGCTGGCTGGTAAGAGAAGGCTTGAGCGTCAGATGACTGCTTGCCTTCTCTCAGGGGGAGAGCAGGAAAGTGACCCGGTGCTTGTTGACCCCTGGCGGAGGCTGGAGGCATGGCAATGCACGGGATCCCACTAACTAATGGGGCATGGTGAACGTCAGCGTATGCCTTACGTTAGTAGCATGCCATGTCCCCGGGGAGTAAATGGGAAAAGAGTCGCGTGGCCAACCAGATGATGTTCACTAGCTCCCACTACCACGAGACCTTGAGCAGTGAATGAACCATCCCAGCAGCACCCAGGCCAAGAATTGCACTGTCCGCCCCACCGATGCCTTCCCCCTTGGAGAAGAGGGACCCGCTCGGTAAAGGGTTACGTCCAGGTTACCCGAGGGGAGGCAGCAATATGAGGTGATGGGTTGCTGCATCGGGGCAGGGTGGCAGTGAGGGACATAGGAAGGCCTGAAGGAGAGGTGGGCCCGGATCTGGGGGGAGCAAAAAAAAAACATGGGAGCAGCCACGGAGCTCTCCTTCAATTATTTCAAATCTTAAAAAAATGCTAACACTAACTCAAAATGGGGGGGGGAAATAGGATACTTTACAAGACAGGACAAAAATGTGCAATTTAGAATGAAATAAATAGACAATCTGAAATAGAATAAACTAGTATATGAACAACATTTATGCCTTAACATAATTAAACTACTGTGTTATTGTGATACCTAGGGGTCCTTGCTCTGAAATGCTGTGACATTCAAGGTCACAATACATTTTTTTAACTGAATATCATGAAAACTGCTCTTTAAAAGACCATATAAATCCTTTGAGGTTAGGATTTCACATTGAATACCATAGTATTTTGTACTTACTTTCCCATCCAAGGCTGAAACCTAAACTACTTTTTACTGCAGTCTGTACCAGATAATCACTGAATGAAGTATGTCTCTAGGTATCATATTCTTATGGGCTTAAAGTGTTGAGCAATTACCAAAAGTGGCTAGACAGTAAACAGATACAGAATTTAGCTAAACCATATTCTTGATAAGCCAAACAGCTGACAAAAATATAGCCTGTGTCCTTGGAAGCAACAAACTGCAGATATCACTTTGGCAAAAGTGTTCAGTCCAAGATTGATTTACAGCCTTAATTTCAGTTATAACCCTCATGGAATGTTCAACCTGTAGAAAATCATTGTGCCTACAGGTCCATATCTCAACATGAAGGACCACTAGTGTGCATAGAACCCTCCTTCCACTAAAACACACTCCCACTGTCTTTGTCCTCTCATGTGAACAGAATTCTGTTGTCATGGAAACAAGCATCCTTTAACCCTTGGGCTGCTGACAAAATAAGAACAAATCGGAATTCTGGACTGAAGTATCAGTCCACGGCACATGTAGGGTCTAGGTTTAAAAACAGCTTTTAATTCCAAAAGAATAAGAAGTTCCTTAATGGGAGGTTATAACATCAACAAGGACTGAGGCTGAGGTCATTCTCAGGGAAATAATGACTTTTTAGAATGAAAAGGCCCCTCAGCTGTGCCTCAGGCCCTTAATTCAACCATATAGTTGATTCCCAGATAAGGGCCTTAGCAACAGTCCAATAAACCACAAAAGTGCATTCACATAATAAGTCAGGGACAGAACTCTGTTAGGGTGAGTGCTGAGTAGTACTTTTCAAGTTTTGATTCTTTGCTATCCTGAGTGAAGGCTGTAGACACAAAGTTCTTTACTGACCTAACTAATGTAGAGAAGGGACTGATATTAGTTTTCATTCTTCAGTAATGAAGATAATAATGTGAATGGCTTTTATTGGTCCTCCTTCACACACATACACACACATATGCACGCACCCCTAAAGGTAAGTTATTTAGCTGGGATTCTTACACATGGCGATGAAAACTGAAATGTCTGAAACTATCAGGGACTGTAAATTACAAATAACAGTACCAGAGAGGGCTGGAAATCTGTCCTGTTTTATTTCCTAAATGCATTTGGGATTTCATGAATGAACCCAGATGTAGTAGAAATGGGGATGGGGTGGGAGGGAGATTGCCAAATGTGTCACGGGGCAGGTACAAATGTATGCCGTACCTGTGTCTGAACAACTGCATCTAAGAAACTCCACTGTTTTTTTTTTCAAAAGATTAAATTCAGCAAAACAATAGCCAAAAATGAAATCTGAAAAATATTTTGACAAAACTGCATCTTTTCTTTGGTCATGCAATTTGGATATAAATAGACCATCTAATGGTGATCAATTTTGAAAATAGCCATGGGCCAATCCTTAGCAGATACTTTTTGAAAATCTTGTCCCAGGACTCTGAGGATTATCTTCATAAACAACAGGTCTATGGTAATCTCATGTTGTGCATGGATTTCTGTTTAAAATAAACAGGTGTTGTACCATAGAGTTCAAAAGTCACCGAATACTGTTGTACCTTCTGTGGTACAGTATTTTTTTTTAAATAGGAAATTTGTGCCACCTGCTATTTTACTCCCCCCCCCACACAAACACAGAACCCAGACCCTTACCTAATACAGAATCTATCTGCTGTTTTACCATTAAAAAAATATAGAAACCTTCTCCTCAGCCAGTTGGGTTTTCAGTAGCTGAGCAAGGATGGATTTCTGTTTTTTGTTATTTTTAAAATTTTGTATTTATTAATTATTTCACGAACAAGCTGTAAGCAATACAATTAATGGAAGCAATGACAGGATATCACTAACAAAGGTGATAGTTAGACATTTGCCATCAATGGCAACATAGCAGTCCATTAATTTGTGATATCTCTGGTGGGACACCTGCATAAAGTCCAAAAAGCCCATCAAGAGGTGAGCTCATTTACATATTTTAGAAGGCTAACCATACTAAGATCTGTGGGGAAAAACAAGAAAAATGGAGAACAAAAAATCTTTCAACATGGCCCTATAGGCATTGTTCCCACACCCTACAGACATTATTAAGTTCAGTTCAGTTCAGTTTTATTAATTGTTCGGCCACAGCCATTACACAAATATACATAAACAAAGATACATTCATAGATAAATAACATGAAGATTTATGACACATGATATAAAGATAAAACATCCTAATTCTGATGAGGTTCTGGGTTTTAGTAAAATTACACAAAAAACACCATTAGTCACACAGATTTTTGTAATATTTAAACTCTCCAGTGGACCACAGTCCTTGTACATGTGGACTATATTGATACATTAAGAATTACCTGACACATGGTTCTTCTGCCCCACCAAAATACATAGATCAGATCAGCAGAGGTCACTTTTTGAGACAAATTTTGTTTATAGTTACTAGGCACTCTGCTACTTTATTAATCATTAAAGTATCCTCTGTGGCAAACATTAAGTACAAAAGAAGGTCATTGTCTTGCATTAAAATCTTACTCCATATGGGAATCAAATACTTTTTTCTGGGACTCTCATACCCTGTGTTATTAAAGATCACATGAGGCAAATGTTCTGGTTTAGGTCTTAAGCATGTACAAAGTACTGCTACCTGGTTTAATGATTTATTAAATCTTGCTAGGATGATGTTACTCTTAAAATATTCCATCCAATATCTTGTGTACAGAGTCTTTTCACTGGGTCTGTTAATTTGTCAAGACAGAATATAAAAAAGTGATTTATGTCATTATTAGTCAGCCATGGTGCTATTCTGGGCTTCCCTATGTTTTACATGTCTAATTTGTGATGGAAGTTTCCAGTTTGGGTTTTCACATAACCTTTGTACTTAGGGCTAATCTTGATGCCCACTTTAGTATAATTATCCAACATTTGAAGACCATATTTATCAAGATTTTTATTGATTGTGTTAAGTCAAAAAGACTTTCTACACCCTATTCTTTGCCATTTTTTTTCAGGTAGATATGGGAGTCTGTTTTTATGTAGTCTAGAGAGCTTGATCCAATAGTTTATTCTTCTAGTGCTTGTTTCCGCAATAAGATTATCCACACCCAATTCGGCCTTAATCAAATGGGCAGGTACTGAAGGACCAAGTCCCAATACTTGTCTATATAGTTTGTTCAGTGGAATTTCTAGAGTCGTGTGAGAATCATTATACCAAATTTCACAAAAATACAGGGCCATGGGGATATGTTTTGCTCTACATGCTTCTAGTAAAGGTCTAATTGAGTTTCCCCATATTGTGTTAATTTTTTGCAGTGCTCCGGTAACTTGTCTTAGCCTGATTTCTAGATCCCTCATATGCTTACCCCAGCTGCCATTTGATGACATGGTGAGACCTAGATAAGTGTATAAATTCACCAGACCTATTTCAAGTTAACCTATTTTCCATTTGTTCCCATTTTTTCCCTTTTTACTGTTAGTGCCAAAGATCATAATGTGGCTTTGTCTGTGTTTTTTAAGTTTGAACTTGTTTGCATAAGCTATCAGCAGATGTAAACTGTGCCTGAGACCCATCTCTGTCAAAGAGAAAAGAGCAAGATCATTTGCATATGCCAAGGCTGGACACTTAATGGATCCACCCTTGGCACATCAGATGTTAAATCAGCAGGTTGTAATTACAAATCATTAATATATGAGCACACAGCCTTGGTGGACCCCTTTATTGGTTGAGAATGAGGATGAAAGTTGGCCTGCACTTCCCTGTCTAATCTGTGCCCTGGTGTTAGTGTAAAGATCATTTATAAACTTTATTAAACTTCAGGGAGTATAGAGGTTCGATCATAACACTGAGCTACAAACTATATTGGTAATGTATTTTGCACAGTGGAAGACAAAACTACACTTCCAGCAGTAAAATGGAGCTACATAGTTAATACTTTTTTTACATTATACTGAGGAATTTTGTCTGAAATTCCATTTAAGGATTAGGTGCAAAGGTGTCCAAAAGCAGACCATCTTTGGCAAGGTGGGCCAAGCCATCCTTATCTGCCATCAAAGTCTATGTTTCTCTGTTTCTGTGTTTCTCGATGCCTCATGGTCGGTGCCCTTTTATTGAAATACTCTTCGCCAGCCTTCCTACTATTGTCATCACATTAGGTATTAAAACAATAACCCCTAAAACAGTAAGTGCAACTGGTTATAATTTGTATACAGTAACCCAGATCAACAGTAGCTGCAGTAATCCAGTCCTTAAACACTTTATCACTGATAAAATAATGTCATTTTGGGCCCTTTATCACTCTCCCTCCTACAAGTCCTCTTCATGCTGCTGCTCCCAGGAGGTCCTGCTCCTAATTCTACCACTATTTTATTGAATCTCTTCTTGGCCTCCTCCAGGTCATTTAATTGAATATTTTTGCCACCATAAGTTATGTGAAGCTTTGCAGGAGCAAAGTTTGAGTGTGCCACACCAAGTTCACAGAGCAGTTGCTGCATCAGGGCAAACAACTCGTGAAGACTCCCAGTGGCAATGGACCAGTCTGGGAAGGTTTTAATCTCTGATTGTCCAATGAAAGGGAATAGTGAGCTCCAGCCCAACTCAGGATAGCATCCCTTATCTCCGGACTGGCTGTGACCAATAAAATTGTCCTACTTGCATCCCAGTTCACCAGGGCACTCAGAATATTGACTCAACACCCTTTACCTCGGGCTTTCCGCAAAGCTGATGCACTACCTGCAGGTGGTTCAGAATGCAGCAGTCAGTCGGTGGCTTGGACATCTCCTTCTAAGCACATCACTCCAGTTCTCCATGTTATTCACTAGCTTCTGGTCAGGTGGTACATCAGTTTCATGATTTGTTTATTAACTTACAAGGCCCTGCACGGTCTGGTCCCGGACTATCTGAAAGACCTCCTGCTTCCGTACCCTCCTGCTTGTGTCTTAAGGTCAGCTAAGGTAAACCTCCTCTTTGTCCCATGCTCGCGATTGAAATCCTCTGGGGATAGGGTGTTTGGTGTAGCAGCACCAATTTTGAGAAACACCTACCTTATGAAGTGAGGGTGGCTCCCTTGTTGACCATTTTTAAATCACATGTGAAAACACATTTATTTAGTTTATGTTTCAGACTGGCCTTGTAATTCTTTTATGCTAATTACACATCTTCTGGCATTACTGTTTGAATCCAGCTCCTCAAAAATGCCAGCAAGTTATCTCCTTTCATGCCTTCTGCAAGTTCTGCTTAATGAAGATCCATGGCCCTGTTGGCATTTTCCAAGGTTTTGATGCATGCTTTGAGGTGAACTGCTTCAGAGGCCATTTTGACAAAGATGGCCTACATCCTTTGTGACCTCTCATCTGCTTCATTACCAGTCATCACTGCTCCATTGATTTTAACATTCTGAGAAGTAAGTCAATCCAATATTTATTCAGCTTTACAGCCCATGTCTTGCACTGCTTTCAGGACCAAATCCCATGGTGGTGGATTTCCTCCTCCACTTACATAGATACATAGACAGTGTCGGCAGATAAGGGCCTATGGCCCACCCAGTCTGCCTATTTGAGCTTGTAAATTCAGTTTATGTTTTCCGAGAAGTCTGTTGCCCCTTACCCCTGACCTCCAGAATTCCTTTATGTCTATCCCATGCATTCTTAAATCCCATGATTGTCTCAGCCCCCACCACTTCCTCTGGCAAGGTGTTCCACTTGTCCACCACCGTTCTTTGAAGAAATTCTTCCTCATGTTTCCTCTGAATTGTCCTCCTCCAACCTTCATCCCATGCCTCTAGTCCTGGAACATCTTTTCACTTAAAAATAGTGTATTCCTGCACCCTGTTCCTCCCTGTGAGATACTTGTATGTCTCTATCATATCCCCTCTCTCCCTCCTCTCCTCCAGGGAGTACATGTTCAGTTCCTTCAACCTGTCTTCATAGGACTTGTGATGCAATCCATGCACCATCTTTGTTGCCCTCCTCTGAACCTTCTCTACCCTGTCTATGTCCTTATGTAGGTATGGTCTCCAGAACTGTACACTGTACTCCAAGTGGGGCCTCACTAGTGTCTTGTATAGCGGAATTATGACCTCCCTTTTCCTGCTTGTGATTCCCCTGCCTATACATCCCAGCATCCTATTTGCTTTACCTGCTGCCTTGTCACACTGTTTCCCTGCCTTGAGGTCATCAGAGATGATAACCCCAAGATCCCTTTCCTGCTTGGTGCATGCTATATCCTCACCCCCCAACTAATATATTGTGCCAGGGTTTTTGTGCCCCATATGCATTATCTTGCACTTCTTTGCACTTGCACTTGGACGAGTTGTGCAAGTCAGGTCTCCAAGTTCCCGCTGAGATGGTTGCTGTTATGGGGATTTTTGAGGGGAAATGTGAGGAAGTTTCTTTTTACAGAAAGGGTAGTGTATGCATGGAATAGCCTGCCCAGAAGGTGATTGGAGCAAGCACAGTGGGAGGATTTAAACATGCATAGGATAGGCATAAGGAAACCCTTGAGGGAGGAAGGTGAAGCTAAAGCCAATGGCCAAGTAGGCTCAGCGGCTGCTAATATAGGCAGGGTATACGGGCAGGCTAGATAGGCCCAGCGGTCCTTATCTGCCATTAATTTCTATGTTTCTATGTGTAACCCCCCTGCAAATGGGGGTTCCCAAAAGACTTCCAGGAGCTTGCTTGAATGCTCCAAGCCTGAATGGTGTTTGGCATTTAAGCCATTTATCAGTGAGTGTTTTTAGAACCTCTGGTACTGTCTCTTTAAGAGCTATCTGCTTGTAGACATAATTAGTTTGTATGGGGGGCTGTGTTTCTTTGATTGAGTACCACTCAAGCTGCTGCCAATTCACTCCATTTTGCAGTCACTAGGGTGCAAAGGAACCTATCTGAAAGATGTAACTGTTTGCCAGAAACCATTTAGAGTGATAATGAAATTACAGTTTGTCTAACCTGCTTTCTTTTGCAGTCAGAACAGTGTCTGCCTAGTTCCCCATTCTGGTTTTGAACTGCTGAACTGGACCAATCAGTGTGGGGTAGCTAGCTCTAAAATGGTGCCTTGGACGAATCAGAACTTGGACTCATAATCTGAGCCAGCCACAAGAGGATTGTATGGGCAGTGACTCTGGAGATGTAGTTTAGACTTCAGCTTTTTGGACCAACAGCAGCAGTCTATTGTGAGTGACAGCCAATCCAGTCAAGAACTGGGAGGAACTCAAAGGAAGTGCCGGTTTTGTCAGTTGGAGTTTCAGTTGAGCTTTGGCAGTGAAGAAGGAAGGAGCCCTGTGCTTTTTCAGTGTGCAGTTTTAGTCAAAAAACGTGTGTAAGGCCCAGAGTTCCTGTCTGCAGCTTGTGTAACTGCTTGTTAGGACTGAATACGTCCTGTGAAAAGAATCAAAGGATCTCTGAAGAATAGAAACCAGGCTCACCCTGTAGAAGACTGGAGAAATTGCGGAATTGCACTCAGTCTGTCAGGAACTGAATCTGCTGTGTGTTCTCCCGGGTATTGTGCAGTAATTGCGATCGGGATAGAGAAGCAGCCTGCCTGGTATAGTACTTTTTTTTTTTTACCATGTAAATGTGTGAAGAGTCTCTTGGAGCGCAAGAGTAGCCCTGCTGATATTGAAGGACCCTATCTTATTTGGAGGTCGTGAGTACTAATTCAGGGTCGCTCCCTGTTGAATTGCCACATTAAATCCAAATGGAATTACTGTACTGCTGACTGTTTAATTTTCCTTTTCTCTGTGTGAAAGGGCCCCTACCAGCTGCCATGGTTTGGACTAGCCACTAGGGCTTGGGTACCCAGGGACAGTAACTGATAGGGATAGGCCTGTGCACAGAGCCATAGGTAGATGATTAGAGTGATAAGCTAATTAACCTGATTTCCCCCTGTCCTTGTTATATCCCCCTAAATAAATCAAAGCTGCTTGTTTCAGCAAAGTTATACTGCCTGAGGTATTTGTCTATGTTAAAGTACCGTACTGTGATTGTTGCACTGTATCTCATTTCACAGGAGGTCCCAGTGCCTGAACCAGTCCTGGGGTAAGTGTATACTGTGAAGGTAATTTGATATATTGTGTGGGCCACTAGTGGGAAGAAAGGGGTTGCAGTGTCCCAGAGGGCTGTGACCAAGTTAGTTTAACTATTGCAAACCCTGACCTCTGGGTGGAGGCACCGCCATTGGATCCAGGCCCTCAACCTGTTAGTGGCAAATCAGGCAGGGGTAGTAGCCCTGGGATAGCGCCATCTAGTTACATCTTGGAGGCTCACCGCTGGGATTGTGTGTCCTCTGTGGCCATATTTACGAACCACTGTTAAGAAAAATGGGTACCCCAACAGAAGTGGCTGTGCACACGGCTGGTGGAGTGGTGTACTGAGGGAGGAGATCGAGCCCCAAAATGCTATGCTTATCCTGGACATCCCCTGGGTATCAATACGGACACTGTGCAGGAGTACTTTCCAAGGTGGAAGGTTTACAAAACCCTGTGGTGGTGGGTCGGCATGCTAATCTGCTCACCCACACTTTCCTGGCCCTAGTAGAGTTTAAGGATCCCATAGATAGCTCCAAAGTGCCACAGACCATTACCCCAGAGGGAGCCCTCACTGCTTGGAGAGTGATAACTAAGGACAGTAAAGACCCGGGGGGGAATCAGCCCCCACCACTATCTGAAACTTTTGAGGAGAAATTTGCTAAATGGTTGCTGGGAGAAGGGAAAACTGTGGAGGACTTGAAGAAACTATTCTTGCCACCTGGGGGTGTTCCTCCCCCAACACCCTCTCCCACTCAAGTGCCCGTAATGGTGGCTGAACCAATGCAGACTCCTATTTCTGCACCTGCCATTAGTCACAACTCTTACCGAAGGTTGAGGATCTTCTCTGGCACCCTCCCCAACCCCCAAGGGGAGGATGACTGGGAGACCTGGATAGACTATGTTGCCCCAAGTGCTGGAATGGCAATGCTCGGGCGAAAAGTGAAGAGGTCATTGAGAGCCTCCGAGTCCTGCCTGGCTACCATCCGTGCTAAGCAGGCCCAGTAACCCTAAGGCGACTGCACAGGCCTATCTTGAGGCCTTGGAGAATGTATGGGAGCCCAGATTCTAATGAGGACCTATGGTGAGAGTAAGAAATGCACAACAGTACCAAGGGAGTTGTTGTCTGTGTATGTCTCTCGGCTGGAAAAATTGTTGCAAGAATGCCTCAGAAAGGGTAGTTTGCCAGCAGTTGAACTGGACTGAACCAGACTGGACAGAATCCTTAAGTCTGCCCCCTTCTCAGAACTGCTGCTGCTTCAGTTCGCCTGGCAAATCGACTGAATCACCACCCTCCTATGATGAGTTAATGGAGAAATTGAGGAGTTGAGAAAAGGCGACTCGGAGGGACCTGCACCAACAGCTGTGGCTACGACCGAGTGACTGAGGGTGACCCATCAAGTGAAGTTCAGGGGCAGAGGTTGACAGTCAATGAGTGCTCTGACAAGGAAAAGATATGTCACAATGGGCGAACTGTTGAGAGATCCGGGAATTCAAAAACAGTCCCTTTATGAAGGCCACGCCTGCAAGTCACAGGCCCTGACCTATATCCGACTGCATCTGCTATAGGGGTAGGGTACCCATCCATGTATCTCCTGCTGATAACAGCTCCGAACTCGATTCCTTGACCATGGAAGTGAAACTGATGAGATGTCTCAAATGCTTATCACGCCGAGACAGAGATGGCACCAAGGTTTCCAGTTAGTAATACCCCGCCCTGGCTCCCAGTGTGGCGCCTCGGCCAGCTCAAACTCCAGAAAGTATGTTTTGCTATAATTGTGGGAAAGATGGGCACATGAAAAGGAATGCGGTCCCCAAAAGACACTGACAAAGTTGCATAGGCTACAAGGAGAGCTTGGAGAACAAATCAGTGGTTAAGAGGTGCAGAAATGATCCCAGTGAGGGCACCAAAAATGCTAACTCACGTCCTTTGTGGCAAGGTCAGTTGCCCAGGCCCCCACTATCGCCTCCTCTAGACTGGTCCAGAATAGTGGGTCCCTCCATGGAGACCACTGTAAAGGTGAATGGAGTGTCTACAAGAGCTGTATTAGACAGTGGCTCCCAAGTGACAATTATGTTCCAGGATTGGTATCAGAAGCATTTGTCAGATGTACCCTTACAACCATTAGAAGGACTGCATGATGGGGTTAAGGAGAAGGCCTACCCTATTCCGGTATATCCGACTTGGCTGTCTTTCCCCACCTCCATGGCTGGAGTGGCCGAACAAGTAGAGACCCTAGCCTTAGTGTGTCCCCCACTGGACTGTATGATGGTGTCCCTTTGTTGATTGGAACAAATGCTCATATGTTCGGAAGGCTGGCACAGTTGTGTTATGAAAAACAGGGGTCAAAGACTAGTAGAGCTTTAAGAGTTCCGGCTTTAATTAAGAAGGCCTATGAGGCACAGAGAGATGCTGAAAAACAGAACCAGAGGAACCGGTCGGATTGTATGGAAGAAGGATCCTGAGTCTCTGATCCTGGCGCCAAATGCCCTGTGTACCTTACGAGGAGAGGTCCGTATCAGAAAGGATGTTAAGAATAAAATATTAATGTTGGATGCATGCAGGCGATGGAAAATTGCCAGAGGACTACTGGTCAAGCTTAGTATTTTGCCCGCTAGAGCCCATGCTTATGCCAGAAGGGTAATGGTCCAAGTTCATAATGTGTCTGAAAGAGACATTCGAGTAAACAGAGGTTGCATCCTGGCTAATGTGCATTGTGCAGACACTGCAGTGCTACCCAGCAGCAAGAGTTCAAGGAAGAATGACAGAGTAACGCCTGACTTGTTTGATTTCGGCGACTCCCCGCTGCCAGCTGAATGGAAAGTGAGGATCAGTGAGAACCTTGCCCAGAGAGACTAGGTGTTTTCTTTAAAGGAATGGGATGTAGGATGCGTGCAAGGAGCTGAGCACAATATCCGGCTGCATGACGAAAGACCATTTCATGAGAGGTCTCGACGCCTAGCACCTGCTGACATAGATGATGTGAGACGGCATCTGCAAGAGATGTTAGCTGCTGGTGTAATACAAGAACAGAAGCCCTTATGCTTCCCCATTGTGGTAGTGGAGAAAAGAATGGAACAGTAAGGATGTGTGGATTATCGCACCTTAAACCGGCGGACTATCCCTGATCAGTACACAATGCCCGCATTCAGGATGCTTTGGACTGCCTAAACGGGAGCAAGTGGTTCTCTGTGCTGGATCTCCGCAGTGGGTACTACCAGATCCCGATGGCCCCAGAGGACCGTGAGAAGACGGCCTTTATCTGTCCACTTGGCTTCTATGAATTCATGAGGATGCCTCAAGGGATTTCAGGTGCCCCAGCCACTTTTCAACGATTGATGGAGCGTGCAGTGGGGGACATGAACTTACTAGAGTGCCTGGTATACCTAGATGATGTTATTGTGTTTGGCAGCTCACTGGAGGAACATAAGAGCTGATTATTTAAGGTATTGGACCGACTGGAGGACTTTGGCCTTAAACTGTCCATTGATAAGTGTCAATTCTTTCAAACATCAGTAAAGTAGTGTGGGACACATAGTATCCACCGAGGAATAGAGACCGACCCAAGTAAAGTTGAGGCCTTGACCACCTGGCCACAGCCCAAAAATCTAAAAGAACTGCAAAGATTCCTGGATTCTGTGGTTATTATGGCGCTCATCAAGGACTATTCAAGAGTGATCCGCCCTTACTTAACCTTACTCAAGGGTATCCCCAACCCACAAAAATACCAAAAGTCAGCGTCCTCAAGACTGAAAGAGTGTATTTTCATCCGAGTGAAGTATTTGGGGCCGCTGGACTCTTGATTGTGAGACTGCTTTTCATGAGATCATATATCAACTTACCCATACTCCAGTGCTGGCCTATGCCGATCCAAGAAAACCTTACGTCCTGCACACTGATGCTAGCTTGCAAGGGTTGGGGGCTGTTGTATCAAGAGCACGAGAATGGCCTGAGACCAGTGGCCTTTGCCAGTAGAAGCCTGACCCCATCTGAAAAGAACTATCCTGTACATAAGTTAGAGTTCCTAGCTTTGAAGTGGGCTATTGTTGACCAATTCCATGAGTACTTGTATGGGGCTAAATACTAGTAAAACTGACAATAATCCTTTGACCTATGTGCAGACCTCAGCTAAGTTGGATGCCACTGGCCATAGGTGGCTTTCTGCATTATCTACATATGACTATGCTCTCGAATACCGAGCAGGTCTGAACCACATAGATGCTGATGCTCTCTCCTGGGGCCTGTTCCCAGAATGATTGGGTCTGATTGGCAGAACCTGACATTCGGGCACTCTGCGGAAGTTTGACAGGGGGAACAAATGTCCACGGACGAGTGGACTGCATGGTGGATTGCTTGGGACCCTCTGAGAATTGCATACCTGCTGCTTATTGCCACTTTTCGCACAGACATTGGTGCACTGCCTCAGCTGGACAATGACAGTATTCAGCGGGCTCAATCCCGCGATCCCATGATCAAAGCAGCTTTAGAAGCCCTCTATGCAGGAAAGATGTGTCCAAATTACGCCCACTGATTTGAGAACTGCACTGTTATACAAAGAAGGTCCTAAGTTGAAACTGATCAATAAACTGTTATACAGAGAAACAGTAGACAGAGGGGGACAAGTAGACAAACAACAACTAGTGCTGCCCACTGCCTTCGAGACTCAGTACTGAGGTCCTTGCACAACCACATGGGGCACCTTGGTATAGACAGAACACTTGACTTGGTGAGATCCAGATTCTATTGGCCTAAGATGGGGGCTGATGTGGAGCAACACATTCAAACTTGTAGCGCTGCTTACAGAGGAAAGCTTTTGCCCCAGAGGGCTGCCCTTGTTAACATCACCACCAGTGCACCCATGGAGCTGGTCTGTATTGATTTTCTGAGTTTGGAGTCAGATCAAAGAAATATCAGTAATGTGCTGGTGGTCACTGACCATTTCATGAGATATGCCCAAGCTTTCCCCACCAAAGACCATAAAGCATCCACTGTGGCCAAAGTACTTGTAGAAAACTTTTTGTTCACTATGGGCTCCACAAAGAATCCATTCTGATCAAGGGAGACTTTGAGAGTCGTCTGATCAAAGAGATGCTTTCTCTGTGGGGAGTCGAAAGTCCAGAACCACTCCTTACTACTCCCCAGGGGACCCACAGCCTGAACGTTTCAACCGCACTTTGCTAGATATGCTAGGCACCCTGCACCCAAAGGATGCCTAGATGGAGCCAACAAATTAGCACCCTGGTACATGCTTATAACTGCACCAAAGTGATGCCACTGGATTCTCCCCTACCGCCTGATGTTTGGAAGAAGCTCGACTACCAGTAGATGTGTGTTTTGGGGTCTCCTGATGGGGTTCAAGCTGACAACTATTTACAGTATGTGCAAAAGTTAAAGGCCCAGCTAACTCATGCATACCAACTGGCTCAAACCATGACTGCCAAAAGAAATCTGGCCAACAAAGAAAGGTATGATAAAAAGGTGAAAGCACAGGAACTCCAGGAGGGAGATCGGGTATTGCTAAGAAATCTGGGACTGCATGGCAAGCACAAGATTGCTGACAGATGGCACCATCTCCCTCACATTGTAGTGGGCAAACTAGATGATCTGCCAGTGTACAAAGTAAGGCCTGAGAATAATTCAAAGATGTAAAACAATGCATAGAAATCATTTACTGCCCATTGGACAAATCTTAATTGAGTCTGAGCCCCAGAAGATGCCTCCTCGACCAGTGACTAGAGCTGCTGCTAAGAAAAGATCAAGAAAGTCGGCACCTACAGAAGCAAAGTTAAAGTGTTCCCTCCACAAGTCCCAGTTGAGCATGACTGTCAGTCCATATCGGAAGAAAGTGAGAGTGACTTTGAATACTATCCTTCTTCGAACTGAGTCAATTGTTTCGGGCAATCCCTAGTCAATACTGGAGATGAAGCTGGGCCTTCTGGACTGTCCAAGCCCCAGCTTCGTCCTCCTGGAGCCAATGCTCCCAGAAAGTGAAGTGCAAAGCATCAGATCAGATGAAATGGAATCATTGTGCATGGTTGAAATGTTTGAGCTTTCAGGGGAGGAAAATGATGGATTGGGTCAGACTGGTGATACACCAGAACAAGAAGAGTATTTTGAGTGCCCTGACAGTCCACTGCCAGTGTCCGAAAGCTCTCCATGTGAGTCAAATGTTGTGGACTCAGAGACTGTAACTCCTGGAGCTGAAAGTGCCCCAAGTACTAGCCTCTCTACCCCCATGGAGACCCCCCTGACAAGTGAGGACAATGCTGAAAATGAGGCTCAGAGTGCAGAGACTGTAACAGTTCCCCTAGAAAGACTGGTCGAGCTGTAAAGCCTGTGGTGCACCTCAGTTATGATTTTCTTGGGAGGCCTGTGGACTTGCCTCTCAATGTTGTCCATAAAGGAGTGTATGTGTCCCGAGCTCATTGCCCAAACTGAGCGTCAGTGCTAACTCCAAGTTACTTGTGTTGCTCTAAGTATGGTGCCCTTGCCCCGCCCATCCCCAAAGTAACTGATAGGAAGGGCCCCTCTTCAGGTTTCATGTACAAGAGGTAATAACTTGAGTTATGGTACAATGTGTATGTAATACTGTATAAAGAGTGACGTACTGCAATGTTTCAGAAATGTGTTCTTGGTAAATGATATATTGACTGATGATTACATGTGCTAGCCTAATGCAAATGTATATGGTTGCAGTTGAAACTTATAGTACTTGCTTGACGGGACGCCAAGCTTTCCAGGCCAGGAAGGGTGTAACCCCTGCAAATGGGGTTCCCAAAAGACTTCCAGGAGCTTGCTTGAATGCTCCAAGCCTGAATGGTGTTTGGCATTTAAGCCATTTATCAGTGAGTGTTTTAGAACCTCTGGTACTGTCTTTAAGAGCTGTCTGCTTGCAGACATAATTAGTTTGTATGGGGACTGTGTGTTTCTTTGATTGAGTACCACTCAGCTGCTGCCAATTCACTCCATTTTTGCAGTCACTAGAGTGCAAAGGGAACCTATCTGAAAGATGTAACTGTTTGCCAGAAACCATTTAGAGTGATAATGAAATTACAGTTTGTCTAACCTGCTTTCTTTTGCAGTCAGAACAGTGTCTGCCTAGTTCCCCATTCTGGTTTTGAACTGCTGAACTGGACCAATCAGTGTGGGGTAGCTAGCTCTAAAATGGTGCCTTGACGAATCAGAACTTGACTCATAATCTGAGCCAGCCACAAGAGGATTGTATGGGCAGTGACTTGGAGATGTAGTTTAGACTTCAGCGCCTTTTTGGACCAACAGCAGCAGTCTATTGTGAGTGAACAGCCAATCCAGTCAAGAACTGGGAGGAACTCAAAGGAAGTGCCCAGTTTTGTCAGTTGGAGTTTCAGTTGAGCTTTGGCAGTGAAGAAGGAAGGAGCCCTGTGCTTTTCAGTGTGCAGTTTTAGTCAAAAACGTGTAAGGCCCAGAGTTCCGGTCTGCAGCTTGTGTAACTGCTTGTTAGGACTGAATACGCCCTGTGAAAAGAATCAAAGGATCTCTGAAGAATAGAAACCAGGCTCACCCTGTAGAAGACTGGAGAAATTGCTGAATTGCACTCGGTCTGTCAGGAACTGAATCTGCTGTGTGTTCTCCGGGTATTGTGCAGTAATTGCGATCGGGATAGAGAAGCAGCCTGCCTGGTATAGTACTTTCTTTTTTTTTACCATGTAAATGTGTGAAGAGTCTCTTGAGCGCAAGAGTAGCCCTGCTGATATTGAAGGACCCTATCTTATTTGGAGGTCGTGAGTACTAATTCAGGGTCGCCTCCCTGTTGAATTGCCACATTAAATCCAAATGGAATTACTGTACTGCTGACTGTTTAATTTTCCTTTTCTGTGTGAAAGGGCCCTACCAGCTGCCACGGTTTGGACTAGCCACTAGGGCTTGGGTACCCAGGGACAGTAACTGATAGGGATAGGCCTGTGCACAGAGCCATAGGTAGATGATTACAGTGATAAGCTAATTAACCTGATTTCCCCCTGTCCTTGTTATATCCCCCTAAATAAATCAGAGCTGCTTGTTTCAGCAAAGTTATACTGCCTGAGGTATTTGTCTATGTTAAAGTACTGTACTGTGATTGTTGCACTGTATCTCATTTCACAGGAGGTCCCAGTGCCGGAACCAGTCCTGGGGGTAAGTGTATACTGTGAAGGTAATTTGATATATTGTGTGGGCCACTAGTGGGAAGAAAGGGGTTGCAGTGTCTCCAGAGGGCTGTGACCAAGTTAGTTTAACTATTGCAAACCCTGACCTCTGGGTGGAGGCACCCGTCATTGGATCCAGGCCCCTCAACCTGTTAGTGGCAAATCAGGCAGGGGTAGTAGCCCCTGGGATAGCGCCATCTAGGGGTTACATATGTTTCTGTCCCTACCCTCCAGCTTGGTTTTTTGGATGCCCCATGGCTGAGTTTGGTATCTATGGACTCGAGGAAGGGCAAGTCATCAAATGCTAACAGTAAAAGTAGGTTTAGGTTGTTTTTCACTTGCCAAATTAACACTTTTGTCTGAGTTCGATGTGAAGCTGATCTAAACCACATCTAGCCATGAGAAGGACACTCCCTGTTTCTTTGTTTTTTTAATAATAAAAAATGATACCAAAGGTTTCTTGAAAAGAAGAAAGTGGCATTTTCTATTTTTTGTTTCAAACAATATATTGCACTATACTGTACAAAATAATATATTGGCAACCATGTGCAACTCAGGTATTTCTCCATCACAGGTCACAGATGACACCAGAACCTCTCAAGCTTTAGTCCAGGGGTGTACAACATGTGGTCCAGGGGCCCAGGGCCAGCCTTTACCATTCTGGGCCCTGTGCAGCCCCCTGCCGGGCACCACCACTCCATTTTCTGTGGGCCCCTACATCCAACATTTACACCTAACTAACCCTCCTGTCCTGTATTAATAAAGCAGTACCAGATCTACTAGTTTAACCAGCATCTTTTAATTAGTACCATTAACTGCATGGAATTATTTGACCTCACCATTGGAAATGAATCTGACTAAACCTGGAGCAAGAACTTAAGTAAGTACGGCACTACTACTGTACTCATTTCTGTAAGGACAGGGACATCATCACCGGACACACACCTCTGATACTCTGATTTGCAAACAAGTTAAACAGCTTAACTTTTCTGGAGGTGTGAGTGAGAGAGAATGGAGAGGATTATCATGGGACACCAGTAAGGTTGCCACCTGTCAGTTTTTTACCTGGTGATCAGGTTTTCAGGATCCCTATCAGGAAATCTGGTTTTGCTCTGTGCTGGTTAGGTTTTTGAGCCATTTTGAGTGCTCACATACTTTTGAAACAGATTTTGTCATATCTTGTTTCAGCTACACGTCCAGGTTACAAACAAGTTCTCTTGTCAGTATAGCCCTTTGTTTGTGAAAGCAGTCAACCTGGGAGGTGTAAAGTATGGCATTTAACACCATTAGCACTTACTTAACCTAATCTTTTCCACTGCAGCAAAGCTGCCTTCACCTTTTGTAACAGTAACAGAGTCAGTTGTCTTCCACTTTCATTTGCTGGTAAACATTTTCATCTCTAACAAAACGTAGGCATTTTTAAATGTTTTAAATTATTTTTTCCTCAAGGAAAAAGTATGGGCCCCCAAGGTGCAGGGGCACAGTTTGCACCTAGCTAAGGCCAGCTATGCAGGGGCCACAAATGACCCCCACAGCAGCTGTCTGTGGCCCCTGAGGACCTATCAGCTTCCACTTGCAGTCTTTGTTTATTTTTTTGTTGCTGTTTTTAGTTTTAGTAACATGTTGATAATCAAACAAACAAATAGGTAAATGTATGTTTTGATTTGTTTTATGTGTACACTTAATAATGTCTTGCTGGACAGTTGTCACCTTGGGACATTTTACAGTGGCCCTCGGCCCTCAGCCTTGACTCAAGTCTGCAGTCTGGCCCCCCCACAAAAAAAAAGTTGTGCACCACTGCTTTAGTCCATATGATGTTAACAGATCCACTCGATTAAATCACAGCTGTGTTGCACATGGCTGCTCATGCATTATTCTCTGTAGTAATAGTACAAGAGAGCAAGTGGAATGTTTCAGTTCTGTTCAACATGCTGCCGTAAATGTGCCTTTCTTTGCTTTTCTGACAGTATGTTTTTGTCTGGGATTTCATTAACCTTGCTGCAAGAGCAAGTCCCCATTTTGGGGTGTGCCTGCAGCATGGGACAATTTTGGCAAAATGATTGAATACTATTTTCAAATGTTTTGCTGTATTATCGTAAGTTGATGCCGCTTTACATTGAAATAATAATACATAAGGCAAAAACTGATGTATGTGTCATTATAAAGCTTATGAGTTGCAACAAGTCGCAGCAGAGGTGCACACCTTCAGGTAGTCTAAATTATAGCTGCAGGCATCAGAGATGCAACATAAACTACAAGTTCCTCACAAGAGATCAAAAACCCAGCCCTTTATAAAAAACATAATTTTTGGCAGAAAAGGACTGCTTGGCCCACCCAGTCTGCCCAGATGGCCCCTGCCTAGTCTATCCCACACACCCTAACTGGTCTCCAGTGACCCTCTCTCTTCCCTACCTGTTTACTAACATTTCTCTATGTCTATCCCATGCATGCCAGAAGCCCCCCTACTGTTTTCACCTCCATTACTTCCACTGTCAGACTATTCCTGGTGTCCAGCACACTTTCAGTGAAGTAGTACTTCCTCACACCCCTCCCTCTCCAGTTTCATCATATTCCCTCTGGTCCTGGTGCTCTTTCTAATTTGAAAGAGACTCCCTTCCTGCACTCTGTTCGCCCCTGTAATGCATTTGTAGGGTTCTATCATGTCCCCTCTTGCTGTCCTCTCTTCCAGGGTGTTCATGCTGAGATCTCTCAGTCGCTCTTCTCAGAGATTTTGATGCAACCTCTGCATCATTTTAGTTGCCCTCCTCTGGATTACCTTCATCCTGTCTAAGTCCTTTCTGAGGTGTGGCCTCCAGAACTGGACACAGTACTTCAGGTGGAGTCTAACAAGCAAGCAATACAGTGGTAATAACATCTCTCTGCTCCTGCTGGAGATATCTCTCACTGTGTATCTCAACATCCTTCTGGCCCTACCCACTACTTTGTCACACTGCCCTGTCACTTTGAGGTCATCAGATATGATAACCCCAAGGTCCATTACCTGCTTAGTGACTGTTGTCAGTACTGACCCCCATGATTACTCAGCTCCTAAATTCATATGCCCTAAGTGCATGATTTTGTACTTTTTGGTATTGAATCCCAGCTGCCATGCTCTTGGCTACTCTTTGAGTTTCCTAAAGTCCCCAGTAATTATCCAAGTTCACATTTTCACTTAAAGTATATGGCAGTCTGCAGTAAACTGAGATGTCCATGCCTCTGGCAGTGCTAATTCTCAATACTGTAGAAGCACAGTGGATCCTGCTCAATATGTCTACATCATGTGCTAATGTAGGAGTAGACCTGCCTACCACAGAAAGTGATGTCCACCTAATTCATAGAGTGTATTTCTGGACTTTTTATAGATCTGAGGATGCTCTAGACCTAAAAAAAATCGGGAGGGGGAGCCAGTGTCGAATAAAAGATCCATTCTGTATTGAACAAGGAAGCTGATATAGGATAGTTTAATGATAATGTAAACTGTAGGGCACTTATCTCCCAACGCCACCTAAGGCTGGATTATTATAGCCCTCCTTACATGGAGTGTCTGATGTTCAGTTAGGGTTACTGGCTTGTAGTGTGACAAAAATCTACAGAACATACACACCATTTTCCCTTAACATGGCTTCCATGATACCACACTGTCTAGCAGCTCGGACCAGCCACTGCTGGGGCTGCACACCACAATCAATGATTCCCGGACTGGTGCAGAGGAGCATGACGGTGGAGGCTTTCCATATCACACGTTGGTAATTATAGATGCACAATCCCCTAGATACATACACATCATTGTCAAGGCCACTGATTTAAATTTTTTTACCAGAAAACCCAGTAAACCTCTGGAATTTGGACTGCCTGCACACCAGCGAATGCAAAGAATTCCAAGGAATTTGTCATTTTATGGCAGATCAGTAAATCTGCAGAACTTATAATTTCTTCCTGAATTACGCTCAATTTGATTCATTTAATGCTCTGTATAGTAAGCCTTCTTTTAGTTTAATTATTTATACATATACTAAAAGAATGAAAGTTGAATCCAAGTAAAATCTGGAAATTAGACAATTAAACAATCACCAGTGCAGTTCCTGGAATTTGAAGCCTTGAAAATGTAATGTCATCACTTCATTCACCATAAATCAGTGGCCTTGACCATTGTCTTAGTAGGCCCCATATACTCATACCTTAATAGCAGAAATATACATGGTGCTTGGAGAAAATGGCCACAGCCATGCGTTTATTGAAATAAACAACCTACATCAGTAACATCATGAAGATATCAAGAGAGCTCGGCTTCACCTTAGCTGTATAGTCCAGTTGAACAAACACCAAGATGCAACAGAATAATCAGGAAATGTTTTAATCCATTCAACCATAAAATCAGCAGCTAGGTACAGGTACCCCTCCCCCATAGCCAAATGTTTTAGCTCGATACTGGTGCTTTCTCAAGGCATGGGGTGCTGCTGCTGGTTTTATGGTTGAATGGATTAAAACATTTCCTGATTACCCTGTTGCATCTTGGTGTTTGTTCAACTGGATTATACAGCTATGGTGAAGCTGAGCTCTCTTGATGTCTTCACAGTGAGTAAACTGCTTGCTTTTGGCTCCATATTGTTACTTCAGCAGCCTGGACAGTTTGCTTTTGAATACATCAGTGACATGGCATGCATAGCTCAGGAGTTTCAGCAAGTTTTTAAGGTGATCCATACCATCAAGCTGGTCCATTCCCTACCTCCAGGGACCTCCCATACAGACCCAATTGTTCCCAAAGTGTACTGCCTACTTAAGGAACAACAGCCTCCGAGGCCTAAGGGGTAACTCAGAGCTGTGTGCCAGTCCCCTGCCAGATGATGGTACACAGACATGCAAGCAAGTTTGTAGAGGCTGTCCCCTGACCAGCCACCATGGAGCACAATCATCAGGGCTTCACGTCCTGTCAGTCTTGAAAGGAACCCATCTGTGTCAGTGACATATTCCCCATTACCACCTTTTTACACTCCTTGCAGGACTACTGTGCCTCCATGGTTAAGGGACTGTGACATACCTAACTATATAATCTACCCTGTTTTCCTGCCAGAGAAGAAGAAGCAGAAAAACCCAGAAAACCTCATGGGAAAAACTGGGTAAATTCTTCCTCCATCCATAATATGATTACCGATAAGTGGATTTTTGGGGTCTCTACCTACCTGTCAGCCCTGCTTTACCCTGTCTTTATGTGGGGGGGGGGATCTTGTCCAAAGAAGAGGAACCATTGGGGTTGGGCTACAGTAATCTAGCTCCTACAAAGTCCCTATACCTCATCCCATTTAGCCACACCTCTTCCCGCTTCTGGGCGGACCTAACTTCTACCTAACACTCCCCTTATATCCTCCTCTTTCCCACTCCCATCCCTCCATTGGCTACCATAGAGTTCTACAGATGGAGAGAGGTTAGAATGCAGACTGTCGTTGACTCTCTGGAAGCTGTGCCTGCCATATTATTTGATTATTGAGGTGCCAGCAGATAGCAGGAACCCTTCTTGAAACTTAGCGTAAGTATCAGTTATTATCAGTTCTGACAGCAATCATAAGGTGCTGCTTATACAAGCAATGGAAAAATGAGCATACCTTGTTTTTGTCACCACAATGTGCATCTGCTTCATTATTTCCATACTTTCAATGGTGCTTCTAACCTAAACGGATCAGCAGTGCATTACTTGGATTGCTGTCAGAACAGTGGGCTGGTGCTGCCACTTAAGTTTCAAGAAGGGTTCCTGCTATCTGCCGGCACGTCAATCCTCTAATAATATGGTGGATGTGCAGCTTCAAGGGAGCCAGCATCAATCTGCACTCTAACCTCTCTCCATCTGTAGAACTCTATGTTGGCTAGCTGATTTGTTCTGGCGTCAGGGTATGAGACCACAAAAACAGAGTCACATGCTTCAAGGTTCCCTTTGCAGACTGGCTATTGTTTTAGTTGGCCCCGTACCCCCACATCTGAACAGAAGAGACATACTTGGTGCTTTGGGGAAAATGGCCCCAGCCATGCGTTACTGAAATAAACAACCTACACCAGTAATGTGGCATGTGCAGCTTGGGAGTGTCAATCCTGATCCGCTACCCCCAGGCACCATCCATGTGGACCCACGTTTTCCTAAAGAGTACTGCATCTGGAGAGACAATGGTCTCTGAGACCTAAGGGGTGGCTTATAGCCATGTAACATGCATCTATCCCCATCAGATGATGCTGCACATGTTGGCAAGCCAAAGAGGCTACCCCTGACTGGCCCCAATAGCACCCATTTGGCAGGATCTCACCTCCTGCCAGACTTGAGAGGAACCCATCTGTGTCAGTGGCAGACTCCTCCCATTACTCCCTTTGTACACTCCTCCTGAGACTACTATGCCACCACAGGATGGTAAAGTCAATCCCCCCAAAGCAGCCATGTTATCATTTTTCCAATGCACCACGTAGGTCTGCTAGGAACAAATCATTACCTGCATTCACAAGTGTACACCATCCCATGCATACAGCTGGGGTAACTTTGTGACTGTTGCATCATGTCTTAACCTTTGCTGTGCCGCAGACTGATATATCAATACAGAATTCCTGTATGTTCTAATTCTGTCACCAGCTCAAGGGTTAACACCATTCCCCCAAAAGTGTCCATAAAGGTCTACATGGCCATGTTAACAATCCTTCTCAATCACCGCCAGATTCTAGGCATGATGTTATCTTTTCCTTTGTATAACATTCAACCAAGCCTGCACCACCCCCATCAGTCCTCTGAGTTACATAATCCTGTATCTCTGGCTATATGTTCCAACTTACTCCGGGGGGGTGACCTCAGAATGCACCAACAGCCCCCCACCAGGCAGTCCATTTTACTCTTTCAGAGTTGCACATACACCCCATTCAGTGTCACTGCCATGGCCTCATCTAGCAAGATCACCTCAGTCTCTACTATTTTGTTTGGCTGAAGCAATTTGGATGCCTGAAATGCCCTGCAAAATTATACAGAAAAAGCTGTTCAAGTCAACACTGTTTCAGATAAGGATGTGCATACACACTGCAGTTTAACTCAGACCTGTTCCAACAGGCCTGAGCTAATCAAACACCTACTGTTCACCATTTTGTGTACCCCAAGACCACCTTTCCAGCATCTTGCATAACCGAAAAGCCCATGTGTTATCTTTGAACCCGGTGACCTCATGAAACAAGATATGCCCATCAGGTGTCAGCCAACTACCCCTGGTGTCACACCTTTTTGTTTCATTTGTATCATGCAGTGGTATAGCTAGTCCACTGGTGTTGGCCACACATTACCTCAGTTCTGGGCCCACCTTATATTTAGAAAGGTTTCATCACTCCTCCTGTATGCTGCCCTTGTACCAGGATCCAATGAATTCCAGATTAGTTCTTGGACTTTCAGCTTACCAACTCCCAAAGGAGAGCTGGGATTTCCCTAGGATGTTCCTCCACTTCAGGCACCAGTTCCCGGAACCTCTTCCACTGTGAATGAGAAAGAGCACAGCAATACCATTATCCGCACCTGGCACAAGCATTGCTTTAAAGTAGATGTTCAGTGAAAGGCACTTTAGTAGAAAGACCCACATGGAATCACCCATTAGACCTTTCGCCCCTAATTGCCCATTAATGGTATGTGCCACACCAGATTATGTCTTCTGAAGATGACCTTATGATCTCTGAATGGACCCCCCCCCCCAATATCTGGAGAGCCACCAGTATTAGGAAGAACTCAAGCAAGGTAATGTTCTTTATCAACCCGACCTTGCCCCAGCTGGGTGGCCATATATCTCATGCACCATGCCCTTTAGAAATATGCTCTAAAGCCAAAGCCGCCAAAGGCATACGTATAAAGCTCTAGTTCCTGTCTGGTTATTGCCATGGGTCAGATGGACAAGAAGCACTTCTAAAGTGCCAATCAAACTGCCAAATCCTCACTAAAGCTTTTAGTCACATGCAGCCTGTGGTGAGTTTTTTGGCATCCAGCACCCACTTGTGCCATGTGGCGCAGGATGATCCTGCCCATTCGGATTACTTTGCATGCAAAGTTGAAATGGCCAAGGAGCTGCTTGAGCTCTCACTGTATTATTTTCCATGCCCCAGTTGCCCTGCTTAGTGGCTCCTGCAGGGCCTGAACCACCTCTACTGGAAGCCAACACACCATGGCCTGTGTATCTACCTTTATGCCCAATAATAACAAGGCAGTACATAGCCCTTCTGTCTTGATCTGTGTCAAAGGCACCCCAAAGTCCATTTACACTTCCCAGACTACCTGCAATAGATTCCACATTCTCCAGTGCCCTGTCTTCCTATGAGCAAAAAGTTATCCAAATAATGGACCACAGGACAAAACATGAGCACCAGACTGGGCTGACCTCTGTGAGCTGTTTGTAGTGAGCTCAGTAATGGATACCGCCACAGCAGGGAGGTAGGAATTAGTAAAGGCACAGAGATGGGGCACAAGATTTGGGAAGTGCTGACGGGGGGGTTGCTATTTTGACTTTGAGGACCAGGAGACACTCTAGGGTGACATGGGTATTTGGAAGAGTCTAGACATGTTTAATCCCCGTACCAAGGGAGATCACCAGACTAAGTGGGTAGGTAACGATGGACTGGCCACCACTGCGCATCCTCTTCAGGCAGTGCTACGCAATACCAAATCAATGAGAAATAAGACTGCTATTATAGTGGATTTTATATCTCATTCCTCCATCAATCTGGCATGCTTCACAGAAACTCAGCTTGGTGGTGATGATGCTGGTCTCATATTGGAGGTAGGTGTCCCAGCTGAGTTTTCTGTGGTGCACTCACCAAGGAAGGACACCAGGGTGAGGGGTGGTGACTATCTATTTTAGATCTGAGCTGAACCTGGTGGTGCATTCGGTGAGGCAATAACTCATTATTTGAATGTGTGGCTGTGAGTGCTTGGGGTTCAAATGCAGGTTGCAGGATCCTCCTCGTTTACCTGCCTCTGGGATACAGGAAATCATGGACTTCATTGCTGACAGGGTGTTGAAGTTGCCTAGATGCCTTTTTCTGGGTGATTTCAATGCCTGCATTGACAAAGAACTCCCACATTTTGGGCAAGATTTTTTCCAGGGAATGGAATCCCTGGGCTTCTCACAAGCTGTTGCTTCTGTGACCCACTGACATGGCCATGTCTTGAACATGGTATTCTATCTTGGGCTTGATGTGGCAGACCTCAGGACTGAGCTGATTTGTTGTTCAGATCATTGCCCTAGCATGTTTGTTTTCATGTTTGCTTTCAGGGCCCCTTTTGTAGTCCACTTTCTGTGGAGGTGGTCCAGTTCCAGCCTTTGTGAGAGCTATAGCCAGAGGGGCTCTTGGAAGTGCTGGACACCTCGGCAATGCTGGTAGCAGGCGCCATAGGACTGCAGGAAGCAGTGGCACCATATAACAGAGTCATTGAGGCAGTCTTTGACCTTGTGGAGCCAGCTCATGTACGCCCACTGCTTATATGCCTTGGCTCACCAAGGGGCAGAGTTTAGAGTATTGTTGAAGGAAGTCCAGGACCCACAAGGACAGACTGGCTTTGATTACTCACTATGGTGAGTATCAAAGGGAAATCACCCATAAGAAGGCAGGACTCCTGTCTGGTACCTCATCAAGTGAGCGCTACCAGAATAGTGCCGCACTATACGGCACTAGTCTGGTAAGCGCTCGCAAGGACAGCAACTGGGGATTTACAGCACTTGCTGTAAGTGCTCCTCTGGTCACTGTCTGTGGTGCTGGTGCATCACAAGGGCACCAGAATCCAGAAGGCTGGCCAAGCTGCTCCTGTGGCATGGAGGGTTGGGGTATCGAGCAGCTCGGGCATCACTAGTGGAGACCAGGGTTCTAATCCTATTCTCCAAGCTTTTAGCATCCATTGGGACTTACATTTATTTTTACATGGGGCCATAAAGGCCTTGCAAATTTTAACTTTCCCTGGGATACGCTCCTCCTTGGAGTGAGAATCCTAAAGACAGGGGGTGCGGGGGCAGAGTCCCCAGAAAAAAAGATCAGCACTATTTTTACCACATGCTCCTAGCTGACGTTATTGTTGTCAGCGCTGTTTGGACCTAGTGCCCTCATGGCAAGGAACAGTGCTGCTGGAAGGAACTGACCAGCTCAGCATTTTTAGATTGTGGACATTCTTCTTCATCTGGTCTGTCTGGAACTCATGAAAACTGTTTCATCTACTAAATGCAAGAGTTTTTGTGGTTCTTTTAAGACAGGGTGTCCTCTCTTCGGGCTGGGATCTCACTAAGTAGGCTGCTACAATCCAGGAGGGTTGAGCCAATGGGACACAGTAGCATTCAGTGGTCATGGGGAGAGTTTAGGCTAGTGACAATGGTTGAGGTTGATAAGGTGATCTTGAAACTGCTGGAAACATTCTGCAAACTGGATTAAAGGCTGACCTGGCTACTAGTGAGCTGTGCCAGGTAGCTGGGCCCAGTGTTCACTGAGATTGTTCAGTTTTCCTTGTCAGAGAAGGTTTTCTCAACTGCATCGAAAAATATTTTGGTGAAGCCCTTTTTGAAGAAGCCATCCTTGAACCCAGACATCCTAGCGAATTGCCTGTCTCTAACCTGCCCTTTTTGGACGGGGTTATTGAGAAGGGGGTTGTGCTGAAAGCTTGAAGCACACCTAGTCGACACTTACATCTATGAGCCTCTCCAGTCCGGTTTCATGTCAGGACATAGCACAGAGACCACACTGGTCAGAAAGCATAATAACCTGCTCAGGGTGAGAGATGGGAAAGCGATGAGTTCTCATTCTCCTCAACCTCTTGTCAGTGTTCAACACTATGGGCTATGGGCTGTTACTGGATTGGCACAGGGAGTATGTAAGACTCACTGGCAAGGTCATCTGCTGGGTTGAGTCCCACCTCACTGGCAGGACTCAAAGTGTAGTGTAGGAAAGTTTTTCTTCACTTCTGATGGCCCTGCCTTATGAGGTACCACAGGGCTCAGTACATTCACCCATGCTGTTTGCGGTGCACATGTTACCCCTAGATAGGATCATTAGACAGAATGGAGTTGGATTTCATTGCTGTGCAGATGATACCCAACTCTAGCTGTTTTTTGCACCCAGGACACCTGATGCAGTTGATATGCTGAATAAATGCCTGCTCGAGATGCATGACTTGATATCATTGAGCTGGCTGAGACGTTACCATGAGAAAACTGAAGTACTGGTGATTGAACCTGGTCAGAAGGCAAGAATAGCAACTGGTGACAAGGAGATGGGATTTTGGCTCAGCTCCTCTGGGCTAGTGGTTGCTACAAAGGTGAGAAATCTGGGAGTCATTCTGGACAAGGGGTTGACATCTGAGGCTCGGGGGCCCAATATTCAAAACTGGGCATAGCAGAGCAGAAAGTTTTGCACTGTGCTTTCCATTGCCCAGGATCCCAAGGATGCTATATTCAGTCAGATAGTGCACTGGCACTATCCCACTAAATATAGGGGCATGTCAGTGCAGCGCTAAGTCATGTAGTGTTGCCCCAACATGGATTCCTGCTATATAGGTAGGGTTGACAGAATTCAATTTTTATGTTTTTATAATTTCAATGGAAAATATTGATGTTTATTTTTAAACCTTTTTCTCTAATTTTTACCAATTTAAATTTTCATGGTTGCACAAAATTATGGGGTTTTAAGCATTTATTTTGATTGGTATCAATTTAACGTTCGCAGGTGCAGTTAATGACAGTAAATATGTTGAGGATTTACAAACTGCTAAAAACACAAATTGTCATAATCTCATGTCAAAACAGCAATATAGCTTACTTTGCCTATCCTTAAATTTAGAATATTATCAACGAAAATATTTTTTTGTTGGTTCAAGTGTGTACAGTGAAATTGACGTTTACCGACATTTATCAATTTAAATCTAATACTGCCAAGTCTACATATACGGAATAGTGCCACCATACCTAATAGCACTGGAATGCTAGGTGCGATATTCAGAGGGAGCCATGCAAATGAGCCAGTTGGTCATGCAAGGCATGTATGGGCTCATTTGCATGGAAAGTAGTAGCAGGATTGCACTGCCCTCACCCTAGTTGCCCAGTCCCCTACAAGAAAGAAACAACCCTGATGCCTACTGGGCACCCCAGCCCTCTGATTGCCAGCCCCTACCATAACTAAAATGTCCCTGGTTGCTAGCAGTCCCACTACCCTCTGATCACCAGCCAGTACTGTAAGTACAAAGCCCCTGGTTGCTAGTGGTCACCCTTGCCATCCAATTGCCTGCTGTACTGTAACTACAAAGTCCCTGGTGGTCCATAGTTCTCCCCACCCACCGGCTGCCATCCCTGTATGTCACCAATGTTGCCCTGCTGGTCCATGGTTCCTGCCACCCTCCAATCACCAGCCCCATAATGTATCAAAGCTTCCCTGGTGTCCAGTGGTCCCTCCCACCCTCCAATCGCCATCCCCATAAGCCCTGTCAATGTCCCTGGTGCCTAGTGTTCCCCCTTTTGCAGATCACCAGCCCTGGTGTGATCAAAAAGCATCCCTGTGACTAGTGTTCCTCCCTGATCTCCGATTCCTGGCCCAGTACAAACATGAAGACATCCTGGTGGCCCATTGCCCCCCTGGTCTCTGATCCCCAGCCCCAGTACAGATACAAGAGTCCTACCATTGCATCTAGTGCCTATTCATATGTGACAGAGATGTAATACCTCATAAAGAAACTATGATATTCCCTGGCATCTAGTAATACCCTCCACCCTCTGATCTCTGTTCCTGTAGCTATGAAGTAGTCCCTGGAGTCTAGCAGCCCCTCAACACTGCGAGCCCCATCAACCCACACTTACTGAAAATGCCAGTGCTGTGGCAAGATAAGGTGACTGGCACAGTCCTCCTCACACCTCTCCAGCATGCCATCATATGACAAGGCTGGGAGCATGTGACCTATGTATAGCATAGTGCATGTGCACTATACATAATGATATACATAGGTCACGTGCTCTCAGCCTTGTCATATGGTAGCCAGCCGAGGAGGTGAGTGGAAGTCTGTGCTAGTCACCATATTTGGCCGTGACACCATCACTTTTGGTAAGGGGGGGCCAGAGATTGAAAACTGTGGGTAAATGGGCTACCAGGGTGTTTCCATGTGTGTATGGGGCCAGGAATCGGAGATCAGAAGGGGGAACAGTAGGCACAGGGATGTTTCTTGATCATACCAGGAGTGCAATTGGTGATGTTGAGGACACTGTGCACCATGGATATTGACAGGGCTTACAGGGATGGCTATTGAAGGGTGGAAGGATCCACTGGGCACCAGAGAAACTTTGATGTACTACCAGGCCAGTGAACAGAGAGTGGGAGAGATCATGGATGACCAGAGAAAAGTTGGTGGCTTACGGAAACAGTGGCCAGTAGGTGCAGAGGATCACAAACCACCAAGGGCTCTTCAGTTACAGTACAGGCTAACGCGCGGAGGGTGGGGGACCATTAGCCACCAGGGACTTTTTAGTTACAGTACAGGCTGGCCATCAGAGGGTGGGGGGGACTGCCGGGCACCAGGGATTTCTTTCTTTCTTGTAGGTTAATGGTCGAGGGGCACTAGGCACCAGGGATACTCTCCAGCACTACCTGGACAGTAATCAGAGAGGGGGGACCATAGATCTGATGTCTCTGTGTATTTTTTCCTTCCCCTTTTCCTCCATTTTCCCTTTTCCTTACCCACCCTTGCCCTGGCAGAACTAGTAACTATTATATAAAAAATATGTTAGAATTATAACAATGTAAAAAATTATGATTGCTTTGTTCTAACCTTTGCTCTCCTTCCTCCCACAGATTTGTTTAATACCTATTGATCATACTAGTACAGTATATGATCAAAAAATTGTAAATGTATGTAGTATGATATGTGTTTATCAAATCAAGAGGAGTTTTTTTTTTAAATGTGTCTGTTATAGAACATAGAAACATAGAAACATAGACGTTGATGGCAGATAAGGACCACAAGGCCCATCCAGTCTGTCCATTTCTTTTTCTACCTTATGAATGTGCCATCGGCCTTTGCTCTGTCAATGGCCTATCTAGTCATACTCACCGGTATTGCTCCCTTGTGCCTATCCCATGCCTGTTTGAAGCCCTGCACTGTATTTATATCCACCACTTCCTGAGGTAGGCCGTTCCATGCGCCCACCACTCTTTCTGCAAAAAAGAACTTCCTCACCTTACCCCTTAATCGGCCTCCCTCTAATGTCATGCTGTGTCCTCTTGTCCTGCTATTTTTCTTATATTGAAACATGTTGGACTCTTTCACCTTATTAATGCCCCAAGGTGTTTGAATGTTTCGATCATATCACCTCTCTCCCTCCTTTGCTCTAGGGTATACATATTGAGCTTTGTTAATCTGTCCTTATATGTTTTCTGATGCAGTCCCTGCACCATTTTGGTTACCCTTCTCTGGACTGCCTCAATTTGGTTAATGTCCTTGTGAAGGTGTGGCCTCCAGTACTGCATGTAAGTACTCCAGATGGGGCCTAACCAGTGTCTTGTAAAGTGGAATTATTACCTCCCTCTTCCGACTTGTGATACCCCTACTAATACACCCCAACATCCCCCTAGCCTTACCTATTGCTTTAGTGGTTTTGATGATTTCAGGTCATCTGTGATGATGATGCCCAAGTCTCTTTCTTCCCTTGTGACTGCCAGCAACTCCCCTTCCAGCCTATAGGTGGCTTCAGGGTTTCTCTTCCCTATGTGCATGATCTTGCACTGCTTTGCGTTAAACCCCGGTTGCCACTCTACTGACCATTTGCCAGTTTATCCAGATCTCTTCTCATTCTGCCCTCCCCATCTGGATCATCTACTCAGCTGCAGATCTGGGTGTCATCTGCAAAATACTTACACAATACAATACTTATACTTGGTATGTTTTTTTTTTTTAAATGGGGGGCACTGTACCTTTTAACTTAATACACTGGGGATTGTCATGTGATGTAACTGATTAAATAGGTACACCTGTTTCTAACAGTCTATATGGATGCAGTGCCCCAGGGGACACTATTCGTTTGATAAAGCCTTTTTGGTCAAACATCACGATTTGCTGGCTGCCACTGTGTTGGTGAATTATTCTGCTTACTGCTGCTAAGAATAAATGGTTGAACTACACTGATGTCTGCCTGTGTTTTGTTCTTTTCTCTTGGCGTGGAAGAGTGAGACAGTGTGCAGTGACTTTGTTCTAAGAAAATCGACTTGTGTCAAAAACACCTAGTTTTCTGAGCAGCTCTGTATTCTCTCTGGTTTCAGTTACTGAGTGATGCTCAATATCCCTTTCAGCAGGAAAAGATGCAGCAGTTTACAGAGAAAAAGTAACAATGAGCGGGAAGTTCAATTATATACCAACAGCATTGGCAGACCCAGTAGCTTCACGGAGAGCATTTTTACCAGACTGGGGAGGAAGAATCCATTTAGGCCAATGGAGGAGGAAGCATCCACATTGGGAACTGCAGAAGAGGCTGACACGGAGGAAGCAGACATCAGCAGTGCTTCTTTTCTTATGAAAAAACAGCTTTGAGAGCATGCCAACTGCACTGGCAGTTACAATCAACGGAGGCCTATCTGGAAGTAGGACACGTACCGAGATGCCTCAGAGTGATAAAATCACGTACATTAGCCAGGACATCTCAAATGTTATCAGTGAGTGGAGAGATATTGTTCATGAGGCCTCTGTTAAATGGATGAAACCAATAGTTAAAGATTCACAGAGACAACAGGAAGAAGTCAAAGTTGAGCTTGAAGAAAAAGGAAGGGAGCTCGACAACTTCAAAGAAACTCAGAACTTTGATAACTATCCACAGGATTTGTAAGAAACTGTGATTGTACAACATAAAAAGAGTTGTGCCACAAAGAAACGCAAATTTATAAGGGACGAGAACAACTACAAAAGTGGCAATATCTTTAAATGGACAAAGTTCAAGCAGCAACAGCAATACATGACAGAAGCAAAAAGAAAGGATTGCACCTAAGTCAATATTGAAACAGACGTCCTCTGCAGAAACATTGGATATGAGCAATGTAAGTGAAACCAGTGCCACAAGTGACTAGGATAACTCTAAGTTTTTTTAGAGGAAGAACAAACAGGACTCCCTCTATCCTGCATTCAGAAAACCAGGTATCAAACAGACCAAAGAGAACAAGAAGGGGGAAGCACAAGTCACAGAGGATGACAAGACCAGCGGGGGAGGTACAGTAAGCAGTAGTCACTCAGGTAAATACAGAAGATATCGTTATCAACTTATCATCTTACATGAATATATGAAAAATGCCAGCAGATATTAGCCATATGGTCTATCAAATCTGCTAGAGTGTGCATCTAGCAGACCATTTATACTACAGCTACCCCATCCTCCCTCCCCTACCCGCACATTCGAAGTCATGCCCCTGCTTGCTGACCCCATGTTCTCTATAGCCCTCTTTGTGACCTTCCTCTTGATTTTGTCCCACCCCCTCTTAAAACTGCTCACTGATGTTAATGATACCACCTCCCCGGCAGTGCATTCCACCCTGTCATCATTCTTTCTGTAAAGTAATGCCTTCTCATTTCCCCCCGAATCCACCACACTCCAGCTTCAGACTGTGTCCCCTAGTGTGCCTCCCTTCCTTCCATCTAAGAATGCCCTCTGTACCAACCTTATTTAAGCCCTTCATATATTTGAAGGTTTCAATCATGTCTCCCCTGTCCCTCCATTCCTCCAAGGAGTACATGCCGAGCACACTCAGTATCTCCTCATAGGGTTTGTCCTCCAGTCCGAGAATCATCCTAGTCACTCTGCACTGGGCCCCTTCTAGCAATTTGACATCTTTCTTCGAGTAGGGGTGCCAGAACTGCACGCAGTACTCCAGGTGTGGCCTCACTAACAATCTGTACAGTGGCAGGATGACCTCCCCTTACCTGGAGGTGATTCCTCTCGCAGTACACCTTAGGATTTTCTTAGCTTTGTCTGCTGCTTTCCTGCACTGAGCAGAGTGGTTCATTTGCCATGTTATAAATACCCCCAGATCCTTTTTCTCCTCTGTAGGGGACAACTGTACCCTGCCTTGACCAGTAACCAATCCTTGGGTTTCTTGCTCCCAAGTGCAAACACCCTGAGTGCAAGTGAACTACAAATTCTAAATAAGGGACTTTCATGTGTGCCTACTGCTGACCTGGACTTTTACCAAAGTACAATAGATTTGTATAGACTGTGCAGAGTTTTGAACTTACATTGTTTTTATTCCAAAGTTAACACAAATAGAATTGGTAATATGGGCAGAATAGAATATGTGCAGGAGGGTGTGGCACAGAATTGTAACAATGGAATTAATGAGGGTTTAACCATAGGAACACAAGAAGCCCTAGAAGCCCTTAATAAATTTGAAATGCATGATGTCATAGAAGGGGAGGTAACTGAAAGAAATGGGAGGGACAAACAGCAGTATGTTAGAAGCAAACCCAGCAATATTTGTCTCCCACAGAGTCCTGCTGTATCCACCTTTCATAAACTATGAGAATATGATTTGGAGAAACCTAAATGTGAAGAATTTACTCCGAGATGCAAAAATCTGAGTAGGCAGGAATGGACGGCTCTTAAAAGTTTAAAAAACAATAGCAGGATAACTAAAGCCTGCTGATTGGGGGAGTGTAGTTGTGATGGACACTAATAATTACATCCAAGAAGTAAATCGACAGTGAGCCAAGTTAAGTTCTATAGACCATTATCCTCAGACCCCATGCAAATGTTTAAGAGAAAAATTGTTAGTTTTCTAGACTGGGCAGTGTATGAAGGGCTTATAAATCAAAAAGAGAGGGCATACCTTACAGTACAGTATATTTTACTGAAAATACACAAGGCACTGGTTAATCCACTGGGAAGGACTATAATTTCAAGTATAGGGAGCCTCACAGAATCTCTAGTGAGGTTTGTTGATGATGTCATAAAGGAGCCAGTGAAACTATTACCATCACACATATCTGACAGAGGGGATATGTTGAAGACTCTAAAAGAACTTAAAATAGAGGAAGAAGATCTGCTGGTGACTCTAGATATTGCATTCCTCTATACCAATATCCCCCATATGGGGGGACTTAGAGCATTGAGATATTACCCAGGCAAAAGAGGGGAAAATGCTACACCAGATACTGAGCTATTGGTGGGAATGTGTGAGATTGTATTAGAAACTAATGCATTTGCCTTCATGGGGCAACATTACATTCAAAACAAGGGGACAGCCATGGGGGCACGTTTTGCCCCTAACTACACCAATTTGTACCTTGGCATGTAGGAGGAGATTTACTTATTGGATAGACTCACTAACGCCTTCTCTGACAGTATAAAATCTTGGAGAAGATTTATTGATCATACCTTTTTATACATTGGGTAGACGAATATGAACTGGACAGTTTTGTAAATTACTTGCATAAAAGCAACAAACATTTAAGAATCACATACCATAAGAGTAAGACTGAGATCCTATTTTTGATCATAAGAATCTATAAGGAAAGAAGTAGTGGAAACATAAGTACAGGTCTCTACCAGAAACCCACAAACTGCAACACAATTTTGTTAGTCAGTAGCTGTCATCCCAAGCAGACAGTAGAGACTATCCTACACAGCCAGTACCTACAAATCAAAAGAAATTGAAGTGAGGAAGGGGAATTTGAAGTGGAATCCAAAGACATGGAGACTAGATTCAGAAAAGAGGTTACAGTCAGAAGTACATATATGAAGCAAAAGAACTATGCACTAGATCAAATAGGGAGGACCTCCTAGAAAACAAAAAGAAGAAGGGTTGAGAACACATACTGAAGGAAGGAGAAATCAACTGTGTTAAGACATTTAGCATTTTTGAGCAGGCAGAGCCCGATGTATAATAGAGAAACATTGGTTTGTACTGAGAAGTAATGCTAGATTGAGGGAGAGAGCCACAATACCACCAAGACAGATGTACAGGAGGGCGAGCTATCTAAGGGACCAACTAGTACACTCTGTACAGCCTACAAATAGACATACTACGTGGCTGCTGCCATTAGCAAAGGCCTGTGTTAAATATGGTAGGTGCAAGTATTGCAGGTATGTACAGGAATGCAGGTAGTTCCAGAATCCCAAAACCAAGGAAACCATTAATATCTCCTCCTATATTAACTGTGACATCACATATGTGGTATACATGGCAATATGCACATATGGAAAGTATTATGTGGGTAGGACGAAAAGACAATTTAAGGAGAGAATGAGGGAACACATTAGAGCTATCAGAGATGAAGATTTGGAATACGCCCCAGCAGTACACATTAAAACAGTTCAAAATAAAGAAGAGCATTCCATCAGCTTTGCAGGGTTGGAACATGTGAAAAGGAGCCCTAGAGTTACAGATAGGGACTTGGCTCTAAGCAAATGGGAATCATATTGGATTTACCAACTGGGAGCCCACAAAACTAAAGAAGGGTTGAATGAACGTATAGCGATACTACCCTACCTGACTGATAGAAGATACAAACATTCTCTCTTTTCTTCTCTGTAGTTCACAGGTGACAAATAGAAGATGTCTCCGGTCCATGTGTGATGGCTGCTTTGGAATCAGAGACCAGCCGGTACTGATTTTCAATTTTTGGAGATGTTTTTTCTACCCATCACAAGCCATGTAATTAACGCTGTACTGGGAGATCATAACATTCATGTTGGGGGGGGGGCCCCTGTCATGGCTCTTATATATACTGACTCCACCTCCAATATGTCTTGGTGTCTATTACTTCCCTGAGATTAACTATCTGTAAGATGTCTTGTGTAACACATCAAGAGGTGACCCCTTGCAACCTAATTGATCTCCCTTAGCTGGATCCCCCAGGACGTCTCATTTTGCATGTGGTCTTTAAGAATACATGTAATGTACAGACTATGTGTATGTGTATGCTTTCCTGATAGCCCTGTGTGTTTTTTTCCTTCCCATTTCCTCTCTTTTCCCCTTTTCTCCCCCTTCCCCCCTCCCCCCTCTCTCCCTGGTAGAACTAGTGACTATTACATAAAAAATTTTAGAATGATAACAATGTAAACAAACTCTGGTTAGAGCCAATATGGCTGTGGAAAACTTTTAAGAGTGGCAAGAGCATGGAAAAGAATATGCGGTACTTTTGCTGCACTGGAGTCAGCCGTAAGTAATACTACAGCAATTACAGTACTGAGCATGCATGATACTCGCACATGTGAAGTTTGCCCTGTAGTCAGCCCTGCACAACATGGCGATGCTGACACAACTATGTATGCATGATAGTCATGCATGTGCATTTTAAAGGAAAACTGCATGTTAAAAACAGGAAAATATATGTATTACTACCAGTTTTGAGTTCTTACTTCATCCCAATGTTTTGTTTCTGCCTAGACTGTGAGAGGAGTTATTTCTAATTTTCCCTGGGTGTTTTATGACATCTGGGGGCTGCCATCCATGTTTGTTTTATTGCGTCTTCTCCAAGTTAGTCTTCCCAGACTGTCCTTGGGTTTGATGTCTAATAGCCCCTACAGTAGGCCAGTGTCTTGTTACAGTGTCTTACAGCCACAGCAGAGAAAGAACACTGCAGCCAGGATTCACATTGGTAGACTCTGGGCAAGTATGACAAGTTTCTTTAAAATTGGTACCTTATCCAGATGTGTTCTGCTTTTGGAGGGGGGAATATGTGTTTAAACATGTAACTTTCTATAGTATATTGTATAGCAGTGTGAATCCTGGCTGCTGTGTTCTTTCTCTGTTGTGGCTAAGCAAGACACTGGCCTACTGTAAGGGCTATTAGACAGCAAACCAAAGGGCACTCTGGGAAGACTAACTTGGAGAAGATGCAATAAAACAAACTTGAATGGTAGCCCCCAAAGATCATAAAACACCCAGGGAAAATTAGAAAAAAATTCTCTCACCGCCTAGGTAGAAATAAAACCCTGGGATGAAGTGAGAACTCAGAACTGGTAGTAATACATATATTTTCCTGATTTTAACATGCAGTTTTCCTTTCCATGTTGCAGATGGTGGCTGTCAGTACTGCAGTTGCAGAACAGAAAAGTAGTGTGCCGGGAAGTCGGTATGTTTATGAGGCCTGTGGAGGGGAAGAGCTGGATAAACAGAATCACTGGAAACTATGTCAGAGTACTGTGGCAGAACATCAGACAGTGGTCCAGTTAGGTGCTTCCACAGTGCTGTTATACAAATCTGATGATGGCATAACATCCGTGGAGCTTGGCCCATTTAGCCGTACAAATCAGACTCAGGAGGCGTTTACTAACAAACTAGAGATCTGGTCTGGTACTTGCTTGTCATCACAGCCACTTTCTCATTCTTTTCTAAGCAGTAATTTCTGACAAATGTGCCTTAACCATATTGATCTCAGTGCTGGCAGACTACTTCTGGTTTTCCCCAGATTGTAGTAGGTGGGGGTAGTAGCAGTCTTGAAGTGGTAGCTGCCGGTGGTGGCATGCTCTGGAAAAAAGTGGTCCCCATGCTCATCTGCACATTTTAGAAATGAATTGATGCCTTTCCTTGTTTTTGCTGTAAAGAAACTGACCCCTTTAACACAAAAACAAGGATTCAGTTATGGCCTCCACCCCCCCTTTTTGCTTCAAGTGAGGAATGTCCTTATGGGTTTGCATCAGATGTACAGTGGCAGCCATAGATGCAAAATATTGTTAAGCAGTAATCAACTGTATGTAAAAGCTCTTTTTGTTTAGAATGTGTGATTTTCTTAATGTTGTGAATACCACTCCATCCATGTGTACTCTGCCCCTGGATTTCTGTACCCCAAGTGCATTATTTTACATTTTTGAGTTCAGGACAAAAATGCCTTTCAAATGAGGGCAGTCACTAATCTAAATTCTTTACAGCTTTTTATGTTTCCTTGCATGTGCCCAAGAAACATCTTGTGGTAGAATGACATTTCAGAGGTGTATCAAGGATGAGTCCAATGCACAGCAATCTACAGTGGGCTTGTCCCTGGCAAGTCAATTAGCATGCAGCCAGACTGTGACACTAGTCACAGTTTCACATCTGGAATTCGTTCTCTAGTTGAATGAAATGAAGTGCTGGAATGAGAGTGCTTCATTCCTTTCATTGATGCCCGTACTGATCTTATTGCTTGGTTCCCCACCCATCCTGCAGATGTCTGGGTACTCAGCCATACACTGCATACCCCACTCTCTGTGTCATAAGCAGTAAACAGTCCTAGCAGTAAAGAACAAATAAATATTATTTTTCCTTCCCCAGACAGACTTCCGTGTTGAACTTGTTTGTGTCTCTGTACGAATGACAGTGCATGTTCTTGTCCCTGAGCTCCTCTCTCTCTCCAGGGCTTCATGTGTGCCACAACACCCAGCCTGAACATTGCTCTCTGTGATAGTACCCACTGACCCACCCCATGGATCTTCAAGTGTCCATGTTGCCTCAGTGTGCCCCCCACCCCACTGCACAATACAATGAGCAAGAGTGTTGAGAAGTGAGGCAGTATTGCCTGCAGAGCTGTAGCTTAACCCTGGGTGGTGGGGAGAAGGAGACAGGGGCTGCAGGTGACACAGAGAAGGAGAGGCAGCAGTGCCCCCTCCCCAAAAGAGAGCACAGGAGCCAAAGAGGTGGTGAGTGGCACCAGTGTCAGGGACAGAGCAGAGGGAGAGCCTCCAAATGGTGACAGCAACATATTGAGATGTGGCGAGTAAGCGGAATGAGAGTGATCGCCAGGTGATAGGCTATCACTATTGCAGCACCACCTTGGCAGTGTGAAATTGGGGGCAGTGCAATGTAGTGACCATAACCACAATGACCGGTGGCTCCCAGACCTGCACTTGAACAAACATTCATTTAAATGGGTGGCCTATCCCCTAGCAGTGTCTCACTTCCCCCTAACCCCCTTCCACCACCCCCCCCGAGAGAGACATAGCAACAGTGAGAGCTGCTTCCAGTGCAGCATATATGTGCAGGTCCATTCTGTTACAGTCAGAGATGGTGTCAACACCCCCAACATAGAAGTGGAGTACAGTGTGCGCCTGAGCTCAGTTGCCATCTAATTTATTTCTGCTCACTCTTCTGGGGTTCTGTGTGATAACAGCAACTGCCAAATGGCGAGCCATGTTATTGCGACATTAGATTGGTAAAAACATTTTCGCCACTCTGACATCCTCGGTGCATGGAGGAACGGTGCTGGGGACTTAGCTGTTTTGCTTTCTGTGGGGGGCTGCCCCACACCCACACACAAGTGGGGCTTACCCACCACACCTCCTATTAAAGGATTCTCGACTCCAGGGGGTGCATGTCGGGTGGGGGACAAAAGCAAAAAGTAAGTGTTAGGCTGGGTGCAACAAATTGCACTAGCGCCCAGACCCAGACCTGAACCCAGCACCTCCGACTGCAGCCGGAGGCCAACCCCTGATGCCACAGTGCAGCTTGGCAGCTGACCACAGCACCACCCCCTACATCCCCTCCGCCCCTCGAGTTCACGCTCGCCATGCCCCCCCCGCGCATGTGTACATATAGTGACATCCTGTCGTTGCATTACGCCCACCCCACCACATTCAGTTGCCCTACCACCCCATTGCCATTTGGGCTTTCACCCACAATGCGTCACCGTTTCAGACGGCACCTCACTTCAGGCACCAACATCACAGACTACCCTCATCTGGCACCTTGCTGTTGGTTTGACTCTCTGTTTGTCTTTCTGAAGCTCAGTGGCAGCAGACAGCACATACAGAGAGGCAGAGAAAGTGCCAGCAAGAGTGCCATGACCAGAACAGAGAGCAGTGCTGCAGATTTTTCCTTTCACCATGGGCGAGCAGACATTAGAGAGAGACAGAGAGAGACCAGAAGAGACACAGTGTAAAACAAACTTGGTGCATCTATTCCACCACTGCACAAAAGAAGCACCCAGACAGAGCCAGAGACAAATATGTAGTCACAAATCTGCCCCTTCACATTGACTAGCACAGTGCAGGGTGGGCACTGGATGGGCACCCCAGATAGTTGCTACCCCCTATACCTCCAGCTCACATCAGCACATATGGAACAATCTACAGTAGCCACAGACTGATGTAGGTTACTCATCTTCCCCCTCTACACCCATCCCACTCCACACAGGTTGGCGCAGTGACAAGGTGACCTCCAGGTTGGCAGCCCAAGGTAAATAGTGGACTGTGGCCTGGCAGAAGTTGGTGATTGGTGCCCCCTTCACAACCGTCCCACCACTGCACATTGGCTGCCACAGCCAGAGACAGAAATGTGAGTTGCACATTTGCTATGCCACACCTGTTTCTATCTAGCCTGATGGGCACCAGGTGGGTGGAAATGGGGTTGCGGTCCAGATCCACTGGGTGGCACTAGATCATTGACATCCAACACATCTTTCTGCATTTCTGCATGTGTGAAGCATTTTCTCCTTCCATTCCACTTCCTGCATGTTAGGAGCACTCTGCAGGAGCCAATGACAGATGTGGTTCACACATCTCTCCATCTTCATCCATCCGAGTTCCATGAAAGCTGGCACTGGCATTGGGTCTTCTCCAGGTAGGTGGTTGTGGGAGTATGATGCCCCATCCCCCATCCCAATGCCACACAAGGGTAGCACCCTGCAGCAGCTAGGGATAGAGATGCAAGTTGCACATCTGCCTCTTCATACACGTCCCTGCTCCACCACAGCTAGCATGAAGGTTGGAATGGGATTTTAGGTGACTGGCACTTCCTCACCCTATGCCACACCTCTACACTTGAAGATCGCTCTGCTTCAGCCAGAGGCTCTCCCACCTAACGTGCTCTACCCATGGAGAGCACTCTGAGGTAATAAGATATAAAAATATGGATCTTGTATCCCCCCTCCACAACTGTTCCCACTCTGCTGGGTGGGGGGATAGGATACAGTGGGTGCTCTTGAGTGACAGGTGCCCCCCTTTTGCACACCCACCTGTCAACCCAATACTTTACAGCAACCAGAGAAAAGATGTGGATTGCACATCTGCCCCATCATAAACTATGCCCATTCCAAAAGGTTTCACACACAGGCTGGAGTGGGGTCTAGAATGGTGACCATTAAGTGACTGCCTCCTATCCCACCTCCACACATGGGAAGCACTCCTCCCCATCCATTACACATCTGCACATAGAGAGCACTTCTCACCTTCATGTCTCCTTTGTATATGGGGAGCAATTCTCCTTCTCCAGCCGTCTTGCACATGGTGGACATAGTGTCTTATGTAATCATATTTGGTCTCAATCCTTGCTGAATGCAATATTGTACATATTGTAAATACTAATGTAAAGAAAAGTGCTTTATTTTATTATGTGTCCTTACTTTTTGTATCTCACACCATGTATTTATCATTGCTTGTACATGGGACCTCCTTGTAAATGAGCTTGCTCAATGTATTTTATCCCTTTACAATAAACTTGAACTTGAACATGGAAAGCACTCTTCCCTCTATTCCATCTCCACACATAGGTATCATTGCTCCATCTCCATCCCACCTCCATACATTGTGAGCACTCATCCCCTGACCCCTCCAGTGCTTCTCCCACTACATTTCACCTCCCCTACATGGAGAGCACTTCTCCCACTGCATTCCATCTCCTGCACATAGGGAGCACTTTTCCTTCCTCCATTCAATCTCCACACATGGGGAGCTTTCCTCCCACTTCATATCAGCTCTGTACATGGGGAGCACTCCATCCCTTCATCCCACTGCCCCTACGTGGGGAGTATTGCTCCCCATCATCCCACTTCTACACATAGGGACTCCTCCACACTTTTGCATCACTCCTCCTATACCACAATCTTACCTCTGCATATAGAGAGTACTCCTAACCCCATTCCGCCTTTGCACATGGGAGCACTCTGCAACACCCAGTGACAAAGATGTCAGTCAGGCATCTGCCTTTCCGCATCTATTCCCACTCCACATGATAAGCTCCAAATTGGGCAGAACATAGGTGGGGTTGAGATGTAATGAGTGGGTTGCCCTGGGAGATGGCACCAATACCCCTCAACACCTCTCTGAAAGAGAGGAGTCCCCTCCTCCAAATCAATCTTTATTCTTTTCTCCACTCACCACTTTTCGGCTGATTATCCTCCTGTTTACTTGCCCTACCAGTCACCCCCCTCCCAAGACAGGACTACAGGCCATTAGGCCAGAGCAGATTTTCCTTGACCTCTCCTGTCTTCTCTTCAGACCATAGCACCAGTCCAGCCAGCGTCAAGCACAGTCAAGAAGATGCACCATGCAGTACTTGCAGCTCCGCACTGGATGGGTCAGTTCTTTCTCTAGTAGACCATACGTCAAGTTCTCCCACAGTTTATCTGAGGTTAGAGAAGAGCAGCACACAGTCCCACTCTACCACCATGACAGTAGTCAGGACACCACAACTTGCTTGGTGCTGTACAGATGACACAGCACAGCAGCACACTCACTAGTCTGTCTCACCAGGCTTCTCCTGCTGTCTCTGTTGATGATGTCTCCACCTCCCCTGGCCATCAATGGACCCATGCATGCACACTGTGTTGCAGCTAGCTCCAACCACTATGGAGACTACTGAGACATCGAGTTTTTTAGCTGCTGAGCCTGAGCCAACCCAAAAATAAAATACAGGAATTTGAAATTTTCTGAGGTAATTTCGGGGGAAGGGATTAACACCCTGGACACTCCCCCTGCCTATGCCCATGCAATCCACAACAGTACAGACACATACAATGCTTACACTTAAAAGCACTCCTACCAGCCCAGCCAGCCCCTCTGCACACATATGAACACCAACTGTGACCCCTCCCACTTCCTCTGTAAGCAGCGAGGATCACTCACTCTCAAGTGGTCAGTCTGTACAAGTAGCAGAGCTGGAGGTCGGGACTCCAGTCGGACCTGTTGCTGTAATGGAGCTTGAGCCTGCTTGAATACAACAGGCAGCTAAACTGAGTCCCCTTAATCCCTACGGATGGAGGGCTACTGCACAGATGATTTGCTACAGCCACTCAGGCGCCACTGGGGACTGAAAACAAGAGCTGGACTATGGCACGCACCCTGCCATCCCCCTCCTCCTCCTCCTCCTCCTCCTACACTAACTGCTTGCAGCACTTGCCCAGCTCCTGTTCTGCTACCAGTGCTCATCAACAGTCAGTAGTGTCAGTGGGTGGCCCCTGTTAGAGTGGTCAAGCGAGCTCCTCGACTCTTTACTAGCCCCCTCAACCAGTACTCTCTTTTAACTTCCTTCTGTGTCTGGTTGCATTTGCCTGTATTCAAACACCCAATAAACTTTTTTTCTAGTGTCTACTTAGATACAGAATATTAAATATATCAAAATAAAATATAGTTGCTTTGAAGAAGATAGATGCCTTTATTATGGCTCAGCTTCAATGTATGGTTGCAGAATGCTGAAATCTCATCTTGATTGTTTTACTTCCTTATAGCTATTTTGTATTTTCAGATTAAATCAAATATAATAAAATATCATTTTTTTTTTAAGAAGAAAGAAGCTTTTATTATTTTTTTTTTTTGGGGGTTTGATCCATGCTCACTGAAGCATTGAAGCAGTGAGATCAACACAATTTTAGCAGCCTTGCACCATTCCTCTGATCCTGAAAATATGTATCACAATGGTCGTATAATTGTAGGTCTTTATTCAAATGGCTTTAATTCATTATTTGTTTTATTTATTGTGATCTCGGATTGACACCTTTGAGAATAAGCTCATTACATAGGTTCCACGTCAGAATTACATCAACAGTGATTAAAAAAAAAGACATTTAGGTATACAGTAGAATTGTAAGTGCAGGCTAATAACAAATAGGAGTCTAAGTATAAATCTAAATATAAACAAGAAGACAAAGACAGTGGACTAAGTCAACAACTATTATAAGCACAAAGAGTATCTGAGAGGGTTAAGGCAGTTTAAGGGGGAGAGGACAACTCAGCCTGGGGTTCCTGAAAGGCAAAGAGAGAGAGAGGTACTGCAGCAGTCTGTGTTGTCAGGATGGAGGGCATTGTACAGGGATTATAGCAGTCCAGGGCAGCCACACCTGCTCAGGAAATAGAGAAACTTTAGCCCAGGAAGGCCTTGTCGAAGCATTTTGGGAGGGTTGGGCTGAAGGCAGATGAAGAGGACTGTAAGAGAAAGGAGGGGTGGGGGTAAGAGGGGAGTTTGATGGAGGAAGGATTAAGACACAGGACAGGAGAGAAACAAGTGCAGGATCTAGGGGCCATGTGGTCACGAGGGAGTGCTGCCTAGGCACGAGGCAAAACAGCAATTGAGGGGCTAAGGGAAGCAGTCATAGCTGGTATAAGCATTGAGATGTTTTCAGAGCTCACGTTTGAAGCAGCCAAATGCTGTTATAGAAGAGATGGCAGGAGGAAGATTATTAATCCATTTGGGAGCACAGTGAGCAAAAGCTCTTTGACCAAGGGAGGTGTGACACCTAGGAATTTTAAAGACTGTGCTATCTGAGCTTCTGGTGAACGGCTGTTTTCATAGGGAGTACTGAGCTTCTGGATGCCCACTGGCGTGAGGCCAAGACACACTTCCTTGGCCAGGAGGCACGTTTGGAAACTGAGCCTACATGTGAACTGGAGCCAGTTAGCTGGTCATATGGGTCACACATATGTGTGAGCAGTGTGGAGCCAGTTAAGAGTCAACAGGCTTTATTTAGAGTGACTTTTATACGGTGTAGGGCTATGTCCATAGCTAAGCCATAGACTACTATGCCATAGTCAACAAGAAAGACCTCTGTACTCTGGATAGCGAGATTTAGGGCCTAGGGGATAAAACTTTGCTTATGTCAATGAAGCAAACCAATACGGATGTTCACAGCCTTTGCAACATTTTCAGTTTGGTAGGCATATGACATAGTGCTGTCTATAGTGACCCCCAAATATCTGAAATGCTGGACGAATTCCAATGTAGTTTCAGGCTCGTTTGTTATATTGAGTGGGTGTGAACAATGCCTATCCTGGGGACTGGAAAACAGCAAGGTCTTTTTTTTTTTGTAGTTCATAATGAGTTTTTGTTCTCTGAACTATCTTTCAACTATAGTAAAGCTGTGTAGGAGCTTGCATTCCAAGGTACAGGGATCAGGGTCACTTGTAGAAAGAACTGCATCATCTGCATAGGACAGAATTGGACATCTACTGGCAAGTGGGAACCTGTTTAGAAACAAGCTGAATAAAATGGGGCCCAGGATAGAGTCCTGGGGCATGCAGGAGTGAACGGGTCTACTGTCAGATAGGACAAAGAATGGCCTTAATGGGTTCATTTAAGGTTTCATAATTTGACCTTTTGCAATTTTAATGGCCTCCTGATCCTGGAGTCTTCAATTGGTTTTATTTAAACATTTCTTTGCTCAGTTCATCAATAGTCCAATAAGATTTAGAATAAAATTACTTTAGAACAAAACCTGTATAAACTTTGGGTTTGATTATGTGCAAATATTAACGTCTCTCTGAGTTGAAAATGCATAGGAGATTAGTTGTACATACTTTTTTATTTTCCACATTTTTACTGTGGAAATTTGTAAAAAATATGAAAAAATAACACTTGACATTTTGCACAGGTCTTGACCTCCCGTAAAGGGACTGGCTTAAAACTTATTTAGGAATCATTCAAGAGTTATCTCAAGGTCAAGATTTAGTAAACTACACATTTAATGTGTTTTAATAATAGAAGTTGCCAAAGAGGACAGAATAAATGAAACAATCAGTGTTGCAGCATAGATTCCTAAAAGTTTTACAGACAGCCATGGTTTTTCTTCTCTGTCTTCCTTCTTCCTCCTATCTGGTCAGTGTCAGCTTCACATATAGATCTCTTAGGATATTGCTGGCTAATAATTACTAAAATTATTCTGCTGCTTTTGTTCTGAAAAGAGGTAACATGATCCCACCCTGAAAATATCTAATGTGACCCCAATAAGCAGATCATTTTGTTTCAAGCTGGTAAGCACTAAAGAATTCCATTGAAGTACTAGTAAGTTATGATGATCTACTGTTAAATTAGGCATAACAAGATGGTCTGGTCTCATTGCACTTAAAGTGGCACAGTGCTTTAGAGAAATGAGGCTGTTATAAGTTTAGTAGGAGTTATGGCAAATGAATGTAAATATCTCTAAAAGTCCACAAATTATGCATAAACCATCATATGAAAGTTGTTCAGCATAAAACGACCTTTCAAATGAGCTTATTTATTAAGCTGCATTAATTATATTTTTTAAACTATTGCCATCTGATTACCTGAATTTTCATTTTTCTTCACAATTTTCACCTTTTGGGTGGTTATATTTTAAAAAACATCTAATGAATTCAGATTAGTGACTACCCTCATTTGAAAGGTCATTTTGTCCTGAACAACTTTCATGTTGTTTGTATACTTAAGATATTTACGTTTGTTTGCCATGACTCCTACTGTGTTCACTCAGAGAGAAAAAAAATGAGGTTGTTTGGAAGACCCTATTTTACAAAATATAAAGAATTCAGATTAGTGACTACCCTCATGTGAAAGGTCTTTTTAACCTGAACAACTTTCACACCAGTTATTTTTGTGCACCTTGAATAGTTTTAAAGATATTTAGATTTGTTTGGAAAGTGTGCACATTTGCTTTCAGAGAAAAGCAGCTTTGAGTTCTGTGTCCATCATTCTAAACAGAAAGAAGGGAGTATTTTTTAACTGCCATATGGATTTGCAGTGTTATGGAAGGATACACTAAAAACTACTAGAAAAAAATGTGTTCCACGGAAACCCCTTTTCAAGCTTAAGTGATATGGCTGTAGGCTCCGCCCACAGCCATAGAAACAATGATTGCTTTGTTCTGACCTTTGCTCTCCGTCCTCTCACAGATTTGTATATTTAATACCTATTGATAATACTAGTATATGATCAAAAAATTGTAAATGCACATACTACAGTATGTTTTTATCAAATCAAGAGGAGGTTTTAAAAAAATGTGTCTGTTATACAATGCTTACACTTGGTATATTTTTTTTAAAAAATGGGGGCACTGTACCTTTTAACTCAATACACTAGGGATTGTCATGTGATGTAACTGATTAAATGGGTACACCTGTTTCTAACAGCATATATGGATACAGTGTCCCAGGGGGCACTATTCATTTGATAATGCCTTTTTGGTGAAATGTCACAATTTTCTGGCCACCACTGTGTTGGTGAATTATTCTGTTTACTGCTATTAAGAATAAATGGTTAGACTACACTGATATCTGTCTGCATTTGGTTCTTTCCTCGTGGCATAGAGGAGTGGAGCAGTGTGTCATGACTTTGTTCTATGGAGTTACTGACTTTGTTGTGTAGCAAACATCTATGTGCACACCATTTGCCTATAGCACATCATGCATGATAACACACCACCTGGTAGCTAAGATCCAGTACTACTGGGGCCGCATACCACAATCAAGGATTCCTGGACTGTTTCAAGGGAGCCTGCTGGGCGAGGCTTGCCATATCAGAGAACAGTGATTATACATGCACTATCCCCCGTAGAAACACACCACACACACACACACACACACACACACACACACACACACCACCCATTAGCTCTACCACATGATGCTTCATGCCTCATACTGTTTGCAGTATCTCCCCCCACCCACCCACAGACTCAACAGTAACAGACTAAGGATAATCAGTTGATTGCTGTGCAGCAGTGGTGTGGTACTTCTGAAATTTATATTGAGCTTGAAGAATCTTTCACAACAAATATCGAGACTCTGAAACAATAACAAATGTAGGTGTAAGAGGTCTGCAATGAACTCCACATTAAATAGTCAGCAGGAACATCATGAACAGAGCCCATTATAAAAAAAAATATTTTATCTTTAAATAAATGAAGTATGACTGTCAGGACAACTAATAACATTTGCAGAGCGCCTTGGACATTAAAGCTACTATAGTATTTGCAATCAGTTTAATGGGAATTCATCTAGTATTTAAAATAACTACATTGGGTCCTTTTTACAAAGCTGCCACTGGAAATGGGATGCAAATGTAGTGCCGAACTATTTGAGGAATAAGCCCATCTGCTACATGGGCATACATTAATGTATGCTGAAAAATGATACTGTATGCAAAAGCGTGCAGAGAAACATGAACATGGTAATGTTGCAGATATGGGCTAGTATTACCCAACTGGTGTTCACCCCTTTATCCCACCAACTAAGTGTATACACATCAGCTAACCTAATAAGATATGCCATGAATATGAAGGTCACCATCAGAGGAGGGTGCAGCATCAGCAGGGCCAATAAGATGGGGCCAATAGTAAGCCAGTGCTCACCGTTCTGAACAAATGACAGGGCAGGAGCTAGTGCTACGTAATGGCATTTTGCACCTTCATTCTCCAGGTTGTCAGCTTCTGGTTTGAAATGGTTGCAATACTGATCACTATGCTATATTGCTGCTTTGCCACCCTGTACAAAGTTGGAGCCAGTCATACCTCTGGGGAGTCAAATGACTACCTCCAGCTGAATACATGGAAGGTAGTTATAACTGCAGAGCCTTAGATGCCATCACTGACATGTAGAGAGCCCTGCAGAAGGCTGTTATAGCAAAGCTGAGGAGGGTCCACTAGTTCCAGGGCTGTAAAGGGTCTCTCGAGGCGTCTGATCTCACCTCCATCACTGAGATAATGGTAAACACCTTCTTCCACAGCAACACCATTCCAGATCTCTCTCTCTCTCTCTCTCTCTCTCTCTCTCTCTGTGTCTCTATATATGTATATGTATATGTATCAACAACAATGTCCTGCACTCACCACTCTCAATTAAAAGATAGGCTTCAAGTAGAATTTCAGTGGTGCTTCATTTTAATATAAAGTACAATGTGGAGTACAAACACTAGCTCTGGATGTATTTCTGAATCTTCATAATTCCTTCCTCAGTAGCGATATATATATATATATATATTTGCTAAAGTGAGTTCTACATTTCTACAGTACTGTGTCTTGGAAGAAGATCACTTGCCCATGCATCCCCCCCCCCCAGAACTCCATCCCAAGCTGACTGAAGAGGAGGAGGAGGAGGAGGTGCTAGACATACATGTGTACTCCAGTCTGTATATCCCGTCCCATCTTCTGATGTTTCAGGTCCAGAAACATCAGGTAAGCACCAAATGAAATGGAACCATCACCCCAGAAGACTAGGATGTGGAACAGTAATACTGTTGATGACAGTCTTTCGCTGACCACAAGGGTTTTACATTTAAAATGTGATTAAAACCATGGTAGTAATATTTTCTGTAGTCTGAAAACTAAGAAATACAATTATTTAAAAATAAAACCCATGCATAAAGGCCATTATGTCAAATATAACTGTACTGAGACTAGCATAGCAGAGTTTTCAGTGGAGCAATCATGCAAACAGCTCCTACCAGTTTCAGTAACGTGGGCCTTGCTATGATCAATTACATGATTTCACCAGTCCAGTCCAGGCAGCAGAATCAAGCTTTCAGTATTTCAAATGTTCATTTCACAATGACACTTCTGTGTGTGGAACTTTGTAGCAGAGCTCAGTGTTGATGGCTGGCACAAGAAAGGGCATCAGCAGATATGGCCATATAGGATAGCCACTGTACCCTATGTAGGCAAACTGAGTAGGTCATCTAAAAAGCAAGGATCATACATAGTTTTGGAAGCTGATGAGGATGCTGCACACCTTCTCCTACTTTCCTCTCATGCAAGATATTAATTTCCTACAGACCTCGTAGTACAAGAGATTGATCAAGGCTTATCAATCCTCTTTGATGTCATGCCCCAGATGGCCAAGATCCATTTCCTTTGCTTGCAACTGGCATAGACCAGCTACTATATTTCAGGATGCCTGCACTATGCTGTATGTATGTTACCCTTCAGTCAGCCAAGGAACTTTATGTAACTTAATTTACCTATAACTATTATGTTCTTTGTGCTACTGTATCTTAAGACTACTTGCACTGTGCTTTACTGGATGCACTTTACTTTGTAGTTAGACGGGGGGGTCTTTTTGTGATTTCACTATTTGCACAATGCCCATTGTATCACTTTGTTTGTTTGTTGAATTTTGTTGACCCGGTAAGCCCACTGGGCCTAGAAGTCCCTTTTTCAGGGGCGACCGGGGGGAGGGTGGATACATACGGTGAGCAACCGAATTTGAACCAGAGTAAGCTATTGGTGGTATTTTTAGTGAATGAGGGAAATTTGGCCAGGACACCGGGGAAATTCCCCTACTGTGTTGCTGGCAGTAGGGGGCTAGTGGCTGTTTGAGTCATTGTTGGCTCAGCTCTGGTGGAGGATGGATGCTCCGGAGCATAGGGAGTTGGTTCCCTATCAGGATGGATCTGTTCCAAGTGTTACCGAAGGAATTAATGGTATTTCCGTCTTTAAAGATATTAGAAGTTATGCCGCAGTTTCGGCAGTCAGCCTGGTGGCACGAGAGGAAGAAAAAACTAATATTACGGAGGACACAGTTTGCCAGCAATCTCAATCGATACCTAAGGCAGACTTACCCATCTACACTCCTGCAAAAGACCGGGTGGAACAATTCAAGACTCCTCAGGCGATGGAGTTTTTTTAGGCTGTTGAGGTGCCAGAGAAATGGGATTTGCAAGAACCGTAGATTTCAGCTTTGATAAAGAAACCGGGAAAGGAGGTGAGTTTTATACAAGATAACCCTGACTCGGGAATATTGGCTGGCAGGGAGGGAAACGATAATTTCCAGTGCTGGGAGCCAAAATCTTGTAGTTTTTCGGAGGTTACTACAGACAACGCGTCCCCGGTTGTCATGGATACTGGAGTCAACACTGCATTACAGGCAATGGAGTTGGTCCATCCAGTGATTTGTACACCGCAGAAACCGCTTTCCAAAGATGCTGGGTTTGTTTTCAAGCCTCTCCCCTCTGCTGCTTTTAAACAGTCGCAACAGCCTGAGGTAAGCTGTATCTATCAAACAATCCCTTTGGATCAGGTTGGGGTGTCGGAATTTACTTTTGCTAAGAAATTGACTGCTCATATTGATTCTGTGGGGATTGAGGGAAAGGAAAAATGGGCGGCTGTTTTTTCAGCTAAAAGACATTTGGTGACCTCATCAGATAAACCAGTAGTATCTGGGCACTTACTAATGACTATGAGCCTTCCCGTAAGCAGGACAGTACTGTTGTTAACCCATTATCGGACAAAAATTGGACCCCTCAAACGGCACTGCAGGAAGCTGGTTGGTCCTTCAATAATGGTTCCTGGCGTCCTTCTCCTGACTGGGACCCTAAATTAAACTTTTCACAAAATGAGCCTTCATGGCGGCCTAACATTTCTGTTTTACCCACAACACAAGTTAATTTGGAAACAGGTGGTGAAAAGCAAGAACCCCCCCAGGAACAAGTTCAGCCTTCAGAGGTTTTAATTGATTTGCATACTGAACATCCTCATACTGATAAAAAAGCTGTGGGCTCTAACAAACCTTTGTTGTCGGACTTATTTTCTAAAATTAAGAAAGAAGCAGCCCCTAGACGTAATACTGTTAGACTGAGATATAAGGGTGGTCTAGAAGCTAGGCCGGACAGGCATTATGTGGGGAAATATTTGTTGAAAGATTCTGTGCATTTTACCCCACGTGAAGTGATTGCTTTTATCAATATATCTAGTGAGGATAATTTTGATATAAGCTTTCACTCAGCATATGCATTGGATTTATTCTGGGAGCGTTACAACCAGGTCAAATTCTCACCCTTGTGGACCCCGGTTTTGGTAATCCTCCTGACTAAACCATTGGTTAAATTTGTAACAATTATGTTTCGAAATGAAGGTGTGCACATTGATGACATTTTGTATTGGTTATCCCAGAAATGTGATGTCTTGAGTTCTCCAGAAACCATTTTAGATGACCAACAGTTTTGGGTGGGGGGATGGAAATTCAAAGTTGAACTTCGCCAATCGGATTCCAGGATTTTGCATATTCCAAGCTCTTTTTTGTTGGACCGGGATCGGGGGGTATGTTTTTATGCAGGCTAACCCAGGGCATGTTATAAATGTGGTGCTAGAACACACTTATCTAGTTCATGTGATAAACCCTGTTGTGACAACTGTGGAGAGATTGGTCACATTGCCTTCCAATGTGTGAATCACACTAAATGTGATCACTGTGAAGACACAGGTCATGTCTTCACTGAATGTGTGTGGGCGGCTAGGAATAAGGCAACAATTAGTAGTCCTGATCTTCTTATTCAAAAAGCTCAAGATTTAGCTTCTGAAGTAGGGGTAGGACATCATGCCTCTAGCAGTGCCACTGCGGTCCCTGACCCGCAACCTTTAATTGTGGATTCTGTAGTTCCATTATCTGACACCTTGAAATATACCTTGCCTATGTTAGCCCCAGTATGTTATACTGACAATCAGGAGGCTCGGTCCAATGAGGTAGTTACTCCAGTGCCACTATAAGTGAGATGGTCCTCCAGGAATTTAAAACCTCCTTTAGTGGGCCTCTGTACTACAGATGTGGAAACCAGTAACCCTTTTGAGGTTCTTTCTTCTCAGTGGGGAGACTCAGTCATGGAGTGTCAAGAATTGGACTCACAACCAGCTAGGGATAGCCCCCCCTCCCCATTTATGGTTCAAGAAAGGTACAAAAGTAAAAAAAAGAAAAGAAGGAAAAAAGATAGTTAACTGACTCATATTTAGTTCTAGATTCATTTAATTTGGGGTCTTTGAATGTACATAGTTTGTTAAACTTTAAAAAACGACAGGTTGTGTTTAATTATATGCATGAAAATCGATTGGACATTTGTTTATTGCCAGAAACTTGGGTTTACACTATTGACCAGGTCAGGAATTTCCAGAAAGAATGGTATTGGGGCCCTTCTTATTGGTCCTTTGGACAACATTCAGCCGATGGCTTGGGTTTTCTTTTTGGTACTTATGATTTTTCTTTGATAAAATTAATGGACTTGATCCCGGGGAGGTTGATGATTTTAGATGGGGTTTGGAAGTCCTCAACGTGTAGATTTATAAATGTTTATTGTCCGCAAGTAAAAGCTGAAACGGTGGTACTAATGCAAATGATTAAACCTTTTTTGATTACTTCATTTGCAGTTTTTTTCTGTGGTGATTTTAATTGTGAATTGGACCCTAGTAAGAAATTGACAACTGCATTAAAAACAGGGAACATATATTGTGATACTATGGCTCTTCAGGCATTGGTACAATCATCCGGGCTGGTTACGGCCAGTATTAAACAGAAGGGAGGCCCTATATTTACTTATCAAAAAAATAAATACTCTTCTGTAATTGATTATATTTTTTTATCTTCAAAATTATCTTTTTTCTTTTCATACTATACCTGTGGCATTTTTGGACCATCTGTTACTTCATTGTAACATTTCTGGCGATTCACTTCCCCATTGGAGAAAATCCAGGTGGAAATTAAGTGCTCCTTTATTAAGCTCCTTTGAGATTCGGCATAAATTAGGTTCTCTACTGATGGCAAGGTTGTCGGTTACCTTTTTATATGATGACATCGGTCAATGGTGGTGGGATACAAAAGCTGATTTATGCAAATTCTTTCAGAATCAAGGAAAAAGCATTGAATTCTTGTTTTCTTCGCTATTTAGCTTTACGGCAACAATTGTATTACTTATTTTCTAAGGCTAATACTTCAAAGTTCGATTATTCATCACAAATACACATACTTAAAAAGGAAATGTTATCAGTACAATATGACAGGGCAAAAACTGCTAAAGTTATTCAACAATATGGGCTAAAAAAGCAACCTCAAGGTGACCCTTTTGAGGCCTTTAAGAAGTATAGAACTAATACTTCTTTAAATGCCTTAGTCAATCTAGCAGGGAATGTAGTAATGGATAATGAGAGCATACAGAACATTATAAAATAATTCTTTCTAGCACATGTACCTACAGTACCTCCCAGCGTAATAGAAATGGAGCATTTCCTTTCTTCTATTCAAATTCCTGAGTCACCCTTCCAAAAAGATTTACTGGCAAAACCTATAACACGGTTAGAAATAGAGGAGGTAATAAAATCTCAAAAATTAAGCATTTCTCCAGGACAAGATGGCTTAACAGCAGAGCTTTATAAAACCTTTCCTTTGGAATTCAGTCAGTGTTTAGAATTAGTTTTTAATTTTTTTCTTTCTTGTACGGTTTTTCCAGGGTGGTTCCTTGCTGGATTAGTAATTTTCTTGTATAAATCAGGGAAGCAAACCCAATTAGAGAACTGGAGACCAATTACGCTTTTAAACACTGATTATAAGCTTTTCACAGGAATTTTAAATAACCGATTGAAAAAATTTGCTGTCACGGTGCTTTCCCCTTATCAATTTTGCGGACTACCTGGCAGAAAAATCCAGCAGGCTCACATGATCCTTCGTGATCTCATTGAATATACAGTTTCTCAAGGAAAATGGGGCTGTATTGTTTCAGTGGACCAGAAAAAAGCTTTTGATAGGGTGTATCGCCCGTTCTTATTTTTGTCCTTGAGGCACTATGGAGTACCTAAGGTAGTGATTCATTGGATCACAGCACTTTATGAAGCGGCACTGGCCCACCCAATTGTGAATGGCATATGTGGTGTGGGGTTCCACATGCCTAGTGGGGTTCATCAAGGATGCCCTTTGAGCCTTCTTTTATATTCTTTTACAATTGATTCTTTAATACGATCTGTGACTACCATTCCCAAATGGGAGGGGATGTTAGGACCATCCTGCTTTTCTGAGCATTTTATTCAAGCCTATGCTGATGATTTATGTATATTTTTTTCTAAAATTGAATCTATCCCTATTTTTCTAGAATTAATGGTTTCTTTTTCTAGGGTATCTAACTCTAAAATACAAGAACAAAAAAGTCAGGGCTTAGTTATAGGATGAGGGGATGTTGTGGATGAAATTATTTGAGGAATTACAATTTCAGCGGGGCCTATAAAAATTTTGGGCTTATTCTATGGGTCGCAGAATTTATCAGAACTAAACTGGAACACTGCAATACATAAAACTGAGGGGAAAATTGACTTATGGAGAAAGTGGAAATTGTCAAAAATTAAGAGAGTTCGGATATTGAAGCAATTTGTTATTCCTTGTTTTTTGTATACTGCTATGGTTTTTCCTTTGCCTATGACTTTAGAAACCAGACTTTACAGTATATTTTTCAATTATTATGGGGTAATCGGTTAAATCCAATAAAACGGCAGTATACTTATTTAGAAAAAAGGAAAGGTGGGCTTGGAATGGTGGACCCGGTGGTTTTCTTTCATACTTTATTCATCTCACATAATATTCGTCTAGGGCTTCTTCCCCAAATAACCCCTTATGGGTCTTTGTTTAAACACACTTTGGCTAACTACTTTTTAGCCTGGCAAAATTTACCCCCGAAACCGATTAAATCATTAAAAGTGCCACACTATTTTTTGTCAGTGGCAAAGAAGTTGTTTACCTGGGGTATTTCAGTTCAATTGGTCAAGGACAATACTGGGCCTCAATTGTATAAAGAAGTAATGACATTGCTTTATCCGACTGAACCTGCTTTTAAAAATTGCCCTATGACTCATGTAAAAATTGCTATACAAAGATTGAATACTACTAGATTGCCCGAATATATGTGGGAATTGGTTTGGCTTTCCTTGTATGGTCGTGTGAACGTTAGAGGAAATGCTAAACATAAAGTCGTGATCGAAAGATACTGTCCTTATCCAGATTGTATTGCTCAAGAAGAATCGATGGAACATTTTTTATATTCTTGCTCATATGCCACATCTTTATGGAAATTCCTGTCTTCTAAATGGAATATGTCTTGGTTGTTGTATATAGATTATAATACCTTGATTTTAGGTATTAATTTCCAGTTGAGTAGATGTTATGATAGGGAAACATGGCACCTCTTTTGTTGTTGTTTAATTTATTATTTGTGGCAAGCCCGATGTTAGTGGGTCTTGTACCAAAAAAGGATGTCTTATGAAACTGTCAGCCTATTAATTACAGGGGCTATGCAAAGGATTTATGTTAAAGATTGTAAAAACTCCACTTCTTGGAAGGTCACCAGTTGGTGGAAGGGATTCCCAATGTTTATCAAATATAAATAGTACGCCTTTCTTGTTATTTTATAAATAATTTTACAAATAATTGTTATTTTACAAATAATTTATTTTTGTGTGTGTGTGATTTAACACAATGTGATATTTAATTTGACTTCTTTGTATTTTATGATTGCTTTATGGTTTGTGTTCTTCAACACTGTTGGTTTTCATTTGTCCTTGATGTTTGCATAATAAAAAATTCCCCTACTCTTTTCGATAAGTGCCATGGAATCTTTAACATCCACCTGAACTACCACCAATCCAGGCAGATGGGACCTTGGTTTAAAGTCTCATCCGAAAGACGGCACCTCAGAAGTGCAGCACCCCTCTCATGCTGCACTACAGTGTCAGTATTTGGATATTAACCCAAGTGCCAGATGTGGGAACTGAACCCACAGCCCTCTGATCTCCCAGCCTCAGAGGCGAGTGTGCTACCTACTGAGCCATTGACTTTGTATTGTATCTGAATTTAAGGACTACATGTGTGAATGTAATATCACTTTGACTTTGTGTTTTATCTGTATTTAAGAACTGCATGTGTGAATGTAATGTTCCCTAAGACCACCCTTCTTCCCACCCCAGGTCGCAACTGGAAACAAGTCTCCTAGGCTCTTCTTGTCTACCTGATAAAATATCTTTCAACTAAATACATTGTAGCAATATATGAATTCACTTATGTTTATATTCCATGTACTCATGTACTTTTTTAATACATTATGCATACGTTTATAGAGTGATTTTTACCTATATGGTTGTTGACATGTATTGTCATTCCCACTGTGATCCCACTCTCCCCAGGCATGGCTGAAAAAAGGATTGTTGATCCAGACCACTTTCCTGGTAAAATAAATAAAATAAATTACTACACATTGATCAGCCATCCAGAGTGTGTCTCATGTGTTTCCATGTATGCACCTAGGCTGGACTGGCCAAAGATAAAATCATCATGCTGGTTCCAGAGTACTTGGCACACACTGGGGATCCTGCAAATGGCATCCACCAGCTACATGTTCGTACAGTGGCAGGCCTTGTGATTCCTATGCCAGTTCTAAGTGAGGGATGGTACTACGTAGAATGACAATGTGTGCAGGTTGATTATAAATATGACCCGAGGGACATCATTCTGGTTATATAGACGGACTCCCTGGTGGCCCTCACTGAAGCCTTTGCTCAGGTGCTTGAATATAGCAGCCCAAATGATCCAACAGTGCATTATGCACCTTTGTAATGATACACAAGACCAAGGACAGGCTTACCCCAGTCATGTCACTTGCTACGCACTGGAAGGAACCTATAGCAATGTAGGCCAGAGTAATTATGACCTTTGGCCTTTACGTACATAACACTGAATTTCCCTGTTCTGGTGGCCAAATGGACATACAGTAGCTGAAATATCTCCATGACAGTATCTCTTTCAAACCTGAATGACACCAGGCACTGAGTAACTCTCAGCTTATGCATGGATGGTCATGGTCCTAATGTTCATGGGTGGTGGTATCGCTTCTCTGCCAGTGCAGCTCATCCTCACAAAGGAAGGCATTCATTAATATCAAGGGGTGTATCTCGACTGCTTTCAAGAGTGCCAGCAGAATGCTAGGTGCACTAAAAGGGATTGACCAGCAGAACAGAGGAAGTAATCCTGCCACTTTACAAACCACTGGTGAGACCTCACCTGGAGTAATGTGTGCAGTCTGCACTGCTCAGTACAAAAAGGACATTGTGGTGGTTGGTAATGTGCAATGTATGACCTCCAAAGTAATCGGGGGTTTGGAGGACAAGAGCTATGAGAAGACACTGGTGGACCTTGACATGTTTACCTTGGAGAAAAAAAGACTTAGAGGGGACATGACCTAAATATGTACTCAAATGTATTGACAAGATTAAAAAGACAGAGGCGTTTGATCTGGTATCCTCCAACAGGATGTGATGACATCCACTCACTGAAGGTCAGAGGTAGAAAATTCAGGGGTAATGTTAGGAGGCACTTCAGCCCTCCTCTCCTAGAGGGTGCTGAATCTATGGACCACTCAACCAGTGGGGATAACGGACATATGACTGTACAGGCCTTCAAGGTAATATTGTAGAAATGTCAGCCTACCAAGAAAACCACAGAGTACCCTGGTTAGTAGAGTAGGAAGGGATATTGGTATAAAGTACTACAGTACAACCTCAAAGTTACAAACTCCTGTTTTATGAAACTAGATTATCCATTTCAACGCCACTTCCTCCAATTAGCTATCATTAGTTCAATATGTTTCAATGAGATCCCCCAATTTTTCACTTCCCGATTATTGGAATGATTTTTATGTCCCCCACCATGTTCGTAAAACTAAAATTGTACTGTAGATGTGGGAGGCCCCTGTGGGACAGCCATCCCTTCTAACTGACTCAGGAAGCAAAGCACCACTGCCTTACACTGTCACTGGGCTGTTTTGAGCATTGAGGGTTGCTCCTGTTTTTTTTCACTAGTAGTACAGGGGGTTCATATCCAAGAGAAATAGAATTGTGTGGTGCCTCTGCACACATTATAACTAAAGAGGGTAGATGAAGATGACTATTCAATATAACTTGCTGGGATGCTATACCTACCCACCTCCCTACTGTGGTCAATTCCACAGCTAACCCCACACACACAAGCTGTAGTTGTCCCCTGACTGGCACTTACTCACAATAATATGGCAGTCAGTAATGAGAACAGATTCAAATAACAACATTGTTTTATTTGAAATTCTTGGTCCATGTAAGGAAAATAGGCAGATTAGCAAAAAAAAAAACAATGGAATGGGACCCAGTTAATTGCCTTACGTAGGCAGGTTCCAAACTGCCACTAGGCATCCAAGCCACTTTTTTGTTAAGCCTTTGAAAGGTGAGGCACAACTGTTGGTATCTGGTTTACCACTAACAAGGCCCAGCAAAGCGCAACCCTTCTTACCCACTTAGAATATAAACTGCTAACAACACTGTTGTATTCCCCTCTTGTACTGGAGGCCACTACCCTTTCCCACCTTGTACCTTATCTTAGCTCAAGTTCCCCTTATGACACTCCACAGGTACCCAGGCCCAAAGATGTTACATGCTGAGAGGGAGCAAGAATCTTGACCTCAACCCAGTGCTCCATTATTCTGTCCTTGATAATGATTTCCAGAACATTGCCCAGCACTGATGTCAGACTGACCAGCAGCTGCCTTGGTCACTTCTTGGAGATGGGGACCACATTGATAATTTCTAGTCACAATCACACAGGAGAGCAGTGTGCATATTTATGGAACACATACAAACAGAGGTGAGAAAGAAGTAAGTGCCTCAGTGCCTCAGCTGGGACGTGAACCCAGGCCACCTGGAATACTGTTCCGATTGCACTAACCAGCTGCGCCACAATATGCACACTGCACTCCTATGTGATTGTTACAAGTAAATATTTGTGTTGCCATTGGGTTGTGCATTTGAGAAAGAGTAATATGCTCAGTGGCAGCTCAGGTTCCAGTTGTCTCAGTGGCGCAGCTGGTTAGCGCAATTGGAATGGTATTCCAGGCGGCATGGGTTCAAGTCCCAGCTTAGGCACTTTCTTCATTCTCACCTCTGTTTGTATTCATTTCTAATCCTTTGGCACCACACCTGTCTAGACAGACTCCTAACAAATTATCTCAGGTGGCCCCACCAGTTGTTCCAGTAGCTGCACTATTATCCTGGGTTACTCCGTGCTCCCCATAAGACTTATCTGGCTTTATAGACACCAGGTATTTAACTACCAGGGTGGGTGTTGATTCACAGGCTGCATCATAGCTACTCATGTTTTTCAGTTAAACATTTTATTGATATATCTTTTACAAACAACAACAAATGGAGAATGTAATGAAACATGCCATCATGATGAAGAGGAGCTACTAGAAATACTTGCGTGCCAAATTTGTGAAATCTGGTCTACAGAGTGACATGTACAAGATGTTTATAATGAGGTATACATACCCATGCAGTGTATATATTATCTCTTGATTACACAGAACTAAAACAAAACATACACTTTAAAAACATTAAAGAACAGCCACAGAGATATCCCAGGTACAACACAGTTGACTAAATGGACAGGTTACTCAGAGGAGGGGCTGACTGCCATAAAAGAGACAATACCAGGAATGTGACTAACCAGTTCCTGTTCTCAGTGACACATATGTTAAGTATGGTTGCCAACAATTATAGTAAGCAGGTAAGGAGTTGGTAGCCAAGTGAAATAGAAACAATCTAGAGGGGCGATCTGGGTTAGGGAGGACAGCAGCTCTTGCTGGAATGGGTTTTCTATTGAGTGCCACCTGCAGAGGAGAAGTCTTTTGGCCTGCATGCTGAGGAGGGCAAGCCACCTGTGCTCAGGTGATGTCAGATAAAATGCATATGAGGTGAGTCTGAGGAGTAGTTGAGGAGCAGAATGAAGGATCTGCTTTCGGATTACCTTACCTATGGGGCAGCAAACCTATTGCCAGAAGACTTGTAGGGAAGAGTAGGTCCATAAAATATGATAATGGTCACCTCTCTGGGGCCCACATCACCAGCATTGATCTGTGAGTATGAGCTTTGCCATGTGGAGGGATGCAGGCATCTTGTACCAGGAGTGCAGGATTTTGTTTTATATTTGTCAGCTCCCAGTATCTATAAAAACAGTGTGCCCAAACTTCCAACAGGATAGTCACTCCTGGTGTACTAGGTTCATTGGTAATGCTTGGTCCAATTTTGCTTTGGACAGAAGGGATTGACTGGGCAGAGTATCCTTAATACTGAAGTATATTCTCTTGGCTGGGCTTCTCTTTAAGGACAGCCATTGGGAGATGGGGTTGGGTGTAGTGCATTGGACAGAGGTATGTAGGATATTGTAGACTACGCTTCTAAGTTGCAGGTACTTTCAGAACACAGTTCTTGGTAGGTGCCTGCCATTGCAGTGCCTAGAATGTATCTACAGTTTTCTGCCTGAGTACTAGCATATCCTGCATGTAGTGGATCCCTTTTTTCTCACATGAGGGCCATATGAGTGATTCATGGTCCACTGTAATACTAGGATTTCCCCAAACATAGGTAAAGCAAGTGGGTATGGGGTCTGTACCCAACTTTTTATGTAGTTTAAACCAGTATTTTACTGCAGGGTCAGTGGTAGGGTGAGATGCTACCGTTTTGGGGAGCAGGGTAGAGGAGCAACGGCAGGGAGTGCACGTTACTCTAACCTGCTTCCATGGCTACCCACTGCGTTATGTCCTCGTGTTGAGGTCCGAACCACTGTAGAGGGTGTGCTGACCTGAAGGCCCATACATATCCCTCAAACTAGGGTAAATACCGCCCTCTTCAGTAAAATGCGACCTATGTTTGTCACAACTATATCTGGGTGTTGCTCCCTTCCAGAGAAAATTACTGATTAGTTTGTCATTTTTACTTAAACAGTAAAATGATACCATTTTGATGGTTTCTACTTTCCCTGCCATAGTCAGTTTGATAAATTTCCAGCAGTTGCATTCAGTCTCGAATGAAATCAGTAGGGGTTGCAGGTTTATTTCCCACAGTTTGGCGATATTAGAGGTAACTCTAATTCCTAGATAGGTTATGCCCTCAGGGGCCCAGCGGAGTCATGAGTCTCTACCATGGGGCTACTGCAGTGCTGACTTGGAGAACTTCAGTCAGATTGATTGATTTTGAGGTCAGAGAGTTGGGTAATGTGATAGAGGAGAGTAAAGAGGGGGTGCAGTGGAAGTGTCTGCAGTGGCTAATGGAATGAGAAGGCCATCCACATACATAAGTGTGATATATCAGTCAGAGACTACCTGGATCCCCATGTGTTGCTTGAATAGCAGCCACTGGGGCTATACTGCCAACATAAATATAAGGGGAGAGAGAAGGGGCATCCCTGTCATGTGCCTCTGGCTATGGGGAAGGGGTCCAAAAGCAATGAGTGAGTAAGTACTCTAGCAGAAGGTAGGGGAGGGAATAGCGGGAACAAACCCAAGCCCAGAATCTAGGTCCCAGTCCTAGGTGGGCAAGTACAAGATGCAAATCATCTCATTTGATGGAATCAAAGGCTTTCTCAAAATCAATGGCCAATGCTGCTGCTGGTGTGGGAAGGCCCTTAGCCGTATAGATAAAATTAATAAGGGAGCATATGTGATCTGAGCTGAGTCAGCCTTTGACAAAGCCCACCAAGGATGGGTGAAAAGAGGATTAAGACTGTTGGCTAGTGCTTTAGCGTACATTTTACTATCCATCTTGTTTAGGGAAATAGGCCAGTAGCTAGCTGCTAGAGTAGAGTCTTTCCATTTTTTAGAGAGCACAGTTATCATTGCCTCTCAGTAGGCCAGAGCAGTCCTCTTTGCCTCTGTATATACCAGTGTGAGAATGAGAGAGATTAAGGGCTCTAAGGCTTGCCATAATTCGGCTGGGTACCTGTCCACTCTGGGTGTTTTGCCAGTGTTTAAAGAGCGGAGGGCTTAGGGAATTTCTGCCATAGATAGTGGGGCATCTAGCTGGGCAGCTTGCTGAAGGGTAAGTTTAGGCAGTGCTAATAAGTCTAGGAAGGACTGGATTTTTGTGGCATCTCAGGTGTGTGTGGAGGAATAAAGGGTGGCATAAAAGTTGCACATAATGAAGTTAACTTGCTTTGGGGCAATACAGACCATACCTGTGGAGTCTTTTAAACATACTATGAACCTCTCAGACTGATGTTTCCTAACTCTACCCCTCTCCTGCCCTTTCTAGTATTTATGTCTGCGGTAAAGAATTGAAACTTCAGCCTTCTGGGAAATCAGGGTATTGATCTCCATCTGCAAGTTAGCAATGGAGTGGCTTAGTGGAGAATGTGGGCCTGGGTGGAGTAGTGCCTTAAAGCATGCCTCTGCCGCATGTAGGTTGTGCTCATGTTTGTGGAGCTGTTGCTCTGTTTTCCGCCATCTCACTGTGGAGTAGCCTATAATTTTCCCACAGATGGTGGCCTTGTATGTCTTCCATGTAGTCCTTGCTGATGTGTCTGCTATCTTATTCTAAGCAAAAAATAGGGCAGTTTCTTTTTGCATCCAGAGGATAAAGTCTAGGTCCCTAAGCAACAGAGGATCCAGCCTCCATGATGGAGATTTGAGCAGCATTTGCCTCCACAAGAAATGAATTTGGACTGGAGCATAGTCTGATAAAAGTATGGGGAGAATGGAGGGATCCACCACCACCATTGACGTTAGTGGGGGGATGAGCCAGAGGTCTAGCCTGTTGTAGGAACCATGAACCATACAGTAATAAGAATAGTCATGGTCTCTGGGATGGAAGACCCTACAGACATCAGCAAGGCCTTGGTCCTGCATCAGCTGATGCAGTGCTTGCTCATCTTGGGGGTATGTTTGGATGTGGGTATTACTTCTACTGTATCTATGCAGGGAGCAAGAGTGACATTAAAATATCATCCTTGTAGCACTGGGGAATTCTTTGAGTTGAGTTCTTCCATTTTTTTTGTGCCAAATGGTGAAACAAACCCCAGGTCATCCTCATTAGGGGCATAGCTGTTACCCAGGAGGATAGGGCCTGAGGGAATAATCATTAGGGTAAACACCCATTGTCCTTACAGATCACTAGCTAATTGTGTTGCTGTCTGTCTGAGGGACTTGTGTACTAAAACTGACACTCCCTGTTTGCATGTGGGTGCTGAGGCATGGAATTCCAGTGCTACCCAGTCCCGTACTAGCCCAGCATGATCTGCTGCTTTCGGTTTACTTTCCTACAAGAAGGCCAGCTGTGACCTGAGCCTTTTTAAATGCAACAGGATCTGATTCCTTTTCACTGGAGTATTAAGCCCCCAGACATTCAAGATGTAACAAATAAGGTCACCCATGGACTGACCAGAGAGGCTTGGGAAAAGCCCAATCAGGTGAAAGCAGAAGGGTAAGGCTTTTAGATCAGTGATCTGAGAGGGCAAACTGGCATCTAGTCACTATTTGTTTAACTTAGCCTTGTGGCTAGCAGTGTGGAGCTGTCTCTTATACCTAAAATCAATACTATTTGTCCACATGTAGCCAGAAGCAATATCTCTGCATTCAACCACAAGGACATTTATAGTATAACTGTACAAACTGTACAAAAAAAATTAGTAAAGCAGCGCATGAGGTGAGGAAGGCTCCAGGCTGGTGGCATAAAGCAAACTAGGGTCTTCCAGTTCTACACCCGAGAAAAACATGGCAATTATGGCATAACATATGAAGTGACACTCTATGTTAAGTTAGAAATGGCGCATTAACCTGTTGCTTGATATATAGCCCACTTTTATGCTCCCCCCCGGTCCTAAAGGTGGAACATAGTACATTATGTTGCATGTTATATAACCCTGGGCACTACAACCTATAGAAAGTTCCATATTCTGGTATGCATCTGGAGTCAAAGAATAGTGACATCAGAAGCATATGTGGATGTCTCCATGACCAGGGTTGAGGTCTGATAAAGGAGATTGAAAGGGCTTATTCTTGCATACAAGTGTGAAGGCAGGCCCATTCCCTTGCATAAGCAGAGTGCCCTTTTTGATGGGACACACAGAAAAACGTTGCCCCATTCATGTTGGTTAGTCTCTCCCCCCAACCCACAGTCACCAAGGTAAGTGTTATCTGTGGTGGGAGAGCTACATATGCTGAAGATATAGGGACAGCTATGGAGTTGACAAGGTATGGCATATTTGTCAGGGCCCATATATTGAACAGTGTATGATCCGGTACTAAAATGGCCAACTAGCAGACAACTAGGCCACTGTTAGTTATAAGGAAAGAGAACCATTTCAATAGTAAGGACTAAGCAAAAGGCATTATATGAGTGTCCACAATAGAGTTCTCAAAAACACAGGAAACAGCCCTGGACTAAGTATGGATGTAATGCGCCAGTGTAAGTGGAAGGTCAATGTCCCTGCAATCCACTGCAGAATGCACCATATGGCTATCATTAATAGAGCCTGTATCAGAACTCCCCTGCTCCCAGTGGCAGTGCTATGTTGTGTACAGTCTGCAAACCTTAAGGCTGTCTTGGCAATGTGACCGGGAGGTTGCCAGAGGTGCACTTAACAAAAGCATAAATGTCTCAGTCAGAACAGGGACAGTTTTTGCTGCTGGAGATCAGGTTGGTTGGCACTGCATGCCCCTTCATCTGGAGATCATCAGAGACTCAAAAGAAGCTTAACCATAAACCGGGGTAGGAAAAATGGTGGTGGTGGGGAGACAGTGCAGACTCATGGATTCAGGGACACTGGGTGTTTACAGGGAGCGGGGGGTGTTGCACCTTCAGGCTGTTGTACCCCTCATGCCTTTGCCTTTCTGTGGGGTGTCAGCATGTCCTCCACAGATGGTGTGAAACAAAGCCCGTGTGTTCTTCACTTCCCCCACCATCAAAAAGCATAGTTAGTACAAATTTATGGTTAGCCGAGATCAGTGGCAGACAGAGGAGTTGCTGGGTGAAGGGCAGTGGCTCTCAGTGTTGCCAACTGGGTTGTAGCTGCTTGAGGTCCTGGGGAGCTAGAGATTGATGGTGGGGTAGATGCTGTGACTATGGAGGCCCAGGATTGCTTGGGGATAGTGGTTTCTGTAGGTGTTGGTAAGTGAGGGTCCTCAGGTGCCAATGGATCCATTGTCAGCTTCTCTGAAGTGAGGTGTCATAGAGGAGCATATTTATTTTTGGCAAGCAGGGTCCCCAGGTTGTCAGATGATGCTTCCATCTCAGCTTCTCTGCTGTGGCTCCTAGAGTGGAATGGGTAGGACTGTGCCTCTCACTTGCTCCATGGATAGTATTTCTGATTTTGTGGCTTCTCAACAGTAGGACCCACATATCGTTGTTGCCTGGCCGAGGCTCAGAGTTCTTGGTAGGATAGAGGGAGGGCCCCACATCCATGTTATCAGTAGGAGTCTCAGAAGATTTGTCAGGGCTAGGTCTGGGGTCCCTCAGTGCTTTCAGACAGTATTTATGTAAAAAGTCCATGAGAGCTTCCACAGTGGAAAATGTCAGGGGGACTCCATTATGAATAAGCCACATCACTGCAGGATACTGAAGGGAGAATTGCAGACCCACCTTGTGCATTCTGTGCCTGGCTTTGGTGTAAGAGTAGTGTTTGGTTGAAAGTTCTTTAGACAAGTTCTAATAGATGGAAATGGGATGATCCTTCCACATGAGTTTGCCCAACTCTCTCAATCTGCTCAGGATTGTTTCCTTTGCATCATAGCTGAGATGCCTATCCAGAATGGGACACAACCATTCTCCCTTCGAAGGTGCAGGTGCCAGAGAACAGTGTACCTTCCTGATATCAAAGCAGTGATCTCTCTTCAGCTTCAATAAGGTAGGCAGGGCATGCAGGAGGAAAGCCACCATGTCCCGAAGTTCCACTCTCTCAGGAAATCCCACCAGCTGTAAATTATTATGCTGGCTCCAGTTCTCCAGGCCATCAGCCTTTTCCTGGAGCTGGTGAATGATGCAGCTTTATTCCCTGACCATGGCCTTGAGATTCTGTATGGAGGCAGAGTAGCAAGATGAGTGCACTGTTGCTCCACTCAAAATGGCTCTCCCTCTTTTTACTGATTTTAGAGTTAATTATAAAGTTCTCTATGCCTAAAGATGTTTTTTATTCACCTCCAAATAAATTTTAATTATTGAGGCTGCTTTTTATCCTTTTTGGTTAAACAAAACCGCTCTGTGTCTTGAAACTAGAATGCAGCTAGAATGCTAGAACGCCAGAGATGGCAAGCCAAAGCATTCTATACCTAGACCATTAGAGAATTGTGTCAAAGAGAGCCTTTGAACAATTTGCTAATGGCTCTGTGATTTTTCCCCACTTTTGGCAAGCTCTGAGAAGTTTATTAATGGAAAGCTGGCACTTGGCTGCTGGAAGGAAATTCGGTGGAATGGAGAATTGGTGCTAGAAATGTACCTGTATGGAACCAGACACTATGATGAGAGACTAAGACTCTGAGCAGGCTGCAAATATATGAAGGCATTTTTAATATTTATAAGAGGTATGCTAATGTTACCTGATGGGGTGTCTCAGTACCTAGAAATACTATGCTCGGTGGAGTGTTTTTCTTCTTTCTATCTTTCACATAGCCCCAACAGCTGAGCAAAAGGAGAGAGGTGTTTCATTAATTGACTCCAAGCTGGAGTGAGGGAGATGAAGGAGATTGAAGACAGGAACAATGTTAAGCTCAAATGGCTTATTTGGTGGAAGTCTATGGAGAACCTTTTGAAGGAATTCTGTGCTAAATGAGAAACCAGCAGAACCCTCCAAAAAAGTCACTGCTGATGCTGTGGACTCCTAATTTAAGAAGAAGGAGCTAAGTCCAGCAGTGTTGTAGTAGATGCCGTCTTCTAAAACTTTATAAAGATGATGTTTTGGCAACATGGATGCCGACTACGAGGTAATTTCCTTGGTGAATGTATGCTGTTCTCATTTTCCCTTTGATGGCCGGTGACTTCCATTTAATTTAATTAAGGAGGCAAGATTCATATCGTGGAAGATTTGATTCAGAAGCTTTAAAACTATTGTAGTTTGTCCCCCCCCCCCCACAGGAGGAAATAGCTACAGCTTCCAATTTTGATAGGAGAATTTATTTTTAAATTACTTGCCAATTGACTGCAATGGAATTTTATTGATGAGGTTTATGTGTGATATTTAGTTAACAGGAAAACTCATAAAATCACAGGTCTACTACCCAACTTTCTTCGAGCTTGTTTAAGCTCAGTATATTGCTCTGAACTCTGAAACTAACTCATAAGGTACGTTTTTCCTTTTCTACCATGACCAAGAGTGTTTTGACAGAGGAGTAGCAAAAACCTCAGGTAATTAATGTGGAGAACATGCTGGGAATCAAAATCAGTTGGAAAAGTTTTGACGTTTTCAGAAAATTCTTTTTCTTGACATGCTGTACTTCAGTGAGCAAATGTACATGGAGTAAGTAACCTTTTGGGAACTTTATTAGAAGTATCAGCCTGCTGTTAAGGTTTTTTTGTGTGCTTAAACAATGAATCAGTGAATCTATTGCTAGGGTTTCTGAGCAGAACCTCTGATAAATTTCCTTTTACCACCTGAAAAGGGAAACTAGAGATACACTACCTCTTGTATGGATATCTTTGGGCTTAGTTCGACTTTTTATCTGATGAGGCCTATATCTGGTGGATGAACTGGGCAACTAAGGAAACCATTGTTGCTAAAGTTAAAAATCATCGTGCTCTATGGACTCCTTGTTGGAGATGGTTAGAGCTACATCAGAGACACAGATCTGGATAAATATTTTTGAAACATGCTAACTTAACATTTAAATGTTTAAATAATTTCTCATCCCACTAGGTTCTGAATTGAGTTGTTTCCTCAATGTTTGAACGGGAGTGCTTTAGACTCCTTTGTTAAGCTACTTTTGTTGGGCTCTTTCTTACTGAAGCCAAAAAAGTTCACAAACTCTGATAACTTGGTCTATGTTATGTAGTATACAGAGTTTAAATTAAAATCATATACTGACTCCAGTTGATGGGACTCCTGTTTTTGAGTTTACATGTGTGGCATTGTCTTCAGGCTCATAATTGGGGCAGAAACTATGGGTTCACTGAAATCTGCTCTATTAAAACCCCGGTCGATATGTATTATACTTACTGATGTTATAAAATTCAGACAAAAACTGGCTTTAATTAGTGCTCTAGTTTTAAAAAGTTTTTAGAAGACTTTTAAATCAATGTCCCAGAGGCATGTTTAAGAGTACCAAAAAAGTTCTATGAGTGACTAGAATTTTAATTCATGAAGTCTTTTATTTTGTTTTAAACTTTATGATGTTGTGCACACTACTAGGATAAATATGATGCTGGGGACAAAGTATTTTATATTAATCTGGTAATGAAATCTAGCTAAACAGTAAATTTAAATGAAGAATGTGGCAGTTTCTTAAGATAACATAATGAATAGTCCATGAATGAACTTGAGTTACATGAAGGGAATTAACAGGTGCCTAGCTTTAACTTTATGCCAGAAATTAATAGTTGATAAAAAGAACTAATTAACTTAACATATATTAGCCAAAGTAGCTTACATATTCTGTGCTTGCAGTTTGATACCATTGCCTGACGTTCTTTTAATTTCTTATATGTGCAATTATTTTTATTCTGTTCTTTGATGTTTGTTGATTTCTATGATTGTAATGACCATGTGGTCAACCAATAAATCTCATCTGTAAACTGTATGGCAGCCATGTCGTATTCCACTCTCTGCTCTGTTTGAAACAGCCGGGTTTTGACTTTCTGGATGACTTGTGTGGATTGCTGGAAGGCTGTAGTGACTTCCAACATTTGTTTCAGCAGGTGAGTAAGCATTTCTTCTATCACTGTGCTCATCTTCCATTGCTGTTTCCCACCCACCACCATTTTCACAGGCTGGCCTGAAACAGATATGGGCTATCACAGTATACAGTACTTCTTGACCAGAGGTTAGTAAGCTCAAACAATGATGCCTGACTGTTACGGACAATCTGTGCTACATTCAGGGGTATAGCTAGTGTGCCCAAGTGCTAGTGATGCAGGATGGTGATATATGGATATATTGCCCTGAGGGGTAAGGAGAAAATCTCTAGATGGCCATTTTGGCTGTGGTCAAGTCACCATTATAGCTACTCCTGATACAGTTGGGCTCTCCCAATGAGCACCTTCTCTCCTTCCTTTGGGAGCACTTTGATGAACACTGAAGTAAAGTTTCATTCAGTATATCAGCTGTCACTCCTGACTCTCCGGTTCCTCCCCTTTTCCTATTCTTAGAGACCACAATTTTGTCATTCACTTTCTTCTTTCCATTTATGTACTAGAAGAAGGCTTTGGTGTTGTCTGCAGTGCCTACAGATATCCTGACTTTCAGTCGTTCCTTGTCTGTCTTAATCCTAGCATTGCAGTTCCATAGTAGTTCTCCATACTCCTCTTTGGCCTGGAGGCAACCCATCACTTTTCAGCAGTGATAGACTTTCTTTTAGTTCAGACTTAGTTGACTTGGGTCCTTTTTTATCCAGGTGGGCAATGCCTTGGCCCATTTCCCCTTATTTCTGATAGGAATTTAGCTCTCCCTGGCTTCCTCCAAGTCCCTCCTCAAAAACTGCCACATGATCTCTGCATTACCAGCCTCATGCAGCTGCTCCACTGAGATCATTAGACAACAGGGGCATCATTTTTTTTAATTTGGAGCTAACTGAAAGGCACAGTAGTTTAATAGTGAACAACATTGCCAGAAATGTGCTGAGTGGTATAATGGAACAGGTGCAGAGCCAAGTTTTTCCCTGTAAACTCTGTTCCATTATACCCCAGGGAGTGCAGGGCAATGAAGGAGAAAAGTGCATCCATAGCTCCCTGCTGGCCTAAGAAGGAGAGACAGCTGATGGAAAGCAATAGGCAGTCCACACAGTAACAGGAGCAAACAAGCTGTTTGCACAGAGCAAAGCTGTTTGCTCCCAAGACACACAGCCGCATCATACCTCTCAGCATTAAAAATCATAGCACTGGCCTTCAAAAATCATAGCAAAGGGCCAGAATGTGTCGCATTTTCTTATTTTAAACAATAATTTGTATTCAGATAGTGGGGCCATATAACTAGTGATAAGGAGTGTTTCTATCAACTTAGTTCAATGACTTAATAGTTTGTGTCCAGAAATAGCTGTAACTTTATGAGGAACATCAGTAAACCTATGCAGAGCAAGGCTAAATTTGTGTGACAATCATAGCGCTACTTGAAATTCATAGCAGTTGAGAAGTATGAGCCCCATAATAGAACTATCACATGCAAATTACCTTTTTGCCCATGGATGGAGCAAAAAGGGCATTTGAATGTCAAACCTCATTACAATATGATGAGCAATCATTTGCCCCTCCAATCTGGTGCTGGCTGCATGTTCCACATTGCAGCTTGTGGTCAACAGTGGTGCTGGGTCAACAATGGAAATAGCACACAGTACAGGAGCCCCCCCTACACACACACACATATCTGTTGAACTCCCTGGCATCTTGTGGTCCACCCTCCCTTTTCTGAGCCTTGTAATATTTAGAAAATAAAATGCCCTTGACATCCAGTTGTCTCCCCTTCCTCACCCATGCACTGTATTATTTAAACAACATCCCTGGAGTTTTGAATATTTTGCCCTATTCTGTAAGCTGCACCTTAGAAAGAACATACATAGGGTAGAGGCAGTCCAAAGAAGGGTAATGAAAATAGTGTGAATAATGCACCAAAAGCCCTACAAGGAGAGACTGAGGGATTTCAACATGCACACCCTGGAAAAGCAAAAAGTGAGAAAGGACATGATAGAGACCTACAAGTACCTCACAGGGGTAAACAGAGTGCAGGAGAGGAGCCTCTTTCAAATGTGAATGAGTTCCTAGACCAGAGGGCATGCAATGAAGCTGGAAGGTGGATTAAGAGAGATGTGAGGAAATAGTACTTCACTGACAGAGTTGTAACATAGAAACATAGAAACATAGAAGTTGACGGCAGATAAGGACCGCAAAGCCCATCCAGTCTGCCCATTCCTTTTTCTACCTTATAAATGTGCCATTGGCCTCTGTTCTGTCAATGGCCTTTCTATTCATAATCATCTGTATTGCTCCCTTATGCCTATCCCATGCCTGTTTGATGCCCTGCACTGTATTCATATCCACCACTTCCTGAGGTGCCTGTAATAGACTGACGGTGGAAATGGTGGAGGTGAAAACAGTATGGGGCTTCAAGCATGTGCGGGATAGACATAGGGGAATATGTCTGAGGGAGGGAGTGCTGCAGGAGACCAGGTAGGGTCTGTGAAGACAAATTAAGCAGGAACCATCTGAACAGATTGAGTGGGTCAAGCAGTCCTTTTCTTATGGTGTTTTCTATGTTTCCTACACAACATCCTGAAACCCTTTTTCCTCCTCTTTTACTGTCATTTCATGGTACCAGTGCCAGGCATGAGCATAATTATGGCATCAAAAATTTGGATAATGATGCACCTGAGACAATGGTGGACATTTGGAAGCTTTTGGATATTGAATGCCAGAGCTGCTTAGACATTTTGGAGGAAGGCTTGGATATGTTACCAGAGTACATGATGCAGACTTCTATATGAGAACCATTGCCTTTTAGAAATACTGATACAAACCAATACTGGTAGGACCAGCAAGTCATTAAGCCTCCACTGACTTAAGTGGCTTTGCATTTTATCAGATGCCCTCTAGCATTGACGCCCTCTGATATATGTTTCAGTACAGCTGGGAATATTGCCTCACCCTTTTTAACAAATCATGGGAGGATGGTGTGGTACCTGAGGACTGGAGGAGGGCAGATGTGATTCCCCTTCACTAAGGTGGGAGAAAAACAGAGGCAGAAAACTACAGACCAGTCAGTTTGACCTCTGTGGTAGGGAAGATGATGGAATCACTTCTGAAGGAAAGACCTGTTGAGTACCTAGAGGCCAGTGAGGCATAGGACCCAAGGCAGCATGGATTCACAGCGGGAAGGTCATGTCAGATGCATCTAATCAATTTCTTTGACTGGGTGACCAAAGTAGTAGACCAGGGAAGGGCTGTGGACATGGCCTACCTAGACTTCAGCAAGGCATTTGACACAGTCCCACATTAAATATTAATTGAAAGGCGCATGCCTGTGGTTATATGGGGGAAGAGCTCCTCCCCCACACTCTACATAAATCAGTTGGCAAACCACAGCTCTGCTTAGAGTGAGTCGCACTCACTGCTATTGCTCAGTGCTGCGTGCTGGCACAGGCTCCTTCTCTTGTTCTGTACCCCCATTTCCCTGTGCTCCATACCTGTCTCTACCTCTTCTGTTCCTATTCCTTGCTTTGGTTTTGCTGTCTCCCTGCCCACCCCCGTTCTTCTGTGCATTTTTTATTTGGAGGAGTTCTTCCCTCTGCCTTGCCTCTAGCACCGCAGCATTGTTATGTTCAAGCCGTCATTTTCCGCTTCCTCTAGGTCCTTCATTCCCGGTGTCCTGCACTCCCTAGTCATGCGGCTGTGCTGTGACTGCTCCTTGCTCAGTTCTCTTCATGGCTTCTTCCGAACTGAGGTGCCTTGGACTCTGGATCCCTATGATTGTGGCCTACCGCCACTTCCCGCACAGTCTCCTCAGCGCTTCCACTGCACCACGCAGTACGCCATCTGTATGCTTAGATATTTAATTTAGTGGCCTGCCTGCCATCCACTACACGCAATGGGACTCTGAACCACCTGAGATATCTCAGCATTTGCATAATGCTGACAGCCATGTTACTTTGCCCAGTGGTTGGCCTGTATGCCTCCTCTACTCTTCTGCATCACCGCTCAGCAATTTTACTGCAGCTGGACCGCCGCCATTACCTAAGAGACAAGACATCTGATACACGATGGGACGTGAGGTAATACTATTTATCCTAATCCAAACCATAATCTTCAGACAGGATAACGCTGCAATAACCTTTATCCACCTGCATGAATTGCACATTACAGCCTTGAATCTATTGGCTTCAAGCACCTTACAAGATAGCTGTGACATGCATTTTCCATCATGAGTCTCCTCAAGGCTGTTCAACATTCCTATCTGGTACCTAGATATAAAACTTTGACGGCTTTGAAGCCAAAGCCATGAAAATTCTCATCTGATGGACTGTCTCTCCTATATGAGAATCTTACTGACGGCAGCCACTACATTCTATAGTTGAGGCATACTCTAGTATTTTGAATACATCTTCGCACTGCAGACCATGAGAGCTGGGGAATGATTTCTGCAGTTTTTTTTTCTGCCTTGGACTCTAAGCCAGATGTCTGTACTTCAATCAACCGCTGTTGAATGTGCCATTGCATTCTTTTAACTTAGTGCCATTATACCTCTATGGGGCCTATTATCTGCTAACATAGTTTTACAGAGCTGTGTTGCTCAGTGGCTCAGGAAGCTTCCTTTACTTACTATTTACACTATGAACTCAAGTGAATTCCCTTCGGCTTTGGCCCAAGGTTATCCATCTGGCAGGCTGCCCTCCATGACGGCACCCCGTCAAGCTAGCCTACATGGGGTCTAGCTTGACTCACTCTCCTTCCACCTACCTATGTGGGGTCAGGCCATATGTTGCCGGCCACGTGGGGGCCTCACCTGGCATGCCTTTCTGCTCCTTTGTTGCTTTACATAACTGTTCTGTGATCTGCTAGCCCATCAAGATTGGACACACTCCAGAATGTTTCACTTTCAGTCATGCTAATCAAGTGCTGGTTGCTGCAGCTTTCACCTTGCCTAGTCGCACCTCTCTATTTGTTTAAGATCCGGCTGTGCTCTGTAATGGATTTACTTTGAACTATGTCTTGGGATTTTACAGCTATATCCCTGGATGCTCGCCACATTGCTTCACTTCGTTTGGATTTATTTCTACTACCTCACTTTACCACTTACTGGCTGACCTACATGTGGTCTAGCCACACATGCTAGCCTTTGTGGGGGTTAGCTGCTTCTCACTACTCACTTACTAGCTGACCTATGTGGTCCAGCCGCACATGCTAACCTTCATGGGGTTTAGCTGCCCTGGACGTTCACCATGCCTCTTCGTTTTAGTTGCTTTACTGCTCCTACCTCACTTCCAGCTGACTACTACTCTTACTTACCTTACTAGCTGACCTACGCATAGTTCAGCTGCACATACTAGCCTTTGTGGAGTTTAGCTACCAATACCTACCACTCTACTTACTTACCTGTTGACCTACATGATTTAGCTGCCATGCTAGCCTTCATGGGACTTAGTTTCCCCACTCCATGCACTTACTATTCAGTGATTGGATGCACTGCCAGTTATTCTTCACCTTCAGTCATACTGCTCGGATCCCAGACCTTGCAGCCCTCACCTTGCTGCTTACTCTTATTTCCGTTGTCAAGGATACACTTCCTCCTTCCCTTGGAATTAATTATGGATCACATCGGATATTCATCTCCATTTCTTAGGATGCTCCTTGTTATGCTGCTTCAACTCCCTCAGAGTTACTTCCACCATTACATAATGCCTTCCTCATCATAGCTTAAACCTAAAACACAGATCCCTACAGTTTCAGGATGCTTATTACCTCTGGCTGAGTTGCCAGCTCATCCACCTAGGTCTCCTCATTGCATAACTTACCATTCTCGATCATCATGAAAATGACAGTTTACTGCACCCTTCCACTGCTCTCATAAGTATGCCTCAGAATATTTCTATGCTGTATGGAATTGGCTCAGGATTATGCTACCATTTACAACACTATTTACAATCTACTCCTTGCTACTTTACTACTATTTCTGCATTGCATGCAGTTCGACATTACTATTACACTATCTACCAGTGCTCTACAACCTGCCTCGCCCTGCAGGGACAGAGGTTCACTGCATCGCAAATCATAAGACATGCCACGGCCCTATGAGCCGGAGGTCCCTTGAACTTATTTTACTACACCATATTTTCCTGCTTCTATGACCTGCCTTGCCCTTCGGGCCTGGGGATTTAACTACTTTTACTCTACACCTGCCTCGCCCAGCTCAGGGCCTGGAGTTTCACATATTCTACTATATGTCTTGCCGCCATGTTTGCCAGCTTGGAGCTCTTTTACTATTCACTCACATCTATATTGATTAGCCAGTAGTCTTCTGTTCTTTGGATGCTTCTGTCTTGCCGCTTCAGTCATATGAATTACTACTACTACACTCCTACCAGGACAAGAGTTTCAATATCATGATTTGTGCTCTGAGGCTACTTGGAACTTGTGACAGTGCTACTTCATTCAACTCAGCCTCTTCAGTCATCACCATTTATGACTCATATGCTCGACTTTTCAGGACTCATCAGACTATTCTCACCAAGTCAATTCTAGGTACTGTACTCTACCAGTTTGGCTTTTGAAATGGATATATACATCGCTATGCAACTATTCAGATCACCAGACGAAGCTACGATTCCTGTGCTATTACCGTTCCTCATGCTCCTCGGCGTATACCGTACATAATCTATGCTATACTACTTCTATGCTACTATGTCTGCTTTATGCAGATTCAATTACTACTACTACTACTGACCTACGTACAGGTCCGCTTATTTGCCCTACTTGCTCATACTACCTGCTTCGCCCTTACAGGGCCTAGAGGCTCATCAAGACTGGCTCACCAATTCTACAACCTACTTCACCCCTCAGGATCTAGAGGTACATCTAACTTATGTCTACCTAGCTGCACTAAGATCTATGTCTAATTCACTTACCTACTTCCCCACTCCAGATCAGAGGTTCCTACTGCTCCACCCTCTCCAGATCATGCAACATGTGCCAGTTCCTGTGCTTCATTACCAAGGCCTTCATTTGCAAAGCTTGCCAAGCAGAACACAAATCAACTGTCCTCCTACTCTGAAAATGGAAACTTAGCCTTTGGTTACTGGTTTTCCTCAGAGATGTCCTCACCTGCTGGAGCACTTGACCAATGCAACTTCAATGCTTCGAATTATTATTGACCATGGATTCCAATCTACTATCATTCTGCCCTGGACATGGATTCTCGAACTAGGAGTTAGTAGAAGGATGCTGCTATGTTCTCCCGACACTTCAAAATTCAGTTCTTTCTTCAGTTTTTTGTTTCACTGTATCAGGATCTACAACTTGGATTTTGGATTAGCCAGTTACATTAAAATTGTTACTTAGGATTACTCTCCTTTAGTATGCCCAGATGGATAGGCTGGTCAGTAGCCATGGGTCCTCAGAGGTTTCCCCCAAGGGGGGTTTTCCCCTCCTCCATGCTGCTGGTCACACTCTTCAGAGTTGGAGAAGATAATCATTCATAATTGTTTGATGCTTATTATTTTGGGGGGGTCTCATACAGGACTAAGCATCCTTCTTGCGGTGGGATACAGAGAAAATCCAAAATATCAGATCATAACAAGTTACTCATCAGTTCAAGCATCTAAGCACCTTGCATAGACTATCTGAGCCACATGTACTATAATCACTGACTTGCTCATGACTTTGTAGAAGTACCTAAGCACTGATCAATTCAAACTACTAATACCTTGTGAACATTGTCTTACTTACTGGTCTGGCGTTTGTATCCAAGCACAACCTACATCATTCAGCTATAATATGTAACATAAGCCCTGAGCTCTGAACCAAATATAATTGAAAGGTGCATGCCTGTGGTTATATGGGGGAAGAGCTCCTCCCCCACACTCTTCATAAATCAGCTGACAAACCACAGCTCTGCTTAGAGTGAGTCGCACTTACCCTCCATCCTCCCCTGACACCTCCTCCTTCTCCAGCACTCTTATCTAACCAGGGGGGTCTCATACTACAGGACTAAGCATCCTTCTTGTAGTGGGATACTCAGAAAAGTCAAAATATCAAATCATAACAAGTTACTCATCAGTTCAAGCATCTAATCACCTTGCATAGACTGCCCAGTCCACATGTACTATAATCACTAACTTGTTCATGACTATGTAGAAGTACCTAAGCACTGATCAGTTCAAACTACTAATACTTTGTGAACATTGTCCTACTTACTGGTCTGGCCTCTGTACCCAAGCACAACCTACATCATTCAGCTACAATATGTAACTTAATCACTGAGCTCTGAAACAAATATAATAAACAAATTAGCCAGCCAGGGAGTGGGTCCCAGGGTGGTAGCCTGGGTGAAACATTGGCTGGACAACAGGACACAGAAGGTTATAGTAAAAGAAATCCACTCTGAAGAAAGGGGGGTTACTAATGGGGTAACACAGGGTTCAGTACTGGATCCAGTCCTTTTTAATGTCTTTATAAGTGACATTGCAGAGGGACTGAAAGGAAAAGTATGCCTCTTTGCAGATGACAAAGATCTGCAACAGGGTTAATACACAAGGTGGGGTGTGCAAAGGATGGGAAGGGACTTGGCAAGGTTGGACGAATGGTTAGAAGTATGGCAGCTTGTATTCAATGCAAAGAAGTGCAAAATAATGCACCTGGGAAACAAAAACCCAAGGGAACAGTACACAATGGGGGGTTAGTAACAACAACAAAAATGGAAAGGGTAATCATATCAGATGACCTTATGGTTAGCAAGCAATGTGAGAAGGCAGTAGGGAGGGCTGGGGGAATAATGGTATGTATAGGGAGAGGCATCACCAGAGAAAACAGGAAGTTGTTATCCCTCTGTACAGACACTTGATGTTGATGAGATGCCATCCGGAGTACTGCATCCAGTTCTGGAGACCCCATCTCCACAAGGACATAGGATGGAGGCAGTCCAGAGGAGGGCAACTAAAATGGTGCAGGGTCTGCAAGAGAAGCCATACAAGGAGAGACTAAAGGAGCTTAATATGTATACCCTAGAGGAAAGGAGGGAGAGGGGGTACATGATTGAAACTTGTAAGTACCTCAGTGGAATCTACAAAGTTTAAGAGGGTAGCATCTTTCAGAAAAAGACATGTGCAAGAACAAGGAGACACAATTTGACGATAGAGGGGGGACGGCTCAGGGGCAATGTGAGAACGTTTTTTTCACAGAGAGGGTGGTGAATGCATGGAACTGCTTTCCAGAGGAGGTTGAGGGGTCTAAAACTATGGGAGAATTCAAGAATGCATGGGACAGACATAAAGCAATTCTTCTGGGGGGTAGGAAGAAATAGGCTGTTGGTTAACTAGGATCTGCAGCTTATCCAGTAGGTAGGGAAACAGGCAGACTAGGTGGGCCAAGCGGTCCTTATCTGCCATCAAAGTCTATGTTTCTGTGTTTCTATGTGACTCAAGGCTAGATCCAGAGTAACTTGAATTCGTAGCATTTCTCAAACTTGGATTACCACAAACCTTCTTTATACGTTCAATTATCCACATGTCCAAAAAGTGGCATCCTACTACTATTCCCACTCCTGTTCCTGCTGGTGCCAAGTCTCCCGAGACCCCTATTGGCACTGACACCACAGTCCGGCTCACCACTCCCAGAAGCAGGGACAGCACAAGGACTATGCTAACGCAGATCAGCACTGCAAATTCTCCTGATGAAACTGTAACTTTGACATTATCATCACCAACCAGTTCAATATGTCATGTGTGAATACAGTATGTGTGTCTCTCATACAGAGTCATCATCAGTTAAGTAAGACACCACCATGAAAGCACAGGATGAGTGATCATGCAAGGCACACACTTCTCATGTAGCAATTGACTGCAACTTTAACAGCAACAGGCAGGGACTGTGTTCAAGATAAAAGCAATAAAAAATAAAACATAAAACATAAAAATATTAAATATAAAAAAGGAAAACGACAAAATAAAATTTCATTTAATGATGGTAAAATATTGAGAAAGGTAATATATGACCTAAATGTTATTTCTTTTCATTTGTTTCTCTACTTCTTAATGCGTTTTTATGTTTGCTTGCATGCATGTGCAAGAAACATAGTGCCACCATATGTTTTCGTAGGTGTGGTACCCCCGCTTCCAATGCCCTCACCGGTTTTGCAGGCACATCCACACCACACCCATGAATGCCCCAGATGTCTATGAGAGCAATTCAGATTGCAGTGGCATACAGTTGAAAGAAAATGACCACTAAAATCAGTGGTGGTAAAGTGTAGGCAGTTTGCATACTGCCCTGCCATCAGCAGTATGCATATTGCCTCCACATCACCACCGCTGATTGTAGTGGTGGTTGTATGCATGCACTCCCTCCTTTGTTGTGTGCCAAGGGGGTGCCCAATCACCCTCGGTTCATGCACACTCCCCCTCCCAAGCACACTGTATGTCCAACGGGGGTGCCCAATCCCCATTGGCTCCAGTGCCCCCCTCCAAAAAAGACTTCCAGGTGCCACACTGGGAGCCCATCCCAGTGTGACAGAAGTCCAGGTCCTCATGTGCCCCCCACATTTATGTGGCAAGGGGTGCCTAATCCCCACACTGGCTCCACTGCCCCTAAACATCCAGGTGCCATGCTGATAGCTGACCCCAGCATGTCAAAGTCCCACATCATCCATGTAAAAAAAATAAAAAAACTGTAACAAAAGAAAACTATCCCTCGTGACTCTCTTGCCCCCTCTCCGCAACCTGTGCCTACCCTCTGTGTACTTTCCACCCCACACCCTCTCACCCCATACTTACCTCCAGAGGCCGGCACGATGATCTTCGTGGAGTGGGACACATCTGCACTCTTTAAAGCTGACTGTGAACTGAAGAAATACCAGTAAGCTGTATAATGGCATAAATAGGGTTTTTTCAACTTTGGTGCATATCTCGGTCATTTTTTTTAAATTTTTGCACCAAATTTTCAACATGGGGTTCTTGGGACCCCATCTCATGAATTTAGTGACTGTCATTTGGTTATTCAGTCCTGAAAGGTGATTTTGTGGTTACTGCATGGAATCACCTTTTGGGACTGAGTAATGAAACAACAGTGTCACTGTTCATGAGGTGGGCACTCAAAAAGCCTATGTTGCAAATTTGGTTAAAAAATTCCGAAAAATGACTGTGTTGTGAGTGTGCCTTGTGCAGTTTCCATGCACACTCGCAAATTCGTGAATTTGTAACATTTTCACTCCAGATTTGCAACATTGGCATTTTTTCACACCTCCTTATGAACAGTGCAGCTGTCACTTTTCACATCCTGGCCAAAATGTGCTTTCGCACTTCTGGCGCTGAATAGAGCGGTCACTGTGGGAAATCAGTGTTTGGAACAGAGTAAGAAAATCACAGTGACACTGTTCTTGAGCAGAGATCCTAAAACGCCTATGTTGAAAATTTGGTCACAAAAGTCCATAAAATGACTGTGTTACGATTGTGCATTGTGTAGTTCCTACGCACCCTCGTAACGTCACAAATCTGTAATATTTTCAATCCAGATTTTCAACATTGTCATTTTTCCACACATTCTTATGAACAGTACAGCTGTCATTTTTCACATCCTGGCCGAAATGTGTTTTTGAGCTTCCAGCACAGAATAGCACAGTCGCTATGGGAAATCAGTGCTCGGGACAGATTAAAAAAATCACAGGAACACTGTTCATGAGTGGAGGCCCAAAAATGCCTATATTGAAAATCTGGTGAAAAAAATTCCCCAAATAATTGCATTACGGGTGTGCGTTGAATTCAAATGCTAATAGTTTATTGTATGGAGATGATACTGTATTTTGGGTATCAGGAGTAAACTGTAGCAAAATACAAGATTCTCTTCAAAAACATTATAATGTATTTTCCAATTGGATTCAGTCAAACAAGCTGGCCATTAATGAAATCAAAACCAATGTTATGTTATTTGGTTCTTCAAAAAAACTTCATAAGATTGATTCCCTACATAAAACCGGACTTGCTGGTGATCCTCTCCCTATGGTTATTATAGTCAAATATTTGGGTTTGTATTTGGACTCAAATTTGAGCATGGTTCCTCATTTAGAAAAAGTAGGCACTAAATGACATCAGAAGCTTTGTTTTCTTTATAGAAATAGTAAATTTGTGTCCAAAGAGGCTCGTCACATCATAGCGAAACAGGTACTATTTCCATCATTAGAGTATGGAAGTGTTAATTTTACAAACTGTAATCAGCTGTTTGAGTCAAAATTAAAAGTTTTGTACAATGATATTTGTAGATTTGCATTACATGTTTCAGTTAGAACCCATCACTGTCAGTTATACAGTGATATAGAAACATAGAAACATAGAAACATAGAATTTGACGGCAGATAAGGACCGCTTGGCCCACCCAGTCTGCCCATTTCCCTACCTACCTACTGGATAAGCTGCAGATCCTAGTTAACCAGCAGCCTACTTCTTCCTACCCCCACCCCCCAGAATTGCCTTATGACTATCCCATGCATGCTTGAATTCCACCACTGATTTTGACTCCACAACCTCCTCCGGAAGGCCATTCCATGCATCACAACCCTCTCTGTGAAAAATATCTTTAATTACCTCTGAGCCGCCCCCCTTCATCCAGTGTGCCCTCTTGTTCTTGCACACCTCTTTTTGAAAGATGCTACCTCTTGACTTTGTTGATTCCTTGAGGTACTTGAAAGTTTCTATCATGTCCCCCCTCCTCCTTTTCCCGAGGCTATACATATTAAGCTCCTTAAGTCTCTCTTCATATGTCCTCCGTGCAGCCCCTGCACCATTTTAGTTGCCTCCTCTGGACAGCTTCCATCCTGTCTATGTCTTTGCGGAGATTGGGTCTCCAGAACTGCACACAGTACTCAGATGGGGTCTCACCAGCTGTCTGTACAGAGGGATAATAACTTCCTGTTTTCTACTGGTGATGCCTCTCCTATGCATCTCAGTATCCCCCAGCCCTCCTTGCTGCCTTCTCACATTGCTTGCCCACCTTTAGGTCATCTGATATGACACCCCCAGGTCCCTTTCCATTTTTGTTGTTGTTAGTATCTCACCCCATTGTGTACTCTTCCCCTGGGTTTTTGTTTCCCAGGTGCATTACCTTGCACTTCTTAGCATTGAATCTAAGCTGCCATACATTTGACCATTCCTCTAACCTTGCCAAGTCCCTTCTCATCCTTTCCACCTCACCCTGTGCATCAACTCTGTTGCAGATCTTAGTGTCATTCTGCAAAGAGACATACTTTTCCTTCCAGTCCTTCTGCAATGTCGCTTATAAAGACATTGAAGAGGACTAGTCCTAACTCTGAACCTTCGGTACCCGCTAGTAACCCTCTTTTCTTCTGAGTGGACTCCATTTACTATTACTCTCTGTGTCCTATTCTCCAGCCAATTCTTACCCAGGCTGTCATCTTGGGACCCACTCCCAGGCTGGCTAACTTATATATAATCTTTTGTGTGGGACTGTGTCAAATGCCTTGCTAAAGTCTAGGTAGGCCATGTCCACAGCCCTCCCTGATCTACTACTTTGGTCACCCAGTCAAAGAAATCTATCAGATCTGTCTGGCATGACCTTCCCGCTGTGAATCCATGCTGCCTAGGGTCCTGTGCCCTTCTGGCCTCTAGATACGCGACACCTCTTTCCTTTAGAAGTGATTCCATCATTTTCCCTATCACTGAGGTTAAACTAACAGGTCTGTAGTTTCCTGCTTCTGCCTTGCTCCCACTTTTGTGAAGGGGAATCACATCTGCCCTCCTCCAGTCCTCGGGTACCACCCCATCCTCCCATGATTTGTTAAAGAGGGTAGTCAGTGGTGTCACTAGTTCTACCCTTAGTTCTTTTAGAATTCTGGGATGAATCCCATCAGGCCCCATTGCTTTGTCCACCTTCAGTTTTAAGAGTTCTTTCAGAACCCTTTCTTCTGTAAATGGGCTGGTATCAACTTCTGTATCCAGAGTGTTACTACTGTTTGTTTTATGTACCTCCCCTCTTCCTTTGTAAATACTGAGCAAAATATTTGTTTAGTATCTCTGCCTTTTCACATTCTCCCTCTGCCCACCCTCCTCCCTTTATTAAGCCTCACTATCCTCCCTTGGTCTTCCTTTGCTCCTGATGTACCTATAAAGGTTTTATTCCCTTCTTAACTGAGTTGGCTATCTTTTTCCTCAGTTAGGGCCTTTGCTGTTCTGACTGCCTTCCCAGCCTCCTTTTGCTTTAACTGATACAGTTCTCTGTCCTGCTCCTGCTGCAATTCCTTGTACTTCCTGAATGCTTTCTTTTCTCTTGAACCTTCACTGCCACTTCCTTGAGAACCATAGTGGTTTCTTACATCATCTTGTTTTGTTTATTTGCTTCACACAAAGGCTCGTACCTCTGTGATGGCAGTTTTATTATTCCCATTGTTCTTCCACTCCTTCCTGCCCATTTGCTCGCATATCTTTAGGCACTCACCTATTTTGGCAAAGTCAGCCCTCCTAAAGTCCAGTACTTTTGTCTTTGTATGGCTTGACTCTATTGCTGTGTTTATTGTGAACTATACTGTTCGATGGTCGCTAGTTCCCAGATGGCTACCCACTTCTACATCTGTGATCCTCTCTCCATCTCCATTTGAGAGTATCAAGTCTAATATTGCTCCTCTTGAGTGGGCTCCAGTACTAGTTGTCTAAGGCATGCCCCTGTAGGGCATCTAGAATAACTGCACTCTTGAGTGGCAGCTGCAACTGCGCTCCAGTTAACATCTGGCATATTCAGATCACCCATCAGCAATATCTCCCTTTTCTGCCATTCTAAGTATACTTTCTATCATTTCCTTGTCCACTTCCTCCCCTGAGAAGGAGGTCTGTGTCTAACCCTGTGCGGATTGTGGTGCCATTGCCTGTCTCCAAATTTACCCACAGTGTTCTTCTCCTCCCTGTTTACCCTTTTGTTCTGTTGCTTTTATTCCTTCCCTTATGTAAAGAACTCCTCCTCCTCTTTTACCCTCCTGTCCCTCCTGTAGATAGTGTATCCTGGTATGTTTACGTCCCAGTCATGGTTGTGTGTGTACCATGTTTCTGTGACTGCCACGATATCCAGATGTTCCTCCTCCATCAAGGCCACTAATTCAGGAAGCTTGTTACCTAGACTATGGGCATTGGTACTCATTGTTCTCCATTTTTGATGGCCTTACTTTCTGTTGCAGCATCCCCACTGACCATTCTACCTTGGTCTTTTTCTCATTTAGTACCCTGTTTTGTAGGGAGGCTGGGATTTTCTGCTGCTTGTCAGTGCCTCCCCATTGACTAGTTTAAAAGCTTGCCAATGAAGCATTTAAACCGATTGCTCAAAAGACTTGTTCCTTCCTGAACAGATGCAGACCATCCTGCCAGTATAGGCTGGTGTCCCTCCAGGTGGAACCCCAGTCCCCAATGAAGCCAAACCCCTGTGCTCCGCACCATTTTTTCAACCATTCATTAAACTGCATGGTGCCAATTACCCTCGCCTCCCCCATGCCTTTGACAGGCAGCACCTCTGAGAAGGATACTGTGTTTGCTACTTGTCTTAGGCCCCTCCTTGATCTTGGGGTTCTTTCCCCAATTAATCGTTTGAAATGTATAATAGGGAATTTTGTATTTCGGATAAAAGGTTAGGGAGTTCCAATAACTTTATCCAATTTTATAGTAAGAAAAGTCTGTGGCAGAGATACTAGACAAAACTGTTTAAACCAGTACGTTGTTCCAGTCTACAAACTGCAAATGCGTAGGAAGGCATTTTCTTGGTATGCACCTTCATTTTTAAATGAATTTGGAGATTTAATTCAAAAAGCACATTCAGAATCTCATTTTAAATATTTATTGTTAAAGAAATGTTATTGTGACACTGTTTGTAATTGTGACTAATGTATGGATTTTTTGTAAATGTTATTTTTTGTTGTAATGTGTATGTCAGGCGTGGCTGAAAAAGGGCTGTGCCCAGTCCACTTCCTGGTTAAAAATAAAACAAAGAAACAAACAAAGTGTTGCATAGTTTCTATGCAAGCTCATGACTTCACCAGTTTTTTTATATTTTCACTCCAGATTTTCAGCATTACCATTTTTTACACCGCCTCATGAACAGTACAGCTGTCATTTTCCACATCATGTTGGAAATGTGTTTTCACACCTGTGGCATTAATGGTGCAGTCACTGTGCAAAATCACCTTTTGGCTAACACACTTACAGTGTCACTGTTCATGCGCTGGGGTCACAAAAAGCCCATGTTAAAAACTTAGAGTAAAGATACCAAGATGTGTCCAGGGCCTTACGGTTTCTGACAATAACGCCCTACCCTGTAGGGTCTGACAGGCATCTGCCGTACCCTGTAGGGACTGACAGACATCAGGGGTGTAACTTGCGATTGTCGACAGTAATGCCTACACCATTAGACCCTCACCCCACCCCACCCCACCTCTGCAGACAGTGACAGGCATTGAGGTGCACCTTGGACACTTTGGCCCAAGAGTTCACACCATTCTCCTATACTGCACCCATTTCAGCATATTTCCTTATGGAATGAGGTGAGTGTAATGCCCAAACACCCCAAAGCACACCTCGACACTTGTCAGTGTCTGCAGGGTAGGGTGAGGTGAAATGTTATGACCGTTATGGGTGACAACCCAAAGGTACACCCTAGTACCTGTCCATCTCTGCAGGGTTGGGGTGGAGTTGGTGTCAGTTGATTACATCACTGCCATTCCTCTACTGCATCTGTTTAACTCCTGCACTTCCACTGCTAATGCAAGCAAGCAAACATTCGGCATTGACAAATTCTTGTTATTGTATACTGCAATATTGCACAAATACACTTTGTCCTCTTGACCTATATGTAAATATTGTTATACCCACTCCTGAGTGTTGACTGTTGAACCAGTTGCTGCTACAATTGTTCAAGCTATCTCAAATATCTTTTTGTACCTGATGTCGTATCAAGTGAATACCATTTATTGAAAGTAACTTACCATGGATTGCTGCTGAAAAAGGGGCATAAGGCTGAGTGAGCCCACTCAGTTCTAAAAATCCAATAAATAAATGTAAATACATTTTTCGGGTGTGGTGGATACAGTATATAATTTAAGAATACTAAAAATCGGATCCATGTCAGAAGGGTGAATGAATAATGGCAAACCATCACAGCAGCACTGAACCCACAGTGCAAACACTTTTCAGAAAGTGTTTTCTTGCAGGGGACTCCCCTCTGCACCCTTCTTGTGGGGGGCTTTGTCCTCCATGCTCCTTAATTTAGATTCCTACTCCAGCTGGGGGCACAACTCAGGATGGGACAGAACTATGGTCATGCAAAATGTTGTTACATAGTTCAAGATGCTGTTGTGACGGTTTGCCATTATTCATTCGCCCTGCACATGGGATACCTAAAAATCTATGGAACCAAGGAGAATATAGGACAGTAATTGATATGGAAGTAAATCCAAGATTGCAGGTTAATAGGCTATTACTGTGCATCAGTATGAGGCCATAGTTTTCTTAGTGGGCTGTAGACCTTATCATAATATCACAAACATAGCAATCTACAGGACTGGCGTGCCAAAACCACGTTTAACAAGGAAACTAGAGTAATAAATATTTATTGCTGACCTCAAAGCTTTTATTGCTCTTCTACTGCTGTAGTTTGCTTTAGAAACATAGAAACATAGACAATGATGGCAGAAAAAGGCTAAAGATCCATCTAATTTGCCCACAGTTCTCTATGTGCTATGGGACCTATTGTCCATATGAGGTTTTATCACTCCCAGTCCACACACCTGCTCCTTTTCTTACTGCTACTGACCTGAGCAACCATCAAACCCCTCACTCTGTCCCAACCACATGTGGAACCATTTATGGCCATGGCGCCCAACTCTTCTACTGGCAGACTGTTCCATGGCTCCACCACCCTTTCTATAAAATAGAACTTCCTCACACCCCCTCTTAATATTTCCCCCTGCCAGTTTCCACACATGACTTTGGGTTCTTGACTCTGTACTTCTGCTAAACAGTTCCCCACAGCTCACCTTGTTTATTCTCTTCAGGAACTTAAAGGTCTCTATCATATCCCTCCTCTCTCCCCTGGTCTCCAGTGAGTACATGTTCAGTGCCTTCAGACGATCTTCCTAAGATCTGCCCTGATGACCTTAAAATATCTTGGTAACCCTGTGTTGCACTGTCTCCAGTCTATCCCTGTCCTTCCTTAGATAAGGAATCCAGAATTGAGCACAGTTTTCCAGATGCAGCCTCACCAGTGATCTATACAGAGGTAGTAGTATCTCCTTTTTCCCTGCTGTCAATACCCTTTTTTGATACACCCCATCATCTTATTAGCCTTACTATAGGAATTGTTTCATTGGTTAGATTGTTTGAGGGAGTCACTAATGATAACTCCAAGGTCCTTTCATTGGCCATAGTGCTCAGTTTAACCCCTCCCATCCTGCACTCTGTCTCTGTTCTTTACTCCATGACAGTTACTTGACTCATTCACTCTACAGGAGCTCTTTGAGAGTTCCACCACTTGTGTCCTGTATACTCTTGTAATCACCCAGTCCCCTGGGGTTACTAGAATCCCTTCAGTATCAGTGCTAGGCAGGGAGAGGCAGCTGGTGATTAACTAGTAAATGTTTTTTCACCTGCTCACTCTTCTGTTTACTTGGCTTCAGCTGAGATGGAAGTGATGAGCTCATTTGGAACTCTCGCAACAGCATAACCCTTGTGCCAGCTGTTGAGGGGGGATAAAGAATGTTGAGAGGGCAGTCAGTTGGAGTCAGAGTTTGGAGTGAGTAGAGCTTGAGTGTGGGAGTGAGAACTGCTCTGCCAGTGGTCTCTGAGTTGACAGCCCTGAATTATCACCCTAGTTCTGTTATTCTCCTGCTTGCCAAGTGAAGTGAAGTGAAGTGTTGGAGAACTTTTGTACAGCAGAATTTCCTGATTTTCATCTCTGGAGAGGTGAAAAGGACTGCTAGTGGATGGATCCTAGGGGCAATCCCCTGTTTGATCCAGGGTGTTTGAATCTGTCTGAAATGTCTAACAGAGAGTGAATTCTGACTTTTGCTACAGAAAGCAAGTAACCTGTTCTGTTGTGTTCCATGCCCAGAGGGAAGGTACAATTTCTTTTTCTGTAAGTACAGACATGTAAGACTGTCTTTGAAGTAAAGTTGGCTGAAGTGTGTGATGTCCAGAGGTATGACTATATCACACTGTTAGGGACTTTTTAGAAGAAGAAGAATCAACATTTATATAGTGCTTTTCATACACAGTGTATCCAAAGTGCTTTACAAGCAATGGTAGACTGGTAGTGAAGTAACCAAATGTGTAGTGGCTGTCATATCGCACATCATCACCCACACACAGCCTGGATAATTTCATGAACTGGTTTTATGGGAAAGGGAATGTTGGCCAGGACACCAGGAATGTCCCCTATTCTTTGCAAAGAGTGCCCTGGGTTCTTTTAATTCCACCTGGACACCACCAGGATAGGTAGAAGGGACCTCGGTTTAACGTCTCATCCTAAGGATGGCACACCCCAGCAGTACAGCACCCCCCTAATACTGCACTCAGATGCCAGAGATTTCCAATCCCAGTGTGGGACAAGAACCCCTGACCTTCTGGTCCAGAGGCGGATGTACTACCAACTGAGCCACACTGGCAAAAGGTTTCCAAATGTGTAAAGTGTAACTCCGAAAGAATGGCTGAGCATGGAATTGGGAGCAAAGGGAACCCCACCTGGAGTAACCAGTTCAGGACTAACAGGTTCAGAAAGGGCACCTGGTTACTTTAGACAAATGGTCAAATGTCTGAAGAGAATATTTTTACCTCCTGGAGTGGGTTACAGTTTCTTCTCTGGTTATGAAGAATAGTGCTAGAGTTAGCAAAAACGCATTTTCAGTTGTGGCCAATATGCCACTGGAAGCAATGTTCTTTATCCTATGACATGTGGGAATACAAGTCCATGTTGTTCTATGTCCTATGACATGTGGGAATACAAAGTGTAAGTGTGCTATGTCCTACTGCAGTGGGAATACAAAGAGTTTCTGTCAGATACAGTTCAACTTTGTTGTTCTGCAAGTTTCTAGTGCCATAATGTGTAAACCTTGGGAGTTCACCCTTGCTTTGAAGAACATCTTTTGAATAAAGTCACACTCTGGAACCCCAACTATGATCTGGACAGTTATGCTATTGCTTCCTGTGTGGAATAACTAGGTATCCCTCTAGAAGATAGGTCTAGCATATGTCTAACCCAAAAAATCTGTCCTCAGGACCAGGTTTTGTAACTACCAAATAGTTATGCTTTTGTACACCCCCACCACTTGATCTCTAGAAAAATGAGCCTGGTGTACATTCCCAAAGCTAGGGGTGGTACCATTTCTAAATTTTGAGTCTGTGCCCAGTATGGGTGCCAGGGGTGCCGAGTAAAGTAGCGGAGGGTGGTTACAAAAAATTGGGGCTCGTCTGGTGATGTTTAATATGGGGAGAGAACAAAATGTTTTGTTGAGGGTATGTTTAGCATCTTTCAGTCTGGTAGTGGTGTAGCTCAAACAGAAAGGAAGCCTTGGAAAAGTGATTTGTGCCCAGGAAAATGTCATCCAAATGTGGTGCTTGTGTGTTTTCAACAAGGTTAATGTACAGTAAAGCATTGAAATGTGTGTCCTGGTCTCTGCATCAACAACTGCTTAAAGAATTTTAAAATGCAATTTTCAAGTACCTAAAGTATTGTGGACTTTAAGAAACAGACTCAGATATCAGCCCTGAAAGTTTCATGTGCTTAGTGTGCAAATTGGGGGAATCACTAGAGAAAATGTCCAGAAACTGTGGTAAAAATGGTCAAAGCGGCACTCCCACTGCTGAAAGGAGATAGAGAGAGATAGAGAGGCTAATTTGTATAGCATTGAGTGATTGGTGCAGCTGCATCCAGTCATGCCTCCTGGCCAGTGCCTGTGTGCTGCAGAGTGTTTGCAGAGGACAGAGAGTGGCATGCGAGTTGGTTAGACCAGGATCAACCATCAAGGAGCTTCTGGGCATTCTAAACTTTAGCAAACAGACTTGTAAAGTTTAATTCTGGGCTCAACCCATATTCCACCTGACTGGATAGTGATCAATGCGATTGTGGCTATGATTGGCAGGACCGCCAGCCAGTTTCACCCCAAAGGCCTTCCTTGAATTGACAGCAGGCCACGATTTTCCATCAGAGAGAACCAGCTACTAAATACGGTAAGTAAACAAGTTAAACTATGCAAACAAACTGTGTGTGAATGCAAAGCCAGCTAAACCTATGTGCAGACAGTGTGATTTATGTGCAAAGAAGGACTGTGAGTTGTAAAGGCAGGTGCAACAAACAAAAAATTCTGAGCAGTCAGGTGCATGGGACTTCTTCACATATTGATTACTTGCTCATCTCTCAATCCCTTATTCCTGGGGTGTTGGACACTTCCATTCATCCAGGACCCCCATCGGACCATTCTCTGGTCATTTGCCAGATCTCATTTTCATTTCTTCCCAAAAAGGGAGGGCGATGGAAAATTAATAACCAACTTTTAAAGGATCCGGAGATAGTTACATACATTTCGGAACAAATCACACATTTTATCTCTGCTAATTGCAAGTACACAGGTAAACCAGATGTGGAATGGTGTGCACTGAAAGCCTATTTAAGAGGGATACTAATTGGTTTGGCCTCCCAGCAGAGGAAAAAGCAAAAGAACCAGCTATTGACTCTCATTTCTCAAATTCTGGATATGGAATCTAAACTTACACCTCATTCCTCTGCACAGTATAGACAGGACTTAGTGAAACTGAAGGACTCCTACTTAGATCTTCTGAGAGAGAAGGCATAATTTGCAATCCTGAAAACCAAAGCTTCATATACAGATCAAGGGGAGAAAGCAGACCGTTTACTTGCCTTAAGAGTCAAACAGCAAGAATCCTCTAGACTAATTGATACTATCTGTTCTCTGGAGGATGACTCTTTAAAGACATCCCCAACTGAAATTGTTGCAGAGTTCAGTCAGTACTATACACAACTAGATGGTCCCATGGTAAACCCCCTATCAGAGCAATGTCTGGATAATTATCTATCAAAGTCTCATCTACCTTCTCTCTCAGAACAGCAGCAAATCCCTCTGACATCTGCTATTTCTCAGGCTGAGTTAGCGAGAGTAATCAAGGATCTTCCCACAAAGAAGACCCCTGGGCCAGATGGATTCTCTCCTAATTTTAGCAAAGTATTCACAAAACAATTAATCCTTCCATTTTGCCATTTTATCAGCATATCCTTTCTGGTGCTGACTCAGAAAAAATGCCTGTTTGAAGCTCTGCTTGTTCTCCCACCTAAACCTGATGAGCGTACAGAATTAGTGACAAGCTACAGGCCAATTTCACATCTTAATCAGGATATTAAAATTCTGTTGAAACACTCGACTCACCATGTGAGTAAGGTTCTACCAGATCTTATAGGACCAGAGCAGATAGGCTTTATGAAGGGAAGGTCCTCAGTAGATCATTTACGTACTCTAGCTCATGTCTTCTCGGTTTCCAGGGATGCCAAGTTTCCAGTGCCTCTGGTCTCCGTGAAGGCTTTTGAATGGGTTAACTGGAATTACTTATTGAGTAACCTAAACGCATTTGGTTTCCCTCCAGAGTTTCAGAAGTGGATAAACTCCCTTTGTAAATCCCTGACTGCCTGGATATCTAGTAGTGAAGTAATATCTGAGCTTTTTCCTCTCCATTCGGGCACAAGGCAGGGTTTCTCCTGCCCTCACTCTGCTTTAATATATATCTAGAACCCCTTATACGCAGACTAACAGATTGTCCTGAGGTCCAAGGCATAACTTTCCATGGTCAAGTAGTTAAAGTCTCGGCCAGCGCTGATGATCTTCTTTTTCAAGTATCTCTGCCAGCGGTGTCCATCTCGCCTATGCTGGTGATTATTGATGAATTCAGTAAGGTATCTAATTACAAGTCAAATATTGAAAAAACAGTGTTTTTTCTTCTTAATCATAGAAACATAGAAACATAGAATTTGACGGCAGATAAGGACCGCTTGGCCCATCTAGTCTGCCCATTTCCCTACCAAATGGATAAGATGCAGATCCTAGCTAACCAGCAGCCTATTTCTTCCTACCCCCACCACCTAGGATTGCCTTATGACTGTTCTATGCATGCTTGAATTCCACCACTGTTTTTGACTCCACAACCTCCTCCAGAAGGCCGTTCCATGCATCCACAACCCTCTCTGTGAAAAAATACTTCCTTAAATTACCTCTGAGCCACCCCCCTCTATCTTCAAATTGTGCCCCCTTGTTCTTGCATACCTATTTTTTTGAAAGATGCTACCCTCTTGGACTTTGTTGATTCCCTTGAGGTACTTGAAAATTTCTATCATGTCCCCCCTCTCCCTCCTTTCCTCGAGGCTATACATATTAAGCTCCTTAAGTCTCTCTTCATATGTCTTCTGGTGCAGACCCTGCACCATTTTAGTTGCCCTCCTCTGGACAGCTTCCATCATGTCTATGTCTTGCAGAGATTGGGTCTCCAGAACTACATGCAGTACTCCAGATGGGGTCTCAGCAGCTGTCTGTACAGAGGGATAATAACTTCCTGTTTTCTACTATTGATGCCTCTCCCTATGCATCCCAGTATCCCCCCAGCCCTCCTTGCTGCCCTCTCACATTGCTTGCCCACCTTTAGGTCATCTGATATGACTACCCCCATTCCCTTTCCATTTTTTCCATTTTTGTTGTTGTTAGTATCTCACCCCCCATTGTGTACTCTTCCCCTGAGTTTTTGTTTCCCAGGTGCATTACCTTGCACTTCTTAGCATTGAATCTAAGCTGCCATACATTTGACCATTCCTCTAACCTTTCCAAGTCCCTTCTCATCCTTTTCACCCCACCTTGTGCATCAACTCTGTTGCAGATCTTTATGTCATCTGCAAAGAGACATACTTTTCCTTCCAGTCCCTCTGCAATGTTGCTTATAACGACTTTGAAGAGGACCGGTCCTAATACTGACCCCTACGGTACCCCACTAGTAACCCCCCTTTCTTCAGAGTTGACTCCATTTACTATTACTCTCTGTGCCCTATTCTCCAGCTAATTCTTTACCCAGGCTGTCATCTTGGGACCCACTCCCAGGCTGGCTAACTTGTATATTAATCTTTTGTGTGGGACTGTGTCAAATGCATTGTTAAAGTCTAGGTAGGCCATGTCCACAGCCCTCCCTGATCTACTACTTTGGTCACCCAGTCAAAGAAATCTATCAGATTTGTCTGGCATGACCTTCCCACTGTGAATCCATGCTGCCTTGGGTCCTGTGCCCCTCTGGCCTCTAGATACTCGACAATTCTTTCCTTCAGAAGTGATTCCATGATTTTTCCTACCACTGAGGTTAAACTAACAGGTCTGCAGTTTCCTGCTTCTGCCCTGCTCCCACTTTTGTGAAGGGGAATCACATCTGCCATCCTCCAGTCCTCGGGTACCACCCCATCCTCCCATGATTTGTTAAAGAGGGTAGTCAGTGGTGTCACTTAGTTCTACCTTAGTTCTTTAGAATTCTGGGATGAATCCATCAGGCCCTATTGCTTTGTCCACCTTCAGTTTTAAGAGTTCTTCAGAACCCTTCTTCTGTAAATGGGCTGGTCAACTTCCGTCTCCAGAGTGTTTCTACTGTTTGTTTAGGTACCTCCCTCTTCCTTTGTAAATACTGAGCAAAAATATTTGTTTAGTATCTCTGCTTTTCACAGTCACCCTCTGCCCACCCTCCCTCCCCTTTATTAAGCCTCACTATCACCCCTTGGTCTTCCTTCACTCCCTGGTGTACCTATAAAGGGTTTTATCTCCCTTCTTAACTGAGTTGGCTATCTTTTCCTCAGTTTGGGCCTTTGCTGTTCTGACTGCCTTCCCAGCTTTCTTTTGCTTTAACTGATACAGTTCTCTGTCCTGCTCCTTCTGTGATTCCTTGTACTTCCTGAATGCTTTCTTTTTCTCTTGAACCATCACTGCCACTTCCTTTGAGAACCATAGTGGTTTCTTACATCGCTTCGTTTTGCTTATTTGCTTCACACAAAGGCTTGTTACCTCTGTGATGGCAGTTTTTATTATTCGCCATTGTTCTTCCACCTCCTTCCTGCCCATTTGTTAGTGCATCTTAGGCAGTCACCCATTTTGGCAAACTCAGCCCTCCTAAAGTCCAGTACTTTGCCTTTTGTATGGCTTGAGTCTATTGCTGTGTTATTGTGAACTATACTGTCTGATGGTCGCTAGTTCCTAGATGGCTACCCACTACATCTGTGATCTCTCTTCATCTCCATTTGAGAGAACCAGGTCTAAGATTGCTCCTCTTGAGTGGGCTCCAATACTAATTGTCTAAGGCATGCCCCTGTAGGGTATCTAGAATAACCCCATCTTTGAAGTGGCTGCTGCAACTGCACTCCAGTTAACATCTGGCATATTCAGATCACCCATCAGCAATATCTCCCTTCTGCTATTCTAAGTATACTTTCTATCATTTCCTTGTCCATTTCCTCCCCCTGAGAAGGGGGTCTGTATACAACCCTTGTGCGGATTGTGGAGCCATTGTCTGTCTCCAAATTTACCCACAGTGCTTCTTCTCCTCCCTGTTTACCCTTTTGTTCTGTTGCTTTGATTCCTTCCCTTATGTAAAAAACTACTCCTCCTCCTATTTTACCCTACCTGTCCCTCCTGTAGATAGTGTATCCTGGTATGTTTACATCCCAGTCATGGTTTTGTGTGTACCATGTTTCTGTGACTGCCATGAAATCCAGATGTTCCTCCTCTATCAAGGCCACTAATTCAGGAAGCTTGTTACTCAGACTACGGGCATTGGTACTCATTGCTTTCCATTTTTTGATGGCTTTACCTTCTGTTGCAGCATCCCCACTGACCTTTCTACCTCGGTCTTTTTCTCATTTAGTACTCTGTTTTGTAGGGAGAGGCTGGGAATTTTCCTGCTGCTTATCAGTGCCTCCCCCCTTGACTAGTTTAAAAGCTTGCCAATGAAGCATTTAAACCGATTGCTCAAAAGACTTGTTTCCTTCCTGGAAAGATGCAGACCATCCTGCCAGTATAGGCTGGTGTCCCTCCAAGTGGAACCCCAGTCCCCAATGAAGGCAACCCCCTGTGCTCCACACCATTTTTTCAACCATTCATTAAACTGCATGGTGCAATGTACCCTCACCTCACTCATGCCATTGACAGGCAGCACCTCTGAGAAGGATACTGTGTGTGCTACTTGTCTTAGGCCCCTCCCCAATTCTACAAAGTCCTTCTGCACTGCTCTAATCTCATGATGAGCCAAGTCATTTGTCCCTAGGTGGACAATGACATCCAGCCCAGACTCCCGTGCAGCTGTTCTCGTGATCCTGAGGATGCGCTTCCTGTCCCTCCAAGCCATGGCACTAGGCAGGTACCTTACTTCAGTTTTCCCTGCTCCTCCCAGTTCTATCCCCCTAATAATTGAGGAAGAGTTCAAAACGATACAATCCCTGCATTGGGACTCTCCTGAAAATCTGATTCTCTGAAATACCTAGGAATTGAACTCATGAGGAGTTCAGCCTGCCTCCAACAGCTAAATTTAGATTCCCTTGTTCACGCAATTAGTCAAGATTTGAAAAGATGGTCCCTCCTCCCGATATCACTTTGGGGAAAAATTAATCTGATTACGATAAATGTATTTCCTCATCTCTTTTACACTCTCAACCTTCTGAACATCTGGCTTCCACTGGTATGGTATGGAAAAGTCCACAATCTCATCACAGATTTTATTTGGGCTGGTAAGAAACCAAGAATGGCATTTCACAAGCTGTCTGCTCCTAAAGTGAAGAGGGGACTGAAATTACCACATATTGGTCTTTACTACTGGGCCAGTCATGCCAGCAAAAATTGTAGGTGGATGACAGCAGAAGGTTCTCAGTCTCCTCTCCCCTTCCTACCAGTTTGGCTTAAAATAGAGCTAGCCCTAATGAAAGACCAGGGGTTTTCTCCATCAACACTTTTATATATGAAATTAAGCTCCCTGTCTTCACAGCTACAAGCCACTCTAATTGCAACCTCTATTAGAGTTCACCCCCAACTTTGTTCCTTCCTAAAATATAATCACACCAAAGATCTAGCTCAGACCTTGAGGGGTAACCCTAGTATCAAGATAGAGGGTAAAAGTCTCCTGTCTGGATGGCTCCTGCAGTTAGGAGATTGCCAGCTCACGCACTTTGTTAAAGAGGATGGGACATGGCTCTCTTACCTGGAAATTATGAACAAATCAAACATACCAAAAACCAAGATTTTCAAAGTTTTCCAATTATTCCATCTTCTGACCAAGGTTATAGGAGCCACACCCCTGCAGCATTTGAAGTTCTCCTTCCAGACAGAATTACTCCCCTTAGTGGGCGTCCCACAAGCAATATCCAAAACATATGGAATTCTCTATAACTGGATTTGTCTGGATAGCTTTGGTACCACAGCTTTCTGGTCCTCTCTTTTCCCAGATAAAGTCATAAACTGGCCTCTCTTATGGCAAAATTATCAGATGTTGCTCTCTCAAGATAGGCTCCAGCTTATGCAATTCCAAATACTACATAATCTTTATTATTCCTCACAAAAATTTGCTAAATTGTGTATTGCAGTACCCCCTACTTGTACTCGATGTATGCAAGAGGAAGGTAACCTGCTTCATATTTTCTAGTCTTGCTCAAAAGTGGCCCCATTGTGGGCCATGATCAAGCAAAAGGCAGATCCTCTCTTAGGTCTGTCTGACTTATTCTCAGCTGAAATATGCTTACTGGGGGACTTTTCCACTATTCCAGTTCACAACCAAAACTACCACATAGCCTTGATCTCGATGTCTGTTAAGAAAGTGGTCCTAAGGCACTGAAAAGTTAGTTTAGAAATTACTTACACCAAATAGCTGCAGGAGCTCTTAGCAAATCTTAGAACTGAAAGGACCATCGCCTGCCTTCATAATAAGTCTAAGATGTTTAATAGAATATGGAACCCCCTGCAATTCCTTTATTCTTTGCAACCTCTTGGCACTGGTACTCCAACCTCTATTTGCTGATGTACTAGTATCTAGCTCTATGCTGGGTGACTAGGGTGGGTGGGTAGTGGGTGGGGAGGAGGGAAGAAGGAGGATAGATATTTTAATTTCACAGTACAAATGTTGTTTTTTCCATGCATGATGTGGATCTCTTCTCTGTACTGCAAAAATCTTAATAAAGTTTGAATTAAAAAAAAGAAAATTCTGAGCAATAGACTATGAGCAATGCAATATGGTACAGCAACAGTAAATTTATATGCAGCAGGACTGTGAGTTGTATACGTGGGATGTAGCAAACAGGTAATCCTGAGCAAATAAAGACTGTGGGACTTGCAAGTGACTTTGAGCAATTGTAAATAAGTAAATAGAATTTTCCTGAACTGTGCTGATTGCAAAGTCAAGTTACCAATGCTAAATCAGTATGAATGTGCTGAGATGTGCCACCAGAGACAATTGTTTGCAGTTCAAAGTAATTTTAGTAGCCAGAAAGGTCAGAAACTCAGTTTTTGAGCAAGCTGAACAAAGTGTGATGCATGAGAAGAGTTACAGATGCCATGACAGGGCAGGGTCAGCAATGTAAACACAGCAGCAGGGAGCCATTTTATGAGACAATATGTAACTTGTGAACAATTCAGTAATGAAAGGTTTGTGTGTTTGCTTTCAGACATGGCTTTGGGAGTACCCCAATACCCAGATGATGCCCGAGCTATGACTACAGAGGAGGTAGCTATGCTGAGAGAGGTACAGCGATCCTATTGTGGTAAAAGGTTACCTCTGGATGTAGCAATTCCTAGCTATCCAGTCAGAATATGTATTGTGTGTCTAAAGGCTGGAAGGGATGTGTTTCTAATAACCCATTGATCAGACTGCCTTGCAAAATTTGGAATGAGCAAGGGTACAGTTTCTGAGAGGGCAGCAAGAGTTTGGTTGGCTCCCATGTGGACCCTGGAAAGGGACCCTACCTGCAACAGTAGCAGCACACAGCAACAGGCTGAACCTGTTTGGGAAAGTTCTACTGAGTGTGTTAGAGAAAGAGCAAGTAAAATTGATGTTGATTCACTGCAAGGGCAGGAACAGAGACAGGTTTCCATGCTTGTGTCCCAAATGGACACTGCAAAAGAGGGATCAGTTGAATCATGGAGACAGGGTTCAAGTCCTAGCCTGGTAGGGGAGGATGAAGTACAAGAGACATTGAATTGTGAGGTGTCCACCTCTGTACCCAGTAAGGAATGGAATGTCTCAGGAGTGAGGGCATTTTCTCACTCTTGGGCACAGGTCATGAGCAATGATGAAGAGGAAGATGAAGATTATCTTCATGTTGAGGGCTACAGTGAGTCACCCCAAGCTCTTACCTCAGAGGAGCCAGTGATAGTTGGAGATGGCTCTAGCAACTTGTCCAAAGAAGTAGTGGAGGACAAGTTCTTTCATTCTTTGAGTATGAAACACTGGCCCGACCAGGACCGGCCACCCTCAAGGTGGGCCATGGGCTGCAGACTAGTAAAGAGTAGTAAACAGGAAAGACTGATTCATAGAAGGGCTGACACCATACAGCATATGGGAAGTCCTATCCTACCTTTCCTCACTGAGTTTGGGGGGAAATCAAACAAAACTGGCAATCCTGGCTCATGGAAGAAGCAAGGAAGAATATGCATCCAGATGCACCAGCAAGTGTAAGGGACAAAATCAGCAATGATCGTCTTAAATTCTGGAAACTGGGCAGGATGCTGTTCATTGACACAGTTTGTATTGTGGATGGGCCTGGGTAAGAGACAGTTCACAACATCAACCAGGAATACCCAGATGGGGACATAGTCCTTTCCCCATGCCCTGAGTGGTACAACCCTTAATGGTGCCACTCCCTGTGAATATACCCAGCATGCCTTAGGGAAGTGAGCAGTGGCAGGCCAGGTGTCTGTCATCAGAGGCAGCAGTATGTATGGAGGAAGATGCAGCTCTTCTGGTATTCAAAGATTTCTTCAGGTGTATCCAGATTCATCAGCCCAGCAGTTTTCCTCTTCCATCATCTGATTTTCCCAGACATCGGCCTAGCAGTTTTCCTGTTTCATTGCTTGGTTTTGCAGAAGCATCATCCCAGCAGTTCTTCTGTTTCATTGTTTGTTTTTTCAGAATCATCATCCCAGCAGTGTTCCTGCTCCATCGTCTGGCCTTCCAGGACATCATCCCAGCAGTATCAGAATATTTCTTCTGAAGAGAAAAGGTCCTTAGCTCGCAGAGTAAGATGAAACTTTTCATTCTTCAAGGAGCTGGTAAGACAAATCCTTTCTGTTTACATTTCCTGATCTTTGCACAACACACCTTACATTTGAAGACTATCCAAGGAACTTTAATTTTCATCAGAGACTCTCCCCCTGGATTGCAGTGCTATACAGACCCTGTCATATCCAAGAACTGTTCTTCCACAGGCTTCAGCCTAGGAAAGACTCTTTAATGGACAATGCCTATGGGCACCAGTGACATTGGTCCCTAGATTGGGACGTTGTAGGGAATTCCATCCCCAAAAATGTGTTGTATAAATGTCTTCTTTCTATTTTTTACTTTTATAAAAAAAAATTTGGGGAGGTTCTTTAATGTTAAGTGGAGGTTTAGGCACTGTGTGGAATGCTGAATGTGTTTTGTGTTTTTCTTCTCTTGCAGGTGTTCCTGAAGAAGAAAAGAAGAACAGAAGAGTATTTTGGGACTCAACCAAGTTCCCCTTTTTATAGTATTTTTAGAAATGTTTGTAGTTAGCAGGGTGTTAATATGTTTTTCTTCGCAGGTGTGATTTTTTGGGGGAAATAAAGTGCAATGAATGTATGTTTTCCCTTTTATTGTCCACAGGTACCATGAGAAGTTTTGGGGGAATAGATTTCCCTGGTAGGTAGCATAAGTTAGACAGATTTTCCTTAGAGGGCTAGGGGGATGGACAGGCTGGAGTTCTTAACTCGAGTACAGGCTTTCAGTTCTGGTCTGTCAGAGCATGTTTCAAGCATTTTTTCTTGGAGCCACAGAAAATCCATAAATAGATCATAGGCTAGGGGCTGAAGTGTCATCTGCTGGCCTCTGTTTCTTTAGTGTTGCCTGACTGTGCCAAGCACATGGTAGGGGAGGACTTGCACAACCTCCCCATAGTTGACCTGGAAGATAGGATGGCCTAGTGCCAGATGGAGATATGACTGCAGACAGTAATTCTTCTGGTATGTGGTGAGTGTAACCACCCAGTCCCCTTGGGTTGCTAGAATCCCCTCAGTATCATTGCTAGGCAGGGAGAGGCAGCTGGTGATTAACTAGTTAAATGGCTTTTCACCTGTTTTCTCTTCTGTTTACTTGGCTTCAGCTGAGATGGAGGTGATGAGCTCATTTGAAACTCTCACAGCAGCATTACCCTTTTGCCAACTGTTGAAGTGGGATATAGAATGTTGAGACGGCAGTCAGCTGGAGTCAGAATTTGGAGTGAGTAGAGCTGGAGTGGGGGAGTGAGAGCTGCTCTGCCAGTGGTCTCTGAGTTGAGAGCCCTGAATTTTCACTCTAGTTCTGTTATTCTTCAGCTTGCCAAAAGAAGTGTTGGAAACCTTTTTCTACAGCAGGATTTCCTGATTTTTATCCCTGGAGGGGTGAAAAGGACTGCTAGTGGATGGATCCAAGGGGCAATTCCCTGTTTGATCCAGCATGTTTGAAGCTGCCTGAAAAGTCCAACAGAGAGTGAATTCTGACTTTTGTTACAGAAAGTAAGTACCTGTTTTGTTGTGTTCCATGCCCAGGGGGAAGGCACTATTTATTTTCCTGTAAGTACAGACATGTAAGACTGTCTTTGAAGTAAAGTTGACTGAGGTGCGTGATGTCCAGAGGCATGACTATATCACACTGTTCAGGACTTTTTACCTTTACACTACTGAGGTGGTGAATTTGAATTCTGAATGCCAAGTTTCATTCAAAAGCAATTCAAAAGGTTTCCAAATGTGTAAGGTATAAATCTGAAAGAATGGTTGAGTATGGATTTGGGAGCAAAGGGAGGGCAGAACCCCATCTGTAGTAACCAGTTCAGGACTAAAAGGTTCAGTAAGGGTGCCTGGTTACTTTAGACAAATGGCCAAATGTCTGAAGAGAATATTTTTACCCCCTTGAGTGGGTTATAGTTTTTTCTCTGGTTATGAAGAATGGTGTTAGTGTTAGCAAAAATGTGTTTTCAGTTGAGGCCAATATGCCACTGGAAGCAATGTTTGTATGTCCTATGACATGTGGGACTACAAAGTACCAGTGTTCTATATCCTACTGCAGTGAGAAAACAAAGAGTTTCTGTCAGATACAGTTTGACTTTGTTGTTCTGCAAGTTCCTAGTACCAAGATGTGTAAATCTTGGGGGTCCATCCTTGCTTTGAAGAACAACTTTTGAATAAAGTCACACTCTAGAATCCCAACCATGGTCTGTATAGTTACATTATTGTTTCCTGTGTGGAGTTACTGGGTACCCCTCCAGAAGATAGGTCTAGCATATGCCTAGCAAAAAGTCTCTCCGCAGGACCTGGTTTTGTAAATACCAAATAGTTATGCTTTTGTACATCCCCACCCCTTGATCTCTAGAAGAATAAGCCTGGTGTACATTCCCAAAGCTAGGGGTGGTACCATTTCTAAATTTTGAGTCTGTGCCCAGTATGGGTGCCAGGGGTGCTGAGTAAAGTAGCGGGATGGGGTTACACTCCTAACACTGCATCCTGGGCCTTTTAAGCAACTTCAAGCCATAATTAGCATGCCACAAACAAATATGAATACCTCATAAAGTATGAGCACTAAAGTTGTTCAGCACAAAATTACCTTTCTAATGGTGCTAAGCAATTAATTAATAAGCAATGTATTTTTTTTCTATACTAGTCAAAATAGCAAAAAAAGTATTTTTTTGCAATACAAAAGTCAACTTAAACCATTTTTGGTAGGAAAATATGTAACAGATGAACATCAAATGAATCATCCATCCATTAGATGCAGGTACAAAAATAATTTTGTACTAAACAGCAATTCTTCTAATATACTGTAAAACATGTATTTTTTTCCAATTTTATTCAAGGTGCTGGGGTGAGGCTTGATGGACAAATGTCAGCCACACACACCATCCCATAAACAACTATGAATAATTCCTAAAGTATACGTGATACACACAAACATCAGTGCAACATTGTTCAGCACAAAATGACATTTCTAATGGTGTTATGCAGTCAATTTTAATCAATTCAGTTCACAAGTAATATGGAGAAATAATGCTGATGACCTGAGAAGTGTCCAGGGCACACAGGAAGTCTTTGTCTGCTGACTAATGTCATTGTGGGAGACAAAGGGGATGATTTGGCCACCACCTACAGACATTTCCCAGAGGTAATGAGTTAATTGTGACCCAAAGTGGCTTGGCCGAAATCCTAAAATTGAACCAAATTGATTGGGCTGATTCAAAGCTGAACTAAATTTGCAATGGCCTACTTTTACCATCCTTACCTCTCACTGCCATTCAAGTCAAGCAATATACCTCCTGATAATGTGTCAACTAACCTGCAGTAGCTGCAAATGTGTCCCCCCACCCTCCCTAGGCAGTATGGTGTAAATCTCACAGACCAGGCAACAGACAAGATTAGCTTTCCTCCCAGTGTCCTGGATGCTAGCATTTCCACCCACCTCTTTCCCCAAGTGACATTAAGGATGAGTCAGTGCTTTGCATTCAGTGAACATTACGAAATCCGACATTTTGGACACGGATGAAGCAGATCAAAAAAACTCAGTTTCCCTTTAGCACTTTAGCTCTTCTACATCATGATTCAGCACTTTGTACAGAGAGTACACACTGATCATGCCCAAGTTGTTGGCAAGCCACATGACCTGCAGTAGTCAAGCAGCAAATCTGGCGATCAATAACTCCTCACAATGCACTCTCTCAATGTCATGTCCAGTAGGGATTTTTTATTTATCTATTCATTTCAGTTTAGGAGCTCATGATCAGCAGGTTTCATTCCATTGTGCATCTGACAGATTTTCAGAAATTCAGTTTCTGAGTCCAGTTTAACTCTGATTTCAATACACCATCAAAAAATCAGAATTGGACAGAGAATCTGAAATTCAGATCTTGTATCTGATTCCTTCCTTAGTTGGTTAACCCCCCCCCACTGTCCTTTCCACAAGTTCCAGTCAAATTTCAATTAAATTATGTCACTTACTGTAATCAGTACTAGCTGCTACTTCCAGTCAGTCATGCCAATGGACACTCCTTTGTGCAATGAGGGTAGCAGTTGGGTCCTCTCCCTCTGCCTTAGTCCTCTGCACTTGATGGCCTTCTCCCATGTCCTCCTGTCTGACTCTGTCGACATCCCATGATGCCAATATGTCAAAATGAGTTAGTTCTTTAAATACTTAGTTTTATTACCCGCCCTCCTGCTCCAGTGCCATATTTTCTGTTCAACTTTATCCCACCACAGTTAAGTATTACTTACATGATGCTTGCTGATGCTGTGGCAAGGGCAACCAGAACAAACCCTCCCTCCTCTCAGCTGGCCACTGTAGGCTGTATGAATGTGCATCAAGAATGTGTTCTCATTCATCATTCTATGGTGACTAGCTGAGGAGGAGGAGGAGGAGGAGGAATGGGGATTGCTCGGGTCATCTGTCCTACAGCAACAAGCAGTATATTGATTGCATTCATCATGGCAGGATGAAAATTGGGGAGATTTGGCATTGGGGGGACTGGGTCAGGAAAACTAAGAATTTTAAGAAAACACTTACTTTTGACATTTTGGCATCATGAGGCACGGGTACAGTTGGACAGAAGGACCTGGAAGAATGCTGTTAGATCTGGGCATGAGGACTAGGAGAGAGAGAGAGAGAGAGAGAGAGATGACCCAGCTGCTGTGCACATTGCTCAATGGATTGACCAGCTGCACTGGCCACTGGCTAGATTTTACAGTAAATGGCACTGACTAGGAGGGAACTTTGACAGTGGGAGTGGGAGAAGTGGAGGTGGGGGCAGATGCAGGGGTTTATCATCTAGTACATGAGTGGAAGGGGGATAATGAAGTAACATAGCTTATAGGGGAACGAAAAGAAATGGAGGAATGTGTATTGCATCTGCCCACTACCCACTGTGGCCAGCACTGAGCTGAAACAGAACTGGATTTGTATTCCATTTCTGATGCTTAGAAATTAGGATTTTAGTCTTCAATTCTGAAAATCCAAAATCTTAAAAAAGGGTCAGAGTCCAACAAAACTGAATCCAGTTCCACAATTCTGAGCATCCCCAATTTACATCTCTCTCTCTCACACACACACGCAAGCATGCAAGCACACACACACACACACACACGGACCTGGCTACTGAATGGAGCTCTTTTAATGGATAAAGAGTGACTTTTGAACAGAATACTTTCAAAATTGTAATAGAAGCATGCATTATCATTCCAGATAGCTAATTCACTCCATTAAACTATAGTGTTTGGCATGCAGGCTAGTAAAATCAAGCTGCAGAGGAAAGGAGAGAGTGCACAGTGTGAACATGCACTGGATGCTGCATTTCATGCAGTAAGAGCAGGCAGAGTGAATTTAACAGACTGAGAAAGATGCAGGGGGATTCTTAAAACGCACACATATTTTGTTTCTGAGTGGTAGTGGCATATAGGGCACAGAAATCTGTACTTATTTTTAATTTATTTTACTGTGTTACCTTTTTTGCCTTCTGCAGCAAGAACAGAGCAGAGTGAATTTACCAGAATGGAAAAGGTGCTGAGGGGAGTTTAAAGTATTTATAGTATTTTACAAATAATTCACCTCCTGGTGGTGTGGGACACAAAAGTCCATCTTTTTTAATTTGAATTTGGTTTGCTTATCAGTAAAAACTAAGTGAAGTAGGCTGCTCCAGGTCTCTCAGTGAGGGTGAAGAGGAGGAGGGTGTGTTTTAGTGAGTGACACGATGTGTGTGTGGGGGCATCTTGTATTGGGCAGATTGTACCATCTTGTGGTATAAAACTCTGAAGAAAAGAACAGAAGGAGAAAGGGATGAAAGGGGGAGGAAAAAAGCAGTATAAGGTTCCACCATACCAGTTCCACCGAGTACCAATTCTGTAACCAGTGGTGGTGGTGGAGAAAGAGTGAGGACAGGGACTGTGAGTTGTACTGATAGAGCAGGGGCTATGCCTGAGAAAAGGACTAGGGCTGGGCATGTGATAGTCTATCCAAAGAAACCATGGTTCATTAGTCTTCAGAAGTCAACTAGTTCCATGTCCACTGCAAGTAGAAGCTTTCCCATCAGTCCCAGTCATCCAGTGCATTTGGTAATGAATGAGTAATCCAGAAGCACACCAGTACATGTTTCCCATTGTTCCTTCTTCAAGTATGTTGTGGTCCCCTGCAACAGACCTCTCACCAGAGTCAATGATGGAGGCTTATCCAGCAGAGACACTGTCTAGCCAAAGTAGTGATCCCAACAAATTCTGGCAAGACAGGAAAATTACTTGGCATGCACAGACTAAACTGGATTTGTACTGCATTTTCCTAGATGCTTCCACAGGCCAGCCTTGGATGGGGAGGGGCAGTAGGGGCAGCTGTCCTGGGCCCCGTGTTTGCAGGGGCTCAGCACTTTGAAAAAGAAAATTCCCAGCCTGGGACATCAGATGATTCATTTACTAAGACCCGACTGAGAGCAGCCATGCAGACAGCCAAGGTAAGTCACTTGATCATGTGGTTGCTGTTGGAGCACCGAGCAAGATCACATGATCAGGAGTCATGCACATGCACATACTTTCTCTTTCCTGTACCAGATCAAGAGACCAGCCCCACAGTGGGCGCTTTCGCTCAGGCTCAGCCGGGTCCAGGGCCATCGGCCTCTCATCCCAGACTGAGCTGCATGTCTCACTGACTCGGAATAGTCGCCCTCAGAAGTGCCAGCACTGTGTGACCCGTCATCTTCAAATATGTACCAGGCCGTTGGCATTCAGAATAAAAAAAAAAGAAGAATTTATTGACCCAGCACTATGGCTTCCTCTGTTCTACTCAGAACCTCGGCTGGGCTCTGTGAGGGTGAGTCTTGAGTGCGTTGGTCTCTCCCTCAGTGTAGGGTGCATGAGTGGGTGATGAGTTTTGGTGTTGGTAGTAGGGGTTGAGATTTGAGTGGGTCTTTCAAGGAGATTCAGAACAAAATTAGGTGCTCAGTGGCCTCAACCACTTCCAGTCCAGATGCTGTTTCGGAACAAACAGTCAAGCCAAATCCAGGATGTCAGGTATGGCTGGAGGCAGTGTGTAATCTCTCCAGAAGAATAACAGAGGTTGCAGAGATGAGACCCACTGCAGTACAATTGTAAACTGCCATGGCCTGCAAAAATTTACCTATATCCTGGAAGCTATTTGGATCTAATGACTAACATTGTTACAAGTCAGCTGCAAACATGGGGATTGCAATTACCTATATACAGTATCTCCACAGCCCTAAAGGGCTTTTTGCTTCAAATTGACCATTGCAGCAGATCTCTACAGCCCCAAAGTTTTTTTTTTTTTTTATGTCAGCTGCTTTCTGTGGTGGCTCTCCACAGCTACAATGAGCTTTTTTTCTTTCAGCTGCCCACAGCAGTGGGTCTCCATAGCCCTGAAGGGCTTTTTCTTTAAGTTGCCCATAATGGAAGATCTCCACAGCCCTGAAGGGCTTTTTTTATGACTGCATGTTCAGAGCTCCACAGCCGTACTGCTATCATTTTATCTCTTCTAGCACTGTGGAAGCATGTGACCGGACAGGGCTCTGGTGTGCTTCCACACTGCAGGGGTGCACTTCCACTTCTGTGTGTTTCTACTGCTCTTCCCCTCTGCTGGCCATAGAAACACACCACCTTTGCAGGGCACTACTTTTTGTCCCATAATTGCAGAACTCTGGCACTGGCAGTAACTGTTAAAGAGCTAGTGTAATGGGACTATTTTAATGCACAGTTTTGACTGAACTGTGCTTTTATGATCACGCTAGTGAAAAATACATATCCACAAAGTTTTTTGTATGGTTTACTGTGAATTTTGTGTTAATGTCTTTTCAGAGATTACCTTCAATTCTGTTGTGAGCTGTGTAAGTGTGTGCACCAGTGGGTCCTGAATGGAAGTGATGAGGTGGGGGGGCAGCATGAACTATCCCAGGCCATTTACCATTGTGTGTTTGTGTGAGTTTGTCAGGATCTTCAGTGGTACTTACATGGACAGTTGCTTACTGTAGAGGATGTGCTAAAGATGGCTGTAACAGCACCAAGCTGTCTTTAAAGCAATCCCGATCAGCAACAAGCATTTGTCAATGCCGAATGTTTGCTTGCTGGCATTAGCAGTGGAAGTGCAGGAGTTAGACAGATGCAGTATAGGAATGGCATTGAAGTACTGAACTGACGCCAACTCCACCCTCACTCTGCAGAGATAGACAGGCATTGGGGTGTGCTTTTGGGTCATCACCCATGACGGTCATGACATTTCACCTCACCCTACCCTTCAGACACTGACAAGTGTCGAGGTGTGCCTTGGGGTGTTTCACCTTTACATTCACCTCATTCCATAGGCAAGTACATTGAAATGGGCGCAGCATAGTAGAATGGGGTGAACTCTGGGGGCAAAGGGTCCAAGGCACGCCTCGATGCCTGTCACTGGCTGCAGGGTGGGGGTGGGGTGAAATGGCATGAGCATTAATGTCGACAATCCAAAGTCACACCCCTAACACCTGTCAGTCCCTACGAGGTAGTGCATTATGGTTGAAAACCCTAACACACCGGGAGTTTCTTGGTATTTTTACTCCAAGTTTTCCACCTAGGTTTTTGTGACCCCAACGCATGAACAGTGACACTATCAGTTTGTTACATGAAAGGTTATTTTGCAGAGTGACTGTGCCATTTGGCGCCACAGGTGCAAAAACTTATTTTGAACAGGATGTGAAAAGTGACAGGTGTACCGTTCATGAGGAGGTGTGAAAAATGGCATTGTTGAAAATCTGGAGTGAAAATCTACAAAAACTGGTGAAGGAATGAGCGTGCGTAGGAACTGCGCAACGTACACTCGTAATTAGTTTAGGGATTTTTACAGCAGATTTTCACCATAGGCATTTTTGCACCTCCGCTCATGAACAGTGTCACTGTGATTTTCATAATCTATCCCTAACACTAAATTCCCACAGTGACTGCGCTATTCTATGCAGAAAGTGTGAAAGCACATTTCGGCCTCGGTGTGAAAAATGGCAGCTGTACTGTTTATAAGGAGGTGAAGAAAAATGTCAATATTGAAAATCTGGACTGAAAATATTACAAATTCGTGAACTAACGACAGTGCGTGGAAACTGCACAATGCATGCTCGTGACAGAGTCATTTTATGGACTTTTGTCACCAGATTTTTAACATAGCCATTTTCCCACCTCTGCTCATGACCAGTGTCACTGAGATTTTTCTTAATGTCCCGAACATTGATTTTTGCACACAACACACTAACGATAAGCTACGTAATGTAAACACATTTTGGCCATGATATGAAAAATGACAGCTATACTGTTCATAAGGAGGGGTGGTAAAATGGCAGTGTTGAAAATCTGGACTGAAAATATCAACAATTCTCAAAGTTACGAGCGTGTGTAGGAACTGTGCAATGCACCCTCGTAAAACAGTCATTTTGGGGAATTTTTTCACTAAATTTTCAACATAGGATTTTTGGGGGCCTACCTCACGAACTGTGACACTGTCATTTTGTTACTCAGTCCCAAAAGGTGGTTCCATGCAGTGACTGCGAAATCACCTGTCAGGACCGAATAACAAAATGACAGTGACTGAATTCATGAGGTGGGTCCCCAAGAACCCCATGTTGAAAATTTGGTGAAACAATTCCCAAAATGGCGAGATATCAACTTAAGTTGAAAAAACCCTATTTATACCATAATACAGCTTACCAGTATTTCTTCAGTTTGCGGTCGGCTTTGAAGAGTGCAGATGTGTTCCGGTCACCAAAGATCATCATGCAGGCCTCTGGAGGTAAGTATGGGTTGGGGGATGTGGGGAGGTGGGTGCGCAGAGGGTGGGTGTGGGTTGGGAGAGGCGAGACAGTCAACGAGGGACTGTTTTTTACAGGTGTTTCTGTTTGTTTTAGACTCGTGGGACTTTAGCCATGCTGGGGTGGGCTCCCAGCATGGCAGCTAGAAGTTTATTTTGGGGAGGGCCAGTGGAGCCAATGGGGGATTGGGCACCTCCATCAGCCATATGGACTTCTACCACACTGGGGTGGGCTCCCAGCGTGGCACATGGAACTCTGTTTGGGGGGGTACAAACCATACAGTGGAGCCGATGGGGGATTGGGCACCCCCAGTCAGCCATATAGAATTTTGCCATGCTGGGATGGGCTCCCAGCATGGCACTGGAAGTCTGTTAGGGGGCAGTGAAGCCGATGGGGTATTGGGCACCCCCGTCAGCCATACGGTGTGCCGGGGAGAGCGCATGAGCATGCTGGGGTGGGCTCCCAGCGTTCTACTTGGGCAGAATAAAACGGAGCTGTCTATGACAGCTATACAGATGCAGTGCAGAGTGTAGGCACTTTGCATACTGCTGACGGCAGTATGTAAATTACCTGCCGATGGCAGTATGCAAATTGTCTACACGTTACCACCGCTGATTGCAGCATTTTTTTGCTTTCAACTGTACGCCACTGCATCTGAATGGCTGTCTTAGACAGCTCCGACATTCATTGGCATGGTGCAACCGTATCTGAAAAAGGGAGCAGAGCATTGGAAGTGGGGGAGACACACCTACGAAAACTCATATGGTGGCACTATGTTTCTCGCACATGCATGCAAGCAAACATAAAAACCATTGTGTTCAATTCAGTAGTCAGGATCTCTGTCTTTTCTTTTTACTGTACTTTCTTTTCTCTCCTAAGGTCCCAGTACTGATCTACATTCTTAGGTTACCCCAGAACACTGCAGCTTGTCTCCACATCCTGGTCCCTAAACATGTAGCAGGAAGTGCAGAAATTGCATTTTATATCAACTTTTACATGTTCCATAGTTAACTGATCATGATACATTAGGGTACTTTCCTTGCCTTATCAACATCATTTCATGATATATAGGGTGTAATTAAGCATCAAGTCATGTAAGGGATTGTTTTGGCTGGGATACTGGCATGCGTTGATGGTTAGAAGCACCTCCCAGAGATTATTGATTACATAGCACAATGCACATCCTACAGTCCAGTACTGCAAGCATAAAATGTGTAACATTTCCCATGTCTAAATAGGACAGCGAAAAACAGAAAGACCTTAAGATTCTTACGAAAGATTTTAAAATATATATATTTTTGTTCCTTTGTGCTTTGTGTTTCGGAGTCACTATACTTTATTTGGCCTAGGTTATGGTGGACCCCTGTCAGGATTGCCCTGTTGATTGTTTTTTTTTTTTCCCCCTTTTTGTTCTACTATGGACGATGCCAAGACAAGCGCATTACAGTTACTACTGGAGAACCAATCTGGCTGCATGTCCTGCACTCAATATCTTCCGATCCTTTGAGTGTTGGGGGTAGCCTGTGAGAGCGCCATGCACTCTTTGGAAAGCTGTCCTTCAGAAGGTTACATGCACCTCTGAGATAATTCAGTTGCCAAGAAAAAAACAAAACAAAATACAAGACACTCAAGTGCTCTAGACCAAGTTCAAGTGGCAACAACACATCGTTGTCAGGATGACTGCTTAATTTCCCTTTCTTTTGTTTTTTTTTATTATTTTTAAAACTGACTTTAAATTTGTTTGAGATGTATATCGTAACCCTGTGTCTGTGTGTTTGGGGGGGGGGCAGGATTTACCAGATGTTATTCTCACATAATTAAGAATTTATATAGATATGTTTAGATGTTACTTTTGAAAGTTGATCATGAGTTGTGTTAGAGTGTCTGTTGTGATGTGTGTGTGGGAGGGGATGGTTAAAAGTCCTGGAATAATGTGTTCTTGGTAACTACTGCCATCGGTGATCTGCAGTAGGACTATACAGACTGATTTGATCAACTTCCCCAGATACATATGTCTCCGAGCTGTACCTCTAACTCCAAGTAAGAGGTTAATAGTTACATTATTAATTTTTCATGAAAATACAAAGTTATGCCTCACTATGACTTATTAGGTATTCTGTAAGCTGTCAATGGTGGCACTACTATTGTGCTTACCAAACATTGCTTCCATGACTCAAGAAAAGGCTCTTAGCTATTTAGTTATGTATTTAATTTTCATTTATTTATTTGCTCATCTCTTCTGTGCCTATTCCGAATGCATTTCTCTTTGTGGTCATTATGTTCATTCTGCCATATAAGAAGTAGTAGAAAAAATAAGAGCTATGAAGAAGGCTGACGTCTGATGATCTGACTTATGGTTGTTTAATTGGTTGTGGGTTTGTTTTGATTTCTCACCAAGTGAGAGCTGTGGGAGTATTTTATTTTATCTTATTGTTTTGAGCTCAGTTTAGTTAAGTAGTTGGGGCTCTCTTGTTTTCTTGTGTGGGCCTGGTGTAGTTTTGTTTTTTGGCTGGGTTTATTAATATGTGTAGGAGGCCTGCCCCCATTGTCGTGTGCTATTCATCCTCCACCCTTTGCTCCCTCCACCCTTTTATCTCCCCCCCGTTGCAGTTTTCAACTTACCAGCTCTAGGCGCTGGGCATTGCCCGTTGCAGGAGGGAGGGGGTTAGGGGGTGCAAACGGATGAGGATGAATGAGCGGGGCCATCGCATGGGGGTTGTAAAACCTAGAAGATGCCCTGGGGTGAAATGTAACTTGGATCATGGCCTGCCATGTCTGGTTTCCATACCCAAGGGCACCACCAATATTGGTGGGCAGGCAGCCCAGGTGACCCCGGAAGCCTGTCCAACTTGAGCAGTGTTATGCAATGCCAGATCCATTAAAAATAATACTGCAATTATTGCAGATCTGGTTGGGACAGTGGATCTGGTGTGCATCACCGAGGCCTGGCTGGATGAGAACTTTGGCCCATGCTGGAGGCCGCTATTCCAGCCAGGTACTTGGTGTTTCACCGCCTGAGATTGGACCGCGGGAGGGGGAGGTTGTGGTTTGTTTCAAAACCAAACTGGGCCTCATAAAGTACCAGTTGAGGAGGCTGGGTCATTCGAGTGTACTGTAGTAGCAGGTGTAGGTTGTAGGATCACTGTCATCTACCATCCACCAGGGGATGAGAAGCATTTCCTTCAGGAAGTAGTGGACTTCATGATTGACATGGCGTTTGAGTGACCCAGGCTGATGGTCCTGGGTGACTTCAAAGCCTGGGTCGATGATGAACTCTCGCAATTTGGACAACACTTCCTCCAGTTGATGACATCTCTGGGCCTTACACAAGTTGTTACTTCTGCAACTCACAAACACGGTCACTCTCTTGACCTAGTCTTCCTCCTGGGGATTGAAGCTTTCGACTTGGGGGTGGAACCTGTCAGATGGTCCAATCACTACACCATGGGGTTCAGTTTCTGCACCCCCCCTTCACAGGCCTACTCCTGTGTAGATGGTCAGGTACCGCCCTTTACGAGATGTAATCTCTGAAGGCCTGGCAGCAGTGCTTGACATATTGGCACTTCCTGGGGCAAACAACAATCCAGAGACTTTGGTTTTGGTTTATAAGAAGGCTATTTCTGCAGCTCTGGATGCTGTTGCTCCTGTCTGTGTTCATCCTCTCTCCCTTCACCCTAGGTCCCCTTGGTTTGATGGGACCTTGAGGGAGATGCGGTGACTAGGATGAAGGTTAGAACATTGCTGGTGGAAATATGCCCTGGGGGCCAACCATTTTAGATTGATGGAAAATTACCAAGTCTGTTAATCTGCAATCACCCATAAGAAGGCAGAGTTCCTGTCCGAGGAGATTGTGGCTGCTCAGAACTGACTGGTTCAGCTCTTTCGAACTGTAGACAGACTGCAACCCAGCATGCCTGCAGATTTGAAGAGCTTTTTCACAAGTAGAGTGGGACTAGCTCGCTCGATTCTTTGTGGCTAAGGTGGCTGACATCTGGGTGGAGCTCCAACCAGCACACTCTATGGGAGATGCTATGGATCGGCACTCGGTCACTGTCCCTCAATTTTCCTGGAGTACCTTTGACCGGCTGGAGTTCATTGATGTCATGCAGATTGTCCAGGGTATGAACCCTACATGCTGTAGTTTGGATCTGGGCCCAACTACCCTGATTATGGGTTGTTGTGATACCATTAGCCTGGTCCTAGCACAGATAGTCTGGTGCTCCCTTGAGACGGGTGAGTTTTCTTGCTCCCTAAAGGAGGCAATGGTGACACCCCTCCTGAAGAAAGCTTCTCTGGATCCAGACTGCCCTGCCAACTACAGATCAATCTCTAACCTCCACTTTGTGGGGAAGGTGATTGAGAAAGTAGTGGCCCTACAACTGGAGAACCATTTGACCATCCATGACATCTATGAACCTCTCCGATCTGGTTTCCAAAAGAGGCATAGTACCAAGACTGCACTGGTTCGGGTGCTCAATGAACTCCAGATGGCTAGAGATCAGAAAAAATGCTCCATCTTGGTTCTTCTGGATCTGTCATCAGTATTTGACACTGTGGACCATGGGGTTTTATTTTTTGGTTTTTATTTTAGTCTTTGGTAACCAGTTAAGGCCCACTAGGCACAACTGCCTGATTTTCAGGGGTGATCTGTTCTGACTTGGATGTCTGGATTTTTCTTTATTTGATTAACAGGGTATTTTCTCTGTCAAATTGTTGTGTAGGGCATCTTGCTGACAGGAAGGCACTCATCACAGCAGTGGGTCAGAGCTTTTAGCTGATTGTTTTGTAAAGGCACAGTTTAGGCCCAACCGTCACCCCTCACCCCACCCACCCTGGAAATAGTTCCTTTATACCTGGGGTTCTGACATCATTTCCTCAAGAGTGCAAGGTGCATATCACTGTCATATCCTCTCTAGCACACTGCACTGACAATATCAGCATACACATTGTATAATATATATATTTCTATATAACAAACCAATCACACACACAAACACACAAAAAAAAGTAGATAAACATGTGGGGAGTAGTGCAATGTAATGGTTGTGGGGCAGCAGTCTTCTGGCAGTCTTTCTGGAGGCTGAGATGCTGCCCTATTTGCAGACAACTCTCTGCCCTGAGGGAGGAAGTTGCCCATCTTCAGGCCACACTGGACAGTAGTAAGGGAACCTTCCCCCAGGCCACACTGGATGGTAGGAAGGGAACCTCCCCCATCCAGGAAGTACCAGAGCCACCACCACTGCCTCAGAGGTTGTCAAGAAAACACAGCAGTTGGACCACAGTGGGCTCAGGGAGGGTGAGGATGGTGGAATAGAGGCACACCCAGTCAGTTGTTCCACTCCACAATCCATACACCATTCTGGGGAGCATAGCTCCCCTATGGATGTACCCGCAGAGGACACTAAGGAGGCTGAGGACAACTGTCACAAGAGAGGCCCACAGGAAGGAGGCAGAGGACTCCACAAGGAAAGGAAGCAGCTCCTGGTGGGGGACTCAATTATTAGGGGGATAGAACTGGGCGGAGCAGGGAAAACTGAAGTAAGGTGCCTGCCTGGTGCCATTGCTTGCAGGGACAGGAAGTGCATCCTCAGGATCACAAGAAAAGCTGCACGGGAGTCTGAGCTGGACATCATTGTCCACCTAGGGACAAATGACTTGGCTCATCATGAGATTAGAGCAGTGCAGAAGGTCTTTGTAGAATTGGGAGGGGCCTAAGACAAGTAGCACACACAGTATCCTTCTCTGAGGTGCTGCCTGTCAATGGCATGAGTGAGGCGCAGGGTACTTTGCACCATGCAGTTTAATGAATGGTTGAAAAAATTGTGTGGAGCACAGGGGGTTGGCTTCATTGGGGACTGGGGTTCCACCTGGAAGGACACCAGCCTATACTGGCAGGATGGTCTGCATCTGTCCAGGAAGGGAACAAGTCTTTTGAGCAATCAGTTTAAATGCTTCATTGGCAAGCTTTTAAACTAATCAAGGGGGGGAGGCACTGATAAGCTGCAGGAAAATCACAGCCTCTCCCTACAAAACAGGGTACTAAATGAGGAAGAAGACCGAGGTAGAAAGGTCAGTGGGGGATGCTGCAAAAGAAGGTAAAGCCATAAAAAAATGGAGAGCAATGAGTACCAATGCCCGTAGTCTGAGTAACAAGCTTCCTGAATTAGTGGCCTTGATGGAGGAGGAACATCTGGATATCGTGGCAGTCACAGAAACATGGTACACACAAAACCATGACTGGGACGTAAACATACCAGGATACACTATCTACAGGAGGGACAGGAAGGGTAAAAGAGGAGGAGGAGGAGTAGCTCTTTACATAAGGGAAGGAATCAAAGCAACAGAACAAAAGGGGAAACAGGAAGGAGAAGAAGCACTGTGGGTAAATTTGGAGACTGGCAATGGCACCACAATCCGCACAGGGGTTATATACAGACCCCATTCTCAGTGGGAGGAAATGGACAAGGAAATGATAGAAAGTATACTTAGAATGGCAGAAAAAGGGGAGATATTGCTGATGGGTGATCTGAATGTGCCAGATGTTAAGTGGCGTGCAGTTGCAGCAGCCACTTCGAAGAGTGGGGTTATTCTAGATGCTCTACAGGGGGCATGCCTTAGACAACTAGTATTGGAGCCCACTGGAGAGGGAGCAATCTTAGACCTGGTTCTCTCAAATGGAGATGAAGAGAGGATCACAGATGTAGAAGTGGGTAGCCATCTGGGAACTAGCGACCATAGAACAGTATGGTTCACAATAAACACAGCAATAGAGTCAAGCCATACAAAGGCAAAAGTATTGGACTTTAGGAGGGCTGACTGCGTAAAATGGGTGAGTGCCTAAGGAATGCACTAGCAAATGGGCAGGAAGGAGGGTGGAAGAACAATGGGGAATAATAAAACTGCCATCACAGAGGTAACAAGCCTTTGTGTGAAGCAAATAAACAAAATGAAATGATGTAAGAAACCACTACGGTTCTCAAAGGAATGGCAGTAAGGCTTCAAGAGAAAAGAAAGCATTCAGGAAGTACAAGGAATCACAGAAGGAGCAGGACAGAGGACTGTATCAGTTAAAGCAAAAGGAAGCTGGGAAGGCAGTCAGAACAGCAAAAGGCCTAAACGAGGAAAAGATAGCCAACTCCAGTTTAGAAGGGGATAAAACCTTTAATAGGTACATCAGGGAGCGAAAAGAAGACCAAGGGAGTGATAGTGAGGCTTAATAAAGGGAGGGAGGGTGGGCAGAGGGTGACTGTGAAAAGGCAGAGATACCAAACAAATATTTTTACTCAGTATTTACAAAGGAAGAGGGATAGGTACCTAAAACAAACAGTAGAAACACTCTGGATACAGAAGTTGATACCAGCCCATTTACAGAAGAAAGGGTTCTGAAAGAACTGTTAAAATTGAAGGTGGACAAAGCAATGGGGCCTGATGGGATTCATCTCAGAATTCTAAAAGAACTAAGGGTAGAACTAGTGACACCACTGACTACCCTCTTTAACAAATCATGGGAGGATGGGGTGGTACTTGAGGACTGGAGGAGGGCAGATGTGATTCCCCTTTACAAAAGTGGGAGTAAGGCAGAAGCAGGAAACTACAGACCTGTTAGTTTAACCTCAGTTATAGGGAAGATGATGGAATCACTTCTGAAGGAAAGAATTGTCGAGTATCTAGAGGCCAGAGGGGCACAGGACCCAAGGGAGCATGGATTCACAGTGGGAAGGTCATGCCAGACAAATCTGATAGATTTCTTTGACTGGGTGACCAAAGTAGCAGATCAAGGAGGGGCTGTGGACATGGCCTACCTAGACTTTAGCAAGGTATTTGACACAGTCCCACATAAAAGATTAATGTACAAGTTAGCCAGCCTGGGAGTGCGTCCCAAGATGACAGCCTGGGTAAAGAATTGACTGGAGAATAGGACACATAGAGTAATAGTAAATGGGGTCCACTCTGAAGAAAGGGGGGTTACTAGTGGGGTACCGCAGGGTTCAGTATTAGGACCGGTCCTCTTCAATGTCTTTATAAGCAACATTGCAGAGGGACTGGAAGGAAAAGTATGTCTCTTTGCAGATGACACAAAGATCTGCCTCAGAGTTGATGCACAAGGTGTGGTGGAAAGGATAAGAATGGACTTGGCAAGGTTAGAGGAATGGTCAAATGTATGGCAGCTTAGATTCAATGCTAAGAAGTGCAAGGTAATGCACCTGAGAAACAAAAACCCAGGGGAAGAGTACACAATGGGGGGTGAGATACTAACAACAACAAAAATGGAAAGGGACCTAGGGGTAGTCATATCAGATGACCCAAAGGTGGGCAAGCAAAGTGAGAGGGCAGCAAGGAGGGCTGGGGATACTGGGATGTATAGGGAGAGGCATCAATAGTAGAAAACAGGAAGTTATTATCCCTCTGTACAGACAGCTGGTGAGACCCCATCTGGAGTACTGCCTGCAGTTCTGGAGACCCAATCTCCGAAAAGACATAGACAGGATGGAAGCTGTCCAGAGGAGGGCAACTAAAATGGTGCAGGGTCTGCACTGAAAGACATATGAAGAGAGACTTAAGGAGCTTAATATGTATAGCCTCGAGGAAAGGAGGGAGAGGGGGGACATGATAGAAACGAAACTTTCAAGTACCTCAAGGGAATCAACAAAGTCCAAGAGGGTAGCATCTTTCAAAAAAAAGGTGTGCAAGAACAAGGGGGCACAATTTGAAGATGGGGGGGCGGCTCAGAGGTAATTTAAGGAAGTATTTTTTCACAGAGAGGGTTGTGGATGCATGGAACGGCCTTCTGGAGGAGGCTGTGGAGTCAAAAACAGTGGTGGAATTCAAGCATGCATGGGACAGTCATAAGGCAATTCTAGGGGGTTGGGGTAGGAAGAAGTAGGCTGCTGGTTAATTAGGATCTGCAGCTTATCCACTAGGTAAGGAAATGGGCAGACTGGGTGGGCCAAGCGGTCCTTATCTGCCATCAAATTCTATGTTTCTATGACCTGGGAGCACTGGGTAGTTAAGCGACTTGCTCAGAGTCACACAGTATGCAAGTGGAGGTTGTAAGAATCAAACTCAGGTCTGGTCTCCTGGATGTAGCAAGCTCATTCACACCTCGTTCCTCTAACCTCTAGGCTATACTGCCTTCTTCTCGAACACCTGAGGTTCATCTCTGGCCTGTCTCATACAGTCCTCAGGTGGTTTAAATCTTTCCTCACTGGCAGAACTCAGAGGGTGGTGTCAGGGATTTATTCATCCGACCCAGTCTCTCTGTCACGTAGGGTACCTCAGGGTTCGGTGTTGTCCCCCATGTTATTCGCAGCCTACATGCTACCCTTCAGAGACACTGTAAGAAGGTATGGGCTGAGGTTTCACTGCTATGCTGATGATACCCAGCTCTACCTGTCTTTTGCACTGGACCAGAATAGAGCTTTCTCTGTATTTAATAACTGCCTCGCTGAAATCCAGGGTTGGATGAATTCGAGCTGGCTGAGGTTGAACTCAGAAAAAACAGGTGATGGTTGTGGACCTGGGTAACTGGATAAAGGGGTTGGGAGCGGGTTTGCCTTTGGGACTTTTCCTTGGAGGCTCCCAGCTTCCCTTTGTAAAATTAAGTCATTATACCTTCCACCTCTAGAGTGCTGATTAACTTTGTCAATTGCCATCAAGTTAAAAGAGTGGGGGGTACCATTGGTGTTTGATTTAATATGATTTGCTGTAGCATAAGTAATGTTTCCATTGTTTATTGCCCTAATATGTTTGCTAATTCTAACCTTAAAGTGCCTGTTTGTTTCACTTACATAAAATGCCATGCAATCACATGTTGCTAAGTAAATTATACCATTTGTGTCACAAGCTGTAATTTGTCTTATATCAAATTCTTTTACTGTATTGATGCTTGTGAATTTTTTACCAGATACTACATATTTACAGAAGGAGCATCTTTTACAGGAATAGCACCCAGGTACCCCACCTTTAAGCCAAGTTTCACTGTGCTGTTCCATATAATGGCTATGTGTCCGTATGTCCCTAATTGTGGCAGCTTTCCTAAAAGCTAACCCGGGTGGGGCCTCTGTAATTTGTTTGAAGCCTGGTTCTGTCTGCAGTACATGCCAGTTTTTGAAGATTATATTTTGTACAATGTTTGCTTGGGCAGAATATGTAGTACCAAAGTTAATTCTCTTCTCCTGATTTTCATTTTTTTTGTTTTTTTCTAATAGGGAATTTCTGTCTGTTTTGGCCACTATTTCTCTGGCTGTGAAAATGTCATTGTTGCTGTAACCTCTCTCAATCATTCTATCATTGAGTTCATTTTCTGCTGCTTCAAAATTTTCATTTGTAGTACGGTTGCGTCTGACATGCATGAAGTGCCCCTTAGATATGTTTTTAATAATGTGATGGGGAAGGCAACTATTAGCCAAAAGTGGTGTGCTACCAGAAGTATATTTTCTGTAACATTTACTCTGGATTGTGCTATCTGTTCTTTTAGGTAGTATAATGTCTAAAAAACTAACTGAGTCAGTGCTGCTAGTTGAGGAAAATTATTGGTGTGATGCAGATATTCTATAAAATGTTTCAACTCGTTTTCAGTTCCCTCCCATAGAATCAGCACATCATCAATAAAACATATGTAGAACTTAATTTTAGCAAAAAGGGGTTAATTGTTGCATTCAAAACCATTTGTTCTTCCCAAGCACCTACAAACAAGTTGGCCACAGAGGGGGCACAGGTAGCCCCCGTTGCAGTCCCTTTGATTTGTTGATACAATTCTTTATTAAAGGTGAAAACATCATCAGTTAATACAAAATCCAGTAATTTAATAAGACATTCTGTAGGGGTCAGTTCATTACTCTCTCTCTTGTTCAAATAAAAAGTGTCAGCATCAAGTGCTCCATCATGGGGAATACTAGTGTACAAAGCTTCGATGTCCAAAGTCACTGGTATCATTCCTGGGGTGACCTGTATTTCTTGGGTTTGAAGGAAAACATCAGTAGTGTCCTGGATAAATGCTGGCAAATCATTAACAATAAGGAGGCAGTATAGCGCAGTGGTTTAAGGCTCTGAGCTGGAGACCTGGGTTTGAATCCCACAGCCCCCACTTGCATACTGTATGACCCTGAGCAAATCACTTAACTTCCTTGTGCTCCCAGGTTGCACCTGTAAACAAACTTTCAGTTTAGTGTGTCTCTGCTGGTAAAAGAAATAAAATTAAAAGGTCTCAAATGTGCATCCAGGAATTGTGACAGAGGCTCTGTCATGGACCTGATTTCACTTACTATTGGACGTCCTTGTGGCTTCAAGAGTGATTTGTGGATTTAGTGTAATATATAGAAAGTAGCATTAATGTGGTCTTTATTGATTAAAACATTTTTCATTCCTTCATTAATATAGCCAGAATCAAATGCAGCCACAATACATTCATCTATTGCATTTTTAAATTTGAAGGTTGGAAACTAAATTTCCGGTTAAAATGTTGAATTGTGGGGGCCATGGCAGCCAGGCAACATGGTAGATGCACCCAAGTTGAGCTCCCAAGGGCACCACTTTAAAACTGCAAATTTAGTTATGTAAACGCTTCACAAACTCTGGAAGAATATAGCTGGCGTTGCTCCATGGCAATGACTAAACAGCCAAAAAAACAGCTTAAATTGAATTTTGAACTGATTTCATCCAGAAGAGAACAACGAAACAGCTACAAAGCCAGGGACAGATCTCAAACTGCAGCTGCGCCATAGCCATGAGGCATGACTAAACTGAGCACACACTGGCAGGAATGCCTGCCATGCAGACTAATCTCCAATCCAAAATGAGGGCATATTTTACAAATATTATGGCACAGATCTCCCATTTACAGGGGATAGTTACCAGCTTAACCGAAATGGATAGCCGCCCATACCTCCCAGCTTGACAAGGTGGAGAAGCATGTAGGGGAGAGAGAGGATTAAGTGGGCAACCCCAGTTGAGAAACAAATGCCCTGAAAGCTGTGCTGAAGGAACTGAAGGCCAGGTCAAATGACTAAGAAAAACTCTCAAGAAGGTCAAACTTGCGAATCATTGAGCTTCCTGAAGGCCTGCAGGGTAGCAACCCTGAGCAGGAGGTCCATGCCTGGCTGGTTTCACAACTCACAATGGGTCAGGAAGGATTAAAGCTTGAAACTGAGAGAGTGTATTGTACAGGATGTAACCCAAAGCTGGGTAAAAACCCCAGGCATTTCCTTATTAAGTGCCTGTACTATATGGGTGAAGAAAAAGTTCTCGAAGGTGCTAAAGCTGATGGCCCCATATAAATGGAGGGAGGACAGGCTTCCATCTTCCAGGACTTCAGGCAGGAGCTGCAATTTAAATGCCAGCAATTCAATGGGGTAAAAAGCAGGGCCCTTAGTGCTCAGCGGCAAAATTTTCTGATTTCTGCAGCAGGGCTACTTGGTTTCTGTGGCAGCATTTTCTGATTTCTGCGGCATGATTTATTTACTTCTCTGGCAGAACGCAGTCCTGTCATTGGCTAAATATGGTGTGATGTCATTGATGACATCACATGCTGAGTGCAGAGGAAGGGCTTCAGGATAAACGAGATGGGAAAGAAAGCCTGACACCATGGAAAAACAGTATATTGGAATGAAAATTCACCAAAAACAATGAATTCTATGGCACTACATATATTCTGCGGCATGAGGCAAATTCTGCGGAAAATTCTGCAACAGCAGAACCGCAGAATTCCAGGGGCCTTGGGTAAAAGTTAAAATGCATAACAGGTGCTGGGACTTTGCACATCTTTACCCCTCATGACTTCAAGTTAATGGACCTGGCAGGTCTACCAGGTACTTCACAGACCCAGTTGCAGCTGAGCACTTTGTGGAAGAAGAAGACTCAGCTGTGGGGGACAGATCTGAAACCCACAGCACTGCTCCAGCCCACTGCTGAAGATGAGGACTGATTGCTTTGAATGGTGCCTGTTATTCTCCCTCATTTTGGGTCTTCCAAACCTAGGCCTGATCTACAGCACCCCCCCCCCCTGCCCTGTTGGACAGCATTCTACATGGAGAAATAACGAGCTCTGAGGCTATCAGTTTCCTTTAGATCACAGAGGCTGACCAACCTGGCAGTCTGGTGAGATCCATCTCCCAGTAAAATGCTCTTAACTTCAATGTAGTCTGGCCCAGGATCAACTGATAACATGCCAGCATTGACAACTACAGAACATAGATCAGGTGCAGTTTTTTCTTTGGTGTCTGGTATGGTGGTGGTGTGGGGGGGGGGGCAGATGGGAGCTGATGAACACCAACCAGGACTTGTAGAGTAAAATGTACTTTTGCTTGAACTCATGGATAATTGTGACTCACTCTCAAGCACTGAAAAGAGTTCAGTTGTCTTGTTTAATTATTTTAACTTTCATATATGTGCATGGCCAAGTGCACACCTTACCGCATGGTCTCATGTCAGAACAGAGGTGTGCTGAACCGAACTGGAAATCCTTGGTGTTGTAGCTCAAGCTCTAACCTTATTTCTTCTTGTGTTTATATATGACTGCTACTGGCCCTATAGTGGCCCACCAAGCTTAACCCATCATTCAATCAGTGGCCTTTGGATCCATCATGGCATCACCCTCGCATGACTGCATCTGGTGATGCAGGTTCCTAAGAGCCCTGTGGTGGGAAATACATGAGCAACTGCTGAGGTGCCCCTCAAACATGCACATGCTTGAGCAGGCTTGCCTCCAGACTGGAATTCCGTTAGTGTGTCTAGCTGATTAGAGACTGTATTGTAGTTTTACTATTCCCAGACTACTGTGTAGGACTGCCACTCCAGCAAATTTCCTGTGTAAATTCTCTAACTGCATATGGCATCCTTCAGGCCTTTAGGAGGTTGCATGCTTGGAACACCTAGACCTTCCGACTGCATCAGTGGATGTAGGTACAGACAGGAGCACTGTGAGGGCAGCCTCACCACAGAAGAATCACAGATTAGCTTGCAATCCTATGGGGCATCTTTATCATACTGCTGCACACTGATGCTCTGTTCAGATGTGTAACTTCCCTGTTACTGGTTGACTCAGGAAGATATGTGGAGCAGGGTTTTGCAACTGCCCAGAGATAGAAGTCCATAGCTTACGATGGGATGATGGGGCTACTACTATCTGGACTACTGTGTCTCACATCAAAGAGCTTTACTGTTAATTAGTTGTTACCTGTATATGAATTTTCAGATTGAAGCATATCATTGGGGGGCTTGGATCCTGATCTGTAGCTCCTCAGCCTAACCTCACAATGCTTGTGTAACCTCTTGCTGTTGTAGTTATTAATGTTCAAATTGTTCAATGCTGATGTGCCTAGATACACAATCACACCTCCGTGAGTTTGCAAGTGCAACCACCCAGTCCCCTGGGGTTACTAGAATCCTATCAGTGTTAGTGTTAGGTAGGTAGAATGGGCAGCTGGTAAGGAGCTTATTAGGGGATTCTTACATAATGACATCATTATTTACTCAGCTAGCCTGGGAGAAGGATGATTATGTCATTTGGAACTCTCGCAACAGCATAGCCATTTCTGAGTCAGTTGCTCTGGGGAGTTTTAGAATGTTCAGTGAGTTTGAGTTTGGAGTCTTAAGGTGGAAGTGAGAGTGGCAGGAGCTCTGTCAGTGGGCTCTGTGTTTGGGGCTCTGTGTTTCTCACCCTAGTTTGGATTACTATCACCAGCTTTCAGTGAAGTGATGGAGACCTTTCTTCAACAGGATTCATTGATTTTGACTCCAGAGAAGTGGAAGGGATGGCTAGTTCAGTGGATCCAAGGCGCAATCCCCTGAAGGTTATTGTGCGTGTGTACAGATGCCTTTTAGAGGCACTTTGTGAGAGACTGTTCTGACAAGCTACCAAGGGAAAAGGTGCTTTCTGTGTTCTTTCAGTGAGAGGAAGGAGCAAAAAGTCTGTGAGTACAAAGGGAAATGGGAGCTTTCTGGGTTGTTTTCATGCCTAAAGGAAGGAGCAGCAAGTCTGTAACTACAGAGGAAAAGGGAAGCTTTCTGGATTGTGTCCATGCCTAAAGTAAGGGCAACTAATCTGTGGAAAAGGGTACTTCATGGGTTGTTTCCATGCCTAGAGGAAGGAGCCATTATTCTGTGAGTACTAATCTGGGAGACAAGTTCTCTATTTAGGGGTTTGTTCTGGGGTGTGTGTGCCCATAGATAAGGCTAGATCACACCTTGTTCACCAAGTGTGTGAAGTGAAGTAAAGTCTAGAGTCTTTAGCATTTCAGTGGGGAATGGAGGCTTCTGTGGTGTAACCCTGAAGGAATGGCAGAGACTGTCGGTTGGGGCAAAGGGTGGGAGGAATGCCATCTGAAAGCTTACAAGGCAGGGCTAACTGATTCATGGAAGGGCACCAGTTTACCCTCAGCAAAGGCCATTGCTGCAGGATGAGGTGTGTGGCATAGTCCACGTGCATACACCTATGGGTAAAGAAGATGTTCTGAGTGTGTGTGGCCCAGTCCACAAGTGTACACTCTTGGGAAATGGAAATGTGTTTGGGTGTGTGGCACAGTGCATGAGCAAACATCATGGGGAAGAGAAGGGAATGAGTTATTCAGTGGAGAACTGTACTGCCCAGCAAGGAGAGTTCAGAAAATATACCAATTTATCATGACTGACCCTTGAGGGTCCAACGATGTTTTAGTAGCATCTGTCATAAAGCCATACTGCAAAATCCCAGCTGCCACATTGGACATTCTGATCACTGCTTCTGTGCTGAATTAATGGGGCCCCCCCAGCAGTAGGTCTAGCATACACCTAGCATCCTCTCCCCTCACTTGGTTATAGTTACACAGGTTCATTTTTGGTTCTTGTACCCCACCCCCTTCCTCTAGATAATGAGCCTGGTATACATCCTAACACCAAGGGTGGTACTAATCTTAATATTTCTGATAAAAGTAAATGGTATGCCATATGTGGGTACTAGTCTTGTTTTTATGGGGGGTGTCCAACTTGCCAAAAGTGGTGTGGGGGTTACACAAGGAAAACACAGTCACCTGACCCCTTGAGGGTGGGGGATATGTTTCAGACTCTGTTGGTTGTTAAGTTAGCATAGCTATTTCTGTGGGGGGGGGGTATTTGAGGCTGAAGAAGATATAAAGGGAGTTGAAGGGGAAGTAAAAAAGGGAAAAAGCTGGAGTTTTATTGTTGTGGTCAAGTGAAAGCATACAACAAATAGAATTCCTTCTTCTATTACAAGTCAGCAAGGCATTAGCTTTTGGCAAGGTCTGCAAGCCCTAAGAACTTGAACTATTTGATGGCTAACGAAAACAACATAACAACCTGAAATGTAAATGATCTAAAGAATGCAATTAAAAGAAGAAAGAAGAGAGGGATTGTAAAAAACAGAACAAAATAAAAAACTGCATTCTCCTAATATAGGTGACACATATGAAGCATAATGAGTTCAAGCAAACTACTAAGAACTGGGTGGGCAATTGGGTGGCCTCATGCTTTAGCTTAAAGGTCAAGGGGGTGGCTATCTGGATACATGTGGGCTTTGAGGGGAATCTACAGTCTAACAAGGTGGATCTTGGGGGCAGATATGTCCTAGCCCAACCTAAGCTCAACTCAGGAGAAACCCTGGCAGTGGGATCTGTATACAGGCCCAATATTGAGGACATAGGTTTCTACCCCAAATTGTCCCTGGATATGGTCCAGTTTACAGGCCCTTGGATTCTGGGAGCTGACTACAATTGTGTCCATTATACTACCCTGGATAGGTCCAATGAAACCCTATTTCCAACATCTCATAATACTAGACCTCTGGGAGCCTTGGAGTCTGGCTATAACTTCATAGACATGTGGAGGCACATTAACCCTCAGTGTAGGGAGTACAGCTTATTCTCCCATGCCTATCAGTTCTATGCCAAGATAGATAGGCTATTGGTTGCGTCCGCCATCATTCCAAAAGTAGAATCAATGGCCTATTCCCTGATACTTGTGTCAGGCCATGCCCTGCTGGCCTTGAGTACTTTCCAAGGCAACACAGCCCCAGTGTCCAAACTTTGGAGACTTGACCCCGTTCTCCTTAAGGACAGTGAATGCAAAAAGTTCATAGGCACATTTACATTACCTTCCATCCTGTAGCATTGCAGTACTCCCCGCTGCACCCGCTCTGCTCGCTAGGATCCAGATGTGCATTTACACTACCGGGGCTTGATTTTCAAAGCCCCATGAATGCTGCAAGCCCCTGGTGCACCAATCATTTGGCCCACGGGGCTTGCAGCATTTTTCCGGCTGGCAATTGGAATTTTCAATCCTGAGTGCCTAATGCTGCAAGTTAGATCAGCTTTCCCCTGGTCTAACTTGCACTATTTGGGGGAACCTTGTTATGCGGCTTGCACCAAACTTTGGTGCAAGCTGAACATATGAAAAATAAGAACATAAGAAAGTGCCGGCAGAAGGGGACCTTGCAATCCATAAAGTCTGCCCATGAAAGCTACCCCTCCCAGTTTTTTTACTGCCTTAGGTTTCCACCGTACCTATCCCATGCTAGCTTGAACTCCCCATTGTCTTCACTGCCACAACCTCTGGGGCAGACTGTTCCAGGGTTCCACCACCCTTTTGGTGAAGAAAAACTTCCTGCTATTTATTTTGAAACAACCTCCCTTCAGATGCATGTTGTGCCCCCTTGTCCGTATATTCGTGTTTTCCCTGAAGAGATCCTGTGTTTGTACTGAGTTAACACCTTTGAGGTATTTAAATGTCTCTATTATATCTCCCCTGTCCCTTCCTCTCTCCAGTGAGTACATCCTAAGATGGTTTAATATCGATTCATACGGTTCTTTGTGTAGTCTGTGTATCTTCTTCATAGCTCTCCTTTGCATGGTTTCCAGGTGACTCTTGTCCTTCTTGAGGTGTGTTCTCCAGAACTGGACACAGTACTCCAGGTGAGGCATCACCAATGACCTGTACAGTGGGACTATCACTTCACTTTTCCTTCTTGTAATACCCCTTCCTATGCATCCGAGAATGCTGCTAGCTTTTTGTGCCACCTTTTTGCATTGCCTGGTTGTCCTTAAATCACTAGATAAAAGTACCCCCAAATCCCTCTTTACCTTAGTTTCAGTCAGCTGTTCCCCCCAGGGTATATTTTCAGCCTAGGTTCTTCCTCGCCAGGTGTATAACATTGCACTTCTTGGTGTTGAATTCAACTGCCACTGTTCTGACCATTCCTCCAGTTTTTTTTAGATCAGCGATCATTACTGTGATCCCCCCTTGCGTGTCCACTCTTTTGCAGAGCTTGGTGTCATCTGCAAACAGGCATGCCTTTCCTTGCAAATCCTCCTTGATGTCACTGATGAATATGTTAGATAGAACTGGAGCCAGCACTGATCCCTGGGGGACTCCGCTGGTCACCACTCCTTCCTCCAACAGCGTGCCATTTACTAACACTCTCTGGGTTCTTCCTTGGAGCCGGTTTCTAATCCAGCCTACTATTTTATGTCCCACTCCTGTGTGTTCTAACTTATTTATCAGCCTCATATGTGGAACAGAATCGCATGCCTTACTGAAGTCCAGATATACTACGTCTGCTGCTCCTCCTTGGTCCACCGTTCTGGTCACCCAGTCGAAGAAATCAGTCATGTTTGTCAGACATTACCTCCCCACTGTGAAGCCATGCTGATTTAGGTCTATTTGGCTAGTTGCTTCTAGATGCTGTACAATTCTTTCTTTCAGTAAGGTTTCCATGATTTTCCCCATCACTGAGGTGAGGCTAACTGGACAGTAGTTTCCAGCATCTTCCATGCTGCCGCTTTTGTGCAACGGTACCACCGTGGCTTTTTTCCAGTCATCTGGTACTGTGCCACTCTCCAGTGACTTGTTGAAGAGGTCTGCTAATGGAGTTGCAAGTTCTTCTTTGTGTTCCTTTAGTATTCTTGGGTGGATACTTTCAGGTCCCATAGCTTTGTCAGTTTTTAATTTGCTAGTTCTTTTAGGAACCTTTCAGTTGTGAAGGGGTTTGTGTCGGCTTCACCGGTGCAGTGTTCTTCATTCTTTAGTACTAGTCCACTTTCCTGATCCTCCTTGTTGAAAACTGAACATAAGTATTCACTTAGAACCTCTGCATTCTGTCCATTGGTTTCAACATTCTGGCCCTCCCTTGCTCTCAACCTTACGATACCTCCCTTACTTTTTCTTTTCTCCCTTACATATCTATAGAAGGTCTCATCTCCCTTTTTAACCCCTTTTGTTATTCTTTCTTCTGCATGAGCTTTGGTTAACCTAATTGCCTTCCCTACTTCCTTGAGTCTTGCTCTGTATTCCTCCATATCACTTTCTTTCTTAGTTTCTTTGTATTTCTTGAAAGATTTTTTCCCTTATACTGGAAGCTACTTCTTTAGTAAACCAAAAAGAATTTTTCCTCCTTTTAGATTTACTTACTTGTTTTGTGCATTCTGCTGTTGCCAGATTGATTGCGCTCTTTATGGCTTTCCAGGTTTTCTCCACATCTCCCCCAGCTACAACTTTGAGACTGTTCCTAATGCATGTTTTCATTTTGTTAAAGTCAGCTTTCCTGAAGTCTATGATCTTCAGTCTTGTGTGACTTGTATCCTCAAATCTTTTGACTGTGAGCCAGACTGGCCTATGGTCGCTTGACCCTAAACTGATTTCTATCTTGACGTCTGTGATCCTGGTAGAGTTTGATAGTAGAAGGTACAGGATTGCATTTTCTCTGGTGGGTAACTGCACCAGCTGTTTTAGTTCTGCCTGTTTAAGAGCCATGAGGAATTCATTGTTCTTGTCTGACAATGCCATGAAGGAGGACCAATCTACGACAGGCAGACTTGAAGTCTCTGACGAGCAACTAGACACCTTTATTGGCCATCTTTAGGACAGTTTCTAGCACCTCCTTGTCTCTCTCTATCTGCTGAGATGGGAGTCTGTAGATCACCCCCACTCAGATGGGGGACTTTTCCCCAGCTCTGAGGGTGACCCATAGGGCTTCAGACTCAAAGTGTGTCATCTCTACCTCTGTGGCTTTGATTCCTTCCATCATGTAGATGGAAACACCCCCTCCCTTCTTCCGTTTGTGATCTCTCCTGAACAGAGTGTACCCAGGGATAGCAAATTCCCAGGAATGGTTCTCGTTGAACCAAGTGTCTAGTACAGTGACCCAGTCCAGGTTTGCCTCTACCATTAAGGCAGTAAGGTCTGGTATCTTATTTACCAAGCTACAGGCATTGAGACAGAGTGCCCACCAACTTTGGTTTTCCTCGCTCACTGTGTCCCCACTTTTATGAAGCTGTTGGATTTGATTGGCCTGGGCTGTACCCACTTTGTCCTTGCTTGTGTCTGTTGCAGTGTGACCTGTTACAGAACTAGTAGGTGATGGGGGAAGGAAAACTGCTACCTTTGGTGCTGCAGTGGGTGCTATTGCCATCTCCCCTTCCTTTAGTTTAAATGACTGATAAATATGTAGAACTTCTGACTGAGTGCACTGGTCCCCTCCTTTGTGAGGAGTAGGCCATCAAACTTGAAAAATTCCTGCTCCCAGAAATTCCTTCAGTCACCCACAAAGTGATGGCCCTTTTCCTTACACCAGTCCTTTAGACATGTTCAAGTCCATGATCTCCTTTTCTCTGACTTTCTGGCTGCTACCCCTGCCCCTCAGACAGGCAGAATTTCAGAGAAGGAGACAGTGGATGAAATAGAAGACACTGTATTGGCGAGATTGGTTAGCTGCATTTTTGTTTCATCGACCATTTGATTAACTAAGTCATTTGTCCCTATATGTATTAAGACGTGTGCCCTTAGCCTTGTTGCAGACTATTTTTTTCAATGCGGCTAGTGTCCCTCCAGGCTAATGTCCCAGGGAGGCATCTGACCTTGACCTCAGAGTGCCCATATTGCTGAAGTTGAGACTCTACTCCCCTTATCATAGAGTCTTCTATGATCAGCAAGGGTCTTTTGTTGGATTTAGTTGGTGAGCCGTCCTTTGTGGTACGCTTATTTAAGTTTAGGGTTAGAACCTTTGTTTCTGTTATCTGTGAAAACAATCAGTGGTGGTCTGCCTTTTAGATGTACTAAGCCCTTATTACATCAACTGCACATAAAACCAAAGTACACACAGAACTGTGTCACAAAGTACACACAGAACTAAGAGGGAAAGGAAATTTGTTGTTTTAATGTTAAGGGAGAGTGGAGTAAGTGTTCCAACAGCTTCTTGTGCTGAGACAGCAGCTGCTGGATGGGTCTGAGCACAGTGAGTGAGGAGAGAAGCCATCTCAGCAGAGAAAGGAGCCTGCACTGTGTCAAGGGGGATTCACCTAGGTAGAACTGTTGTCAAGAAATCCCTGCTTCTGTAGCTGTCGGAGTCTGCCTTCCATCTGTGATTGGTCTCTCTCTCAGTTGGTGAAGATCAGTGAAGCTGCTGTAAATTGAGGAAATGGTCACAACAGTGCCTGGTGTACTAATATTGGGTGCAGCTGCATCACAGGAGCTTGGTGAAGTTGAGCCAAAAAATGGGTGTGACACAAGGCACAAGCTCTGCGTCATCCTTTGAAAATCAAGCCCCCGGTCTCCTGCATCTGTGCAGGCTCAGACTGAGCCAAATACAGTGCTTCTTGTGTTTCACTAAGTATTTTCTCTGGGGGTCAGCAGGGGAGTGGGATGTTATTGGGGTCTCAGAGGATGTTAGTGACAAGCACTGTCTTTTTGTTTTATTATTTGATTTTTTTCTTATTTTTGTTTACAAGTTATTTCTCAGACTAAGATGCAGCATTTCAAGTCAGTAGGGGTAGGGAGGGAGAGAGCAGGAGCAAGAAACAGTTGCTGACTTCCTATTTATATATTGAACTGCAGCATGAGACAATCCCAGGTATCATAGGTCTGGCTCAACAAGATGAACAGCAGTATTGTGAGTGGACCAAAACAGGGAATGCTCTGCACCACAATGGAGTGACTTCTAATGTTCTGGCAGTCATTTACACAGCTGACAACAGTGCAGGTCTGGTATTGTAAACACACCTCATGTCACAGATGATTTCTGAGTTCCTGACAAACAATGAGAAAGGGGGCACCACCCATCCATTAGATGGGAGGCTTTGAAAGCATTTGTAAGATGTCAAATCTTATCCAATGCTAGCCACAAGAAAAAGTGTGAGGATCAGGAAATCATGCAACTTGAACCGAAAGTCACAGCTTGCAAGAAGGTACACATGCTCAGGCCTATCCCACCCCTTTGTCAAGCTTTACAAAAACTAAAATAGAAGCTTAACACACTAACCTGTGCTTAAATAGACTGGCCCATTCTACTTGCCAAATCCGGACAGTATTTTGATGTGGATCAGTGAGGGAAATACCTTCTCTACTGTCACATACAGTATAAACAAGTCGAAGATCTCCTACTTAAAGTGGATACTAAAAAGAGCACTGGAGCAGATAATGTATATCCATTCTTCTTGAAGCTAGGCTTCCATTGTCTGTCAGCTCCCATTACCCACCTATTCAATCTGTGACTAACAGAGGGCATTGTACCCTGTGAGTGGAAGGTAGCCCACAAATATGCCCCTCTTTGCGATATTAACAACTTTAGGCTGATTTGAGTCTTTCTAAACTCTTAGAAAAATTGGTTAATGTATAGGTCAAGGAGTTTATCGATAAGCACCAACTGGTCAATCCGTTACAATCTGGGTTCAGACGCCACTATAGCACTAGATCTGCCCTTGCTAAACTAATAAATGACTGGTTGGAGGCTATGGATAATAAACAGGTCACTGGGGCTGTATTTTTGGACCTTAGTAAGGTCTTTGATACAGTCGATCATGACCTTCTCCTGGACAAGCTTAAGGAACAAGATTTCAGAAGCCCTATAGTAAAATGGTTTGCCAGCTTTCTGGCAGATAGACAGCAACAAATTAAAGCCAATGGGACATTCTCCTCCTTACTTCCTTTAGCAAGAGGGGTCCCCAGTGCTCCATCCTGGGCCCACTGCTCTTCTTGTTATATGTCAATTACCTGAGTAGCAACATTACGCATTCCAAAATCCACCTCTTTGTGGATGACACCGTGCTCTACATTTCCAAACCTTCATTCGCACAAGTTTGCTCTGCTATTCAATCTGAGTTTGACCAGCTACAGCATAATTTAGTCCAATCTAAACTGCTATTGAATGCCAAGAAAACTAAAGTAATGTATTTCCATCACCCTAATTCCCCAATTTCTCTCCTCAATTGCTGCCCCCTCCTGTCAATCACTACCCTTCTTGGTGACATGTTTGAAGTGGTGGACAAGTTCAAGTATCTGGGTTTCCTGTTTGATTCTCACCTCTCCTTTTCCTTTCACCTTAATGCCTTAGCCAAAAAATTGAAACTAAGGCTTGGTTTCTTCTTTAGAAACAAATCTCTCTTCTCCCGGACTTCTAGACTAAGACTAATCCAGGCTACCTTTCTGCCTCTCTTCAACTATGTGGATACCATCTACAGTAACTGTGCCATCACCTACCATCATAAATTGGACACGTTATACCATTGAGCTATCCATTTTATCACTAACACTCCAGCCAGAACCCATCACTGTACACTATATAAAGAGGTAAGCTGGACCTCTCTGACCACCAGGAGACTAGTTCATACTTACATGTGGGTATATAAAGCAGTTTTAAACAAACTGCCTCCTCATATTAGTAGTCTCCTCCACCGCTCACATAGCTTTTATGTGTTAAGGAAGAACGCATTTATTTCCCTAGAGGTACCCAAAATTTGCATACATTATGGCAAAGCGGCCAGTAGGTATGTACTCCCTACAGTCTGGAATAAACTTCAAACAACTCTTAAGGTACAAATCTTAGTCCATTTAAAACCCTCATTACCAAAGCCACTACTGACACCTGCCACTGCTACTAATCTTGTATCCCAATCTGCCTATTCCCTTCCTATTCATTATCTTCTTTCTTTTCCTATAAAATGGTCATAAACGATTCTGTAACCTTTACCTCTCTTTCTTTCATATAAATTGGTCACAAATGATTTCTATGACCCATAGGTTGTAAGTTCTATTGGCCTGTATTCTCTTGTTTGCAAGGATTCTGATGTCACTTTTATACATATTGTAAATACCATACACAGTATTTAGAAACTGCTATTCCTACCTTTATATTGAATTTTTGTATCCTTGTTATACCTTCTACTGTATTTTGTTCTGTGTAATTGCCATGATGTCATTTATGTACAAGGGACCTCCTTGCAAATGAACTTGCACAATGGATTTTATCCCACCACAGTAAACTTGAACTTGATATGGCAACTCAAATGTAGGGAGAGGAAAAGAACAATGACCAAGGTGGCTGATGGGAAGGGGGGGGAGAGTCACCACTGACCAAAAGATGACAGTGAAAATGTTTTGTTCCTTCTACAGGGACCTTTACACTTCAGAGGTCCCCCCCACATCCACCCATGTTGATTATTTTTTCAAGAAAGCAGGGCTTTCCCACCATGGTACCCATAGCCTCTGCAGCTCTCAACTCCCCCCCATGAGGCTAGACATACTGGGGGCTATCTGGGGGGCTGAGAAGTGGGAAGGCCCATTGACTGAATGGTCTTCTGATTGATTTCTTGAAGGTTATGTTGAGTTGCTAGCTGACACCCTGCATGATAAGCTCTTGAAAAGTCTAGAAAAGGGTGTGCTGCTCCCCTCCACATGATCTGCCACTATCACTGTGCTCCCCAAACAGGCCATGGACCCCAGCCTCTGTGCCTCATGTCACCCTATTTCTTTACAGACAGCTGGCTAAAGTTATACCATCTAGATTAGAGGTTATCCTCCCTATTTGTATCCAACCAGACCAGACTAGGTTTGTCAACTCAAGGCAGGATAAGCACAACATCTGCAGAAGCCTAAACATCATCCACAATTGGACTAAGAAAGCTGGAGGGCATGGAGTGGCAGTCCTTGCCCAGGACAGGGAAAAGAATTGTGAACATGTGTAATGGGATACATGTTCAAGGCCTTGAGGAGATACGAGGTGGGGAAGTGAATAATGGGATGGATTAAAACTCTATATACTTGTCCTATGGCCCACATCTTAATAAATTGTGATCTTACAGCAAGACTCCTCCAGTGCTGCCCAAACAGCCTGTATGATCAGACCAGGGACATGCCGGGGCATCCCTCTGTTGTGGGGTGAGTTTGATCCAGTTGGAGTGGATGAGATAGTCGAGATAGTCTTGAGGCTGTGACCAACATATTGTGATCTAGACCCAGGTCCGACCCAATGTTTGCTTGGTGGTACTGGGCTGATTGGATCTGTGGTTGCTGGGATCATCTGATGTTCATTGGTGAGTGGGGTCTTTCCCATGGCCTTGAAAGAGGCCTTTGTTAGACCCCTTTTGAAGAACCCCTCGATGGACCTGGAGTGTTATCAACTACAGACCGGTCTCAAACCTCCCATTCTTAGGGAAGGTTTTAGAAAAAGTGGTGGCCATCCAGCTCTAGACTCATCTTGCCTTCTCTGCCACTTTTGAGCATTTCCAGTCTGGATTTATTAGACCTGGACACAGCACAGAGACTGCCCTGGTGAAAGTGTTAAATGATCTCCTGATAGTGAGAGATAAGGGAGAGCTTACCATCCTTATTCTCCTGGATCTCTCTGCAGCATTTGACACAGTGGACCATTAGGTGCTACTGGACCAACTGCGGAACTGGTGTGGACTGACTGGCAATGTCATCAGCTTGTTTAGGTCCTACCTCACAGGCAGAGTGCAAATGGTGATAATGGGGTTGTCGTCATCTAGCCTGATGCCCCTATCCTGCAAGGGTCGATTCTGTCACCTCTGTTGTTCACGGTATATATGTTGCCACTAGGAGATGTTATCAGGTGGTATGGGCTGGATTTTCATTGTTACACCGATGATACCCAGCTATACCTTTCCTGTACACCTGGAAACCAGATGGCAGCCTCCGTGTTTAACACCTGTCTAGCTGAGATCCAGAAGTGGATGGCTCAGAACTGGCTGTGACTCAACCCGGACAAGATGGAAATACTGGTAGTGGATCCTGGTCATTGACAAGATGGGGAGGATTGGGAAATAATCCTGGTTTGTTACTGGGAGGTGTTCCCTTGGCTCCCTCTACTCAAGTCAGGGATTTGGGTGTGGTCCTAGATGATGGTCTGACACTTGATGCTCAGGTGTAGGCCATTGTCCAAAGCACTTTTTACCATCTTAGGAACATTGCCTGGATCCGGGCCCTGATACCAGCTGATGACCTGGTCACTCTAATGCATGCCTTCGTCACTATAGGTTGGACTACTGCTATGGTCTGTACCTTGGGTTGTCTGGAGGCAATCTCTGCCATCTGCAGCTGGTGCCGAATGCAGCAACCAGGCTGTTGACTGGAGTTTTGAGATCTGACCATGTCATGTCAGTTCTCCATGGAATGCACTGGCTGCTGATTTGGTGGAGGATTTCCTTCAAGGTCGGCTTACTGACCTACAATGCCTTGCAAGGCTGGGGACCAGACTATCTGCAAGACCTCCTGGTTCTCCACCGCCCAGCTCACACTCTCCATTCCTTCGAGGGTTGCCTCCTGGTGGTTCCCAGTGCTAGGTTGTGGCAATCTGGAGATCTTTCTTTCTCCATTGTCGCACTAGTCCTGTGGAATTCACTACCAGTTTATTTAAGGGAGGCACCCTCAGTGGAAACCTTTAAAAAAAAGCTAAACACTTTTTTATTCAATCAGGCCTATAATTTGGATAGTGCATAATTGCTGAAAGTTTCATATTATACTGACTGTCATTTTTTTTTTTTTTTAGTTTCATGTTATAGATATATAGATTTTAAATACTGTTAATACTCTGCAGGGTGGGATTGTAAATCTTGGTTTGTAGTTCTTATTGAAGATGTTTGGTTTTATATAATGTACAATGCTCCAAACCCCCAGGAAGGGGGCACTCTATAAATAAAGTTTCTATCTAACATTTGAGTGCTACAGGGGAATGAGGCAGGGGTGACCCCCTTCCCCTTCTTTATGTTCTTACCCTGTAACCATTGGCAGCTGCCATCCATAATTATTCTGTTATTAAGGGCTTCTGGTGGAGAAGTATGACCATGACATTGCCATGTTTGCTGACAACTTGCTTCTGTAACTTGTAAGATCTTATTGTGGGACTACCAGCAGTCCAAGCCTTATTATCAGAATATGAGGCCTTTCAGACCACAAAATAAATGGGATCAAAAGTGAGATCATGCCTATTGGTAAAAAGTGCAGGGAACAGGCCACTCAGACCTCCATAGGCCAGCAGATGGTTGACAAAATACAGTATCTAGGGGTTAACATACCAGCGAAATTGAACCTGTTGGTTAGGAAAAACTTTATTCCACTATTAAATAGAATAGGGGATGACTGTGACAGGTGGGGAGCCTCCCGCTCTCTTTGTTTGAGAGAATTAATACAGCCAAGATGTCAATCCTCCTAAGATGCCTGCATTTCTTTCAGGCCCTGCCAAGCCACCTCCCAGATAGGATATTAAAACAGCTCAATTCTAGTGTACATAAATTCTTATGGAATGGGAAGAGTGGTCGCATAGATAGAAGCTTGTTACAACATCCATCCAAATTAGGTAGAGAAGCCCTACCACATTTCAGGCACTACTACTGGACATCACAGTTGGCATTTATCACTACTATTGGGTTCCCTGAACCTCTGGTATGGGTGGAGTTGGAACCGGGTTGTAACATGCAAAGGGGTTGCCTATCCCCACCTTAAACTCCCTCTCTCCCTGCAACCCATCTCCAATCTTTTACCAAAAACCTGATCAGAACATGGCAGGTAGCACACAGGTTCTTGGCAGACAAAGTCCAAAAAGTCAGCCGGACTTCTGTCTGACTACTGTGGAGCCTTGGTAAGCCCCTGAAGCAAACTTGACTGTATCAAGAGTTTATGAAAGAGTACCCAGGGGACCACTTCTCTTCTGAACAGCACACAGGTACTTGTCAATCCCCTGTATGACTTCTGTCCACCCTTCCATAATAGAAATGCTGAAGGCCCATTCTGGTTGCACTGTCCATATGCACAGAGGTCTGCTCAGGTGGAAGAAGACATGATTGCACTATTTGGGACAACTGTACAATGACGGTAGACAGTTGTCTTTTCCTGGGCCACAGAAAGGTTAGGGATTTGATCTGACTGATTTATTCACATACTTGTTAGTTTGTCATAAGGTGATTAAAGTTTTCACTGTTACACCTGGAGGGGGGGTGCACCCTCACCCCTCAAGGAGGGAGGAAGTAAGGAGGAAGATAGGCTTGGTGTGGGTCAGAAGTTGGTCAACTGGGTGGCAAAGTGGTTGGCAGGCAGAAAACAGAGAATGGTGGTAAATGGTATACAGTCAGAAGAGATGCAAGTCACAAGTGGGGTACCTCAGGGATCAGTCCTTGGGCCAGTCCTCTTCAATATCTTCATCAGTGACATTGCAGATGGACTGAAGGGTAAGGTTTGTCTGTTTGCAGATGACACCAAGATCTGCAACAGAGTAGATGATCTAGATGGGGTGGGCAGAATGAGAAGAGATCTGGATAAACTAGCAAAATGGTCAGAAGAGTGGCAACTGGGGTTTAATGCAAAGAAGTGAAAGATCATGCACATAGGGAGGAGAAACCCTGAAGCCACCTATAGGCTGGGAGGGGAGTTGCTGGCAGTCACAAGGGAAGAAAGAGACTTGGGCATCATCATCACTGATGACCTGAAACCATCCAAGCAGACCACTAAAGCAGTAGGTAAGGCTAGGGGGATGTTAGGGTGTATTAATAGGGGTATCACAAGTCGGAAGAGGGAGAAGGTACCAGCTGGTGGACCAAGACCTCCCCATGGTCTGGAGGCCTGTACACAACCCCAGTTCGTATGGCTGTCCCATTTCCTATTTCCAGGGTGACTCACAGTTCTTCTATCTCCTTCTGTGTATTCTGAATTTCTGTAGCTTTGATATTTTCATTGACATAAAGGGCAACTCCACCCCCCCCCTTTGCACCTCGGTCTCTTCTGAACAGTACATAGCCAGGTACTGAAGTCTCCCAAGTGTGGTTACTGGTAAACCATGTCTCTCTAATGGCTACTATGTCCAGTTTAGCCTCTGTCATTATTGCCAGCAGGTCTGGGATCTTGTTTACCAGACTGTGAGCATTTGTGTACATGATTTTCCATGGGACAGATTTCGGTGTGTTAGTTGTGGGTGAGGTCTGGTGTTTCCCCTGTGAGTTGTATGGGGAGCCAGACCTTTTTCCTTATCTGGTGATGCAAATGAACTACAAACATGCTGAACTACTGTTTGACCACTAGCTGAGGGGGGAAGGATGTTCTTCCCATTCGACATATAGGGTGCTGAACCCCTCTCCCCATTTGCTAGTTTAAATATTCTGCAAAGATTTCAAGCTTCTGCCCCAATGCACTGACTCCCTCCTTAATCAGATGCAGTCCATCAAATTTAAAGAACTTTCACTCCCCAAACTGTTGCCAGATCCCTACAAATTTGTGTCCTTTTTCCTGGCACCAGCCCTTGAGCCACATGTTTAGCTCCCCTATCTCCCCTTCTCTGACCTTCCATCCATCTTCCCCCCTCTCCCAGACTGGCAGGATCTCAGAGAAGGAGATGCCAGATGAAATGGATGATAGTTTGTCACCCAGCCTGGTCAAGTGTTCCTTGGTCTCCGCAACTGACCGGCTGGCGAGATCATTAGTCCCTGTGTGTACCAGGATGTCAATGTTTTCTCCTGCTTTCTGAACAATTTTAGCAATGTGGTCAGTGTCTCTCCATGCTGATGGGAGACATCTGACCATTACCCCTGGTTGGAGATATGTATCAACTCCCCGAATCATGGAGTCTCCTATGATCAGAAGTTTTTTGGATTTCCTTTTTGCTTTTTTTGTTTTGGTTCCTGTTTTGGGTGAGTTTTGTTGTGCTAGCTCCTGTGCTGCAGTGTCCTGCTCTGCAGTGTCCTCTGCCCCTTTGTTTGATTTTGGAGATAGAGGCAGATACCTGTTTGTAGTTTTTATATACTTTGTGGAGGTGATATGTTGGAGAACACCGAGTGATGGGGCACCTGATTTGCCCCTCCTAACCACCTGCCAACCTCATGGACCAACTACCCTCTGTGGTTGGGGTGCTTCTGTTGGATGTTGGGGGGAAATGGCAGGCGGTTCTTATAATCAGAGCCCTTAGTGCTGTGTGGCAAAATTTTCTGATTTCTGCAGCAGGGCTCCTTGGTTTCTGCGGCAGCATTTTCTGATTTCTGAGGCATGATTTATTTACTTCTCAGGCAGAACACGGTCCTGCCATTGGCTAAATATGATGTGATGTCATCGATGACATCACATGCTGAGTGCAGAGGAGGGGCTTCAGGATAAACGAGATGGGAAAGAAAGCCTGACACTATGGAAAAACAGTATATTGGAATGAAAATTCACCAAAAACAATGAATTCTGCGGCACTATATATATTCTGCGGCATGATGCAAATTCTGCGTAAAATTCTGCAACAGCAGAATCGCAGAATTCCCAGGGGTCTTGCTTATAATATATTTCCTCTTGAATATGCAATTTGAGGCATGCAATCTCTGCCCATGCTGCCCGGAGCTGAGCCCTTAGATCTCCAATGGCCCAGCATGTAGGACAGTGTCCTAAATCCTTTAAAACTGCCCTTCTGAAACGTGTTCCACAGTACCTGCTGTTAATGATATCCATTCCAGATAAGTTGCTGGGTTTATAGCATGGTTAGAGTAATTAGAAGGAAGAAAATGAAAGCAAAAGTTTGATTATGTGTTTTGTTTGTTTGTTTTTGTATAACTTGTTATAACAAGTTAAATTACTAGTGCCCCTGTAAATGAGGTCACTTTGTGCATAGCCCTCTGATCTACCCCTTCCTGCTTTGCTACAGGAAATGTCATGACTGTGCTACCCTATAAAAGGAGTGTAGTGTGGGGTGGTTGGGGATGGAGGTGGGTGGCTGGGCTCTTCCCCTGCCAAAAAAGAAGAACCATGGATGAAAGAAACAAGGAGATAAGAGCAGAAACAATCAGCCAGCAACAAATGCAGTAGCCCTGAAAGCTTATCCTAATGATAGATAAAACTGTAAAACCTGTAAAGCACCACCTGTAATAATTTCACAGAAGATATACACTGTAAGAAACACTTTGCTACAAAGAAAAATGAAGCAGTAACAGAAGATATACCTTGCAAAAGACAATTTTAATCAGAAGATTACAGCAGTAATCTTTATGCACACACGTGTAGGCACATCCTGTAATAATGCAGCAGAAGGTATACCCAGCAACAACAATTTGAATCAGAGAAAAATAAAGCAATAAAATGTTAGCAACAAACAGCAACAATCCCTGTGAGTACAAAATAAAAATAACAACACACAGTAAATCTGCCTAGCCAAATGAAGCCTTAATCCTTTTCCTTGCTCTGGTAAGGTTATTTGCTCTGTCCTTTCAAGCAACCTAGAAGAAAAGAGCTTAGGTGAAGCTAGGTGCCTTGGCCAGCAAACCTAGTCTTCCAACATGTATTGCTTCAGATATTCGGGTCCACAAGGGACCATACTCTGACATCCCTCACTACTCCTGCTTGTGTTCCTGAGAAAACAGACACCCACACCTCTCACAACATTTTCATTATGTGCTCTGTCGCTTGCCTGCCATCTATGATAAGGGCTCACACCTACAAGTTGCCCATTCATGTTTAATCTATTGCCTTTCTTCTCAGCATTTTTTTTCATTAAATTGAGAAAAACAATCTGTTTTTACAGCAAATACAGGTACTGAATAATAGATTGTTGCAGTTCAGTGTGAGTATAACAGAGCACAGGGTGATTGCTCTTTTAGAAGGTGATTTGTGACACATTGTCTTACTGTGATCTAGTATTTCTTATAGGCATTCTATATTTGTATAAATGAGAATCCTTTGTGAACATTAACTTATAACATGCAGTAGATAAATTCCATAACCTGCTGTAGCTGAATACATGAGAGTGAGAGAGAGAGAGAGAGAGAGAGAGAGAGAGAGAGAGTCAAACCATGTTGTCTAATACAGTAACACACAGAGGCACCGCTTTTCCACAAGAACTTTTGACAACTTTCAGAGTTCTAGATTTCTTAGTGTGCGATAGCAAGCTGCAAAGTTCAAATTCACCATTTTTTAAAATAGTTTATCCTATTGAACATCAAATCTATGATTTTTTAACTTTTGTTTAACCAACTGAACAATCTCAATTAAACATACAGTATCTCACAAGAAGTAAAAATCTAAGGGCAGAGCAATTATGTCTGCCACTGTAATAGAGTGACATTAAAAATATTTTAAATCCTGTTAAATTGAAGTGAACTGCTGGAGCTATTTAGCCTGTAGAGTTTCTGCACATCACACTGTTTGTTATGTTTGAGAAACATAGTGCCACCATACTAATGTTCGTAAGTGTGCCACTCAGCTTCCAGTGCCCTGCTCCCTTTTGCAAGCGCTGTCTCTCTGCACCAATACATGTTGGAGCTGTCTATGACAGCAGTTCAGATGCAGTGGCGTACAGTTGAAAGTGAAAAACATCTGCAATCAGTGGTGATAACGTGTAAGCAGTTTGCATACTGCTGTTGGCAGTATGCAAACTGCCTGCACATCACACTGCTTCTGAACTACCATAGACAGTTCTTCCCCCCTGAACACCTATGTAGCATGCTGGGAGCCCACCCCAGCATGCTCATGCACTCCCCCCCACCCACACACCATATGGCCGGCGGGGGTGCTCAATCCCCTATCAGCTCCGCAGCCACCCTAAAACAGATTTCCAGGTGCCACACTGGGAGCCCACCCAAGCATGTCAAAAGTCTGTATGTCAATGGGGGTGCCCAATCACCCGTTGGCTGCACTGAATTCCCTCCCAGCAAAAAAAAACGGACTTCCTGTTGCCACGCTGGGAGCCCACCCCAGGGTGGCAAACATCTGTATTGCTGATGGGGGTGCCCAATCCCCCATTGGCTCCACTACCCCCCCAAAAAAATAAACTTCCAGCTGCCATCCTGGGAGCCCACCCCAGCATGGCAAAAGTCCCGCATCGTCTTCCTTTAAAAAAAAAAGACATCTGTTAAAAAAAAAAAAAAGGTCCCTTGATGACTGTCTTGCCCCTCCCCAACCCATGCCCACCCCTCGCACCTACCTCCCCACCTACCTCCCCACACCCTTACTTACCTTCAGAGCCCAGTGCGACATCTTCGGTGGACCGGGAACATGTCTGCACTCTTCAAAGCCGACCGTGAACTGAAGAAATGCGGTAAGCTGTATAATGGCATAAATGTTTTTTTTTTCAACTTTGGTGCATATCTCGGCCATTTTGGGGAATATTTTCAACAATTTTTCAACATGGGGTTCTTGGAGCCCCTCCTCATGAACTCAGTCACAGTCATTTTTTTATTCGGTCCCGAAAGGTGATTTCGTGGTCACTGTGCGGAACCACCTTTCAGGACTGAGTAATGAAATGACAGTGTCACAGTTCATGAGGTAGGCCCCCCAAAACCCTATGTTGAAAATTTGGTGAAAAAATTCCCAAAATGTCTGTTTCTTACGAGTGTAGCAGACAGTTCCCACGACGCTCGTAACTTCACAAATGTTTAATATTTTCACTCCAGATTTTCAATGTTGCCATTTTACCACTCCTCCTTATGAGCAGTATAGCTGTCATTTTTTCACATCTCACCCAAAATGTGTTTTCAAGCATGTAGCACATAATGGCACGGTCTATGTGTGAAATCAATGTTCGGGACAGATTAAGAAAATTACAGTGACACTGTTCATGAGCAGAGGTCTTAAAATGGTTATGTTGAATATTTGGTGACAAAAGTCGATAAAATAACCGTGTTATGAGCATGCATTGCACAGTTTCCATGCATCCTCATAAGTTCACGAATTTGTAATATTTTCAGTCCAGATTTTCTACAGTGGCATTTTTCCACACCTCCTTATGAACAATACAGCTGTCATTTTTCTCACCCTGGCCGAAATGTGTTTTCGTACTTCCGGCACAGAAATGCGTGGTTGCTGTGGGAAATCAGTGTTCGGGACAGATTACGAGAATCACAGTGACACTGTTCATGAGCGGAAGTCCCAAAATGCCTGTGTTGACAATCTGCTGTAAACAATCCCCAGACTAATTACAGTTTCTACGCATGCTTGTGACTTCATCAGTTTTTTTATACTTTCACTCCAGATTTTCAACATTGCCATTTTTACACCTCCTCATGAATAGTACAGCTGTAATTTTTCACATCCTGTTTGAAATGTGTTTTTGCACCTGTGATGCCAAATGACGTAGTTGCTGTTCAAATTCAGCTTTCAGCTAGTGAACTGTATTGCCACTGTTCATGAGGTGTGGGTCACAAAAAACCCATGTTGAAAAATTGGAGTGAAAATACCAATGAACGCCTGGGACATTAGGGTTTCCAGCCATAACGCCCCACCCTGTAGAGACTGACAGGCATCAGGGGTGTGACTTGAGATTGTCACCTGTAATGCTCATACCATTCCACCCGCACCCTGCAGCCAGTGACAGGCATCGAGGTGTGCTTTGGACTCTTTGGACCCAAAGTTCACCCCATTCTCCTATACTGCACCCATCTCACCGTATTTCCTTATGGAATGGGGTGAGCATAAGGCTCAAAGACCCCAAGGCACATTGTGACACTTGTCGGTGTCTGCTGGGTAGGGTGTGGTTATATGGCATGACCGTTATGCCTGATGCCCCAAAGGCACACTCCAATGCCTGTCAGTCCCTGCAGGGTCGTGGTGGGATTGGCTTCAGTTCAATACTTCACTGCCATTCCTATTATGCAGCTTTCTTACTCCTACACTACCAATGCCAATGCCAGCAAGCAAACATTCGGTATTGACAACTGCTTGTTTACTTAGGCATCATATCTATGGAGGTTGTAGCCACTGTGGAGACAGGCACATACTTCCTCGCATCTGCTGCAGGTGTATCTGTGGAGACTGCAGTGAAACGTATTCCTTGCTTAGGCTGGTGTCTAGGAGGAGATGGACATCTACATCTGTCACATCAAAGGTTGATGTCATGGAGTAAATGGAGAACCATTCCCCTCTCAGCAAAGGTTGGGGTCTGTGAGATTAGAATTGCCAAAATGTATTGCTTCAGACATTTGGGGCCACAAGGGACCAGACTCTGACACCCTTCACTACTCTGGCTTGTGTTCCTGAGGAAACAGACACCCACACCTCTCACAACATTTTCATTACATGCTTTATACATGGTCTATTACATGATGTGCTCATGGTAACAGAGGATTTTCTAGATAATCATCAATAAAAAAATACAGAACCAAGACAGAGCAGTGTGCACATTAGATAACTAATGAAAGCATGTCTAAATTGTGATCCATAGTAGCTGCACACTGTTAGACACATTTTTAGCTTGGAAATTAACTACATCCTTTTTTTCAAATCAAGAAGCAAACTTCATGTCTATAAAATTGTATTTTATGAGTAAGTTAATTCTACAGTGCAGTCTGTGTGTATATAATTACGGGGCAGTGTGTGTGTATATGCACGGCAAAGCTGTAAAAACCTTTCAGACAGATTGTGTAATTTATCTCACTACTGGAAACAGACTATTAGCTACCTTTAAAACTTTACCTGTCCAGTTCACCTGAATCAAAATAATATACGAGATCTGACTAATGTAGAAATGAAGTGCAATACATGTGCAGAGAAACAACACTGCTGTTAAATCAAAACACTGGATATATACAACTCCTTACTTTTTAATCTATGTCTTTGACTGATTGTTGTATGTACATAAAAATAATCTGACCATAATGAATGTGATATAACATTTGTTTTGTATATTGTGTGTGCATTGATATATTGAGGCGGTATAAACATTTCTTACATCTGGATTATTTTCTGCCAAATATTGTGACATGGCAATTTGTCACTTTTAAAAACGTGCATGCATTTTTTTTTTCATTTGCGTACCTAGAATTTCAATTTCTTTTCCTTTTGTTTTGTTTTTTCCAACTCCCTCTTGAGCTTGGACCCTCCCACCTGATGCCCCCAAGCCCAGGCTTGCCCCACTGGGCAGGGCCGCCAGGGGGGCTCCCCCCAACAGACATTATGGGCAGAAATGAATTGCAGGGAAGGTTCCAGGGATTATAGAGAATATGGGCAGGCTGGATGGACCTCTGGTCTTTTTCTGCTGTCATGGTCTATGTTTTTATGTTTCTGTACGTAAGAGTATGCATGCTCTGAACAATACAGAACTGGATAACAGTGTATGTGTCCAGGGACTGTGATGGTTTAAAATTGTTCACAATCTTTCATGTTATGTGCTGTATATATGTAATAATTATGTATTGAACACATGTTATTCATAGTTATTTTATTACAGTTACTGTAAAGGTTGTCTCTCAGTTGACAACAGAGATGGTCAAAGAAGATACAGAGTTTCAAGGTTCTTTAGAGATGTTTGGTGAGATTGCATTAACCTTACACTTTTTAACTTACAATTCAGTCTTACAGTGCCACAAATATTAATCATTAAGATTATGACAGAGCCCTCAATGATTGTTCTGTACCTGTAGATGACTGGTGTGTATTTATTAAATTATTTTTGATGCCGGCCTACCGGCGCAGCGGTTGGATTTCCGCTTGTGACGCCGGCGACCTGGGTTCAGGAATGAGCTCAGGTCGTCAGAGGGCCGGCCAGGGGGAGAAGGATCGAGCGTCCCAAGACTGCTCTCCTTCTCCAGGGGGAGGGTGCGGGATGTCGCCGATGCATGGGGACACCTGGTGGAGGCCAGGAGTACCTCAGCATATGAGACCGAAAGGTTTCTAAGGGGCAGGATGGATGCTGGCGTCATTGCACATTCCTGCCCCTCTAAGGGGAGAAAATCTCAGCCTGCCTCTCACTGCCTAAATGATGCCTGCCACTTGGGCTGCTATCGGCTCCCCAGGCTGACTCCCACCCTACCCATTGTTCATGGCACCCAAAAGGGGATGGGTGCCACGTCTCCACCCTGGGGGGTAATCCAGGGGGTCCCAGGAGTACGGCTCATGTGGGGATGCTGCAGCCGAGGGGTCCGTGATCATGGATGATCATGGAGAGAAGAGGAGGCTTAAAAAGTATAAATTAAAAAATAAATAAATAAATTATTTTGATGCTTACTGGTTTATTTTTCATTTTATGTTTCTTTTGCTGTTTGAGCTTATATTGTAAGAATATTACCCGAAGATTATTATTTATTTTCAACCAAGATATATGTTGTTGATTATGAAATAGACATTGGTGGTTGAGGGTTTTGTTGTATACACCAAGACACAACTTATATCAGATGTATGCTAGCAATAATACCCAACAGAATAGGCCATATTAGGCTATATGGGACCACCTCAGGGGCATTATGAGGCCCAACACCATATGCATAAGGCCTTATAGTGCCTGGGGGGGTCCAGTAAATTCCATACTGCCTACCCTGGATTATATTATTGTGCTTATAAAATGGAATTTGGGCTGTATTGTAGGGGTAAAATTAAAATAAAAAAAATGTTTAAATAGTTTATTTATTTAAAAGTTTGGTAACCAGAAAATGCACACTAAGCTGAGGCTCATTTTCAGGTACGCCCTTGGGGAAGGGGAACATAATAAGCATCAAAATACAATCAAACAGAAAAGCAAAATACAGCAATAAATTAAGGTGCAATTATAGTGGCATCAATAAATGGTGGTAGGAATACACCAAGGTAAAAAAAGGCAGCAATTCTGAGTGTTGAAGTCAATTGAGAATTATCAGGGAGCAGCGGGGGGAGGAACAGACAGGTACAAATTCAGTGAGGCAAAGCCCTCAGAGGGGAGAAGGAGGGTGAGGGGAGTGTGAGGGCAAAGAGGTAAAGGGTAGGGTGATGGAGGGGACACAGAAGGGGGGATAGAGGGGAAGGGGAGGGTTGGGGAAGAAGCAGGAGCTAGTAGGGAGGGGATTGATTTCACCAACTGCTTTAGGGATAGTAGGGAAGGGGCACAGAGATGAAGAGGAGGGAGCTGGTTCTAGAGGGAAGGGAGTTGGTAAGAGAAGGTAGAGTGAGCATGAGGAATTGAGAAGTAGCAGGAGTCTCTATAGTGAAAGGGATAGGATGACAAAGCTGAGGGAAGGAGGCAGGGAGTAGAGAGGATAGATAGGAGGGGAGTGAGGTGAACCAGAATTTGCCAATAAGAGACGAGCAGTGGGAGAGGTGGTGAGAGGATAAGGGGGTCATAGAAGGAGTGGAATAGGGGGAGCAGCGAGGTGTACTTGGGGAGAGTTGATTGCAAAGCAACAGAAGGCATCACAGAGGGTGTCCAGCCTGGCAATAGTAGAGGGAGGGGCAGCACTGTAGACTACATTTGCATAGTCAAAAATCATCAGGATTATTTTGACAAGCAGAGCCTTTCATACTTCAGTGGAGAGACAGTACTTGTTTCTGTAGAGGATGCCTAGTTTTGGTCGCAGTTTTGAGTGTATTGCATCAATGTGTGCTAAGAAGTTTAGGTTACTGTGGTGCCACACACCGAGGTATTTATACGTGTACTACCTTCAATTGGCTACCATAAAGGGTGGAGAAGATGGGAAAACTTTGCTAGCTATTGGCTGGTGTCAAAGGTCATGGATGCCATCTTCTTGGCATTTATTTTGATCTGGTTGACCTGGAATCAGTGCAGTATGTTATGGAAATCAAGTTGGAGGGAGGAAGCTACCATCGATGTGGAGGTGCCAGATGCCTAGAGGACAGTACCATTGGCATACAAATGAATATGGGACAAGACACAGATGGAAGAAAGGTCATTTAGAAAAATAGAGAATAGTATGCGGACCAGGGTAGAGCCCTAGGGGACTTCAGCAAGGATGGGAGGGATAAGGCTCTACCAACCTGCACAGATTGATGGTGGTTAGTCAGGTAGGAGTGGAACCACTGAACTACAGAAGAGGAAAGACCAGCTGAGACCAGCTTGTTTAAAAGAGGAGGGTGGAATACCAAGTTGAATGACTTAGTTAGATCGACAAACTAATTGTTTAGTCACCATATTGGTCCTTGTAAGAACACTAGAACTAAATCATCCCTTTCCAAGACAAAAATGTGTGACTTCAGAGGAGCTGACTTTGATAAGATGGCCAACAGAGTAAAGCTAGCCCTGGCAAAAAGAAATACAGGTGAGGGAGTACAGGCAAAGTGCGCAAGTATTAAAGATGCAATACTTGAAGCAACATTCCATTGTGTTAGTGAGAAAAGGAAATGCAAAAGAAGAAGGAAACCATTTTGGTTCTCAAAAACAGAAAAGGTCAGAGTCAAAAGGCTGGCCTTCAGGAAATATAAGTGAACGCAGCAGGATGAAGAGAGGGAGGCATACCAAACTTCCCTGAGGGAAGCAGATAAGGCAGTAAGGCAGGCAAAGGCCCAAACTGAGGAAACACTAGCACGAACAGTAAAAGAAGATGACAAGACATTTTATAGATACATTAGTGAAAGGAGAAAGTCCAGAGGGGGTATTGCTAAGATCAAAGGGGATAAGAGGGCATGTGAGGAGGAGGACCATGTAAAAGCATTTATCCTAAATAGATACTTCTGCTCAGTATTTACTGAAGAGAAGGTAGGGCAGGGCCCACAGCTCAGCATCATGGACACAGGGAGGAGGGAGGTGTGCACTAGCCCCTTCACAAAAGAAAGGGTCCTACAAGATCTTGATAAGCTCAGGGTGGACAAGGCAATGGGATCTGATGGCATACATCCCAGGGTACTAAAGGAGCTAAGGGTGGAACTAGCAGAGCCATTATCAGAACTGTTTAGTGAGTCTCTGAGCACAGGAGAGGTCCCAGAAGACTGGAGATGGGCTCATGTGATCCCGCTCCACAAGAGTGGTACCAGGGAGGAGCAGGGAACTACAGACCAGTCAGTCTTACCTCAGTAGTGGGCAAGATTATGGAGGCACTCCTTAAAGAAAGGATAGTGTAAGACCTGGAATCCATAGGAGTACAGGATCCAAGACAGCATGGGTTTACAAAAGAAAGGTCCTGTCAAAGTAATCTCATAGATTTCTTTGACTGGGTAACCAAAGTGGTGAACCAAGGGGGAGCAGTTGATGTCGCCTACCTTGAATTCAGCAAAGCTTTCAATACTGTTCCACATAGAAGATTGATTAATAAGCTGGATAGGCTCGGGATGAGTCAGACGTTGGTCAACTGGGTGGCATACTGGTTGATGAGCAGAAAACAGAGAGTGGTGGTAAATGGTATACAGTCAGAAGAGATGCAAGTCACAAGTGGGGGGTACCTCAGGGATCGCAGGGTATGTGGGGTAGACAAAGCAACATCTCTGCACTAGAATAAACTCACAGACATACTATTAATATGAAGATGACTGACAAACCAGTGGCACAACACTTCTCTCAGGCTGACCACTCAATCTTAGATATGTCAGTAACGGTCTTGAAAGGACATTTCAAAAGTACACAACAGAGACGGGCTTCTGAGATCTGGCTTATTTTATTTCTAATTATGGTGGAAGATGGCATAAACATTGATGTGGGTTTTATGTTGCATTATTCCACTTAGACATACACAGACCTCTGCTTCATAGGATGGACATATAATAGGACTTCAGTGAGTTTTTGTTTTCTTTTTTATAAAATCCCTTTTAACTGGTTATCAACATGTTGGTTTCTCACCTCAATATTACGTGTGTGTGTGTGTGTGGTGATGGAGGAGAGGGGAGGGTAGCACAGTGTTTTTTTTATGTGGGTGTACATGGAGAGGTGTTATGGGGGTATGGTGGATGAGAGTGTTGGAGTTGGAGTTATACTGAGGTAGGCTTATGTTCCAATACATGGTATAATGTTGTTACTGTTGCTAGGACTCATAGTTCACTTACATAGTGAGTATTTACTTCCTGCTAACTAGTTTTATTTATTTATTTATTTCAATTTGTTAACCAGGTGGACGCACTGAGCCCCGAAGGTCCCTTTTTCAGGGGCGACCTGGAGTTAGTTACACAATGGAAAAATGTTTGCAGATGCAGTACATAACAGAAAAAGCCACTAGTTGTTTGCAGATATGACTATACACCATTAGAGAAATCATACAGTAATCAATAGACACTTCAACATACAATCACAAAAAAGGGAGATGGGGGTTAATTCCATTGGGTTTTTATTCAAACGCCTTAGACTGTTACTGTGCAAATATTACATACTGTCACATTTTTGAATTCTGTACATATTAGAATGCATAATCTTATTTACTTTATTTACTTTGGGGTCCTTGACAGGCTTCATTCCATTGGGTAAAAATTGCAGTGCTTGGTGTAAATGATGTTGTATTAGGTCTCTTGACTCGATAATATAATGTATATATACTTCCTTCTTACTAGTTATCTTCCCCTGGGGCCGGGAGGGGTTAATTCCATTGAGTTTTTATTCAGATTCCTTACACTGTGTCTGTACATATAGTAGTTTTAGTATACACTGACACATTATTGAACTCTGAACATATTAGAATGCATGGTCCCATTTACTTGGGGGTCTTTGATAAGTTGTTTTTATGTTTATTAGTATTTAATGTATAGGTTTTGCTTTTCATTAGACTGGATTCTCAAAACACACTGGGAGATTCAAAATTTATATTAGTGGAGCTCTCTGCTGGAAGTGTTCTTATCTTGTTCTAGGGATATTTGACCTTGAAAGGCTCCTCGGCTAAACACGTATTTAAAGAAGTGTTGAATCCAAAGGTTTTGCTTTTCATGAGACTGAATTCTCATACACACTAGGACATTCATAATTTATGTTAATGAAGCTCTCTGCTCGAAGTATTCTTGTCTTATTCTGGTAACATTTGATATTGGATGACTCCTCAGAGTAAGGTAAACTGGTACTATCTAGTGTCTCTGATGCAAACTTCAGTTGTGGTTTAAATTAGTATTTTAAACCAATGAGAATTATTTTTGGGTTTTTTTATGCATGATCTGGGTGTTAATAGTATGTGATTTTCTGGGTGACTGTCATAAACTTCTGAGGAAGAACTTGTTTGGTTCAAAAGATAAAGTACTTTGTTCTTTTTTTAACATCTTTGTTGGTTCAATAAAAGGTATCAAACCATTTGCTTCTGGATTAGTTAGATCGATAAAGATGGCAGCAGTGATAAGACCCTGGTCCATCCCTTTGAGAACAGAGTTGGTGACATGGAAAAGAGAGGCGATTGTGGAGTGTTTTTTTCTGAAGCCAGACTGGAAAGAGGATAGGAAGCTAGAAGAGTTGGGGAAATTAACTAATTGGGAGTGGACTAGTGACTCCTGCAGTTTGGCAAGGGGAAGAAGGAAAGAGATGGGTCTATATTTTCTGGGGGATGTTGGATCACCTCCTTTGTGGAGGGGGAGTACCATGGCAGTTTCCCAGTTGAGGGAGGACAGCACATAGAGAGAAGGAAAGGTTCAGGAGATGGGTGAGCAGTATATGATAATAGTGGGGGCCAAAAATGTGGAGAAGTTTAGGGTCTAAACCATCAGGGCTGTATTTTGAGGGGTTGAGAGAACTGAGGGCAAGTAAAACTTCCTGAGGGGAGACAGGAGGGAAGTGAAAACCAGCAGATGGGAGGGTTGTGGTGGGGGGAGTGATTGAGGGCTGAAAGGGGGCAGCACATGTGGTGAAGAAATTGTTGAATAGGGAGGCAACAGCAAGATGGTTGGAGACCAGTGAGTCATCTCCTGGGGGGGGGGCATGCTGGGATGGGGGTCAAAGAGGGAGTGGATAACTTTTCAGAACGTGGAAGGGGAGTTTAGGTTGGATTGCAGGTTTGAGTTGAAGTAATGGGCCTTAGCAGCTCCAATAGCCTTGGTGCAGGAGTTTCTAAGAGACTTGTAATGCTGGTAGTCAGAGTTGCAGTGGGAGGTCTTAAAACATGCCAAAGCAAGGCCCCTACTTTTGCATAACTCCACGAGGTCAGGGGTAATCCAGGGGTGATGGCTGTGTTTCACTCTAGTTCTTTTGAGGGGGCGTGGGTGTTCCAGGAGTGGGTGAGGATGGCAGTGAAGAGGGTTAGGGAAATGTCAATGTCTTGGGTGGAGTAGACCAAGGACCAGTTTGCAAAGGCTTGATTGCTCAAAAGAGCATCAGTGTTGATGGATCTTAGGGACTGTGCCAAATATATTTTGTGGAGGATTTGGGGTGGCAGGTTTTTCTAATACAGTAGACAAGGCTATGATAACTAAATACATTTGGGAGCATACCTATGGAGGAGACTCAATGGGGGTGGAAGCATAGTATCCAGTCCAGGATGGAGTGGTTTGAAGAGTGGGGATTTAGTCTAGTAGGTTCAGAGATGAGTTGGGAAAGTTTTAATGCTTTGATGCATTGCTGCATAGAAACATAGTCTTTGATGGCAGATGAGGACCGCTTGGCCCACCCAGTCTGCCCATTTCTCTACCTATTGGATAAGCTACAGATCCTTGTAAACCAACAGTCTACTTCCTCCTACCCCCCACTGGAATTGCCTTCTGTCTGTTCCATGCATTCTTGAATTCCCCCAATGTTTTTGACCCCAAAACCTCCTCAGGAAGGCCATTTCATGTGTCCACCACCCTCTCTGTGAAAAAATACTTCCTCATGTTGCCCCTGAGCCATCCCCCATCTTCAAATTGTGCCCCCTTGTTCTTGCACATCTCTCTTTCTGAAAGATGCTACCCTCTTGGACTTTGTTGATTCTCTTGAGGTACTTGAAAGTTTCTATCATGCTCCCCCTCCCTCCTTTCCTCAAGGGTATAGGCTTAGAGTCAGGGGAGAGTTAGTTTAGGTTAAAGTCACTGAGAACAGCAAGTTCACAAGAGGCAGAGAAGGATGCAAGAGAGGAGAGGGAGTTAAGGAGAGAGGAGGGGGGGACCTTATTGGAGGTGTAAAAGGTGCTAATAAAAATAGGAACGGTGGAGGGAGAGAGTGGTTGAGCAGTAGGAGCTCGTGAGATGAGGGTATCGCCTCTTTATGGGTGACAGAGCAGGAAATGTTTTGGCAGATATGAATAGCAACACCACCACCACTACGTTTACCTCTGTTCTGGCAGAAGAGGTGGAATTCAGAAAGGGTGAGTAGCAAATCTGGGACTCTGGAGGAGAACCAGGTTTCTGATATACAAATTATGTCTGGGGATTGTAGCGATGCTCATACCTTGAGGGAGTCAAGCTTATAGAGGAGGCTTTAAATGTTGAAGTGGAAAAAACTAAGACCATTGGACTCTGAGAAGGGGGGAGTCAGGGGACTGGGATTAGGCTCCACATTGTCAGCTAGATGCAGGAGAAAGAGCATGGGGTTCAAAGAGGATTGTGGTTTATGCTTATTGTATTCAAGGGGGAAGAGGATTGGGAAGTAATAGTTATGGGACAGAAGGGAAGGATGGAGGAATTCAAGGTGAGTGGAGGGGGTAGGAAGGAGGCCAGAGTGGCCAGGATAGGTAGAAGGGTAGGAGAATAGGGTGGCAGGTAGTGGGAGGGGGGAGGCAGAGAGGGTCGAAAGAAGGTTTGAGAAAGGGAGAGAGGGTTGGAATGAGGAGATAGGAAGGGACAAGGGGGATACAAGGGGGATGAGTAAGATAGAAGGGGTGGGGGAAAGTAGAGGGAGGTAGATGAGGATGGTGGGTAGCCAGAGGAACATAGTTACAGAGTAGCAGAGGGGATGGGAGGGGAGAGGAAAGCAGGAGTGCAAAGAGAAAGTTGGACCGAGACTGAGCACCTAGGAAGCAGACAGAGCAGTCAGGAGTGAAAGTTGGTGGGGGGGTAAAAAGGAGATGGGGTGGGGGAGCAAATAGACACCTACAGGGGAGGAGAGTTGGTAGTGGATGCAGAAATTAGGGATGGAGGGGAGGAGAAGTGGGGTAGGAAAAACAACTATAGCAGTCTTGAGATGTGAAACTAAAAAGAAACAGATAAGAGAGCTCAGTACAGGTGTGAGGGGAGAGTATGCAAGGTAGGCACAGGTTGGTGAGGGATGGGGAGAACAAAAGAGTAGTAGAGAACATACAGACAAATATCTAGTGCAATAGGGTTAAGTGGCAATCATGACAAAAATGCAGTCAACATGAGATAACCATTACTTTAAACAAACTAGGAGGCCTGGTTAGCGGTAGCTACTCAAGTTGTAATGGCTGAGCACAGTTGCATAGAAATAAATAAGCATGCGTGAGTTAAAAACAAAATATCTACTCAAGTTGTAACAGTTAAGCAATAAGTGGAGATAAATCAGGTCTATTTAAAATAGGTAAAACAATTTAGGTTACAGATAAACTAAACAGGAGTATAGTGCGAACAAGCCTAGATGTAAAAAAATACATATATCAGGAGACAGTAATTGTAACAGCAAAACTGGACCGAGTAGTGCATGGAACAAGCAGTACTAGAAACGGCTGATAAAAACTTAACTCAAGCAGGCAAACAAGCATGAGTTAATTAGGTACAGAGGGGTGTACAAAAAAGCAGAGGCTCGACGAGAGACTGCTGAAGGGGTCTGCTTTGGGCAGCATGGCTGGCCAAATGGTTGACTCACAGCTGACTCCAGGCAGACTCCTCAATGCCCTTAACAAACAATCCTTTGCATAAATGGTCCGCTGCATGGACGGGCCGCTTAGGCAGATGGCGGTGAAATACCTTAAGCAGAGCTTTGATTGGTTGCAAGAGTTGCTGGGAGGAGGGATTGTGAATGACGGCCAATAGGAGCATCCAGGTGGTCCCACACAGCAATTGGTGAGGGGCAGCGGGGGACTGGATGGCTCAAAACCCCCCTTGCAACCTCTTGCTGTCATCTGGTAAAGCTGCAGCTATGGAAATGTGATGGCCAAAAGTTCTCTGGAGCTTGCTGTGTACAAGTACCACCTTCCTATGCCCTCAGTTGGTTGCAAGAGGTGCTGGGGGAGGGATCATGAGTGGCTCACAAAAGGAGTACCCAGGTGGTCCCATGTGGTGACTGGTGGGGGGTAAGGAGGGAGGACTGGCTAGCTCAAAAGCCCCCTTGTGACTCCTTGCTGGTGTCCAGTAAAGCTGCAGCCATGGAAATGCAGTGACCAAAAGTTCTCTGGAGCTTGCTGAGCACAAGCTCCACCTTGCTAAGCCCCTCAATTGTTTGCAAGAGTTGCTGGGGGAGAGATTGTGAGTGGCTCCCGGAAGGACCAGACAAGTGGTCCCTATAAAACAAATTTTGGCAAAGTATTCCCTCTACTACTGGCTTTCGCAGTAGAGGGTACAATGAGTGTTCTGTGCTATTAACCCTCCCCCTCTTTTAAGAATTTGTCCCCATTCTGCTTCCTTGTCGCTTACTACTTTCTTTTGCATAATAGCCATCTTAAAAGATTGAAAATGACTTCATAGTCATTTTTTGGGATATGTTCAGGACATGCTGTGAGAATTCCACTGCGTCATGAGACTAGCTGTACTTTCTTAGACTGCATAGTTGCAGATGAAGTCACATTTCTAGCTTGTGGCAGTAGTGGGAATAAGCAGGTTGCCAGATGTCAGAAACAATGACAGCACTGGAGTCTGGTATGAAAAATAAAAAAGGTAGTTTTCCTTTAGTTTTATTTTTTTAAAGCAGGTTGTGAGGAGCACTGGCTCTCGGGAGTTACTGACTTGCTATTGAGAACAAGTGAAGGGGCTCTCACCCACTAAGAAAAAAAAACATGGTGGGTTTCAGTTTTGATAAATGCCAACTGCTGCTGGATTTTGTTAGGCAAGCAGTCCACTGGCACAGGGACTGTTATTTACTGATCTCTATCTGCACATAATGAAACCCATGGCAAGGGGTTCAGCCAGTCAGAGACCGGGAAATCTCATTACCCGTTTTCTAATCAGTCATAGTTAAAATATGAACTACATAGATTGTTACAGGTTGCCACCCTTATTTCAGACATATGATCTCAGGCTTATTTTGTATAGTTGAAGTTTGTATACAGAGTGACAAAAGGCATTGCAGATGGTGTCTAATCGGGTAACGGAAGAGGAGCGGTTGGTGCTGTAGACCACATCCGTGTAGTCGAAAATCATAAATACCATTTTGTTAACTAGCTCCTGCTGACCTGAGGAAACATGCTGTCTTTGTTGTGGTACAAGGCTACCAGTGTATGGAAAAGCTTGGAGTTTGGCATCAGTGTGGGTAGAGAAGTCAAGCTTACTATTTAGCCACATGCTGAGATATCTGAAGGCAGAAACCCTTCAAGAGGGGAGCCATCATGAAGGGTGGAGAAAACAGGGATAGGGTATAGCCTGGCTAATTTCTGGATAGTGCCAAATGTCACAGACACCACTGTGTTAGTGCTGGCCCAGAGTTGGTTAGAGTGGATTCAGTACAGGATGTTGTGGAAGGCTTGCTGGAACAAGCCTTCCACTGCTATGGTCAAAAGGCCAGAGAGGTACAGCAGCACCAGTCAGGATGCAGCACAGTAATGCTGCGGCATATCACAAAATGATGCAGTATGCTGCAGAGAACAGTGTATCACAATTAGGCCCTTGTTTACTAGAGTATTTTGTAACATGACAGTTACTGCAAGGTTCTATGTCACATTGTGGCTGGCTCTAGTGTAGATAACTGTCATCTGCAGGCATGTCTATATGTGGGCTAACACAAACCAAGGGAGTGGGGGAAACTTTGGGTTTGATGGTGAATGGGCTATAAATCCACCTAGCACATCACTTTGTCACACCATTGCACATTATTCTGTGACAAGGAATCTGGCCTGCTGAACTTCAAGTGGGAGTTGGGGGAGGGCTCATATACACATATATGTGTATGTGAGGTATCCCACTGTGAGAGTGGAATAGTTTCTCTATTTACTTATACTGTATGGTCTATCTCCTTCAAACTGTATTGTGTATTCTCCTGTATCTGTGGATAGCCTAGTGTAATGTCTAATTTCTCCTGTACAGTAGGTATCACCATGCCTGTCTATATTGTAATGAGTTTGACCCAAGTGCGTATTATGTAATAGTAACCATTCTGATGTTATGTGCTTTTACCTATGTCTGTAACTCTCCTGGGTGGTGACTGAAAATAGGCAATTTCTTTGTCTAGAGCACTTACCTGGTAATCAAAAACTAAATAAATAAACAAATAAATATAATAAGTGGCTATCAATTTTTTCAGTAGGCCAAGCCAGTTGATATTTGACATAATAACTGGCTGGTTATTACAGCAAACATGCGCCTTTCAACAGAGCAGCTGTGCTCGAGACTCGCTGTGTCACTGTTTCTCGAGCACAGCAGTCAGTTCAGCGATCACCACAGTTTCACTTTTACAAGTGAAACTAGATCACAGAACAGACTAATTAAACCAACTCTGCATAAATAAAACTAAAACTAACCTGAAATAAAACGAATAGTACCTCAAACACAGTTCCGCTTGAGACTGCCTTACCGTCTGTTTCTTGAACACAGCAGTTCCTGTATCACGGTGACCAGAAAAGAACTGAGACGTTTTTGGGGGCTGGGGGAGAAAAAATTGATGACTAGTGATTATATAAAATAAAATATGGGATGGTGAGATTACTCAAATTTAAATCTGGGCTATGCCCCCCAAGGGTCTCTACACCCTTGCAACAGGCCTCCCGACCGGCACACACTCGTAATGCCACTAAAGCCATCTTCCAAGTACCTAGAGCCAGGACCTCACTCTGCCAAAGATCCTTTCACCATAGAGCACCTGCCTGGTATAACTCCCTCCCTGCACACATCACAAACATCCCTAGAACTGGCCAGTTCAAAATAGCCCCTACGAAATACCTTGTTGATAATCGGAGCTGTACTTGTCTCAATAATACCTTCCAGAGTACCCTGAAAATCCCAGCCTACTAAGCACTGGTCTCTGTCACAGAGTACGAATAAGCCTTGTATAGTTAGTGCATCTTGTGTTTGCTTTATTGTTTTACACCTTGTATCTCACCTGTATTGTTACCAATGTCTCACTTCACATTTTTGTTGTCCACCCTCCCTGCGACAAGGTACCTTTGTAAACGAGTCTCTGACTCAAAGGTTGTAAATCTGATTGTATGAAATAAATAAATACTTGTTATTTATAGTTCAAGTATCTGTTTCGAGTTCAATGCCCAAGTTGGCAAGTATAACATTATATCAGACACCAGGAAATTTTAACCCCGCTATCTAGTAAAGATTCATACATACTAATATCATTATTATTAAAGATGAAATTGTACTTGCCAATACTGGTTAACAATTATATTTTTAATTTAAGGTGTCAATGTCATACATGCACAAACATGCCATCTACTGCAGAGAATATGTGTTGCAACTTATATCTGGTGGTAAGAGAATTAAAGGAAGCAAAGCACATCAAATGTATTGTAGATCACCTGGAATTCAATACTTGTTGTTTGGAGCAATATAAATTATGGTCATCATTAAATTAGTTTATCGAATATGATGGCCCAACTGGAGATAAAGTTACACGGTAAGAGTTATTATTTTGTTTCCTTTTCAGTTACACAAATTTAATGTTAGTGTTTGCACATCATATGTCAGAATTTCATGTTAAATACTTTACATACTTGTTATCTATGTCACCATAAAAAACCTCAGTCAAACCTGACTGCCACTAAATACCAGAGTCACGTTTATATGGACACTAGTGATTCTGCTTCACGGTTCTTGTTTCACATATGAAATGGGTAAGGAAATCCTTATGTCCTGATTGGTTAAGACTTGATTCTAACCATTGTCTTCAGAGAACACTACCAATGGCTACAAACAAGTCCCTAGCAACCAGAACACAGTACATTCCATATCTAGGTGCTAGTATAGAATTCTCATTTTTTTCAATGCTAACCATTTTTTTCTCAGTCCTTGTATTTCTGTATACAGTATTTTTTCCCATGTATTTTCCCAATATACAATAAATTCAGACCTGGCACACACAAACTTGTACTTCTACAGTACAGCATTTGGTTCACCCATCCATCCATTTACCAATGTCATCCACCTCCTATTCACTCACTCAGTTGCTTCAGCACCTGCTCATTCACTTTCTCTTCCATACAGCTCATTCACTTTCTGTTTCCTACAGTTGCTCTCTCACTTCAATGGGCATCAGTCTCCTGGTTTCCCCCATCAGCCAGCTCAATTTTTTTATACAGGTAGTCCTTGCTGCCTGCAGTAAAACTGAATAACTGCGATCACTGCTACTGCCACACTCACTTTCTTCTGAGTCCAGAAAGAACAAGCAGTGTGGCAGTAGACCTGACCCAGCAGCCCACTTCTATCTGTGGGAGTGCTAGCCATGAAAGTGTTGGTGTTTTCATTGAGACTGTGATCTCTTTATGACAGGGCACTTAGGGGTTCAGACAGCTGTCCTCCAAATTGGGTAACTAACTTTTTAACATTCAAGTATATAAACAGCAAAAGGAGGGGTTGGTATTTTATTATTTTTTCCAACAACTCTACGCAATGTGCATCTCATGGTTGACACTTTATAGTTTTGCCCACATCTCCCAAGTTTGGGAATTATTTTCCCATGCATAGCAGTACACAAAAAATATTAAATTATTTATTTAAAACCTGTGTGTGATAGCTGTTTCAGTTTTTTTTAACATGGTATACACATTCTATATGAGCAATAGTGCACTCCAGGTACATTTGTTGTACTAGGTTTACCCCACTGCCAGGGGTTAAATGCACTCAACTTTGCCTTGTGCCTTATTCTTTATATATGGCTCTCATTAGGTTTGTGAGGATAATGGAGACCATCCTTACACAAGACATGGTGTGGATTTATGTAACTGTGCAATGCAAAACGCAACACATACTAACTAGCTTCTAGCTGCTTATAGTAATCAACAATAACAAAATAACATAACTATGTATATGTGCAAAAGCCAAGGCTCCATACAGATACAGCTACAGATCCACAATACCCAAAATACAATAGATCCTTTGCCTGCAGTTTTATTTTTAACTTATTACCACCTGGAGCACTTTTTGAAGTCTGAGTTTTCCATTGCTTAACCTTGATACAAAATGTCTGCCGAGGTATAATTCTGTTAAACAGTGAGACCCCGATATTCATAAAGGAGTGCTATCCAACTGAATATTGCACCATGTTGGTGTAGTGCTAAATGAAACAGCTGCCTGGACATCAACCTTGGCTGTTTATAGCCCACAGGATATAGAGCTACCCAGAATGGATAGAGACAAGACCCTTGTGGGCTATATTCAGCCACAACATGTAAATTCGCAAACTCGGCAATGCAAAGTGTTACGGTGCATTTGCATGCCCTTTTAGGCTCATTTGCATAGTGTGAAACAGTTCGTTCACGCCCATCTGATAGTGTGCTTGAGGAATTCTTTTGTGTCTAGTTTCACTCCCAAAGCCCAGGATGCATGTTCTGTTTACTTAAGCAAATTCTCGATGTATTAAATCACTGCATATTGTTTTGCTCCTACTCAAATATTTTCTAATGGGAAGTGTTTTCGCATACACTTGTTTTACAGCTGCTGCTTGCCATAAAATTGTGTGTTTTTATACTAAAAAGCAGCAAAATGTCAGCTCACAAACACTGGAACTGCCTACAAAACACCAGAGCTTGGGAATAGGATAATAACAGCAGATAGTTTTTATTAAAGCATAAAAGCAGCACTCACCTCCGTATGACCAGCTGAAGATTTTTCACATAGTCTCAGGGTATTTTTCCAAGACCAGTGGTTGTGAGGCAACTTTTTGCTGCTTTTTATACTTGTTGTGTTGTTGACTCCTATCATGGATCCCTTTTAGCCACCTTAACTGACTTACTCAATGTTTTTATACTGTATGGGAGAGTTCATTTGTACCATCTATGTTTCAAAAAAAAAAATTACATTTCAAGTCATTCCATTCTGATGTATTCTTTGGTGTTTAGTGGAAACTTCCCAGCCCCCTCATTCACCTGTTTGTTAATATTAAGTAACCCCAAGTGTCCAGTGCTCCCCCCACCTGTGATAACCATTTTCCAAATATACAACATTTGTGTCATGGGCCATTCCCCCCCTCAACCATCACATGTGCTCACATACTGCCATCACCACAAATCCCCCTTATTACCCATGTGTCTGGCAATCTATAAAGCCTGATATGGAGACTGGCATAACCCTCCTCTCACCTCCTTGGCCGGCTGCCATCTGAGCTGTTAGAGAGCATGTGTGTAGTATTGTACATGCCCTCACTGACAGCACATACTGTATGGCTGTCGGTCAAAAAGGAGGGCTGTGCTGGTCACCATATCTGGCATCACTGATCACCAGATATGGGTTAGAATGGTGGAGGGGGGTTATGGGAGGTTGTAATATATGAGTGGGTGGTGCGGGTGGGTGGACACTGGACCACCACTTTTTACAACTGATGATCAAGGGGAAGGGGGAACCACTGGACACCAGGATGTACTTAATAGTTATAAACAGGTAACTGGGAGGGAGGGGTGTACCACTGGACAAAAGGGATGAACATAATAACACATAATGGGTGTTCATGTGTGTGGGTTGCCAGTAGACACGAAAGATAGGTTTGATAACACAAACAGACATGGATAGTTTTAATAGCACAAAACATGTATTTGGGTGTTGAGGGGTGCCACTAGACACAAGAGATAGATATAATTAACTAAAATGGAGGATTGGAGGTGGGCTGCTACAATACACCTACCCTGCTTTCAAGGGTGGATGCACCCTGTTAAGAGGTGGTTTTCAGCATCTGCAATTAGTGCCACTTTGGATGCTGTTTACAGCCTTTACAACCCTTTGAAGAAATCCCTGAGCTGATATTCATGAGGGAACCCCATTACTTGCATAAGCAAAGCACTATTATAGTGCTTTTGTACTGCGGGTTTTTGCTGGTCTGAAGGGGCTTATGAATATTATCCAGTCAGAAGATCCAGCACAAATCAATACTAGCACACTCACTGATTCTGTTAGCAGGTGCGTTAAACTTTGAATATCGGGCACTAACTATATTCCTCATGCCACAGTCTAGGATCTCACTTAGTTACCCTCAGTGAGATCTACCATCCCTATCAATATCCAGAAGTGACATGACCTGGCACCCCCATCCCTACCCATTTGTGCATTTCTCACCCACATGCATTCTGTCATCTGGCGTGGAGGTGAATATATGGTGATTCATTCAAGCTTGCTACAGGCCATATTTAGTGTTGGAGCTGATCACCATTAGTACATCATCTGTCAGGCACTGATGCACTATTTCCAGTTTTCTCCTGTCCTGCCACCAGAAGCACTCAGCATAATTTGATGCTGGTGACACCCAACACAAAAAAATCATCATCAACCAGACCGCATACCTACTGTGTTTCAAAATGTGTCCTAAGCATCCATTTAAAGATGTTAGATAGTATAAAAAAATCATAATTATACAACTACAATGACATTGTGCTTGCATCTGTAGGATAATACTGAATATTGAGTTACGTCAATATTACTTATGAAATGAGTAGAAAGAATGCTAGGTCATGATGGGCCAAGAGGTACTTTCATCAGTGCCATTATCCCAGCACAACAGCCCAGCTGCAAGTATCGTGAGAAAAAATATGTTTAAAAAATACATCTTACCTACAAAAATGATGCATTTCATAATCACAGTAAGTCACTCCAGGGAATGTGTAATTGTATGCTAACAGCCCTTCTCATGCAGTTAAGTTAAACCAGCAGTGTATGACAGAGGTAAAAGGTCTAACTTTACACATTTTAGCAAAATTTGGATGACCCATTATAATGCAAATTTTATAATATCCTTCTTTTTACAATTTCATCCCTGTATATTATTTTTTACACAAGCAAATTAAGGGAACAAGTGCTATTTTAAGAAATTATTAAGCCACATTTTCATTATTATTCACAGCTGTGTTATAGCACTTGTTGTCCCATAATTAGTCAGTTTATGTTGAATACATTATATTTCAAAATCATTGCCTGTATCTCTCACTTCTGATATATGCTAATAAATAGTTTCAATCTATTTCTAAAAATGTTTAGACTCTTACAAATACTTTACTGTGTATGCATCATTTCTGAAGTTTGTAAACACAATACTGATTTACAGTATCACTTGTTTATTCTGAAATATTTGAATTATTTCTTTTCTGAATAAAATTATTCACTAACATTTGTAATTTCCATTACTGACAATCACATTAGAGACGTGGTTCTATACTTTGGTTATCCATTCCCCATCTCTCTTCTGCCCAGTATGTTGAAGCAACAATGATCAAGGGACTGAGTGGATCAGCCTTCCCCACTGCATGGTTACAAGATGAAGAGCATGTAGAACAGTGGTAAAACAAAGTGTTTAAGCAAGCAGAAATACCTGACAAGATGTGTGGTATTGGGCAATACCGGACCGTACAGGAGGTTAGAAAATGGGTTAGTGGAACAATGCTATATGATCAGTGGAGAGTACCCAACTAGCAGATAGGTATCTTGTAACAGAGACTATTAAATAATTAGTTATTGTGCCTGTTTGCCTTTTTACAGTAAAACTGATTAGCATGAATGGAATACATTTATGACAATGCCCACTATTGGAATTGAATGTTTAAAGCAAATTCTGCCAGTGGCAAAGGTGGGGCTTGATATCATTATTACTACTGACTGAACTCGCATATGCTGCTTACTACATTACAGACTATATTGATGATGTGTTACCTTTTTTCATTGAAAAACCTTAAAATGGACCAGATGAAAAAGAAAAAGGTGTTGCACCTCATTGCGCCACTGGGTGGTCTGTTATAACCCAATACAGCCCACTGTGTCAGATTTTATTGAGACATACACACATGCACAATGTGAATCATTTTATGCAGTGATTTATGTGTTGCAATTTAAACCCCACTCCCCCACACCCAATAGAAGAGCCACTATTGGCCAAAATAGTTTTAAATTTATACTTGTTTACTGTCATGTTTCTGTAATTGTTGCACTCAAAATTTTACTTGCCCAATGTGATCACATGCTTTCATTCACATTACTGTAAAGGCTGATAACAGACCAGACTGCTATGCATATAAGAGGAGAGTGGAAGTTCAGCTTATTAAGCTTTTTAATATATCTGTTTAATTGATTAATAAGGTTAAATTAATTAATTAGTAGTGTGCACAATATTGGAAAACATACTTCAGAAATGAAACATATAGATTCAGTCTAAGTGGTAATATAAAGAATGATTGACCATACAATTTGCTGGTCAGATGTCATAAAACTGAGTTAATAAGTACAATACTATTCGACTGTAGTTATACAATGGTCATTTCACATATTTCAATAAGATAATGGACTAAGTCAATCTGGTAGTAGATACAGTATTTTGAAACATTCTATATATAGTAATACTATATATAGTAATAAGTACATTAAACAAACAAACAAAAAAAAAGAAAAAATTAAGGGCACATTATGACCATAACTTCACTTGATTGATGGCATCTTTGTACTGACTATCTATTTCATATAATTTATTAATTACATAAATTGACTGCAGTCTAAATACATTCTTTTCCTCGTTCTCATTTTAGTGACTTAAAATCTTGTATAAACCAACAAATGTTATTCTTCCATATCATACTCCGTGTCAATATCCAGCATACAACTAGAGATAAGGGAATCTGGTGATGGATCTTCATATCTGTAGAAGAGTTTAAATAAAATATACTGTAAATTATCAGTCTGTAAATATAAAAGTTGCATTTACTTATTAACATTACAAATATGAAATCTAGTTTATTTAGAATTAGTTCTATATCTTTCACAGTTAATGATATTTAGATTTTTAGAAAGGGTCTGAGAAATACATCTTCTTGGATGTCTGTAAACTTACTATCCATTTAAATGTTATTCTTGGCTTCGATGGAACTATTCCCCTGACCCAGGTGCAACCAAGACTACCACAGATTACCTATAATATGATTAGGATATTGTAAGCATTCTTGACTGTGGATGGATCTGGGAAGGATAAAGAGGCAGGTACATGATGCATTCCTCATCCTATGCCATTATGGTTCTTATTCACTACCACTGGCATAATGTGACTGTCCAGAGGAGACACTAGTAGTAGTGGCCAAGGATGATGTAGTGATCCTCTGGAGTGCAGGCCCTAAGGTGAAAGGTGGAGACACCCAATAGCTTAAGAAGCAAATTCTGGTGGGGGATTCAAATGTTAAGGAGTAAGGTTTTGAGGAAATGAAAGGAACAAAAAGAGGGAAATAATGTGAATACTTGGTGCCCGTTGTTATGGCTACAGGCAGGGCAGTAAGCTGGATGTCATCGTCCACATGGGAACTAATGACCTTGTTAATGACAGAGATGGGATTATGCAGTGGGATTTTATGGAACTGAAGATGATCTCAGGCAGGTAGCACATTCATTGGCCTTTGCTGAGGTGTTTCCTGTCTATGACCTAGGGGATGATAAGAGTTCTCCACATCATGAGATTATGGAGCAAGCAATACTTAGGCACAAATACTTACCTTGTCCTACTACAAATCCACTCCTTATGCACCACAGCATCTGTTAGCATTGCTTGCTGCCATGTATCACTTCACTTCCATCATGGGATAATCAGATGTGAATATGCCTATGTCCCTTTCTGACATAGTAACTGTAAGAACATCCACACACTCTGTTTTATACACATCAACAAGGTGTTCCCCACCACATGTGTATGACTTTGAACTTTTTAGCATTCTAAATCCAGCAACCAACCCCATGCCACTCCTCAAGTTTCCATAGATCCCTTTGCATTCTCTTCACCCTTTCTTGTGTGTCCACCTTGTTACAGATCATCACACAGATTTTCACCATCTTCTAAAATACAGTTTTAATAGGTTTACAACAACAATCTGAAATGTTGTGTTATGGCCACATTCCTAATTTTGGCTTCCGTACCATATTCTGAAACTATGTCACCACTGCATTCTAGAATTGTGCATGACAAGTATATAACATAGGTGGCAGTCACTAAACATCATTTGAAAATGAAGAAAATAATTCCAGCTCTCTGACTGGCTAAGCAACTTGTCTAGGTGGGCATGTATGAGACAACAATACCCATTTAAAACAAGTCTCTCTGCCAGCTGGCATTACTACCAAAAAATCAGCAGTCACATCGAATTTAAAAAATTGCTGACTGCCATTTTTCTTCTCCTGCTTACCGAGCAAGTTAACAAACTGATGGCTGCTCCCCCATCCCACTTAATGTCAATCAGAATAAAGCAAATAAAATTAAAACTGGCTACTTTTTACTTCCACATCCTTCCATAGCTGCCCAAGTGCTGTCTGTTGTGTTGCATTTCAGTAGCACATATTTTCCTTATCCTGTGGCTGCCCGAGTGCTCTCTTGCCCTGCAGCACATCTCCATCTGTGAAGACAAAAATCAACAAAGTACCAGTAGTCCCATACCAGACCTAGCTCTACAGTATCATGATCGCTGTCCTTCTGCTCAGCATTTTAAACAGCTAAGTAAGGGGAACATACTTTTACTACATAAAAAAACACAGCTTCGGAACAGGAAAAAAGACACAGCTTCTAAACAAAGTGCACATTATAAAACACAGTAGCACTGCACAAAACAGTGTCCTCTACTGCCAATGCCAGCAGTGGAGGGAGTACTTTGCAGAAAAAGTTTATAAATTTAAATTTACTATTTAAACATATTTCGTTTTAAATGTTAACGCTTTTCCTAACCAAATGTACAAATTCCCAGTTTCTAATTGCAATGATACCCTCCAGGATGGGCAGTATGGGCTATACTCACCCTTTCAGGGGCTATACATTATGCCCCTGTGTGGGAAGGTATGACCCAAAACTGTCCGCCCTGTCAGGTATTATTGCTTGCACAAATCCCTCTCACTCCCCACATGATTAGACAGTGTTTTGATACAGTATGTTCAATAGATCTCCCTAGGCAAACACATGACTATCCCGGATCAGTTTGGTTAGGATGTACTGTAAGTATGGAAAAGAGGTAATGGATTCTGTATATTACCTACCTTTCAATCAATGATGTTATATTAAATCAGCTCCTGCAATAGCAATCAACATGTCCTTGTCAGGCTTCAAAAATGCAGATGAAATAGGAGATGGAATCCATGAGTTATCTTCCAGCCATGTTGATACTTTCTTATAGCTACAATCTTTAGTGATATAACTTCATTCATTAGGTCAATCACATACTCTGAAATCATATACACATAAGTGTTTTTTTTTATGTTTGTAAGACATGTATACACTTGCAATGCTATTCTTGAAGCTCTCACAGTATATGCAAAGAATTCTAATGTAAATTGTGTTTCTTTCATATCGAATTATACTGCACTCTTCTAAACACACATATCAACAATAGACCATGGTTGATGCAATCTAGATAAGTGAATCAGTAATTATGGTTTACTGTGTTATAAGCTAACAACAACATAGAATGCAATAACTCTATATTAGTATCCAAGATTATCATTAGTCGATATACTGTAGGAATGCTAGATGATCATGTTAATTCAATACTATATGAACTTAACTGTTGATCTGAATATTAGTAAGTCGCTGGATATTGATGGCCGCTGTCAAGACCAAGAGACTCATAAACCATTGATGAATGGCAGATGATGAATGTCCATAATTTTTCTAGTGGCCAGTAGCAGTCAGGAAAATTGTTGACACTAGATATAACATATCCCTTTGCAAAAAAAAGCCTCTTTCAATTATGTATTCATATGTGTTTTGTCTCATTCACTGTATTACACACTTGAACACGATCAGACAGCTATCTGAAGTAGTCCGCCACATATGAATATATATTCATTCATGATTATTCTTATCCCTTCTCCCACTACATTAAACAATTTGGGTATGTTTATCTATTTATTGTTTATTGAAAATAATCAGAATCAACCTTTGAGCACAAATTGCTCATTTGCAAAGGTTCCATATCATAGGAGAACAATACAGTAGACAAAAGACAGTACAAATTCATATTAGTCAGCTCAAGTGGAGCCTCATTGCAGGGCTACTAGTGGTTACATAAGGTATACATGATAAGCATGGTACACTATAATACAAATAAATAAACCATTTGCAATAAATTAAAGTAGCAGTGTGACATAATGTAATACAGCATAATTAACACATTTGTGGAAAGATCAGAAAATAGCATATTACAAATTATGCTCAGGAAATGCTAACACCACCGCTGTTCAGGTTGGGTCAAGGCAGTGGCAAGCTGAGTTCAGGGCAATATTAGCCCTGAAGGCCCATTTGAATTGTAAGATCTTGGGTAGACTAGTTATGCTGGCAGGGAGTTCATTTTGCCACATGGCTGCCTGGTTAGTAAAGGAGCACTGACCCAGCTTGTTCTTCATGGTGGGATTGCTAGGGTCTGCCGGGTCATGCTCCATGTGGTTTAGGTGATATGGACAGGTCTCATAAGGGAACTAATGGCTAGTGGTGTAAGGCCTAGGAGTGCTTTCTCAGCCAGTAAGATTGTTTGGTAGTGTAGCCTGGCAGAGAAGGGGAGCTAGTTTGTAAGGGCATATAGATTGCAAGTGTGTGTGTATTTATGTGAGCCAGTTACAAACCAGCATGCTTTACTGAGCAGCATTCTGACTCTATCTAAGACCGTGTCAGTGGGTGACCCATAGATTGGAAGACCATAGTCAATGAATGAGAGCACAAAGCGAGGTACTGGCTGGCATTTTGCTTCCTCAGTTAGATTCAGCCTCTGTCTGAAGAGTACTCCCAGCTTCCTATTTCCAATCACATGACATTGTCCACATGCTCTTTGAATGGTAGGGTGCCATCTAGGATGACCCCCAGGTATCTAAAGGTTTTTACTTGCTCCATTAGGGCATCCAATGCATTGTGTAAGTTGAGTAGAGTTGACCTATTCTTATCATGTGTCCCTGTGAAGAGCATAGTTTTAGTTTTTTATATAGTTAAAGAACAAGTTTATTGTACTTAAACAAAGATTCTAGGGTCTCAAAGCTGTGCTGGAGTTCTTGAGTAAAGTTGTTTTGCAGAGGGCTGCTGTAGTATATCACTGCATCATCCGCATATAGCAGCATCTTTGCCCTAGTACTCACTTTAGGCAGGTTGTTGATAAGACTGAATAGTAGAGGGCCCTAGATTAACCTCTGTGGGGCCCCTACTGTGACCATCCTCTCACTTGAGAGGACCTCATTTATCTTCACTCTCTTTGACTGATCATAGAAACATAGAATGTGATGGCAGATGGGGACCAAAGATCCATCTAGGGTTCCCTAAGTGCTACCCTCCCTTAGAATTTCTTAGGGACAATCCCTGTATACCTATCCCAAACAGATTTGAATTGCCGTACTGTTTTGGAGTCAATGACTTCTGTAGGTGGGCTATTCCATGGAGCCACCACCCTTTCCGTAAAGAAGAACTTATGTATGTTACCCTGGAACCTCCCTCCCCTTAATTTCATTTCATGACCCCTTGTCCTTGTATAGCTATTGCCCAGAAAGAGTTCCTGAGTAGGGACTGTGTTTATGCCCTTCAGGAACTTGAATGTCTCTATCATGTCACCCCGTCTCTGCACTGCTCCAGTGAGTACATGTTGAGTTGCTGTAATCTGCTTTTGTATGGCATTTCATGGAGCCCTTGTACTATTTCTGTTGCCCTCCTCTGTACCATCTCTAGTCTATCCATGTCCTTCCTGAGATAAGACCTCCAGAACTGTACACAGTACTCAAGGTGGACCTTACCAGGGACTTGTATAGTGGCACGATCACTTCCCTCTTTCTATTTGTGATGCCCTTTTTATGAATCCCAGCATTTTGATGGCCTTTTGCATTGCTTTTTCACATTTTCTGCCCACTTTTAAGTCATTAGAGATGATGACCCCAAGACCCCCTCCTGTTTGGTGGCTGTTAACTGCCCTCCTCCAAGATGGTAGACTGTCCCTTGGTTGGTCTTGCTCAGATGCAATACTTTGCATTTTTTTGCATTAAATTTTAAGTGCTACATGCTGGACCATTTTTCTAGCTTGAGCAGGTCACTTTTCATTTCTTCCACTCCCTGAGCAGTGTCCACTCTGTTGCAGATCTTTTGTGTCATCTGCAAACAGACTCACCTTCCTGCCCAGCCCCTCAGTGATGTCACTTATGAAAATTTTGAAAAGTAAAGGACCCAGGACGGACCCCTGTGGCACCCCGCTGGTCACCCTCCTATCCTCTGATGCTGCCCCATTGACCATCACCAACTGGTTCCTCTCACTAAGCCAGCTCCTAACCCATAATACCACTTCCTGTCCCACTTCTGTATGCTCAAGCTTATTTAGCAGCCTTCAGTGTGGGACTGAGTCCTGATCAGTGAGGTAACACCTGAACCATGATGCAGTTTCCTTAGAGAGGGCAAGAGAGTGTAGCTTCCGTGATTAGCAATGGATGGTCCATGAGATCAAATGATTTTGTTAGGTCTATGTAGGTAGCACCAGCTACTTGCCCTTTGTCAAGAGCCTCGTGGAGAGAGTTGGTGTACTCAGTAAGAATCGTGATTGTTCTGTACTGTGCTGCTTTCTGAATCCATGTTGTTCCATGCACACTGGATTATACTTGTTTAAATACTCCATGGGCTGATCTGACACCATCCTTTCTAGCGCCTTAGACAGAGGGGACAGAATTGAGATAGGTCTAATGTTATTGACATTTGAGCTGTCCCCAGTCTTAAAGAAAGGTGTAACTATAGCTTTCTCCCAAATCTATGGAAATTGGGAGAACCTCAGTGAGAGGCTGAAGATTTTATTTGGGGGGAGCTACTTCATTGAGAACTATAGCTAAGAGCTTCATGTCAATCCCATTGACTCCTGATCCTGGTTTTAGCTAGTGCTCACTTAATGCATTTGATGGTTTCCCCTAAAGTGACATGCCTGAAGTAAAATGTAGGGATGTTTGTGCTGGTGTTCTTGTGGACCTCCTCAGCTATTTGTGAGTGGGGTTGATTGGCTGGGAGCACTGAGCTTAGATCAGTGAAAGCTTTTTTTGAAAGTTTCAGCTATGTCTACTGGGGAGGTGAACACACCTCCGAGGGTGGTTAGCATGGTTGGTGGGGCCTTATTACTCTTTCCCATTAGCTCTTTTATGGTAGCCCAGAATTTCTCACTATTACCATGGCTGTCTTTAAACTATTCATTGTAGGAATCCACCTTTGCTGTTCTTATTAGCCTAGTGCACTTGTTTCAGGCCTCATTGTATTTGTTTAGACCAGCAGGAGCCCCAGTGTCTTTTGTCCTATTCCATAGATTGTCCCGGGTCCGCATGAGGGTGAGAAGAGCAGCCGTGATCCAGTCTCCAGTGGAGCATTTGACTTTAAGCTTCTTGTAAGAGGCAAGTTTATCACAGGCTGCAGTGAAGTGAATTGTAAAATATTCTAGAGCCAGATTTTAACATCCGAACAAATATCCAATGGGGTCTAGTCAGTTTTGGCTAGATACTCCTTGAAGTCATTGATGAGTTGCTTGCATAGAACCCTGTTGTTGATTATTCTATGAAGGGATTTCTGTATCTGTGCAGTCCACTCATGCAGTACTGGTGAATGGTCACTAATAGCATCTGGTAGCACTTGAACCCTAACCAACCTGTCAGGGTGGCTGGTGAGTTCCCAGTAAATTAACATTTTGGTGCCTATCCTATAATTCACCCTCGTGTGGTCCTTAACTACCTGAGTCAGACAGAGGCTTGCAATTAGGTCCTTGTGAGTGGTGCTTGTGCTAGATGACCAGTTGATTTTGAAGTCCCTTGTTACTATTGTTTCCCTATTGGAGCATGCTTGGGAGTGGTAATTAATGAACAAGTTGAGGCCCATCTTCTGTTTCCCCATCGGGATGTAGACTGTTAGCAGGTTGATGACTTTTTTGCTATCTCCCATGAAAATTCTAACAGCTAGGCATTCACAGTCGGGTGAAGGGGACACAAGCTGGTATGCCCCTCTCTCTTCCTCTCCAATTTGATAGACCACATTAGTCAACACCATAAAGTATAGGGTTATGAAGTTAAATTGTTTGCCATATATGAACAAGATGTATTCATTATTATATCTTTTAAATCAAAAAAGTAGTTTACTATATAAAAATGATTATCAAATTGCATTACTGTCTGTTGCTAATACATTGATTTGCTTAACAACTGGTGCACCAGACCTTGCCTTTGGGAAAGATATGCCCATTTTCTTTTAACAGCTGTAGGGATTGACTGTACCCTTGGTAAATTTTCATTAAAGTGCATGGCAGTAATGAGTAGCTTGAGTGCAACCAAATGCATGACAGTTAGCACCTAGAAACTTCATTGAAATCAATCATAAAGAATAACATATTGGCAACCGTATACAATAAGGCCGTGTTTCCATCTAGAGGCTCAGATGACAGCATATGAATGTTGCCAGCAAAGCTCAAGTGGTCCACAATGTCATATCAGCCCTGAGATGAAAACAAATGTTGCATTATGCTTGGTTGCACATATTTTATTTTATATAGGATTTGTGTTTTTTTCTAACAGGAGCCAAATAAATGCTCCTGGCCACCAACTGCAAACACAAAGATTGCTGTTTCTCTGTTCTGTTCTATTATCAAAATGAAATTCACAGACTTTTTTACAAGTTGAAAGGTACAACTCTGTACATTAGGTTGTCAGTATGCAGCTTGGTGTTTTGGTAAATGAAGACTTTAAAATGTTATGTGAACAGTGATGAACGACAGGTGAGCTATGTGCTCATGCCTGAGCTAAGTGGTTACTCACCTCGCCCCCACTCCGGCACCCATGTCTAATGGCATTTTACAGCGTTCTGCTACATACGACTAAAGAAGCTTTTCTTTATGTTCTGTTGTACTAATGGAACATGGGACAAACTCAAACAGAACTTCTCCTACCTCTTAGTAGTAGTGGATTCCCTGCAGGGGAGGGCCTCAAACAACTGGTGCAGCAACCCACAAGAGACAGGGCTATCCCAGATCTAGTACTGACTAACAAGGAAGGGATCACAGACCTCCAGGTAGAAGGTCACCTGGGGGGCCAGTGACCATCACATGGTATGGTTCAATTTGGCTACTACATCTAAATCATCCCATTCCAAGGCAAAAATATGGGACTTCAGAGGAGCTGACTTTGATAAGATGGCTAACAGAGTTAAGCTAGCCCTGGCAAAAAGAAACACAGGTGAGGGAGTACAGGCAAAGTGGGTGAGCATTAAGGATGCAATACTTGAAGCAACATCCCATTGTGTTAGACAGAAAAGAAAGTGCAAAAGAAGAAGGAAAACCACTTTGGTTCTCAAATACAGTAGCAGAAAAGGTCAGAGCCAAAAGGCTGGCCTTCAGGAAATATAAGGGAACACAGCGGGATGAAGATAGGGAGGCATGCCAAACTGCCCTAAGGGAAGCAGGGAAGGCAGTAAGGCAGGCAAAGTCCCAAACTGAGGAAACACTAGCACGAACAGTAAAAGAAGGTGACAAGACTTTCTATAGATACATTAGTGAAAGGAGAAAGTCCAGAGGGGGTATTGCTAAGCTTAATGGAGAAAAGGGAGCATGTGAGGAGGAGGACCCTGTAAAGGCATCTATCCTAAATAGATACTTTTGCTCAGTATTTACTGAAGAGAAGGTAGGGCTGGGCCCACAACTCAGCATCATGGACACAGGGGGTAGGGAGGTGAGCACTACTCCCTTCACAAAAGAAAGGGTCCTACAAGAGCTTGCTAAGCTCAGGGTGGATAAGGCAATGGGACCTGATGGCATACATCCCAGGGTACTTAAGGAGCTAAAGGTGGAACTAGCAGAGCCATTAGCAGAACTGTTTAGTGAGTCTCTGAGCACAGGAGAGGTCCCAGAGGACTGGAGAAGGGCTCATGTGATCCCGCTCCACAAGAATGGTAGCAGGGAGGAGGCAGGGAACTACAGACCAGTCAGTCTTACCTCAGTAGTGGGCAAGATTATGGAGGCACTCCTTAAGGAAAGAATAGTGCAACACCTGGAATCCATAGGGGCACAGGATCCAAGACGGCATGGGTTTATAAAAGGAAGGTCCTGTCAAACTAATCTCATAGATTTCTTTGACTGGGTAACCAGAGTGGTGGACCAAGGGGGAGCAGTTGATATTGCATACCTTGACTTCAGCAAAGCTTTTGACACTGTTCCACATAGAAGATTGATAAATAAGCTGGGTAGGCTCGGGGGTCAGAAGTTGGTCAACTGGGTGGCAAACTGTTGACGGGCAGAAAACAGAGAGGTGGTAAATGGTATACAGTCAGAAGAGATGCAAGTCACAAGTGGGGCACCTCGGGATGGTTCTGGGGCCAGTCCTCTTCAACATCTTCATTAGTGACCTTGCAGATGGACTAGAGGGTAAGGCTTGTCTGTTTGCAGATGACACCAAGATCTGCAACAGAGTAGATGATCCAGATGAGGTGGGCAGAATGAGAAGAGATCTGGATAAACTAGCAAAATTGTCAGAAAAGTGGCAACTGGGATTTAATGCAAACAAGTGCAAAATCATGCACATAGGGAAGAGAAACCCTGAAGCCACCTATAGGCTGGGAGGGGAGTTGCTAGCAGCCACAAAGGAAGAAAGAGACTTGGGCATCATCATCACTGATGACCTGAAATCATCCAAGCAGACCTCTAAAGCAGTAGGTAAGGCTAGGGGGTGTTAGGGTGTATTAGTAGGGGTATCACAAGTCGTAAGAGGGAGGTAATAATCCCTCTTTACAAGACACTGGTTAGGCCCCATCTGGAGTACTGCATGCAGTATTGGAGGCCACACCTTCACAAGGACATTAACCAAATTGAGGCAGTCCAGAGAAGGGCAACCAAAATGGTGCAGGGACTGCATCAGAAGACATATGAGGACAGATTAACAGAGCTCAGTATATAACCCTTGAGCAAAGGAGGGAGAGGTGATATGATCAAGGCATTCAAACACCTTAAGGGCATTAACAAGGTGAAAGAGTCAACATGTTTAAATATAAGAAAAATAGCAGGATAAAGAGACAGCATGAGATTAGAGGGGGCGATTAAGGGGAATGTGAGGGAATTCTTTTCACAAAAGGGTGGAGGGTGCATGGAATGGCTTACCACAAGAAGTGGTGGCTATGAATACAGTGCAGGGCTTCAAACAGGCATGGGATAGGCATAAGGGAGCAATACAAATGACTATGAATAGATAGGCCACTGACAGAGCAAAAGCCGGTGGCACATTTATAAGGTAGAAAAAGAAATGGGCAGACTGGATGGGCCTTGAGGTCCTTATCTGCCGTCAACTTCTATGTTTCTATGTTTCTTCTCTAGCAAAGCTGGACAGACCTGTGTTGTGAATATTTTTTCTTGAATTTTTGGGTTGGTGAAAGAAGTGACTAGGTAAGCGGCTGGTAATTGCAGAAGCTCATTGAGTATGCCGATTTTGCTGCTTTGTGTAGTTCATCAGTCTATCATCAGTCCTTACGGTGTGACTAATGGGCAAAACTGACATCTTTTGGAATTAAGCAGGCAATTTCAACAAGGAAGGCAGCAGTGTTACGAGAGACCAGGGTGTCCCACAATGAGAAGCAAGGGGAAGCCAGTAAACTTCAGTGACTGGTTTTCTAACTGACAAATTAAATGGGTCAGAAAGCAGAATGTTTTACATGCAAAATAAACAGATGCTGTTAAACATTTCATTCAATTACCACTGCTGACAGAGGCGAATGTAAGATACAATGGGAAGACTTAAACAACGGGACTGGGATTCTGATTTGTTATCACTTTACATAAATTCATTTAGTCTTCTAATCTGGAACATTGGAACATTGAGATCTTATTTTTTTGGTGGCATGAGAGGACCAGTAAAGCTGTTAAAATGGTTAAAACTGTTGAAAGATAACATATGTGTCTGTCTGGAAGGTCTGAGCCACAAAATTAAGGTCAGAGGCCAAATATCATTTTGACTACCGGTCTGGTTTCTGCATTCATGATTTCATGGCTCTTGGGTAACAGGCCATTAACATTAGGTTAAAACAGTTTCTGGACTTTTGGTACTTTGGTACTTTGGTGGTATGGGACAAAAGAAGGCGATTTGCCCATCATGATTGTCCTCCACGTTTGTGGATCATTGAGTACATCCCTGATTGGTTAACCATTTGTCCAGTTTGTTTTTGAAAGTCAATATGTTAGGTGAGTAACTATTTCCTGAGGTAATTTGTTCCATATTTTGGGTGCTCTTATAGTGAAAAAGTTCATTCTTTTGTTTGTTTTTGCTCTCATGATCTCCAGTTGTCTGTTGTGCAATCTTGCAACTGTTTTTCTAGTAGAATATTTTAGTCCGCAGTTTTGCATCTGTTCTGTGTTTGCTGTAATTTTGAATAGTAATAATAAGACCCCTATGAGTCTTCTTTGAGATAGTGTGTGTAAACCTGTTTGTTCTAATCTAGTGGTGTAGTCGAGTTTAGAAAGATAAGTTTTGTTGCTTTGTGTTGAATACTTTCAATCTTATTAATATCAGAAATTAAGTAGGGGTTCCAGAAGGGGGAACAGTAGTCTAAGAATGGTCAAACATGAGATCTATAGAGTGGAAGTAGGCACTGTTCAGTTTTGTTTATGAATGTTTTGTTGATCCTTCTGAGAGTGACTTTTGCTTGATTGGCTATTTTAGTACAGTGTGATGTGGAAGACAAGTTGCTATTAACCAGGATACCTAAATCTTTTTCTACTGAAGAGATTTTAATAGCCATATTGTTTAGGTAATATGTTTGCAGTGGATTGTTTTTTCCCAGATGAAGAGTTGCACATTTGGAGACATTAAAGTACATCTCGTTTGTAGTTGCCCATTGCCAATTAGCAGCAGTTCTGCTTGTAAACCAGAATCTTTGGTTTGGCTAATAGCTTTTCCCCCGATTTTAGTGTCATCGGCAAATTTCACCATTTTATTGTTACTTGATATGTACATGTCCCTTATAAATAAATTAAAGAGAACAGGCCCCAGCACAGAGCCCTGGGGGACTCCACTGCTCACTCCCCTTTCCCTGGACATTACATTGTTGACCCTGACTCTCTGAGTTCTGTTGTTTAGCCACTGGTTTATCCAGGAAGTTAATATGGGTGACAGCCCTATTTTAATAAGTTTTTTAATCAGTAGAGGGGGGAGAAACTTTATCGAACGCCTTGCTGTAATCAAGTAATATGACGTCCATAGGTGTGTTATTGTTTAAGTGGTAGCTGATGTGTTCGTAAAAAGAAATGAGGTTTGTTACACATGAGAAACCATGTTTGAAACCATGCTGGTACATGTCAGTTATTTTTAATGTTGCTAATTCATGTTCTATTTTGATCTTAATGATTTTTTCCATAAGTTTACATGGGATGGACATCAGACTTATGGGTCTATAATTTTCAGTCTTTGAATGGGAGCCTTTTTTGAAAATTGGTGTAACTATTGCAGTGCGCCATTCATTTGGCACTGATGATTCATTCAGTTATTTATTGAATAATATTTTTAGTGGTTGGATAATATCATCTTTTGTTTCCAATAAAAATCTGGAACTGATTCAATCAGGTCCTGGGCTTGTATATTTTTTAAGAGTATTTATTGCATTCTTTATATCATCTTCTGAAATCTTTTCTGTGTTTGTGTCGGTAATAGGGGGTACAGTAATAATATCTGATTTATGTGTATAGACGGTAGAGAAGTAGTTATTTAATTCAGTAGCTGTTTCTATATCTGAAGTAATGGTTTGTGAGTTTATGACCAGAGGTCCAATTTGGTTATTACAGTTCTTTTTTTTGTTTAAGTAGGAATATAGAACTTTGTGGGAGTCTTTTGTGTGTGCTATCTTGAATTCGAGATTGCATTTGGCTATTTTTATATGTTTTTTAAGTTTTTTAACTGTTTGTCTATAGGATATTAGTATTTTGTCTGTTTGAGATACTGTTGTCTTTTGAAGCTTAGAAAAAGTTTCTTTTTACGAGGTATTAGAGTTTGTATGTGTTTATTAAACCATTGAGGGATTTTTCCTTTGTTGTTGTATTTAAGTCTCTCAGGGATATATTTTTTGTCAAGTTGTAGTATCTTTTGTTTGACTGTTTCCCATACTTCGTTTGTTTTTAGGGGGGATAGACTCTGCTTCCAGTTGGTTGTTCCCAGATCTTGTTTGATAAGGTCAAAATTTGCTTTGTGGTATTGCTTTACTTTAATATTGTTTATGTTTGGTTGTGAGGGTAGCTGGATTGAAAAGTATGTTGTCATATGATCACTATTTCCAATTGGCAGTAGAATTGTTATATCAGATATTGGGGTTTCTAGATTGGTAATGACGAGATCTAATATGTTTTTTTCCCTGGTTGGCTCCCTCACTTTCTGCTTTAATCCTTGATCGGTTACAGCAGATAGAAATTGCTTGTCGTGTTGGTTTAGTCCAGTTAATGTGTTCCAGTTGATAGTTATTACAGTTCTTTTTTTTGTTTAAGTAGGAATATAGAACTTTGTGGGAGTCTTTTGTGTGTGCTATCTTGAATTCGAGATTGCATTTGGCTATTTTTATATGTTTTTTAAGTTTTTTAACTGTTTGTCTATAGGATATTAGTATTTTGTCTGTTTGAGATACTGTTGTCTTTTGAAGCTTAGAAAAAGTTTCTTTTTACGAGGTATTAGAGTTTGTATATGTTTATTAAACCATTGAGGGATTTTTCCTTTGTTGTTGTATTTAAGTCTCTCAGGGATATATTTTTTGTCAAGTTGTAGTATTTTTGTTTGACTGTTTCCCATACTTCGTTTGTTTTTAGGGGGGATAGACTCTGCTCCCAGTTGGTTGTTCCCAGATCTTGTTTGATAAGGTCAAAATTTGCTTTGTGGTATTGCTTTACTTTAATATTGTTTATGTTTGGTTGTGAGGGTAGCTGGATTGAAAAGTATGTTGTCATATGATCACTATTTCAAATTGGCAGTAGAATTGTTATATCAGATATTGGGGTTTCTAGATTGGTAATGACGAGATCTAATATGTTTTTTTCCCTGGTTGTCTCCCTCACTTTCTGTTTTAATCCTTGATCGGTTACAGCAGATAGAAATTGCTTGTCGTGTTGGTTTAGTCCAGTTAATGTGTTCCAGTTGATAGTTGGCAGGTTGAAATCTCCTAGTATTAATATGTCATTTCTATCAGAAAATTGCTGTATTTCCTCAGTTATTAGTCTGGTGGTTTCTAGGTCAGAGGCTGGTGGTCTATAGCAGGTTCCAATCAGTATTTTGTGTGAACATGTAACTTGAAAGTATGCCCACACATTTTCTAGACAGGGGTTGGAGTATTTTTGATAGGGTTTTAGGTCGTCTCTTATATATAAACTGACCCCTCCTCCTTTTTTTGTATTGTTTCGGTTTTTATAAAAATGTTTGTAGCCAGGTATCTCTGTTGTCCAGATTTTTTCTGAGTTTCCCCAGGTTTCAGTTATAGCTATTATTGCTAAGTCTAGAGTATGTGTTAGTATTTCTAGTTCAGCATATTTGGGAATTGTCATGGATCTGGCATTAAAGCTAAGTATGTTAAAGTTATGGTTTAGTGGTGAGTTGGCTTTATTAACTAGAGAATGGGATAGATTCCCTGACTCCCCCCTTTTTTTTAGTTTAAATGGGAGTTTATATAAGCATTCATTTGTTGTCCTAGTATTGTACTCCCTCTTCTACTGAGGTGCAACCTGTCCCAGCAGTATAGAGATGGTCTATTTTCGAATTCTTCCCAATGGGTTAGACATTTAATGTCTTGTTTGTAACACCATTTTCGTAACCATTCATTTAAGGCTTTGATTTTTTTGGTGGTATATTCTGCGGCTCTAGGGATAGGTAGCACCTCTGAAATACATACTGAGCATCTATGTTTACTTAGGATGTTGTTTAGTGCTACAATATCTTGTTTGATTTATATAAGGTTTGATTCTTTGATGTCATTAGTACCTGCGTGAATTATCACCAAAGGTTTTTTTTCTGCTTTGGCTAATATTGGTTTTGCCATTCTTGTTATATCTGCTATTCTGGCTCCTCTGAAACTTGAACACATTCTTTGCTGTTTGTCTGGATTGCATATTGGTCTATCAAGGTATTTAATGATAGAGTCCCCTAGTACAATGACCTGTTTTGTTTCGTTACTGTGTTGCCCGTAGGGGTATTTCTTTTGTGTTTACATTGATTTTTTCAGGTGTATTAATTTTGTGTTGTGAGTTTGATTGAAAATTTTGTTTGACATATTGGGGGGGAAGGGTTGATATGTCTAAGGAAGTTTTAGCCTTATCTAATCTATGTCCATCAGTTACTTCAAAGTTTAAGGTTTCAAATGAATTATGCAAGGCCAGTTCCTGGTTTTCTGTACGTAGATTTTTAGTTTTTGTTGTATGCTTTTTATGGGGACTTTAAACCAGCTTTCGTCGGGTTTGTTATTTGGGGGGGTAGAGGAAATGATTGGTGATTCTGCTAGATTGGTGAAAATGCATTTGTTTAGTGATTTATCAAAGCGTGGTGGGTCTTCAGACATTTGGGTGACAGATGCATTGTTTTCAACTAACAGAGACATTTGGTCTATACATTCCTCAAGTGCTTTTATTTCGGGTTGTAGGTTGTCTTTAGGTAGTAAACGTTTGATTTCATCCTGGAGTTTTTCTACCAGTAGGCATCTATCACAAACAAAACTGGGTGTTTGTTTTCCTGTGGTGTACATGAGACAGGTTGTGCACATTTTGTTTGCTTTCTTCATTGTGTTAGATAGTGTTAGGGTTTGCCCCAGATTATCACTCAGGGTTGAGAAAGCTTTTAATTCAGTAATGTATTAGAGTAGAGTTACCTGTTTCACTCCCAGAAGTATATGACAGTCCTTTTCCCGATTTTCCCTGGGAGACACGGAAGACACGCACGTCTTCGCGTGTGGCCCCGCGCACGCTCGCCCCGCTCGCTAGTGCGAGCGTTTTTGAGCAGCCTGGAACCGGAAGTATGTTTTAGCGCTACTTCCCGTTTCGCGATGTAAAGATTGGTGTTCTTATACTTTAAACAGCCTTTAAGAAGGCTTTTGGTATATAATAACAGGAGTTTTAATCCTGCAGATGGTTTTTACAGAATAAAAAGCCTGTAAGGCTTCGAGGAAATCATGGGACCAGGAAGTAGGAGGTGTAACAGTCCTCCAGTATCCCAGAATTCAAGTGTCAATCAAGGAGCTTGCCTCTAACAAGAAGGCACCCCTCTTACAACAACGTTCAGTGCAGTACTCAATAAAACAGATTTTACATTTGTCAGTTGTCACATAGCAGAGTAAAGTTTAGCATTGACTCATTTACAGTGGTTGCATCAATCTAATGGGCGCTTGCTAGTGCGAGCATTTTTGAGCTGCCTGGAACCGGAAGTACGTTTTAGCACTACTTCCAGTTTCGTGATGTAAAGTTTGGTGTTCTTACACTTTAAACAGCCTTTAAGAAGGCTTTTGGTATATAATAACAGGAATTTTAATCCTGCAGATGGTTTTTACAGAATAAAAAGCCTGTAAGGCTTCGAGAAATCATGGGACCAGGAAGTAGGAGGTGTAACAGTCCTCCAGTATCCCAGAATTCAAGTGTCAATCAAGGAGCTTGCCTCTAACAAGAAGGCACCCCTCCCACAACAACACCCAGTGCAGCACTCAACAAAACAGACTCCACACTTGTCAGTTGTCACACAGTACAGCAAAGTCCAGCATTGACTCACCTACAGTGGCCGCACCAATCTCTATCAGCTATTATTTCATTCTGGGTCCAAATTTTCCTCCGGAGTTGTGTAAACTATTTATAGAATTTGCAGTAAACATCTAATGCTTGAAAACAACATCAAACAAAAAAGACTCAGCAAAATTTTCCAAGCTGGGGAAAGGAAAACTGAAAACGATAACGGAGGAAAATGAATAGAACAAAAATAAAGGACTGCACAAAGTAGGAACAAAATATATAAATAACTCCAGTTACCTTTTAAAAACTGCTGCAGTGCATCAGGCCTTGCCCCTACTAAAACCCCACCAAAAAAAGATCAAGAGAAGAAGAAAGATAAATCTGGGAAATATGCTGGGTCTTCACCTTCTACTAGCAAGCCTCAACAAGCTATCTCCACCAATATAGACATAGCTGAGGAGTCTTATTTTTATTTATTTTATTTATTGGTTCTAGGATTACAAGTACCTTGGAGCTGAGGCTCTTTTACAAAGGTTCCATGTCATTGCTTACAATAAATCAAACATGAATGTAGTTAACATCTTGTAAAAAACTTAAAGTTACGGTGAAAATAAAGTGAAACTGGGAGGAAAGAAAGAGAAAAGGAAGAGTGGGAATAGTCAGGGACATTAGGAGAAGGGTGGGGTAGGGGACATAGGGGGTAAGGAGTGTATAGAGGAAGGGAGGGAGTGGGGAAGCAGCGAGAAAAGAGGAGGTAGGGGGTTAGAGAGAAGGAGGGGGCTGAGCAGCTGGGTGGCATTGTCGTGGGCAGATGGGGGAAGTGCAATAGATGAGGCAAGGTGTAGACAAAGTACTGGAGGAGATGAGGGCCCACTAGGGCATCTTTGGCTATGGACCCACACAGCGTGCTTAGCCACAACAGTCAAAAGTTCTGGAGGCAATGAGTGAGAGGCAGAGCCAAGACTTAAATGTACTGAGTGATGGTGTGGAGGAGATGTCACTGGGAAGACTGTTGAACCAACTGGGGGCCCGGTAGGCAAAGGATCTTTGGCCTTGTGGTGTGCGGCAATGGGGGATTTGAAAAAGCTGTGGTTTCGATCCCAAGGTGTTGCGGTTGTAGTTTCTAGGTTGTAGGAGAGCACAGACTCCAGGGGAGGGGGGGCAAGACCCAGCATTATTTTCTTTCCCGTAGTACAAGTTTGGTATTTTATTCGATTGGCAAGATTCAGCCATCCAGTATGAGAATAGAGGTCACAAGTGTGCGTAAAATGTTCAGAGCCAGTGACAAGCCAACAAGCCTTGTTGAGGGTGGTGGATACACATTTGAGCACAGTAGCTGTAGCAGACCAGTATATGATAAGGCCATAGTCAATAATGGCGATGATAGAGCTCTGGATGGTGACAGCCAGTGCTTCGAGAGTTAGGTGTTTCCTGTGGCGGAATAGCAAGCCCAGTCAGGAGTTTGCAGCTTTGGCAACATTATTTATGTGGGCAGCATAAGAAAGGTGAGAGTCAAGGGTGATCCCAAGGTATTTGAAGGTTTGGATCTGTTCCAGAGTGCCACTTTCTCTGGTGACAATGGAGAGATGATGGTGCTTATGTTTATTATGGGAGCTACTAAAAATCATGGCCTTGTTTTTTTTTTTTTTGATTAAGGATCAGTTTGTGCTTTGTGAACCAGTTCTCAACTGAGGAGAAGCCGAGCTGGAGGTTTTCTTGCAGTTTCTTCGGGTCCTGGTGGGAGGTAAGGATTACCACATCATCAGCGTAAAGTATGATTTGTTCTGTACAGGAGTCCGGTAGTGTGTTAAGGAACAAGGTGAACAGGATAGAGCCCTGGGGGATTCCTGAAAGAACAGGTTTGGCAACAGGGAGCACATCCGCGATTTTCACACGTTGAGAGTGGTTTTCAAGATAGCTTTTGAACCATGTAGCTGATTCAAGGGAAAGACCAGCATTTTTTAGTTGGTCCAGCAGGAGACAGTGGTGGACAGTATTGAAGGCTTTGGTCAGGTCAGTGTAGATAGCACCAGTTAGTTGTCCGTTGTCAAGGGAGCTGTGAATGGCGCCAGTGAATTCGAGTAGGGCAGATGATGTACTATGACCTTTTCTGAAGCCATGTTGCTGTCTGCAGAGAATGTTATATTTGTCCAGATACTTGGTAAGTTGGTCAGCTACAATACATTCCAGGGTCTTTGATAGGGGAGGTAGTATGGAGATATGGTGGAAGTTCGCATGGTCAGTCTTGTCACCACTTTTGTGGATCGGGGTAACAGAGGCCAGTTTCCATTTGTCTGGGAACTGGCTGAGGGAAAGGGAGAAGTTAAAAATCTTGGTGAGGAGCCCGAGTACCTCATCAAGCGTGAAGGCCAGCAGCTTGAGGTCAAGCATATCATTGCTTGTTCTAGATTTGCTAATGGCTTTGGTGACGTAATTTCAGACTCGATGCTTCTTTACCGCTTTAAAGTAGAAGGGTGGGTGACTGGCATGGGTAGAGGAGTTGGTGGGTACGGGGGTATTAGCATCTTGGAAGAAATTGGAGGGGAGAACACTGCTTAGGTCAGGGAATGCGATGTTAAAAGTGTGCTCAATGGTTTTCGGATCAAGTGTAGTATGCCCATTTATGCTGAGTATGGCAGGCGAGGATTTGGACTGCTTCCCAGTGACATCTTTTGAGCGATTTAACTTTGCGTTTTTTTAGGGGAGCGTATTTATTACAAGCTTAATTGAAAATGTGGATTAATTGCTCCAGTGCAGTATTAGTATCTATTGCCTTAAAGATGGGAGACCAGTCCTGCAGGAAGAGGTGTGATTTGAGATGGGATAGCTGACCACAGGGTAGGACTCTGCTGGTGATGATTTTTTTTGGGGGGTTTACAGAATTTGTTCGACCAAGTACAGCTGACAGGAGAATGGTCACTGAGTGAGTTAAGGAGGACCGTGGTATTTGTGATCCGAGAGGGGTGGTTGGTTAGAATCCAGTCAAGTAGAGTGCTGTAGTTCTTTCTGGTTGTGGAGTCAACCATCTGTGACAGGTTGGCTGATATAATGGAAATCCTTAAATGACTCATCCTCTGCCAGTTGATGTTAAAGTCTGATATTCTGTTAGAAGAGGAACCAAATGATTCAGATACAACAGCTTGTGGAGGTACTCAGGAGGGGAAAGAAAAGAGCCATAGTCATCATTCTAAGGACAAATACCCCCGAGTGGGCAAAACAACTAATATGCAACTTGCAAAGTATTCAAACCTCAGTGGAATGGAAAAACTGCAACCTGTTGTTGAGGCAATAGACCAATTAAAAGGTTCATTTACCAATATCGAACAAAATATAGAACAAGGAACTAAAAGGATAAATGAACTTGAACAGTGCCAATCACAGCTCAGAGATCTTTTTCAACCCTTAACTCAGGACCTTAAAATCTGTCAAAAAAAACTACAAGATGCCCAGTATAAGCTTGATGACTTTGAAAACAGGGCCCACCATAAGAATATCCGTATATTCGGAATTCAACATGAATGGGAAAAAGGATCATCTTTGAGAGACATAGCTACTGATATATTAAGCAGTATATTGGGAGGCACTGCAGAAATTCTGGTCATAGATAGAATTCACTGGCTGGGCCCTGAATGAGGGAACTCAGGTCCAAGACCAACAATTCTAAAATTTCTGACTTCAGAAGGCAAGGATTTGCTTATGAACGCTTATTTCAAAAAAGGGAAATACACATTCAAGGAACAACAGATTTCTCTGATCAACAACTACTCAAAAGAACTTTGGGATTGTAGAAAAATCTTTAATAGGCTGCAGCAACATCTCTGGAAGAAAGGAGTTAAAGCATATGTTATTTACCCTGCAAAGCTTAAGGTCCTTCTGAACCACCAAGTTCTTATATATGATACACTTATAGATGCAGTTCAAGACCTTAAAAAAAGACTTCCAGAGTATTTTTCAGAATAATTATTTATTTATTGTTGTTTATTGAAAAGTTTCACCAGGTAAGGTACACTGAACAATCAAGTCACTCTTCTCCTGGTACGACCTGGGGGAGAGGGTGATGGGAGTTACATAGTATCAATGCGAACACACAAATTACACAATAGCATAGAAAACATAGGTTACAAATGATTTTCACATATAATTACAGGGTAGAATAGTTAATCCTGAAACAGTGAACTTGTGGTGAGACAGATATAGGGTAAAGTAATTGCAAGTGTGACCAATGGCCTTCACTACTCAGACTAGACAGCACAGAGCAGCATGAGAGGTGAAAATAACAATATGGTAAAGAATCTAGCTAGAGACCAGGGCTTGGTAGACATGCTAAGGAGATAGACCAATTTAGAGAGAAGAGAGATGATTGAAACAACCATGCACAACTGGAGCCAAAATAGACTCAAAAACTATAAGTGCATCGATTTGGTTATGGTTAGTCAAACAGGGCATCAGTCAGAATGTGGGACAAGGAAAGGGGGGGAGATAGGGGAAAGTGCAATTATTATTTTTTTCAACTCTCTTTTCCTCTGGTCATGGTCCCAGGAGCCTCTCTCAGGCATCCAACCTTGCTTCTGCCCTGCCTGAAGTCCCCTCCAACCGTACCTTCCTCTCCCCATCTCGCAGCTGACACCCCCAGCTTAATCCCTCCAGGGTGGGGCTGCTCTTCCTACCTTGGGCACTCTCACACATAGACTCCAGCTGCTGCAGACGTGGGCCCCAGGTGGAGGATCTACGAAGGTTGGCAGAGCTGGACCTGGTCATGGGCATGGGGAATTGGTGCCATCACCTACCCCTGGAACTGAGTTTTTCCATTTTCTCCCTGTTCTCCCCCCTCTCATGCATGGGCATCCCTGATGTCAAGTGCATGGCAACCCTGCCAACATCAGTCACGCTAATTTGTGCTGTCTGCACACTGCAGCACCCCTGATCTCCACCAGGAGCCACTGGTGTGCCAGACAAACCTCAGTCCACCCCCTGGGAGAGGAGAGCTGTCCATCAGATGCTCAATCCTCTCCCCCCCGCTGACCCCCATTGACCTGGGCTCATTTCCGAACCCAGATCACTGGGCAAGTGCAACTAACAGAGAGGAAAATATGTAGAACTTAATTTAATGAGCCAGGAGAGGAAGAGGATCAGATTTGAGTAGGAAGAGCATTCCACAGTTTAGGGAGATGATAGGAAGAGGAGGCTTGTCCACTTGAGGTGGATCTCCAGGGAACAGTCAGGGTTCTGTGTTCATGGGATCTTAGAAGTTGAGAAGGAGTGGGTGGGGGGGCAATTAGGAAGTAAGATAGGGAGGGAGTGTACCAAGCCAGTACTTAGAAATGAAATTAGTGCAGTGATGCAGTTGCCTATTTGATAGGGATGGGAAGGCTAAAGCTCGGTACAAGTGGCAATGGTGGGTAAGGGGAGTTGCATCCAGAGCAAACTGACAGAAGGAGTTGAAAAGTGTATCCAAGTTAGCTAAGGAGGTGGCAGGAGCAGAGCAATAGACAATATCGCAAGTCAAAGATTGGGAGGATAATTTTTTTGGTTTTTGGATCAGTTCACATCTTGCCTGGGGCGGGAGACTGGAGTGGTTTCTATATAAGGCACCGAGTTTGGGGCAAAGCTTTTTTATTATGGCATCTATATGGGCCGAGAAAGTGAGATGTTGATCCAGCAAATGCCCAGATACCTGAAAGACTCAGTAGCAACTATAGTTGCCCCATTAATGGTAGTGAAGGTGGGGGCAGATGGGAGCCTTGACAGTTTCTGATGCATGCTGAATGTCATGAACACAGTTGTTTTGGCATTTAGGAAGAGTTGGTGAGATTGGAACCAGCTCTCGACATTATTGAAATCACATTGGAGCCTGGAGGTGACATCCAAGGGCGAGGATCCTGTGGAGAAAAGAACCATATCATCAGCATACATATGTATAGAAGATGAGGCACAGACAGATGGAAGATAGTTCAGAAAAATGGAGAAGAGAATTGGGCCTAGTATGGACCCATGGGGGACTCCAGAGCATATGGGTAGTGGAGGAGAGATGTAGTCAGATATTTTTACCGACTGTGAGTGGTCGTTTAGGTATGCACTGAACCATTTCATGGCTTGTTCAGACAGTCCAGCTGATGAGAAGGAGCAGAGCAGGAGGGAGTGGGAAATGGTGTTAAAGCTTTTGCAAGATCAATAAAAATGGCAGTGGTGGCGTGACCGCAGTCCATGCCTGTCAGGATCGCATCAGTGATTCAAAGTAGCAAGGTAGTAGTAGAGTGATGTTTATGGAGCCCAGATTGATACTGGGTGAAGAAATTAATGTCAGAGAGGTACGAGGACAGTTGGTCAAGGACTTGATGTTCTTGTAGTTTGGCTAACGTCAGGAGGAGTGATATAGGGTGTTAGTTTTCAGGGGAGGAAGAGTCACCACTCTTTGGGAGAGGGAGGATGATTGCAGGTTTCCAACCAAGGGGAATTTCAGCCAATTGAAATGAGAGATTGAGAAGAGCAGTCAGTGGGGAAGCAATGGCAGAGGCAGACAGGTTTAGTAACTTCGGGTCCAGTCCATCAGGGGAGCTTCCTTTGCTTGGGTTAAGGGCTTCCAAGTTGTCAGGATTTTAGAGAAAGAAAAACTGTGTGGTGGGGCTGGTGGATTTCTAGTAGGAGTGGAGGTCAACTGATTTGTGGTTGGGAGGGAGCCTAACAGAGCAGAAGAGCATGAGGTAAAATGCGAGTTACAAGCTGCGGTAACACTAGGGTGGTCAGAGATGACAGTATTGTTTATTTGTAGGAGGGGGGAGGGGGAGCCTGTGGGGAGAAAAGTGAGTGAATTACTTTCCAGAATTTGGCTGGGTTATTTATATTAGCGTTAATGGTAGAACTGAAGTACTCAGCCTTGGCCAAATGAGTGGCTTTTGTGCATTTGTTTCCGAGGACCTGGCAGGTCTCATAAGCTTTAAGAAGTTTTGTACTTTTATGGAGCTTCCAGGCTGCATCACGTGCCCTTTGGCAAGCAATGAGTTCTGGAGAGATCCAGGGGAGGTGGTTTCAATGGACTCAAACCAGGCGTAACGGTGCATGTTGATTCCAGACTTCAAGGAATAGGTCTTTGAAGTAGTTGGCTGTGACATCTAGGTTTCTGGCAACAGATATGGGTGCCCAGTTAGTGTTGGTCAAATCATAAAGAAGCGGGGCAATGTTCAGGGATTTGTATGAATGGATTTGAAGAGTTTTATATGGGTCTTTGACTTTGTGAGCTCTGCATACCAGGAAAGTCATGCAAAGGTCACTGAAGGCATCTGCTAGAGTACCGGATTTAATGACCCTATGGGTCTGAGTGGTAAGGGCCCAGTCGATGAGAGATTGGTTTCCCATCTTGTGGTTTAGCCTAGTCAGATCTTGGATCATTTGGGTTAGGTTGAGCATATGTATAGCATTTAGCACTTTGCTGGGTATGGTAGTCCAATTTATGTTGAAGTTGCCCATAATATATAATTTACCAGCAGAAGAGTGGCTAACTAGGGTGGCTATGAGGTCAGTAGCAATTTTGAGTTGTGAGCCAGGACGGCAGTAGGAACCTGCTACAAAGATAGCTACAAAGAATTATAATGATGGAAATAAGTACTAGTTGGGCTGTGTGACTGGGTATTGGTGTTTGTCTCTGTCAATAATTTAGTTTTGTGGATTTTCATGTGTTTTGGCTTGGAGGAACTAGACCATTCTTGGACATGTGATCTATGAAAGTTTCCTGGACTAAGAAGCTGGAAAACATCACCAGCAGATATTGGGATTCTCATTATAAATAAACTTTTTTGGAAGCCATCACAATCAAAGTAAGTACAGCTAAGAAATTCTACAAGCTCTGACCTGGGGAGTGCAAACTGAATCCACATTTCTGTCTACCTTGTTGCTAAAGGGAACTGCATGTCTTTGAGAACCAATCACAACTATTTAAACAAAGGGAAGACACTGACAAAGGGGTTTAACTTCCTGCATATGCCCCAGGCCAGTGTTCCAGGAATTTAACACATCCTTTGTCTTGTTACCATAGATCAAACAGTTTACTGGTCATTTTCCTGTGGATTTGATTATTTTACATCATTTGGCAATGGGGCAAATCCTTCCCCTAGAGGCACACCTCTGAAATTGATCTGTCCCTGCTCATGTGTGAGCCTTGGGCACATCTAGCCACATTGCATACAACTATTCCAATGTTGCATTTTCGACATTACCACCTGGCATACTACTGTTCAAAAAAGAAACGCAACCTCTCTCTGACTGAACTCCATCTATGCTCCCTGAAACTTGTGCTCCTCCTCCTGCTATCAGGGACTGTTCACCCTAACCCCGGACCAAACACCTCCAACCAAAATAAACCAGCAGGCACTCTCTCAATCATGTGCCTGAACATCTGCAGTTTACTTCCTAAGCTTGATGCACTGCAAGCCTTTACCACCCAACAAAACCCAGATATTCTGTCAGTAGTTGAAACTTGGCTCACCCCCTAAGATTCCTGACCAGGCAATCACCCTTCCTGGCTACAATGTCTTCTGCATTGATCGTAAGTCCAAAAGAGGTGGTGGGTGTGCCTTATATGTGAAAGACACTTTCTGAGGACACCCCATTGATTCCAGTCTTCCAGCAACACCTGCTCAGATTCTTCCCATGAGACTCCTATTAAGCACCCACAATAAGGCCCTCACAGTTGTCACTGTTTACATACCTTCTAAGGAACAGGGACCTGGTCTAACTGCTGTCCTTGACTTTGTCAAATCCCACCCATCGGACTCTGAAATCATCCTTCTTGGTGACTTTAACATTAATTGGCTCTCAGCTGAAGGTGGGTCATTTAAGGACTCCGTTATATCGGCTAACCTGACTCAAATGGTTGACTATGCAACCAGAAAGAACTACAGAACTGAGACCTGTACCCTACTCGACTGGATCCTAACCAACCACCCCTCTTGGATCACAAAAACCTCAGTCCTCCCTGACTCACTCAGTGACCACTCTCCCATCAGCTATACCTGGTCAAACAAATTCTATAAGCCCCCTCCAAAAATCATCACCAGCAGAGTCCTACCCTGTGGTCAGCTACCCCACCTCAAATTGAACCTCAGTCTGCAGAACTGGTCCCCTATCTTCAAGGCAACAGATACTAATACTGCACTGGAGCAATTTATTCTCATTTTCAGTGAAGCCTGTAATAAATTTGCCCCCTCAAAAAGCGTAAAGTTAAATCGCTCAGTAACCCTTGGCTGTCAGAGACCTCCTAAAAAACTTAAATCCAGGGACCACCTCTGGGAACTGGCTAGAAAACTCTGGTAAGCAACTTTCGAATCCAGAATTATAAGCGGCACGAAGACTGCACCAATCCATTCGCAACAGAAATCTGACTACTATAAAAATGCCCTCACTAACTCCTGGGAAATGGGAGGATTTCTGGAAAAACATTAAAGATGTCACTGGAAAGCAGTCAAAATCTTCACTGAACATACTCAACATAAATGGGCACTCTACACTCGACTCTAAAACTATTGCGAACACTTTTAACATCGCTTTCACTGACCTTAGCAGTGTTCTCCCCTCTGACTTCTTCCAAGGTGTGTCAACTCCCATCCCCCCAACTCCTCCACCCACGCCTGTCACCCACCTTTCTACTTTAAAGTACTAAAGAAACATCAAGTCCGAAACTATATTGCCAAAGCCATCAGCAAATCTAGAACAAACAATGACACACTTGACCTCAAGCTACTGGCCCTAATGCTTGACGAAGTACTTGGGCCCCTCACCAAGATCTTTAATCTCTCTCTTTCCTCTAGCCAATTCCCAGACAAATGGAAAATGGACAAATGGAAAATGGACCCCGATTCACAAAAGTGGTGATAAGGCTGACCATGCGAACTTCTGCGCTATCTCCATTCTGCCTCCCCTATAGAAGGCACTGGAACGTATAGTAGCAGACCAACTTACTGAGCATCTGGACAATTATAATATTCTCTGTAAACAGCAATATGGCTTTAGAAAAGGTCATAGTACATCCTCTGCCTTACTCAAATTCACCAGCTCCATTCACAGCTCCCTCGACAATGGACAACTAACTGGTGCTATTTTCATCGACCTGACCAAAGCCTTCGATACTGTCCACCACTCCCTCCTGCTGAGCCAACTAAAAAATGCTGGTCTCTCCAATGATTCAATCTCTTGGTTCAAAAGCTATCTTGAAACTGCACCCAGCGTGTAAAAATTGGAGATGTGCACTCTAATTCCAAACCTGTCCTCTCTGGAGTCCCCCAGGGTTCAATACTGGGCCCCTTACTCTTCAGTCTGTTCCTTAACACCTTACTGGACTCCTGCACTGAACATAACACCCTGTATGCTGATGATGCAGTAATCCTTGCCACACACCAGGACCCGAAGAAATTGCAAGAAAATCTCCAACTCGGCTTCTCCTCAGTTGAGAATTGGCTCACAAAGCACAAACTGATCCTTAATCAAAAAAAAAAACAAAGGCCATGATCTTCAGCAGCTCCCATAATAAACATAAGCACTTCCAACTCTCCGTTATCACCAGACAAGGTGCTGCACTGGAACAGGTCAAAAACTTTAAATACCTCAGGATCACCCTTGACCCTCACCTCTCCTACACTGCCCACATCGACCATGTCACCAAAGCTGCTAACTCCCAGCTAGGCCTGCTATTCCGTCATAGGAAACACCTGACTCCCAAAGTCCTCGCTGTCGCTGTCCAGAGCTCCATCATATCCATCATTGATTATGGCATTATCATTTATGGCTCTGCTACAGCCACCGCACTCAAACGTGTATCCACCGCCCTCAACAAGGCCTGTCGACTTGTCACTGGCTCCCAACGCCTAACTCACACCTGTGACCTCTATTCTCAAACTGGATGCTTGAATCTTGCCAATCGAAAAAAACATCAAACTTGCATTACTACTAAGAAAATCTTGCTGGGCCTTGCCCCCCCCAGAGTCTGTGCCCTCATACAACCGAGAATCCACACCCGACATACAAGGGGATCAAAACCTCAACTTCTGCAATCCCGCATTGCCACACAACACAAGGCCAAAGATCCTTTGCTTACCAGGCGACTAGTTGGTACAACGGTCTTCCCAGCGACATATCATCCTCACTATCGCTCAGCACTTTTAAGACTTGTCTCCGCCTAACACTCACTGCCTTCAACCTCTGTGACTGTTGTGGCTAAACATGTCTTTTGGTTCCATAGCTGAAGATGCCCTTTTTGGATTCACATCTACTCCTGCACTTTGCCAGCACCCCCTCCTATCTTCACCTCCCCTGCTGGCCCATGACAAATGCCACCCGGCTGCACTACCTCTATTCTTATCTGCCTTCCACCTCTCCTCTCCTCTCTCTGTCCCCCCAACCTACCTCCCCTTTTCTCCCATCCACTTAGTCTCTCTGATTTCACCCTCCTCCTTTCCCTTTCCCCTCCCCAAAGTTCACTTTATTGTTCTTTTTTCATCTACAAGACTATGTGTTTTTTTTTTTAATTTTATAAACTGTTATCTTTGCTTATGATTGTCTCAATTGTACCAATGACATGGAACCTTTGTAAAAGAGCCTCGGCTCAAAGATATTTGTAATCCTAGAACAAATAAATACAAATAAAAAAATAAAAGTAAAAGTTATTGTGGCAAACATACTGGTTGGACATGGGTATTGTGGGGTGGTGGGGTTTGGGTTTTTCACACTTTTTTAAGTGGTGGGGATAATCACCAGACATAGGTCCTTGGTGGAAATGGGGGGAAGGGGGCAATATAGGGTTGATAGGGCACATTTTTGGTTATACGGTTTGGACACAGGTTTGTTAACAAGTGTAAGTTTATGTACTGGGAATTAATTATCAAGCATTCAATGTGCTCTTAGGAATGGGGAGACTGATGGGGCTAATGACCAGTCAAGATTATACCTTTTGTAAAAATAGCAACCTGGAATATTAGTGGATTCAATTCTCCCATTAAAAGATATTGTATACTGGCTAGGATTAAGAAACTAAAACTGGATGTAATATTATTACAGGAGGAATTCCCCAACCAGAAAGAATTAGGAGGGTTAAAACATTGGTTTGGGGAAATCTATTGTTCACTGGGTCAAAGGAAAAACAGTGCTGGTGTACTGATATTAATAGCAAAACATTTCAAGGGTATAGTGGTAGAATTTACATCAGATCTACAGGGACGTATAGTGGCTGTCAAGGTAAAATTTGAAGGTGAGTTGATGACATTTTGTTCAGTCTATGCACCATTCACAGGTTTTAATAATTTTGTAGCTGAAAATCATTAAAGTTATTTGTGATTTAGATTGTTTCAACATAATAGTGGGAGGTGATTTAAACCGTCCGACTAAAGATCCATGGAATAAATCATCCCCCTTCTCCTCCTGGGCCAGATATAAAGCCAAGCAGTTAACTGCTTTCTTAGACTCCGACAATTTAGTAGACATGTGGAGGGAACTTAACCCAGATACCAAAGATTACACTTTTTTTTTTCAGCAAGACATAAAATGTATTCACTTCTTGATTATATTTTTGTTTCTAAAGAATTACTGGTATCTTGTTTAGTAATAGAGGCAAATATACATCCTATGCTTCTATCAGACCATAATATGGTTTCAATTGATATAGGTTTTGAAGGTCACGTGGGGAAATCTAACATAAATAATAAATAATTATCTGCTGACGGATCTTTGTACTCAAAAACAGGTAGGGAAGGCCATCACAGATCTTTTCAGAAAATAACATAAATAGTCTTAATATTATACAAAGTTGGGATGCATTAAAAGCCACAATTCATGGCAACCTTATTTCAGTAGTCTCATGGAAAAACAAAACCAGAGTACAAAACCAAAGGGAGGGTGCAGGATAAACTTAAAACTTTAGAATTAGAAGTTAAGAATGGGAATTTGGATAAGACAGAAGAATTGGCTGAGTTGAGAAAGTTTATTGATTCAACTGAAATATATCAAACCAAATCTCTATGGGCTAAAAAGAATAAAACTTTGGAACAGTATAGTGAACAAATCGGCTGGACACTAGCTAAAAGAATCCAAGGAAAACAAACTAAGCCAGATATTGCCTTAATTACAAAATCAGATGGCAATAAGTGTCTGTCCCAGGAAGAGATAGAAAAAATAATTTTTTGATTACTATACAAACTTATACAGATCGGAGTGTAATCCCACTGTAGCAGAAATAACCTATTATGGAAAATATTGTCAAACAAAAATTGGGGAAGAAGTATGGGGTTGTTTGACAGCACCAATATCTGATACAGAAATAACAGAGGTACTTAATGTTATGAAAAAAAGCAAATGGCCAGGCCCAGATGGTTTTTAGAATTTTATGTTACCTTTGCTTCAATAATAAATCATTAGAAAAAAGTTATTTTTAACCAAATTCAAATACAAAACGGTCTTCCAGATTCCTTTAATCAGGCATTTATATCTCTAATACCCGAACAAGGCAAAGAATTATCAAAAAAAGAAAACTATAGACCAATAGCAATATTAAATACAGACTGTAAGATCTACACAAACATTCTGAATAATAGGCTTTTAACTATTTTGGGTTCCATTATTCACATAAATCAGTATGGATTTGATCCAGATATATACATTCAATTTGGCCTTATTAAACTACAGTTCATAACGAATATCTTCTGGACTCAGGCACTCAAGCTTTGCTACTGGCTTTGGATGCTACCAAAGCTTTTAATATGATGGAATGTACTTACTTATTCCAGGCGATGGGAATGTTCAACTCCCCTCCATTATGTATAGGGTATATACAAACAATCTATAAAAAACCTTATACCCATTTGAAAATTAATGGTCACCTTTCTAAATCATTTAATTTATTTCAGGGAGTAAGACAAGGCTGCCTGTTATCTCCATCCTTATTTATAATAGGTCTAGAATTACTATTAAAAGAAATACAGGCCAATCATTGTATTTCTGGTATTAAAATAGCCTCCTTAGAAATAAAATATAATGCATATGCAGATAATTTGTTAATTTTTGTACAGAATCCAGTGCAAAGCTTGACCGAATTTATGTTATTAATAGATTCTCCAGGATATTTGGTTATAAAATAAACAAAACTAAGTCAGAAATTATAACTTTTAATATCCCTCAATGAGATGACTTTCAAACTATAATAAAAGCTAAAGTACAATCTGAGGGGATGACTTATTTAGGAATTATTATCTCAAATAAACCTCATGATTGGCACTATAAGAATTTTGAACCCCTATATAGTACAGTGAAAGCTCAACTACAAAACTGGAGTAAATTGTATTTCTCAATATGGGGAAAAATACAATTAATGCAAATGGCAGCTATTCCTACCCTCTCATGCAAATTACAATCTATAATGTATCTGATACCAGCTCAATGGTTTAAAAAAAATCAATAGGCTATATAGCAATTTTATATCGGACAATAAGATGCCTCGTATTTTGTGGGCCAACTTATGTTTACTTAAGAAAAATGGTGGCCTAGCATGCCATACATTCAAATATGCTACCATTCTTTCATTACTAAGCTAATAATTAATTGGGCAATTAAGGATATAGATTTACAATGGGAAAACCAGATTATTCAAATACATTTCAAAGAACAAATAAATATCAAAAATTTACTTTTTTCACCTTCAGCAAGGAAAAATTCTAAGAGCAGTATTATCAAGAATCTGTGCTGGATTCTACAGAAGTTTTTAAAAAGCTCTAACTGGGCAGTCACTAATTCCCCATTAAATAACATCAGGAGGAACCCTAAATATACTTTACAAGGGAAGATGTTACATAACATACAATGGATTGAAAAAAGTATTACAACATGGGAAGACATGTATTCACATGGAATAAAGCTATCCTGGGATTCTTTCAAACACAAATTTCAGCTACAGGACTTTGACTTTTTATTTTTCAATCAAATTAGTTCTATATACAAAAAAGATTACCAAAGATGGGAACGAGCACCTAATAACCACCTTCTAGAACAGGAACTTAAACATATTTTTAATCCCATTAAAAAAGGTGCTAAACTATATCCATGGATAAGTTCTAAATTTTATCCAAACACATTTAAGATACATACAAATACAATTTTACAATGGGAGAAAGAGACAAAACAGGTTATATCAGAACAACAGTGGCTTATGGTAGTAGCCCAAATTCATAGTTATAAGCTAACAAGAGATAAGTCAATTCAACACAAAATTCTTTACAGAGTTTACTATACTCCATCCAGGCTACACAAAATGAAATTAAGGGACTCAGGTCAATGCTGGTCATGCAAACAATTGGGATGCGGATTATAACCATATGTTCTGGCAATGTAATTGTAGTAAAGGATGGTGAGACCAGTCTTTCACACTTCTAAGAAAAATTGGTTTTCAGGCAGATAACTAGGACACTAGTTTGAATTTGCTTTTGGAAATGTATGGCCATTTTAGGGTTAATAAAAATGCTACACTTTACTTTAAGCTAATACAATAGCTATTAAAAGGTTTATCTTAAAAAACTGGAAGTTGATAGAGATTCATTCCAGATTTCCAGTAACAGAGTGGAAACAACTTTTTTTTAAGCGCCTTGTATAATAATGACTATTTCATCAATTATGATTCAGTTTGGAAATTATACAATAAAAAGTGTGAATACTGGTCAAAAGATGACTTTAGTAAATCAACTTGAAATAATGCTCTCATGTTATCAGGATATAACTTTGTTTTTAAAAGTAACTATAGTATGGCGACTATGGAATTCTCCCCATTTCATCTCCTGATTTGTTGTTTGTAATCAGACAATTCACCTTGTTATTTATAGATGAAGAGTGTCCTAATATTCTTTTTTGCAAAAAAAAAATGTGAACAGTGATGAACAATTGTTTGGAATGTAACAACACTTTGGAATGTCCACAATCATTTAGAATGTGCACAATGATGGTTTTTGAGCAGGTTGATATTTATACTGCACAAAGGATAACCATATACTATATTACATATTACTTAATGGTTACATTTATTTGGTTTTGTCACAAATAACATTCAAGATTTTTTTTTGTTTGTTAGAAATTAAAATAAGGTTTTTTGGTTGTCTTAACCACAAGAATGCCAGATACGAACATCAGTAACATAATTAAATATGATTTATGAGGGTCAGCACCAAAGTTATTACAATCATAACACTGAGCTTGGATCACATATCATCTTTGTGACTCATTAATACCCTGTTATGTGATCTACAAATAGTAACTCTCTTATTGGAGAGTACATTGGTGCAAATATATGTCTTTATTTTGAAGTCTGATGTTTATTCGCTACTGTGCTGCCATTTTTTATATGTCTTCCATATGTTGACTCAACCTTTTATAAAAGTAATGTATGCTTTTGGGGGCACAAAAAGTGAACATTGTATGAAAATATTTAAGAGAATATGTGTGCTCTGTTGGTGACAGTTTTTTTTTATATCTGTGGATAGTAATTTATTCTTTACAATCACACTCATTTCTTTGTGTTGTTTGTTTTGTAAAACATACAATCTCAATGAAATTAGCATCCATTATGCAGTACTAACTAGTAGAGTATTAATTTATTTTACAATACTTTATATACTCATGTATTGTTGCTAACTCATTTGTATCCAAGGTCTGTTATCCAATATGTCATGTTCATGCTTGCTACTGTCAGCATTCATTTATCTGCCTCTCTCTTATCCATCACACTCATTTTTCTGTTCATGTGACTGAGCTACCTTTTGCTATGTTTGTTATAGAATACACACTCAAATAGCCATCACATTCAGATATCCTTCTAAATCAATTGGAACTGATGGGGTCAGATATCCAAGTGTTGACTGTATACGCTTCACCATGCCCAACATGTATATTCACAACAATGATAAGAATGAAACACCATTTTGCTAGAACAACCTCATCATCTCCTCTGCTTGATGAAGTATACAGTAAATGGTTGCTCAAAGCCTTCCAGTACTGTATCAGTATAGCACAGTCCCTCTGTTTGCCCTACAGGTCTAACTTCTTTTTGTTCCTAACATTTGAATGAATCAATTAATTAGTATCATAAAGAACAGTGTTTATATATTCCATTTTGGTTTATACTATCTGCCATCTGAAGAATATGTATTATACAATACTTACATTTTTTTTGTTTTCTTTTTAAAGATCAGTTAGTTTCACATACCCTTTGGTCATGAGCCATACATTAACCCAGTGTTAAATTTCTGGCTCGTTTTCACTGAAGTATTTTTTTAACCAATGAATGATGGTTGGTTGTAACACTACCAGTGCACTGATTCCTGATTCCTTTACTGACCGAATATCTCTTTTCAAACCCACCAAATCCTTTTGCATACAGATTTTTTTACTTTGTTAATCTGTGATAGAAGATATATATCAATACAAAGTAAAACATAAACTTAACTTACATAAAATAAAATTTATCATCTAACAATGAGTTATTTGTGTTGATACTCAATTAGTAATTCATAACAATAAATAATGTATTTTAGAAGTGCCGCAATACTGTATGATTAGCTATGGCCATTTGTGGTCAGGTATAGCACAATAATGTGCACCCTGTCCAGTATTATTGCTCATTTAATTTGCTTTATGTATCAAACATATTTCTAGTTGATAAAAAAGTAGGTATCAGTGCAGTAACATTCATGGTTACCTAACCCAACTGTAGATTGACTACTTTCACTTTTTCTAAATCCATCATGGTATATGAACAGAACTCCACCATAGGGCCAGGTGAACGGCACCTCTTATCTCCATCAAGTACTGCTTTCACATTTTTGAATGACAACATCAGTTTGTCTCTTTTCCTTTTCCATACATTGTGCACTGAAGGAATTAAGTATGTCCTTTGCTTCAAGTTGTATGTCTGGATTGAAACTGATGGACTATTGTGAGTCCCACATCTTAGTCCCACATAACTGCTAATGCTGTACACTTCTGCTGAGGAGTTTCTTACCAAGGTATACAACTGTCGAAGTATGGTGTTTAAATGTGTGGCAGTTATTGTTTAGAAATCTATTTGTTGCTTTGTTTCTGTCAGCCAGTCCATGAATACTTTATTGCCCATGTTATGGCTCTTTTTGTTGTTGGTTCGTTTCTTTCATTTTCTAGGATGTCTAATTCTTCATCTGCTGTTTCTAAGTGCCTTTTTTTTCTTTTTTTCTTTTTGTTTGTTTTAGGAATTGCTGTCTGCTGTTGCTGCTCTGATGGTTCCATGACTTCTCCAAATCAGTCCTTCAGGTCACTCATGTTGAACAGTTTGAAGTTTACCTGAGGTATTTTTGACATTTCTTTTCTGTGTACTTCTGTGCAGTAAATCTGACAGGTGTAGCAATTCCTTGCTTAGCATGAACATACTATGTTTGGTGATGAGGTTGACAGGTCCTGGGAATAGATCCATGATGCTGTACTGGGACAACATAATGGGTCTATTCCTGAATGGATAAATCAGGATCCAGGATTTTTTCTTGCCATTTTATAATTACAACTAAGTTACATAAATACATCAACCAATCAAATTACTGAAATGATCCTTCTCATTTTATAAGCTCATGTAATGCAAGCATTACAAAATATTAATAAAATTAAGACTTACAAATGAAACATATTTGGCTGATTTGCTGTTCTTATTATGTATATTTATTAATTATAAAACTGGTCACCTTCAACACTTTTCCCAGAACAATTTGCTTTCTGCAAACAAATTATAAACATGACCAAATGAATATTATTAACAATACAATTAAAATGAAAATAATGAAAATATAAAATTGATAAAAATGACATTAAAAATATCTAGATGTTTATTAACCTCTATCCTATGTTTCTTTTTACTTGCACAATTTATATCCTCCATATTGTTTAATATACTAGAAAAAATAGTAGGAATTGCATTTTGCTTTAACAGCCTTTGACCTGGTTTGAATCATATACTTTGTAATAATGCTGGATCTAAGGTAAACTGATTGTTGTCAAATTGATCAGAACATAGACATGATGATCTACTGGTTGCCATCCTGTTGTATTGACTGCATCAATATAACATAGCCTCCATTCGTTATTATTTGGAAATGTATAAAAAGTAGGCTGTGCATGGGCCCAATAGTATTTTCTGAATATCATGAATAGTAGGCTTCCAATATTCGGATGCATTTTCTAAATAGTTCACTATTCAGCCACTATTCGGAACTACTATTCGGTGAGATTTCAAGTCTTGCAGAGCTTTGTTGGCCAATCAAAAATTGTTTCTTGAGCTGAAAGGCAAGCACACCATGTGACTTCCTCACTCTGAGCTGGTAGAAGACAGGAGACAGTGGTTTCTGAGAGCTGCTCTGCAGTACTTTTGAGACCTTAAACTTGCTAAAAAAAGAAATAGATTTTTGCTTCACAGGCTTTTTTGGGTCAGTATATTTTTTTTGATCAGTGTCGGAAAAGCTATGTTTGGCTTTCTGACAGGTATTTTGTCCTTATTGCTGTACTCAGTTACAGAGACTAGGAGGGTTGTCTGCTAACACCCCTTCTCTGCTGCTGTCTGACATAGCTCCAGTGTGATTTTATTTGGGTAGAGCACATTTTATTTTTGTGTTTTGTTTTTTTTGCTGTTGTCTGGTTCCAGGCTTGGTTCCCTGCATGACTGATGAGGGTGTCTGCTAACTTCCCCTCCTGCAGGTCACTGCTTATAATTTGCTGTATATGTGCAAAATATTTGATTTTGTGAGGCTTCACCCTGCATGTGCATGCTTAATATATTTTTTTTCATAAGGCAAGGCAACACGTGTACACAGCTGTGTGCACACAGATTTTGAAATAAACTTCTTCAGTTCTAAGCCAGTCAGGCTTGACTCACTGAATTAGTATTGTTAGTCTTCTCTGGTTCTGGGGATAGATCCCTGTACAGACGAGGAGAAGAAGAAGAAGAATCAGCATTTATATAGAGCTTTTCATACACAGTGTATCCAAAGGAGAAGAAGAAGAAGAAGAAGAATCAGCATTTATATAGTGCTTTTCATACACAGTGTATCCAAAGTGCTTTACAAGCAATGGTAGACTGGTAGTGAAGTGACTGAATGTGTGGTGGCAGCCATATCGCACATCCTCACCCACACACAGCCTGGATAATTGCATGAACCAGTTTATGGGAAGGGGAATGCTGGCCAGGACACCGGGAATGTTCCCTACTCTTTGTGAGGAGTGCCCTGGGTTCTTTTACTTCCACCTGGACACCCACCAGGAAAACACCAGGATGGGCAGAAGGGACCTCGGTTTAACGTCTCATCCAAAGGATGGCACACCCCAGCAGTACAGCACCCCCCAATACTGCATTCGGATGCCAGCGATTTTTAGGTGCAAGTCCAATCCCAGTGTGGGACGAGAATCCATGACTTTCTGGTCCAGAGGCAGATGTGCTACCAACTGAGCCATGCTGACACGGCAGCTGACCCACCCCCCCCCACTTCTACAGCTCACTGCACACAATTAAGCTGTGCTTGTGAAATATATCCCCCTGCGAGTCTGTGCTGTGTGTGTGCGCACAGTTGTGCACATGCATTTTGTTTTGTTTGTTTATTGTTGTTTTGTTAATTAAACCATTTCACTTAGTGGGGCAGGCTTGTCTCACTGAGTTAACTGTATGTCATCTGTCTGTTCCTTGCTCGGTTCCATGTTTGACTAAATAGGTTGCCCTTTTCTTCCCCTTCTTAGTAGCAGTGTTTTTCTTTACTGCTGCTTTTTTGTGGTGCAGTATAACTGGTGCAGTTGGTGTATTACTGTAGTTCCACAAGCACTAAGTAATGCATCACACACACAGGTACTACACAGTAATAGTTTGTGTTTTACTCAGTAACCAGCAGTGACCTGATCCATCATGTCTTTAGAAATCTTGCAAACATGCTTGGTCCAGCCCCAGCAAAGCATCTGCACCGCTGGCCCCAAGTGGTGAGGGACAGGATGATAGTCCACAAACATACAGCACATCCACACAATTACTGCTAGTGTTGTCCCTGGGCTGCCAAACCCCCAAACAATCTATGTAGAACAAAGGAAGCACTCAACGGGGAGGGGGGGTTGCAGTAACAAAATACAGTTAAGAGCAGTGCAGCATAAAGTTGCCAATACATTTGTTTGTGCTAAGGCTGGAGTATGCCAATAGAGCCCTGGTGCTTTGACCAGAACCTGGTCTTTGTCAGGGTGCATGTCGGGAATGTACAAACATGCTAAGAATACACAACCCTTAAAGAAACACACACTATAAATAAGTGAAGTTAAAATGAATGAGACGAGATGCCTTTGTAACAAAACAATCCACAGCTAACATACCCAAGGATGAAACACTGCATCAAGATTATAGAACACAGTTCATACTGTGGTGCCAGACAGTAAGCAATGCAGTATCTTGCAAAATTGCTGTAAAATGCTGCAGTATGCTGCAAGGAACAGTTTAATTTAATGGCAATTAAGCCCTCCAGTCATCCAATACTTTGTGGCATGTCATTTACTGCAAAGTATTGAATAGCATCTTGTCTTGCTCCACTGTAAATTACTGATACATAATACAATTCCAGAGATATGATTCCAGAGAAGGTGGTGAGATAGACTACATAGACAATGACATACAGGTGTCTCTCTTTATTCGATGGGCTCAAATATTGTTCTCCCCAAGCAAGCCTTTTAGTTCTTGTAGCATTGGTAATAGTACTACTACCACTAATACCATTAGCCGTACTACTACTGCAAGTGTCACCACCTGTCCATCTATACGTTCACTGTCACATCCTGTTGTGCAGTAGTAGGGGAATTAAAGCATACATGCTTTGTGCAGCATGCAACAGACACCACCACCAGTGTCCCCACTGCTACCATTATGGCTGCTACATCCACAGCCAGTGTGCTTCCCACCATCACCAGTGCCATTCTTGCAGCAGCCACCCTTTCAGATGTCACCACTACTGCAGCCTCTGCTACCACTATTCCTATGCCTATGGATGAAGCACCTTCTACCCCATGTCTGTGACCATGAACACCCTCTAGTGCTGACCCAATGCAATGCTTGATATTGTTTTTAGAGTGCTATGTGTGTCATGTGGTGGATTGAGTGTGCCACATGAAGCTTCTGTTGCATTAGTGAGAGCTCAGTGTTGGTGGCTGAAGTGTCATTGAGCTGTATATGGTATACCAGGTTCAGTGGGTGATTAATGGTGTTGCTGAAGTGCTTTTTAAAGTTTCCTTAAAAAAACACCTTTTCTGGCCGAATACCGAATACTTGGGACGTGAATACCGAATATTCGGGAAAAAGTATTCGCACAGCCCTAATAAAAAGCTGTTCCAGAATCACTATTATTTGTACATCTGCCTGTGCAGCAGTATGGAACTGAGTTGACAGATGCTAACATTATAATACAAAATAAAAAAATATAATGAAAATAATAATAACAAAATGTATACAATGTAATAGAAACATTGAAATAGAGATTTTAACGGCAGATTAAGACTGCTTGGCCCAATTAACTTACCAATTTTTTCACTACATACCATATCACCACATACCTTACCTGATCTCCAGCACATTCTCCACCCCCCCACTGTTTTCCAGTAAGATTCCCTTGTGCATATCCCATACATTCTTGAACCCCACCACTGTTTTTGCCCCCACAGCCTCACAGGTCTTTTAACTGCTTGGTGTTCATCAGTACCATTCCACTCATTTTGTACTCCCCTCTTGGTTTCTGTACTCCAAGTGCATTAATTTGCACTTTTTCCCATTGAAAACCATGTGCCATATCTTTGACCACTCCTCATGTTTTGTAACAGATCAGTTTAACAGGACCACTCCCCCTTGAATCGATACTGCTTGTCTTGTAAAACATCAGATTCAAGATACTTCATAATCCATTCCTTCAGCAGTTATTTCATTAACTTTCATAACACAAATGTCAGGTTGACTGGCTTTTAATTGTCAGACTACTTCCTGCTACCACTTTTGTGAAGTGGGAATATATCTGTTCTCCTCCATTCCTCCAGAACCATTTATGTTTACAATGAGCTATTAAATAGGACTGTGAGAGGTGTAGTCAGTATATCCTTGAGTTTCCTCAGTACCCTTGGACATACCCCGTCTGGCTTCACTGCTTTGTCCACTTTCAAATCAGTGAGTCCTTTCACCACTCTCTCTTTCCAAAACAGACTATTGTCCACCTTCCTCCCTCTAATACTCTTGTTACTTTATTCTGACCCTCCCATTCTCTTTCTTCTGTGAACACTGAATTATATTATTTAATTTATTTTTATTTATTTATTTCAAGATTCAGACATTACCTTTAAGCAAAAGCTCTTTTACAAAGGTTCCATGTCAGGTACAACAAAGTGTGAACAACTGAGAACAAAAAAACAAAGGAGGGTGGAGCCCCAGTGTAAGCAAATTACTAGGGTGAAATATTACTAACAGAGACATAAGCTATCTGGTAAGTGTAAAGAAACATGACAAGGCCAAACATTGTCAGGTACACAGGTATAATTTACAACAACCAAAGGTTAGGCACAAAGGTATACTCTTCAGTAGCCAGGGAGCTAGATCCGTCTACGTAGTGGAATTGATGTACAGAGTTGGGGGTGGGGGATCCGGGATGTGGGCAGCAGCCCTGTGGAGGCCTTTTTAAAAAGGGTGTGGGAGGTGACTTGATCAATGTCAGTTAGCCAGGCGATTGTGTCTTAAGACTTGCAGGGCTGGGAATGCAATTACTGCCTACAGCAACAGGCCATGCTTCTAGAGAGGTACTGTTTTAGCTCGGCCTTAAAGGCTGGTAGGCTTGAGTATGTCAGTAGGTGAGCCAGGATCTCATAAAGCCACAGGGGAGCACAGTACATAAATGATCACTGTCTCAGTGTTGTTTCTCTGAAGGTAACCACTAGGGAGCCCTGAAAGTGGCCTCTGATCTGGTACCCAGATCAACAGGCAGGCAGCAAGCTGCTGAGGAACGGAGCCACTTTGTCTAGTAGTGATTTCTTGCCCAACAGGCAGGTTTGGTATTTTATTCTGTTGGGTAGGTTAAGCCAGTTGGTCTGCTTAAAGAGGGAGCATGTGTGCATAAGGTTGTCTGCCCCAAGTGTTAGCCTACACGCCTTGTTAAGGGCCATTGCAATGCATGCAGGTGCAGTATTGGAGGAGGCCCCATACATCACAAGTCCGTAGTCAATGACTGACAGAACTGAGGAGGAGACCAAGAGATGAAGAGCTAATAGTGTGAGGTATTGCTTGTGCCTGAAGAGCACACTGAGCTTTGCATTTACTGTTTTTACCACATAGCCGACGTGCTGCACGAAGGAAAGGGTATCAGTGATGATAACCCCTAGGTACTTGAAACAGTGTATCTGCTCCAGCGGAACAGCCTTGCTATTGATGATAGTAAGGGCAGGGAGGGTTTTCTTGTGCTGGGGACTAGAGATGATCATTGTCTTTATCTTTTTGTGATTGAGGAGCAGCTTTTTTTTTACAGAGCCAATCCTCCAGCCCATTGAATGAGCTCTGAAGCTCTGCCTGCAGGGCCATATGTTGCTTGCTGCTGCACAGAACGACAGTGGCATCCACATACAGAATGATCTTGCACTCACAAGCTTTGGGGAGTCTGTTTATAAATAGACTAAATAGGAGCAGTCCCAATATTGACCCTTGGGGGACCCCTAGTGTAATTTCCCTTGAGGGAGATATGGCTGTCCCAGTTTTGACACTTCATTTTCTGTTGGACAAGTAGTCTTGGAACCAGTGGACCACTTCAGGTGAGAGCCCCAGGTTTAGTAGGTCAGTAAGAAGGATTTGGTGATTGACAGTGTCAAATGCTTTACCAAGATCTATGAATATAGAACCCACCAAATGGCCCCTCTACATGGCCTTGTGCACATAGTCGGAGAACTTCACCAGGGCAGTAGCTGTGCTGTGTTTTCTGTGGAACCCATGCTGCTGTGGCCATTGAAGTTCATACTTATGGAGATACTCAGTAACCTGGTCTGCCACAATCCTCTCTAGAGCTTTAGAGACAGGAGAGAGGATGGAGATCGGCCCATAGTTGGCATTGTTGGATCGATCCTTGCTTTTTAAAACTGGGGTGGCCAGGGCTAACTTCTAGGTCAAAGAAAACTTTGCCTAGGCAAGGGATTTACTAAACAGCCTGGTAATTAGTCTCAGTAGTTCTTCAAGTGCTACCACCACAAGCTTCATGACTAAATCACCACTACCTAGCCTTGTTTTCCCAAGCACCTTATGTACATAGATTCTGACTTCACTAATTGTGATCTGTTTAAAATAGAACTTTGGATGGGAGGGGTTATGTTGGTCTCGTGGAGGGGGAGGTTCTGGGCTGTTTAAATAGTCTGGTGGCAGGACTGTATTAAGATCAGAGAATGACAAGTTAAAGGATTTGGCTATGATGTGCAAGTCAGTAGTAGGAGTCCCATTAATGGTGAGCATTGTGAGGTGTCTCCTGACTTCCTTCCCAAGCAAGTCTTTGATGTTGTCCCAGAAGCATCTACCATCCTCCCCAACTGCTGTTTAGCTTCTCTTTGTAATGTGCTCCTTTGGCTTACCGAATGAACAAGGTGCACTTGTTTCTTGCTGCTTGGTAATTTTGCCAGTCAGTGGGGTTGCCAGAATTTCTAGCCAGACACCAGCGGTAATCCCACTCCCTCATACAGTTGAGTAGGTCACAGGATACCCAGCCATTGGAGGCTGCCCTTATCCTTCTCCTTCTTAGTGGTGCAAAGGTATCACAAATACCCCACTGGGTGGCACTCCACTGCACCCCCCTCCCCCATTGCACACTGCCTCTGTTATGCACAGCATGTGATCAGCTGTATCACTGTAACTGCTACTAAACTGTATAAATGTATGAAACCACTTCTGTGTCACTTTAAGTCAGTGGACTTGTATACTGTAACCTAAATTTGTCTCTGTATGTCCTCAGTGTGATGAGGTACCTTTGGAAATGAGCCTCTGTAGAAATAAATAAATAAATAAAATACCATTGAAGGTGTCTACAAAGAATTGCAGGGCCTGGTTGATGTTATCACTGGCGTCAATTGGAGATCAGTCGGTTTTGGCCAGTGCAGCTTTAAAGGCCCGGTTTGCCCTGCACTTGAGAACCCTGTTATGTACAGTGATGGGAGGGTCTGTCTTTTCTTTTGTCACCCGGGTGCAAGCCAAGGGTGAATGATCACTGAGGCAGTCCGGGAGAAGCATGATATTTTTTGTCTTATTAGGATTGCTGGAAAGAATCCAATCTAGAAGGGTTCCCTTACCCATGTTCTGGGTTAGCCTGGTGTGCTCAGAGATCATTTGAGTGAGATAATACCTAGCGACCTGATCTTTAAGATGGTCAGTGTCTTTGCTGAACCAGTTTAGATTAAAATCCAAACGAATGACAACCTCAGAGTTGTTCTTCAGCTTGGACAGTTTCCAGGGCAGAGCTGAGCCCTGATTTGTTTTTTTCCTGCGATGGGTATACAGTGAAGACAGTGAGAGCCTTACTCTGCCTGCCCAGGAGAATGTCTGCCTTTTTCTGGTCCACTTCTGCACAGTACTCCACTTCACTTTTTAATCTTTCAATCCCTTCCTTGGTCTTCATGTTTTCACTGACATACCTAAAAAAATGTCTTGTCCCCATTCATTACCACCTGTGCTTTTCTCTCTTCAGTTTACATCTTCACACTCATTACTGCTCTCCCTGCTTCCCCAAATACACCTCCCTATCATCCTCCATCTGCTTCTCATTATATCCTTTGAATGCTACCCTTTTAGCATTTATCTATTTCGCCACCTCTTTCAAGAACCATAGCAGTCTCTTTTTACTCTTGCTTTGCTCACTTGTTTGACAGAGATGTTTTATGCCTTCACTGTGCCAACTTTTATCTTTGCCCTCTGTTTTACCACCCCACCTAGGTCATCCCCTGCCAGGTCATTGCTGAGACTGTCACCCATCTTTATAAAATCTTCTGTACTGAAGTCCAGGACCCCCACTCTTATGTGGTTCCATTCGACAGCTGTCCTTATATTTAACCACACTGTACAATGATTGTTCATCCACAGGTGTCCTCACATCTTGATGTCTGCAACACAGTCCATGTTACGATGATGATCTACTGGTTGCCATCCTGCTCTATTGACTGCATCCATCAAACATTGCCTCCATTCATAATTATTTAGAAATTTATAAAAAGTTCTTCCAGAATCACTATTATTTGTGCATATGACTGTGCTTTCTTTATTAATTTCCACCCTTGGGGGATTCCTCTCCCTCCATATGATCTCCTTACTCTCTACTGCACCCTGTAGGTGGTGGTGGGGATTTTTGGCTCCCCAATTTCTTCCACCATCCCCATCGGCTACTTTACATGATAATCAAAGAAACATTTAAACCACCCAATGAGGACTGGGGTTCCCCTCCCAGATGGATACAGGTAATCAGCCTTGTATGGTCCCTTATCCCTCCAGGTGTATCCCCAGTCCACATTTTAGCTGAACCCCTCCTCTCTGCATAGTTACTTCAACTCTGTCATTTTATTTAAATATTGATATTCAAATCAGAAATTCTCACAAGAAAATTATTATACAATGTCAGGTAAATCAGGTTCTTTCAAAATGTGTTACTGAGTTGGAAACAGAATAAAATTCAAATATTATATGGACTAATCATAACTATATAACAGTATTGATGGTACATGTAAATATGCCCCTTGGGTACCAGCAATGACTGTACATTGTGGTTTTGGCATACTGATCAGGAAAGAGAAGAACCACAGTAAATTGATGGTCCCAAAAAACAAGAGAGCAAATTTTAAACAAATGGGAGACATTTAGGAAGAAAAAAATCTGTTAGGGATTACAAACAGGCCCAAGATTGATGAGGAAAGGAATGCATACATGGAGAAACACAGAAAAAAATGATGGAGTGTGAGGACAACTGAGGCACAAATATAAGAGAGTGGTAACAAGGGAGCCAACTAAGGGGATAAGACATCCTTCGGGTACGTCAGTGAATAAAGGAAATCGGTTGTAAAATAGTAAGAATTCTGATACCAATGGGGCAGGGGTGATGTTACTGTGCATAAGATTGTCAAGTACTGTATAAGCTAACATTTTAAATGTTTACTTCTGTTCCATCTTCAGAGTGTGATGTGGAGGGACAAAACAACATGCATAAGCAGGCCATGGCTGGAGAGGAAGAGTGGATACAAGTCAATTTTCAAAGTAGAGAATGCAAAACAAAGCTTTGGATAATAATGTCCTGGTGCCATTATTCACCAAATAATACTAAAAGAACTGGACATGATGCTAGCTTCCCCACCCCACAAGTCAACACCATTCATCATCTCACTGGAGAAAGGAAAAATTATATTTGACTACAAGAGAACTGTTGTGGTCCATCTAAACTAGATCGATAGCATGGAGAAGATTAGCAATAACAAGAAATTCAGTTTTACAGAAGTTGTGGTTGACTTAATAGAGACCATAGATGGAGTTCATGAAGGGACAATATCCACATGTTCACATGCAGTACGATTTCACATTTTGGGTATGGTGGGTGGCGGTCATGTTGAACAAATGTCATATATTTATTTGAGTGATTATAGAGGCAAAGGTAGGACAGTGGATGTGGCCTTTCATGACTTTAGTAAGGCCTTTGACACTGCCACACAAAAGGCTAATAAAAAGCCTATTTACATGAACTTATTTGCACTGAGTCAACACAAGCTGTCTGGTTGCTGGAGTTTCAAATGCATTTGTATGGACTCTTATGAAGTTTTGGTAAACTTTCCTTGCTACTGTACTGTGGCTGCTGGCTGGCTGTGTATTACAGCAAGTGAGCACTATAATCAGCTGAGCATATATTTCTGAATGACACAAAAATCTGCTGCAGAGTGGACACCCATGAAAATGGTGGATTATCAGTGGTACAGACTGTATGAGGAAATGGTGGATGCCAAGACAATAAATGAATTCAACCATGGCTTGAACAGAATAAAGCAGTTATGTGGTTGATTGCGTGGTTAGCAGTAGGTAGTAGAGCAAGTGTTATTTGACCAGAAGTGACAACCAATACATGAACAATATATACTAGGTCAGATTGTTAAGTCCATGCACACTTTACTGAACTGTATTTTTTCTGACATTGTTTTCTATGTTAATATGTATCTAATATATTATATGTCATTGAATAACAAACCCAGTCTCAATTGTCAACACATACCATAACAAACCACTCCAATATTGTCATTCCCACTTTCATAAAGATGCATTACACTAATATAGTATATGGGTAAGGGATATTGGCCCCTATGCACAAAGTGGCAGAAGGTATGCACCACAGGCACACACCCCACTTGTGGAGCTCTGCACCCATGGACAGGTGTGCACCTGGTGGCATGCATGACCACTGGCCACCTGTCCACGGCCCCACCCCCCCCAGCATGCAGGTTCACACAGGGCAGATGGAGGTGAAGCCGTGGACCTAGGTGGGCATCCATTTGGATGCCAATCCAGGGTCCCTTAGTGGATCCCTTACATGGCAAGGTGTGCATTGGCAGTGTGCCCCTGCTGATGTCAGACAGCTGGTGGACATGGAGGGTGTGAGGAGGGCAGTGTCACTGGCTGTCCTGAGCCACTGCACTGACGGACCTGTGGGGGGGTGTTGGTGCTATGGGTGTGTTGGGGGGACCACTGGTGAGCGGTGTGTGGTTCAGTGAGACATTTGTGTGGGGGGGCCTGTACTACCTGTGACAGGGGCCCACATAAGGGGTCTCTGCAGACTGGGGGCAGGTGCTGCCAGGAGGGTATGTATGCTGTGTTCCTCCAGGAGCCTTGCCAGCACTGTGTCGGGCAGTGGGCAGCATGGGCACGGAAGTGCAGCCCTGGGGTGGAGGTTGCTGCACCAGGGTATGGGGCAGCACTGTGTGTTCATGTGGGGGGATCTGTCTCTGGGATATGGGGTCAGGGCTGGCCCATACTGTGGGGGATGCCCGCCTGTCATGGGGATGTTCTATTGCCCAGTGTGTGTAGGGGCAGGGCACATAGCATAGTTATGGCAAGGTTCTCCCTGGTGTAATGGGTGCCCTCCTACACACCCCAGTGTGCAGCACTACTGGCCTTGGCACATAGCGTGTAGTGCTGGCACACCCCCCCTGGCATGCCCCCAACCACCCCCGGTGCATTGCTGTCCATGCCGCCGGGGGATCAGGTCCATAGGGGCTGCACACCCCAGTTTGAGTATCCCATGTGGGGAACGCAATGGGTGCACGTGGCTACACGCTGCAGATACGCGGCATGTTGCAACTGCACCCATTCATGAATAGGCACCATTATGATGAACCTAAATAAATTCCCTGAGTTGTTGTACCCTAGTGGTGACATCAAATATTGTTATACCATCTTGAGTATGTCACTACTATGGTACAACAACAAAGAATGCTTGCACACTGCACTTTCCCTTTCAGCATCTCCAGTCATTGATGGTTTTGGTGGCATTTTCAAAACCAGAAAGTAGTGGCCACCTGCAGTTTATACAAGAACAAGAGAATAATGACCCCTGTGCAAAAAAAGGTGGAAGGTATGTGCCACAGGTTAGTACCCTATCCATGGAGCTCCACACCTGTGGACAGGTGCACACCTGCCAGCATGCATGACCACCAGCCACCTGTCTGTGGCCCCACCCCACTCCCAGCATGCAGGTTGGAGCAGGGCAGACAGGGCAGAGCCTCGGACCTGGGCAGACATCCAATGGGATGCCCATCCTGGGTCCCTCAGTGGATCCCTTACATGGCAGGGTGTGCAATGGTGGTGCACCCCTCCAGATGTCAGATGGCCAGTGGCCATGAAGGTGTGAGGGGGGGCAGTGCCACTGGCTGTCCCGAGTCATAGCACTAATGGATCTTTGGGTGGGTGTCAGTACTGTGGGTGTGTGGAGGGGACTACTGGAGAGTGGTGTGTGGTTTGGGGACACATCTGTGTGGGGGGCCTGTACTACCTATGACAGGGGCCCACATGGGGGGCTGTTTGGACTGGGGACAGGTGCTGCCTGGAGGGTGTGTGTGCTGTGCCTCTCTGAGAGCCTTGGCTGCACTGTGTCGGGTGGTGGGCAGCATGGGCATGGAGGTGCAGCTCTGGGGTGGGGGTTGCTGCTTCATGGGGATGGGGCAGCACTGTGTGTATGTGCATCCTGGGTACGGGGTTGGGGCTGGCCCACACTGTGGGGGATGCTTGCCTGCCATGGGGATGTTTCATTGCCAAGTGTGCATGGGGGCAGGGTGTGTAGGGGACTTACAGCAGGGTTCTCCCATGTTTAACGGGCTCCCTCCTACATGCCCCGGTCCGCAACCCTACTCACCTTGGTGCATGGCACATAGTGCTGGCATGCCCCCGGCATGTCCCCCACCCACCCCTGGTGCATTGCTGTCCACACCACTGGGGAATTGGGTGGGGTGCATAGGATCTGCCCACCCTGTTGGAGCATCCCATGTGGGGAGGTGCAATGGGTGCAGAGTGGCTACACACCACAGATACATGGCGTGTAGCCACTCCACCCATTGTGCATAGTCCCCAATGTTTGTAATATATCCTGTTGCTCTAACTATACTTAAAGTTACTTTGAGTGAAATCATGAATGTTGCTGTCTGTGCTGTACAGTTTGCATATGTGAGTCAGACTGATGGGGCTCAAGGACATGGCATGTGAATCGGGTGCAGTGAAAAGCAAGTATGTTAAAATCACTCTCAGCTGTTTTGCACAGGTGCTCATATACTGTAAAAGACAATGGATGGGCAACGGTGAACAACAATGTTGAGTTTACTTTGCGAGGTTGTCATGAGAACCATAGCACTCTTGAGCTTCACTCTCAAGATCTAATGGTTGTCATGACAACTTCTCCAAGGAAACACAGTGTTGTTGTTCACTGTTGCCCATCCATTATCCTCTAATTTAGCATTTGACACTACAACAATTAACCAAGTGAGAATGAAGATTTAGCAGTGAAACTGATGAGCTGTCTGCCCGATTTCATTAAACTTGATCAGAGTATAAACATTAAGGCATGATCATTAAAAAATATAAACAAGTTTGAATAGGAATCAGTGTGCATGTAATAGATCACCATGTCCAAATTATTCACATATGTGACTATTAGTTTATAGAAATCCTTAGAGACACTACTAAGCTACCTTTAATAATACCTATGAAAACCAAAAAGTTAGGCAATCTTTTCTGCCCCGTAAGAAGCTAAAAAAAAGAATTATGTGATCAATGTATAATTATAAGCAAAATACCAGGGATATGTTTTTTTTTAAGCCTGTTCCTATATTTATGTTAAGGATTATGAGAAAACTTCAAAAAATTGATTGCCATGTATGCACTGCCACTAAACATTACAGAGTACAATTTTTATTTAAAACAAATATGTATGCAATACTATCACACTCATATTAAGCATAAAATTAACAATAAACATAAAATAAAGAAATTATATTTAAATGATCTCTGAATATGCTTACAAACTAAGCTCTAACTCTATCTCTCTGTATTCAAATACAGCCAATTGTGATGATGGTATATATTTCTAGCTTCATATTACCAAAGATTTAAATTCAGTGTTAAGACATGACATCTTGAATGTTACCAATAGTAAGAAGACACTGAACAAGTTGCCATTGAATATCTAACAAAAGCACAGTTAACATGCTATCCGGACCACACGTGAAGTATTGTTTATAATACAGTGCTTGCAATGGGTTGAGAACACATAGTACATTTAAACATTCCAGAAATATCTTTAATTAAACATTAAAATGAGGTGAAGAGTCAGTTCTGAATGATAAGCACCAAATGCACATTGATATCAATTGTAATAAAGAGGTACTGTTACTATGCACTGTGTATAACGTATTTAACTGTATCACTACCTTACCTTAACCTTGCAATCTGCTATCAATTTAAAATATACAATTGGTTAAATATAAGTAAGAAAATCTGTATATTTACATAGTAAAATTGCAGCTAATTTATTTGAACTACTGCTGACCATAAACTGTACGATATTTCGGTACTTCTCTTAAAGAAGAGATGTCACTGTGCCCACTGCGCTGACATGATTCAATTTTAATTATGAATAGACATGTTGAACAGAAATTGTTTTGTTGGTAAATAAAACTGACTCTGATGGGTATAGGTTTATGTTTTCTCATTGGAAAAAAAAGCATTGTTGTGAGTGGTGTGTCTGTTTCCTCAGGGACACCAGCCTGAGCCATGAGGGGTGTCAGAATATGTTCCCTCGGGAACCTAAATGTCTGAGGTGGTATGTGTTGGTGCCTGTATCATCACACACCCCAACATTTGCTGAGAGGGGAGTGGGTGTCTGTTTACTCAGTGCCATCAATTTTTGATATAACAGACATGGATGCCCATCTTCTCATAAACACCAGCCTAATCAAGGGGTGGGTGTTGTGCCAGTTTTTGTAGTTACACCTGCATCAGATGTGAAAGAGTACGTGGCTGTCTCCACAGTGACTACAACTTCCATAGATAACATGCATATGTAACCAAACAGTGTGATGTGTAGAATCTCTATATGCTGAATAGTTTTAGCAGTTCACTTCATTGTAACAAGATTTAAAATATTTTTTTAATGTCACTATATTTATCACAGTAGCAAATATAGTTGCTCTGCCATTAGATTATTTTTTTACTTCTTGCAAGATATGTTTGAGATTGTTCAATTAGTTAAAAAACTAAATTAAAAAAAAATTATAGTCATAAATTTGAACTTTGCAGCTTGCTATTTCACATTGAGAAATCTAGAACTATGCAAGTTGTCAAAGGTTCTCGTAGAGAAGTGCTACCTTTGTTTGTTACTGTATCAGACAACATAATGTGAATCAGTTTCTATCTGTTTCTGTCTCTCTCCTCTCTCTGTCTCTCTCTCTCTCACTCCCGCATTCTCATGTATTCAGCTACAGCATGTTATGGAATTTATCTACTGCATGTCATTAGGTAATGTTCACAAAACATTCTCATTTATTCAAATACAGCATGCCTGTCAAAAATACTAGATCGCAGTAAGACAATGTGTCGCAAATCAATTTCTAAAAGAGTGATCGCCCTATACTCTGTTACACTCATACTGAATTGTAGCAATCTATTATTCAGTTCCTGCATTTGCTTTGAAAACAGTTTGTTTTTCTTGATCTAATGAAAAAACTGCTGAGATGAAAAACAATAGATTAAATGTGAGCAAGCGACTTGTACAGCAGGTATGAGCCCTGACCATAAATAGCAGGCAAGCAACAATGAACAGGTTTGAAAATCAGTAACATTGTGCAGTACTTAACAAACTTAAATGAATAACTCATCACATTTTTTTAAATAAAACATTTATTATTCATTGTTAAGTGAATATAAATTTATATTGCTAAAAAAATGTCTAACAACAACAAAAAAGAAGACATGCTTTCCTTTCCTAGAAAAGTCTGGAGCTACTGGACCAGATTCACAAAGGGTGACACAGGTTGTGCATCAATCCCTGCATTAAACCTGGTGGTGCAAGCAGCTTTGTTGAAAAAGTTGCCACAGAATGTGTCTGATTCAAGAAGATTGGGTGCATTTATTCTATTTATTTATTTATTAAATTTTGTTAACTGGGTAAGCCCTCTGGGCCCCGAAGGTCCTTTTTTCAGGGGTGATCCAGAGTTAGTTACATATAATTTGCATATACAGGCAGGTAATACAGTGTAGGACATATCATACAGGATTAGAAAGACAGTATACAGTTTTTGTGGAAGAGGGCGGTAAGTACATCACATTGCAGAATACAACAGTGGTGGCAGATAGATGTGGGGTAGTAAACGCTTTAAGTACACAGAAGAAGTTCAGACAAGGTTATACAGTCATTAATCATTAACCATTACCCTTAAAAGGGAGCAGCTTTGTACAAACACAATTGACTCAGGGTGAGGTGGGTTAGCCATCGGAACAGGAGCAGGGACTAAGATTAAGGAGGTGAGTGTGCAGTCCCTTCTAAAATATGGCTAGGGAGGGTGCCTCCTGAAGGTGGCTGGGGAGATTATTCCATGATGTAGGGGCTAGGTGAGCAAAGTATTTACTCCCAGCTACAGAGCAGGCCATGGGGATTTCCAGTAGTTGTTTGCCCGAGGAACAGAGTGGGCAAGTAGTCCGATCAGCCCTGCAGGAGGTTGGGCGTCGAGGAGCTTGTAGGTTCAGCTTAATAGGGAGTACTGGAGCCTGTTGTTCAGGGAGGACCAGTTGAGTACTGCAAGGGCTTCACAGTGGTGGTCCTCGGGTGGGATTTGATGGCAAAGCATGAGATTTTGTGGTACACAGTTTGTAATCTACAGTGGTCCAATTTTGTGAAGCCGAGTAAGATAGGGCTGCTGCTGCATAGGTTAAGGTTGGGAGAAGGATGCTTTGTGTGATTGCCAATCTTGTCTCTGGTATCATGTTATGGCTTAGATGATAGAGGAGGCCCAATTTTTGGTGGATGCTTTTTGTTACCAGGTCCACGTGGGGCTTCAGTGTGAGCCCCTGATCTAGTGTGAGGCCAAGATATTTGACAGATTGTACCACCTCAGTTTTGGAGCCAGATATGGTAGCAAGTGGGAGAAGATGGGCCCAGGAGGGACCCAAGGATTTTGGCCTGAACAGTAGTGCTTTAGTCTTATTGGGGTTAAGTACCAAGCGATTCTCGACGAGCCATGTCTCGGCCTTGGTGAAGTCTGCTTGGAGCAGGTGGTCCTAGGTCGGATGGGTGCGCCCCAGTTCTATATAGTACTGCATCATCAGCATACTGTACTACTGAGCTGCTCCCACAATGGCCATGGAGGTCATTGATGAATAGGGAGAATAATAGTGGGCCTAAGATTGAACCCTGTGGGACCCCCTCAGTTAATGGTAGGGGTTCGGAGGTGACCCCTCTCCACTTGACCTGTTGAAAGCGGTTAGCAAGGTACTTATAGAACCAGTTGAGGGAGTGCTGGTCAAGTCCAAATTGGCTAATCTTCTTTAGCAGAAGTGGGTGATCTACCAGGTCAAAGGCTTTGGTAAGGTCGATGAAAACGGCCCCTGTGGAGGTACCTTTGTCCAAGGCAGCTAGGACATCGGAGGTAAATCTAATAAGGGCAGTGTCAGTCCCATGCTTTTGTTGAAAGCTATGTTGTGAGGGGGCCAGGAACCTGTTGGCTTCCAGGTAGTCCCTTAGTTGACAGTACACTAGCCACTTCTAGATCTTTGCCAGGCAGCATAGGCTGGAGATGGGTCTGTAATGGCCTATTATTTCCCTAGCTCCACCCTCATGGATTGGGACTACATGGACCTGTTTCCACATTTTTGGGACTGTTCCTTCCTGCAGGGATTGGTTTATTAGTAGAGTGACAGGTCGGGCAATGGCTGGGGCAGCGGCCTTCAGCAGCCTGGGGTCCAGTCCATCCAGTCCTGGAGATCCATTAGGTTTTAAGGATTTTAGGAGGGTCAGCATTTCTTTTGTATGCACTGTCCATAGGTGGAAATGGGCAATTGGAGGGTCCCTTAGATTCAGTGGCTGGGGGGCCCTGTGAGCAATGTGGGGGGCTGGATCTATATGGCCCCAGTCAGTGAATAAGCGATTAAAGGCTGTGGCAGCCTCCCCTCCATCAGCAAGTGTTTCGCCATTACAGATTATGTTACCCTGCTGGGGTATTTCTGCACCTTTTAACAGAGAGTTGATACTAGACCAGAAGGACTTAGGGTCAGATAGGGTTCGCCGCTGGAGGGATTTTATGTAGTGCCTTTTGGCTGACTTTGAGATTTTTTTGCACTGGTTCTGCAATGATCTATAGGCAGCAAAGTCTGCTGGGTTAGCAGAGCTCCTGGCCTTTTTTCAGGGTTTGTCTCTGCCTCTCATTAGGTATTTTAGCTCACGTGCGATCCATTTGTGGCAGTGGCCTTTAGCTCGTCTCTTCCTAACCGGGGCATGGAGGTTGGCCACCACAGAGAAAGTGCGCTAAAAGTACTGAGCAGCATCATCGGTACTGCCTAGAAGTCTAATCAGTGACCAGTCAACATTTCTCAATGAGCTCTGGAAAGCCTCAGTGGAGAATCCAGAGAAGTCCCTGGGCACTATGAGCCTGGGTGGAATCCTGGCAGACCGGTTTTTCCAGATACAGAAAGTGGGTGAGTGGTTGCTCAGGGCATCGGACATCACGCCAGCCACTTGTATGTTAGTGGGGTTGGAGACAAGTATCTAGTTAAGGATGGAGTGGTTCCCTGTTTTTTGGTTTTGCCTTATGACCTCAGTAATGACCTGGGTCAGGTTTTCATCGAGGAGCGTGGCCCTGTAGTTTTGCTCAGTGGTGGGTTCTCACCTCAAGTTGAAGTCCCCAAGGACCAGCAACTCACCTAGCGGTGCCCCCACTAGGGAGCGGACCAAGTTCTGGAGTGCTGAGGTGCCACCAGTGGGAGGGTTGTAAATACAGCCTATAGTTAGGTGCTTTGCGAGACCCATTACGATTCTGATAAATATCGATTCAAGTCCTGTGGGGATTGGCAGATCAACAGGGGACAAGGAAGCCTCCAAGGAGGAGTTCACATTAATAAAGACACCCCCTCCTTTTTTCCCCTCTCTATCGGAAGGAGTCTTAGTGGTAGAGTGTCACTTCATGAGGGAGTATGTGAGGCTTCAGCCATGTTTCGGAGATGGCTAGCACATCAGACCTATATATATATATATTGACCCAGAATTGTACCTCATGCATCCTGGGTCGTAGGCTACAGACGTTCATGTGAGCCACCCTCAAACCTTTGGTGTGACACCATGTAGGGTCACTGGGGGACCCCAGGATGGAATTGGTGGGTGGTGGCCCAGGGTTGGGTTGGACATCACCTGAACGCATAAGCAGTATTAGCAGGATGAGGCGGAGGACCCTCTGCCGGGTGAGGGAAGGTAGTTTTGATCGCTTGTTGTGCACACCAGAGAAGATGAAATAGTAGGCTCCCTTACATGCTAAGCCATGCATTAGGACCAGTGAGTGCAGGATTGTTGATGCAGGGCAGACTGTGAGGTGTGGTAGATGATGGTCCTTCGCAGCCCTAAGCAAGTTAGGGTCATGGCAGACACTCATTTTTGTATCTACCCAGCCTAGTGCAGCAGTGTACAAGAGAAACACTACTGGTACCCTGTAAGTAGCAGGGCTTAGGTAGTGCCATGAGCACCATCGGTGCTGGTAATATGGCTGAGCTGCTTCGATGTGGGGCATGTTCCTCCAAGCCTCCCAACCCATGAGGGGTGCCAAGGGTGCAGGGTTTTCTACCCCTGAGCCATTCAATTGCCTTATGAGGTGTATTTACCTTACGAAGTTTGGTCTGGGACAAACTTGCTTACTAAGGTAGGATCCTTTACTCAGAGGTTAGCAGCAGCAAACAACAGTAGGAGTCATGGAGGAACCTCAGCCCAGTGCTCCAGTACTTACCCAGAGTGCGATATAAGATGGGCAGACCAAACTGTTATGCAGCACTACTGGCCCGAGACCTAGACTGAGGGGAGTGAACTACTGCAGAGCTAATGGCAGTGGTAGCAGGTCAGGCAGCCCTGCTACCACTGCTGACAAGCTGCATATGGAGAAGTGAGCTGACAGGCTCATGCATGCATGTAATCTCCATGATATAAGTCCGAGTCCACCAATGGTGGTGGTGGGGCAGTTGACACAGAGTGTCAGTGGGGATCAACTGTAGCCAGCAGGAGAATTCAGCAGCCACAGTTCGGACCACGTGGCATCCTCCGACACTTTTCCCGTACCTTAATATCTTATAAGGAGGGCTCCCTTGTGCTGCCCTCATGACCTTCCTCCCAGCAGGGGGTGTGTGTCTGCAGTGTTCGGTCGGCAGCCTGTGGGGAAGAGCATATAAGAGAGAGAGAGAGTGGAATTAAATAAGGTGAGCTCCTTTTGTTTGCTCTCGGGGGGAGGGGGGAGCACAAGAGGGAGGGATGGTTTTCCCTTATTTTTTATTTTTTTTAAATACTTCACAAACTTGCTAGTGAGTGCCTTGCACAGAATGGGACAAGCACAGGAGGCTTGGTTAATGTCCCAATATGCACCAGAGCTAACTGGAGTAGGACAAGCACTTTTAAAAGAGAAACCTCCTAGTGAGCCCAATGTTAAGCAGACCACATGGGGGACTGAATATTTAGAACAGCCACAACAGCAGCAAACACATGTACTAATCCTGCTAGTAACTCTACAATTAAGGCAGCTTACAGGGGTCAGAGAAAACAGTCTTTCAGTGCTTTTAAGCATGAAAAAAACAAAACACCGTGTGGGGACAAAAAAGTAAAAGTAAAGTAAAATTAAAGTCACTGTTTGAAATTAAAAATGGCACCAAAAACAACTGTAGCCAGCAGGAGAATTCAGCAGCCACAGCTTGGACTGCATGGAGCACTCCGATACTTTCCCCATACCTTAATATCTCATAGGGAGGGCTCCCTTGTGCTGGCCCTCACGACCTTCCTCCCGGCGGGGGGGGGGGGGCATCTGTAGTGTTCAGTCAGCAGCATTTATGACAATTTTCTTGATTTATGACAGTCTGCACCAAATATTTGGCACAAACCCTGTAAAACAGGTATCGGAGATTGGTACAAACTAGACCAGACAAAGCTGGTCAAACTTCCAGCAATCAACACATGAGATTAAGAATCCTGATCACCAGGCTGGAGAATGTCGCAAGCCCCATGCACCATATGTTCAGTGAACCCGGGGCTTATGACATTCTTGGGAATTTAGAGAATTGGGCCCAGTGTCTTAAGGCTGACCTTACTGATACTTTCTCTGTACTCTGCGCGCCTCAGCAATTGACGTCAGTCCTCTAGTTAAAGGGTGAATTACCGCATTCAAAAAAGAGACTATGTGGTTTTCACAAGGGTGATATCATTATGGAATAAATTACCACTACATATTGTGGCCAGTAAGACCTAGACAAACTTCAAGGCAAGACTGGATGACTACCTTAGTAGTATCACAGGATATAATATCTGAGGAAAGGCGAGCTACTAAAAGACACATAGTTTACTTAGCGCGTACATAACCTATGATACCTATAACATCAATGGCTATCAATTCCAGAATGGCATGTAAGAAAAAAAGATTGGCTCCAGCTTAAACACTGGATATTTTAAAAGGTTAAATATGACCTTATTAAGAAAACAATGAGACAAGACACAGTATTCAAATGCTTAAACACATATATCTTTATTAAATGAACACAGAAAGTAGCAGAATTAGGAAAAAAGAAAAACCCTAAAACATTGTCTTTTGTCTTTAAGAAGAAACTACCACTATGATCCATAGCTCTGGTTAATGCTGAAAAAGTCCATTGGTCAAACTTTGTTAGCTGCGGACTCCCTATAATTCAGCTATTGGCAAATAATTTGCAGCAATGCCACTAACTAGAGAGAATTAAACTGATGGCCACCGGTGACTTGTCTAAAGTCTTAAATAAATGGGACCCACTGTAAAAAGCAATAGAAAGCAACGTCTTCCTACTTTAAGCCAACCTATACATTGGTCTGCCTGATCAAAGCCAATTTCACCCACCATGAATGACCTTCAAGTGACGCACTCTGACAAACAAACCCAGTGTGTTAGGGAGCCACTAATGCATTTTGCGTTTTGCTAGTGTCTATAGACCTCTCTTCCTCATGTACAATCCTTTCCTCGCTTCATTTTCTGACCACAGAAAGGGGAGGGCAGATCTATATTCAGGGGCATCAACCTGCAGTTTCTTTAAATATGGTGTGATAAAATTGTCAAATTCACCCAAATATTGGGATTAAGGTTTTGGAGATTCTGTTCTGTCTTCTGGACCAGTACATAGTAAATCTATACCATTTTGTGTGGCTCAATTTCTCCCACCACAACTCCCCCCATTCATTATTATTTCAGGTGTTAATGGTAATTTAGTATACTTAACAGCATTATCAAAATTTCCACTCCATCACAAAGGTACAGAGCAGTTAAATCCTGGTGGGGGCTTGATTGCAATGTTCTGAGTCTGCTGGGATTCCAGTCTTGTGATAAGTTCCCTAAGAAAATTGCCTTCTTTTCACTTATCAAAGGCCAAGTCCTGTCTCATTGGAGAAAAGGTCAGTGGAGCATATCCCATTCTACCTGTACTATTAGATATAGTCCAATTAAGGCCTCTCCCTTCTCTATTAAGAATAAACTCTGTCATTTCTGATTTTAAGGATCTGGTTTTGATAGCAATTTTCTAATTTTGTTTTTTCTCAGTTTCATCCCACCTATTTTTCTTATTTTACAGTGTGACCCAAACACTCCACATGTTGAACCAGTTAGCAGAAAATGTGCAAAACTGTAGCTATAAAGTCTCTCTCCCCAATATTTAAGGAAGCTTCTGGAGGCTTTCTTGAAAAGTGTGACAATATTAATGCAAATATTTAGAAGTTTGGAGACCCACGTAATTTTGCCTGAGTTCACAAGTGTTCCTTGCACTGCCTCAGTTTGTCTTGACCTCAGCAACTTTGGCTGAACAAACCTTCAAAATAAAAGCAAGTAATGTAACATACACACCCAGACTGTTTCTTAAAAGGCAACTATATTATGCAGCTATTTAATTAGTCCTCACTAAAAGATAATAAATAACATATAAATGGATAAGTGTAAATATACATGCTTCTTCAACTGCTTTTGTACAAATAATTCAGCTTCAAGATGTGTATCAAAATAAGCAGCTATGATGCATTTGACAACAGCATATACTGTGCAAATAAGCCATAGAAAATCAGCTTGGTAACAGTTACACCAAGGTGCTGTACAACAGAAGTCAAGCCATTCAATTAAATACCATACATAAACATTATTAAAAACCTTCAGAAAAAGCTTTAGAAAACAAATAGGTTTTGAGCTCAGATTTAAAAGTCGAGACAGTCAGGCATTCTCTTATCCGACGAGGTAGAGAATTCCACATGAAAGGGGCAGCATAAGAAAAAGCACGTGCCCCAGATGTTTTTAATCAAACCCTGGGAATCTCTAGCAGTCCCTCATCGGCAGATCGGAGTGAGCGGGAGGGGCAGTAGGGAGCAAGGAGATCTTGCAGATACTGGGGTCCCTGTTCATGTAGGGCTTTATAGGTCAGTAACCTGACCTTAAAGGTGATCCACCACTGAACTGCCAGCCAGTGCAGTTCACGCAGCACAGGTGTAATATGACTAGTCCTAGTTGTACCAGTCAAAACCTATAAGGTGATGTTCAGTTTTTGCTACTTAGTACTGGTGCAAAAACTGAAAGGGACTTAGAGGAATAGCCAGATGAGCTCAGACACAAGCATTGTAAACAGTGACATGAATAAAACACACACACACACACACACAGCAGAACATAGCAGGACAAAGTACCAATATCAAAAAATAATAATGATTACACTCACCCAAAATCTAGCAGTGTGTCTTCTCTGCAAGAAGTATTCTCTCTGTGGCTGAGCTGTGACAGACCCTGTAACAAGTCACTGGCTTCCTGCAGGGGCGATTAGACATCATACCAAAGGTCACTCTGGGAAGACTGTCAGGAACAAGAGGCCATAAAAGAAACCAGAATGGCAACCTCCAGGGACAATAAAACAGCTAGGGAAAGCTAGAAAAAATAACTCTCACAGCCAAAGGAAATAAAAAACACTGGGAAGAGGTTATAACACAGAAAAAAAGAATACTACATATCTTTTTCTGATTTTAACATGGAGTTTCCCTTTAAGCATGGAGATCGCCTCACCCTGTCTGGGAATAAAGGAAAGATACAGTTGGTTATCATCTGCATAGCAATGAAAACCCAAACTGTATCGCCTAATGATATCTCCCAATGGTAGCATATAAACTGCGAACAACATGGGTGCCAAAATGGAGCCCTGCGGCACCCCACAGGACAGGGAGATGGTGTCAGAGGAATAAATTCCAGTGACAACCCTCTGTGTCTTGCTTGTAAGGAAAGATTGAAACCAGTGTAGAACTGTACCAGACAGTCCACAAAGAAGCTGCAGGCACTCCAAAAGCATACCATGGTCCACAGTATCAAATGCTGCAGAGAGATTGACAAGGACTAAGATAGTACGAGCCTTTCGATCTCTTGCAATTAGGAGATCATTTAAAATCTGGACCAGAGCAGTCTCAGTGCTATGTCTTTTCCTAAACCCAGATTGGAGAGCATCATAGAAACTGTGAGTTGTAAGATGGTCATCTGGTTACAACGCAACCACCTTTTCAATAACCTAACCCACAAAGGGTAGGTTAGAGACAGGTCTATAGTTAGCTAGACAGTCTTGGTCCAACAAGGGTTTTTTTAAGAGTGGTCGCACAACCACCTCCTTAAGGGGATAAGGAAAGACCCCCTGCTCCAGGAATGTCAAGACAATTTCAGCAAGGATCGGGCAGATAAGATCTACACAACCAAACAATGGTGGTGTAGGGCCTGGATCCAAACTACAGCTGGTTGGGCATACAGTCTGGACAATCCTCACAATGTCCATGAATTCCAGCCTACTGAAGTCAAACCAGGTAGCACGGGGACTCGTAACCTCCTGCCGATCTCCGCAATCCCTTAAAGAGAGAGCTGGGCCGATACCCGACCTAATGCTGGCAATCTTATCTGCGAAGAATTGAGCAAGCTCATCACACTTTATTTGTGAAAAATCTCCTCCAGACTGAAGACCGACTGGATTGCACAGTCTGTCCATGGTCCAGAAGAGCTGAGCTGGTCGATTCCATGCAGCAGGAATCTCCACGGACAGGAATTATGCCTTCTTACTGGTGATTGCTGATTGATAGGCCACATAATGGTCAATCAGCCTAAGCCTGTCAGCATCCAAGCTGGATTTCCGCCAAGCTCTCTCAAGCCTTCACCCCACTTTCCTCAACTGCTTCAAGGACACATCAAACCAAGGGTCCCTCGGGTGCAGAGTGAGTGAATGAACACGAATAGGAGCAATTAAGTCCAGGGCATCACCCACCACCTTATTATAGGCAAGTACAAGATCCCCTGGACTCATGCATTTACTTAATAAACCTGACAGGTCCAGCACCGCCGATAGGCCCTCTGGGGTAACCCCCCTCAAAGGGCGATACTGGACCATCTCCATAGGGGCAGACCTATTTTGGGGTGCCCCGAAGCTGAACCTTATGGTGTGATGGTTTGACCAACCATTTGGTTTCACCCCCAATCCCTTGATTTCTATCCCTAGGAGAAACACAACATATAGTGAGTGACCCCCTATATGGGTATCAGAGGTAACCACCTGTGTAAGGACCAGCATACTCATAAACTGGAGGAGATTATTTCCAAACTGTGAGAATTCATCATCAATTCAGGCATTGAAGTCACCCAGGAATGGGATTAACCATCTGAGTGACTCCAATGCCACGTCGACAATGAAGTCTGCAAACTCCTTCAGCAATTCTTCACCATCCCCGGGTGGACAGTAGATGAGGAGTATCCTGAACCCTACACCTGCTCCCAGAATACTCTCAAAAGATCGAGTGCATCCCACTGGCACATCCACAAGGCCCAGCTCTGTTTTAAACAAAATGGCTACACCCCCGCCCCTACGATCCAATCTCGGGCAGTGTATCACCAAGAATCCAGCTGGAACAGCAGATGTCAAATTAGGGCCTGCATTCCCATCTAGCCAGGTCTCAGCGATGCATGTCAGATCAGACATTCCAACAAGATCAGCTATAATAGCAGTCTTGTTCTTAATCGATCTGGCATTACCCAACACTGCCTGGGTTGGATGGGTTATCAAGGAAGATCCCAGGACCTGCCTACCATTTGTGGAGCCCTTTGGTATGGGAATCAAGCAGAGGACACCCCTTTCCTGATCCCATTTGACCCCAGGGCGTCTCCTAGTCCCCACTACCTCTATCCGCCCAGCCCTCTACATTCTCTCACTATACCCAGTCCATGCTCCCTTCAGTCATCTCCTCACTATCCCCAATGCTTGACATCACTTATAAACTTCAACTGATAGTAGGGGACAGTCAAAGGGGCGTAGATCTTGGAGCATAGCAGGAGAATAATGCCTGACCGTCTTAACACCCTCCCAACACATCTTAATTAATAATAACAAAATAAATAAAACCCAAGAATTTTACAACCAAAATACCACACTACAATTATCGTCACCACACATATACACTCACCTTCAGTGAGATGTCTCTCACACAACCCACAAAAAGGTCCAGTCAACCATTTTTCAACACAATCACCATCCAACTTATCAACTTATAAATGACACACAAGTACTAATCACTTAAAATAAACAGTATAACTCTAACATCAAAATAAATAAACAAATTATTTAAAACATCAGTCCAAATTTAAGTCCTACAGAGATTTCCAGTCCATGTTCAATCTATGTAAATCCACTCACAATTCAGGATTACTTAACTTCAATGCAGTATCAGCAGTCCAGCACATCTCATTAATAAATCCGGGCAGACAACGTTAAATGTCTTATTGAAAGATCCTTTAATCTCTCTTCATATGTCTTCTGGTGTAGACCCTGCACCATTTTAGTTGCCCTCCTCTGGACAGCCTCCATCCTGTCTATGTCCTTGTGGACATGGGGTCTCCAGAACTGCATGCAATACTCCAGATGGGGTCTCACCAACTGTTAGTACAGAGGGATAACAACTTCCTGTTTTCTATTGGTGATCCCTCTCCCTCTGCATCCCAGTATCCCCCAGCCCTCCTTACTGACTTCTCACATTGTTTGCCCACCTTACGGTCATCTGATATGATTACCCCCAGGTCCCTTTCCATTTTTGTTGTTGCTAGTATCTCATCCCCCATTGTGTACTCTTCCCCAGGGTTTTTGTTTCCCAGGTACATTACTTTGCACTTCTTTGCATTAAATCTAAGTTACCATACCTTTGACCATTCCTTCAAACTTGCCAAGACCCTTTACATCCTTTCCACCTCACCTTCTGTATCGACTCTTGCAGATCTTTGTGTTGTCTGCCAAGAGACATACTTTTCCTTCCAGTCTGTCTGCAATGTCACTTACAAAGACATTAAAGAGGACCGGTCCCAGTACTGAACCCTGTGGTACCCCGCTAGTGACCCTCCTTTCTTCAGAGTGGACTCTGTTTATTATTACCCTTTGCATCCTGTCGTCCAGCCAATGTTTTACACAGGCTTCCACTTTGGGGCCCACTCCAAGGCTGGCTAACTTGTATATTATATATTATATTGTATATTAATCTTTTGTGTGGGATTGTGTCAAATGCCTTGCTAAAGTCTACAGCTCCTCCTTGGTCTACTACTTTGGTCACCCAGTCAAATAAATCTATTAGATTCATCTGACATGACTTTCCTGCTGTGAATCCATGCTGCCTTGGGTTCTGTGCCCCACTGGCCTCTAGGAACTCAACAGTTCTTTCCTTCAGAAGTTATTCCATTATTTTCCCTACCACTGAGGTCAAACTAACAGGTCTGTAGTTTCCTGCCTCTGTCTTGCTTGCACTTTTGTGAAGGGGAATCACATCTGCCCTCCTCCAGTCCTCAGGTACCACACCATCCTCCCATGATTTGTTAAAGAAGGTAGTCAGTGGTGTCACTAGTTCTCCCCTTAGTTCTTTTAGAATTCTTAGGTGAATCCCATCAGGCCCAACTGCTTTGTCCACCTTCAGTTTTAAAAGTTCTTTCAGAACCCTTTCTTCTGTGAATGGACTGGTATCGACCTCCCTATCCAGAGTGCTTCTATTCTTTGATTTAGGTACCTCCCCTCCTCTTCTTTTGTGAATGCTGTGCAGAAGTATTCATTCAGTATCCCTGCTTTTTCACTGTCACCCTCTGCCCACCCTCCCTTCCCTTTATTAAGCCTCACTATCCTCCTTGGTCTTTCTTGGCTCCCTAATGTACCTATAAAAGGTTTTATCCCCCTTCTTAACTGAGTTGGCTATCTTTTCCTCAGTTTGAGCCTTTTTCTATTCTGACTGCCTTCCCTACTTACTTCTGCTTCAACTGGTACCGTTCTCTGTCATTCTCCTTCTGTGCTTCCTTATACTTCCTGAATGCTACATTTTTCTCCTTAACCTTCTCTGCCACCTCTTTTGAGAACCACAGTATTTTTTTCCTTCATTTTGTTTTGTTAATTTGCTTCACACAAAGGCTTGTTGCATCTGTGATGGCTGTTTTGATTTTTCCCTATTGTTCCTCCACCCCTACTTCTTGCCCATTTGCTAATGCTTTTCTGAGGCACTCTCCCATTTTCCCAAAGTCAGCCCTCATAAAGTCCAGTACTCTTGCTTTTGTATGGCTGGACTCTATGGTTGTGTTTATTATGAACCACACTGTTTGGTGGTCGCTTGTCCCCAGATTGCTACCCAATTCTAAATCTGACATCCTTTCTCCATCTCCATTTGACAGTACCATGTCTAAGATCGCTCCCTCCTGAGTGGATTCCACCAGTCTGAGGCATACCTCCTGTAGGGCATCAAGAATAACCCTGCTCTTGGATGTGGCTGCAACAAAGGTGCTCCAGTAAACATCTGGCATATTCAGGTCCCCCATTAACAATATTTCCCCCTTTTCTGCCATTCTAAGGATGCCTTCTATCATTTCCTTGTCCATTGCCTCTGCCTGAGATGGGGGTCTGCATACAACCCCCGTGTGGATTGTGGTGCCATTGCCTGTCTCCAGGGTGACCCATGGTGCCTTATCTACTCCCTGTTTATCATTTAGTTCTATTTCTTTGATCCCGTCCCTTGCATAGAGAGCTAGTCCTCCTCCTCTTTTACCCTCCCTGTCCCTCCTGTAGCTTGTGTACCCTGGTATGTTGATATCCCAGTCATGGTTCTCTGTGTACCATGTTTCTGTGACTGCCACGATATCCAGGTGTCCCTCTTCCATCAAAGCCACTAGTTCAGGAAGCTTGTTACACAGACTACAGGCACTGGTACTCATTACCCTCCATTTTTTGATAGCCTTACCCCTTTTAGCTCCATCCCTGTCCTTACTGCCTTTTTCTGGATTTACCCCAGTCCTGCTCCCTATTGACTTCTCTACCTTGGTGTCTACTTCACTTACTACCCTATTTTGTGGGGGAGCAGCTGGGCTTTCCCTGTTTCCCTTTAGTGCCTCTCCCTTTGGCTAGTTTAAATGCTTACCAATGAAGCATTTAAACCTATCACCTAGGATCCTGGTCACCCTCCTGGACAGATGCAGACCATCATGCCAGTACAGGCTTGCATTCCTCCAGGTGGACCTCCAGTCCCCAATGAAGCCAAATCCCTGAGCTCTGCACTAGTTTTTCAACCAGTAATTGAATCCCATGGTGCAGAGTACCCTAGCCTCATCCATGCCATAGACAGGTAGCACTTCTGAGAAAGTTACTGTGTGTGCTACTTGTTTAAGGACCCTCCCCAACTCCACAAACTCCTGCTGCACTGCTTTTATCTCATTTCTAGCCAGGTCATTTGTCCCTAGGTGGATAATGACATCCAGCTCATGCCCCCCTGCAGCTGCTCCCATGATCCTGAGGATTCATTTCCTGTCCCTCCAAGCCATAGCACTGGGCTGGCACCTTACCTCCCTTTCCCTCCCTCCCCAGTTCTACCCCCTAATGATTGAGTCCCCCACCAGGAGTTGTTTCCTTCCCCTGTCAGCTCCCATTCTGCCTTCCTGTGGGTCTCCACTGTGGAGGTTCCCATCATCCTCCTTGGTCTCCACTACAGGTGCCTCCATAGAGGAACCATGCTCCACCAGAATGGTGAATGAATTGTGGAGAGGCATGACTGGAGGAATGTGCCTTTGTTCCACCACCCTGAGTCCACTGTGGTCCAACAACTCATCTTTCTTGGCAACCTCTGAGGCAGTAGTGGTGGTGGCCTGGGTGGTCCCTGGGTGAGGGAGGAGGTTTCCCAAATCCTTGCCAGGTCAGCATGGAGATGAGCAACCTCCTCCCTCAGACCAGAGAGGTGCCTGCAAATAGGGCAGCAATGCAGTCTCCAGGATGTCTCCTGGAAGACTGCTGCTCCACAGCCAAAACATTGCACCACTCCCCACATGTCTGTCTCCCTTCCTGTTTAAGATGTTTTTCTTTTTTGTTTTTGGTTTAGTGTGTGCAAGCTTGTGAGTGTCTTTACCCCCTATTTGGTGTGCTGTGCCTTTAAGGATATGAACAGGTGTATGTCCTTAACAGTTTTAGGGAAGTGATGTCAGAACCCTGATATAAAGAAAATGTTGCGCTTGAGGCAGGTGGGGTGAGGGTAGGGTGGGTGGGTGAGAGTAAACCCTTGCCCTCCAGAAAGAATCAACAACTCTGACCCTCCACTCCAGTGAGTGCCTTCCTTCCTTTCAGACACCTATTTCAGAGTTTAAGTAACAGGTCTAGTCACAAATGACTACAAATATCTCCCAGTTAGATTTCCTCCCTGGCAGATAAAAGTTAAACTAAGAAAAGTCAACCCCAAAAACAGAGAATCAAAACACTGACTCCTACTTACTTAAACAGGCCCAAAAATGTATACTTCAGTTCAGTGTAGTCTGTTAAATCACCTCCTTGCTTTAAGGAAGCTGGTGGCTGCTTTCTGTCTCTTTCTCTCTCACTTAGCTACAGCAGACAAAGTCCACAAACAACTCCTGTTTTAAATCCACAATTAGCTAACTGTTATCCCTTAAAACTGCAAATACAATTTTAGTTAAAAAATAACTCATTAAAATATGTGAAGTCCCCTGTAGCTCTGAGCTCTCAGTGTTTGACTGCTGAAAGGTTATCACCCAGCCTTGAGATCATGAAGAGGCCTATCCCTGAATGGAAGCTAAAGGGAGTGGATACAGAATTAGACTAGGTGGACTTGTGCAGAGAGAATAACTTTCAGAGGTGCTGGTGATGTGGCCTGCACAGCTAAAGGAAACCCTGTGTGCATAGGGCCCCACCCTCCTGTAGCTGAAGTCTTAAATACTACACCTTAAGGTGCCAGATTGAAGGTCTGCATGGCTAAATTTGGTTCACCCACACCAGTGCGACAGGGAAAAGGGTGAGGACATTAGGGTACCAGCACAAAGCTGATGGCAATTGTGGTGCCCAGCCATTGTGCCACATGAACCCAATTGCACCCAATGCACTGGGGCAAGTGTGGGCTATTTGCCACCACACCCACAAAACTATAATATAATCACCTCCATGTTGAAGGTGTATGGGGCAAGTGGCGCAACACCCCTACAGCACCATCCATGCCAAGTGCTGCAAAATCCAGTTTCTATGTATGACAGGTGAACTGGTTGCAGCACCCACATTATGGTGCCCTGATGATGGTGCCCCTCTAACAGTATACAGCTAAATCTTCCCCCAAGAACTGAATCTTACCACTCAGTGGGATGACCAGGAGGTGCTACGGGAGACAAGTGGCCTATAGAGAAGGATCCCAGCACAAGACAAGGGATTCACCCTCAAAAGATGCAGACTTCAAGTTGAGCAAATTGTCTACCCACAGGGCGAACCCTGAGAACAAAATTCTAACTGAATAATGACTGCTAAATAGAAAGGCTGCTATTGATGGAAAATACTAGGACTAAAAAGATACTGAAATTTGGATGTAGATTAAAGGTCAACGTGAGCAGTAAAACCCAGCCTCAGCAGGAAAGGCTGGAAGCTGAACACACACTAAGACTAGAGTGGTAAACGCTGAGCAGGCTGATTGAGTAACCGCAACAAAAATGATAGAGCTGAAATGGGAGTTCCTGCCTTACTAGGAAGCCAGGTGAAAGTAATTGAGAAGGAATGCAGTGGAACCGAAAGTTTTGCAGTGGGCTAGTATGAACAGTAACATGGATTTAATGTGCTTATGCAACATGATGTGGTGTTGTGCATATGCATCTAGCTGAATAAACTTTGTTGTGGCTGTTCACCTCTCTGTGCCTTGAGAATACCACCCTGTAAGGATGCTGAAGGCAGGAACCCTGGAGGAGGGTTCCACCTCTAGAGGTGCTGTGGGAATGATTCCTTTAGGCTAAAGGTAGTACAAGAAAAGCCCCCGAGGAGAAAGGCTAGCTGCTGGATGAGGAGGGGAGGGGAGGATGGTGGGGCTAAAAAAAATGCTCCTGAATGAAGCAGAAAGGAAGAGTTTAAATAGTTCAGGGGCATGGCTATTGCTTCAGCCATTGAACCACAGACTAAAGCCTTTCAATTCACTGTGCTTACATAACTTGGTGTGGTGTTGTGCTTATGCAACTTGCTGAATAAACTTTTTTATAGCAGTTCAACTCTCTGTGCCTCAGGAATAGCACCCTGAAGGGATGCTAGAGGCAGGAGCCCTGGAAGAGGATTCCACCCCTAGAGGTGCCATGGGAATGATTCCCTTAGGCTAAAGGTAGCATAGGAAAAGGCCAGAAAGAGTAGATCAGAAAGCATTGCAGAGGTAACAAGTTGGTATCGAGATTTGAACATACACATTGGTCAGCAGAGATAAGGATAATGGTCAGAGATAACTGAAAAGATCAATGATTTTAACATAGGTTGAATGAACTATAACGAGAGGGCATGACTTCCCAAGGAGAGAGGGAGGGAATGGCAAAGGAGGGCCATGATCCTTCTCCATCCAACAGTGGAAACCTACTTGAATAACTGTGAAAACCTACCTAAGCAACATAGGGAATTTATAACTAAGGTAACTACAAATTATGACCTTTGGTGCTGAGGAGAGGAAAACCCCATTTGAGGAGGAAATCTCTAGAGATCAAAGGCCTAGGTCATCTTCCCACCAGGCTAAGGATGTTTTATTTAGTGATGACTCTGCTGCTGCAATTCAGAAACTCAGTTCAAGGGGAGGAAAATATCTCAGTTTGGGGGAAAGCTCTCACAATCCCTCTAACAGGAGTGCCATGACGGGTTGTGAAAGCCTTCTGCAACAATGGATATTACAAAGCTAGAGAGGGACCCCCCAAGGCAGGAGGAGGAGAGCAATGAATGCTGAGGCACTCAGCTGACCTACTGACTACAAACAGACCAGGTGAACCAGAGGCGGTCATGGGGGGAATAGCATAGAGGATGCTGACAAACCTGATTTGGCTACCTAAATGTGCACTCTTGTGCATGACAGCCACATCTCTTGTAGCTGCAGTCTTAAATTCTACATTGATAGGTGCCATCAATTGGCTGCATGGCTAAAGCTCCACCCACAGCGAGTACATTTTCACTATGGGCCAGATGAGAAGGACCCTTCCCTGAGTTTCGTATTCTCAAGATGTGGACTTCAGTGCAGAGCGAGACCGTCGGCTGCAGGGCAGGGCCTGAGTCATAGAAAGCAATGGTCATTGTTGACATGCTTCTGATTTATAAATGAGAGCATACAGTCAACTATGAAATATTAAATATGAGGAGGCGGGGCAAAGTCAGCGGCCAGTGGTTAGGTATTGGTAAACCGGTTGATATGATTGATTGAGATGATTGACTGATACAATGGACTGATACAATTGACTGATAAGATTGACAGATAGGAATGCTTAATATGATTGATTGATATGAGCAAAGTTAGCAAAACCAAGCTAACCAATCCCTCATAGAAGGTAGGTGATTAAGTAGTGAGAGGCTGTCATGCCAGAAATTGAATCAATGAGGTTTAGCATAATTGAATAAATGAGGTTCAACAGTGATTGCTATGGCTGCAGCATAAATAAAGAATTGATATGATTAGCATGACTATCCTAAATGCCATTAGGACTGAGTTAGATTATTTGAGTAAGGAGCATTTGCAACGCAGTAATGGAATGCAATGAATATCCTGAAAGCCAAGTAGGTTGCAAGGTTAATATATTTATGCATGGATAACTGAGAAGCTATGAAGGCAAAGGAGCTGGGCAAAATCATATGGCTTACATAAAGCATGTTCCTGCTAGTTGGAGCCACCATGCCCCACTGCAATATAACAGTCACCCACCATGAGAATAACAGGGAGGTCACAAGCTGAGCACCATGAGACCAAATGACAACTGTAATGTTGGTAGTGTAATTCCCCAAAAAAAAAATAATAGAGCCAATATTAATGCTGAAGTTTCAGTATGGTAGAATTCAGAAATAGACTGCTGAAGTTTTGATAAAAGTATAGTTTGGAGATATTATAAAATAGCAACAAATGAGCCTGAATTGCACAAATGCAGGAGGGAGGAGTAAAAAAGTAGGACAGGACACCACGAGAGCAGCCAGAGGAATGAAATACAGAGTTACAGCTGCTAAGGAGAGCCAGTACTGAGTGAGGCAGGTGTAAGCAATTAAGGTGATGAGAACAGGGACTGCATGGAAACAGCAATTGGAACTGAGAGCACACAGGTAACAAGTACGGATAAGAGAGAGATTGCTGAAGTATGATAAAATGAAAGGAGAGCCAGATTACCAATGAATCTGAATATAACAAACCAAACACGGGGTGCTACAACTAAAGACAAACATCAAGCAAACAAAGCAAACATAAGCACCAGATCAGAAGGGAGAAACAAATGACTAAGATAGAGGTACATATAGGCTACAGCTGGAGGCAAAATACTAACGCAGAAGCAGAAGTACAAACTAGTCAGAGAGTCCAGCACAACCAGCAGATTCCAAAAAAGAGAGCATGGACAGAGCTTCAACCCGCAAAGAAAAATTCTTCTGAATGAAACAGAAAGGAAGAGTTTAAATAGGTCAAGGGGGTGGCTGTTGCTTCAGCCATTGAACTGCAGGCTAAAGCTTTTCAAAAAAGCTGAAACAGCTCAAGCCAAAACAGCAGAATGACATGGGCTGGACATGCTGTGGAAACTAGTAAACACACCAAGAATCAAAACAGAAACAAACACAGAAATTACAGGAGTGCAGCAGGAGTAGCTGACTGAGGGAAAGAAGGAAGCACAAGCTGTAGCCAGCAAAGGTTAAAAAACTAAATAGTGACCTAGAATGCCACTGAAGAAACAAACAAAACAGAAAGTCCAAAAACACAAAGGGAAAGCAGCATACAAACATGGGGGGGGGGTGCAGAGCCCCAGCAGAGCTTCTGGATGCAGCAAAGAAATAGGACTTCCAAATGAGACTGGAGGAAGCCAGTTTAAATATCTCAGGAAGAGGAGTGTGGCTAGTAGCTCACACCCATTGAACTGCAGGTATAGCCTCTGTGATCTAACCACATGCCTAGGTCCCCCCACTTCATTTACCAGCCTCCTGTTAAATTTGTACACGTGAAGGCACCAAATTACACAGTGCTTAGAGCTTGTAGCTCCATGTTTGACAATGTGCCTCACATTTTGAGGGCAGTACCTCACACTTTCCTGCATATTTAACAGTGTCCTACAATAGCAGTTTGAAAGGTATGTAATGTGTTCCTTACTGCATGTCCTGCGGGTTTAAGATTTGTGCATAAGGGAGGCACCACGTTTAGTAAGGTGAAAGGATAAAGGACTGTTGTACCTCCACCCCCCTACCTGGCAGCCCACCTGTCTGCCTGCAGCTATTTCAGAAAGAAATACTGTTTGTGTAGTTCATAATTTTAAATTAAGTAGCACTCACCATCTGGCCCAATGACTGCTTAGCTTCCTCTGCCCTCAATTGTTACTCTGTGTTGTGTGTCATTTGCCCTACTCTAAAATGGACTGAGCTACTAATGATTCCTGAGTCCCAACCCATCCATCCATGATGCTAATGTTGTTGTACTAGCTCTGACTAGTTAGCCCCAATCACTGCTGTTTCACTTTTCCTCTCTATCCATGACATGCAGTGCTGTGCATGTGCTGAGTGGCTGAATGGTGGCAGTGCACATGATGCCATGTACACTGTCACCACTCAGTGATCCAGTACCTGCACAGACGGATTGGATTTAACCTGATGCATGTTCCTGCTTCTGTATTGTCCCTCTCTTTCCATCTCTGTTTGATCCTACTGGAGTGCCCACTAATCCCAGCTATTGCCTGCCTCATGCCTTATTATTTCACGTTGTGTTGGTTCACAGTGGCTGAGCTGAAGCTGCTGGCAATTTTCCCTTTCTCCCTCTTTTTCTTCCTGTGGTTACTCAACATACTACTTTACAAAAAAAAGAACATCCTTATTGGACATCTACCTAGATGCTCAACTGGTTGATTAATTTCCTTATTATTTGTGTTCATAATGAAGAGTGGTCGAGTCTGATGAGCTGAAATGGAGATATGTGGGGGGCGGGCGGAGTTTAAAAATCAAAGAACAACCCCTTTCACTATTCATGGACTGCCAGGTAATCCAGAATGAAAACTAACTTACCACCTATGAGGGTAACTTTCAGATAGGTGTCTTGCTATTGGAGAAAAAAAATGCATTGCTTTCTTGCGGAAATCATGGCTGTTATTATGCATTCAGCCCCTGCTGCTTTATACTGCTTTGTAAATTCTTTTGGCTATTTTATTCTGTGTTCTTCTATTGATTTTATTGAATTCTATTGACTTTGCTGCATATAATGTGAGGCACCCAGAGACCCTGGGATTGGGCACCATATAAATAAAATTGCCTTGCCTTGTCTTACTGCATTGTACAAGTCTGACTACATCAGGAATGATAAAACCCTTGCTTTCCTACATTATTGATTTATTTAAAATATTTAGCCAGAAAAAAGGTATGCTAAGCTAAAGTCAGCCTATTCCCATGTTTGTCCAAGGGAAAGGGAGTTGGATGCATAATATACAGAAAATATACTAAGGTATATATACAGAAAATTAACAGTCACATATTGACTTGATCAGCTGCCATTAGGATGCCATAGTAAATCAACAATTCTCCAAATGATGCAAGAATCATGCAGTAGTAGGGTATCAGGTCACTATAGTGCAGACAAAACTTCACATAAAGAACCTGCCTTAAGCGTGTATGGAAGTACAGCAACAGGGGTATTAGAGCGATATGAAAATATTGCTACCCTTGTCACTGTGGAATGGAAGACAGAAGTGGGGAAAAGGGTTTTGAGCACTGCTGGTAGAGTCATTCCCATGGCGGAGTGGCCAAGGCACTTGACCCAGCAGTAGGTGATGGGGGGAAACCAGGGTTCCTAACCCTGCTCAAGGGACATATTATTTTACTCCCATCTGTGCAGCCATGAGTAAGTGCCACAATGTGAATTTTAACTTGCCCCCCTGTCCACACCCCCTCGGAGTTGATTATAATTATTCAGCGGGTGTATGGCAATTTTGTGTAGTCGGCATTATGTACTGCCACTATGTTGCCACACTCTGTTGTCTGTGCATGCTGTTTCCTTGCACAGTTTCATTCGTGACATTATGGCCCCATACCAGTAGCCTACAGGGAGATGGGAAACCTATTGTGGGGTTATGGGTAGAGGGTACAAAGGGTGAACATTTCATGATCAGGAATGTGGAGTGGAAGAAGGCAATCAGGGAATGAAAAGGAAGGGCAATAATAGATGGGAATTGAAGAGGGAAGGGAAGGGAATGGAATGGAATGTGAGTGGGGGAGGGCAACCAGGGAATGAAAGGGTAGTACAATAGATGGGAATTGAAGAGGAGGGGAAAGGGAAGGGAGGGACTGGGAAGGGAAGGGAAGGAAGGAAGGGAAGGGGCATGAGGTGAGGGTAGAGGGGTTAGAAGCAGGTGTAGACATGAGTGGCGTGTTCTGAGAGGAGAAATGTTAGGGCAGTGGGGTAGGAAGAGGAGTGGAAGGAGCAAAGGATTTAAGCAAAGGGACTCTGTATATTTATTTATTTATTTAAGCGTTTTACCAGGAAAGCATACTGAGCGGTGTAGCGCTCGATTCCAGATGCATCCTGGAGGGAAGGGGATTTAGGGCAAGGCAGTATACAGGGCAACATACAAATGAGCACTGAAGCGCAGTGCAAGGTCGAGAGACACACATTGTATAACAAAATACACCTGCCTCTTGGCAGGGGAAGAAACTTGTTCAGCTAGGGCACACAATGATGCTTAAGTGCAGCGAAATCACATTGTAACATGTAGCCAGCAAACACACATACAATCGTGTATGTGAACCTTTGGAAATACCTTGAGGGGCTACCTGCACGAGCAGGTGGTGGCAAAATGCTGTTTGAGGAGGAGGTTGAGCTGCAGAGAGGGGGAGGAGTGTCTGATTACTGCTGGGAGGGTGTTCCACAGGTAAGGCATTGGTGTTACTTGAATGCGCGTTGACCATTGGAGGAGGACATACGAGGGGAGTGTGGGGAGCCTAGAGTCCGAGATTACGGAGGTGCAGCATGAAGGGTTTGGGCAGTTAGGGTATTAGCAAGAGTACGGGGAGAGACTGAGACCAGTATTTTGCTGTTATTCTTGCACAATGTGCCATTCTCCAGTCCTGTAAGGAAGGAAGGTCTAAGGATCTGTAGAGATCACAGTGGTGAGTTGTGGGTGGGCGGTCAGGGCAAACGACAGAAGGAATGAAAGAGAGGTCTAGCCTGGCGGGGTGGATTTGAGGCCGAGCTATAAACTATGTCACCATAATCAAGGAGTGGGAGTATCATTTCTGGACAACTTCTTTCGGGTTGACAGGGCAGGCAGCCTCTGTTCGAGTAAGGCTCCCAGTTTGGTGCAGTTTTTGTGGATAAAGTCAATGTGGGCTGAGAAGTCTAGGTGCTGGTCGAGCCAGACCCGGAGTATCTGAACGAGGTGCAGGTCTCCAGGAGAATTCCATCTAAGGTGTGGAAGGCAGGGATAGGTGGGTCCTGGAGAGCCTTTGCCTGGTCCCAAAGGTTAGGGAGATGGTTTTCTTTGGGTTGAGAAATAATTGGTGAGAGTGGAGCCAGAGTTGGATTGCATTAAAATCCTCCTGGAGTTTGGACGACACTACGGCAGGGGAGGGGCCTGTAGCATATATTACGGTGTCATCAGCATACATGTGAATGGACGAAAGGGGGCACGCAGAGGGCAGGTCTTTTAGAAAGATAGAGAAGAGTATCGGGCCAAGGACCGAGCCTTGTGGCACGCCTATTGAGACGGGTAGTCGGTCAGAGGTGAGTGAGCCAATTCTAACTGCTTGTTGCCTCCCTGCTAGGTAAGAGTGGAACCAGCTGGTGGCCTCCCCCGAGAGGCCTGCTAGGGTGAGTTTAGATAACAGGAGTGAATGGGACACCGTGTCAAAAGTTTTAGCTAGGTCGATGAAGATGGCAGAGGTGATTTGCCCATTATCCATGCCAGTGAGGATGTCGTTTGTTAACCTGAGCAAGGATGTGATTGTGGAGTGCGACTTCCTGAAGCCGGCCTGATAGGCCTATATAAAGGTGGCCTGCTCAGCAAAGCTCTTGGAATAAGAGAAAGTGATGAAGCAAATTTCAAGTTGTCTCAAGAGAGTAGGAGAATGAGAGAGACCAGTGGAGAAGAGCATAAAGGTGTCAGGGAAAGAAGCTAGCCAAAATTTAGAGATGAGGGAGATGCTGTAAAAGAGATTGATGTCCTCTATAGAGGGAAAGAAGTGGGAGGACAAAAGGGAACAGTATGGGAGGCAGGGCAGTTTAGAGCAAAGCAACATTATCAGTGGAGAAGGGTGTCCAAACTGGTCAAAGCTGATTTGGAAGCAACACAATATATCACATTCCCATAGTCAAACACTGGAAAAAATTGTTTTCATAATAATCCAGTGATACTTAGGGATGGAGAGGCATGATGTGCTCCTGTACAGTGCCTTGAGGTTTTGGAGCAACTTTCTGTGGGTGGTGCTCGAGGAGACACAGGTTTTGGAGAGGTCATTTATAAAAACTGAGACCAGCATACGGCCCAAAATGGGACCCTTGGGGTCATCTGATTTAATTGGGAGTGGAAAAATGGGACTCACTTATTAAATCATCTTGGGATGTATCAAACATGTAAGATCTGAACCATGCTTCACTGAGCTTTTCAAGTAGAAGTGGGTGGGCAACACTGACAAAAAGCCTTGGCATGGTTGTCAAAGATGGAAGATGTAATCAGGCATTGATCTGTGATCTCTTTCCTACACAAAAACCCCCAAGCACTACGGAGCTCAACAATGCAGGATCCTGTCACAAGACAGAGACTGTAGCAAGACAAGGGAACTTCACTCAGCAGTCAAAGTTATAAATGTATTGACTCTACAGTTACTTGCTTACCCATGATTATCAATACCATCTTAAAGAGCCGAGATCAATGACTGTAGCAAAAATGGGAACTGCACTCAGAAGTCAAAGTTATAAATTTAATTAAAATTGCTTATACATACATACATACATACATACATACAAATAAAGTGTAATAGTGCCTCCTACATGTCTGATTATCCCCATGTGCATTCGGAGCTTCTGCTCCTTCCTTATCAAAAGCAGAAGCTCGGAATGCACGTAATGGCATGTAAGGCATGTTGCACTTTATTTGAACATGTATGTATATATAAACAGTACAATTAAATTTATAACTTGACTCTGAGTGCAGTTTCCTTGCTACAGTCGTTATCTCTGCTTCAAGATGGTATTAATGAGCCTAAGTAAGTAATTGTAGAGTGGTCTTTCTAAGGCCAGTAAAGAAACAAAAACCCGTCACAGAATGCCACTTAAAAAAAGCAAAACTTTATTAAGAATCTAAAGGTAAAAATATTTTCTGAAAAAGCACTGTATTGCGAAAGCAGTCAAGCAGCTTGTGCACCCTCCTGCCAGCACGTTTGTTTGCTGGTATGTTTCTACCTTTTAATTTTTAATAAAGCATTGCTTTTCATAAGTGGCATTTGGTGCCAGTTTTATGCTTCTTTGCTGTGTGTCTCTGAACCGTGGCACAAACTTGCATGTGGAGCTGGATTTGCTTGTCTTTCTTTCTAAGGCCAGACTGTAAGGAACTGAAAAAAGTGGCAGTATCAAGGAAGGGGAGGGTTTGGAGAGTGCTGAGTTATTTTGAATTATATCCATAGCAGGGGTAAGAGAGATGGGAGGTAGCTTCCAGCCGCACATGACCATTGTGATGGGGAAGAATGTTATCCCCCTTCCAAAAGCCAGGAACAGTACTAGTACCACAAGAAAGTTTATGTACATCAGAGATAGGAGAAGATATAGCAGGGGTTGAGAAGTATAGGGGTGAGGGTCAGAAAAGACAGGGAATGCAGGAAAGATGGAGAAGGTAAGAGGAAAGGGAGAGAAGGTGAAGGGGAAAGGAGTTGTGAGACTGCACAAGTAGAGGAAAAAAGTCCTTGAAAATGGCTGTGACCTCAAGGGTGGTCAAAAATGGTGGAACTACCTAGTCAAAAGAGTGGAGTGATTAACAGGGAGGGGGTTATTTAATAGGATATGAATGACCCTGCAAAATGTACAAGTGTCCTTAAGGTTATCCTGAATAGAGATGCAGCAAAGTATTATTCCGCCTGTGAAGTGGACGGGAAGTTGCCCACTTCGCATCGCAGAACGTTGCGCAAAGCGTATTCAGAAAGGTGGAATTTCACCTTTTTGAATGCCCTTCACATTGTGCACTTCGCCTTATTCCATGTTGCAGTAAAATAAGGTGAAGTGAGTGAAAATGGGCCACAGATCACATGGCAGCAGTTGTAGGCGAGGTTGGTAACCCAATAATCTGCTAAACAGCATGTATGCACTGTCAGGTTGCCACTGCCCACTGAGCCCCCCTGAAAACATATTATATGAGTTGGTCCGCTGTTGATGATGGCACAATTAAAATATATGTTATACATTCTTTATTCTTTATACCATCAACTGTGGAACAAGTAAGCCATCATATGTGTTTTCAGGGGGCTGGGCAGTGTGCACCTGACAGTTTAGCAGATTATTACACTGCTCACTCCTGCTTTTCAACAAACAAACCACGACAGAAAAGAAACATTACTGAGGCACAAAAAATATTTCATGGTAAACAGACATTATTACGTAGGAATATAACAAGGAAGGGAAGGATACCACTTTTTTAGCTTATTTTCTGTAGAATATTTTTGGCCAGTGTTCGTACAAATCTTGGGATGCTGTCTTAAGCCCCAAAAATTCCTGACTGCAGATGAATAGAAATGAGAGCATAAAATGGAATGAAAAGTCTCCATTAATTCATGCTGCACTCATTCATGCATGCACCCAGTCCCCATAATTGTGCACCCCCAAAATGCTGCTGTCTTCTAATGTCCCAAAAATTCCCAACTCCAGATGAATAGAAATGAGAGCATAAAATGGAATGAAAAGTCTCCATTAATTCATGCCACACTCATTCATGCATGCACACACTCCAACAAGAACTATGTCACTTGCTGCTGCTGTTGGAATTTCATGTAATGCTTCTTGCCCTAAGTTGATGCACAGTGTCTTGCCAAATGATGTGATAGCAAAGGATGGCCCGACCATTGAGTTAACCATGATGATGTGATGATGCTGTTGGTTGCCCAAAGTCTGCTGCACTGATCCAAACAGGAAGGATGCCCTGTGTGTGTACACTCATGCTGCCCTTGGTAAGTTAATGTACCTAGCACCATCAGGGTTTTCCACAGAACCTGACCTTAAATGTTATATATATATATATATATATATATATATATAATCATTGCTTCTTTTTTTTGTACCACAGGTCATATAGTTGAACTTGGAGTGTGCATTTGTGGGCTTGATGAGGAATTTTGGCATTAGAATACTGTCAAGTCAGTCAAGGTAAGTATTTTTTTTGGGGGGGTTATCATTTGGAAGCAATTTTCATTAATGGTGTCTTTTTTGTGAATTATTCACAGGTTTTCTGTGCATCCTCCAGTCTGCTCCTGGTGGTTTGGATTCATACCAGTTTTTGTGGCCCATGTGTGATGTTGAACTTCTTATTTGGAGAAAGCACCGATAGCAGCACACAGCACCAAAATGTTTCTTGCAAAAACAGACGAACGAGAAATTATTAGTACTTGATTGCAGTAACACATTCTGTTCAAAGTGTGGCTGTTACTGTCTGTTATATAACCAGTGTAACAGATACCAAGCTCTCAGTAAGCCACACCAAGACGAAATCACAGATTTAGTATGTGTAACCCATGCACTGTCCCAATGTCTTAACTTAAGTTACATTTTAAAAGACATCTTGTCAAGACCTGGATAAAATTTTGTTCAACACCGCCATGGCCTGCTGCAGCAATACAGTGTCTGATGTATGGGAAAAATATATTCTGTGATGTACATGTCACCTACTTTATATGATTTACACTCTCTTGATAAGATGAACTACAAAAAAGAACCGATGAAAAAAAATGGATACACGTACCAGAAATGGATATCCTATAGGCGGTTGTAGACAGTACTGCAGTACTACAGTCCTCCAGTCCAGGAGAGTGCTTGAAACTGTTAACCTGTAAAAAAAGAAAATAAGTTCACTGAATGTGTTTCTCAACTGCATCTCAGAAATGTAACAGGAAGCATAACACAGCTCAAGGAAGTTCCGTAGTATGAAAAATTAGTACACATACTCACTGTAAAGTATTGATAGTAAGAAGCCTTGCAGCCATGGCATGAGCAGGGCACAGGATGGAAAACAATCACATTCCATCTCAATGAGATAGTATCTGGCATATCTGGCTAACTGCAGTTTACTGGTGGTGGTCATGGGCACATGATGACATTCCCTCTCACTGTCTGGTGGCTTTGGCTGACTGTGGTTTACTGGTGGTGGTCATGGGAACAGCTGCAACACATTCCCTCTCACTGTTAGACACACACGGGTGGGTGGCTATCTGCTGGATATGGTGTGTATTGTGTTACAATAATTAATGGTCTTCCCTTTTTCCCATAGGGAAACCATGGCATAATTTGCCATTATAAAGGAGCGTTTATAACAGCAAACCTGCATACGGTTTTCCCCACACGTACTCATGCGAACTCCTCGCTCGCTGTGTCCTTCTCAAACAGGAAACCGCAAACCCACCGTAGAGAGAAACTGCCATGGACACTCAGCAGTAAGTAATTTTTATAATTAGTTGAAATGTTCCACCCTGACAATATTTTAAATAAAGTGAAAGTGGACCTCATGCACTGAGTTAATCTGACTGCATCGGCACAGCAGTCTTTTTTTATTTTATATAATTGCTGAGGTGAAAAAGAGAAACCCAACAATTATATATAATAAAAAATGGGTCTGGGAGTGTAAACTCGAATTTACACAAACCCCGAGAGTGAAGCTCTCGGGGTTTATGTAGCATCAAACCCCTCGGGTGTGTGTAAATTCTAGTTACACACCCAGACCCATACTTTATTCTCTATGTATTTCACTCTCAGTCAGGAGGCAGATATCTTTACTCAGCAGGTTTTAAGCTTCTAACACCTAGTACTACAAATGGACAGTTGTGTTTAAGAGGCTGACTGTGTTTGCTAATGACAGCAGCACACATTCTGTTAAATCTAATCAGAAATAATACCAAGGCGGGGAAGATAAAATAGAAGGATTGTAAATTTACTTGTGCCAAATTGCCAATATGAAATTATGGAATGAGACTCATTTAGGGTGGGACACTGATTTAACATTATGAAAAACAAAACACGTACCGTTGAAAAAAAATGTGACAGCTTTTCAACCAGTTAACTTAAAACCCACCAATATCAACCTCATCATCATCATCATCATCATCATACAGGAAGCTGCCCTTGCAGTCATCAATGTCTGAATTCTGCCCACTAGGGAATTCTTTCTCCATGATTTCATTATCTACCTCAATGGTAGGCCATTTCATGCTTCCACCAGGCTGGTCTGCTTCTCCCACATCACCACAACCATGACCGTGATGGGGTATGAATACAGATGTTGCAGTTCAAGTTGGTATGTGGCCCTGATTCATTTTTATGAATGTCAGTATGCTGATATTTGAAGGAGAGAGGTTTGTACGATGGTCCCGAACTATTGCCCCCACAGAACTGAATACTCTCTCAGCACTTACACTGGAGGGTGGGCAGGTCAGGTACTTCAGTGCCACTGAGGTCCGCTCTGGCCATTCACTGACCTTTCTACTCCAGTATAAAAGAGGACTGTCAGTTACTGACAGATGCCTGTTTTCAGCATCATTATCATCACCGGATATTTTTCACCACACTTTGAATCATTGGATGGCAAAAGCATGACCTCAGCAGTGCTGGAAATGTGACATTGTGAGTTAGCATCATCAGGATCAGAATCATGTTCAACTACCATGGGGATGTAGGGGAGTATGACATCACCTACACTGTCAGTCACAGCTTTAGACTCAACTATATTTTCTAAAATAGTTAACTGATCAGAAGTGGAACTTGGGGCAGCAATACTCATGCCAGCAGCAACTGCACTAACATCATCAGTGGGGACATCATCTCCTCCAACTATCAGTGAAGCAACAGATTGTGCTGTAAAAAACATTGATAGAGAAATCCCTTTACTGACATCAGCTATGCACTTCTGCGTACTACCATGCCCATGGCCAATCTTGCCACTGGCAGTAGTGCCATGGCCAGAAACAGCTTTGCTTGCACATCTCTTTGCAGGCATTTTTGGGGATCGACAAGACAATTCTAAACAAATTTAGATTTATGAACTTTTATTTTGGGGTGGATGGGAAGCTAAAAAACAAAAACTGTGGCTTGCAGATGGAGATTGGGCACTAAACAGATGCAAACACACAGACAGATTAAGACTGCACTGTGCACTCAAGAGATGCAGATGCAAAGGCACAACAACAACTTAACCAGTGCTCACAAATCCAAAACTGGAAAAGAATACCTTTTATCAGTTGGGGGGGCAGTGCACTGCAGTAATAGTGGCCGGCACAGTGTCGCAGAGGGCTGAGGTGCTGGCACCTTACCTCGAGCCATGCCGGTGACCTGGGTTAGAGAATGGACTCAGGATGCCGGGGGCTGGCAGGGAGGAGGGGACTGTGCATCTACATGACTGCCCTTTTCTCCTCTCCTGAGGTGGGTAAGAGGGATGGCGTTGCTCTGCAGTGGCATCTGGTGGAGACTGGGAGCACTGCAGATGCAACGCGGGGAGCGTCACCAGAGAAGTGGAAATACCCGCTCCACATTCAGCTGGATGACAGCTGCCTAGCTGCCCGAGGCCATTGAAAGTCTCACAGAGCCTTCCATCTTAGCAGCACCCCGGGGCCAAGTAGTTGCACTGGTCTGCCCCTGGCTAGTGCCTTTCCCCTCGGAGGAGAGGGACCCACCCCATAAGGGTTACATTGGGGTTGCCCTGGGGCTGGCTACTATGTGAGACAGTGGCTCGAGGAGCACGATGGGTTGGATCCAAGCTTTGGCATAAAGCCTGAAGGAGTGGCTGGGGTGGAGCACGTAGGGGGATAAAGAGATAAAGCAAAAAAAAAAAAAAAGATACCACAAAGCAGTACTAAATAATGCAGACAGATAACAGGTTCACAGTGCTCAATTACTGTGTAGCACAATAAAATGTGTCTGAATTGATGGCACGCATCGCACACACACTCACACACACACTACAGGTAATGCGCAGCAAATTGAAAACTTCAGTAATATAACCAAATGTTTTAAACAAACTGAAATTATGCACTGCACCACAACAATCAGCAAAAAATGTTAAAAATCACAGAAAATATTACTGTGTGTACATGAACACAGTTATACAACAAAAATATAACCAAAACAGTTAGAAAGACTGCCTTTCTCCCAGTTAATCTACCTCCACCACAGATACGCCCCTTCCCCAAGCACACTTCAACAGTGTTTGTCAGTACATACACAGACTGAATGTCCTAAATTAACATTCAAAATCCACACAAAAACAATAAACACTCGATAATGAGTATAGAAGGGTTTCCTACAATCAGTGTACTAAATTTTGAGCAAAGAAAAAGGCTCAAAAAGGCTTTTGAACAGTTTTTAGAGGTTTTGAATCCCAGAGCTCCGAGAACAAACCGTCTACAGCTACTACTACACATACATCACACAGAACTCAGGCTGTACAGAACAGTCTAGAGCCCTTGTGACCTGCAATCCCATGAATCACTGCAAAATTCACCTTAGAGCTCACCAACAAGGTGAAGTACATTGAAATCAATGTATTTTGCATTAAAATTAGTGTAGAAGTGGTTGGGGAAAAATGGAATAATGCAAAGTCAGTGATTTCAATGGACTTCATGTTCATAATTAGAAGGGGAAGTACTCTGCTTCATGTTGCGGATCACTTCACGGATTCTGCCTTAATATGTGAATTGTTCCACATAGTGGATTTTGGCCACTTTGTCTGCCTTTAATCCTGAAGGTTAGAAGCACAGTATTCAGACTAGGCCAGCCTGATTGCTTTCGTGTAGGAATTTTAAAACTGTATTTACCTTGCTAAATCCTCTGGTGAGCCAGGAGACTTATAAAGTTGCCAAGCACAGTCCCAAGCTTTTAGGAAGGCAAGTTGCTCAACCCAGACCCTGGGGGGATATGAGCCTTTTATAAGAACACCCCAAAGAGTGGTATGGCTATCCCAGACATTAGAGAATTTACAGTCAAAGGTTCTACAAACATTACTTATGAGTATTAAGCAAGAAAGGATGATTCCCAAACTTTCAGTAGTTATTTATCAATAATTCAGGTACACCCTGGATCTGCAATAGGACAGTCCAAAACAAAAGAAACTTTCAAACACCAAAAACCATGCATTTGCTGGTAGCTTCCATCAGTTTATTTCCATTTTATTCAGGTAAACTGGCTACCTCAAAACTCCAACGTTTCTTCTATCAATTATGCTTTTTCAAGGAGAGTGGACCTATACGATAAAAATCAGAATAGAATTTACCTTGTGTTTGCTGTGCACCAGTCTCGAATACTTACAGACTTTTTAAAAAACCTAACAAATTTAAAACCTGTTGACCTGGATTTGAGTCCCACAGCCCCCACTTGCATTCTGTGTGACTTTGAGCAAGTCACTTAAGTTCTTTGTGCTCCCAGATCGCACCTGTAAACAATTTTCAACTTAGTGTGTCTCTACTGGTTAAAAAAATAAATAAATAAAAATGAGGAAATAGTGATTTCTTTTGTCATAAATATTAAGACCACAGACCTACATGGATGTTGGTTTATTTAGATATATGTTCAAATTAATACCATGTGTGTATCACTGGAATTGTGTGAAATTCTCTTGCAGATGGGAAATTATATCTCCCCGGGTGGAATTTAATCATGTCTTTTTTTCCTGAACCCTGTAAAATACACACACACTCATTTTATCTGTGGGTGTGCACCAATGTGTGCTCCATCCATCTGTAGCACCCATCCAATATCTAGATGGATTTGTATGGGTCTGGATCTGGTGTGTGATATGCTGCTTTGTTTGGAAAACTAAAACTTCTCTAACTTTGCTCTGTTAATCATGTGACTGGGAGGTGTATGTGCCTTTAGTGTAGTACGTTCAGAATTTAGCCGTGGGACAGAGGCTGGTGGAGTAGTTTCAGGGCAAATCATGACCGAGGACAGGACTTCCATAAGGGTGCCCAATCACAAGGGATTCCCCTAATGAAATCCTTGCTTTACAACCCAGTCTCCAATAGAACTCCACCCAGCTAAACCAGAAATGAGCGGGACACCCATTGGTGTACCCCATATATGAAATGTATATTAAAGTTACTGTAAGGCACAGAGAGATGGTGGAGGGTTTTACATGGTAGGGGTGGTAGGGAATTTTTACTGTGTGTTTAGGGTGAATTGCTGCACTTCACCTTCATGTTAAGTCAGCAAAATGCAGACATGTTACAGAATTTCTGCCGTTTGTGAATTTAGGAGGAGGTGCAGTGTGGCAGTGTTGCTCAGCTCTGTGTATCATTAATGCACAGTAATGGAATTGAAAGATCACTGTCAAAGTACAAGAGTTCAGAACTCATTTACAAATTACACTTTGCACAAATTATTTACAGTTGCTGCAAGGATGAGTCTGCATGCTGCATATTGGACACATATGTTAATACACACAAGAGCAGACAGCAGCTGTGGCAAGCAGTTAAGACACTAGATATGGTATTATAGTTTATCAGCTCTGAGGGAAAGGTTGATGGAATAAACGGATGGTCTAGCCAAACTATCTGAGTAGCTGAAAGTCTCTGCTTGTAGTATTGAAATGATTTCCATGGAAGAACTACAGTATCTTGCATACTGCCAAGGAGTGTACAACACTATGAGACTGCACATGAAATGTTAAGCATTGCTCAATCTCAGAAATCCCCCTCATTACTCACAGTTGCAGACATGTCTTGAATGCTTAGGGACAAACAATACATGTGTTAATCAATATGATTTCTAAGCAAAAAGTAGAGGGAGACCATATTAACAGAATCAAGAACATGAACACTGGAAATATAATCAATTTAAGAAGTAGCTGACACTGCCACACAGGAGACTAGTTCATAAAATGGAAAACCCTGGCATATCCATTTGTGCGATGCAGTGGATTGGAAACTGGCTGCAGAACATAATGAAAGAAAAGAGCTAAAATAAATGGATCTATCTACATGGAAACAAGTGATTGATAGAGTCCCACAGGGTTTTGTACCTGAGCTAATATTGTTTAGTACATTAAAGTAAAGTCAGGCTATACAAAAGCGAGGGTACTGGACTTAAGGAGGGCTGACTTTGGCAAAATGGGAGAGTGCCTAAGGAATGCATTAGCAAAAGGGGCAGGAAGGAGGGGTGGAGAAACAATGGGGAAAAATCAAAAGCCATCACAGAGGCAATAAGCCTTTGTGTGAAGCAAATAAAACAAAATGAAGGAAAAAACTCTATGGTTCCCAAAAGAGGTGGTGGGGAAGGTTAGGGGAAAAAGATAGCATTCAGGAAGTATAAGGAATCATAGAAGGAGCAGGACAGAGAACTGTACCAGTTAAGGCAGAAGGAAGTGGGGAAGGCAGTCAGAACAGCAAAGGCCCAAACCAAGGAAAAGATAACTGACTCAATTAAGAAAGGAGATAAAACCCTTTACATGTACATTAGGGAGCAAAAAAAAGACCAAGGGAGGGATAGTGAGGCTTAATAAAGCGGAGGGTGGGGTGGGCAGAAAGTGACAGTGAAAAGGCAAAGATACTGAACAAATACTTTTGCTCAGTATTTACAAAAGAAGAGGGGGGAGGTGCCTTAACCAAACAATAGAAGCACTTTGGATAGGGGGGTCGATAACAGTCCATTCACAGAAGAAAGAGACCTGAAAGAACTCCTAAAACTGAAGGTGGACATCAATAGGGCCTGATGGGATTCACCCCAGAATTCTAAAAGAACTAAAGGGAGAACTAATGACACCACTGACTACCCTTTTTAACAAATCATGGGAAGATGGTGTGGTACCTGAGGACTGGAGGAGGGCAGATGTGATTCCCCTTCACAAAAGTGCAAGCAAGGCAGAGGCAGGAAACTACAGACCTGTTAGTTTGACCTCAGTGGTAGGGAAAATGATGGAATCACTTCTAAAGAAAGAATTGTTGAGTACCTGGAGGCAAGCAGGGCACAGGACCCAAGGCAGCATGGATTGACAGCGGGAAGGTCATGTCAGATGAATCTAATATATTTCTTTGATCGGGGATATCCAAAGTAGTAGATCAGGGAGGGGCTGTGGATATGGCCTACCTAGACTTTAGCAAGGCATTTGACACAGCCCCACACAAAAGATTATTAAACAAGTTAGCTCACATGGGAGTGGGTCCCAGGGTGGTAGCCTGAGTAAAAAATTGTCTGGACAATAGGACACAGAGGGTAATAGTAAACGGAGTCCATCTGAAGAAAGTGGAGTCACTAGAGGTAGTACCGCAGGGTTCAGTACTGAGACCGGTCCACTTCAATGTCTTTATAGGTGACATTGCATTGTGGAGGGGCTGGAAGGAAAAGTATGCCTTTTTGCAGATGACACAAAGATCTGCAACAGTGTTGATACACAAGGGGGGCTGGAAAGGACGAGAAGAGACTTGGCAAGGTTGGAGGAATGGTCAAATGTATGGCAGCTTAGATTCAATGCAAAGAAGTGCAAAGTAATGCAGCTGGGAAACAAAAACCCAGGGGAAGAGTACACGGGGGGGTATTAACAACAAAAATGGAAAGGGACCTGGGGATAGTCATATCAGATGACCTAAAGGTAGGCAAGGATCTATGACCGTACAGCGACAAAAATGTTGTCGACCAATGGTACAGTGAAACCTTTATGTTGACAGCATTTGCGGTCCTCATAAAGGTAGACACTGCCTACCATGTTTTCTTTGGAGGGCTGTGCCCCCTGCATCCCTCAATTAATGTAATCAACTCTGAGTCAGAGCTGATTAAGGGAGGGGGTGCAAGACCCCTAGAAGACAGTGCCAGGGTCCAGCACTGACACTACAGCGACCTGGCACTGTTGGCGCTGTAGTGTTGGTTGCTGTTGACATGTCACTGTCGGGGTGTTATACAGGCAAGCAATGTGAGATGACAGTAAGGAGGGCTGGGGGGATACTGGGATGCATAGGGAGAGACATCACCAGTAGAAAACAGGAAGTTGTTATCACCCTGTACAGACAGTTGGTGAGACCCCATCTGGAGAACTGCATGCAGTTCTGGAGACCCCATCTCTGCAAAGACATAGACAGGGTAGAGGCGGTCCAGAGGAGGGCAACTTGAGTGGTGCAGGGTCTGCTCCAGACGCCATACAAAGAGAGACTAAAAGAGTTTGATAAGTATACCCTCGAGGAAAGGAGGGAGAGGGAGGACATGATAGAAACATTCAAGTGTCTCAATGTAATCAACAGAGCCCAAGAGGGTAGCATCTTTCAGAAAAAGAGATGTGCAAGAACAAGGGGGCTCAATTTAAAGAAAGAGGGGGGATGGCTCAGGGGCAACATGAGGAAGTATTTTTTTTCAGAGAAGGTGGTGGATGCATGGAACAGCCTTCCAATTGAGGTAGTGGGGTCAAAAACAGTAGGTGAATTCGAGAATGTATGGGACAGTCACAAAGCAGTTCTAGTGGGGGGTAGGAGGAAGTAGGCTGTTGGTTAACTAGGATCTGCAGCTTATCCAATAGATAGGGAAATGGGCAGACTGGCTGGGCCAAGCGGTCCTTATCTGCCATCAAAGTCTATGTTTCTATGTAAGTGATCTAGAAGCAGGCACCAATAGATCAGTTGCCAAATTTGCTGATGGTGACACAAAAAGGTAAGGAAAATTACAACTCAGGAGGAGGTAATCGAAATACTGTACAGCGGGGATCTATACAGGCTTGAAAAATAAGCAGAAAAAAGGCAGATGAACTTCAGTATAGAAAAATTCTAAGTAAAGCTTCTAAGAAGAAAGTATACTGTATCTTATTCAGTTTTACCACTGTAAATGTAAGGAATAACACCCAGTGAAGTGTCCAGGCGTGCTCTGATATATGGACACCTTGGGTGCATTGTGAGGCATGAAGAGTATGCCTACTTGCCGAGTGCCTTTAACTACCTAAGAGGTGACTATATCAGAGCATGCCCATACACCTCAGTTGGTGTTATTCAACCTATAAAATTGTGGTGGTAATGTTAGTAGTTTAGTTTATATTCTGCACAAAATCCTTTAGGTGGAGCCTATTTTCAAATGAATTAGAGTAAGGTATACAGACATTAAATACATTCTGACAGTGGTTGAACAGAGACACAAAGTACAGTTACCAGGGTAGGATACATGTTACGGTCAAACAGGTGCAGTATACATAGGAATACATTGTCAGGATTATGAAAATGGTTATTGAGAGCATTTACATGTACAGCAGGTATTGAACATAGTCAGCAGTTGAGACCTAAATGATGGAATAGTCACAGTAGTAGTACTAAAATCTGTTTTATTACAGGATGGAACCAACTGAGTTGGAACTAATTTTCAATGGCTTCCCAACTAAAACCTAATTACAAGAGGAAACAGATTAATATCTACATTTAAAATACATTACCATACAGAGATAACATTTTAAAATTCAAACATTAGACATCAGATTTGACAACATTTTTAACTAGGTTCTAAATAGATTTTCAAAATGTGTTACTTAGTTCTCAACTGTCCAGACATGTTCAGAAAGGGGAGTGGTTGCTGCCAGACACCTAGCATACATGTATGTGTACCATTGCATGCCAGCACCCCTGGGACAAAATCAGCAGGACAGAGGAAAATACCTTCTCTGGTCATGATGGCACCAATCACAGTCTTTCCCATGACTGACACATAAGGTCACCCACCACAGTATGGTCCTGGATAAGCAATGGATAACTGGTAAGTCAATGAGAAGGCTAGTGATGGGGCTGCTGGTGCCATCGGCAGAACCATAGATGATAAAAACCTTGATAAAACAAGCATTTGTCAATGCCAAATGTTGTCACGCTGGCAGTGGCAGTGGCGGAGGTGGAGAGGCATAGCGCTGTGAGTTTGTTAATGTGTCCCAAAAGGTGATTTTGCACAGCGAGTATGCCACTGTGCGGCAGAGCTGCAGAAACAAGTTTTGGGCAGGCTGCGGAAAATGGCAGCTGGGCTGTTGATAATGAGGTGTGCACAAATGCCAGTGGTGAAAATGTGGCATGAAAATATTGCAGATTGACGAAGTTACAAGGGTGCATGGAATCTGCACAATGCACGCTTGCAACACAGTCTTTGTCTGGACTTTCGCCACCAAATTTTCAACATAGGCATTTTAGGACCTCTGCTGATGAATAGTGTCACCGTCATTTACTCAAAGTGTCCCAAAAAGTGATTTCGCACAGTGACCGTGCAATTCTGCACCGGACGTGCGAAAACACATTTCAGCCAGCTGTACTTATATAAGGAGTTATGGGAAAATGCCAATGATGAACAGCTGGAGTGAAAGTATTACAAATTCACAAAGTCACGAGCGTGCGTGCGTGCAAACTGCACAACGCGCGCTCGTAAAACACTCATTTTATTGACTTTCATCCCTAAATTTTCAACATAGGCATTTTAAGACATCTGCTAATGAACAGTATCACCGCCATTTTCATAACGTGTCTCGAACACGGGCTTTCCACAGACCCCATGCTATTGTGCACCGGAACTGCGAAAACAGATTTTGGTCAGGATGTGAAAAATAACAGCTGTACTGTTCATTAGGAGGTGTAGAACAATGGCACTGTTGCAAATGTGGAGTGAAAATATTATAGGTTTGTGAACTTACGAGCGTGCGTGCAAACTAAGCAACACACGCTCGTAACACAGCCATTTTATGGAGTATTGTCATCAAATTTTCAACACAGGCATTTTAGGACCTCTGCTCATGAACAGTGTTGCTGTCATTTTTGTAATGTGTCCCAAACAGTGATTTCGCACAGCAACCGCGCTATTTTGCGCTGGAAGTGCAAAAACACATTTTGGCAAGGATGTGAAAAATGACAGCTATATGGTTCACAAGAAGGTGTGGTAAAATGCCAATGCTGAGAATGCGGCATGAAAATATTGCAAATGCACTAAGTTAAGAGCATGCATTGACAGTTGCTACGCACGCTCGTAAAACAGTCATTTTATGGAATATTGTTACCAAATTTTCAACACAAGCATTTTAGGATCTCTGCTCATGAATAGTGTCACTGTCATTTTCGTAATATGTTCTGAACACTGATTTCACACAGCAACCGTGCTATTCTGCACCGAAAGTGCGAAAACACATTTCGGCCAGGATGTAAAAAATGACAGCTATATGGTTCACAAGAAGGTGTGGTAGAATGCCAATGTTGAGAATCTGACATGAAAATAGTGCGAATGTGCTAACTTATAAGCGTACATTGTGCAGTTGTTATGCACGCTCGTAAAACAGTCATTATTTGGATTTTTCCCACCAAACTTGCAACATAGGCTTTTTGAGAGCCGCTTTCATGAACAGTGGCACTGTCATTTCACTACTCAGTCCCGAAAGGTGATTCCACGCAATGACTGCGAAATCGCCTTTTGGGACTGAATAACGCCATGACAGTGCAAGAATTCATGAGAAGGGGTCCCAAAAACCCCATGTTGAAAATTTGGGGCCAAAATTCGCACAAATGCCCGAGATATGCATTAAAGTTGAAAACCCTATTCATTCCATTATACAGCTTACCGGCATTTCTTCAGTTGCGGACAGCTTAGAAGAGTGCAGAAGTGTTCCCAGTCCACGAAGATCGTCGCACGGACTCCGCCAGGTAAGTATGGGGTGAGGGGGTGAGGGAGGCAGGGTGTGCAGAGGGTGGGTGCGGGTGGGGAGGGGCATCGAGACTACGAGGGACCATTTTCATTTACAGGAAAAAAAATAATGGGACAGTTTTTGTTTTGCAGGATTTGGCACACTGGGTGGGGCTTAACTGTTTGGGGGTGTCTGTTAGCCGACGGGATTGAGCACCCTCGTCGGCACACAACATGGGGGATGAGGAAGTAATGCCAACAGGGATTGGGCACCCCGTCAGCAAACAAAAGCGGGGGGTGAGCCGAGGGGTTGGGCACCCCTCGGCATTCAACAATTGGGCGGGGTTATACTGACAGGGGGTAGGCTCCCCATCGGCACACAAAAAGCGGGGGGGTTAACCGACAGGGTGATTGGGCACCCCCGAAGTCGGCAGTAGTTGGGCGGCCACCTGCTCGCTGACCATGCTCATAATGTCGGCAAGCACGTAAGAAGGGTCTGCTGCATATGACAAGCTTTGCTCGGATTGCAGCAGACCTTTTCTTAGATGTGCTCATCATATTATGTATGCATAGTGTGGTGCCGGCATGCAGGCTAATTGGGGAATGAGGGATGCACCTACCGGTGCGTGTCCTGCATTCGCCCAACAGCGACCCCACCTCCAAAGCTGCACTGTCCCACGATGTTGGCTGCACAAGCGTGCCAACATAAAAAGGGAGAACAGCATTAGGGCAGAAGCTAGCAAAAACCATGATATACTGTAAATCAAAAGAAACTTCATAAGCAGATTTAAGGATGTTGAAATGCCCTGGTACAGATCACTGATCAGTCAGATCACATCTTTAGTATAGTGTGCAGGTCTTCCTATACAAAGACATGGACAGGATTGAGAATTGATAATTTGCAGTCGAGAGAGTGACCAGTGTGGTCGAAGGTTTGAAAAACATGGGCTGAGGACTGACTGACAGAACTGGAACTTTTCTCTATTGAAAACAGAAGACTCAGTGGAGACATGATTTCAGTATTCAAATATCTGAAATGGCTAACGCCATCAGGCTAAACAAAGCTCTTCAGTATGTACAAGAATGAAAGGAGAAGGGACATGCAATGGTTTTTACAAAGAGAAAGATTCAAGAGAAATGTGAAGAACTGTTTCACAGAACAAATGGTGCACAGTGGACACTATGATTTGACTTTCAGAACACATTCTATCAGCCAACACCATTATTCCTACCTTCAAGCTCAAACTGGATCCATGCAGTACCTTGAAGAAAAAATCAGTCTGAGTATTCCCATTGAGTTGTTGAAAAGGACCTGCTTTTTGGCCAATGGTTTTCTTTCTTTTCTAAATTTGCATGTTCATAATACCAGCATGTTAGTATATTTGTATGTCCAAAATGCATTGGTGATAATGACATTATAACAGACATCAGACATAATTTCTGTACTATCTAGTTTAATGGTCTCTAGAAAATCACAAACAGCAATCACTGAAAAAAGGCATGGGGATGCTGGAGTGATTGATTCTAAATCTGCTGTAAGGTCTGCAATATATGCTTTATGTGAATAAACACAGAGGTGTTTTTCTGAGTTTCTGTAGTGTCTGTTTGCTCCTTAAAGGGGAACAGTTGGCACCAAGAGCCCTACACCCAAGTGTGTGGCTCGTCCCAGTTTGCATTTGTCACCAGAGTCAAGGCTGAACTGCTACAGGCTGCTTAGAAACCCCAGAGGACGATGAGAGATTCTCAATCTTCCCCTGCCAAGCTATGCTACCACCAACGCCATGGACCAATTCTTGATTTATTCAGAAAGATTAAGACTGCCTCCAACTCCCACAAGTACATGCAGGAGAGAAAGAGTCCCATGCTTTTTTTTCTGTTCAAATATTTTTTGTTTCCAATTGTATTACTCAGATTGGCCCAGATAAGTGGCATCATCTTGTTCTAAGTAGGGTACTGTTTTTCAACCAATTTTACAGCTGAGGGCAGAAGCACAGGGAGGTAAAGCGACTTGCTCAAGGACATGCACTGAATAAATGATTTTGGTGGGATGTGAAACTGCTGTGTCTAGATTTTTAAGCCAGTGCTCTAACCACTGTACCACACATATAAATATACATACCATAGTTCATGCAAGCAATAATACCCGACAGGGTGGGCGGTATTAGGCAATACCGTACCGGCCAGGGGAATAATGAGGCCCGACACCACAGGCGGAGGGCCTTATAGTCCCTGGAAGGTCTGGCATTGCCCATACTGCTCATTCTGGAGGGTATTATTGCATTTAGAAAATGGGTTTGTGTGTCAGGTTTAATCCTGGGAGGTATTATTGCACTTAGAAAATGGGTATGTGTGGCAGTTTTAATTAAGAAATAAAGAAGTACAGGAAATGACTTTGAAAATAAATCACAAAAGTAAAAAAACACATTTTATTTGATAAAATAGTCCCTCTGTTTATCTATTGTCCCCCCCCCAACCACGATTCTCTTATGTTATGTTTCCTCTGACCCTTTCCAATCCGGCACCTCTAACGGAACACGATGGAGTTTCTTTAATAAAATCTTCCATCAGTCTTCTTGATTGTTTTTATGCTTAAAAAAAAAAGACATGTCTCCATGTTTTTCTGGTGTTTTTTTTCCCCCGTTGGGATGTGTCTGTTAGGCACGTGACGCTGGTATGTAAAATCAGGAAGTAGAGACCAAGGAGTTCAGGAGACTACGGTGCTGTAAAATATTGTTATTTAAAAGTTTATTACATCAGCGCTGGTATGGTAACTCTATTTAAATTTTCAGCATTTACTGTAGTTTGCAGGGAACAACAGCTCATTCGCAGGTGGCTTGTTTATCCATTCCGTGGATCAGCATCAGGACGTCTATAGTAGGTGGAGTTGCAGTGTCAGCAAGCTACAGGGAAAATGTAAGTTTGATGCCCTGTTCCGGGACACTGCATTGGAGAGTTTTTTTGTTTTTTTTTTAAATTCATTAAACGGAGAAGTCAACCCGGAGCTTGGTCGGTATAGGAGCTCTGGGGACCAGCATCTCTTGCTTAGCAAGGGAAACAAATGGTGGACAATTGCTATACTGATTAGGGAGTTTTGCCAATGAGAAAGAAGGGTGGGCTGTGTGATACTTCGGTGGGTTGGCATGGCTGGCACTTTTAACTTACAGGGCTCTCACTGTAAGTAAATGTACCCCATGCCAGCAAATCACACTTGTGTATTTGTAAAGCTCATTTTCTAATAAACATTAGAACTGGCTAAGCAAGAGATGCTGGTCCCCAGAGCTCCTATACCGACCAAGCTCCCGGTCGACTTCTCCGTTTAATTAATTAAAAAAAACAACTCTCCACTGCAGTGTCCCAGAACAGGGCATCAAACTTACATTTTTCCTGTAGCTCACTGACACCGCAACTCCACCTACTATAGACGTCCTGATGCTGATCCATGGAACAGATAAACATGCCACCAGCAAATGAGCTATTGTTCCCTGCAAGCTACAGTAAATGCTGCAAATTTAAATAGAGTTACCATACCAGAGCTGCTGTAATAAACTTTAAAATAACAATATTTTACAGCACCGTCATTTCCTGAACTTCTCCACCCTGTCAGGTATTATTGCTTGCGTAGCCACCCTCATAGAAACATAGAATCTGATGGCAGATAAGGATCACTTGGCCCACCCAGTCTGAACATTTGTTCTTCCCTATACTTTCATTGCAGACCCTACTTGATCTACGCCCCCCCCCGCCCAACTTAGATTTCCTTGAACCTATCCTATGCATGCTTGATGGCCATCATTGTTTTAACCCCCACCACATGTGCTGGAAGACTGTGCTATGTATCTAAAACTCTTTCAGTGAAGCAGATCTTCCTCACATCTCTCCTAAATGTTCCCCTTCCAGCTTCATTGCATGTCCTTGTGTTGTCATGCATTTTTTACTCTGAAAATACTCCTTTCTTGTACCTTGTTCAACCCCATAAGGTATTTAAAAGTCTCTATCATGTCCTCCTCTCCCTCCTCTCTTCCAGGTTCTCTCAGTTTCTCCTCATATGGCTTCTGATGCAGTCCCTGCACCATTTTAGTTGCCCTCCTCTGGACAGCCTCTACCCTATGTCCTTCCTAAGATGTGATCTCATGAACTGGACACAGTACTCAAAGAAACACAGAACTAGACCTTTAGGCCCTCCAGTCTGCCCCCTTGCCCCTGCCTATTCCATCACCACTGATCCTTCTTGGTAATAGGTGTCACTCCCTTCCCCCATTCTTCTACCTATATTCCCCTGTGCCTATTCTAAGTGTGTTTGAAGCTCCTCATAGTCTTTGCCCCCACTACCTTCTTTGGCAGGCTGTTCCAGTCATCCACCCCCTTCCATGAAGAGTATTTCTGCACATCTTTCCTAAACTTCCCCCTGTTGGTTTCATTGCATGCCCCCTTGTTCTACTGCCTTACTCCTTCCTTTCTCTAAATTAGACCCTTTACTTGCACTGTGCTGACTCCTGTGAGGTACTAGTAGGTTTCAGTCCTGTCCCCTCTTTCTGTCTTCCTTTCTGGAGAGTGCATGTTGAGTTCCTGCAGCCTTCCCTTGTATGACTTCTCGTGCAACCCCTTCACAATTGTGGTTGCCCTCCTCTCTATGGCCTCCACCCTTTCAATGTTCTTGCAAAGGTGCAACCTCCAAAACTGGACACTGTACTCCAGGTGGGGCCCTTCCAGTGAGCAATACAATGGCAGCATAATCCCCAACCCTCCTCCTGTTAGAAATCCCTCTGACAATGCACCCCAGTGTCCTCATAGCCTTTCTTGCTGCTTTGTTGTACTGCCAAATGACCTTGAGGTCATCAGATGTGCTGAACCCCTAGGTCTCTTTCTTTCTAACTTTGCACTTTTTGGCACTGGAACCCAGCTGCCTCCCCCAGACCATTCCTCTAGTTTCCTCAGATCTCTTTGCATTCTCTTCACTCCTTCCTGAGTGTCCAGCCTGTTGCAGATTTTTGTATAATCTGTAAAGAGACACACTTTACCCTCAAGATCCTCCACAATGTCACTTATGAAGACAAGTGGCACCCCACTAGTCACTCTCCTATTGACTGAGTGGCTACCATTTACCATCACCCTTTGCCTCCTATCCCTTAACCAGTTTGATACCCAGCTTGTCACTTTCTCACCCGTCCCCAGTCTGCTTAGTTTCTTAGCTAGCCACCTGTGTGGCAGAGTGTCGAAAGCCTTACTGAAGCCCAGATAGGTCACGTCCACTGCTTTCCCTTGATCCGCCTCCCTGGTAACCCTGTCAAAGAAATCTATGTGATTAGTTTGATATGACCTCCTGTAGACCTGCCTGACCTACAGTCCCTAATGTTGACCACCACCTTACGGTATAAGGGATATCAGTATTTACTCATGCTTGCTATGATTTATTATGTAGTGTTATATTTGTGGTCTTAGCACACCACCTACAGGTATTAACTATGATGCTATGAGCACCATATTCTATGAACTATTCCATTATAACCCAAAATTAGTCATAGTCAGCACAATTGCTTATCACTATGTACATGCAAAACCTAACGGCCTTGGGTGGGAGCTGCCCACCTTACCCACCAATAGAAATGTTTTGTTTAGCTTTTCTACTATGCAGATGAGCCCGTTAGCGGGTAATGGACCTTGTTATCTCTGAGAATATATCTTTGTGTAATACTGTTTTTTACTGAGTTTTTCCATATTTCAAACTTGCTAGCTGTGGAGCACAAGGTAGATCGATATGCCTTGGACTCCCGGCTAGTGCAGGAAAAGGGGAACCTTCTAGAATAGGCATTAGAACTGAGTTCAAGTTAGACATCTCAAACTTTCTAATCTCCCATGGAGGTTGGGGCAATTTTGTGCAGGACACAGAGTCGCATGGCCATCCGATACAGTATGTGTGCACTCTGTATTCTGAGATCAAACCTATGGTCAAGAAACATGACCAAAAGGGTGTGCTGATTGCTCCCCTGTATGCTGCCCTACAGGCAGTGGAAACAGAGGTCCTAGCTCTGAGAAATGAACTGGGCTTCAAGTCCCGAGAAATGGAGGAACAACAGAAAGAGTTGGAACAAGAAATCCAAAAGCTCAAAAATGAGACTCAGAATGAACTGCATTATACTGCACAGGAGAGAGAGAGAGAGAGGTGATCTGATTGACAGAAGATTGAGAGAGGTTGCAGCATGACAAGACGCATGTGTTACAGTTGAATGATTTGCTTACTGGTATGAATGATACATTGCGAAGTGAGAGTGGGGAGTTGTATGATGAACTGGGAAAGTGCCAGGAAGCATTGGACAGGGAGATTGGGGAAAATCACAAAGTGAGTGCAGCGTATAGAGTTTTGCAAGATCATGTGAGCAAGGGGCAGTACAAAGGCAGAGTAAATCATTCTATGTGTAGAGCCAAGATGGCAAAATTATGTTAGCAGTTGGCAATCCTGAAGGGTCACATGAAAGCTCTACCGTATCCCCCGCCCAACAACCTGGCTTCATTGGAGGATAACGACAGCTATGATGATTGGATCTAAGATGGCAGTTCTTGGGTTGCTGAAGCATGGAGGCCTCACCCACCTCCAGTAGCCATCTTAAATAAGTAAGACAAGGGCCCTGATTGAACAAGCAGTCACAAAGTCCGGAGTCTCTGAGGCACAGTGATCCAGCAAGACATGGCCAACATGTTGACAAAGGAGATCCAACAACAGGCCCTCATTCAGGGTGTGTCGAATGCTATGGCCAAAGTGGTCTTCAAGTCCATGGCAGGGAATATGGAGAAGGCTCAGAACACTCTGCAGTCCACACAATCTATCCAGACTACCACGGACAAAGTAGGCTGTGTGGCCTCTGGTGACAATCTTAATTGTCATTTGGAAAAGGTATGAAATCAATGTGAAATGCTCAGCCTCCCAGCCAAACACAGAGTTCAGGTTTTGAAATAAACCATAGATCCCATGTTGTGGGCCAAGCTACCTGAAACAGTACACAGTGACATCAACGTAGAATTTGATGTAGTCACAGCCAGTCTTCTGGCAGCGCACAATCCCAACAAATTCGGTGTGATGCTAGCCACTTCAGTGAAGCAATCCACCAAGGAAACACCAGCCCAGTATGAGTCGTTTGTGGCTTGCCTATTCAAAGGGTAAGGAATTGGCCACTGAAGCGGAAAGCCAAGACTCGATCGAGCACAAAAGCCTGTTCTTGAAGAACATGCAACCAGGTCATCGTGAGAAGGTTGAAACAGTGGTATTCCTGAGAAAGGACTGCTTCCAGACCATCATGGATAGAGTGGAACGCAGGTGCACAATTTACATGCAAGACCTGGGCTCAGGTTCCAAGGCCAAAGTGGACATGGTGCAGAACAGCACCTAGTCATCCACCCAGTATGCGGTGGAAGGGAAATCCAAAGATTTCCAACAGGACAAGACCTCTTACCAGAGGGGAAGGAAGGCAGAACAAGAACAAATAGAGGTATCGGCATAGGCTGAACCAGCAGAATGGAAAAGGGAATAATGGACAAAAACAGCAGTCCGAACCTTCATACCTGGAGTTGGCCGAGGAAAACAACTGGCTCCATGAGTTTAAGGCCAAAGTACAATAACTAATGGCAGCATCCTGGCCAAGCCAGTAGCAACCATTCCATCTGTGCCTCCACTGGATGAGGAACCTGAGGAGGAGGGGTGCACCAAGGCTTCCTACTGTGAAGCGGTACAGATGCTTCAAGAGATAGATCCCTGAGGTGATCAGAAGCAAAGTGAATCAGACTGATGGTGTCAGGCCCTGGTTCACATCATCACCACTATGGCTACTGATAATTCCAGATGTCCCTATGTAGAAGCACTGGTTGGGGGCCACCAGAAAGAGTTACTTCTAGACATGGACACCACTGTTGCAGTGCTGCACCAGGATGACCAGCAGCTATCTCCTTGGTTGACAGGAAAGCCTACTTCCACCCAGATCTTCCAGGGAACCCTGGTCACAACCTACCAGTCCAAACCAATATCAGTCATCATCAGTACCCTAGAGGTGGCACATGGTTTTGATCTAATGATACTATGTCATCACCAGAGCATCTTGGGAATAGACTTTCTCTCACGCTACAGCTGCATGGTAAATTGAACCAGCAGGCTATTGCTCCAGATACCTGGCCAGTACCACATGCTCCTCATTTCTGACTTGCATGTAGTAGCAGCAGTAAAGGCCAATGATGCGGAGTATGTCATCATCCTCATTTTCCAGCACCACAAGCTATTCCCTCAACTGAAACCAATCTTACAAAGGCACCAAGAGGCCTTTATCAAACACCAACATGACTGTGGAAACATGGACACTCTCATACAAGTTACTGGTGATGAACCACCCTGCCAGAGGCAATATCCATTTCCTGCAGGGGCAATACCCTCTCTGAGGCCAACTATCAATTCCCTTTTGAAACAAGTGGTCATCAGATCTTGTGTATCCACAGTCAACTCTCCCATTTGGCCAGTGAAGAAGCCTAACAACAGCTGGAGACTCAGCATTGACTAAAGGTGACTTAATCAAGTCACCTCCAGTTGTACACCTACCATGGTACCTGCCCCGGATGTGCTCAAACTTGTAAAACCAGAACACAAGTGGTACAGTGCACTTGATATCTCCAATGGTTTCTGGTCACTCCCTTTGGCTTCTGAGAGCCGATACAAGTTTGCCTTCACTTTTAAAGGATGTCAGTACTCATGGAACTACTTCCCACAAGGATTGCACAACAGCCCCTCCCTCTTCTACATCCATTTCAGGGATGCCATACGTGGCTTCTCCACCCCAGAATCCCTCTTGCAGTATGTGTATAATCTCCTCCTGGCCACCACAGGCCTGTAGAAGCACCTAGAGCTTCTAGATGAGCACTTGACACTCCTACAGTGTGCAGGCCTCAAGTGCAACCCTGCAAAGGTACAAGTGTGCCTCCCAGAAGTTTCCTTTCTGGACTTGCATATTACTGCTGAGGGCAGGACCCCCACACTGGACAAGGTCCAAGGCATTTAAGATTTGCCACTACCCACTGGTGTGGCTATACTGAGATGTTTCCTGGGTATGGCCAACTACTCCAGGGACTTCATTTGCAATTTTGCACAAAAGGCCACACTCATGTATGAGTTACTGAAGAAAGATGTCCCCTGGCAATGGGGACCAGAACACACAGCTGCTGTCACTTCTTTGAAAAATGCTCTGGCCTCTGCTCCAGCATTGGTCAACCCTAACCCAGAAATGCCATTCCATCTGGAAACTGCCACCTCTAAGGTGGGCATGTCAGCAGTCCTTGCACAGAAGGCAAATGGCACTCTCAGGCCTATTGCCTATGCCTCCCAAATGCTCTCCCATGTGGATCAGAAGTACTCTCTGTGTGAGAGGAATCTCTTGGTGACCTTTTTTTGCCATCAAACACTTCACCTACATCATAGGGATCTCCCTTATTGTGTTGCACCCCAGCCACACCCCCACCAACTTTCTGCTGACAGACAGAATCAAGGATGGGAATGTGTCTAACACTAGACTCACCCACTGGTCTCTCCTTTTACAGGACCGAGACATCACTGTGCTTCCCACCAAAATACCCTGCATTTTATCACATGGTCTCCTATGCTAAGGACAGCCACTCGTGTGGCCTAGAGCCACCCACCCTACCAGAACCAGGCCTATTCCTGCCAGCCACTGAGTGCATTCTAAAAGACACTGCACTCTGCCACATCTTTACAGACCTCCTGCTACCATGAAGGAGAACAAATTGCAGGCTTTGGGGTCCTGGTCCTGTATCCAGCAGGTGATACCTTTGAGGTGTCCAGGAAGTGCACCATCAGATCCTCCCAGTACTCAGAGCTTGCTGCAGTAGCATGTGCCCTAGAACTCATCCATGAAGGAAAAAAGGACATCATCTTTTCCGATTCTTCCTGGGTGTGCAACTCTCTGACCAAATTTCTTCCCTTTTAGAAGACCCATGATTTTGCTTCTTCAGAAGGCACCCTTGTCAAATACAGGGACCTGTTTGTACACATTGTCAGCCTTGCTGAGCAATTCCTTTTCATGCTGTACATACACAATGTTAAGGCCAAATCTTTCCATGAATACAATGATCAAGCAGACACTTTAACCAAAGATGGTGCTCAAGGAGGGGAGCTATGGGCCCTACAACCCCCTATGAGGCCACACATACTGGCCACCCACAAGAGGACCAAAGTGGTCCCTTTGGATCTCACTGCAGTACAGATGGCAGATCCAGAAATAAAGGAGGTATATGAATACTTCTCCAAGGAGACAGAGAAAGATATGTCTTTGAACAACCCGTTCAAAAGACATTCTGACAGCCTTCATCTCTCTGTAGACCAGATGTTGTTTCTGTACCACTCTGGCAATCAGAAACATTGGGTTATTCCCAAAATACTTAGGCTTGAATTCATCCATCAGTTCCATGATACCTACAGGTGGACACCAAGGGGTGGATAAGCCTCTGCAGAGATTGAAAACTGCAGGCTTGTGGCCTGGCATGACAACAGATGTCCAACACTATGTGGACAACTGCATCACCTGTGCTCAGAACAACCCCATTCTGAGTCATGTGATGTACCCTGTCGAGTGAGCAGCTCAAACTGACTGACTCCTCTACTCTCAACCCTCTATACTGTATTTACCACTTTTTCTTTGCTAAAAGTTTGTTTTATTGCTGATTTCTGCCAATTTTCATTAGTGTAAGTTTCCTGGAGCTTACCTCAGAAAGTGATAATTGGCATGATGGACATAGAGATAAAGACGGGGGTGATACGCCATACTCCTCCTACGATGCCTGAAAAGGGTGCCAAATGATCGAAGGCCCAAACACTGGGAACTAAAAGCCTACCTCCTTCTCCAGTAGTACTCACAGAGGAGCGATTTCTCCAAGAGTTATCACCACTAAAGGAAGCACTAAAGCTTATCACAGATGATCTCAAAGGTATCCGATTGACCATGGAAGGGCTCTCCCGGAGAGTTACTGATGCCAAAGCACAGATTAGCTCCATGGAAAACTGGTGGGACCATGAAAAGCCAGAGCTTGTGTTAACTAGGCAGAAAATAACCCAACTGGAGGAGCAACTTGATGACCCTGAAGGGCGCAGCAGGTGCAACAATATTGTCATCACTGGCCTGCCAGAAGGTGTTGAGGGCACTAATGTGTTTCTGTTCACTCAGAAACTGCATGATAAGCTTGCAGGCCCTTCGCCCAATGGGCCCTCCTACATAACAGAGTGGGTGCATAGAGCCCTCTGCCCGACTCCTCCTCCTGGATCTAGCCTTCACCCTTTTATACTTAAATTTCTGAATTTCCTCGATCGCCAGCATCTTCTAGCTAAAGTTAGAGACATTGAAGATCTTTCTTGGGAGGGTCATAAAATTTGAGTGGTTCAAAATCTCCCCCGTACTATCCGGATGAAAAGAGCAGCCTACAACCCCGCTATCCCTAAACTACTTGCTGCAAACACTTGATTTAAAATGTTGTACCCCACCAGGCTTCAGGTCACCTACCAAAGTTCTTTTAGGAACTTTGGCTCTTATTATCAGGCAAAACTTGAGATCCCAAAGTTATTTCCAGACCTGTTTAAAGCTCTGTCCTGATGCCTCTCCCCGAGGTTCTTAATTGTGTGGTATGCCAGCAGTTCGTGGAGTCCAGTCTGGGTTTGTTTCTTTAGTTCTTCGTTGTGACTCAGTAATTCATTTCTGTTATTTCCCGGGCTGCAGTTTTAAGCAACAGACTATCCATTCTCCAAGGACTTCATGTGTGGATCCTGCTTTCACCTCCTGATGTCTCTTTACTGTATTGGGTGGCTGTAATGCAGAGAATGCTGTGCGACTCCCCAGTACCATCACCTCCCTACACCTGTTTCGCCAGGTGAGTAGCTGCATATGTTTGATTGAGGGATCATTTTCACACCAGTTCTCTTCCTCCATTTCTGCCTGGGGCTCTTCATGTGGTGTTTCTTGGGACTCTTAACTGAAGAACTGCTACACTGTCTGGAGCACAGTTACCGTTTCTTTAATTTTCTGGTGCCCGGAGCCTTACAAGACCACTTCTGATTCAAACTCTGGAGAGCTGTTTTACCTAATGGTACACCAGCTGATTAATGTTTCCCCAGCTGCTCACTTTTTTTTTCCTATTTGAAGCTACACTTGGACTAGGTCCTTTAAGCTTCGTCATCTACGGAACCTGTTTGAAGTTCTGGAATCAGTACTGCTAAAACTGGATTTTAGACCTGTATACATGGGGCTACTGTGATTGGTTCCTTTTTTAGTAGTTCCTTTCCTGGGACTACTTCAGTTTTTGATTTTTACCTATTTTCTTCTACCTATTTTGGGACTTATGTACAGGTATCATCTATGTTGTGACTTAATGCCATTGAAGTGGTCTATGATAGAGGGGTCCCTGTTTCCTCTTCCCTATGCCTGTTTTACTTGGGGGAGTAGCTGCTTCCAATTGACTGTGGGAATATTTTTTATAAAGGCTCTTCCCCTCTGATTTTCCTGGGAAACTCCATGCAATGTTTTGTGGGACTTTTTGTGTAACACTACTACTTTGTTTTGTGCATAGATTCCAGTTCTTCTCCTGTTCGTCATATCCTGATATCCTGTGCCTTATAATGTCACTTCTGATGTGGACTTTGGAGGACTGTTCTACGGGACCCATTCTGGATAATGTTTCCCTGGCTGCTCCATTTTCCTGGAGGCTACAATTGGACTTGGCACCTTGAAGCTTCACCAGGCATTTCAGTCACATGATGATTGTTTTTTTTTTCTGGAGTTGGAACTTCTAGAGCCAGACATTAAGGCTGTATAATAATAATGATAATAATATTTGTTAAGCGCAATTCACATATATCAAAGCGCTGTACAAACACATTAAGCTCTAAAATATTTATGTAGAAAATAGAAAATATAAAAACTTGCTAAAATATTAATACAATATACAGAATCAATTAATATCCAAATCAGAAATCAGGAAAAGCACAGGAATACAGATGGGTTTTTAGAACAGTTTTAAAGCTCTCCACTGTCTGGCACTCTCATATCCGATGAGGTAAAGCATTCCACAGGGTGGGGGCAGCATAAACAAAAGCCTGTGCTCCCAAGGTCTTCAAACACACCCTGGGAATCTCTAGCAATCCCTCAACAGTTGAGCAGAGTGGTCAGAGGGGACAGTAGGGATTCAGAAGCTCTTGCAAGTAACTCAGACCCAAACCGTGCAGGGCACTGAAAGTCAGTAAACCAACTTTAAAGGTGATCCACCACAGAACTGTCAGCCAGTGTAGAGTGCAGCACAGGAGAAGTATGACTGGATTGAGTCAACCCAGACAATAACCTGGCTGCAGCATTCTGCATCAGCTGCAAGTGGCAGATGTCAACCCCAGGAAGCCTCAGGTACAAGGAGTTATAGTAGTCAAGGCGTGAGGTCACAAAAGCATGGACCAGGGTTGGAAGATCGCCAGACAGAACAAGGTGCTTAATCCAGGCGATGTTCCTCAGATGGTAAAATGAGGACTTGACCACAGTTGACTCCTGTGAATGTAGTGTTGGCCTGTCATCAAGTATCACCCCCAGATTCCATACCCGTTCGGAGGTCACCAGATGACAGCCCCCAAGCCAAAGCCCAGCAGGCCGCCCAGCTGCCAACCCCTCTATCCGTTGACCTGGTTCCACCACTAACACCGCCGTCTTGTCAGAGTTCAACTTTAACCAACTGGAATTCATCCAGTCTTGGATTTCAGTGAGACAGTTGGAAAAGACTGAGAGCACACTATCCTGGTAGGGCACAAAAGACAGGTACAGCTGAGTATCATCTGCATAACAGTGAAAACTCAGCCTATACCATCTCATAATGTTTCCTAATGGTAACATATACACCGCAAACAACATGGGGGACAACACTGAACCCTGCAGGATCCCACATGGTGGGAAGGATGAGTCAGAGGAAAAAATCCCAGATTCTACCATCTGCGACCTGCCAGTGAGAAAAGAATGGAACCATCCGAGGACAGTACCAGACAGGCCACAGATGATCCACAGGCAATCAAGAAGCACCCCATGGTCCATGAGTCAAAAGCTGATGAGAGATCCAGAAGAACCAAGATGGAATGGTGCTTCTGGTCTCTGGCCATCAGGAGATCATTGAGTACCCAAACCGGAGCAGTCTCAGTACTATGTCTCTTACAAAATCCAGACGGGAGAGGATCATAGATAGCATGGATGGTAAGATGGTTCTCAAACTGTTGTGCAACAACTTTCTCAATAACCTTCTCTATAAAGGAAAGGTTAGAGATCGGTCTGTAGTTTGCAGGAGAATCTGGATCAAGAGATGGCTTCTTGAGAAGGGGGGTTACCACAGCCTCCTTCAGGGAGCTGGGGAACTCCCCTGACTCCAATGAGCACCAGATTAAATCCACTAGAACTGGGCAGATCACATCAACACACCCTAATAAAAGGTGAGTAGGGCCCGGGTCTAAACTACAGCTAGTTGACGGCATACCTGGAGAAGCTGCAAGATATCCATAATCTTCGGTCAGTCACATTCAACCCAAAAAAGCAGAGGAGTCATGACCCTGCTCCAACCACCAGTAACCCCCATAAAGTGTGATAGTTGAATTTCCAACCTGATGTTGGCAACCGTATCAGCAAAGAAGCGAGCAAACTCTTCACACTCAATTTGCGAAAAGGCTTTCCGAACTTGTAGACAGACTGGATTGCACAGTCTGTCTACCATTTGGAACAGCTGAGCTGGTTGGCTCTGTGCTTCAGGAATCTCCCTGGACAGGAACTCTGCCTTCTTATGGGAGATTGTTGACTGATAGTCTCTATAATGCTGCATCAGTCTAAGCCTGTCAGCATCCAAGCCGGACCTACACTAAACAAGCTCTAATCTTTGACTCATTCGCTTCAGCTCCCTCAAAATCCCATCAAACCATGTGGACCAAGAGCAGAGATTAAGCGGGTGAACACAGAAAGGAGCAAGGGTAACCAGAGCCCCCACCACTGCTCGGTTAAAAGCCTGAAGTAGGTTCTCTGGACCTTCACTTGCCTCCAGCATTTCTGATAGATCCAACACCACCAGAAGGCCTTCAGGTATCACGCCCCACAATGGGCAGTATTGGATCATCTCCACAGGGGCAGGCCTATAGGGGAGGGCCAGAAAATTGAACCTTATGATGTGGTGGTCAGACCATCCAACTGGTTCCACCACCAAGTTGGAGGTCTCCAACCCCAGGAGAAAGACCAGGTCCTATGAGTGACCTTGATTATGTGACGCTAAGGTAACTACCTGTGCGAATCCCAAATAACTCATAAGTTGGAGGAAGTCTTGTCCAAACTGTGAGAGTTCATCGTCTATCCAAGCATTGAAATCCCCCAGTACCATCAACATGGGGGATTCCAAAACCATATCAACAATGAAGTCCGCGACTTCCTGCAAAAACTGGTTCTTGTCTCCTGGTGGATGGTAGATGAGAATAATTTTGCACCCCACACCTGTGGCCACGGTGCACCCAAAAGATCTGGTGTCCTCAACTGGCACATCAACAAGGCCCAATTCAGGTTTAAAACAAATTGCTACACCCCCAACCCTGTGACCTTACCTAGCACGGTGTATCACCGAGGAACCGGCTGGAATTGCTGACTCCAAAATGGGACCTGCATTTCCATCCAGCCAGGTCTCGGTGATGCAAGCCAGATCGGAAGACCCAACAAGATCAGCTATAATAGCTGATTTGTTTTTAATAGATCTGGCATTGCACAACACCGTGCAGGTCAGGTGAAAATCCAGAACAGTTCAAGGTACCGGCCCACTAATCATGGAGTCCTTGGGTATGGGCACTAAACAAGGAGGACCTCATTCAGTGCTCCATTTCTCCCCAGTGCATCTTCTGGTTCCCACTACCCCAAGCATGCTACCCAGCTCACCCCATCAGCCCCCAACCCTTCTCCTCCTCCCCATTATTCCAACAGCCCTACAGCAGTCATAAACTGCCACAGATGGGAGGGGGGGAAGTTAAAAAGACAGAGGTTCAAGAGCTCAGAGGGGGAGTAGCGCCTGACAGGGAGAGCTTCCATCAAACACATCTTAATAATCACAGCGGCTCCCAAATAGGCCAACCAGCTAGCACTAGAAACCACACACCCCACAAAAAATAATTACTCCCAAAATAACCCCACACTCTCACAAATCCCAAAATAAAAAACCCACCCACTTAAACACTAAAAAATTAAATAAAATAAAAATAAATCAAGAAACAAATAAATCAAACAAATGCAAACATAAATCAAATTAAAAAATGCAGGGGCCACATTGCTCAGTCCCTTTTTTCATGCTTCTTTTGTTTGGGAGTACTTCAATTTCGCCTTTGATTTATTTGTTACTATTTATATTGGGACTTATGTACTGTATGATCATTGTTTATGCTGGTACTTAAAGCCGTTGCAGCAGTTCACTGTAGCAGGGTCCCCATTTTTGTTTTGTTTTATATACCTGATCCATAAATACTAATGTTGTGCTACAGTTCTATGCATAATTATTGTTTTCCTCTTTGGGACTGCTTCAATCCTGCTTATGCAGAATGTTTTTATCATATAATTTGTATTAGGGCTTAAATCTCTTTCTAGGATTACTGTTTTCTTTTTATTGTGGATATTCTTATATCAGTGAGGGGTGGAAGGGTTGTTGGGTGTTTTTGGGAGACTTGTCACAGACCTGAAGGTTTTGGAGGTGTGGTCTTCAGGACCAGGCTCGATATGTCTTTGTTAGTTCCTGTGTTTTGGGGAATTTCTACTTACTGTTGTTGTTTATTATGTCTCTTTTGCTTATGGGTCTTGATTCTCAGGTTTGGGATTTATTGGGGTTTTTTAGGGCCTCAATTACGGTCTGATTCAGTTTGTCTACTGAAGTACACAGCTGGGGAGACTCGGTGGGGGGGGGAGAGGAGGTTTTCCTTTCTCAGCATCCCATGGGGATATTTTGCTGCTGTTCAGGAGGGATAGAAATCTGTTTCACTACATTTTGGGAAGTACAAAGAAATGACCGGTCCATACACCCAAATAACGTGGAATATGAGAGGTGCTCAGGACAAGTGTAAGTGCCATATGGTGCTGAGGCACCTGCAGAAGTTGTGAGCTGGCATTGCATGTCTTCAAGAAACCCACTTTAAAAGGGAAGACATCCATTACTTTCAAAGGGAATGGGTGGGGTAAGTATACGGAGCTGGCAACAGCAACAAGCGAGGTGGGGTTGCAGTCCTTATGGCATGGCAAATCCCCTTTCAGCTGATACAGGAGTATTGGGACCCAGAAGTGCAATATATTTTACCGCATGCTAAGGTGGGAACCTCCGAGCTACTGATTGGCTCCATTTATGGCCCTAATGCTGATACCTCTGGGTTTTTCACTACACTTGCCATGCTCTTGGCACCCTTCACCCACTGTAATATTTTTCTAGGGGGAGATTGGAATTTAGCCTATCAGCATGACTTGGACAAGACAGATTTTACCCAGCAAGGCCATACTCCTGGACAACGGGATCTTAGAGAGCTAATGGATGACATTGGACTAACTGACCCCTGGCACTTGCTTCATCCTACCGCTTGACAATATACTTTTTTACTACCTCATCATACATTGTTCCATATTGACTATTTCCTAGTCAGTTGGGAAAGTCTCCCTGGTCTCCTGTCTTCCTCCATGCATTCAATAGTTATTTCTGACCACAGTCTGGTGAGTCTCGTGCTCACCATCGGTGGCTGGGCTGAGCGTGATTTGATTTGGCAGCTGAATGCACAGTTGCTTCAAGATCCTGAGATCCTTTCCTCAATAGAAGCCTGTATGTCTAATATTTTTCAAATGAATGAAGGCACGGGTCAGGCTTTGGACATTCTCAGGGATGTGGCGAAGAGTCACATCCGTGGGGAGTCTATCCGTCTGGTCTCAAAACGTTGTAAGATCAGGGCCTCCCATTTAGATTGGCTGTTACAGGAGATCAGGCAACTTAAGCACTCATTGCAGAAGGAATCCCTGGCTGATGTCTAGTCCCATTTAAAAACATTAAGAACACAGTATGCTGATTTGCTTGCCAGGAAAGCCGAGCTAGCCATTCCAAGTACTAAGATACAATAATTGGACTAGGGGGAATGGGCTGGCAAGTTATTAGCCCTTTGATTACGCTGGTTGGAAACTTCAAAATTTACCTCTAGCATTAGGTCTAACTTGGATGCAGACATAGTAACTTGCTCCAGGGATATTGCAGCTGTTTTTCATACTTTTTACGCATCACTGTATTCCGATGATTTTTCATCTGACTGCTCCTCAGAGAACTGTATCTTCACCTTTTTGGACCCTCTACCTCTCCCAACCCTTACCCCTCCTCAGTGTGACCAGCTCAGACTCCCTATCTCTCTTTCAGAAGTCTTGGAAGCTATTAAGCAACTACCTCAGGATAGGGTGTCCAGGCCAGACGGTTTCACTAATACTTTTTATAGGGCTTGCTATTCGGAATTAGCCCCCTTCCTTACTTGACTTTATAACTATTGGTACTCATATCAGGTTTTTCCAATGCTTCCTTTACAGATGTGTGGATTATGCTTCTCAAAAAGCCAGGTAAAGATGACTCGTATCCTGGTAATTACAGGCCCATCTCATTACTTAATTCAGATTTAAAAATGTTGTCCAAAATTTTGGCTAATAGGCTCGCTGTGGTATGGGATACTCTTGTGGGTCCAATGCAAGTTGGATTTATGAAAGGGAATCTCTCCAATGATCATTTGAGGAAATTACTTCACCTCATTTTCGCATTGGGGAAAGCCGAAGCCCTTTGGCCTTGGTCTCTCTCGACGCAGAAAAAGCGTTCAACCACGTATCTTGGCCTTTTCTTTTTTCAGTTTTGAGTAAATTCAGTTTTCCACAGACATTTATAGCCTGGATACGGCTTTTATATAGCACCCCAATAGCCCACATCTGATGCAATGGCATATTGTCAGAATCCTTTCCTCTTCGCCACAGGACCAGACAGGACTGTCCGTTCTTGCCCTTACCGTTCAATCTATATTTAGAGCCACTGATTTTTGATCTCCAGAACAGCCCCCAGATTGTGGGTATTACAGAGGGCGGGAACAGTTATAAGTTGTCCGCATACCCTAATGACTTATTACTCCATGTGGCAAATCCTTCGACCTCCATCCCATCTGCATGCAAGGAACTCATTAGGTTTTCCTCCATCTCCTCTTCTAAACAAAATTTGGACAAAACCCAAGATTTCCCCCTGAATAGTCTAGTTTGTAAGCAGGATGTTGTCAATATAACCCCCCCTTTAACATGTCAGCATATAGAAGAATGAGAATATTACATGTTGTTGTTATGAAAGTCAAAATTGAGTCTGTAAGATACCCTGGACCTTGGGCTACCTGAAGAAATTTTTACACAAATAAGAATGTAATGTGCTTGTGGCAAGTAAAGGCCTGTTTGTAAAGACCTGGCTTCACCCAAAAGGGCAAAGATGTACTGTTGCTTAGCAACAGCCTGCGCACACGAAAGTACAGGGTAGTGATATGTCACCCCCACATGAATTACAATCTGGCCTAAGAGGAAGGCCTGTACTGAAGCATTCAGTAGGAGTAGTCTCTGAAAGAACGCCACACGCTGAAAGACTTCACAAACAAGGTAAATGCTAATATCCTTACAAACTATTATGCTGAAAAGCTTTAAAATAGCAAAATTGGGAAGAAATTGAGCTACATAGCATATAAATACTTAAAGGACTTCTCTAAAAAAAATGTTATAGGACACGTTACTATAAGCAACAAGAGAGTAAAGCCATATAAAACTTGTCCTTAGACAAACTGAGTGAAAACACTTCAAGTAAAGGCCCATAAGTCTTAATGGTGTCAGGTTTATAACAGGGAGTTACACAAATTGCATGATGAGCACAATGGTTGTTTGATAAAATAACACAGTATAAGAACAAGATATAAGCCACATGGGAATACTGAAAGTGTGTTTTATTGTATAATCCAGAGGTGGAAAAGTGAAAAAAATAAAAAGGATTTGAACCATAAGGGTCTACATAGAAAAATCGATGAAAATACAGTAGGTGTGTATATAAAGTGATGTGTGTTGAAGAAAAAATAAGAATTACTGAAATAATGATTATAACATACTAACATACTAAAATGCCAGCAGAATAGGCCTAACGGTCTTTCGCGTCTGCTCGTTTGGTCAGCCCCCACCCTGGGAGCTGACCTTGCTGCCCCCCTCACCTTCTCTGGCTTCTCCCTTCCCAGTTCCAGATATTCTCGCTGCATTGGATTTTGCTTACAAAACCCTTCCCCTGTACCTGTCCCACCCCCTCTTGAACCCCTCCACCGTCTCTGCCTCCACCAGCCCCCTAGGCAGTGCATTCCATGGCTCCACCACCCTCTCAGTGAAGAAGCATCTCCTCCTTTCTCCCCTGAATCTTCCCCCCTCCAGCTTCCACCCATGCCCTCTAGTGGCCCCCTCCTCCTTCCTTCAAAGCACCCTGACTGCTCCTCCCTTATTTACCCCCTTCATGTACCAGAAGACCTCTATCATGTCCCCCCGGTCCCTTCTCTCTTCCAATATGTGCATATTTAGCTCTTCGAGCCTCTCCTCATAGGTCCTATCCCCCAAGCCCCAAATCATTCTGGTTGTCCTCCTCTGGACCCTTTCCAGCAGTTTAATGTCCCTCTTTAAGTGTGGCCTCCAAAACTGCATGCAGTACTCGAGGTGCGGCCTCACCAAGCAGTTATACAGAGGGAGTATCACTTCCCTCCTTCTGGAGGTGATCCCCCTAGCAATGCATCCCAGCATCCTGTTGGCCTTGGCTGCTGCCCTCCTACAAGTCTCCGAGTTGTTCATCTTGACATCCACCACCACCCCCAGGTCCCTCTCAGCCATCGAGACCTAGCATCTCCCCAGGTGTGCACTTGGCCCGGGTTTCTGGCCCCCAGGTGCAGTACCTTGCATTTTCCTGCATTGAACCTCAGCTTCCACTTTCTAGACCATCTTTCCAGAGTCTCCAGGTCCCCCTGTAGGGCCACCCTCCCCTCCTCCCCATCCACCACTGCCCCCAGTTTTGAGTCATCCACAAAGAGACTCATCTCACTCCTGATACCTGTCCTTATGTCAGAGACGTAGGCGTTGAACAGGAGGGGCCCTAGGACTGATCTCTGCAGGACCCCACTAATGACCCTCCTTGGGGATGAGACTATCCCGCCAACTACGACCCTCTGGGTCCGGTCCTGGAGTCAATTGCCTATCCATCTGATCATCTGGTTCCCCACCCCCATTTCTCCCAGCTTATCCAACAGGCCCTCGTGAGGAACAGAGTCAAATGCCTTGCTGAAGTCTAGAAAGAGGACATCCACTGGTCTACCCAGGTCCAAGGCACTCATCACCCAGTCATAGAATGCCACAAGGTTTGTCTGACATGATTTCCCCAGAACAAATCCATGCTGTCTATCGTCCAGGCACCCTGACTTTTCCAGGTCCCCCCCAAGCCTCTCCTTGACAATGCCCTCCATCACCTTGCCCGCCACCAATGTCAGGCTGACAGGCCTGTAGTTCCCTGCCACCTCCCTTGATCCCCCCCTTGTGAATAGGCACTATATGCGCCATCTTTCAGTCCTGGGGCACCCACCCTGTCCTCAGAGAGATGGTGAAAAGCTCCGCCAGGGGTTTAGCCAGGACATGCGTAAGTTCCTTCAGCACTCTGGGATGTAATTTATCTGGCCCCGGTGCTTTCTCCATCTTAAGGGACCTGAGGGCTTCCCTCACTCTCTCTGCTGTGATTTTTATTAAATGAGATTTTTGTATTACTATGCAGATGGATTAACCCATGAAGAAGCTCCATAAAAAGAGTGAAATGTAGGGGAAAATAAAAAAAGAATGAACAAAGAACTTATGAAATGTTTTTGAATTAATTAGAAAGTGTTCCTTAAACCACGGACATTTCTGATTGTTATCAATATGGGTCTGTCCTGGGAGTCCAAGCTATTAAAATATTTGGGTATACACATTTACCGGTCCCCCACACTGATGAGTAAGAACAACATTTCTTCGTTGATACATTCCATTAAAATGGATCTGGATAGATGGTCTGCTTTCCCCCTTTCTTTGTGGGGTCATGTAAGCATAATTAAAATGAACATTTTGCCCCAGTTATTGTACCCTTTAGGTATGCTCTGTATGCTTTTGCCCAAATCTTGGTTTCTTTGGATACAAAGTGTGCTCAATAATTTTCTTTTTAAAGGTTGAGCCGTATGCCACGCCTACTGTAAACTTACAGTGCCTAAATTGGAGGGTGGACAATGTCTCCTAAACTTTTTGTTATACTACTGTGCCCTCCATGGTTGCAAAGTCTACCAATGGTGCAAATTCAGACCCAGTCAGGGTGACTTGACCTACTACTCTCCGTGGCTAGAAATAGAACGTGCTTTATGTCAATGGACCAGCATCCACCTTTCCAGGTATGTGTGACCATCCAAACTTCCTCCCACGCTGTGAGCAACTCCTAAAGGTTGATCTCTGAAGGCTCATCATCAGATTTGCCTCGACTTGGGCTTGAAGTGGTCCAGATGTGCGAACCAACCTATTCTTGGTAATCCTAATATCAGTATAGGCAGTGGCCCTATTCCACCCTCCTTCTGTCCCTGGCTCTGATACGTACCTCTCTCTTCCCTTTTAGAGGATGGTAAAGTTGTACCTTTTGCTACTATCAGGGAATATTTTCAACTCCCTGTGACATTTAGCTGTAAATATTTTCAATTAATCCATGCAGCCTCATCGTATCTAGGTCCCAGGCCTTGGGAGTTGACAGACCCCTCCATTCCCAATAATTTTTTTCAGCAGCTTCTCAACCTCACCCTGTGTGTGGGTTATATTGATTGTTCCAGTCTCTAGATAAGAACACCCCATCTGGAGTCTGTTATTACTGGAAACAAGCCCTTAATATCTTCGACAGCATCTTAGTATGGTGAGCTGTTTGGTGGGATCTATATAAATACATCAAGCAGGACAGACTGCATCTCATTCAATTCAAGATACTCCATAGTATCTATTTTAATCCTTCTAAACTCAACAAAATGGGTAGACATTCAACCTCCCTATGCTCATTCTGTGGTTTAGCTGAGGGACACCTCAAGCACATTTTATGGGACTGCACCAGAGCTGTACCCTTTTGGTCAGTTATTCATGCATCCCTCTACCCTCTTTTGGGACTAGAGGATCTTTTTAATCCAAACATATGTCTTATGGGGATGTACTCGTCTGACTTAATTGGTACCCACAAAGTGCTTATTGCTTTAATCATGATTATTGTCAGGTTAATCATTTTGCATCACTGGACACATTCCTCCTTACTGGAAATGGCACCAGGAGATATCAAGTGCATTAATGCTTGAAAAATAAATCACTTCATTGCACTGATGTCCACAGCAGTTTCACAATAGATGGGAGACCCTTAACGGTCTCTTGTCCCTTACCACAGCGAGACCATAATTCTGGGTGCCTTCTTTCCCTCAGTAGATTTTCTCCCTAGCTCCCGCACACTTGTCTTCTCAAGATTTATTTTTCTTCCACAGATTGGGTTGCTGAGCTAGTAGGTGGGGGGGTTGGGGGTGGGTTCTTTGTTTAGGTCTTGTTAATGTTTATTCTAATTCTGTGATGTTCTTGTATTCTATTCTGTTATATGCAAAATAAAGTATATTAAATTTTAAAAAAAGAACAACCTCATTCCTGGCAAAAAAAATGCCAAATTGCTACCCCAGAGAATATCTGGTCCATGGAATGCAATCCAAATTGATTTCATTGGACCTTTGCCTACCACCAAAAAGAACAACAAGTATGCACTTGTGATTACCGACCTCTTCTTGAAAAAGATAGAAGCCTTCCCATGTCAAGTGAATATGGTGAAAGCCACTGCCAAAGTCATGGTGGATCAGGTATTTACCAGGTGGACCTACCTCTCAATGTAGACCCTGACCAAGGATCCAGTTTTACAGGTGAGTTGTGCAAGAATGTTTGTAGTTACTGAGAGTTAGATTGAAGTTTCACACTGCATACCATCCTCAGTCATCAGAACAGGTAGAGCAAGCTAAGAGACAGATTGAACTCATGTTGTGTAAGTTTGCAAATCAGAATGCTAAAGGTTGAGACACTCTGTTGCCCTTACTCCTAATGGCAATCAGAGCTACCCTAGCTGCAGCAATCCAGTGTACACCCTTCGAGGTGATGATCAGCAAGCAAATGAGACTACCTGAACACCTGTGGATTGATCTAACCACCCTCACCACAGACAGAGTGTTGATGGACACTTATTTCATGCAGCTGAAGACAATCTGATACTGACCCATCTGTTTGCTGCTCAGAATCTGGGCAAGGCCTAGCAGCAGCCCAAAATGTACTTTACATCTGCTTTGGGACATGACCATGATGAGAACTGCTTCGCTCCCAGTGGATAATCCTAGTCACATGGCCGCTGGTCCTGTTCATGGCCAAAACGATGTGATTACCTTTTCTTGTGCCTGGAAAAGAAAGCGTCAGCCATAAAAGGTTTGTTTGCAGTTAAATAAATTGTACACTCAGTGTAATTGTCTTAGGTCCCCCCCAACAGAAATTGGTGCTGCTCTCATGACACCAAAAGAGCCCTCAATTAGATGCCACCTTTGACTAGATTCTGTGGCACAAAAAAACTTTATAAAAAAAACTGCCCTCATTCATAGGCAATGGCTTCTACTTGCGGCAGCTTCTAGTCACAGATGGCTCCTAGTCAAATGTGGCTCATTGTCATACAGTGACTAAAATGTGGCAATGGAATGTGTCCCACAATTCTCCTTGAAAGTGAGAGGTGACCCAACACTATTTCAAGTCGAATAAAGATACATTTTTCTGTCATCCTGCCATAAGGAGCCATAGCAATCACTACACTACACAACTCTGACATTTGAAAAGCTGCCCTCAATAATATGCTTCTCCAACACCTGCAGTAGGGATCACGAGGAACTTGTCCTGGTTGTGAACCTCCTCCACTGATCACCATTGCAGCAGCCTCTGCCAGACCATTTCAAGTTTTTTAGACAACTCAACACTGCCACAGACTGCACTAACATACTGCACCAAAAGATTTATTCACCTACCAAAGTGTTTATCTGCTACCCTGCCTAACTCAGGTATACTAGCTACACCATACCTGGGTATAGCCCTACTTCTGTTCACCTTTTATTGGCCTATTTTGCTGCTGCGTGTTGATATTATTCAGTTAACCTAGTGTTATTATAATTGGTTACAGCTGTATCTCCTAATTAAATTACAATTCATTTCATTTGCACCGTTTTATTATTTAGTTTTAATATTGCATGCCTGTTCCTTGCAAAGTGCTATTACTCAAGTAAGCTGCTCATATCCTATCTGGGTATAGCCCTGCATGTTGCCTTGCAAAGTGCTATTACTCACGTAATCTACCTATATCCTATCTGGGTATAGTCTACTTTCCAGTTACTCTATATGATTTTCTGCATGGTATAGTTTTCATTTGTCATCACCAGTTTATGTCAATTGCCTTGTTGGTCGCTAATATTTTAGTGGTAAATACCTATCTGTGTTAGCTCTTTTCCTTACAAATTTTCATTAGCCTAGCTCAGTTGTTCAAGCTGCAACTGACAATTATGCTACCTACCTGCTTCTTCTGCCTTTTCCTGCTCCCTGTTTACCTTGATCTCCACCATCCTCCTCCTTCTACCCCTTCCCAATTGCCTCCTCCCCCTCTAAGTTCCTGACCCATAACCTCCCATTCTCCCTACTTCCTCCCCATTTACCCTAATTTCCTCCCCCCTGAACCTGGAGATTCTCTACCATTCCTTCCTGTCCCTTCCCCATCTTTCCCCTTCTCCCTTCCTCTCTAAAGTAGGAGACAAAAGTCCGACTCCATCCTCCATCTCCTTATGATCCTCCTGTCTGGTGAGGTGGAACCTAATCCTGGTCCCTTACCTCATCCCCCCCCAAACTCCCAGAGGTCTTAGTATTTTTTTACTTTGATGGTAGGAGCTTCCTCTCTAAACTGGATCAATTTCCATGTGTGGGGTTCTCTACACTGTCCTGATCTCCTCTGTAGGGGTGTGCAAGGGATGAATAGTATTTCACAAATACCATGATTAATGCACTTTTTTGTTATTCAGATAAAATAATGAATACTAATTAAAGAAAAAGCAAAAAACAGCCCCCCATGCTCCTCACCAGCCCAGTTGTTTAAAGATACACAACTCCCTGTCCCACCACCCACATTCCTCTGCCCAGCAACCAAAATATAATGCTTAAAACCCTAGTCCACAATGGGTGACAGGCACAAGCTGCATATGTCCATAGCCGGCCACTGTCTCTTGTAGTGCTTCTCTGCTTTTTTTAAATAGGTCCTAGAAAGAAAGAAATAATCCCACCACCCCTCTACCCTGGCAGCAGCACCTGGCTTCCAACCTCCTCCTCCTGCCCCCCCCCAAGCAACCACATTTCTGTATTGTGAAGGCCCCCAGGTCTGGGAAGGTGACTGACACAACCCGCCCTCCTCCATGGCTGGCCACCTTCTTATGTATGTAAGCACTCCCGTGCTTGTTTGAGTAGTAAATATCACATGACTAGACTAGATCATTCTGAATAGTATTACAGTCTTCCTTTAAATTAATTCAACTAATTATGGAACATGCCAGTAGTATTCAGAAGGAAGTCACTAGCAACTTGGAAAAGAAAGAGGAAACCTTCCAAGTTTTTAAAAATCATGATGATTTTAATGAGTACTTGAATAAATTAGTACGTGAATAAATAGCAAACCACTTTAGCCAAACATGACAAATGTATAGAGAGCCTCAAAAAGAAAAAAAATTGTTCACGATGAGAGAGGCTTCAGCAAAAATAAAATTTTTAACTGGTGTAGACAAGCAAATAATCCAAGAGAAGAGGGTAGTCCTAAACTGATTTTAAAGAGAATCAGCAGTGAAGTAGCTTTGTATCAGAGCTTGGGTCCGGGAAAGTACAACATATGTTTTTTTAGAGGAGAAGTCAGACTCACGCTAGAGAGACAAGTGGGACAGGTATGTGCTCCAAAGCCAAAACAAAGAAACAAGGTTCACTTCGATGGTGGCCACATCTGAGGTGGGGGGCAAAAGAAGAGAAAACAGAAGAGAAAACAATTGGGAGCAGAATCGCAGGAGGAGGTAAACAACTCTGTATCTGGTAACAGTTCCTGTAACATGATTAATTTTTCATTGCATGAACTGCCTAATGCTAAACATAGATTGTTAAACAAGGGCTTGTCATTTTGTTCCCACATTAGACTTCAGACTATTTGACTCTGTTATTGACCTGCACTGTATGTGCAGGCAATTGCATATAAAATTATTTTTTTTAGTAACAGTCAAAATGGCAACAGTGTTTCTGAAACATAGACTGTGGAAATTATATGAGATCCTTTTAAACCCGGTTCAACATTCTGGCCCTCCCCCAGAAAATCCACTGAGACATTTAGAAGGAAGTGTGAAATGGACTTCAAAAAAATAGTGACTCTCATGCTTTGTCTTTTTGCAATAAACCTTCACAGGAGAGAGCAGCTCTTGTTATTTTGGAGGACAATCACACTGCATCACTATCAAACCTGCAGATAAAGGTGGTAGTGTAGTTGTCCTCAACACTACGGGCTACAAGAGAGAAGTGATGTGACAATTAAGTGATCATAAATTTTATAAGAAGTCAAATTATGTTTCAGTACCTGAGTTTAAAAATAGAATTGATTGGGTCTTGGAAACTGCTTTTGAGGAGGGTGTGATTTCTAAAAATTTGAAACATTTTTTAACTGTAAATGAATGAAGTGAACCACTGATTTACACCCTCCCAAAGTGCATAAACGTTTGATTAACCACCATGGATGCCCTGTTATTAGTGGCATAGGCTTATTAACAGAGCCAGTGTCAAAATATGTATATTCTTTCCTCAAGCACTTAGTAACAGAGGTCAGATCATGTCTAAAATACACGACTGATATTCTGAGAATACTTGACAATATTGATCTGGAACCACACTGTTTGATGATAACGATAGATATATAATCCCTATATTCTAACATACTTTCTCAAGGTGGCCTAGAGTTTTACCATTTTTTTCCTGGATATGAGAGAGGAAAACAATCCCCAAACTGAGTTTTTGTTAGAGTTTGTGGAATTGCTGTAAAAATGTAATTGTTTTTGTTTCAAATATATTAATTATTTACAAGTGCTTGGTACAGATATGGGGCAATGTTTGCACTGAGCTTGGCTTGCATGTTCTTTGGCAAATGGGAAACTGATTTTATTGATGACCTGTCTACCCATTTTTTAACAATTTAATTTTGTGGAAGCATTTTATAGATGAGGTGCTGCTGATCTGGAGGGGAAGGGAAGTGGAACTCTCACAGTTCTTAGAATACATACATTCAACGATTAATTGCCTCTGGTTTAGCAAGATCCACAGCACATGAAGTGTGGACATTTGGGAAAAAAAAGAGTGGGGGAGCATTTATGGGCACTTAAAATCAGGATTATGCCACTGCTGCACATACGCAGTTGGGTGAGAACCATGGGCCAGATTCTAGAAGGGTGGTGCAAGTTGCCGCTGAACACAACTTGTGCCACCCGCAACAGCAACACTGACCCTGCACCCTGTTCTAGAAGGGGAAGGGTCATCACAGGTAAGTCCTGCGACATATGACATGTGGCCAGGTACGCCGAACTGCAGGTGTACCTGGCGGGCATGTCACAAGCCGCAACAGTGGGGCGGTGCGGTCAACTTCCCACCCGTGCCCGACCCAGAGTCACCAGCCACATATGTGGCATATACCCCAGTAGTCTAGTGCCCCCCGACTGTAAAATATCACTTCTGATCCCAGTATCCCTGGTAGTCTAGTGCCCCTTGCACTGTATAAAATTAATTCCAATCCTGGTATCCCTGGTAGTCTAGTGACCCCCCAAATTGTATAAAATGCATTCCAATCCCAGTATCCCTGGTAGTCTAGTGCCCCCCCAAACTGTATAAAATGAATTCCGATCCCGGTATCCCTGGTAGTCTAGTGCCCCCCGAACTGTATAAAAATAATTTCGATCCCGTATCCCTGGTAGTCTGGTATTTACCCAGCCATGCAGCCTACCCAGCAATCCCCCATCCATCCCAGCTGGTGACTGGTACAGCCCACCTCTCACCACCACTGCCAGCCACTGACTGAGTTCAGTATCACCGCATACTGTAAAGACGTGCTCAGATATTAATATCTGAACATGTCTTTTCAGTACGCTGATACTGGACTCAGTCGGTGGCTGGCCATGGTGATGAGAGGTGGGCTGTGCCAGTTGTCAGCTGGGGATGAATGGTGGGTGCTGGGTGGGCTGGCACGGCTGGGTTGCGGGCCACTAGACTACCAGGGATACGGGATCAAAATTATTTTTATACAGTTTGGGGGGTCACTAGACTACTGGGTATATGGGATTGAAACTATCTTTATACAGTTTGGGGACCACTAGACCACCAGAGATATGGGGGTTCTTGTTTATGTTTACACAGTTCAGGGGCCACTATGTGGCTGGTGATTCACGGTTCAGGGCATGAGTGGGGGGATGGCAGTGCCGCTTGGCGGGGCTTCTGCTAATGGGTGTTTTGGGGGGCTGGGGGTATGGGTAGTCCTATGGGGCCCCACTGGGGTGTGCTGGGCATGGGGGGAGGGAAAACATACACTGTCCACTGGACAGCCAATGGGTCTACAGGACCCCTTGGGGCATCCATAAGTTATACCAGATAAATGCTTGTATAACTTACATTGCTGGATCTCCTCCAGGGGTTCTTGTAGAGTCCCAGGGCTGGATTCAGAGAAGCCAGTGCAGGGACGCAAGGCAACTTGCATTGGAATATATGGTGCAAGTCGCACTTGCGTCCTGCATTACATCCCCGTGGGATTCACATAGGCAGCCTATGACATGTGGCAGGCTGCCTGTGCCCAATAGCACCTATGCAACTGAAACCCCCTTGCAACATGGTGGAAGGGGGTTTCTGGCAGCATTTTCACCCTATTCAACTAGGGTGGCCACTATGTCCACTGATGGGATTCAGAGACAACCACCAGCAAACATCTTTCAAAGACCAGTTACGCCAACAAAAAGGTGGTCTAACTGGTCTTTGCAGTTCACTGGAGGTTGCCACTGTGCCTCAGCCCCACAACCCCTGTGGGTTATGGACCCCCTATGGGCTCTGGGTCCTAGGCATGGCATGCACGGTGCCAGGCAGGGTGTGTGGCACCCCCCAATGCTCAGACCCCCCCACACACACACAGTGCAAGCCCCCCCATGCCCTAGGGCATGATCCCCCACCATCCCCATAACCCCCGGTAGTCTAGTGGCCCCCACCCCCCAGTGCAAGCCCCCCATACCACCCAATACCCTGCCGGTGACCGGCACAGCCCTCTCTCACCACCAGGGCCAGTCACCAATGCACCCACCGGGTGTGAGTGTTGGGGGGGTTGGGGACCACTGGGCCACCTGGGCAGGTGTGGGTCCATGTTCTGGGGGGGTCCATGGTAAGTGGGCTTTGGGCTGGCATCCACACTGTAAGGGGCCTCAGAGGTGGGCATGGGGGTGTCATGGCAGTCCTTGCCCATTGCAACTGCTGTCCTGTGACCCGTGGCATTCCTGGTGCTGTGCCCTACCTTGCACAGCTACTGCAAGTCGTAAGATGCAGACTGCTGCACCTGCTCCAATCCTGAATTGGGTGCACAGGCCAGGGCACAGGGCAGGTCTCTGCAAGCTGCCATTGCCGCAGCTTGCGGCGGACCTCTCTGAATCCAGCCCCTGATGTGGGCACTTTGTGGCTGCCCTTCTAGAGTGGGGTGCAACTGCTGCCGTAAACCCCCTAGTGCCATGTCACATGGGGTTTATGCGGTGTAACAGCTGTTCAGCGCAAGTGGCCTGCAACATGTTGCCAGACCACTTTAGAATCACAAGATGTCACAACTGCTGGCGAAGTTGCTACATGCACCGCTTCTACTTGGCGTAACTGCTGTTATACCAGGCATAACCCTTCTAGAATCTGGTCCCATGAGTTCAAATTAATTGGTTTGGAGAAAGCTACACATGATGTGGGGATGGGTGGGGGAGTGGTTTTAACAAAAAAGTTCTCAGTTATGTGGGGTACTGAATTTTCAACACTGGTGCCAGGAAATGACCAGGTTTAAACAAAGATATTGAGATTGGTCCATTTCTGCAACACAGTGCACTTTATTTATAATGTGTCATGATTTATTGATGCTTTGTATAGCGAGTGTTTTTTTTGTCGAAAAGATTTTTTACATATTGTACATAACACTTTATCTGTGTCAGTTACTTGCAAGAATTCCTGTCATTATGGTGCTATGTGTGGGACATATTAAGTGATAAGTCTCCGTGGTGGCTGATTTTAATGCCCTATCCCTTTAATTGTCAGCTTTAAATAGCAGTTATTAACAACTGGTCGGCACCTTGAAAAAGCATGCAGTGTGCATGTGAAATTTTGGTGGGAGACTAATATTTTGTCTTTGTTTTAACATATGTCTCTGACCTTGATTTTACCAACTTGTGTTGTAATAAAAAAAAGTCTGCTTGAAAATTCTGAAGTAGTGGGACACTTTATTCTACACAAGATACTAGTGGGCATACTGTATGTTGAGTGCACAGACTTTTGTTTCACTCTCCTTGAGTCTTTAACTGTGGCAAATCCAGCTGATTCCCAACTGCCAGCTTTTTCTGCTTGATCTCATGTAAAACCCCACCTCCACAGAAACTGATCTACCTAGCTTCTGCTAGCAGTGAACATGGAGTCTGTTATAATTGCGGTGGTTTATTTGTTATTGTTTTTCTTGTTTTCCTTATATGCTGCTTGAGCTGTAAATAGGGCTAGGTGAAATTTATCTTCCTCTAGAAGAATTCTAATGAAATGCTGATTTCGCTTCAATGAAAGTTCATGAAATTTCTGCAAAACTTTCACAAAATATTGCCACAATTGTTACTGTGGTTATTGCCATCTAATTTCAAAAGTGTTTGTCCACATAGCACCAAATTTGGTATGATGCCTCTGCTGATATCCATATAGAAGTGTGCCATGTTTCAGATCTCTATCTTTAAAGATGACAGGTATAACTTCCAAATGTTTGGACATTTTTAAATTACAGTAAACAACTACATAAACTAAAGGTGTTTGTCCAAATTACATTAAATTTGGTATAGTGATGTTACCAAGGCCCATACATTAAACTTATCAAGTTTCATATCTCTAGCCTTAAAATTGTCTGAGTTACAAGCTCCCAAATGTTTTGACATTTTAAAATTACATTTCACAATTATGCAAACTGCAGAATTTTAAACCCCTATAAGTTTAAAACTAGAGAATGGAATATCACCAATTTTGACAGGTTCATTGGCCCTAAATAATGGGCTTTAAGGCAGCTACCATGACCCAGCATCAGAGCATCATGCTGCCATCCTGACAACCGAGGTTCAGAAGCGAGCCTGGGAAGTAATGTCAGGAGGCAGGCCATTGCTAAACTTAGTATTTACATAACCCTTGCTTCTCTATTTAGCAGTTTCTACGACTCTTCCAAGAAAGTATGCATCGAAATGCTCAATTATCTAGCTTCAAATGTGTCTAAGTTGTAAGCATAGAAACATTTCCATAAATTTTCAAATGAATATTAAAGTGCCAGACTTTGAGCCCCTATAACTTCTCTGACAATTATCCAAATGTTATGAAACTTGGTATGCTTTTAGGGCCCATACCGGGTAATATGTGTGCCACAGTTCAGACTTCAAACTTTAAAATGGATTTTGGAAAATTCTGAAAAATGTCATGAAATTTCACTAAGTTTCATGGAATTTCATGAAAATTCTGTAAATTCAGAATTTTCTAATTTTGCCCTGCTCTAGCTGTAAAGTGATGCACTTGCTAGTTATCTTTCTTCCTGGGTGAATTGCACCTTATGACCTCTACCTTTTAAATGGTGCTGAGTTCTAGTGATTGAACTGCTTCCAGCAGCAGTAAGCATGTCCTCAAGTTTCTCCTTTTTTTGGGCAAGTCCCTGTTTTTTTTACCTCTTCTGTGTTTAGTCCTGGGGCTATCAGTCGATTATTTTATTTATTTATTTTTATTTTATTTTATTTAAACAGCAGTTTGGAAAACCTTTGAGCCATAGGCTCATTTACAAAGGTACCTTGTCACAGTAAGACAAACCAAAATACACAGTATAGCAGTACAACACATAGGTATAACAGTAAATTAAGACATAGATACAAACAAGCTGGTACAGGTAGGATGGATGCAAACAATACCAGAGTTATGTTGTCCTTAGCAGCTTAGTAATAAGCTTTGTCATAAGTATTGAGTACGGCTTTTGACTGCGGCAGTTACCCATCGGGTGTTAATAAGGTGGCTACGAAGGAAGTTTTGAAGCACAACATAGTTGGAGCTCGGAGATGGAGGGGCAGTGTGTTGAACCAGGAGGGGGCCCTAAAGCTGAAGGGCTCTTTGGCCATGAGAGGTCCTAGCTCTAGGATAACAAGAGAGGTTTTCCCAGAGGTCCGAGTATGAACTAGTGGGACAGAGCGGCGTATGGTGGTGGTCAATCCTGGTGGGGAAAGCCCAAGGAGGGTCTTTTTTGTAAGGGTACAGGTAAGATATTTGAGGCACTCATCGAGATCAAGTACCAACGCTTTAGCATACAGTAGACAGGTGTGTGTCATCCTAGGTGCTCCAGTAATTAACCTGCAGGCCTTATTCAGAGTAGTGCGAATTTTATGGAGTGCGGTCTGATCAGCAGCACCATACACCGGCAGTCCATAGTCCACTAGGGACAGGATAGAGGAGGTGACTGCGAGTCAAAGAGCCTCCGGGGGGAGGCAGTGTTTATACCGATGTAAGATGCCCAATGGATATTAGTGGCAGTGGCTAGGAGCGATGTGTCCATGGAAGGAGAGGAGGGGTCAAAATGGATCCCTAGGTATTTATAGGAGCAAACTTGTTCGAGTGGGAATGAGGACCCAGAGTGAATGAGGAGTTTGAAGTTGCAGGACTTGTTTTGGGGATGAGAGAAGAACAGTTTTTTGTTTTTAAGATTTATCACCAATCTATGTTCCTTGAACCAGCCCTCGGCTTCAGTGAAGGACTTCTGCAGCGAGTCCTGGAGGGCAATAGGGTTATGACTTGAGGCAAAGATGACTGCATCATCAGCGCATACAACAGAATGTTCTCGAGCAAGAGTGTGTGGAAGGTGTTAAGGTAAAGGGAGAATAGTAAGGGCCCAGAATGGAGCCCTGGGGAACCCCAGAAAGAATGGGACAGATGTCTGAGCAGGTCCCATTAATTTTACACGCTGTGAGCGGTCAGACAGATAACTGGTGCACCAGGAGATAGGCCCAGCAGCAAAACCAGAGAGACTAAGGGCATCAAGAAGGAGGGGGTGGGAGACAGTGTCGAAAGCTTTCGAGAGGTCAATGAAGACAGCACCAGCCAGAGAACCAGTGTCTAAGGAAGAGTAGAGAAAGTTGGAGAACTCTAGGAGGGCTGTGTTGGTACTGTGGCCTGCTCGGAAGCCATGCTGCTCAGGACAAAGGACATTGTAGGTGGAGAGGTAGTCAGAGATTTGAGAGGCCACCACTTTTTCCAAGGCCTTGGAGAGAGGAGATAGAATGGAGATTGGTCGATAGTTTCCAGCCACAGTCCTATCACCACCTTTAAAGATAGGGGTGACAGTGGCGACTTTCCAGGCAGTTGGAACCTTCTCCAGGCAAAGAGAGTGGTTGATGAGGCATGTGATCGGGGTAAGAACTGTGTCTAAGACCAGCCATAGGATACACGGATCCAGGGTGTCACTGCCCGTACTATTACTCTTGAGAGCAGTGACAAGGTGCGGCCTAAGTCCTTGGGCAGAAACACGGCGGAGGAGAAAATAAGGGCGAGAAAGATTTACGGCAGGTGCTGGGGGAGGAGGGTCAAAAAAATTTGTAGGGAGGATAGGACTACGGTCAGTGAATGAGGTGTTGAGGTGGTTGGCTATGATTATCATCTAGCTTGGCTTTTTTACCGCCATAAGATTGTACTCCAGGTCATATGCCTTTTGTCTAGACATCGTGACCTGAGTAGCAATAGAGGAAAGCAAGAGTAGCGAGAGCAGCAGAGGTGCTGAATGCTGGCAGCAGACTGAAAATCTGATTTTTGAAATGGCCACCGTCAATAAAAAGCACATCTGAGAAACACTGTCAGCCTATCACAGAAGTGGAATAGCGATCTGACACTGACAATCGAGATGCGGCTAAGAAACAGAAGCCACCCTCAAATAAAAGTTACCCCTGATTAGTTCAAAACCATAATTGGAAATAGTAGAGTTTTTATACTTATTAATTTCTCTTTACACTCTTGGTGCTATTTGAATCTGTCTACAAACCTAATGGCAACAATGTTCTTTCCACTTTCTCTCTGGATTGTACAATGGACTTTGGGATATAGTCGTATTTAGTAATTTCTTTAAAGAGAAGTACTAGCAAAGAAAATGCAGGAACTGCTCCATGGTTTCTAATGGCACTTTTGTCCTGCATGACATCTGTAGCAGAAGAGTTAGATGACCCAGACTCAAGCCCACTGGGCATGAAGATGCTACCACTACAGTTATTGCATGTGATGTAGCCTGACTCATGAAGTGATTGTAACAGTGAAACATTATACTGGAACAGATCTCTCTTAGCCAATCAGAATGTAGAAATAGTGTCCCATTTTCTGTGATAACTGGAGAGTAGACTGAATGATGTGATAGTGGCTCTGTATGCTCATCTGCTGGACTTAGTAATGGGACCGGGGCTAAACATGACCCTGTTTACTTTGGGAAATTAACTGTTTGTCCAGGATTTTAATCCTAGAACTTTTATTTAAACTTTTTTTCAATTACTAGGCCTGTTATTTAAACTTTTATTTAAACGTTTTAACTTACTACTTAACGTTGATGTTGTAGAGCTGAAAGAGCCTTTTCACTTGTTTCACACATTCTTGTTGAACAAGTGCTGTTGGTTCACCCATGCAGGTGTGCAAACAAAGAGCACTCGGTAAATGATAGTGCAATGAAAAGGGCATATGCAATGGGTGAGCAGCATGGAACTGGTCGCCCTCCCAGGCAGATCACATGATGTCTGCATGATTTTCTGCAGTAGTTACTAGAGGATTGCTGAAAAAAACTTTTGCCCACGGAATTGAAGCAAAAGTCAGACTTTTGCTTCTGAGAAAGTTTGGAAATCCATTTCCGAACTTTTGTAGAATTTCTGCCTCCCCTGCATCCCTGCCTGATACAGAACATAAATAATTCCCTGATTGCTAGCGGTCCCTCCCCCCACCCAATCACCCACCCCATAATTTTAAATAAATGCCCAGGTAATTCTCTGGTGGCTAGGGTCCCTCCCCACCGATCACCCGCCCCATATATTTTTTTAAATGCCCCCTGTAATCCCTGGTGGCTAGTGGTCACCCCACCCAATCACCTGCCCCATGTTTTAAAAAAATGCCCATATCATCCGTGGTGGTTAGCAGTCCCTCCCTTCACCCGATCACTCACCCACCAGTCCAGGACATCATGCCAGGCCTTCCAAGTAACCCCCATCCTGATCCTTCACCATATACAAGCATGTGCTCATTCATTGATATCTCAGTGGGCTGCCGGCCATGGAGGAGAGAGGAGGATTGTGCCGCTCACCCACTCTTGGGTTTGGATGGGGGGGAGCTGGGTGGTGGTACATTGCCTCCAGGGATGGGGGGGTGAGGGGTACACTAGACCACCAGGGATAAAGATTTTAATTCAGAGATTGGGGATAGGGAGGGAGGGTCATTAGACCACCAGTGAGACATTTTTTTTTTCCCTTCACTACCATATACAGCGCAGGATCTGGATGGGGGTTGCTTGGAAGGGCTGGCATGATGTCCTGGACTGGTGGGTGGGTGATCAGGTGGGAGGAGGGACTGCTAGCCACCAGGGATTTTTTTTTTAATTTTGGGCAGGGCTTGGGGGAGAGCCAAGACAGTGGGGGAATTCAAGTGGGCATGGGACAGATACTGTGGGATACACAAGCAGGCAGCTAAGTAACCTGGTAAAATAATTGGTAAAAGTAAAAATAAAAAAATTAAAAAGTAGGGGGGTAGGAAGCCAAGGGCAAACTTGATGGATCATATGGTCCCCAACTGCTGACAACTTCGATTTTCTATGTTTCTATGTTTCAGTTTCCTTTACCTCCCTCTTCCAGTCGCTAACCTGTCAACTCGCTGTTCTTCCCCTGTACTGTCACTATATCTGCTCCTCGGTAGCCTTCCACATTCGCTAGCATCATGGTCGCTCAAACTGAGTCACTCAAAAGTAAGTCCCTTAATTTGAGTCGCTCACATAATGGTATACCTAAGGAACTCCAGGTTGGGTATGCTGAGAAGGGCAGGCAACGCAAACACAGTATGAATGTGGGACACTCAAAAATCCAGAACGCCCCTGTCACTTACGACCATGTTGAGGCGCCCACATTACGGTGCCCGTACAGCTGTATATGAGTGCTGTTTTACTGCAGTTCTCTTTTACTACAAGTACTACAACAAATTGTACGTACAGAAACAGAAAGCACTGAAAACGTTTAACATTTTGAAGCAGCTGTTATATTCCCTGCTATCAACGTTTTAAGAATATTGTGAACAAAATTTTGACTTTTAAAAACGTTTTCACTGTTGAAAAATGTTCTGTGATCTTCTTTCAACTGTTCTCCACATGTAGAACAGTAAACTGAGTTTTAAACAGCAACCTCCAAGTCCGCTTGTCATTTCTGCTTACAATGAGTCACTTTAACAGTCTAATAGTGATAACACCATAGCGCCACATCGTGTTGGGTTTCCTTGGTAATAACCAGACCAGGGGTTAACAAAAACCTTTTTTTCTAAATGGTGACTGACAGCGACAAAGGAAAAAATGACTAAGTTCCAGCTACCAAAGGCACTTTCAGGATGGTCAGGTCAAGAGTGAGACAAAAATGTTTCTTAAACAGCAGGATGATTTGGAAACAGCAAAGAACATTTTCAAATAAATTTTTTTGACAAAAAGGGACAGCTAATCCAGCTGGTTTATAGCCTGCCAGCCAAAGGTTCTGGTTTGTAGGATGGTCAGGTTGAGAATGAGACAAAAATGTTTCTTAAACAGTAGGATGATTCTGAAAACTCTCAAAAATATGTTAACATTTGTTGCAAGAGTGTCCTGCTAATCCAGGCAGCTTGTGGCACACTAGCCAAGGGGCATCTGCATTCCAGGATGATTAGGTCAAGAACAAGACAAAAATATTTCTTAAACAGTAGGATGATTTGGAAAATACAATCATTTTTTTTCAAATTCAATTTATTGACAATAGTGGCCAGCTAGCCCAGCAGGCTTATCTCACACTAACCAAGGGGCTTTGCTTTGCAGGAAGACCCAGTTCAGAACAAGACAAATGTTTCTTAAACAGTAGGATGTTTTGGAAAACACACAAGGATCTTTTCAAATTCATTTTTCTGACAAAAGTGGCTAGCTAGCCCAGTAGACTTTTGTCATGGTAGCCAAGCTGTTTATCTTTTGCAGGATGGTTAAGTTGAGAGTGAGACACAAATGTTTTTTAAACAGCAGGATAATTTGGAAAAACACTCAGGTATCTTCTGAAATTCAATTTTGTTTTTAAAAAAAGTGGCCAGTTAGCCCAGCAGACTTATGGCACACTAACCAAGGGGCTTCTGCTTAGTAGGATGGTCGGGTTGAGAACAAGACAAAGATGTTTACTAAACAGTAGCATGATTGTGAAAACACACAGGAATATTTTCAAATTCAGTTTTTCATTAAAAGTGGCAAGCTACCCAAGCAGGCTTATCGCACGCTAGCCAAGGTGGTTCTGCTTTGCAAGATAGTCAGGTTGAGAGTGAGCTAAAAATATTTTTTAAACAGCAGGATGATTTGTACACCAGACAAGAACATTTTTAAATTCAATTTTGTGGCAAAAGTGAACAGCTAAAGCAACAGGATCAAGGTATGCTGGTGTAACCCCCCTGCAAATGGGGGTTCCCAAAAGACTTCCAGGAGCTTGCTTGAATGCTCCGAGCCTGAATGGTGTTTGGCGTTTAAGCCATTTGTCTGTGAGTGTTTTTAGAGCTTCTGGTACTGTCTCTTTAAGAGCTGTCTGCTTGCAGACATAATTAGTTTGTATGGTGGGGACTGTGTGCTTCTCTGCTTGAGTCCCACTCGAGCTGCTGCCAATTCACTCCATTTTTGCAGTCACTAGGAGTGTAAAGGAAACCTATCAGAAAGATGTAACTGTTTGCCAGAAATCATTTAGAGTAATAATGAAAATACAGTTTGTCTAACCTGCTTTCTTTGCAGTCAGAACTGTGTCTGCCTAGTTCCCCATTCTGGTTTTGAACTGCTGAACTGGACCAATCAGTGTGGGTTAAGGGAGCTCTAAAATGGTGCCTGTGGACGAATCAGAACTTGGACTCGTAATCTGAGCCAGCCACAAGAGGATTATAATGGCAGTAACTCTGGGAAATGTAGTTTGGACTTCGGCGCCTTTTTGCACCAACAGGGGGAGGCTATTGTGAGTGACAGCCAGTCCAGCCAGGAACTGGGAGGAACTCAAAGGAAGTGCCTGGTTTTGTCTACTGGAGTTTCAGTTGAGCTCTGGCAGTGAAGAGGGAAGGATCCCTGTGCTCCTTGGGTGCGCAGTTTTAGTCGGGAAACACGTGTAAGGCCCCAAGTTTCAGTCTGCAGATTGTGCAAGTGCTTGTTTGGACTGAATCTGACCTGTGAAGAGAATCAAGGAGATTTGAAAAGTATAAACCAGGCTCACCCTGTAGAAGACTGGAGAAATTGCTGAATCGCGCTCAGTCTGTCAGGAACTGTATCTGCTGTGTGTTCTCCCGGGTATTGTGCAGTAATTGCAATCGGGATAGAGAAGCAGCCTGCCTGGTATGGTACTTTCTTTTTCTATATAAATGTGTGTAGTGAGTTGAGTGCATGAAGCTGCAAGTAAACCCCAGTTTAATCCAGACTACATCCATTTGCTCTGAACTGCCTTGGGGTCCAGTCACAAGGACCTTGTCCACATGGTCTGCTCCGCCTGGCAATCCAGGACAATCTGCCTTCCATTCAGTTTCAGCATTGAATTTGTGAGTACAAATCAGGGTAGCTCCCTGCCATCATCTAATTGCAAGTGTTCCATCTGATTACTTTTCCTTTCTTTCTCCATGAACTGAGCCTACTGGCTCCGGATTACAATTTGGGTAGTGTGCATGCATTTTCCATCTTCAGGGCCCCAACCAGCTGCACCAAATAGGCTACAGCTTCTTACTGCCTGGGTACCCAGTAAGAGTGACATTAGGACATTTGGGATTCTGAAATATGTGCACAGTACTGTGATTATTAATGCATTTAAACTAATTAACCTGATTTCCCCTGTCCTTGTTATATCCCCCTAAATAAATCAGATCTGTTTGTTTCAGCAAAGTTACACTGCCTGAGGTATTTGTCTATGTTAAAGTATTGTACTGTGGTTTTTGCACTGTATCATCTTGTTTTACAGGTAGTCCCCGGAGTCACGCTGACCAAACTGGTCCTGGGGGTAAGTGTGTACTGTGAAGGTAATTCTGATATATTGTGTGGGCCACTAGTGGGAAGAAAGGGGGTCGCAATGTCCCAGAGGGCTGTGACCAAGTTAGTTTAACTATTGCAAACCCTGACCTCTGGGTGGAGGCACCCGCCATCAAATCCAGGCCCCTCCACCTGTTAGTGGCAAATCAGGCAGGGGTAGTAGCCCTTGGGATAGTGACACCTAGGGGTTACACTAGCCAAGGGGCTTCTGCTGTGCTGGACTGCCAGATCAAGTGACAAAGAAACAAAAATGTTTTTTAAACAGCAGGATATGGAAACCACACAAGACTATGTGCAAACTCAGTTTTATTTTAAAAGTGCCAGCTAGCCCAGCAGGTTTACGGCATGCTAGCCAATGGATTTCTGCTTTGCAGGGTGGTCAGTTCAACATGCATAGAATGTAACATGCACATGGTTTCTTGTGTGTGTGGTAATGGCGAGAGGATGTCCTTTTTTATTTATTTTTCTTGCCCAGGCTTCAGCAGTGGCACAAGCTGTAAGAACCAAATACCTTCATCTCACTCTCCATTGTTTTCTTGGCTTTCTGTTTTTTATTTTCAATTGATTTTTTAATTTTGGCTCTTCTTCTGTGCCACATCATGTTCCTATGGCAGGCTGTGCAACCTCAAACACCAACACAATCTCTCATCCTAGTTTTTTTTTTTATTACTTTATATTTCTTTTGTTGTTTCTGTTTCTTTAATTCCTCTTCCAGTGCCACTTGTTCCTGTAGCACACACTGTGAGTGAGACCCACTGCCCCAAACCTCCACCCCCCCCCCACACTGTCTCTCTCTCACTGTTTTTTTCTCTTTTTTTTATTGGATTCATTGTTGCCAAGTGACCTCCCCTCTCCCAAGTCACACACCCTCCCACTCAAGACAGTCTACAACAGCGCAAAGCACACAGCTGTTTTTTTTTTTTGCCCTCTCTACACAAGGGTTAGATGATCCTCCTCCTTCCCCACTGGTGCTCAGAATGGCACAGAATTTCAGTGTGGTCACCTTTTATACCCTGGTTTGCACATGTTCAAACTGGGGTAAGTGAGTGGGACTGCAGCTGTGTGGTTGGGTACCCTTTCACCTTTCCCTCAGCCTCTAAAGCTTGGCACATGACTGGCATGCCTGGTAAACAGGCTGGGAGGCAGGAGGAAGGGAAAACAATTAAAAAAAGGAAGGAAAGAGAAGATCCAAGTGGAAGAGGCAGTGTTTTACTTGGGGCTTGCTGAAACAGAGCGACATGAGTTCAGAGCACCTCTGTTTCTTGGGGGGGGTGGGGCTTTGGCACAGCTCTAGCAATAACATTGTATAAATATTGCCCTTTAACTGGTTAAGTGCTGCAAAAAACACAATGTGAGCTCCCAATGCATTGGCAAGTTAAAATACAATGTTGAACCAACTCATAGGCATGACAGTTCAGTGTGAATTGTCCTGTAGGGCTGGGAGTACTCAATGAAGTTCTGACCCTTATTAAATAAGAACCAGAACACGATGGAGTTCTGATTTGTTCTGATTAGCTCTGATTATTTATAAACACTTCAAAAAAAAAATGCGATGAAATGCATAAAAGTGGCCAAAGCTGGTCATATTTAACACAGAGAGCAAAATGAAATAATTTAATGCATAATTTGTATAAAAATTATGGTAAAACTGCTAAATAAAAGCAATAACTGCTAGCTGTTTTATGACTGGGTTGTACTGGTAACATATCCTGCTTAGGCCACAGATGTGAGTGTGGAGAGAGAGAGAGAGAGAGAGAGAGAGAGATGCAAGCACTATTTTGCCTGCCCGCCTGCCCTGTACAGTGTACACACGCTGCTCAGCCACACTGAGGCCAAGATTAATTTCTTTATTTGTGATTTCTGTGACTGTAGAATTTCTCTTTGGCCCCAAGTAGTCTCTCTCTCTCTCTCTTTTTCCTCTGGATGATGGCACAAGCCAAAGATTTATTTTGCCAGCCTGCTCTTGCCCTGTGTACACACACTACCACACTGGGGCCAAGAATAATTTTTATTTGTGATTCCTGTGACTATATCATTTCTCTTTGGTCCCCAATAGTCTCTGTCTCTCTCTCACTCTTTTTCTCCTCTGGATAGTGGCACAAGTCAAAGATTTATTTTGCCAGCCTGCCCTTGTCCTGTACACAACCAGCCACAATGTGTATGCCGATCACATAGCGAAACCTGCACCACAAACGACAGTACAGCGACTTCGACAGGTTGCTTTACTGTCACCGTGGGACCCGGCACTGCTTTCTGGGGGTCTTGCACCCCCCCCGAATCAATTCTGACTTAGATTTGATTAGTTTAGTTATGGAGGTGCGGGGGCACGAAGTCTGTAGTGAATGGTTTTATGCGGACCACAATTGAGGTTGACTTAAAGCTGTCGTTGTAACGCCAGTTGACAATGAAGTTGTCGAACCAGCATTGTAGAGCCACCACAATGAGACCAAGAATAAACTTTATTTGTGATTTCTGTAACTATAACATTTCTCTTTGGCCCCCAATAGGCCTATCTTGGACCTCTGTGGCCAGCCCATGGCACATCGCTGTGCTGCCTCCTTAGCTATGCCCCCAGGACTAGGGTCACCATTCAGTTTCTGTGGTTTCTTTCCACACTCTATCCAGCCACCCACAGAGGGGTGATGACCCCCAGGTGGCAACAGCTAGGGTCCAGACTGAACGTAGAGGACAGAAGAAGGTTTCATCTTCCTGTATCAGGCCCCTTTTTTACCCTGTAAATCCCACCCACCTGCCAGGAGCAAGATGATGTCATCAGGCACTCTCACACCAGACACACCCAATGACAGCCTTGTTCCAAAGCCCCTAATCCAAACTGCTCCCCTACACCTTCATCCATGGTCACATATGTGGTGGCATACCAGTAGGATGCTGTAATCACACACCCTCCCCAGTGGAGACCATCTCCTGGGACACTAGAACTTCCTTTCCCGGCCAGCCCTCTGACAACTATGGATTGTTCCTGAACACATGTCGTCAGTGTCGCGAGCAGTAGCACTACCAATGTGCCAGCAGGCCAGCACTGGCAGATCTCTTTAACTAGCTCTCTGGAATCAGAGGAGGTGCCACAGGATTGAAGATCAGCAAATGAGGTACCCTGCATAAGAATGGGAAAAGTGATGGCACAGGGAACTACATAGGCAAGGCAAAATGACAAATGACAAACAGCAATGTATCCTGGATCAGTAGTGGTGCAGGAATAGGCAGCTAGCCCTGGTAATACAACAAAAGACAAAATCCTGCCCTCAAAGCTAATTTTATTTGAACTCCAGTATTTAGAGGATACTCTTCCCTGGTGCTTCAACCTTTGCACCCCTGTGTAGTCTATGGACTGAATCCTTTTCACAAGTTCAGGATTTTGCCTTTTTAACTATATAGACAAGGCAGTTTAATTTCTTGCGCGTCTTTTCCCGGTGGCTCAGGACACTGTACATATAGGCAGGTAGGCCTGACTTTCGTTGTTTGTAAGATGCTGGTGGCTATTATAAAGAAAAGACTAGTGGAATTTCCTGGTGGCAAATGGATCCCAGGACAAAAAGCAGCATGGAATTAATAGGGGAAGGTCTTTTATTGGGTCACAATGGTGGTTGATAAAGGCCAGGCTGTGGATGTGTTGTACCTGGACATTAGCAAAGCCTTTGACTCAGCCCCACACGAATGCCTGATTAAACAATTTCTAGCCAGAGCTGATAGGGCTGTGAAGAGCTGCCAAGTGACCAAAGTTACATGTGCATAGAAATTATTCAACGCTTGGGTGTAACTTGGCCATTTTTTGGAGGTGTTGCACCAAATTTGCAACATGCCCTTTTTGGGACCCCTCCTCATGAAGAGTGCCAGTGTCATTTTGTTCACTTGTCCCGAAAGGTGATTTCACAGAGAGAATGCTCTGTTCTGTGCAGGAGGTGTGAAAACATGTTTTGGGCAGAATGTGGAAAATGACAGTTGTAGTTTTGAAGGCAGTGTGCAAAAATGGCAATGTTGAAAATGTGGAGTGGAAATATTAAAAATTGGCAAAGTTAGGAGTGTGTGTAGAAACTGCACAATGCACGCTAGTAACACAGTAATTTTTTGAAACATTTTTCACCAAATTTGCAATATGGGCTTTTTGGGACCCGACCTCATGAACAGTGGCACTGTCATTTTCTGACTCAGTCCCAAAAGGTGATTCCGCACAGCAACCACGAAATTACCTTTTAGGACTGAGTAACAAAATGACAGTGACAGTTTTCATGAGGTGGGGTCCCAAGAACCTCGTGTCGAAAATTTGGGGCCAAAATTCTGAAAAATGAGTTATCGAGATAAGTTGAAAACTCCTTTGAATTCCATTATAGCATGCTTACCTTTGATTCTTCAGTTTGAGGTTCGACTTTGAAGAGTGCAGACATGTCCCAGTCCAGAGAAGAAGACAGTGTCAACATCCAGAGGTAAGTATGGGCTAAGGGGGGGTGCAGGAAGGTGGGTGCTCAATGGAAGGGTGGGAATGGGGTAGGGGGACTGGAGTGATGACAAGGGACTGTTTTCTTTTTTACAGAAAAAGAAAACACTAGTGGAAGGACAACGAGGGACCAAACAAGACAAGTAGGGGTACACAGGGTGGGCTCCCAGTGTGCCACATGAGCTGGGGGGTGCACATAATGCTGACAGAGGGATTGGGCACCCTGATGTTGGCTGGAAGGGGACAATGGCAAATATTTGGGCACACTGGGGTGGGATCCCAGTGTGCCACATGAGTTGGGGGAGAGCTACATAATGCCGACACATGGATTGAGGACCCCGATATCGGTGCACAGACAGTAACAGAGGGAGCGGGGAGGACAGCAACAGTGGGAGGCTGCAGGAGTTTTTTGGGGGACTTTGTTTTCTGGTGCTAACGGTGGCGACGCATCTGCACATGTGCAGCACTTGCACATGCGCAGTTGTGGTGAATGGCATTTTGCCATTCACAACATGTCACCGCCAGTGGAACTGCGCATATGTGCGAGTCACGCATGTGCAGTTCATGCATCAGAATGCAGAAGTAACAGCCAAAATAGTGCGGCTGTTATTCTGTAGCGGCCGATCATGGTGGAGGGTTTTAAGCTCCATTGGACATTCAGAAGGATACTTCCAAATGTCCAAAGGAAGGTTCCACGACTGGCCATTTTTAGAGCTACGATCCGATCCCAATAGGACTATTGGCTCTGCCCACAGCCCTAAAAATGGAAGAACTTGTGGGAGACAGACTTATGGGGTGGATTAGAAATTGGCTGGGAGAAAGGATGCCGAGATTGATCTTGAATGGGGAACTCTCAGAGGTTAGGGAAGTCAGAAGTGAGGATCCCCAAGAATCTGTGTTGAATCCAGTTCTTTTTAATGTCTTCATATGTGACACAGGGAAGAAGATGCAGAGAAAGATCTGCCTTCTTGCAGAGGACATGAAAATCTGCAACAGAGTGAAGAACAAGGAGGGTGTAATGGCAATATGGGGAGGGGGGCATCTAGGAAAGCTGAAAAAATTATCCAACTTCTGCAAGCTGATATTCAAAAGAAAAAAGTGCAAGGTCATGCACACTGGTCTCAGGAACCTGAGATCCAAGTAAATGATGGAGGTGTGGAATTGGAGGTAACAAATGAGGAAAGAAACCTTGGGGTGATAATAACAGACAACCTGAAAAAATCAGCACAGTGTAAAGAGCAGTGGGGATGACAAATACAATACAATGCTGGGATGCCTAGGCAAAGGTATCAGAAGCAGAAGAAGGGAAGTGATTCTGCCCCTTTATAGATCCCCAATGAGACCACCCTTAGAACACTGTGTGCAGTTCTGTAATCTGCACTTGAAGAAGGACCAGTACAGGGTAGAGGCAGTGCATAGGAGGGTCACCTTGATGATTTAGGGGTAGCAAGGGGATCCCTATAAAGAAAGGCTTGAGGACCTCACCATGTACATAGAGGACAGGTGGGAGAGGGATGACATGATAGAGACTTTCAGGTTTCTACATGGAGTAAACAGGGGGGATAACAGGGAAATCTGCATAGATTCATAGACATGTGTCAGCAGAAAAGGACCTTCCTGGCCCATCAAGTCTGCCCATCCCCCCCACCTGTTCCCCTTCCAAGATACCCCCCTTCAACCCTTTGACAATCCCTTGTGTTTGGCCCAGGCCTTCTTGAAACCCTCCACTGTACTGGCCCTCACCACCTCCTCCAGCAGTCCGTTTCAGGGCTCAACCACTCTGTCCATGAAGTAATACTTCCTAGCGTGTCCTCTAAACCTCCCCCCTTCCACTTTCAATTGGTTCTATGTGAAAACGGCAATCGCAGAAGGGCGATTGCTGTTTGGGTGAGTGTACATTGCCAAAACTGAATTACGGCGATGTACACTTCAGTGACTGTGAAACCGCTATCGTGGTTTTCATGTTGCGCGGGGTTGTGCCCCTGCACCCCTCGTGGGGGTTTCATCCCAGCACCCCTACTTAAGGATTCTCAACCCAGGGGGTGCATGTTGAGGTGTGTGAAAACTTAAAAAATAAAAGAAAACTCGACGTGACACAAAAAGCAATCATGCCCCAGAACCGAACCCGGCACCCTCCCAACCCCAGCCTGCCACCTACCCACCATGCCACACAGTCAGCTCAGCAGCAAACCACTGCACTACACCTCACATACCCTCCCTCACCTTCCACCCATCACCCGGTGTGGTTCCTCCCTCCTCAGCATGTGTGTGTGTGCGTACTTTTATGAAGTGGCACCACGTCTGCCTTCTTCCAGTTCTCCAGTACCCACCCTGTATCCAGGGAGAAGTTTAACCCCATCAATGGTTCCGCCACTACCCCCCATAATTCCCTGAGTACCCTAGAGTGTAGACCATCAGGACCCATGGCTTTGTTCACCCTCAGCTTACCTAATTCCTCACTTACCTCTTCCACACTGATTAGGATAGGATTTAACCCCCCTTTCCCTTCTCACTTAGCACTGGTCCCCTTCCTTCTCCATCTGTTGTGAAAACCGAGTTGAAGTATCTATTCAGCACCTCAGCTTTCTTGAAATACCTTTCCACCTGCAATCCCCTCTCTCCCTAAATCATTACTATCCCCTGCCTTACCTTCCTCCTTTACCCTATGTATCGAAAAAATGTCTTGTTCCCCTAATTTGGCCTACTTAGCAATTCTCTCTTCTGTTTCTGCTTTAGCCTTCCTAATCCTATGCCCTGCCACCCCAGGTTCTCTTTGTAAGTTTCTCTATCCTCCCCCCACGTCCTCTTATATTCCTTGAATGCCCTTTTCTTCTCCCCTATTGCCTCCCTCATTTCCCTATTGAACCACAACAGCCTCAACCTTCTTTTGTTCTTCCTCGCCCTCCTTACATCCCTCTGTTGCTGTAAGGAGCTCTCCCTGATCTTTTCATAGTTACTCCACCTCCCTCCATCCCTCCCACCCCCCACTTCCTCCCAGAATATCTCCCTCCTCCTGAGAAAATCTTCCCACCTGAAGTCTAGGATCTTTGTGGTGGTTTGACTAGCCTCATACCCTGCTCTGACCTTGAAGCTCACTGTGCTGTGGTCACTATCTCCCAGGCTGGCCCACACCCCCACTCCCTCCACACTACTTCTTTTGGTTAGGAGCACATCAATTATGTTTCCCTCCCTTGTGGACTCTCTGACCAGCTGCTGCAGGAAGGCACCCTGTAGTGACCCTAGAATCTCCTCACTCCTAGCCGACCTTGCTGATGGGATTTCTCAGTCTATATCTGGGAGATTTAGGTCTCCCACCAGCAGAATCTCCCCCTTCTGAGCAATTCTTTGAACCTCCCACAGCATCTGCAGGACTGTTTTCTCACTCTGTGTAGGGGGTCCGTATACCACCCCTAGTCTTAATGCTGTCCCAGCCTTCCTCTCCAGCGTGACCCATATGCTTTCTACTTGTCCCTGCTCTTCCATCCCTTCTGTGACCTTGATTCCCTCCATGACATATACCACTACTCCTCCCCCCTTCCTACCGATCCTATCCCTCCTGAATAACCTGTACCCCAGGACCGCCATGTCCCAGTCATGGTGCTCAGACCACCAGGTCTCAGTTATGGCTACAATATCTAATCCCTCACCCTCCATTAATGCTTCTAAATCTACTATCTTACTCTCCAGGATTCTGGCATTTGTTGGAAGTCCTTTCCACCAATTTCCCTCCCCATCCCCCCTACTCCTAAGCATGTTTTTGTTTAACATTCCTTCTTTTTCCTGGGGGGCGGCTAAATGCCCCCCAACACTCCTGTCTTTTGGTGCACCATTTGGTGAGTCATTTTACCTCTCCCCTCCTCTCCCGATTTAGTTTAAACCATATGTTTGTTCAATGAATTCCTTCAATTTGATTCTCAGTACTGCCTTTCCCTCCCCATTTAGGTGCAGTCTGTCCTGGGCTGTCCTTGTTTTCGTCATTCCATGTTGTCCCCCAGTCCCCCCACTAACCCAGACCCATACCTCCTCTGCCTGCACCATCCCACTAGCCATTGGTTGAATGCCCTGATCCTTTTTTTCCTTTCAGTGCTCGCTTTAGCATGATGAGTGAGAACACAGGCACAAGGGAGAACTCCATGAAACTGGTAGGCTGGAGATTTTAAAAAGAGATCCAAAAGTATTTCTTTGTGGAGAGGGTGGTGGAAAAGTGGAATAAGCTGCTGAGGGTAATGGTCCATTGCAAAGCAGTAGTGGGATTTAAGCATGGGGGGATGGGTGTAAAGCTGGTAAAGGTGATTGGGGAGGAGGGCATTATGAGAGAAGCAGCTGGTACTTGAAAAATTTCAATTATTTTCATTTATTTATTTTACCAGGAAAACTCTATTGAGCTTGGCTCATTTTCAAGGAGGTCCTGGGTAGGACAGAACAATAATTTGAAATAAAAAAAAACGGACGTGGAAGGATAATACAGCATTCAGTGCATAACTGCATCTGGTTGTCTGGTGGCCTCGACATTGTGTGGGTAACAGAAACATGGTGCCACCAGGAGCAGGAATTGGACATGGAGATACCAGGGTACACACTGTTCAGGAAGGACAAGGAGGAAAGGGGGGGGTTGCACTCTATGTAAAGGAGAGTATCAGAGCATCAGAATTGCAGGGCAAGTGGGGGGAGGTCGAAGGACTCTGGGTCTCTTTGTCAGTGGAGAAGAGGGAGGTGGTGCATATGGGGGTGGTTTACAGGCCCCCAGCACAGCAGGAATCAGTGGATAGAAGCATGGCTGATGAGTTTGTGAGAATGGCGGCTAAGAGGGAGGTGGTGCTGATGGGGGACGTAAACCTACCAGATATAGACTGGGACACCCTATCAGCTGCATCAACCAGCAGCAGGGAAATATTGGACTCCCTGCAAATGGCCCTGCTAAATCAACTGGTCAGAGAGCCAACCAGGGCAGAAGCTACTCTCGATCTAGTCCTGACAAATGGGGATAGGGTAGGAGATGTATCGGTTGGTGAACACCTTGTTACAAGTGACCACAACACAGTCTGGTTCAGAATAAGGAACACTGCGGAGGTTCACCGATCTAGGCTGAGGGTGCTGGATTTCAAGAGAGCAGATTTTGGTAAAATGGGATAAGTAGTGGAAAGGGCTTTGGAGGGGGTGGAGGAGTTGACAGTTGTGGATGTAATGTGGGGAGGATAAAAGAAGCTATTGTGGAGGCCACTGACTTATGCGCCAAGGCAGCAAGCAAAAATAAGAGGAGGAGGAAACCTCTGTGGTACACTAGGGATGTAGCAAAAAAGGTAACGGCAAAGAGAAAGGCCTTCAGGACTTTCAAGGAAACACAGGCAGAAGTGGACAGGGGAAGGTACCAGGTGAGCCAGAGAGAAGCCGGGGTGGAGGTAAGGAGGGCAAAGTCACAGACAGAGGAGTACATAGTTAGAGGGGTATAAAAAAGGGGACAAGACCTTTTTTAATATGTCAGTGGAAGAAGGAAGACTAGGTAGGGAATACTCTGGTTAAAAACAAATGAGTGTGAGTTGATACAAGGGGACAGAGAGAAAGCAGAACTACCAAACAACTATTTTTGCTCAGTGTTCACTAGGGAGGAAGAAGGCATAGGCAACAGAACAGGAAAAGCTAAGGCAGGGGTGGGGGAAGTGGATACGAGTCCATTCCGGGTGGAGGAAATTTGGGGAGAACGAGGCTGCATAAAGGTAGACAAGGTGATGGGGCCGGATGGGATGCACCTAAGGGTGTTAAAGGAACCAAAGGAGATACTGGTAGTACCATTGACTGCACTCTTCAATAAGTCCCTGAAGTATGGGCTGGTACCAGAAGACTGGAGGCGGGCAAATTTGATCCCGCTGCATAAGGTGGTAGGGAGGGAGAAGGTGGGAAATTACAGGCCTGTGAGCTTGACATCAGTGGTAGGCAAGCTCATGGAGAAACTAATGAAAGTCAGGATCACCAACTACCTGGAAGAAAGTGGCCTGATGGATCCAAGGCAACATGGTTTTACAAGGGGCAGATACTGTCAAACAAATTTGATAGAGTTTTTTGACGCGATCCCCAAGGAACTGAATCAGGGGAGGGCAGTAGATGTTGCTTATCTGGATTTCAAAAAGGCATTTGACTCCGTGCCCCACAGGAAATTGTTGTATAAAATGTCATGCCTGGGGCTGGGGCAGAGGGTGGTTAAATGGGTGGTAAGCTGGCCGGGGGACAGGAGGCAGAGAGTCATAATAAATGAGGTGACATCCGGAGCGGGCATGATCACAAGCGGGGTCCCTCAGGGATCGGTGTTGGGGCCCCTACTATTCAATCTATTTGTAGGGGACATTGTGGAGGGCCTTGGAGGGGGTGTGAGTCTGTTTGCAGACGATATTAAAATCTGCAACAAGGTAGACACTCATGAAGTGGTAGAAAGAATGCAAAGAGATTTGGGGAGGCTCGAGGCATGGTCAAAGAGGTGGCAGCTTTCATTCAACACAGAAGGGTGTAAAATCATGCATCTTGGTTACAGGAACCAGAGGACAGGGTACTGTATGGGGGGGGGGGCAGAGACCTGGAGGCAACAAAACAAGAAAGGGACCTAGGCATCACTATATCAGGGGATCTGAAGGTGGAAAGGCACTGTGGGAGAGCAGTGGCTAGGGGCAGCAGAATGCTGGGAAGCATCAGAAGGGGGATTACCAGTAGAAAAAGGGAGGTCATAGTACCCTTGTACACCCATCTGGTTAGACTGCATTTGGAATATGGAGTCCAGTTCTGGAGGCCATACCTCAAAAAGGATGTGGGGAGGCTGGAGCAAGTTCAGAGGAGAGCAACAAAGATGGTAAATGGGCTCAGCCATCTGTCCTATAAGGAAAGGTTGAGAGATTTGAACATGTACTCCCTGGAACAGAGGAGGGAAAGGGGGGACATGATTGAGACCTTCAGGTACCTTAAGGGTATAAACCGGGGTGCCAGTGGAAAGCATCTTCCAGTTGAAGGGAAATCAGAGGACAAGGGGACATGGCTTTCAGGTGGAGGGAGGGCAATTCAAGGGTAACATTAGGAAGTACTATTCCACAGAGAGGGTGGTGGATAAGTGGAATAGGCTCCTGGAGGGGGTGGTTGGAAAAGCAACAGTGGAAGGCTTCAAAAAGGCATGGGACAGCCACAGGGGAGTGTTGAGGGTGGGGGGCGCATGTCCTAGCAGATAGCTAGACAAATGGGCAGACTAGGTGGGCCTGTCGGTCTTTTTCTGCTGTCACACTTCTATGAATCTATGAATCTATAAAAAGTTACATATAAGGCAGTTATACATGATCATACATTGAAAAGCAATTAACCGTGAACATGGGCAAAGAGAATGTCATACAACTGAAGCGACAAAGAAAAAAAATTGGAGAGCAATAGTCACTTGTACGACAATACTTAGTAAGCAAAGTGCATAAGATAATTAGATCTGAAAATAATCTATTAAAAGTAAATAAATAAAAGGAGGCAGTAGGACTGGTTATATATGCAGCTTACAGATGCAAACATAAAGACTGATGTATTTGGCAGATTCACATCTAAGGGCAGAATGTAAAGGAGAGCTATCAACATGGGGAATTGAATGTAGAAAGGTATTAGTGGCAGGTGCAATTATCTGTGCAATATTGGATTAGGAGAGATTGGAAAGACTGGTGTGAGACCAGATTGTGAAGCTTAATTATTTTCTGAAGGGCATTCCAAGCTTTGGGGGCAGCCCAGTTAAAGGCCATCTTCTCATAGTTTGTAGAAAACCTGGGAACAACCAGCAAAATTATATTGTGCATTCTTAGCACATAAGGACTTTGGTACCTGATGAGCAGTGAGGAAATGTAAGTGGGCAGTAGGTAGGGTTGAGCAGGCTAGATGAGTGGTGAGGCCTTTTCCTGCTGTAATTGCCTTTGTTTCTATGTTTCTACAGTAGGTTTCTGACAGGAATTATGTGACCCCCACATCCAGAGATTAATTAAGATTATCAGGTGTTAGGCCCAGTTCTTATCTGTTTACCCTACATTATTGTCTAATAGGGAAAGCAAACATCACCCCCCTTTAGCAAGAGGCTGATTGTTCATGATGGGCCAAGATAATGGTACAAACGAGAAGGAAATTGTGTGTTTCAAAGCCTTTATCTTGACCCAGTGGGAGACTGATGGATAAGCATGAATAACAAATTAGCTTGCTATGGATTTCACTAATCAGCCCCAGGGCTGGGCTTGTAGTCTGTGGGCCAGTTCTCAACTTATCACAGAGTTAGTTCAATGCTTGAACTGAGGACCCTACCCCTAATTAACAACCCTAAAAGCAAATTGAAAACAGCTGTAAATAATTAGATAATTAAAGCGCTGTTGAGGAGGAATAATTTCTGCACCCATCGCAATAAATCTTATGCTGTCTGAGTTCATAGTTTTTACATGAACTTTTTTTGTAGGTTAATGCATTACTCATAAAAGAAACAGTATCCCTTTTGGTTTTGATTGGGCCTTTTTCATAATACAAAAGGCTATCTATACTGGATAGAGGCATGGTGGCAAAGAGGACAGCCTGTGTATGCTATATTCTAAAAATACGGGGTGAAATCCCACTGTCAAACTCAAGTCTTGATTTGAGTTTCAAATGGTCTTCATTTTCAGTGCCAGACATAATAGACCACAGCTTGCCAACTGTGCCAAATTAAGGAATACTTGCATATTTATATTATTGCAAATGTTTCTTTATCTTCCAGCATCAGCTAAGTAGTTAACTCTTGCCCCCATCTCACTGTTGAGCTCAGGCACCATTTGCAAATGACAGGAGCTTTATGACTGGTGGCAGTCCATGGTACAGTACTGACAATCAGCACATTTAAAAATGGATAAACCAAGACTGAGATGTTAAATAGTGCTCATTTGCAAAATGTTTTTTTTATATATATATATTTTTTGCTGGTCCTTAACAAACAGAACATCTGATGTATTTTCCTTTGAAGACCCAGCATACAACGTGTCAATTAGTCATGCTAATATCTGAAAAAAAAAATACTTTGGGACAGAGTGGACTACATTATTACTGTTCATTAATTCTCAAGGTATTATGAGTGTGGCATATTATTTATTTACTTAGCAAACAAGTAAAGTCTTATTATCAGTCAATCACCACACTACCCAGTGTAGCACCAGCAACAAAACGTATTTATTATTTTCAAAATTCTTTTAAATATTTTAATGGCATCTATGCAAACTTTTATAATAAAGAAAGAAAGAAAGAAAGAAAGAAAGAAAGAAAGAAAGAAAGAAAGAAAGAAAGAGAGATGGAGGGAGCTCCAGTAGTGAGCATGTCCAGTACATCTGCATTATTTTTTTCATTAACCCTATAGCTCCCACGAATTTAAAAGATAAGCTTAAGCAGAAGCTGTTCAACTCCTGAAATAACAATGAGCCAGGGTTGCAGTGGAAGGGTTCACTAACATAGACTAATAACTTGGTAAAATATGGGCAGCAGCTTTTGGAAGTGAAGACTAGTGAAACAATATACTAATGAAATAAAGACCATTATAATGTACACCATCAAATAATTATTTTCCATCTGTCTGGTTAACTCTTATACTTTAAAATTGAGAAAGAAATATGACATTTTTAAGCCACACTGCCTACTTACAGTAGTTGACCTTAAGTAATGTTATTACAAAAATTTAAATCACACAATGTAGACTGTAGTTTGGTAAATGTTGTATATTGTATAGGAATGTGAATTTCAGATGCTAGCTGAATAGATAGACAGATAGATAGATAGATAGATAGATAGATAGATAGATAGATAGATAGATAGATAGATAGATAGATAGATTGGAGACAGACAGACAGACACATTGGCACACATACATATTTTAACATGTTAAGGAGTTAACTAAAACTGTAAGTGCTGGTTGATTCTCAACTGAAGTTTATTGGTTATACATGACTTAAAGCTAATATCACTCTGGTTAGACTGCCTACTGACATCTTGGGTGCCACTGATTGGGGCAAATGACTGGTGCGGTCTTCACTGATCTCACCAAAGCATTTTATCTTGTAAATCATGGCCTCCTACAAGAAAAACTTAAGATCGCCTTGCTGATGGTGTACTCACTATTTTGACTAACAGGTCTCAGAAAGTGAAACAGAAGGGCACGCGGTCCACACTATGGCCTGTTACTGTTGGTGTTCCCCAAGGTTCCATCTTGGGCCCTATGCTCTTTTCCCTCTTTTTTAACAATATGCCTGGCCATTGTGGTGGGGCTAGTTTATAATTTTATGCTGAAGATGCCGTACTTCATAGGAGCTCCAGTGATTTCAATCTCACTAACAGTCATCTTGCAGAGAACATCCTGGCTCTTGAAAAGTGGCTCTCCTCCAGGAAACTGGTACTCAATGCCAAATAGACTAAAGCTATCTTGTTTGGCCCTAGACACCTGGATGTAGCAAATCATCCCCTGCTAGACCTATCCACATCCATTGGAGCCCATATCAAAGCAGTTGAGGTGATTAAATACCTTGAAGTATGCTTGAACCAGGAAGTTACTTTCAGAACTCACATTGATTATGTCTCTAAATCCTTGCATCAAACAACTGGGTAGCTCTACCGCTTAGGTAACAACCTATCCATGGAATGATGTCTTGTCATCACCAGTAGTACATTGCTCTCTCTCTCTCTGTCTCTCTCTCTCTCTCTCTCTCTCTCTCTCATATAGTATAGTGCCCCTGTTCTCCAGTCCTTGAGGAGCACCAAAGTAAGTAAGCTTAATGTCCTTTATAATAAGATTGGCTGCTTTGCTTCTGGTGCCCCATGAAGGATGCATTACTGAAATGTCTTCCGCCCCCTTAACTGGCCTTCTTTGGAAGGTAGGCTCATATGTCCTCCCCTCTGCCTCACCTACAGACTCATAAAGGGTCCTAACTCCTCTCTGTTTCCAAGATCTCTTGGCATCCAAACCTTTAAGGAGACTGCTCAGGTCCTCTGGCCATACATTATTAGAAATACCCAGGGTTAGGTCCAATGCAGGGAAGAGCTTCTTCATCAACTCATCTCCATCCTTGTGCAACATTCTCCCAGCATCCCTTCAAAATAGTTCCTTTTTTGAAGGTTTGAGAAAGGACTTAAATTGTATTTACTTGAGTGCAATCTATGTTCATGTGATCGGTGACCTGTAGCTGTTTGTACTTGACAATGCTATGCCTCTGAACTGAAATGATCTGTATGTATTTTCAACCCTAGCTGCCTACTGTAGTACCTGTTTTGTATTGATTTTTTTTTGTTTTTTGGTCTTGCTTTGTTTTTTATCGCAACTTGGTTTTCTTGTTGGATAATATCTTGCACCCTGTGTATATTGTGAATGTATCTTGTTAGTAGCTGACTCTCTATATTTCTGCAATGTATGAATGTAATTACAATCTTAGTACATTTCTGCAATGTATCTATGTAATTAATTCTGGGTTGCCCCTGAAAAGGGACATTCTGTCTCAGTGGACCCACCCAGTTAACAAAAGTTAAATAGACAGAGAGAGAGAGAGAGAGAGTGATAGATAGATAGATAGATAGATAGATAGATAGATAGATAGATAGATAGATAGATAATGTTTAAAATGTTAAGGAGTTAACTAAAACTATAAGTGGTAGTTGATTCTCAACTTAAGTTTATTGGCTATACATGACTTAAAGCTTTGCAGCCCCATACCTCAACTCCTGTGAGCCCCCTTTCCCACTTTTTGGTGTACTGTAAATGAGTTTAGTATGCTTGAGAGAACCTGTTATTGTAACCGCGCTTGTTGACACATCAGCTTGATGTCACACAGAGCAATGATTGGGACCATATCCCCCAGTCCTCACAGTTATAGTGCTTTTCAAGTCCTTGACAGGCCTCGCACTAAGATGTTCTGAATTAGATTTGAATTACAACCACTAAATGCCCTTGTCAAAGCTCATTATGCCTGACACTAGCCATATACATTTAACTGACTGGTTCCTATGGAAGGTATACAGCTTAAACAAAGACATACTCCAAAGTCCTACACAGAATTGTCAAAATATAATAAGGCAAAAAGAGAGACAACTGCAGCCTAACAGTATTAATCTGTATTTTGCTTTTTGCTTTGAAAGAAATCCAAAGGATAATTTACTCTTTTTTTTATTTTATTTTTCTGCAAGGAAACTGTTCCTTGAAAAACTGAGCTATATAAATATTTAGTTTATACAGTTAAACACTCAAATGAAAAAGCAGTGATTTTTTTATCTACATCATGGGATTTGGGAAATGCAGAATAACTGTAATTTGGAATTAAATTACATTTAAAACAAAAAAAATGTAATTTTAAAAGTATTTTAAGAGGAAGTCTAAATAAGTGCAGAATGTACTTTAATTGCTCTGAAATCCCTACATCTTGATGAAAAGCTTACCACGTTGTCTGGTAGATAAAAGACTGCAGCTGTTATTAACAATAACACCACTCTTTTCTTATAATGACACTTTATGTAATTACCTATATGGATTTCCATGGACTGCATGCAACATGGAGATCTGTAGAATTTCTTTTGGGTAGGGGTGGTGATAGGGTCCTTGAATACCAATGTAATAAAATGTAGATATAGTTGAAGGCCCAGGTTTTACAGAACGTTTATGTGTAACTCACTGAAGCTTCCTCATTCCACAGAGAGGTTTCCAACACAGAGAATTTTCCACATGGGTATCTGGTGGTAAGGTGCAAATACTCTGTGAAAATAGTGTACAGGCTTTTCCAACAGAATTGCATGGAAATCATAGGGGCCATGTAAATATTTAAAGGTTCATAGCACTGAAAAATAAACAGCTCAAAAGCTCCCATGCAATTGGGATGCCCACCCATCTAAACAGCCAGTTTTTTCTCTGCTCATGGGAATGTGGCACTTACTATATATCATCTTGCTGGTCTGGATGCGACTGTGCAAGGACTCCGAACGTCATCCTCTTTTCTATTTTATGGAGACAAAAGAGAGGAACAAGGGGCTACATGCTAACCTAAGCTGACCAGAATAAATGCACTTATCCAGAACAATTCTGGTGAAAAAAGCTTTATTGGTGGAAAAATGGCTGTGCAATATAATACACCCAGCAGTCCCACATGCTGCAGCTCTCAGCACCAGCTAACGTGTCATGCCTATCTTTTCTCACAGCACCTTCTCAGAGCTAGAAAAAAGAAAGGAGAGGTGACCAATGAAATGGGCTACAGGCAGAGATATTGTACAACTGAATGTAATAAACCTCTTCTATGCCCTTTATCTGAGAAGAAAATGTTTGTTTTTTAGGAGTGTCATGCATTCCAATAGCAGAAGTCAATCTTTAATACCGTGGTTGACCTGGTTACATTTCTATGTAACCTGTGTCTTGATTCTTTTTTTATGGAACTTAAAGAATGATCAGTGAAGAGACCACTGGTGCAGTAGCCGCAGAGATATTTGCTTGATCCCTCATACTTGAGCCATCCTCCACTTTCCAGACGAAAGCAACTCTCTGCCCCACCAGTGACAATCAGCACATTTGCAAAAGCTTGTGAACAGAAACTGGAGGTTGTGTTCATAATTAAGGTCAGGCCAGCTTATTACAACATGTCAATAAAGCAAGAGATACTGAAGCACCTGAGTAGCAACCCCGATATTGCCATCAAACCAGTAGATAAAGGCAGCAACATGGTGGTAATAGATAATGGTAAGTATGTACGAGAAGCAGAGAGACAGCTGCAGGATAAAACTTTTCATCAGAGATTACCGAAAGAACCTTTGATGAAGCCCTGTGAGAAGGATAAAATGTATGTCAGGTCAAATTAGTGGTGGCTTGTCTGCTATACCAGCACTATACCCCACCATGTACTTTATGTGAACATTTTGGCACAACTGTTTGGCACACGATGAATAAATGAAAGAGGAATAGAAAAGAAACCCTGTAGTGCCATTACTGAAGGAATGATGCTTGTGTGAACAGTGCCCTTTGTGCTGGAAGTGAGTGCTGACTCCTTTTCCAACTTAAGTGCACATTTTTTGGAGCAAAGCACCTCCGTACTCAGGAGCTCTGTCTTTATTGATATTGTTATTACTGAGACCCCTCTCCAGATGTTAAAATCATTATTGATTGATTGATTGATTTACTTACTGATATTTTTTTCCATTTTTAAGAATACACAAGGCATTATAAAATGTTTTGGTTCAAAGTGCAGGAGATTTTAAGTATCATCAGAGTAGGACAAAGTCACTTATCATCCTGGGGTATGTCATGGTGGTGGTCTGACAAACTTAATATATAGACCACAAGAAAGTTCAATGGGATAAGTTATTAAGCAGCATAGCTTAGGACTTCTATATCCATACATATATTGTCCAATAATAGTAATTAGTGTCTCAGCGTATATGCCACCTTCCATGGTGATAACGTCCAGTAGCTGTAAATTAAAAAACAGTGACAGGTTTATAAACCCAGCATCAGGGCTCCACTAACCTTGCAATAAACCTTACTTTTGAAACATAATGTGTAAGCTTCATCAGTAGAGAAAGAAAACATTGAAACATGGAGGATGATTCTAAAAGGGGTCAGCATGACACAAGGGATTTGCTTGAAAAAATTATGATGCAAGTGGTGACTTGAGTCACACCTTGCATCACCCTGCCATTCCAGTAGGCAGCCTGTGACTGCCACAGACAGACTGCACCAAAGCCCCCTTGCACCAGAGCTGTATCCAGCAACCCAGAGTGCCAGGTCACAAGGGGGGCTTGTGCCATGACAGGGCTGCCACATCCCCTTTCTTCAGATTCTGGAAGCCCCACCATGGAAGCAGCAGTGGGCACCACTTAAACCAGCCTGGAGGTGGTCTAAGTGGTTGCACCAGCAGGACATGGGACAACAGTGGGTGGGGTATGCAGTATTGGCAGGGGAGGAGCACTAGGGATTGCCAGGGCACAGTTATCTGTCAGCCCTAGTGGCATAGCACCCAGCAGGGTGGTGCCCTGTGGACAGGTGTAGATGCATGCCATAGCACACCCACATTTCCTAGTAGAGTACCCCCCCATTCCCCACTGTAAGGTATCTGCCCCAGTGTTATGGTGGAGCAACACCTTCCCATGCTCCCCAATTGCCCACTAAACTGCTGCCGATGATGACCCTATAGTATAGCCCCCCCCCATCCTTGATTTCCTGGGAATGGAAAATATGAAACCTACTTCCCTGGTAGTCTAGTAGCCCCCACACCCTGACATTCAGAGGTACAGTGCCCTGCTACCCCTGTCCCTGACCCACTTCTGCAACTGGCACTTCCTTCCACACACACCACCATGGCCAGCTGCAGAATACATTATGCACATCTTGTATAGTGCTATACAGTACACGCATATGGCATTCTGGGGCTGGCCATGGTGCTGTGAGAAGAGAACTATGAGTCACAGATGTAAGTCAGGGAGGGGAGTGGGGCACTGCACCACTGCCTGTTAGGGTGGGGAGGGTGGGGCCACTTGACCACCAGGTGATGGTAGAGCAGGTCTGTGTGGGCACATGGGTGCATGGGAGGGAGACACGGCAGGGAATCAGGGCTACTGCTCAGTGGAGGGGGGGGCTCAATTGCACCATTGACCTCATCGGGGATTGCAGGGGTTGGCACTAGCCTTCCACAGCCAGCTTTCCATGTTTGAGGCACAGGGGTATCCTGGCAGTACCGAGACACTGCCCTACATGGGCCACATGCAAGGGCTGCCCAGTTTGTGCCCAGATGACACGCTTCCTGCCCTTGGCCACCTGGGTGAGCCCCTGCCACCTAGTCCCTGGCTGCTGCATGGACCTGCAATGATGCTGCCCTTTGTGCCACTTATTTTGGTGCAGAGCCATTCTGGATAGTTTGCTGCAAGTGGCAAACTTTCTGGAATAGCATCTTTTGCATTTGCCACAACTGTGTCGGGTACAGCCCCTTTTTCTGCCACAAGCTGTGCCCGACATAGGCAGATTCCAGAATCGGCCCCATAATGGCAGTATAACAGATATGCCACCCAGATTCTGATTTTAGAGCTGAAAAACATGGTGCTTACATAATTTAAGTATGCAGCAAATTATAAGGTTTATAAGTTGATAAAGGAGCAGACCAATTTAAAATACTTGTGATGCATTAAGCTAAGTAAAAGCTGCCTAATCAAACAACTTGGCTGTAGATACAAAAATAATTTTGTGTAGATATTTGATGGGGCACTCAGTTTTCTGATCACTAAACTGGGGCTCCATGTAGAACAACCCCCACCACGTGTATTTAGCACACTACGAAATTTGCCACATTGCTGTCTCAAATGAGTGCCAAGTAAGTAAGCAGAGTTTGACATCATATCAAATGGCTGCATGGCCAACCCTTAAGTTAACAGTGAAACTCACTACATCGTTAAACATAAATTCTGAGTCAGGAAACATTAATAATCATCATGTAGAGAAACAAGCAAATAGAGCAGCTCTCTTTTGTGAAAAAAAAATATGGCATAATATCAAAAGTACATGTTATTTTTGTCATATCAGCTTTCACTTTCTGAGTCTGGAGAGACCTGGCTGGCTGCAAAGTCAGATTTTATGGCCTCTGTTTTTTTTGCCCACCTTCTGAGTATCTGTAAGTAGGTAGACTACCCATGTACGTCACCTTCAGTTTGTCTGGCAGTTGGAGAGTATGGGCAATTCCCAATGATTGGAGGCCAGCTCAAACAGAGTCAAAAGCTTTCTGGCAGTACCGCATCAAAAAGCTGAGGTCCAGAAATGTATATACCAGTGTTAGTGTGCCCCGGTTCTTATCAGTTTGTAAGATTAAATCCCAAACATGCGATCCCTGAGTTACCAGCAATAGTGTTCTCGGTGTTCTCGGCTGGGATGGACCCTGCCGACCGGCAGTGAGGCATGATATGATAAGCATTGTAAAGTTGATCCCTTTTTTCAATGTCCAGCAATTTCTTGAGCAGGTCTTCCATGAATTTGATAGGCTCCATCTCCTCTGATTCCTCTTCTATACCCAGCAGCCTGATGTTGGCCATCCTTGAGCCATTTTCTAATTTCTTGAGTCGGACCCTAAGAAGTTTATTTTCTTTAATTAATCCAGCAACCACAGTGGTTGTATTGTTAGCTGAGTCTTGTGCAGCTTTTTTTTTATCATGTCATATTTTCTCCCTTGCTGCGGCACACTCCAGCTTGGGGCATCCAGCCACTGGCTCCACCCGCCCTGAGAGCTGGGTAGCTCAAACTGCACCCAGGAGGATCCGGGACAGCCATAGTGCCATCACACTGGAGGGCTCCCCCTCTACCTCTACCAGCCAGGACAGCCCAAGACCCTCCCCAACAGGACTCTGCCAAAGTCCTCCAGGCAGTTCAGAGTGTGACCACCAAGCTGCACAGTCAAGCCCAGCCATTTTCCTCCAATTGGCTCCTGGAGCACAGACATGTAATGACATCCAGGTATGACATGCTGACATCTGCTGCACTCCCCCTCCAGTGTCACTGATGCTAGTAGTGCCCTGGGCATCCCCAGGGGTCGCTACAGCATGGTGAAATTCCCCAGTCCACCCCAGGACTAGGAGAGCAGTCTGCAGATGCTCGATCCCAGTCCTCCCCTGCCGACCCCCGACGGCCCGGGCTCATTCCCAAACCCAGGGCACCAGCATGGCGCAAGGTGTGGTGTCCAGTGCCTCAACCCTCAGCACCACCAGGCCAGCTGTTGTGCAGCTTTTGATTCCATGGTCACCGTGTCTATTCAGCTTTCTACCATCAGAATTCTTGAATTAAAGGAATCAGCTTTCTTATTCAAGTCACATATAGCCTGCAGAAAGGCCACATTTCTTGCAGACTACCACCACTTGCATGATGTGCTCTTCTCTACCTCTCACCTATTCCTGTGGCTTCTGGCTGGTGGACTTGCCACTCAGTTGAGTGGCGTGCTGCCGAAGTCTTCTCATCTACGGGATATGCAAATTTGAAACCATTGGATAGTGTTCAATGAGATCTATTAAGTCTGTTAACCTGCTTTCCAAAAGACAGAATTTTTAAACTTTTATTTAGGTTAAAGTTGCAAGTTTGATGGAACTGTTCTTGAGCACGTCTGCTCTTGCTGGCTGCTAGTTTGCCCCCTCCTTGATAAAACCATTATTGGCTATGTTGTTGAACAAGCTTTTTCTAATGGTCTAATTTCTTTACAGATCAAAGTTTGTCATTAATGATTATCCATTAAAACGGACATGTTCTCCCTAAGGTCCACAAGGGAAGACCCCCCCCCCAATTGGCTGATTTTATCTGAGGTTGTCTCCCTCACAGAGTCACATCTGAAGTACCACGTGGTCCCCCTTCCTCCCTTCCTTCTTAAATAAGGAACATGCCTGCTATAATACAGACCATAGATAATCTGGGCATGCAATAATCCTGGCTACATGTGTCTATAGATACAAAATCCCTGTGCTCAAATATTCCACACCAGGATGGCCTATCATCCTTGGATTTCAACCTAAGCACTACTAATAATCTTACTACTGTCCATAAGGACTTTGTACCTGAACTAACAGAAATGGTACTGAAATGTAATTTGTTTAGCTTCCTGGGCAATACATATTTTCAAGTGAATGGAACGGTGATGGGTGTGACTTTCATCCCTAATTTTTTCCAATTTTTATCTTGGAAAGTGGAAGGGGCACAATATATGAAATCCTGATGGGAATCCTTTTCATGATAAACTTGGCCTTTATGGAAAATACATTGATTATATTTTTATAATCTAGCGGGGTACGTAAAGGTAGTTAAATCAGTTTGTTCAAAATCTGGTCATGACAACTCCAAATTGTGGACAGGATTTTCAAAGCCCTGGGCCCTGTCAGCGGCAGTTGGAAGTTTCAAAGGTAACCATGCTGAGGATGTGTCCTGTGCCTGAACCATATTTTCAGTGCTGTCTGGATACATGCCTTTGCTGTGCACAGGGTAGTCTGTGACCATAGCTACCGAGATTGAGCACCTAGAAAAATGGCAACTCAATCTCGGTGACTGTGATGATGGCTACCTACGGAGGAGGGCGACCGGATACTGCGGTCATCAAAAACCGCAACAGGAACTCGTGAGTATACACCTTGGCAGCAGGCACTTCCCATACGATTACATTCACCACTGTTGGCTGTCACCTAAGGTAGCCAATATTACAGTGCTCTAAACATTTAACTAATCTACTATATTACATAATAGTTTGTTTATGTATGTGTGTAGTCATTAATTACCAAGAAAGACATACTGAGCTACTAACAGCTCATTTTCAGGTGCATCCTGGGGAGATGGGTAATGGAGAAAGATCAAGAGGAGGAAAAACTGAATAGTAAACCTATCGCACTGCAAGGAAACAAGGACAGTAAGAGACTTATCATACAAGCCCTTCAGAACTTGCACAGCACAAGCAGCAGAATGTAGAATAAAGTCAGTCTCTGAAAGTCTGCATCCTGTGGGTCCATCCTCACCAGTCTCAAGCAGCATGAGGTCAACAGTGCTGGTATCTCCCTCCCCCACCTGCCTGACTCAGCTGTTACAATACACCACTGGGGTTAGGTGCCCAATCCCCCCACTGATACTCCCTCTGCATTAGCCAGCTGTTACTCCTGTAAGCATGCATATCTGGCATAACAGCAATTCTGTAGCACTATATGACTTGGGTGGCAACAATTCGAACTAGTGTAAGTACAGTTTGGTACATCACCAAAATATACATTCTGTGTGATTCACCAGTCTAGTATGGGCTGTTCATTAAGCTTCACAGACGTGAATACATAGTTTCACTAGCACAGCACTCAACATCATTGCCTGAACATGCGAAAGGGGTAATTATGTGGTTCATAGTCTACATTATGAACCGGCTCCCGCAAATGGAGGAAGCTGATTGATCAAGAGGTCTTTGAAGCCATGATGATCATACCTCTCAACTGTACCACATTACGAGGAACGTTCCTCATTTTACTTCACAAAAGCTCCCTGTTCCACATTGTGAGGACTTGTTCCACATTCAAAGTCAACATTTTAAAGCAAAAGTCCATAGTAAATGATGCAACAAAATATATTATTTGGTTCATAACAGACTTTCTAAACATAAAGGCAACATTTTAACAGTGTTTGAGCTTCTTAGGCAAAGATTTTATTAAGTGTTCCACATTTTGCTCATTTGTTCCACATTTTGAGAGGCAGTGTTCCACATTTGGGGGACAAAAGGTTGAGAGGTATGATGATGATATCGGGCTACATAATCATGGCTTCAAAAAGCCTACGACCACCAGCCTCCTCATCAACAACAAACCAGTCCCAGGGCAGCTACAGCCAGACAGCTGTGGTGAAACTGCGATCAGTGCAAGCAGATTCTGTTGCTCCCACTCAACTCGCAGTTTTCAACAGCAGCAGTAGTGAGTGGCAACAACAGCCCAGTCGACCCTGAACAGAGTGTAGTTTTTAGCAACTTCAATTACACTGCCAAATTGAAGCTATTTTTTTTTCAAATGAAGCGCTGATGCATGCATCTTTACTGTCTCCCTTTCTCTCTTCAGAGGCACGCACTCGCCCGCCCATTTGCCGCACGCAGTAGCGGTTACAAACTTACAGTACTTCATAGAATTTATGTTCAAATCCTCATGTACACCTGGGAGTCAAGGCTAAACAAAGACACTGAATAACTTATCGATATATTCAAAACACCAGGAGTTTCCCTTCTATTCAGTCGGATCCCTCTCGTGGCTCCAGTGACACATTCACATTTAAATCCTGACTGTTTCACACACCTCATAGCACCAGAAATATTCTCATCCCCCAAACAGACCACAAGGATTGAAAAAAAAACTGCCCAATATACATAGTCTGCCTCTTAACCACAGTATGACGTGCTGGGAGAGAGACGCGAGTGTTCACAGCTGCATCTCCTCCATGAACTAATTACAGCAGAGCCACCTACTGGCCATAGCCTTCAAGGAACTATTTTCCTGAAAGGTACTCCTACAACACCCCAAAAAACACTATCAAAAGGTTTTAAAAGTTTTTCTTTTATTTTATTTATTTTTTACTGGACAGAAACTATTAGGCCAGTTCACAATAGCAATAATGCACTCCAGGGTGTGGTATATCATGATATAGCATCACTTCTCAGCTGGACGCATTTGGTCTGTGACCTCATGCCCAACCACCCGAGGTGTGACGATATTCCATGATATACCACACCCTGTCATGCATTCTTTCTTAAATATATCATGTTTGCAGATTTCCCAGTCATCTATATGTCCCTTAATATTCTATCCTGTAAATGTGCCTTATGCATGTGATTACCAAAGCTAATGTACAGTGTATGTGAACATCACTGGATCATATTGTCACATACTGTACTACAAAGCTTGGTGCAGTTCGATATTGCTATTACTGCCCATATCAGTAGGTTTCATTCAAGTACTGTATATGTTGAGTACCTCCATGGCTGTGTGATATTTTTTTTTTTTTTTTTACGGTTAAAGTGTTAATTGAAATTTTCCATTACATACAAACAGAAAAGAAAACATACAGGGTAAAGGTTGTTGGTTACATTTACAACCTTATACCACATGAGCTCAACCTTTAAAACAAGGGAATGTACACTCACCCATTTACACACCCTAAATTCTTTACAAACGAAATAGAGAGTCAAGGCTTGCTCCAACTAGGATAGGTGGTGGTCCAGAAGGGACTGGTGATGTTTCAAGGCAACCTTCACCCTAGACAGAAATAAAACATAAAGAACTGCTGTTCTACATAGACATGCCAGTCAACTATCTACATTCAGGGAATTTACATACAGAAAGTGGGATCATAATCTGGTTAACATTTTTCATGCATAGTGGAAAAGCATTCAACACAGTGTACAGTCTGTATACTGCTCACCCTATCTCAGTCTTAGGGGTGGTGTATCTAAGGAAGGGTGTCCAGCACTCTTCATACATTGCTAGGTGTTACTTGCCAGGTGCAAAAAAAGGTCCATGGAGTGATTTGGGCCATGGAGGACAGTATTTCCTGTGTAGTGGGAGCCACAGCGGTTCTCCATTTACACAGAATGAGGCGTTCGGCCATGACTATGTGATTATAAGTTTGGGAGAGGAAGAGCGGAGTATCTGGTGCATTTAGTGTGCTGTAAGGAGTCCCCAAGATGCATAACATCTCCCTGCTGATCGTAGTCCAACAAACCTCATGTAAATGCCAGATCATTTATTAGGTGAACTAGCACTTACACCTGATGAGCTGGCAATTTCAGCTATGACTATCAGTCATGTCTGGAGTCTGCCATAAAGTAGGTACTGTTGCAAGAAATAAATGTTGACCTTGAAATGTACCCTCCGTCCCATCAGGTATATCCCACGTATGTGCCTGTGGCATGCCTTCCTAAAATCCTGGCTCTTAGTTTTAAAGTTACTGCAGGCACTGATACAATAAACTTCATAGACTTGGTCATCTTTAAATTGTACCTGTACCCCTGCAGTGTTGGATTGGCCCACCTGGATACCTGGGAATTTCCACGTGGGCCCCCCTCACTTGGGCACTTACCCAGCTTCCAAACTCTGAAAATTCTTACATTTATCAACTGTGTTATATTTAAATGGGGTGTTCTGACCACTTTAGAAAAATATAAAGTGCAAAAATAGAGCCTTTGTACCAAACTGAAGTATAAAACTCATATGACTTTAACTCCCCTGGGATCCCTTATTCATTTTCCAGGTAGGCCCCCAGTCCAAATTTCCAGGTGGGCCCCCATTACCCAAGTCCGTCCCTGTGCCCCTGTATGGGGCCATTTTGGTAACTTACCATGGTACTGTCAGTACTATGGGTCCCTAAGCTGCTGTACATGAGGGGCTGGTCAGAGTTTAACCTGTCAATAGCATTGTGACAAACTTCTAGTTTCTTTCTTCTAGGAACTCACACACCTCTCATCCCTTTGCACAGGAAGTGACCTACACATGAGAAGAACAAAAGAGACTCTTCTTCCTACTACCACAGCTACACCCATACTCTTCTTTTCTTCTTCTTCAGTCAGGACCTGGCTGGGACCCATAACATACACCAGTACCTTAATGTCCGGGAGCTCCCATTCTCCAAGCCTCAGACAGCAACCAGACATCAGCTCTGCAATGCACTGCTTTTGGTAAACTTCCAGGACACTTAGATGGGTGACTCAGACCCACTGAGGTGCAGTCTTTGTGTGGCCTCTGCCTTTACAGCTTCAGGCTGCTTGGAGCACTGCTCACAGAAAGTGTAGGCCCCTGGGCTTCAAGGCACCTACAACACTATTTGTAAGATTGCTCTATCTAGCATACTCCTCCACTTTCTCTCTCCCTTAAAATATGATCCTTCCTCTTTTATACCCAGAGGCACAACAGTTTGTCAGATTTCAGTAGTTACATACACTGAGGAAACAAAAACTATTTTTCCCTCTGGAAACATGAAACATGCCGTTTGTTCAAAACCTGTGCATGAGAATCTCTTGTAGTATTTAACTGTCTAAATCTGCAGGTAAATCTCAACACTGATTGGATAAATCAGCACTGATTATTTATCAATGCTTAAAAATCGATGGATATATTTTGGATACATCGTCACCTGATTCAGAATACTGTATATTATTTATCTTCACAAATGTGGGGCAGGACAATAATTCACTAGTGGCTGAGCCATGAGTGACTTATGTAAGTCCTGCCCACTCAAAAGTGATGATTAATGGCATATTTTGAACCAGGCACCAGGTGTCCAATTTATACAATGTATTTTAATGGTAAAGCTTTTAAATGATTCCTTTTCATGCAGATTTAACTGCCTCTCTTTGATTTATTGTTCTGTTTTGAATGAGGCAGAGGCCATTGTGATGTCATTAGAATTTGTTCAAGCAGCTCTCCCATTATTTATAGGTTCTTTTATGACCTGTCTAAAGTAAAGATACATAACTGTGGCACAATCACAAAAAATTATTTTTTGTCATCCCTGTCTTTGTTGCTGATTGTGAATGTTCATTGTGCAACTGCCTCTATGTCCCAATCCACAAATGCCCCCTGCCCTCCTCCAAATATAGTGCTGCTGCTCAGCACAGTGCTGTACAGTAATTGGTTTGTTGTCCATTTAGATTTATAATTATTTTAGAAAATGGGTTAGGGAAATCCTGGTTACTGACTGGCAGATGGCATCTAATACCCATATTTTTATGTACCAACACGGGCAAGCATATAAAAAGTCACAGCACAATCTTACAACATACTAAGCATATTAATGTGTCACTTTCCAGTTTCAATGTTCTAAAAATACACCATTTTTGTTTCTCCCTTAGCCAACAGTTTCTTCCACTACTGACCTCCCCCCATGCACAGAAATACACATATAAAATATGGAAGAATGCATTGAGAAGTGTGTATATTAAATAGAATAAAGTATGGGTCAGGGTGTGTAACGAGAAGTTTACACACACCCGAGAGGTTAGATGCTACATAAACCCGACAGCAAAACCCGAGGGGTTTATGACTAGCATCTAAACCCTCAGGTGTGTGTAAACTTCGAGTTTACACACCCCGACCCATATTTCATTTTATATAATTGCTGGGTTTTCCTTTTTTTGCCTCAGCAATTGTATAAAATAAAATGTTGCTGTGTAGCCACGGTCCTGATAGGTTGAAGTGCATGGCCGCAGTTGGGAGTTTTATTACTAATTTAATTTTTTTTTATCTTGTGCGCAGCCCTGAGGGTTAATTTAAAATGGTTTGGCATATTTTCTGTTTTTTTTCCCTACTTACCGCCTAGTCCACGTGGTGGTTTGCTGCTCCATTAGTGGTTCCATGATCAGAGACGTTGGTGAAGCGAGGAGGTGTTGTGGGCGCATGCGCACAGTGAGGGAAACCGTGTGCGTATTTGCCATAATAAACACTCCTTCATTACAGCAAATTATGCCACAGTTTCCCTATGGAAAAAAAGGGAAACCATTAATTATACAGTATATAAAATAATATATGGGGTGGTGTGTGTAGCGATAATTTTACACACACCGAGGTTGAGCTTCATAAACCCGAGAGGCGAGCTCGGTTTAATAAACAACCAACCTGAGGAAATGTGTAAAATTTGAGTTTTACCACCTCCTATTTATTTATATAATTGCTGGGGAGAGTTTTTTTGCCACAGCAATTATATAAAATAAATACAACTTCGCTATTCAGCCATGGTTTGGCCAGGTATCAGCATGGTCTGCGGTCGAGTTGAAGTGGGTGCTAAGTGAGGGAAATTACATGCTGGAAAGGGATCAATAAGTCCAGTTTTTCCAAAATAAAAGTTTGCTTACTGCCGAATACAAGTGGCACCAGCGGTGAAGTGTTCACCTGAGGGTTCAGGATGAGGAGGAAAGATGGACAGCTGGCCCATGTGTGGAGCCAGGGAAACCCAATGCGTGTTTGCTGTTGTAACCACCTGGTTATAACGGCAAATTGTAACTGGGTTTCCCTATGTGAAAAAATCTCACCGGTTATTATAAGGATTTTATGCACACCTGAGTTGTGTGATGCCCCATAAACCCTGAGGGCGAAGCCCAAGAGATTTATCTGGGCATCGCACACCGAGGGTGTGTATAAAATCCTCATTATACACAGTTCCCTGTGTTTTATTTTTTATATTTACTGGTTGAAGACACCAAAGAAGGTCAATGTCAATCAACTAATTTCATGGCAGAACTTATGTAACTAAAATTAACTTTAGGCAGTTCATTGTAAGGCGGTTGCTAGTGTATTTCTGCACACTTTCAGTCAGTTCATTGTAAAGCAGCTCTGTATTTCTTGTTTGTGCTCAGAGTCTACAGTTGTTTGCTTTCTGGCAGCTCCTACATTCCTCTGCAGTCCCTCTTTTTTGCTTTGCTTTCTCCTCCTTGTTAGCCCTCCCTGCAGCTCAAGTTACAACGCACAGCCCATTGACCTCTTGTTTTCTTGTCCCACAACAAATTGTCAGTGCCAGACCCCTGCAAGACATCACAGGGTCGCACGGGTCCTTTTCACCCTCCCCAATCCATGACTCACCCGCCAGCAGGTGTACTTCCAGCTTCCAACATAGGATAAGCCAGCTAGTTTCTCCATGTGGGCCACAAATCGTCAGTCCCAGACCACTGCAGGACATTGCTTTGGTTTTGTTGAATGCCTGAGAAGACTGTCATTCACGCTGGGGGGTTTCTGTAGCGAGCGCGAATGGACAGCATGAGGACAGTCTCTCATACAGATGTTCAGGTGCACTGAAGGCTATTTTTGGAAAGGTGGTTTATGGAACTCCATTATTCACATGTGTGAATAATGGAGTTTGTGAGGTTGTGCCAGCAGTTGATTATTGGCACTAACCAGTAAATACCATTATGTTAAACAGTAACTGTGCCTTAATTTTTGATCTGTTCATTTCTCAATTCAACACTTTTGTTTCAAGTTATAGTCACTGCTCCAGTCCTGCCTTCTCATTCATCTGCTTGCTCATTCAGCTGCCCACTTATTCACAACTTGCAGCACTCAATAATTGTTTGAAACAAAAGAGGGCTGCTACTGCCATATAGCAAACATAGATACCCTGACTTGCCTTGTGCAACTGTGCCTAAGGGAGATTTATGCAGGCAAAACACAAAAACGAATAGTCTGTGCACCTAATTTACCCAGGATGCATGTGCTGCTTGGCATACTGTACTAGCCCTTTTCTGACCACAATCACTCACAATACATCAGCTCAGCCCACTCCCAACTGCGATCACTTGCAGTCCTGGGTGGCCGGTGTTGGGCTATGCCTGCTTTACTAGGAGTTGTAAGTTATTCTGTCTGCAGCATCAGGCCTCAGTACACCCGTGTGTGGGGGTTACAGCCCAACATCAACCACTCCGTTGCGTATTATTACTCACATAGTTTTCATTTAATGCTCCTATATAATGTTTTAACTTCAGTGAAGCATATTCAGGATTCTGAGAGAGAGAGACATATGCACAATCTGTTTCTGTCACAGCTACACTGCTCTTACTGCTACTGCTTCATGTGGAGTGTTAATATACAGTACCCCCACAACAGCAGAAGCAGCAATTGTTCAATCAGGGTTAGGGACCTTGTCTGTGATCATGTGCACAGCCAGTCCCATGACTCAGGTGACAATGTGCTGCTTGTCTCTTTGTAGCTTGTCCTCTGACTCAATGGACTCAGAGGAAATTCTGTTGTGTGCATGCTTCAATTTGATCTCTTTCAGCTGAGGCATGTCAGGCATCACCCACGCTCATCAGGCACTTACACATAGCTCCTGCTGCAGCCTTCCTGCCCTACCATCTGCCAATAGATCTGAAAGATGAAAGTGATGAGGCCAGGAGAAAAAGAAGGCAGGACTGTAGGAGCAGTTCAGTGATGAAATTAAAAAAAAAATGAAATATTGGGTCATATACGTATTGTTCATGCTAAAAACTGATTTAGCCCATTTGTCTGAACAACCCTCAAACTGAACAGCCTGAACAACAGGTCTGACATGGTTTCACTCATAGTGCATTTATAACAAAATACTCCTTATTCAAAAAAATAATGTTGAAGTGTGACACCAAGTTGTTTTGTTTATATCATTATTGTTTCTGCCCTTAGCTCTCAGAGCTACAATATTCTTTGAGAAGCGGCATAATGCCTATTTAGTCTCAACAATTTCTGATGCTAAAAATGATTATATTAAACACCTTGGAGATGCTCCTGCCATAAAACATTTCCATCGTATTTACCGCTGTTATAAAGAAATAATTTCAGAAAGGGCCATGGTAGAAATAAATAGACTAATCGGTGACAAGATATTATCAATCCACTGTGGAATCAAGAGACCAGGTAAGGAACAGCAGTAAAATTAGCGCATGGGCAAAACCTCATGCCTAGTCTGTAGAACTCATTATTTTACTGGAGACGGACTCTGCCTGCTTACTGGGGCAGATGCTTGACATCTACATCAGATGTTTAAACTGACTGCAGGGGAGACTGGGACTAGGGGAACCATGGTGGCAGGTGAGAGGAAGAAGATCCTAACTAGTACCGCCCCACATCTGGGAGCCTGTAGCAGCAAAGCATGTATAAAGAGAGCTGAGGTCCAATCTGGGCTAGGTGAGGGGACATTAGAGAGGGGGAATGCAAAGTGTGCAAACACCAAGAAAAACAAGAGGCTAAGAGGACAAGGGATACACAAGGGTAAAAGAAAGAGGAATAGCAAAGTGGGATCAGGGGTCTGGTGGAAGGAGTATGTCTTAACACCAACAGCCTGGATAATAAAATCAGCAAGCTCTAGGTGCTGATTGTAGACAGTGAGGCAGACATTATGTCCATTATAGAAACGTGGGCTTCAGAAAATAATGACTGGGACCTGATGGTACACAATGTTTAGGAGGAGTAGAGGAATAAGTAGAGGGGGAGGAGTAGCCTTTTGGTCAGGGATGGCATCCAGATGGTGGAAGATAGGTGTATCGGGGTAGTAATGGGGAGCTAGAGCAGGGTTTTATTTAACTCTAAAAATTGATTAGCGTTTTGCTCATAAAAGTGCTAAAACATTGTGAAAATGCATAGCACCTACCTCACTGTGTTTAACAAACATAACACTTCTAGAAAACCTATATAGATACTTTCTGAACTGTTAGTATTGTCCCAAGAAAAAAACTGCTAATCAATTATTTAAAACCCTGTAGAGTCACTATGGATGCAACTCATGGCAACCTCAGGCAAGAAACTATGCTTGGGTGTGATCTATAGACCTGTGAGGCAAGGGGAAGAAAGGGACAGAGATCTTGCAGAAGAACTTGAAAGGGAGTGGCAAAGGGGGAAGTAGTGACTGTGGGTGACCTGAACCTACCAGACATTAATTGGGATGTTACAGTGTCCAGGACTACCAGGCATCAGGCCTTGCTGAATGCATTCCAGGACCATCTACTGGTACAGCTAATTAAGGAACCCACTGGGAAGACCGCTATTCAGGATGTGGTGCTCACCAACTCAAAGGTAGTAGGAGCTATGAGAATAGGGGAGCCTCTAGGGAGCAGCAACCATAACTCCATTTGGCTTGAACTGGCCCTTGGGATTTGAAAGCCCCAAACGAGAGCTGAAGTCCTTGATTTTATAGGGGCAGACTTCAACAGGCTGAGAGAGCTGATCAGGGAAAAGTTAATAGGGGTAGACAACACAGGTGGGGTGGAAAAGAGATGAAGACCATTCTCAGGGCATGTAAGTTCTGCATGAGAATGGTAATCAAGAGGAATGAGTTTAAGAGAGACCGTTATGGTTGGCAAGAGTCAGAGAAGCAGTGAGGGCCAAGGAAAAGGCCTTCTATAAGTACAAAGAAAGCAGGGGGAGGAAGAACAGGGAGAATACTTCCTGAGAAATAAGGAGACAAAGAGGGAGGTTAGGGAGGCAAAAGCAGACAAAGAGCTGTGTATTGCAAACTGGGTCAAAGGTAGAGAAAAACATTCCTTCCAATAAATTAGGGGGAAAAAGAAAGTAGGGGGAATTATTAGGCTATCAGAAAGGGGTAGTGTGATAGAGGGGGATGGGCAAACAGCTGCTGTCTTTAATTATTACTTTTGCTCAGTTTTCACTAAGGAGGAAGGCAGGCCCTTGCCAGAGAGTGGCATCAAAGTGGCCACTTAGGTGATCCCGGAGATGAGGCAGCCAATATTTACAAACAAAAGGAATCCAGAAAGGGCTTGTAGTCCTAAAGATAGATAATGCTCAGGGACCAGACAGGTTACATCTGAGGATACTCAGAGAATGGGCAGCAGAACTGGCTAAACCCCTGGTAGAACTATTCAATAGCTCACTACTGATGCGTGTACCATAGCTCTGAGGTACTACAGCATAGCACATGTAATTCCACTCCATAGAAGGGGGGGGCAAGGAACAAGCGGGGAACTACAGATTTGTCAATCTTATCTCTATTGTAGGGAAGCCAATAGAGTCACTGGTCAAGGAAGACCTCTTGGACTACCTGGAGAACAACAGTCTCCAGGACAGTAAATAGCATGGGTTCATGGCAGGGAAGTCTTGTCAGATTAACCTGATAGTTTTCTTTGACTGGGTGACAAGGGAATTGGATAGGTGACATGCTCTGGATTTGCTCTACTTTCACTTCAGCAAGGCTTTTGATTTGGTGCCCCACAGATGCTTGCTGCAGAAGATGAAGGATCTGGGTACAGCTAAGGACATGGCAAACTGGGTAGGTAACTGGCTAAAGGGGAGGCAACAGAGGGTTGTGGTCAAGGAAGTCATGAGTGGGGTGTCACTGGGATCTGTCCTGTGCCTGGTACTCCTCAATATACTCATCAGCAACATTGGAGAAGGAATCCGGAGCAGGCTGTGTCTCTTCATAGACGACACTAAGCTTTGTGGGAGGGTGAATAGAAATGAGGGAATCAAGGAAATGCACAGACACTTACAATAAGTTAGAGAGGTGGTCTAAGGTTTGACAGTTGAAATTCAGTACCACAAAGTTCAAGGTAATGTACCTCGGGAACAAGAACCCCAATAAAGAGTACTGGATGGGCTGGGTAAGACTTAGCACTACGATTGAGGAATGAGACCTTGGACTTATCATCAATGACACCCTAAGACAATTGAGCCTGTGCAACAAGGCCTATGGAAAGGCAACTAGGATGCTGGGTGTATTAGGAGGGGTATTGGTAGCAGGAGAAAGGAGGTAATATTACCCCTTTATAGATCTTTAGTGAGGCCATACCTGGAGTACTGCACCCAATTCTGGAGCCCTCACCTCAGGAAAGATAGGGACAGGCTGGAGACAGTGCAGCACAGGGTAACAAAGATTATTCAGGGCCAACAGGGCAGGTCTTACGAAGATTGTCTTAGGGTACTGAACATGTACTCACTGGAGACCAGAAAAGGACCTTTATGTTCCTAAAAGGAACTAACATGGAGAACTGCTGGAAACTATTTCACTTGAGTAGTAGATCAGGTCGTGAGTGCAGAAGTGGAAACTGAGAGGAGGGAGGTTTGGGAAGGACATGAGGAAGTATCATAACACTATATTTTAAGTGCCAGTTTTAGTGTAACTGTGGGGTGAGTAATCACTAATTATATGCAACAGCGGTAATTACACTATAGTTACACTTGTCTTGTATATAACTGTATTGCAGTTGCAATGCAGTTACAATGTAGTTACACTGTAATCACAGTATAGTTAAGGAAACTTAAAGTGTTACCAGAAGTATTATTTTACATAAAGGGTGGTGGGGCCATGGAATAGTCTACCAGCCAAAGTGGTGGGCACTAAAACTGTTAATGGTTTTAAGCATGGTTGGGACAGAATTAAGGGTATAGATGTTGCTCGGGGCAACAAAATTGGGAAGGAGAATGGGGGAGGATGGGGAGGGCTAGGACCCTGGATGGACAGTAGGCCCCAGAATTAGACAGGGAACCTGGGCAGACTGGATGGACCACTGGTCTTTTCCTGACATCATTGTCTATGTTTCTATGAGACTGACAACAAGGGTGAGCATTACTGCCCATCGTGTTGGTGAGTTTGTGGTGTGGACACCTGCCTATTATGAATACAATTGAGACCACCACAATCTATTTCATGTGAGTCACAAAACAGTCATTTGATGGTAACATCTTTCAGCCACTACTAGAAACCTTGATCAGATTTAAACCCGTAGCCTGGAGAAAGGCTCCTTAACCTGCTGTCAAACACTGAGCCATTCAATCACCTGAAATGCCATTAAAAAATAGTTAAGTAACTAAAATGCATTTCTCAAATGAAAAATTCACTTTATATTTTGGCATTTAAAAAACAAAATGTTATGCAAGTTAATCTAAAACATGTGTCTAGCAATTTATATGTTGCTGGTTACATAAATAAATACAATCATCCATGACTGAATTGCATATGCGGATAACATAATTTGTAATACAGAATTTAGGTAACGAACATGCCCAAAATATGGATGCACATTACAAAATACACATGAAGTTAAACCGCACCAACTGTGCTCCAGTGGGGGCAAAAAAACACATGTATATGTACCTGCCTTACCTCAGGCAGAGTGAGGTAGCCCAACATACTTAACTTTTAATGTTATCCACAAAGGAAGAGAAGGAATTATAATTGGGTGAAGGAGCTAGCAGCCTGATCAGACACTTAAACTCCCTTACCTATTGGCCCCATCCCTGTGCATCGGCTTTCTGTTGTGCGATAGTCTAATGAGTGCTCCAGTGCTCTCCATAGGATTCTGTAGGGGCATACCATAGTTTGAGATTTTTTTTCCTTTTATAGAGGTTAATTTATTAAAACCAAAGCTACTGCCCAACTAACAAGACTCTTATTAGTTGAGCAATGGCTTTTATTTTAATTAGAAAATGGTCTGAGGATGTTCTGCTATCTGATTGGCTAAGACCCATGCCAGGAGGAAACAATAAGTACCAGTAGAGCCCAGCAAAAAGTGCCAGCCCAATGTGCCACCACATAACAAAAATCCCTGTGCCACAGTTCAAATGGAAAAAAATCGCAGCCATGTTTTTCCTCTCAATTAGTAAGTGCCCCCCCAACAGCAAGTACAATTATGAACTAAATCAGAAAACATAAAACAGCAACATGCCACACACTAACACAATATAATGTTTTCCCCCATTTAAAATAAAACTTTTTACATTGAAAGCCTTAGTGCTAGCAAGTTGTGTGCTCAGCACTAGTGTAACACACATTACCCGACTCCTGCTACGTCCAACCATGGAAGCAAACTGTTTCCTGCTACACCTGCCTGCCCTCAGTAAACTAGCTATTACCTGACTCAGGCATACCTTGTACACTGCCTCCATTGTTTAAATGAATTGTACCATCTGTTTGAAGTGTATTCGTTTAAAACCCCTCGTCTCTGTCCTTTACCTATTCCAATGTGTCTAGTCCCAACTCAGTTTTAATCTGTATTTGTTTCAATGAACCTATGGCTTTTGCTGTACTCTGCAAGTGTCACCAGACCTGAATACATCCAGGTAGAGTCTCTACCTGGATGTATTCATGTCTGGTGACACTTGCAATGTACTTGATTTTGTAATTGTTATCATGATGATGTTTTTCTTTTGATGTGGAACCTATGTAAAGAGTTGCTGCTCAAAGGTATTAATCCAAGTTTTCAATAAATAAATTAAATTAAAAAAAAAAAAATATATATATATATATATATATACACATATACATATATATATACTGTATATATATATATATATTATATATATTTTGTAATCAAAATACCTCATTTAAGAAGTCAGCATTTACCAATGGCTGCTTGCCCTTTCAGCCTTGTGCCGCAGCTTCATACTGTCCCCATCCTCCAGCTTCCTGCCTTCTCGCCATTGTGCCACAAGCCAGCAGCACACCCCCATCTGTGGGCGAGGAGCCTCAAAAAAGTACAGCTGGTCTCATCATTGAGCCAATTGTACACATATTAACCACAAACACTGGGATGAAGGCAATGAAGTAACATAAGGCATGGAGGGGCCTGAGAACTAAAGCAAGGTTAAAACTATTAATTAAAAAAAAAACTAGTAAACAGTGTACTGCCCTCTATTGGCTAATACAGCAGTAGAGGGACTAATGTACCAAAAAAGGACTAACAATTCATGTTTCATCATTTTTATAGCATTATTTTATTTTTTCTAATCCTATATAAAATGAGACATAGTCTATTTTCTAAGTGCAATAATACCCTCTGGGGTGGGAGGTATCAGCAATACCAGACTTTCCAGGGGCTATATGGCCCTCTACCTGTGGCATTGGGTACCATGTCAATCTGCCATATATATAAAGGTGAAATCAAAACTGTGCACCACATACTGTGCAGGAAACCACAGCGGCAGGGTACAAAATCCAGCAAGGCACAAATGTAGTAAGTGTGGTTTTGTACCCTGTCATGCATGGCTGGTGTGGAGGAGTGACACAGAGGTCAAGACCTCTGCTGGGGAGGTAGTCCACCAAGCAACCACCGTGGCTCAGAGGGATGAGCCGCAACAGTGCATGGTAGCTATATGTATGTGGACTGGGGCTCGGATCTTGGTCCCAGAATTTTGCAAACCGCATTGTGTATTCTTTTTGCGCCCCCTTGCCGGTGTTTCTCCTCATCCCCATGCTGAACCCCACCATGTTGAACTGCCCCCCTGGAGTTGATTATATTAATGGGGGGGTTTAGGGGCACAGTTCTTCACCAATTTTGCTTTCGGCATTCTTTTTCAGTGCCGGCAATGCATCTGCTGTATTTACAGCATGGTACATTGCTGCGCTGTTTTTCTTCATGGCAACATGACCTTATGCCATTGCATTGGGCCTCATTATAACCCCAGGCAGTTTGGTATTGCCTAATACTGCCCACCCTGTCAGGTATTATCGCTTCCTTAAATAACCCCTTTAATACATAAATACTATGATCCTTAAAAGCACCTTAATTTGCCTGCAGTAAGGCAGGTACATGCATTTTGAAACCCATGATAACTGGTGCTCTTTAATGACTTTCAGGGGGGATGGTTCAATATACTGAACTGCTGTATCATAAGTCTTAAGTCCAATACTGATACCTAAAAAACTGAAATATTTATGAACATTCTATGCAATACGTTATTAGCTTAAGCTTGCAGTAGGAATATAAACCCCTAAGGAACTTTAGAGGGAAATGTCAAAAATTCAGGACCGTGCAGTTGGAGAGTAAACACAGAGGTAGGAGCTCTTCTTGTTGCAGTACAGAAGGGAAAGGACCAGGGGTAATAATAGAGAAGGGGCTACAGCATAACAAGCAGTGTTCAACTGCTGCCAAGAAGGCTGGAAGAATGCTGGGGTGCATCTGAAGGCAGTGGTGTACAGCAGAGCAATGAAAGTAGTACTACCACAGTACAAGGCTCTGATCAGGCTCCACCTTGACTTCAGTAGGTGGTTCTAGGACCTGATGGATGTTTAGTCCCATACAACTTTTAATTACTGTCTTTTTATGTTACTGTGTATCTAAGGGTCCGGTCAACCTCCCATGTCTAGGGACATAAGAGGGCATCTCATCCAGGAGAGCACTCACTCTACTCCATGAATACCAGTTCTGCACCAACATCAGGCACCTTACCATCACAGGTCAGAAGTGATGGGGACCAGAGGCACGTTAAACCATACTCTCTGACACCAACAACATGAGACCACACACAAACTAGAATACCCATGCAGGAGCTGGAATCAAGAATGGTATATTTTTATTATTAGCTGTTGAATGGCACACAGCTCCCCAGGCATTCCCTGGCCATATGTCTTCTCAATGGTTCTTGCTCACACAACAATTCAGTATTTCATGGGACATGCCCTACAAGATTGCTCTTTGTTTTATTTCTTTTTTCCCTGTTTTCGTTTTTTTTTCCTTTTTTTTCTTTTTTCCTCATAATCTGTTTGCTCTCCCTGGTCAAGGCAGGCTTGGGTTGTCTTTTGTCCTACCCCACTGACTCCCACCATTAACCAACTCCCAGGTTCACCTGACCAGTCCAAGTACCTCCATGGATTGCCCCCTCCCATGGTGGGGTCAGAAGCGGGAAGGCCATCCTCCCTCCCTCCCCAAAGTCCAAATCCAGTTCAGCCGGTAGGTGCATCTTGGTGGTGGGGCTAGTTGGGGGCTCAGTGTGTGTGTGTGCCTGCCTAGCTGCATTGTTCTCCATACATTTCCCTCCCTAGTCATAGTGGCATGGCCTGATCATATGCGTGGAGGCACGCACGTACGCATCTCAGAACCACGGATCTTCTTCCCCTGACTACTGTCTGCCATTCGTGGATCTGCACTACTACCTGGCTTCCACCTGATGGCAGCCAAGAGCCAATTCAACCTGATACCTATCCAGAAGCAGAACTGCCTGATGGCCCTATCCACTCCCAGCCCTCCCCCGCCAACCCCGACAACTTGAGCATGTTTACAAACTCAGGTCATAGACATTGTGAGAGATAAGGCGCACAGTGCCTCATTCCTCAGTGCCACTGGGCCGGCCCAACAATTCCTACTTTCAGCACTCTCCCAGGCTCTACATAATCCCTTACTTCTAGTGTGGCATACATTACAACTGCTGCTTCTTCTTTTCAAAGATATTTTATTAGCATTTGCCATACACCAGTATAACAACCAATTCACGCTTGTCACACAGATTGATTACATATTGCTTTGCTTTCATTAATTTTTGTACAACCTCTCTTATTAAAACTCATTTATGTTTTTAAAGTAATGTATTAATGTTCTAGTTTATAAATAACTTATTGTCTGACTAAACATTTCAGAAGAAATTTAATTCAGTTCAGACCTGAAGCCCGATTTTCAAAGGTTAACACAGGGTTTCCATCAAGCCCTTTGTCAACCTCAATGTTTAACACAACTGCACCAAACTCCTTTGATGCAACTGTGCCCAATTTTAGTACACAGCTGAGACATTTTTCACATTTTATAGCAACTTGCGCCAAAGCTTTGGTGCAAAGCCTCATAAAAAAGGCCCACCAAATAGTGCAAGTTAGACCAGGCGGGAGCTAATCTAACTTGCAACATTTGGCACACTAAATGAAAACTGTGATTGGTGCCAAAAGAATGCCGCAAGAGCCCTGTGCCATATGTTCAATGCACCGGGGGCTAGCAGCATCCGCAAGATGTTTAATAATCAGGCCCTTACTTTTTTTTATTATGATATTCTGAGACTGTATCCTCAGGCTTTCAATTCATTCAGTTGGCCTTTTACAACTGCTGCTTCTAAACACTGGTCTGATGGTGCCCAGCACAAATGTGGGGCCTGGTGCCCACCTCGCATCTATAATAATTTCCAGGTCCACCCTGAACTAAATGGGCATAACTACATGTTGCAATTAAGTGCTGGGTCTCTTTCAACCCTACAGATCCCCAACCTCCCTTTCAGGGTTCCTACAGCCCTGGTGCTCACAAGATCAGTTGTGCAGAGGCACTCTCTCCACACAGGCCAATACTAGCCTGGGGGACAAGCTGTGCTGGCATTTGTCTCAATATTCCCAGGACATAATAAATTGAAAAGTGTATCAGTATATGATATCATTATTACTCCAAATGCATACAGTATGGCTGGTCCTTCCATGTGTGCCTCCTGTGACACTCCATTGATAGCCCTAGTAGCCCAAAAACAGACTCCCATGTCTGACTCAACACACAGGGACTTACCAACACCATCCCTAGCCAGGCCCCCTCCTATCTGATGCCCGTTCATTCTGCTACCTGCCTGGTTTACAATTTGAACTATGAAGGACTTTCCACACACACAAAGCATTACATTTAACAAGGCAACCTTACAGTTTGCTCCAAATCTGAACTTCTTCCATTTTTTCTGCCTACTGATGGAGGTGAACCCACAAGGGTTCCAGAAACTTCACTTGTGGGGTGGCCCAACACTCTCCCATATATGCTGTTCTGGTGTTGATGGTCTCTGCTTCTCTCAAGGTGAATTCCTGGGGACTCCAACCCCCTGCAGCTCCTAGTGGTATCCTTCCCTGGAGACCAGGCATGAGGGGACCAGTGCCACACAATCCCAGGTACCCTGCCATCATCCCTGGGACAACAGGACCCCCTAAGCCCAGTTACAAACAGAGAGGCTGGACTATTTCTCTCTCTCTCTCTCTCTCTATCTCTGTCCCATGCTTTATTCACCACCACAGTGTCCTGGTGTCTTCCCCTCATATATGCTTTTGGGAAGGCAGAACCATGCATATTCATGAACCAGTTTCACGCTCTTAGATACGTCAGGCCACTCACAGCATGAACATCCAGACATGCTGTCTTTGGGCAATCCGCCCCCCTTCCCTCCAAAGAACAGCTCTTAGGGTTTGACTTAACCCTTCAAGTGCTCTCTGGTAACCAACCATGAACCAGTAAAGGAGAGAGGCTGTTTACATGTATGTATGTTTTGTCTGGTTTAGGCCAAGGTATGATGTTTTAGTGTATTGCTAAACATTTGTACCAAAATTTTTCTACCCAAGTATTTTTGTTTTCAAAAAAGCCCAGTTAGGACCCCCAAACAGCTAAATATCAATTACTTGTCCCTTGTGCTTACTGTAGCAGATTTCCTCCCTCACCAACACCCACATACTTTACATGTGAAACCCACTAGGGACCCCAAGCCCCCAAATCCCAGATAAATAATGTGGTCTTGTTCTACTGATTTCTTGCCCTCGTCTCCCAGCTAGCTATCATTCAAAAAACAGTAAGAAAGCATAAAGGCAGGGCTAAGTGCAACAGTTCTTTTTGTCAAATGAGCTTTTCCACTTCCTAACAGTTATTGTGTTCTTTCACAATACCTCAGATCTCCATGAACTGGTAAATTCTCCAGTTCACAAGCCACAGAAATCTCTTTCAGCATGATCAATATAACATAAAGTAATTGTTTACTATCATAGAGTGAAGCCAATAGGTCTATGTAGGATAAAAGACAAACCTCTTTGTTGTTTTCCACCCCTTCCCCAAATTTTATGTAGATTTAATGTTGATTGTCACAGTGTTGCAACTCTCCAATAAAGAGGACAAAGAAAAGTCCCTAATTTATTTTAATTCCAGCATGCTACTATTTGGAATTTTATTTTGTTGTTGTTAGGACCGATCTGTTTAAAATGTACCATACTGTATGTAGTGTATTTCCTAGAAACAGTGCAACTGACATTGTTGAATAAATTTCACTGGTGCAGCAGGCAACTAAATGTGTTTAAAGTGCTTGTGCAACATGGTAATGAACTTGGTAAGTACATTTGTATATTTATGTGATGACAATTTTTGTCATTCCTCTCTATCTCCATGACATGACAGGGACTATCACCCTTTCTACATACCATAGGCTTGTTCCTATTTAGTTATTTATTTACTTTTTAGGGGATTTTGTTAACTGGGTAGGCTCACTGAGACTAAAAGTCCCTTTTTCAAGTGAGTCCTGGAATTTATTACATTCAACAGCATAAATAAATACATACAACAGTCATTGATATGATGATACAGACAACAAGCATAAAACAATGAAGTGCAAATAGAGTAACAAGCGATTTAAAATCTTTGCAAAGTCAAGGCAAGTTCACAGGCTTGTACAGTACACTGACTTTAACAATACAGTGTTGAGAGATTACAACAGCAAAGGTAACAGCAGCAGACAAGCAGATTGTGCAAGATATATGTTAGGACAGTGGCCAAAGGAAAGGCCATTAGAGAGGTCCCAGTGGGAACAAGTACACTGGCTACCTATAAGAAGTACACCACTGAGTGAGGCATTGAATGACATTTAATTGGTGCATACCTGGTTGTCAGCCTGGAGGATATTCTGCAGCCTAGGAGCCACAGAGTCAAAGAACCTTTTGCCTGCAGCTGTTTCATCTCTAGGGACAAGAAAAAGCAATTGAGAGGAAGACTGAAGGAGCCTTCTATGAGGTTCAGTAAGCAAAGAGACACCACACCTGAGGGTAGTTTAAAATCTCTGGTTTAGGCATCGTTGTGCATGCAGGGAGTTGTGCTCCGGTAATTTACTTCCATGCAACATCAGACCCTCACCGATGTGAGCTGTGTGTGCATGTGTTTCCCCTTTGTTTTATATCTATATCTTGACTAGAAAGTTGATCCTTTAAAAACTAGATTATAGCAATTTGTGCCAAAGTGAGTGTGTGCTACTCTGTCTGGATAAAAACACTAAATAAAGTGAAAGCATCATGGCTTCACCATGGCAAAATGAAACAAATAATGTCACTTGTATAACTACTTGTGGACTACTGGGGCTACAATGTGATTTATGTAAAATGTTTGAAATGATTACAGGGGAGGTCCCAATCCAGCAGTATCAGTGTGGTAAATGTTTAGAAAATCTGGAACTTAAGCACAAAATGAGTTTATTTTCCACACGATTAATTCAATTAGAAGTCAGTCAGGCAAAAATGACTGAGAGGTTCTTTACACTGAATAATCAGCATCATACTAGCAATCGTGACACTGATCAGGGATCTGGTGATGCCATACCTACCCTAGAACCTGATAATAATTTTCAGGCAATTAACAGTGGTGACATATTATTACCAACAACTTCATCAACTATGACACTCACAGTTATGTCAGTAAATAAGTATCAGACCACCTGTATATCAAGATCTGAGCCCCCACACAATAATCCCTCCACCTCCACAAAGGATGTTAGCAAGAAAACATCTAGGGAGGATGACAGCCTGGAGGATAATCATGATAATATGTGGTATGAGTTACAAAGCACTAGGTGTTATAAAAAAGGAAGAAAGGCTGAACAATACAATACCCAATCATCTAATAGATATGATTGTTTTAATCCCCTTCTTAGTCAGGAACCTACCTTATGTGATTTACCTTTTGTGTCATTTGATGAAAATCTAGAAGGGACTTTAAATGCACAAACCTTAATTACCCCTCCTTTACAGCAAGATGCCTTAATTGATGATCAACCCTTGCTTGATCTTGTGACTGATACTATGCATAATAAATTAGATAGTCCCACTCAACATCTGTAATCTGGACAAATGTAATAGAACTTGTACTAGTTTTGGAGGTGCCAAGTTAACAGATATTGCATCAATGTTGGGTAATATAATGAAGGATTCTGGAACTAACCCCATTGTAATTATGCTTGCTGGAGCCAATAATATATATCACGATTCTATAAAAGATATTAAGTCTGCATTTGTGGGGATTACCAATAAACTTGTAGAAACTGGATGTACAATTTACCTCTCGGAAATCCTTCCAATCCCTCATTTTTCACAAATGCTAAATCAGAAAATTAAATGTATAAATAACTGGCTTCATCAATGGTGCCTTTCACAAGACTTTAATTGTATTACCCTTTGGGAAGACTATGCTGGAAGAGATGATTTATTCAGCTGGGATGGACTACATTTAAGCCAGTGCGGTAATGCTTTTTTGAGCAAACAATTCTTGACGATTATCAATAATAGTTTAAACTAGATAATGGGGTGGATTTGAAGACGCAATCCTCATCTCATAAATTAGTGGATGACACAACCATCTTTGCAGAACAAATTCAAATTCTAAGCTTCAACACTAGATGCCTTTGTCAAAAAATGGATGAACTCCAATTGAGAGTTTTACATGAGGGTATAGATATCATTTCAATATGTGAGACATGGGGTGATGATAAGGCTTTGTGGGGTTGTTATCTACCTGGCTTTAGACTGTATAAATTAAATAGACAAAACAGGAAGGGAGGTGGCATTGCTTTATTTATAAAAGATACTTTAAACAGTTTGGATATAACAAACACTATAAAAACACATGTTATATCCACTGAGACAATTTGGGTCAAAGTATTCTTGAATCAAGATGATTTTATTATATTTGGCAGTTGCTACTACCCACCCAATTCATCAATCTGTGTACTTGATGCTATTTTGTCTGAATTCAAGCTGGCTTGTGAATTTGGACATATTGTCAAAACAGGTGACTTTAACCTTGGACATATTAATTGGCAGGATAGCACAGCATCTAGTAGTAAGGGTAAGAAATTCCTTTCTACAAGTCTTGAGCTGGATCTTATACAACATGTATCCAAGCCAACCAGGGCAGATAGAATTCTAGACCTTGTTTTGTGTAGCAATATTCTACCAATAGTTGATTTGAAAATTACTGACCCCATTTCTGGCAGCGATCACAACTCTATCTTGTTCACTATAAACAAACCCTATGTAATCACATGTAATAATACTAAAATTTACTTACGTAATAAAGCTGATCTGGCCTCTATTGAAATGTTTATTAAGGGAGTTGATTGGCAGTCTATTTTTTTCAAAATTAAATTCAGAAAATAGTTGGTCTGTATTTAAAACAATCATGTGCAATATAAGAGACACTTTTGTTCCTGTTAAACACAAAGTCTATTGTTTTAAATGCTCACCAAGATGGTTAAATCCATCCATCAAAAGAGTAATACAACTAAAAAGAAGGAAATATGATAAATATTTAAAGAATAAATCAAGCAATAATTGGTCTGGGTATCTAACTATTCAGTCAAAATGTAAATCCTCCATCAAAAAGGCAAAATCAAAGTGGGAATATAAACTTGCTAAAAATTCTAATAAAAATAATAGTAAAGAGTTCTATTCTTATATAAATTCATTCAAAAAACCTATGTGTCAAGTAAGTCCGATTTTGCAGAATTCAGTTTTGGTACACGATCCCAAATCCATGACAGATTTATTTAACCGTGAGTTCTGTAATGTATTTGATAAAAGTAATAATGACTTTGCATGTAGTACTAAATCAATTGAAGACACTGTCATAATGTTTCAAGAAAATCTGATATTAGATAAACTCCTTACTCTTAAGGGTAAATATTCATCTGGCCCTGATACTATTGCTGGGCATCTGCTGTTTCTGTTAGCTAAACATATTTCCTTCCCATTAAAAATTATATTTGAAAAGTTTATGGTAGAGAGCTATGTCCCTGCAGATTGGAAAGGAGCAAATGTCATTCCTATATATAAAAAAGGGTTAAAAAATAACTGGGAGAACTATCGCCCTATAAGCTTGACTTCCACTATATGTAAAGTCTTAGAGAGTTTGATTAAAGACATCTGAACACCGGCATTAAATAGTCAAGATTTAGAGCAACACAGCTTTAAAAGAGGCAGAAGTTGTCTTACTAATCTGTTATGTTTCTATGAGAATATTAGTGCTTCTCTACATCGTAATATAAAATGTGATGTTGTCTTCATTGATTTTAGCAAAGCATTTGATGTTTTACCCCACAAGGCACTTATTATAAAACTTCGCAACATGAATACAAATAGCCATATTATCAATTGGATCAGCAATTGGTTGCAAGATAGAACACAAAGGATTGTTGTTAATGGTATTTAATCTGAGGAGGGTAGAGTTGCTAGTGGTCTTCCACAGGGCTCGGTGTTGAGCCCGTGCCTGTTTCAGACATTTATTGCTGATATGACAAAGGAATGTCTGTCTTTTACCATCAAATATGCTGATGATGTGAAAATAGGTGACCCATGTAAAGACATATCTCATGTTCTGATATTCAAAATGACTCGGATTATACTACATCTTGGGCAAATAAGTGGGGTATGATGTTAAATCCTAACAAATGTGAAGTTATGCATTTGGGAATAAATAACCCCCAGCATATGTATCGTCTGGGTGGTTCTATCCTTCTTAAAACTTCTGATGAAAAGGATTTGGGAATCACTATTTCAGAAGACATGTTATACAACAAACACATCAATGGTATTATCCAAAAATCTAATGGGGTTGTATGGTCTATCCTACGTAATATTAAATCACGTAAATCAGAAGTATTAATGCCTTTGTACAGATCTTACGTTAGGCCACATCTTGAATATGTGGCCCAGCTGTGGTGTCAGTAGAAAAAAAGTATGGATTATTCACTCCAGAAGGTTCAAAGACATTACACAAAGAGAATATCAGGTCTAAAAGATGAAACTTACAACAATAGATTGTCTTCATTAAATCTTATGTCCTTAACCACTCGTCCTTTAAGAGGTGATTTATTACCCTATTTGACGTTATTCAGGACCCCTATCTTATGACGGAGTTAGGTTTACAATTTAAAGATTACACCTATAATGTTAGAGGTCATCCCTTGCAATTAGTAAGGAAGCCATTCAAACATACTAGTCGTCAGTATTTTTTCACACTTAGAACTGTGGGCCCATGGAATAAACTTCCTGTGGATGTGATTATCAGTGAAACCAAGGACATATTTAAATATAAACTTGACAGATTAATAAATTCAGGTTTCGACCTTTCATATTATCATTTGGTTTAGTATAAGAGCATCATGGGCAAATGACTTCTTGCTCTTTCTATGACCTTAGTATGAACCACTGAGGAGAGCTTTTCTGCTGCTACAGGTGCCACAGGATCTGGGTCACCTGACTAAGTGTAGTTTAGGGAATTGTAGATGTCTCCTCCAATAGGGATGGGGGAGAGAGAGAGAGAGAAAGAGAGAGAGCAAGGTCTCTAGGTCTGATGTCCTGCAGGTCCTCAACACGATGTCCCCTCACAGTAGCACTGGTCCCAATGGACTTGAACCCAGACTTCTCAAGCTAGGTGCCTCCTTTCTTGTTACCCCCTGTTATGCATTTGTTCAATCTCTCCATTAGCTCAGGTACAGTGCCCCTCACATGGAAAAATGCTAGGGTTGTCCCTGTCTTCAAAAAGGGTGACCCAAAGTTCCCAACAAACTACCATCCCATAATACTCCTGCTTACCCTCAGTACATTTCTGGAGAAGCTTGTTCATCGCCAGGTGTCTTACTTTTTAGCCAACTATAATCTATTATCCCTGTGTCAACATAGCTTCCAACCAGGGCACACTACCACTACAACCCTAATGCGATTCACCAGCAACACCAAAACCAACATGGATAAAGATTAACTCACGGGTGCCATTTTTACTGACCTATCGAACGCATTTGACTCAGTCAACAACCCCCTGCTCTTATGTAACCCCCCTATTAATCGGGGTTCCCGAAAATCCTCATTGGGTGTGCTTAAATGCCCACTGCCAGGCTGGTGTCCTGTGTCCTAGCTGTTTAAAAGCAACTGCATGGGAGTGCCCTAACAGCCTCCATGCCTGTTTCTTTAAGAGCTGCCTATAACATAGTGTACATTTAATCTGGGTGGGGCTGAGTGTTTCTATGTTCAAGTCCCACCTGGGCTGCCAGATAATTGCTCCATTCTGCCATCGCTAGTTGTGCAGGGGGAGCTCTGTTAGAAGCTATACTTATTTGCTGATTATCTATTCTAATAATAAGGATATTGAAGTTTGTCTAACCTGCTTTCTTTGCAGCATGGACATTTCTGTAAATCACCAACATCTTGGTTCTGGACTGCCATTGTGGACCAATCAGTACCTTTGGAGGCCCTAAAATGGAGCCTGCCCCCAGGGGTCTTGTGGGAGTGAATTTTCTGTAGGAATTGTAATTTTTCCACTTTGGCACCTAAATGGACCTGGAGGGGGAGCCTTTGCTGTGACAGACAGATGAATCAACGAAGCAAACCTTTTGGATCAGAGGGAAAGTCCCGAGCTGCCTCCAGCAGTGAGACAGTTTGTGATTGTAGTTGAGAGAGTGAACAGCTCAAGATATTCGAGCAGCTGTTCCTGCATAGTAGTGCGGGAAACTGGTGGAAAGGCTGTGCTTGGCCTGTCTGCCTCATCTTTCCTCATGAGGGAATCCTTCAGTTAATTGTAACTGGACCGAATCCGAACAAGTGTGTGACCTGAATTACTGAATTGTGACTGCCTTGTTGCCTGAAGAAGACTGAAGATTTGCTCCACACGATCGGCCTGACAGGAAGTCTGAACCCACCACAGAATGTACGGTTTGTGTAGAGAAACTGTGATTGTGACCAGACTGTCATCCGAACTGTGGTATTGCTTTTTCCTTTATTATAAGTGTGCTGAATGCTGTTTGTAGGTCACAGTTTGGTTCCCCACTGCCTGATTGTGACACACTTGCTGGAAGCTGTGTCCAGCACTACTGGACTGTCATCCCAATTGTTCACCTGGCCTGGGCCCTGCCACCTTGGCTCAGCCAGCTGCTCGCGCCACAGAGAAGACCATCAACGAGAAACCTGCCTGGGAATCAGCCCCCTGCTCAACATCACGAACAGGAACGACGACACAGTGACTCATGTGGGCCCTGCTTCTCCTGGTAAACCAGCTTGTTATCCTGAATTCTCCATTTTGTCAATCCTGTGTCCTGTGTTTTGTAGCGTGAGTAAACCCCAGGGTAGCTCCCTGCAACAACAGCTCAATCAAAGTGTGTCAGCTGATTTAATTGTTTAATCTAATCATCATGAACTGAGTCACTTGGCTCCAGATTACAAACTGCGGGTTACTGTGCATGACTATTTCTTTCTGTCCTTAAGGCCATGACCAGCTGCAACACCGGCCTACCCCAGGCAATGCTTCAGGCTAGCCTGTACCTTTCACTGGGTACCCAGAGTGTGTGACTGTGTTGAGGGACTCTAAAGTGCATACCTTGTTGCCTGATTGAATCAGTACTTAAACCAATCAGCCTGATTTCATCCCTTCCTTGTTCATTCCCCCTGAATAAATCAGATCTGAATCTTTTTGCACTTAACCTGCCTAGGGTACACTTTTGTACAAATAGCACTGTGTTGTTAGTGCTTGCTGTGTTTAACCTTATTTTGCAGGGGGTCTCCAGGGCCGAACTGGTGGAACCAGCACCGGTGGTAAGTGCAACCAGTGGGGTCTATGTCAATTCGCTCCCGCTTTTTCTCTCCTGGACAACTCACTCCCGATGACCCACTCCCATGGCAATTCACTCTGGCCATTCTTATTCCCTGACAATATGCTTCCGCTCCCGCTACTGTCAAAAACCTTCAAAGATGTTGTAATGCAACCACTCCTATGTATTGGCCCACAGCTAGCCTTCCTATCTGATTGTCTCTGCTGCAATACTTGCCGTAACAAAGAAACAAAGGTATCTGTTTCAACAACTTTTGAGACAGACTGAAGCAGTGCTGAGCGCTTCTATTAAAAGCTCTTGTTAGCTCTTAAGGAAATACAGTATTTAGTATGCAGGAAAGAGAGCCTTCTGCATTATCTTTTGGGGAGTTCCAGTCTTAAAATTACATATCCCATGGAAAGCTTATATTTCTTCTGCTGATCGGCTGAAACAGTACAGAGTTCAGTTGACTAGCTCTGGAGCTGACATCCAGCCTGGGTTGGGAAGGGCTACAAGACTGTTCGGAGGTGTGGGGAAAACATCAGAATGCAGACACCCACCAACTTAACTGCCTATTTAGCTATGCAGGGAAGGGGAGGCAGAACATAAACCAGCAGCAGCAATTTAAACTACTAGCAATAAATTTGAGTTTCTGGGGAACATTAGCGGGAATCCCAAGATCGGGGGTGGGGTTATTCAGACCTAGGGGGAACCACACAATGCTATAGACATACCTAACAGGTAGAGGAGAAGAGGTAGCTGAATGGCGTCCACTGTTTGTTGTTGGTGCTGCAAGTACTATTTAACAGATACATAGATACATAGACAGTGTCGGCAGATAAGGGCCTATGGCCCACCCAGTCTGCACAGGCATTGCTTAATTATCAAAGTGACCTACACTAGTAACATGAATTACATCAACATTCAGAACGGGAGCAAATTAGCCTTGGCGTGGTTCTACTGCAGTCGTGGGAACAAAGCAGCCTTTAAATGTGCTATCAGAGCTGGTTTGCCAGGAGCGGAAGCGAATTGACGTGGAGCATGGATGGAAGGGAGCAAAATAGACAGGAGCGTATTGTCGGGAGCGTGTTTTCTGGGAGTGAATTGTCAGGAGCGAATTGTCGTGCTCCCCAACTGGTGTGGGGATATATCTGCTGTTGGGGGTTATTGTATCTGTGGGCTTTGTACATTGTCTAGGCCACTAGAGGGGAAAGGGGGAGTCACAGTGTCCAGGAGGGCTGTACCCAGGTCAGCTATGCTACCACTAACCCTCTCCTCTGGGTGGAGGCACCCATTTTCAGTACCCTGGCCCCTTAACCTTCACCTAGTCACGCAGGCAGGGGTAGTAGCCCTTGGGATAGTGCCATCTAGGGGTTACACTTGCACAAGATGTGCCCACTAGGTGCCTTCCAGTCCACCATTGCCTGGTTCTCAAGCCATCTGCACAATCGCTTCCAGTTTGTCTCCTATCACAAAGTCCTTTCCTCCTCCGCCCCACTATCCACCTGAGTCCCACAAGGATCTATACTTGGGCCCCTGCTCTTTTCAATATTTATAAATAACCTATCTGTCATGCCCATTCACTGTCGCACCTTACTCTATGTCAATGACCTGGTTTTCTCTGTCTCCTCCAGCTCCATCGACGAGATTAACTCCCACCTTTCTTCTGATCTACATGGAATCCAAACATGGCTCGCTTCTCACTACCTTGTACTAAATATTGTTAAGTCCCAGATGATGCTCTTTGGGTCCCGCCAGAAATCCTGTGCTCTGACCCAATCACTACAGGTTTCATACCTTGATGGCTCCCCGGTACTTGCTACCCACTCTTTCAAAAACCTCGGGGTCACCCTGGATCCATCTCTCACTTTCTCTCTTCATGTCAGTGTGGCTTGCAAATCTGTCAATGCCAAAATTGAGCTGGCCTATAGTATACATCAAGTTCTAACCCCTACAGCCATGATCTCTATCACCCAAGGACTACTACTCCCTGGGCTTTGCTATGCCGTGCCAGTCTTTGCTCAGGCACTAATGTCCTACACATGTGGGATGTTACCTACAATGTCTGCAGATTTGCTTTATCTGCCCCCTGTCTTACACACTATTGAACACTCTACTCTGACCTCTGCTGCCAATCCCTTCTTCCTAGCGCTCCTACTACTTAGGCTGTCTGACTGACAACATCATTCATTCTTCACTTCCTCCCCCCCTAGCAGCCATGCTAACCCCTGCTGACTGCCCTTGTCCCTCCGGTCTACAACATCTGCTCTGCTCTCTTTCCCCAAATGCTCCACCAAAATGGATCTTGTCTTCTCCTTCTATGCCCCCAAATTCTGGAACTCACTTCCACTCGACCTCAGATGCTCCAAGTCTCACCCTGTCTTCAAGCTCTTTAACTACCTCACTTCCCTTGACACCTGCAACTGTCCTTAGCCTATGGACTGGCATTGATGCTTCCCCTACTTGTACTTATTCTGCCCTCTCGGTCCCTTTCCCTTTTTCCCCCCCGTCTCTCAGCACTTCTGTCATGCACTTGGGTCTCTCTAATTTCTGACCTACACCTGTATCCTTCCTTGATATAGCTTATTGTGCCTTTCATGTTTGCTTCAGTGCATCCCTTAGTGTTCCCTTCTAGCATGTGTTATGTTTACCATACAATTATGTGCCATGTTATATTGCTCATCTGTAAAGCTGTTTATCTCTTTAAATCCTGCAATGTAATTGCTATTCCCTGTATTTCCTGACTGTAACTTGTGTTGACTTGTACTCTCCCGGGTCGTGCTTGAAAATAGGCAGGTTTGTCTAGTGCACTTACCCGGTTAACAAAAACAAATAAATAAATAAGAGACAGAGAGAGAGAGAGAGAGAGAGAGAGACAGAGAGGGAGGGAGGGAGAGAGAGAGAAAGAAAGAGAGAGAGAGAGAGAGAGAGAGAGAGATGCCAAAGCAAGAGTGGAGTATGGTGAAATAAGCAAACTGATGCACAGAGAATGCCAGAGCATGCACAGTTAAATAGTGTTTGGTGGGGGCAGGGTGCAAGTCCCCTGCTATCCCACCAAACTATGGGCAAATAGGCCTTAAATTCACTGGTTCAGTGGGCAACTAAATGTGTGTAAAGTGCTTCTGCAATATGGTAATGAGTGTGGTAGTTAGATTTGCATGCTTATGTGATGAAGATTTTGGCTGTTGCTCTCTATGTCCCCATGACAAGGACTACCACCCTTTTGAGGCATAAAAAGCTCACTCCTGTAAGCAAAAGAACCCTCATGGGGGATTCCACCTGTAGAAGTGCAACAGGGACAAGGCCCCCAGACTAAAAATACCATTGATGATTGCAGTTGAATCACCAAAAAGGACAGAAGCTGAAGGCATGGCATAGCACAAAAAAGTACACAATGCATACCCAGAAGGTGAGAGCAAACAGAAGGCTAATGATAGAGATGCCCTTAAGAATAGAAATTATATGGGAACATTTTAATGATAATGGAAGACACCACCCAGGCCCAACTCATGCCAGACTTTATTTTATGACCTTCAGCACGGGGACTTGTGGAGGAAATCCATAAGGATCCTAGGTTAGGTTTTCGTTCCCACAGATTAAATTAAATTAGTTTTACAACCAAAATAAAGTTGAGCAGTATGAACACAATGTCCTGTTTTGAGTGAGAAGGGACAATCTGATTTGAAGAAGTGTGTACCCTCCTTCTGTCCCTTATAAGATGCTTCCACCCTCACAAAGGTGCCATGGTGCACAATCCTTCAACAAAGAAGCCACTTCAAAACCAAGCTAAGAAAATTAATCGCGCCCCCTGAGCACTGCTTCTGGCACCTCTAGCCACCTGTGGACACTAGCTCCCCTAATGCCTTGGTCTTGCCCAGACTGCACGCTCTGTTCCGTTGCCCATGCCCCCACCCCCACTTTCTCCCCATTGTCTCTTCTGTCTCCCTATCCCCCCTTACACCCCCCTACTATTTACCTCCCTTAAACCCCTAACACCACGTCTACAACTAGCTAAACTGATGGGACCTGCCACTTTCCCCCACTTATCTCCTGTGGCCCACCCTGGCTAGACCTAGGCACATTTCTAGTGCCACTGCTACCATCTCACTCACTATTACTCAGTTCCTGTACCTTTCTGACTTTGCACTTTACCTCTTCACCTTGGGTGTGATCCCTTATAATCTGGTGTTCCAAATGTTTGTGAATTCTGTGATATTGTTGACAGTACTGTCATACTGTATACGCTATGGGCTGGATAGTCAGACTGCACCAGGCAGTGACGCAAGGCTGGGTGCAGCACAACAGGGATGTGCCAGGGCCAGGACCAGGCGATATTCAATGGTGATGTGCCATGGCGCAGCACCATTGAATATAGCAAGGGCGGCGTGCATACTGCACCTGGTGCAGTGGCACTGAGCCAGCGCAAGCCACAGATAGGTAGCACGGGGATGCGCCAGCACATGTGCAGTTGCGCTAGGCACATCACCCGTGATATTCAGTAGGGAGCATGCAAATGAGGTCATAATATATGCAAGGTGCAAATGGAGCCATTTGCATGTCATTATAGCCCCATTTGCATGCCTTGTGCAGGGCAGGCCAGCGACTTGAGCCTGGCACCCTGCACAGCATGACATGTGCTGTGGGGATCCCAGGGCGTCCCCCGCCCCGTAGCCACAATCGTGAGGTATAAGATAATAAAGATAGCTCTGGCAGTCTAGTGGCCCTCCTCCCTCCCGATTCCTCCCCGATGGATGTAATGTTAGACAGTTCCTGGTAGTCTAGTGGCCCCTTCCCTCCCGTGTCCCTGATCGCTGGAATAAGACCGTTATCTAAGTCCCTGGTAGTCTAGTGGTACCCGCCCTACCCATTGCTGTGATTGTGGTACAGCACCATATCTTATTTCCCTGGTGATCCAGTGGCACTCCCCACTCCTGCCACCCACACAGCACCCCTTGCCCACCCCTCTCCCTCCACCTTCATCGGCGGGCAGCTGCAACCCACCCGCATACCGCCCGGCCACCCGCCGAATGACAGATATAGTATGGGCTGTAAGCCCATTGGTCCACAGTGTGAACCAATGGGCTTGCAGGGCATACTATACTAGACAGTCCCAAATATGTGAATAACTTCATTCACATATTTTGGACTATTCTAATAACGTTACCTGCAAGCCCATTGGTTCACACTGTGGACCAATGGGCTTACAGCCCATACTGTATCTGTCATTGGTGACGGCCGGTATAGAAGGAAGATGCCACCCTAGATGAAGAGGGAGGTGCTAAAGGTGCTGTATGGGTGGGAGGATGAGGAGATACGCTATGTATCACCATGGAAATATGGATATGGCACTGTACTGCAATCGGGCAACGGGTGGGGGTACCACAAGACTACCAGAGACGTACATACCGGTCTAATTCCAGTGATCGGGAACATGGGAGGGAGGATGGCCACTATACTACCAGGGAACATCTAACATTACAGTTATCGGGGCATCGGGGACTCGGGATGGGGGGTCCACTGGACTACCAGGGATATGTGTGTGCTTGTGGATGGTGTTCTGGGTGGGCGGGTAGCCACCCATGGCTGGCGGCTGCTGTGTTGCGCCCTGCAATACAGCTGCCCACCTGTGGGTGGCGGGAGTTGTTCCCACTCCTCATGGGCTCAACTTTGAGTCCTATGCGGGCGCACTGCAGGGTTGCACCAGCATTACCAGACATCCCGGCAGAATATCGGGATGTGCCACATATGCATGAGCACGCCCCCTGCATCTGCGCTGCATACATTTACTTTGCACCCTGGTGCATCAGGAGTTGAGCTGTGTCAGGCAGCCTTTTCAATATCCCGCCGGGGCACAATGCGGGGATGTGCTGGAGCATCTCTATTGCACCAGGCACAACCTCTTTGAATATCTGGGCCTATGTACTTAATTGTTTTATTTTGACAATGCTTCCCAGCTGCATATGTTTCCACCTGTCTAGTCTCCCCCCTTTTTTTATTGTGTAGTGAGGATCCTTCGTAAAGGAGCATTTAGCTCAAAGGATGTACTTCCGACTTTCCTAATAAAATAAAAAATAAAAATAAAAAGAATTCCTTGCTCTTGAGAATTCCTAATTGGAGGCACACAGGTGTTAGACCACATACTAAAGGACCTTTGCAGCCTTGTATTCTATTCTTCTACCCTGATGATGGGGCCACAGAGTATAGCTCTATGACAAATAAGTCTGCACTCACAAAAAGTCCCCCTTTGAAGAAGTACATGGGATTGGCATGACTGCTGAAGGATTGGGAGGATTACAAAAAACTCCAAGGAGAAGGCAAAGACACATACACCCAGAAAGGAGTAAGCAATAAGACACAGCTGATGTGCATTATGCATTTCTAACTGCATGCCCAGGGGCATAGTGAGACATGAGGCTGCAGGACATGTGCCATCAGTCCCTAGAAGTGCAGTTAGAGCAACATAGTACTCACCCCAAAGTGTCTTACTGTGCTTATAAAATGGGGCTTTTTTTTTGTGGCAATAAGAATTACAAATAAAATGTTTAAATATGTATATATGAACAATTTTAGCTTAATTTTTGATAAAGAAATCCTTCCGCCTGTATGAAGTTGCTGTCATTTTTTTTTTTGCCTTAGGCCACCATAACTGTAGTTTTTATGTACTGTACTACAGTCGGAAGCCCCCTATCCCACTCCCACCCACCACTAAGCTTCTCAGTGTTGCTTGGGCCCGTGTCTGTGGGAGAGAAACACTGTCTGAAGCAAAGCATTTACCAGTGTTTCTTTTTTAATTTATTTTGCTATTTGTTGAGTAGTTTGGAGTATGTGGGAAGTAGAAGTGTAAGTGCTTTAACTAGAAAGCAACAATAACATTCTGAGGATTAACAGTGTTAGCATCAGTAAGGGGCTACAGAGATATGCCAGCATCAGCAGTCTGGAATGCCAGCAAAATACTGTATGAGCATTTATAAAGGTTGTAAAAGAAATAAAAAATAAATAAGTTTGAAATTAGATCACATGAAGAAAGTGAGATAGGGCTATGCGATGGAGCCAACAAGCAGTGGGCTGGTGGGTGGAGGACAGATTGTACTGGTAGAATATTGGAAAAAAACAGTTTAATAAGAATATATTACTATTTACTTATATATTGTTCTGTCTACTGTGTTTTGCTAGACAGGGCAGGAAGCAGAGACTGTATGTTAAGGAAGTGAGCCCAGGGAAATTCTTAGTCGGGGGAAGGGGGGACGGTGGTTATTACTCTTTTTTAAATTCTAAGGAGTTCCTTGATGATTTCTTTGATGTCCTGTGTCCTGTTTGGTGGAACTTGTTACCTGTGCATTAGACAGATCTAATGCACACATATAGATCAAGCAGGATGCAGGATTTTCTCTACCTATTTCATAAGTTAAGTCTTTACTACCTGGAGTGCTTTTTGAAGTCTAAGCTTTCCATTGCTCAACCTTGACACACAAATGATTTCCCAGGCAACACTGAGTTACTATAACTAGACTATCAGCTCCAACCCGTAGTTTTGTATTGGTATTGCACTATGTCAGACACCTCCTTCTGTCTCATGTAGAATTCCACTCTTGCAAGGGAGCCACTGGATATAACCCTGTAATAAAGAGGTCCACATCCATGATGACTACCTTCTTTTTAAGGTTCATGAGGCACTAAACCTGAATGATGATGATGTTCAAGGAGCCGCACAGCTCTGAACAGTGATGAAGAACCCAATACTTAAAAGGACCTCCCCTTGAAGGTGTTTGAGGGGCTAAGCCTGAATTCTAAATGAACATCACAGTGACAAAGACAACAAAGAGAAGGTGACGGCTTAATAAGAACTTTTGCTTCAAGCATGGCTGCCCAATTTTTCTCCCCTGGGAGAAATATCCATAAAATTAATTTTAGAGGGGGATGTGGTTTAGCCGCCAAGAGAAATGGCCACTTGAATTCTCCGTTCTGTTCCACAACCGACCAAAATGTACTTTAACCTACAGTGATTGTTCTTTGTTCTTTTAAGTTTATGGGAGTGTCAGCAGAGGGTACTGCTCCAGATGCCTGCTATTTGGTAACCCTACAGATACAAATAAGCCAGCAACATGGTGAATTTTCAAAATGTGCCGACCATGAGGCAATAAACCACAGACCTCGCACCTCACCCTGCATGCTGTAATGGAGCAAACTGGGAAAAGCAGTATTGCCACGGACATCTGAAACTGATAGCAGAGCAGTGGGGTAATGCTAATAAGGTAGGACTGTGCACTCTCTAACTTAGACTTCTAAAGCTATGGATCATCACCCAGCCCTGACACTTTTGGGTGGCACAAATTAACTGTCACTGTGGTACCAGCTGCTGTAGCATGGCCACCCAGGAGTCTTGCATCTCCATCACCCCAGTAGCCAACTCCCTGGGCTACATCACTCATATGTTGGAGGCCCTTCTCTTGGACATGGCAGTGCTGAAAACATCTTTGGTGGGGACAACAGAGGATGTTAAGAACCTCCAGAATAGAATGAATGTTGAGGAACAACACGCGCAGATGCTTGAATCCCACCAGTACTCAATTTTGAAGAAGCTGGAGTACCATGAGGTGAAATTACAAAAGCTGTAGGACCAAGAAAATTGGAGATGCTGCAATAACATAAGAATACTTGGCATCCCCAAAGGGATGGAAGGCTCGCACATGGATTGGCATCCCCAAAGGGTGGAAGACTCGCACATGGAGGACTTTCTTAATGATTTCATGCCAGGCATGGTGGGCACCAGGTGGAGGGGACCCATGGAATTAGAGAGGGCATACAGAACAAGAGGCCAGCTGGCAGCACCTGGAGCCCCCCCAGACCCATAATTGCATATATGCTATGGTATTCAACAAAAGAGAGACTGTTGTGGGCTGCCAGGGAGCTGGGTGAGCTCAATTGGAGAAGAGCAAGGATATCTATATATCAGGATTTCTCCCATGAGGTCGCACTAAAATGCAAAGCTTTTGTCCCGATTAAAGCTGCTCTCCATGACATGGGGATAAAATACAGGTTTAAAGACCTCACTGATCTATGCATTTCTAAGGATGGTTTGTACTTTATTGGGACTACTCCAAAAGAAATCCTGCAATGGGTAAATAAGCAATGGCCCTCCCGCAGGCCTGGAACTACAGCTCCCAGAAAGCTCTGGTCCCCTGGTGACCACCCAGAGTCACACCAGCATGATTCCCACAGTAAACAGTGAGCAGGGGACAGTAAACAAGGTGGCTCAGTATCTCACAAAATGACTTCAGCTTCTCCTAAGATGGTGGCTCCCAGTATAGAATCCAAGGTACAACCGCAAGATAGCAAAAAATCACTCAACTCTGGAGGGACAACTGCTCAAGCCCACGACCGCAGCACCACAAACACAGATCCCACAGCAGAACAGATCAAGAGGGTAGAGCTCCATACTTTCCAGCCTCACCACCAGCTAAATGCTCGAGGGATGATTCAATTAGCAGCGACAAAGGGTTATGACATCCAAATTGCTTGCAGAATGATGGTTCATCAGGGACTCGATCCATCAACTGGGCAGATGTAACAGAAGGCCAGGAGGAAGAAGTCATGGACAGTTCAGAACCCCAACCCATCCCAGTGAAATCCGGCACTCATACATTTGTGGAGGTGGCAGCAGCAAGCAAGGGCTGACAGCTATGGGACTCTGTAATGTATTGTCACTGGATGTTGACACCTGAAGCAACAGCAAGCAGAATCATGATTACAGATCTGTTCGGTATGTTCTCTTTATGTTTTCTCCTTTTTGTTGATCATTTGTTACAAGTATAGGGGATACAAAAGGGAAGGGTAAGGCACAGGGGTTTCACTATGACTATTTTAGAAGGGCAGGTAATGGGAGATAACAGAGCTCAAAGCAGACACAACCATTTGGCCGGCACTAAGAAGGGGACATATAGAAATTCCCCAGGAGCTACAGGTCTGGAGCATTGGCAATGCAAGGGCTCCACACATAGAATGAGCAGCTAGCAGGACAGCATTGCCCACGCAGTGTGCTGACCTTTCCCAGCATGCATAACCTCGATTTTAGCTGTCCCAACACATGCTAGCCCTGACACCTACATAATCAAGGAACACCACCTATCTGTAGACTAGGAAGAGAAGACAAAAGGGGTTGCATGTGGGACTGCCTCCCCACCACCTAAATACACATGTAGGGCCAAGGGCAGGCCCCTCTCTCAATATAGGGGACAAAGGTTTCATAGGTTGATACGGAGCTTTCAAAGACCATGGTCCATTTGGCTCACCGATATTTATTTTAGGAATACCCAAAGATGTTCTTACTGATTAGGTAAGTGTCGAGCTTATTCTTAAACTCATTCATGATTTTACTGGCCACCACCTCGATTGGGAGCCCATTCCAGATCTTAGTTACCCTCACAGTAAACCATTGCTTTCTCCTACATGTGTTAAACCTCTCCCCACTTAACTGTAATGAGTGGGCTCTGGTACTATGTATCTGTTCCCTAAGAGACAAGCCCAGCTGCTCCCACATTAGTACATCAGTAAGGGCCCTAAAAATCAGACACATACCGCCCCGCAGTCTACGAAACTCCAGTGAATACATTCCCAGATTTTTTAGCCGATGCTCATAATCCTGACCTTGGACTTCCTTTATTCTCCGTGTTGCCCTCCTCTCAACCCTCTCCAAGGCCTTGATATCACCTTTGTCCCAGGGTGCCCAGAACTGGGCACAATACTCCACATAGGGGTGCACCAATGAGGTGTAAAGTGGGAGCAAGACCTCTCTATTTCTACTTTTTATATGCTTGTGGATACACTACTGAATACTACTGGCTTTTTTGATGACCTGATTACAATGTGTCCTAAAGTTAAGGTCATTGCTGATTCTTATGCCAAGGTCTCTCTCGTCATGGACAACTCTTAATATGCTACCCCCCAGTCTATATTGGAACTGCATATTATTTTTTCCTAAATGCATCACAGTGCATTTATCAATGTTATATGTTGACTTCTTAGCCAGAACCCATGTTTTCAATTCCGCCAGGGCTGCTTGCAAAATGTCTGCATCCTTATGGTTATTAACTGAATAGCCAATATGAGTATCATCGGCAAATTTAGAAAGCCACACATCTGACTGAGTGTTCACTGAAGCAATGTACAGATTAAAAAGACATGGACCCAGGACGGAGCCCTGGGGGACCCCACTGGTCACGTCTGCCCACCCAGAGAATTTCCCCTTGATGCAGACCCTCTGTTTCCTTCCCTTCAACCATGTTTCAATCCAATGGTATATATTCCCATGTACTCCCATTTCGATTAGGGCATCGACCAGTTCACCATGAGGAACCTTATCGAAAGCAGGGCGAAGTCCAAAAAGATAGCATCAACAGACTTTCTTTCAACCAGGGCTTTACTAGCTTTTCCATAAAACTCTAAAAGGTTCATTTGGCATGACCTTCCCTTGGAGAACCCATGTTGTGTGGTATCTACATCACCTGACAAGAGTTGGAATTTTGTGATATATTCCTTAATAATACCCTCCAGGATTTTTCCCAGAACCGAAGTCAAACGAATCGGTCTGTAATTCCCAACCTCCTGCCTCGATCTATTTTTATAAATAGGAACAACCACCGCCTGTCTCCGTGCCTCCAGGACCTCCCCTTCATCTAGTGATTTCTGAAAAAGACACGTAACTGGTCCTGCCAAAAGCTCTGCCAGTTCCTTAATCACTCTTGGGTGCATACCATCAGGGCCCTGTGCCTTATTCTGGTCTAACTTTTTAAGTTTTATTTCCACATCCGAGGTACCAAGTATGAGACTAGAAACAAATGAACAATTATTATGATGATTTTTGGTTGTTAGTGACCCATGATTGAAAACAGAGGAGAAATAACTGTTGCACTGTTCAGCCATTTCCTGGTTATCTGATATTAGGTTCCCCATCAGGGCCTTTAAAAGGGCCTATTGCTCTGTTACCTCCCTTTTTATTGTTAATATATGAGTAAAAGGACTTATAATTGTCCAGCACTTTAGTAGCTAGTTTATACTCATATTTATTTTTGCCCAATTTTGTACTCCTCTTTGCAGCCTTTAGGCAGTTTTTGTATCTATCCCAACATGCTCTGTCTCCGCTCAGTTTGGCCTTTCTATAAGCTTTATTCTTTTTCTTTATTGCCTTCCTGACTGACGGAGGCAGCCATGGGGGGAGGGATTTTTTGGGCCATTTATATTTATTTATAGTGGGTATGTATTTTTGGACCAATCTATTAATTTTAGTAGTTAACTTTTCCCACATAATTTGTTGTGGTTCATTGCCAAATTCCATTTTCCAGTTCCAGTTGGTCAGGAATGGGAAAAAGTGAAAAGCGGCAACAGGGAAGGATGCATTAACCACAGGCGCCTGTTTTATCAACTTGGCATTTCCTGCTCACTCAGAAGCTGGGGCAATCTTTACCCACCCCTTGCACTGCATTCTCTTAACTGCAAGTAGACTGATCTGATTGTGGCTACTTCTTTCCCCCTGATACTACATCATTTCTTAACTGTTCTGCTTTGTAGCTGTAACAGAATGGTATACGATCTGCCTAAATATTGTGCCTCACCTCCCCCAGTCCCTTTTTGCATGGGTCACATATTTCTAGCCCTAAGACATAGGGAACTTTCTAACTAGACAGGGTAGAAAGCCTGCACACTGGCTACCCTCAAGCTCCTCCTAGCATGACAACACAGAGGGGGTAAATGATACCCCCCCCCAAGGAAGGATGGTTACTCCCGTAACGCCATACTACCACATAAGTTTAGTTATGTCACAGTGGCTCCTATAGCCATTCTAATGGAATGACACCCTCCAACCCTACACAGGGTTTAGGGGAGAAATGGGTTTACAACCTATTAACAGTTAACCTCCCCTACTGGTACCATGGAGGCGTAGCTGGGGTAATTTTCTACAGTAACTCTCCTTTTGCATTCTCCTTCAGTACTCCAATGAATTCACAGGATACTGTAAGTCCAACGCATAACCATAAGTTTGTGTGCAGTTTGAGGTCAGATAACAGATTTTTCATGATACTAGCTAGGGTTTTTGTCTCATAGTTGCTGTTTTACCCAGTTTATACCTTTAGTAATTAGAACAGGGACACTTGGTTGATCTTGCCAGCCATAGCAGACTATATTGCTCAGGTTACTCTGATTTTCATTCACTCATTGTATACTGCTTTATATTCCTCCCAGTTCGAGCAGACAACACTTAGGGTAGTCACCCCTGTCCACACCTCTTCCAAGGCTTCTCTTCAGGATTCACAGTAGGACCTTTATGAGACCCAGCATCATATAAGCGACCCCAGGAGGTAAGTCGGACTTGGGTGTAAGCAGTTGAGATCGATGTCCAACAACATGGAGAAACATAGAAACATAGAAACATAGAAGTTGACGGCAGATAAGGACCGCAAGGCCCATCCAGTCTGCCCATTTCTTTTTCTACCTTATAAATGTGCCATCGGCCTTTGCTCTGTCAGTGGCCTATCTATTCATAGTCATAGAGGGGGGTGATTTGTGTCTCCTGGAATGCGAAGGGCCTTAACCACCTGGTTAAATGCACAAAGATTTTGCAACATCTAAAATCCCTAAAGACAGACCTTGCTTTACTCCAGGAGACACACCTCACAACCAGGATGGTACATTGGCTTTGGAAACCATGGATTGGAAGTATGATACACAGCTCCAGTATGACTAAATCTAAAGGGGTGGCAATATGGGTACACAAGTTTTGTCCCTGGGTAGAAGACTAGGTACAAACTGACAAATATGGGCGATGGATAGTAGCCAGGTTTTTCTTCCCGAGGGTCAAGGCTGTGTTGGTTAATCTGTATGCACTCAACCAGGATGAACCTGAAATCTTTTCTAACATCAGTTGAGCACTTGCAAAGGCGAAGGGAGACAATTAAACTGTACCCATACTGTTGGGCGGGGACTTTAACTTAGTACAGGATGTGTTCCTAGATAAGTCGTGCCCTACATCTGAATCCCACCCCAAGCCAGCGAGGCTCTGGGAGGGATGGTGGAGGAATGGCGGCTGACCTATCCATGGCATAGGGATAACCCTATGGGTAGGGACTTTACCTTTTATTTGGCAGTTCATAGAACCCATAGCTGAATTGGCCTTTTACTGGTAGGTGGCACAGCTGTACATGGCATTCACAAGGCCACTATTGAATCCATGATGATCTCTGGCCATACCCCGATCAGTGTGGCCTATATACCCAAAGTGGCTCAACCCTCCTCTCCGAGGTGGAGATGCAACCCTCTGTTGCTAAAAGACCCAGAGTTTGGCATATGGATCCAAACTCAAGCTAAACAATACTCTGAGATCAACTACAGTGGAGATAGGGGCGGGAACAGTGTGGGAGGTGTTTAAAGCCTACTTGATAGGGTGCATAATATCATATACGGCATCCCAGAATAGGAAAGGAAGCGAAGAGATGGACAGGCTTCAGCAGGAGCTCTCCACTCTAGAAACCCAGTTTAAAAGCATCCACACTTCCCCTAATGCCCCCTATCCTCCATATTAGGAATAAAATACAAGATCAATGTGATAATGCAGCATAAGGCAGAGTGGCAGTTGCTCAGAAAAAAGCACAGGTTTTGGGAGTCTGGGATAAAGGCAGGAAGCTGTTGGCCTACCACCTCAGAAACCAAAAGTCTAGCTCTCAAATCCTTGCACTAAGGGTCCCTACAGGGGATACAATAACCAAACTTGCAGAGATTAGCACAGTCATGTGCAACTTTTACCAGGCTCTAGATGCCTCCAATGCACCTCCCAAGGGTGCCTCACTGGACTCGGCAGTCGTATACTTCCTGGGCCCCATAACACTTCCTCGCCTGAACCACAAGGAGGTACAAGGGCTGGACAAACCTATCTCTTTTGAAGAGTTGAAGGCAGCGTTGAAACAGCTCTCAAAGGGGAAAGCTCCCAGAGCAGACAGCATGTCTTTGGAGCTATACCAGTTACTGGCAGAAGAGATTTCACCTCCACTACTGACTGCCTTACAGGGGCAAAAGATCAAGGAATTCTCTCCACCTACAATGAGGGAAGTCATCATCACCCTACTACCTAAAAAATCGACAGATCCCCTGCACTGTTCCAATTTCTGGTCCATATCACTGATATCGGTGGGCACCAAGGTATTGGCCAAAGTACTGGTAAGCAGGCTAGAGGCAGTGATTCCCTCCATAATTCATCCATTGCAGGCAGTTCAGTAAAGGTAGAACAGGAGCTGATAACATTCATTTGGTTACTTGGTTACTTGGTTTGTTGGACAAAAAAAGGCCATAGCCTATCGAGATTGTCCTCCACATGTGTGGATCATTGTATACGGTGCTATTCTAATAACCATTTATCTATTTTGTTTTTGAAAATCATTATAGTAGGTGAATCAACAATATCCTGTGGCAATGTATTCCATAATGTAGGAGTTCTAACAGTAAAAAATGTTTTGTCTTTTATTTATATTGCATTTTTTAATGTCGATTTGTTTATTATGTATCCTGGCAACAATTTTTCTGTTGGATAATGTTAAGCCACATTGTTCCATTAGAATAGGAGATTTCATAATTTTAAATAACTGTAAAAGATCACCTCTTGTTCGTCTCTGTTTGAGTGGATACAAGCCAGTCTTCTGTAATCTAGTGTCATAATCCAAATGAGCATAATGTGGAATAATGTTTGTGGCCCTGCGTTGAATTTGTTCAATTCTATTAATGTCTGATGCTAGATAAGGACTCCAAAAAGAGAAGCCATAATCCATGTCAGGTCAGACATGAGATCTATAGAAGGTCATAATACACTGTTCTGACTTCGAAACAAATGTACTGTTTATCCTACGAAGAAGAGCATTGGCTTGATTGGCTAATTTATTGCAATGGGAAGATGATGAAAGTTTATCATTTACTAGTACCCCGATATCTTTTTCTAAAGAAGATACTCTAATAGTTACATTATTTAAGGTGTATACCTGTCTAGGGTTGTTTTTACCCATATGTAGGACCGCACATTTTTTTACATTAAAGTGCATTTTGTTTTTGATGGCCCAATGTTAAATAGATACAAGGTCTGCTAGTAAAATTTGTATATTATCAGCATTGTTAACAGGGCCACCTAATTTGGTGTCATCAGCAAATTTCATAAGTATATTAGGAGAACAAATTTTCATATTACTGATGAAAACATTAAAAAGAGTGGGTCCCAAACCGGAACCCTGAGGAACTCCGCTTGTTATCTTTCCCAAGTCTGACAAGGTACCATTTACTTGAACCCTCTGGGTGCGGTTACTTAGCCAGCTGTTAATCCATGAAACTAATGTCAATGAAAATCCTAGATGAATGAGTTTTTTAATCAGAATATCATGTGACACTTTGTCAAATGCTTTACTGTAGTCCAATAAAATGACATCAGTTGGTATATTTGAATCGAGCTTCATACTAATATAATTATAGAATGAAAGCAGGTTTGTAGTGCAAGAAAAAACAGCTTTAAATCCATGCTGGGTTATATCAAGTATTTTCAGCGTTTCCATTTCTGTTTCAAGAAAAGTTTTAATTAATCTTTCCATTAATTTACAAGGGATAGAAGTCAAGCTAATTGTATGATAGTTTTCTACTCTAGAATGAGAACCTTGTTTAAAAATGAGAGTCACTATTGCAGTTAATCAGTCGGAAGGAACCCTAGATTCATGGAGAGATTTATTGAAGATAATAGCAAGTGGTAAGGCTATAGTATCTTTAATACCCAGTAGAAATTTTGTACATATGTCATCTGGATCTGGACCAGGACTAGTAGTTTTCTTTAATGTTGATAATAAATCATAGACCTCATTCAGTGAGATTGTACAGTAAATTTTGTATAACTTGGGAGGTGTCTATCAAGGAGAATTTAGTGCTGAACCTCAAATGGTAGGCCATGCAGTCCTCCATACCTATGGCTACACTAGCCATAGACTTCTGCAAAGCCTTTGACTCGATGGAGTGGGGGTACCTACAAGCCACTTTTGAGGCATACGGCTATGGCCAGCACTTCAGGGGATGGATCTCTACCCTCTATAATTCCCCTTCAGCAACAATCTTAACTAATCATAAGATCTCTTCCCCATTGAGCTACAGAAAGGAACATGACAAGGCTGACCATCATCCCAGTTCCTGCTGTAAATAGCCCTTGACTCCCTGACTAGGAAACTGCTAAGTGTGCCAGAAATTCAGGGCATTGAGGTGAAGGGGAAGCAGTATCTGGTAAGCTCGTATGCAGATGACCTCCTGCTTACAATATCCAACCCGGCTAAGTTTCTGCTCCGGATCATGCACAATCTTCAGGAGTATGACTCCATTTCGAGACTTAAGGTGAATGAGAAAAAGAAAACCCTCTCACCACTAAACTTGGCTTATACTATGGACAGCCTATTGGATGTGCCAGTTGTATGGGCACCATGGTTCAATGGCAGAATATCGACAACAATGTTGTCGACATACCACACAGCGACAGGAACATACCAACAGTCAGCATTGTTCCTGTTAGGACAAAGTGTTTTTCTGCTGGGAGCTTCACGCCCCACACCCCTCCATCTCTAAATAACCAACTCTGAGTCGGAGTTGGTTCAGGGTGGGGGTCAAAATGCCGGGAGTAGTAGCGTGCATCAACAGCGAACCACCACAGTGACCTGGTAAGATTTATCACTGTGGTGGACTTCACTGTGTAAATGTCACTGTGCTGCCATGATACCGGGCATGACAGGGTATTTCTATCTAGGGGTCAGAATCACTACCACCTGGAGACACCTGGTAGAAGTGAACTATACACTTGTGTTGAACATTCTTACAGCAAAGGTTCAGAGGTGGTTGAAGCTACATCTATCACTCAAAGGAAAGGTGGAGGCCCTACAAATGTTCACCCTACCCAAGTTAGCTTATCTGTTTTGTAACCTCCCAGTGGCAGCACCACCAAAGACATTTCAGTCCCTAGACAAGCTGATTAGGGCATTCTTGTGGGAAAGAAGGGCCTCCAGATTCAGTAGAACTAAACTAAGGGTTCACTGGTCAGCAGGTGGTTTAGGTCTCCCCTGATTCCAGGGTTACCACCTGGTGTACAGAGCAGCACAAGCCACCAGATGGTTCTTGCCAGCAACAGGCATATCTCTGGCCCAGCTTGGACTCGAAACAGACTTAGTAGGGGTCTTCTGGCTAGGATCTCTCTCCTGGAGGGTGGCTTACACCTCAGTGTCACCACTTCCCCTGTACTCAGGCTTCTTAGCCCCTTTGGGCAGGATTCCCACCAGATTGCGCTCCTGCGGTCTCGACCTGAGCCATCCACCTGCTCAGACTTGAACACCAACCACAGCAGATGAGTTGTGGCAGTTCTGCCTCATGCAGACCGCTCTCACTTCTTAAGTGCTGCGATGAACTTTGAAATTACTTGAACCACCATCATGGTTCGAACCTGACCCCTAGTGAACTACAGGCTTCTTAGCTCCTTCGGGAAGGATTCTCCACCAGACTGCGCTCCTGCAGTCTCAACCCTGAGCCGTCCACCTGCCCAGACTTGAACACCAACCACAGGAGGCTTCTTAGCCTCTTCAGGCATGATTCTCCACCAGACCACTCTCCTGCAGTCTTGACCCTGAACTGTCTGCCTGCCCAGACTTGAACGCCGACCACAGGAAGCTTCTTAGCCCTTTCGGGCAATATTCTCCACCAGACCACACTCCTACGGTCTCAACCCTGAGCCATCCGCTTGCCCAGACTTGAACGCCAACCACAGGAGGTGAGTTGCAGTGGTTCTGTCTCATGCACACCACTCTCACTCCTTAAGTGTTGCAATGAACTTTGAAATTACTTGAACCACCATCATGGTTCGAACCTAGCCACTAGTGAACTACAGGCTTCTTAGCCCCTTGGGCAGGATTCTCCACCAGACCACTCTCCTGTGGTCTCAATCCTGAGCCATCCGCCTGCCCAGAATTGAATGCCAACCACAGGAGGCTTCTAAGCCCCTTCGGGCAGCATTCTGCACCAGACCATGCTCCTGCGGTCTTGACATTGAGCCATCCGCCTGCTCAGACTTGAACGCTGACCACAGGAGGTGAGTTGCAGTGGTTCTGTCTCATGCAGACCGCTCTCACTCCTTAAGTGCTGCGACGAACTTTGAAATTACTTGAACCACCATCATGGTTCAAACTTGGCCCCGAGTGAACTACAGATATGGACTCTCTGACTGGAGGCAGCAAACAAGCTAAAAGGGAACAAAGACATTTTGAAACCTTGGTGCACATTTTGCTATTGGTTCCCGAGGCCTGAGCCCTAGCTGGGATTGGCTGCTTTACTTCTGTTATTCTCTGGCTAAACTAGCTGTGTTCCAACTCACTTTTTTTCAGCCCACCCCCCTCCTTTATTAAATGCTCTAAATTGCCACAAGTCCCACCCTCTCAACAAACAGGCCCAGCCCCTCTTAAAGGTGCAATACATCTAAATATATGGCCGCTGAGCTACCTAGGCCAGTGAACCTGACTACTGAAATTAAGGCACTGTAACTGTACACAATGTAGAAAAATCTTCTGGAGTTTGTACCAGGGTTTCTCCTTTATTATTATAATGGCACTTGCACAGCCCCTCATTCTCTGAGGCTGCCTCCTACTCCTACTAATGTCCCCTGTTCATAAACTTACAGAAACTTCATCAAGCCAGGGGTTGCATGACGTAAATGCAGTCCCATTAATAAACAAGTCTCCTATTGTTCCTTCAGAAACTAATCCCCAAATACTGGCTACACTCTTTTCTCACATTATCCCTGCCAAGTACCATCAGGTATCATTGTTATTGTCTGCAAAAGCAGCACTGTATGCAATATCCCTCTTTAACAAGCTCTTGCCCCACAAACTGCCCCTAAAAATCCCACATACAAAAAGACAGACACATTATCAGGAGACGTATAATTGGACTTGGGAACTTAATTGTTCTCTTACTATTATTCTCAGGGAATGTCGCATTAAATTCTGGTCCCCCTTACCTTTAGAGGCCCCATCAGAATTACCCCAGCTAAAAGGAATCAGTTTCCTCCATATAAATGTCTGCAGCCTGCTAAAAAAACTAGACTTATTGCAAGCTTGGGCACTTCATATGTCCCCAGATATTCTAATGATCTCTGAGACTTGGCTCAGGAGTTCAACCCCCAATCACAGCATCTATATTCCTGCTAGTTATAAGTTATGTCTTGCTTTTAAATGTTTACTGTGTTGTCAATTATGTGTTATGTCAGCCTGTAGAAGAAAATGTGTAGAGGTTTTCCTTAAAATTTCTAGGTATGTAGTTATAGGTTAAAACCCATAATTAAATTGTTTAATTTAATGTGTTGTCACCTATATGCTGGAATGTGGATTAATCTAGTTATTGAATGTATGTTTTTAGTGCATGAAGTAGTATAAAACTGTTCATTTAATCTGTTTGTTTATTTGTAAACCTTTTAATCTAATTGTAACAGGTCCATCTTGAAAACGGGTTTTTGACCCAATCATGTAAAACAACTCTACCTGTATAAAAATAAACTTTTACCTACCTACCCTATCTGTTTATAATGTATTCAGATCTAATAGACCCTCGGGGGAGGGTTGCTATATGTGTGTGTATATATATAGATATATAGATATATATATATATATCTATATATCTATATATATAGATATATATATATATATATATATATATATATATGCACATAAAGAATAAGTTCTCTGTAACAGTGACAAACACAACCACTACCCCAAAGGAATTGGAGAGCCTCACTCTGAGGGTGTCCCTGACCTCTGAAGAGGCATTATCAGTTATAGCCTGTTATAGGCCACCATCAGGTGGTTTAGGAATTCTATCCCACCTTCATAACCATAGGAGTAATTTTAGTGTCAAGGTTGGGGGGGGGACGACGTTATTCTCAACCAGCCTTGGATTGTGAGTGCTGTGCTACCCACCAAAAAGTAAATCATCTATGGAAAAATACCATTATTTCTATCAACATACGTTTGAAAGCTAATGCATGCAGGGAAAACACTGAAGACACTGTGGGAGAGCATATGTTGACTGGCACAGCCCACCTCTCACTTCCTTGGCCAACCGCCAAATGGGAATTCATGAAGCATGCATCCAATGTATAGTACAGGCTGCATGTCCATCTCCTGTATTGTACTGGGAGGACAGACTGTGTACTATATAGAGTGCATGGTACCTGTACAGTATGCAGGCCGCAGTCTCTCTGTACAGTACATGATCCATCTGCACTCCCTGTGCAATACAGGAGATGCATTCATGCCATGTAATGTACACTGGACATGTGCTCCATGTGTTCCCATTTGGTGGCCAACTGAGGAGGTGAGAGGTGGGCTGTGCTGGTTGCCATATGGTCTCCCACCACACCAGCCCATTAGGTAAGGGTGGGTAGGTCACCAATTGAACCCATGTTTTAAACCCCCTAGTGCTGTCACTGGCTGCTTGCTCCTCTTTATTGTGTTTAAAGCAGCAGTTACTGCGGCATTAAACATATTCTGGAAGTCAAAACAGCTACATATAGAAACTTTCAAGTACATCAAGGGAATAAACAAAGTCCAAGAGGGAAGCATCTTTCAGAAAAAGAGATGTGCAAGAACAAGGTGGCACAATTTGAAGATAGAGGGGAGACGGCTCAGGGACAATGCGAGAAATTATTTTTTCATGGAGATGGTGGTGGACGCATGGAAGTGCCTTCCTGAGGAAGTCTTCTGAGGAGGTCATAGAGTCAAAAACAGTGGGAGAATTCAAGAATGCATGGGACAGACATAAGGAAATAATAGTGGTGGGTTGGAGGAAGTAGGCTGTTGGCTAACTAGAATCTGCAGCCTATCCAATAGGTAGGGAAATGGGCAGACTAGGTGGACCAAGCAGTCCTCATCTGAGTGTCAGAATTTATGTTTCTATGTTTCGCCTACACTGGGCAGTCGTTTTTGTTTTCAAAACAAAAAACGAAATACCCCCACCTTTCAAGCCCTCCAACAGTGTCCACACCACTTCATCCACAGTCCACTCACCTGCAGGGTTTGATTTAATTTTAATTACTTTAACTCTGGTAACATAACACAGAAGAAAACACTGGAGCTGCATGTTAGGTTAACCATATAACTGCCCAGCCCCCTCCACCACACCACCCAGCCAGCACAGCACAGCAGCCCCTACCAAAGCAGACATAATCGGGTTAAGTCGGCTGTACCAAGCAGCTTAGACAACAAAGCTATCGAAGGACTTGACAGCGACAACAGTTTGCTGACAGTGATCACATCACCGCAGTAATGTTTCGAGGACTGCAACAGCACAACACAAGATTTAATATTCGTGGGGGACTCTGCCACTGTACCTCCCAGAATTATAGATTCTTAACTCTGGAGGGAGCAAATGTCAGGGGAGAGCGGTGAACACTGGCAGTCGGTGTCTCGGACATTCATTGCAACAATCCATTCCACAGTGTGGTTGGCAAATGGGTTGTGTCGCTGTGAGGGGTTTGTTGTAACTGCATCGTTGTTACAACGGTACACTGGCTCAGTCAGTCAGATGGCACACAGGAGAGATACTAGACAGCACAGCATTGACTGACTAAAGACAGTAGACAGGACCAACACAGCACAACAGAGAAGACCACCAATAAACATAATAATTAAAATTAAACACCACCTACCCTTGCCTTCTTGCACACTAGAGCTATGTTAGCTCAAGCTGAGAAGCTAATCGTGCTGTTTTTCTGTGCTGGTGGCCACTGGTAGAGGCATAGAGCCACTGTCCCACTCCTGTCCAGACACACTGCACTACAGGAAGAGAGAATGCCTTGCAGACTGCAGCAGGCTTTGCTTCCCAGGCACTCCCTGACCCTGACTGACACCAAATTAAATGGCCAATAGTGTGGTCCCTGCCAGCTCAGAACTGCCCTGACTCTGCAGACTGGAATTCCCTTCCACCACCTCCTCTGTTTATTGCAGCAGTTTTGTGCATAGCGTCCCCCTTCCCTCCGTGGCATGAGTATTGCTGTTGCTGCTCCCCAATCACTACTCATCCCACCAATGACCACTGCTGCAGCACCACCAGTAACCAGACTCAGTCCTATCAGCTAGTTGCTGCTTGCAGCCACTGCCTCATAATCAGTCTGCTGTCCTCTCCTCTGTTCCAAACTTTTCCAGCCTCTGTGTCCAGGCAGACAGTTCCACAGGCTTACTCAGTGCAACCCAACACTCCAACCGACCAACCGACATTCAGTCACTCACAGCAGGTGGGCCCCAACCTGCTGCACGACTGCCTGACTGACTCCCAAGTCCCACATGAAGCAGGCAACTTAAGGCATTGGGCAAACAAAGTGGTGTAGGCATCTCCTGAATTATGTAGGCAGATGTGGCAGCTTTCAGAAAGGCAAGCAGGAGGGAAGGGATGCACCAAACATGACAGCACCATGGTCTTGACGCCAGCTCATCCTGACTCCTCACTCGCTGTTGGCGGCGGTGCATGTTTACACTACTTTCAGGTTCAGTGACTGCAGTCTGTCACTTTCTACCTTCGTGCCACAACTCAGTTCTGTTCCTCCCAGTTCCGTTCAGGCTAGTTTGTGAAACAATGTCTCCCCTCCCACTGCTCTGTCTGTCATCCTCACCTGCCTCTGTGACTGTCACTCTCTCGCGACTCTCATAAGTGAAACCCAAACCCCCCACCACAACAAGCTCCATAGTCGCTCCTTGCCCACAGCAGGCAGCAGCAGCAAGGCAGGGGGCTGAATGTTGGGGGTGACAAACGTGATCACCCAAATTGTTGGGGGGGACTTGTGGCCCCCGTCCCCCCCTATAATTACTCCCTTGTCCATAACATCTTAGAGACAGCTAACTCTGAGTGCATTATCATGGGGGACTTAAATCTGAACTGAAGAGATGCCTGTGTAACCCCCAGGTGGCACTATCCCAAGGGCTACTACCCCTGCCTGCTTGACTACTAACAGGTTAAGGGGCCTAGGTTCCATGGCGGGTGCCTCCACCCAGAGGTCAGTTTTTGTAGTGGTTAGACTAGCTTGGTCACAGCCCTCTGGGACACTGAGACCCCCCTTTATCCCCTCTAGTGGCTCACACAATGCGCAGAAATTGCCATCCCAATACCCCACACGCACACCCTGTTCAATCATAAAGTACCACTTACCCTCGAGACTGATTCTGAGGTTCATCTCTGAGGACCCTCTGTAAAGTAGGTTAATCAGTATATGCCATACACTAACCAATACAATGCTTGATATGCAGATACTGACACTTCAGACAGTTAAAGTTTAACAACATCAAATCTGGTTTATTTAGGGGAACTAAAACACAGGAGGGGGAAATCAGGTTAATTAGCAGAATCACACCACAGTACTGTGCACATTACAGGTCTAAAAAGTCACACTCTGGGTACCCAGGTTGGGGGGGGGGCTAGCCAGGTCGATTGCCAGAGGTTGGCCGGCAGGTGCAGATGGATGGGGCCCTGTAAAGAAAAATATGCACAACATCCAATTGTAATCCGGAGCCGGATGGCTCAGTCTGAGGAAATGAAGAAAAGGAAATCAGATGAAACACTGTTGATGATTAATCGGTCACAGGGGATGCCCTGATTGGTACTCACAGCACCTCACACTGAAAACCTGGCGCAGATGGTAGTGCTGGATTGCCAGACCCACACAGCAGGGAGATGAGATTCTACAGGCCAGGCACACGGCTTTGATTAGCAAAGGGATTCTGTCTGCACACATTCAATTTGGCTTTCAGTCTACACTGCTCGGGGACACGAGAACCCATTTAGCTATTCCTTACAGGCAATCCACACATTTATATGTAAAGGAAATTACTATACCAGGCAGCTGCTTTCAGGTCCCAATCACACTTACTGCTAACACCCAGGAGTTCACACTGCAACTTCACTTCCTGACAGATCGACCGCGATTCAGCAATTTCTCCAGTCTTCTACAGGGTGAGCCTGGTTTCTACTCTTTCAACATCTCTTCCTCTCTGGAGTCTCGGATTCACTCCGAATTCAATTGGCAACGCAACAGCCCGACTTTAGGCCTCCCACGCACTTCCCGTGCGAAACTATACAGCGTAGAGGCTCGGAGCTCCTTCTCTCATCATGGTCACAATGGATCTGATCTGTCCAGACACAAGGCACAGCATTCCCTTCGGGCACCAGTCAGTCCAATTGGTGGACTCAGCTGTCAATCACTCAGAACTCTCCCCGTTGGTGCAAATAGGCGCCAAGGTCCAGAACTTCACTTCCCAGAGTTACTGGCTGTATCTCCTCCTGGTAAGCTGGCTCCCAATAGAGTCCTGATTCTAGTTGGCCCGAACAAACTCCATTTTAGAGGCCCCCCTGCACTGATTGGATCCATTCAACAGTTCAGATCCAAAATGCAGGGGGCAAAACACACAGAGTCCCAGCTGCAAGAAAGGCAGGTTAGACAAACTGCATTCTACTTAATACTCTAATGGGTTTTAGGCAAACAGTTACACCTGTCATTTAGGATCCCTCTGCGCTCTTAGTGACTGCAGAAATGAAGCGTTTACTCAGTGGCTCAGGCGGGATTCGAGCATCAAATACACAGCCCCCCCCCATACAAACTAATGAAGTCTGTAAGCAGACAGCTCTTAAAGAGACAGTACGTGGAAGCTCAACAGCACTCACTTGGAACCACATTTAACGGTTTAAATGACGAACGCCAGCAGGCAGGGAAACACTTAGGCAAGCTCCTAGGAGGCTTTCAGGAACCCCCATTTGTAAGGGGGTTACACCTGCTCCAAACCACTGAAGGATTTTTGTGACAAGCATGGCCTTACACAAATTACCCCTGACATTACCCGCTCTAACAGTAAACACCAAGTTGTAGCACCCTCCTGGACCTAATACTTGTCAACAAGCTGCACAACATCTCCCACACAGAAGTATTCCATAATGACTTACGAGATCACAGCACTACCGCCAGTGTATGACGTACACCTAAACTTATCTCAACATCCGCCTTTAAAATAAAAAGATGCCTAAAAAACTTTAGTCAACCTGCCTTCCAGCTGACCTAAGTAAGAATAGATGGCAGGACTTTTACTTGACTCCGTCTCTTTCTGAAGCCTACAACATCTTCCATAACCTTGTTTTGGGCGTAGTGGACGAACATGCTCCACTAGTCAAAATTAAGACTAGAAAAAGATCAACACCCTGGTTTACACCCATCCTAAAACAGCCCTAAAGAACAGAGACAGGCTGTGGAAAAGGGCCCAAAAATCTAAATCTGACCGGCTGGCCTTCCATGTTGCACAGAATTCCTGCACTAAACTCATTAGAGCAGAAAACACCCACTACTTCCAAACATTCCTCAAAGAAACCAAAAACAATTCTGCTAAATTCTGGAATATACTTAGAGAGATTGAGGGCCACACTCCATCCTCTCCACTGCCTTCTAAGATCATTGTTGGAGATACTGCATACACAGACAAGGCCAATGTCCTGGAACAACTTAATAACCATTTTGCCATGGCAGGCCTAGCGTTCCACATCTCACCATCTAATAGACTCCTGACTCAATCCAGAACTAAGGTCACCCCATGCCTTGACAGTATGAAGAGCCAGAAATCCTCCTCTTTTAGCTTCAGCCCAGTAATGTTTAAGCAGGTTGAGGACCTAATACTATCACTGGACATTAAGAAAAGCGCTGGCACTGACCTCCTAGAATCTCTATTCTGGAAAACAGGTTACTACCACCTGACCACCCACATTACGCATCTTTCAATCTATCCTTAGCACTAGGTGACCTACCAGCAATCTGGAAAGTTGCACATATTATCCCCCTTTTTAAGTCTGGGGATACATGTGATTTTAACCACTACCAGCCAAATTTGTTACTTCCCATCCTATCAAAACTACTGGAAAGGTTAGTTAATAACCAATTGAAATATTTCCTGGAAGATGAAGACTTGCTTAACACCATACAACCAGGATTCAGACCAAAAGATAGCACAATAGCTGCCCTAGCCAAAGTAACTAGTGACTGGCAAAACTCGGACTCAAAAAAGTACATCTATGCACTGTTTTTAGATTTACAGTAAGCAAGGCTCTTGATACCATCGATCATGACCTGCTTTTGTCCACCCTGTGTCACCTCGGTCTTGACATTACCGCTATGAAATGGTTCTGCTTTTACCTTTGTAACAGGATACAACAAATCAAAGCCCAAGGGGACCTTTCCCCACTTAAAATTCTTCCACGACAAGTGCTACAAGGATCTATCCTGGGTCTGATTCTCTTTGCAATCTACATCAATAGTTTAGACTCCAAGGTTCTTATGGCCCTGTGCATCTCTTTGCAGATGACACTGTACTATACATGGCTAGTTCCTCCCCTGAGCTTGCATATAAGGAGATACAAAATTGTTTTGACATTCTGCAACATAACCTTCTACATCTTAAACCACTCCTTAACGCTAAGAAAACAAAAGCTATGCTTATCTCCTCCCATAAGAACTCACCACCCATGGCTATTCAAAACCATACAATCCACACCTTACTTGGTAAGCCTATTGAAATAGTGGACAGGTTTAAATACTTGGTATTTTGGCTAGACAGTAAGCTTAATTTCATGGTTCACTTGGACGAATTGGCTAAAAAATGGATACAGCATCTGGGTGTCTTTTATTGCATCAGACACCTCCTCACTCTTGAGGCAAAGAGGAACTTAGCCCAATCTACATTTCTCCCCCTCTTAGACTATGCTGACATCCTCTATAGCCACTGTTCTAAATTAGCTCTAACTAAACTTGACACCTTTTACCATCGGGCTCTGAGCTTCATCTCTAATGCTCCTCTAAACACCCACCACTGCTTGCTGTATGCAATGATAAGTTGGACCTCCCTGTCTGCTAGGAGGCAGAGAAACATGTGTTTTTGGATTCATAGAGCAATCACTAATAAATGTCCTTCGTATATCTCCAATCTCTTTATGTGAAGCTCGGGGTCTTATGGCTTGAGGTGCTACTCACTTGTAATGTTCAAAGCCCCCAAAGTCAGAACTTGACATGACGCTCCAGCTATCACTTTTGCTCTTCCATCCCTTTGGAAATGCCCTGCAGAAGTCTCTAAAACTCATCACTATTCTGGGGCTATCTACCTTTAAGTCCCTGCTATCATCTGCTCTGAAGAAAAATTGTTCCTACCACCACTAATTACTCAAAGCCACATTTGGCAACTCTCCACACTTTGGATGGTTACCAGTTTCTCGCACTTCTCCTACAACCCTACCACTACCCCTTCCCTCCCTCCCCTTATTCCCTCACTCTTCAGTGAATTGTGCTGCATATGTATTTTCTAGTTTTTATGTCTATACAATTGTAATATGACTGTCTTTGTATCCTGTGACGTAATATATGTACTCTGTAAAATATATGCATAAGCTGTCAGGTGCTGCCATGTAGTGCCACGGCCTACAAAAGTCTTGACTTTTTACTTGTAGATGCAATACTGTGTATATGCCTTGTCTGTATCATTCCCATTTCCATTGTATTGTAGATGTTCACTATGTCATCCAGGACCATCTTGTAAACGAGCTTGCTCAAAGGTGCATAGCCTGGTAAAATAATGTTTGATTGATTGATTGGTTGATTGATTGACCTGGGAAACCTGGAAGTCATGGAGGAAGTGTATGAAGTTGTCCAAGGCTCCCAGATTGTGATGGAAACCGCTGATAGGGTACACCTATCTCTGGCACAACCCGGACATTCTAGTGGGGGGAGTAACCATAAAGTGGCATTCCTGACTCACAAGAGGCATTTGCACTCTAATTGATTTGGCAGTGTGAGAGTCAGACATTTTAATGTCCTTTCAACGGCTCCAGAACTAGTTTCAACTTCTGAAGGAAAGAATTGTTGAGTACCCAGAGGCCAGAGGGGCACAGGACCCAAGGCAGCATGGATTCACAGCAGGAAGGTCATGTTAGATGAATCTAATAGATTTCTTTGACTGGGTGACCAAAGTAGTAGATCAGGGAGGGGCTGTGAACATGGCCTACCCAGACTTTAGCAAGGCATTTGACACAGTCCCACACAAAAGATTAATATACAAGTTAGCCAGCCTGGGAGTGGGTCCCAAGATGGTATCATGGATAAAAAATTGGCTGGAGAACAGGACACGGAGGGTAATAGTAAACGGAGTTCACGCTGAAGAAAGGTGGGGTTACTGGTGGGGTACCGCAGGGTTCAGTTCTAGGACAGGTCCTCTTCAATGTCTTTATAAGTGACATTGCAGAGGGACTGGAAGGAAAAGTATGTCTCTTTGCAGATGACACAAAGATCTGCAACAGGGTTGATACACAAGGTGGGGTGGAAAGGATGAGAAGGGACTTGGAAAGGTTGGAGGAATGGTCAAATGTATGGCAGCTTAGATTCAATGCTAAGAAATGCAAAGTAATGCACCTGGAAACAAAAGCCCAGGAAAGAGTAACACAATGGGGTTGAGATACTAACAACAACAAAAACGGAAAGGGACCTGGGGGTAGTCATATCAGATGACCTAAAGGTGGGCCAGCAATGTCAGAAGGCAGTAAGGAGGGCTGGGGGAATACTGGGATGTATAGGGATAGGCATCACCAGTAGAAAACAGGCAGTTGTTATCCCTCTGTACAGACAGCTGGTGAGACTCCATCTGGAGTACTGCATGCAGTTCTGGAGACCCAATCTCCGCATGGACATGGACAGGATAGAGGCAGTCCAGAGGAGGGCAACTAAAATGGTGCAGGGTCTGCAACAGAGGACATATGCAAAGAGACTTAAGGAGCTTAATATGTATACCCTCGAGGAAAGGAGGGACGGTGGGACATGATAGAAACTTTCAAGTGCCTCAAGGGAATCAACAAAGTCCAAGAGGGTAGCGTCTTTCAGAAAAAGAGGTGTGCAGAAACAAGGGGGCACAATTTGAAGATAGAAGGGGGACGTCTCAGAGCAGAGGTAATGTGTGGAAATATTTTTTCATGGAGAGGGTTGTAGATGCATGGAACAGCCTTCCTGAGAAGGTTGTGGAGTCAAAAACAGTGGGGGAATTCAAGAATGCATGGGACAGACATAAGGCAATTCAAGGGGGTGGGAGTAGGAGGAAGTAGGCTGTTGGTTAACTAGGTTCTGCAGCTTATCCATTAGGTAGGGATATGGGCAGACTGAGCGGGCCAAGCGGTCCTTATCTGCCATCAAATTCTATGTTTCTGAGTTTCTATGTTAAATCAGACTTCTAGAAATTTCTCCAGATTAGAGAAGCCATCCACACAGCCAAACTAAATGCAGGCACAGCCAAGGGATGGGAGTGGTTCAGTCACCTGCACAGGCCTGGGATGTTTAAAGGCATTGCAGGGCATTCATATCACATGCTTAGGGTTGCACACCAAATCCAACTGACATGTTCTGGACACAGTGGGCACAGGATCTCTAAATTGACACACCCATAGGCGCCTGGAACTGCTGTATGAAAGGGGCACACCTGGCATACAGGGATGCCAGAAGTCAGCTGATTCAACTCAAACTACTATTACGATGGTATCTTACCCCAGCTTCCCTACAAGGTATGATCCTCCTACCTCACTCCAATTTTTGGAGGTGCCAGGCACTGAATGTCAACCTTCTGCATATCCTATGGCAGTGCCCTAAGCCGAGAACCTTCTGGTCTGGGGTCCTGGCAGATTGTGCAAAGGTTATAGGGGCCCAGATCTAAGTTACGCTGGCCCTTATCTTGCTGGAAGATACTACACACCTGACTGCGCACCAGACCCAGACAAAAAACTGGTTGATAATGGTTTTCATGGAGGCCGAAAGGGTGCTTTTGATGAAATGGAGGCGGAATATACCTCCATCTCTACTCACATGGCACACAGCAGTGGCCTGATTGGCAGTGTTTGAATGTCTGTCCTATGCAAACTCTAATCAGGTGCATGTATATTATAAAAAGGGAGATCCATACTTACATTCTCATCTTTGCTCAGTGCCTACTCCACTGCCTGGTAACCCCACTTTGTGATCAGACTTCACCCTTTTACCACTCCAGTATCTCTTTCCTCTATGAGCAGACCAGCTCTTCGAGGATGGGCTACTTACAGGCAGGGCTCCAGATAAGATTTTTGGATGAGTACTGTATTATTCATTTTGAAAGTGAGGTGAGTAAAACCAAATTCAGATGTGTACGAATGTCTGGACAGAGTGGAATGAGGAGTACATTGTTAAAAACAATGTAGTTTTTTTTCTAGACAAGAACTAATCAAGTGGCAACAATGCTGCAGATAACATTGGCAGGTAGCAGTAATTTACTCACCAGTTTTAAAATACAGTGAGTAAAATGAAATTGGGTTTGGTACAAGTGCTGTAAATCTAGAAAAAAATGCTCCTTTTGAATAACCGGTTATTTAATGAAGCACTATTCTTTGGAGTGTGGAGTATTTACAATTGCTGGGTGAGTATCAGTACTCATTAAAAAAAATTTCTGAAGACTATTTCCTAAAATGAGATGAGCAAAACAGGTTGATACTCCCCTTATCTGGAGCCCTGCTCACAGGTAACCAGAAGCACAGTGTTTAATGGTTTGAACCAGTCCCAATAGTGTATGTATTCAGAAAGTACTATTTCTTTGTATACTGTTATGGTATATTCATAGTTTGAACCTACTGAATTATTGGTAGTGAAAACATATTAGGAGTGTAAAGAATGCCATCTGCACACACACTTTTTGCAGATTTTCTTAGTTTAACTGTAGTTAAATACAATGTTAATGTAACACCATCACCATGTACTGTTTGTTTCATATGGAATGTTGTTCTCCCTCTTATGTAACCTAAAATTCCAAATACAAATTTTTCATAATTAAAAAAAAGCAGCATTGGAGTTGAGCCCTTGAAGGGCAAGGCCTGAAAGTTATATGACACCAGAGAGGGGTGAAATCATACAAAGCTGTAGAAGAGTACTGTGCTTTGGGATGGGAGCCTGATAGTCAGTGGGGTGAATGCCTGATAGTTATTGTGCTGTGTGCTCACTAGTCATTGTGACCAGTGCCCAAAAAGTATGAAAGTATTGTACTGTAGGTATGAAATTATGGTATAATGGTTGTATAAGATGTAGCCCTATATGACGTATGATGGTGTAAATGCTGAGCCACCGAAATAGCGCTGTCTAGGACAGCAAAAGGTACAATACCGCATATACTGCTATACATGGTATTGCACCATTCACACACTCACAGGTAAAGGATATGACCCCTTCTGGGAGTGGGTTCCATTGAGCAGCTGCCATGGCTCACTGGACAGAGCCACAGCAGCAGGAACCCAGGCACTGCATCTGGGACCGGGTTTGATTCCCGGTCCCAGAAATTTTATTTTTTTAAAGACTTTGTGTGCTCCCCGAGTTGGACCCCCCTGGAGTTAAGAATCTCTAGTGGGGGGGTCCGGGGTGCAGTCCCCCGCAATGGAGGGAATGGGGGCAGAGCCCACCACAGAAAAAAGAGTTATGCCACATGGCCTAAATTGCGCAGTATTGGCAGCGTGATTTAGTCATGCAGCATAATGTCTTGCGACATTATGACCCCGTACTCTGAGTCACAAGTAGGGGGGCTGAGTGACTGCCTGAGCAGGCTGGTGGGAATTGAGGGTTGAAGTTGGAGCCAGGCTAAATGTAACTAATAGGGTAATTAGAAAGTTCCTTGAAAGTGTTATAGAGCAAAGGCCCAAAACAACTGAAAGGGTAGCATGGCACCCAGCTGCAGCAGAAGCAGCAACAAAGATCAGAGCCAGCAGTGAGGCACAGTAGGGAAGTACAGAGCCAGTCCCAGTCTGCAGGTAGCACAGCCAAAGGAGCTATGAGACAACCATACAGAACAGATGAAAAAGGTACAGGCTGATAAGACCACTCAAGCAGCAAGCAAGCCAGCAGAAGCAAAAGGAGCAGAAATACCAGAAGGTATCTAAATCCCAGAGGAAGACAACAGAAACAGACACCCAGGGATGTCCAGAAGGAAAAATTAATGGCCACCAGGGGAAGTAATAAGAAAATCTGGATGCCAGAGACAGCAGATGACTCAGAGCAGTCCAAGTCAGGAAAGCAAGAGGAACCAGATGGGGTCCTGGAAAGATGGAAAGCAGTAACAGAGCTGCAACCAGGTAGTGGGAAAAAGTGGAGGAAAATGGCAGAGCAGCAACATCCAAATGGGGGGATCAGGAACAAGGAGGAACAAAAATAGACCAGAGCAGGGCTGCAGCTTTTTTTTTTTTTGATACACGCATGGATTCATTCACGATAATCATTCATGAAGTTTCAGCATTATCTTCACAACCCTAAATCTAACCAATATCTATCCAAAACTATCCTATCTAAGTTAAATCTCTATAGGAGACTAATCAAAGGTAACTGCCTTTAATTTTTATATTTTAATTTATGTATGAAATAGTTTTCTAGTAAATGAAGTCCAGGTTTGCGCAAACATATGCCACCTATCATGCATTTTATGAAAAGCCCTTTCTATTCTACTTAGGTCTACCATGAAGGCCATCAATTCCATATATTTTGGTGGTTCAGTATCCTTCCAATGGGTTAATATTATTTTTTACCTGGCAATATGGCCAGATTAATCAAAATGTAACAGCTGTTCATTTAGTTCATCATTCTCATTTATCCTAAAAATCACAAAGTCAGTGTCAAAAGGGAAATTTAACTCCATAATTTCTGACAATACTCTGAAAATATCCAACCAAAATGTAAGTAACTTAGGGCAAAATGCCAGCATATGATACATTGTTCCTTTTTGACCCTGGCATCTTTCGCATTTATCAGAGATGTTATCACATATGTGTGACTTTGCTGGAGTAAAATATGTTCTGTGAATAACATTAGAATGTATCTGTTTTTTACCTATTATTTTTGGGGGCAAAATCTTTTAGATCAGTTATTTTAAGCCATTTGTTCCCCTCTATTTCTTCACCTAGATCCTTTTCCCAAGAGGCTTTTATATTTACTAAATGTTTTGCCTGTCCAACTCTAAATAACATATATAATTTTGATAACAACTTCTTGTTCGATTCTGCCTCTAGTATAAATAATTCCAGTTTTGAATACGGTATTAAAACGAAATTTCCAACATTCTTAAATATATTGTTTTTGATTGCAAATATTAAAAAAAGGTCACATGGTATCTGACATTTCAATTGCAATTGTTCAAATGTAATACATTTCCATTAAACCATATGTCCTCCAAGCTGTAAACATACTGTCTGATATAGAAGATGTAAAATCTGAATTATACAAAATTAGAGAAAAAATTGTGAGACTGATTTTATCTTTCAAGTAATTATGTGCCATTTGCTCTCTTTTGTTGGCTGCCTTAGTTGAGCATTTTCAGACTTATTTAAGTTAAATAGGTTTACCATTAGTGCATTCCTGAGATAAAACAAATTGTGTAGCTAATAATTGTAAATGGAAGCAAGAAGAATTATCAGTGACATTATTAAACCATGTAAACAGAGGCTTAATTTGGGCAGCTAAATAATATCCCAAAACTTAGGGCTTCCCAGCCCACCCTTTTCTTCTTCAATCTGAATCTTCTTCAGAACTACTCTTGGATGTTTAGATTTTCAAGATGGGCTTAATGACATCATCTCACTTTTCTGTAGTTGACCTTATACCCTGATAAATTACCAAAGTCTGTTATCAATTCTATTATTGTATTTGTATGAACTATGTATATAAGGGATATGCGATGGGGAGCTGAGTGATACATCATTTATCTGCACAAGGGCAGTTTGACCTCTGGTAACCTCACGAGTGGCATAAGCCATGCATGATGTATGTGAGGTCAAACTGCTCAAGTGCAGATAAATGATGTATCACACATCTCCCCATCACATATTTCATTTATGCAATAGGGTCTAAGCTTGTATGTTGTTTTAATTATGTTGTAGTCCTTTTGAAAATAAACATTTTTATTTAAATTTTCCTTGGTCAATTTTGTGCCCTGGAGTTCTTGCATGTTCTTAAGTCCTGTTGCTATGGCCATTGCCATGGCCCCAACACCAGGATCTTATGTTCTCAGGAGAGCATTTCCTGTGATTGGCGGAGCTGTGTTAGCTCTCAACAAATTCAAAATAAAATGGCAGACTCACAAAGCGAGAAGAAGAAAAGGAGCAAGCTGCTGAAAAGAATGTCATTTGGTCTGCACTTTGGTTTGTTATTTTCCATGTAAGAGTTAGAGAGATGTGGAATGGCTGCAGTGAGCTGGGGAGTGGCTTTAGTACAGAGGAGTGGTACTGGGATGATGGAGCTGAGTGGCAGAAAAGCCGAGGAGCAGGAGCGTCTTCTGTCAGACGAGAAAAAGGAGCAGCTGGTGAAAGATGGAACCAACTTCTTAGTGAACAGAAAATTAAAGGAGCTTCCCATGAGAAGCTGCTCATGCTGGGACTGTTCCATTTATTCAATGATTCACTAGCGGAGGTGACCTGGCTGGGTGGGGAGTGGGGAGGTCGGAATTGGATTGTAAACCAGTGTTTGTATTTAAGGTGAAAGTGATAGTGTGAAAATTGTGCCGCAAACTGTGGACAGGCAGGAGGCATGGCTGATGTATGACATGTCTACTGTGTGGATAAATCAGTGATGAAATGTCTACTATGTGTATAAATGGGAAATTGCACATTTATACACATAGTAGACACGTCATCAGCCATTTATCACATGGATAACAGGATTTATCAGTGCAGATTTATCTCCACACCTATTGCATAAATCTGAGATGTTTACTAATATCATCTGCATATAGAGATATTAATTGTGTACAGTCATTGATTACTAGGTATTACTGAGTATTACTGGGTGTCCAAGACAGAAGAAGGCACTATGCCCATCTGTACTGTCTCCCATTCTGAGTGAGAATATTATTTACTGGACTAAGCAATCTGAAAGATTCCTGTCCAGTTCCCTTTTAAACAGGTTATTGTCTTAGGGTCCTCTATTTCAATGAGAATTAGGATGAGCTGGTTCCAGATTTTATCGTTCTTACTGTAAAAAACGTATCCCTTTTGTTAGTGTTTACTTTAGGAATGACCAATTGGTGATTATAGGATCTAAGATTCACTGTTCTGGAATTGTTTATAATGCCACATTTTGTACATAATTCTGGATTGTTTGGTATTTTGTGTAGTAACAAAAAATCTCCCCATAATCATCTTTTTTCTAGACTTAACAAATTAATTTCCTGAATAGGATCAGAATATGACATACCTGTTAATGTTGGAATAATTTTTGTTAGCCTATGCTGTATTACTTAAGGTAACTTAATGTCCTTTTTTAAGTATGGGGCCCGGAAAGGGGATGCATAGTCCATATACGGGCGTACGTATGATCTATACAGTGGAAGTAGATAGTGTTCTGATCTTGAAATGAACCCTTTCCTTGTACATCTCAACAGTGGGTTTGCTTTCTGGGTTGTGATTCTACAGTGATTGTAGGGCATAAGATTGTTGCTTATTATAATTCCTAAGACCATCTTGTTTTCTACAGCCTTTAATGTAGTATTTCCATGGTAATATGTTTTGTGTGGATTATGTTTGCCCAGGTGGAGTACTGTACATTTCTCTGTATTAAACCTTGTCTTGTTTTTCTGTGCCCATTTCTCAATTTTGAGATCTCCCACTAGGGATAGATGTTTCTCCTCTGAGTCCACTTCTGCACTAATCTTTGTGTCATCAGCAAACTTCCCTACATTAATATTTATATCTTGATGTAGATCACTTATATAGATGTTAAATAAAATGGGTCCAAGCACAGACCACTGTGGCACTCCACTAGTAACTGGTCTCTCCTCGGAGAGTATCCCAGAGACTCTCACCACCTGTGATCTGTCCATAAGACAGCTTTCTATCCATCTTACTAATAGATGGCTTATGCCAATTTTTTTAAGTTTAACAACCAGTTCGATGTGAGGGATAGTGTCAAATGTCTTTTGGAAATCGAGGAAAACAACATCAACTGGGGCATCTTTATCCAAACTACAACTGACCTGTTTATAAAAATGTATTATGTTGGTTATACATGATCTTCCCCTTACGAACCAGTGTTGTGTGGGGTCCTGAATCCCTAGTTCCCCAAAAGCTGCCTCGAGTTTAGCTTTGAGTAATCTTTACATGACTTTACATGGGATAGAAGTTAAACTGATTGACCTGTAGTTGCCTACCAAATCTTTACTCCCTTTTTTAAAAATCTGTGTTACAGTGGCTCTTTTCCAATCTTTAGGGACATGGCCAGATTTTATTGATCAGTTGAACAGTATTGTCATTGGTAGGTTCCATGTCATAATAGCAACAATGGAATGGTGACTCATGTAGCATCGAGTATATTTTGCCAAATCCGAATATCGCTACACACCCAAAACAGCAAACCCCCACATGAGAGACGGCACTGCAAACATTACAAGGGCCACAAAATGTATCAATATTTAATGTGGGGGTGAAAGACCCCATACCCCCTGAATTATTATAATCAACTCCAGGGGAGAGTGGACACTGGGGGAAAGGGGAATTCACAGAAGGGGGGCTACCATTACTGGGGCACCACAGTTGGGGGAACAGGGGACAGAGAACAAAAAAAATTGCAAATACCCACTCCAAGTTACAAAAATAAATACCTGCAACCAGTCCCGAATCCACAAACCTCAGCATCACAGGCAGCAACCCACTCCAGCACTCCAGGCAGCCAGCCCAGCAGCAATACACAGCACTACTCCATTTAACCCACAACGTCACACCATCCCCAATGTCACAGCATCCCCCACTCCCTTCAGTCGTCTTCACTGTTCTTTCCTCCCACACTCGCTATTCCCATTCATCGCTAATCCTCCATTGTCACTGTTTTGTTAGGTGCTCATACTGAGTCTCTCATATATGAGTAGCTCAATTTGCATCACCTTCATCACTGGATATCTCACTGGTACGCTTAAGTGGCCTGCCAGTTCTTTGATAAAACAAAGAGCTTATCTCATCTGGACCTGGGGCTGAGTTGGATTTTATGTTTTTATGGCCTCTTTGATTTCATTCCTGGAGAACTGTATTGATGTCATAGTACAGTTGTCCTATTCAACTGTTTCACCATTTTTGTTGTTAAATACTGTACAGAAAAAATTGATCAGTTCCTCTGCAATCATCTCTGGCTCATATATAGTTTCCCTTTTTTTTAATTTTATTGGACCTACTGTATTGCCTCCAGACCTGTTATTATTTATATATAAAAATAAAGACTTTTGGTTGTCTTTCTATGAGACATTTTGAATTCTACCTTTTTCCTCTGTGTTTTAATCTCTTGTTTGGTTTTCCTTAGTGCCTCCTTACATAGTTTTTTTTTATTTTGATCTGTTGGTTTTAGTTTTACCATTTTGTAAGCTTTTGCTTTTTTCTTAATTAATTTTTTGAGGTGTGTGGTATACCATATACAGTAGTAGCCACAGACACTGCAAGCTATTTCCCAAAATTTCTGTGATAGTTCCAGAGATATCTGGTGTTTTTTGCATTTAAACAGTAGGAGCAGCTGAGAGAAACTCATCAGAAATTTCACAAAATATCTGGAAATAGCTTGCAGTGTCTGAGGCTACCACTGTACTATTCCTTTTATTCTGGATGTGATCTTATAGCTGCTCCTAGTGGTTCAATATATAATGCAAGTAGCAATGGGGAATTGGGCAACCCTGCTTGGTCTCCCTAGTCAAGCAAAAAAGATCTGAAACTTCTTGGTTTGTTTTCTCTCTTGCTTTAGGTTTATTGTAAATAGTGCATATCCAGTTTAAAATAAGCTCTCTGAGACCATATCATTTAACAGTCTTAAATAAAAATGGCCAATATACCTAGTCAGAGGCCTTTTCAGCATCCAATTATAGGACTGCCAACCTAGCCTCTGAATAGATATCAACAATGTTGATTGTGTATCTAATACTATGTTGCACCCTCCTCCTCTCAATGAAGCCCATTTGATCTTCATGAATAATAGATAGCAAAACTTTACTTACCCTATTAGCAATTATTTCAGTAAAAGTGTTATAATCTATGTTTTACAGAGATATATGTCTATATGATTTTTTAGATATGGCTGATTTATCCTTTTTCAGAATCAAGGAAATTATGGCTTCATTAAAGCAAAGAGGAAGTTCACCTTTAATATTTATTTCTGAGAAGAGGTTTAATAAGAGAGGAGCCAATACCAATTCCAAATTCTTATGGAATTCTGAAAATCCATCAGGACCTGGTGATTTCCCATTTAATAAATTGTAACCTGTTCAATTTCCATTAATGTAAGATCTAAATTGAGTGTATCTCTATCATTTATAGAAATCAATGCGAGAGTAAGATCATCTAAAAGTTATCTATTTCTTGCAAATCTGGAGCACTGTACATTCAGGGGTATATAAAGATCTCTGTAAAAATCAGTGAAGGTCTGACTGATTTCTTTTAGGTTGGTAATTTTTGTACCATCAGATAATTCAATCATATTTATTGCCCTATAGAACTGTTCACAATGAGATTGTACAGCTAATAATTTGTCTATGAGATCAGAGAATTAGGAATATTTAGCCCAGACTTTCAACATACTTTTTTCTGCTTCTAGATTGGTGTATATGTTGTAGGAACAAATGCAAAAAAATGAGCATCCACCAAAGGCCAAACACCACACAGATGACTAAATTATTCCATCATTTATTAAAATTTTATGCAGTGTACAACATCATGGGTCAGAAGTGGAAAAACTGCAATTACATTAAGACAGAAAAAACTAACGTTTCATAAGGAAGCTCCTTGCTTCATCAGAGTTAGGTGCATGCGCTTACAAAACCACCTCTTATAGTGCACATTAAGTAGCTGATTAAAATAGACATGTTTTTGTTATGCAATATCCATATCATAGAATTAGCCCAAATGGACTGCACCAGGTACACTTAATCAATTTGAGTTCAGAGACACATGAATGAAAAAAGCTCATCCATATACTGGCAACCTCATTACATATAATTGCTGCTACCTCAGCCTAGAGAAAGATAGTCAATTATTCCACGTGGCACAACATACTGTACAGTAGAAAGCTTTATTAAATAGCATGCTTTTCTTATTCACATTACATCAAAGGCATTTGTTAAATAGTTATATTTATATTAATGCTCTTAAAAAAGGGACATGCATTTCCTTTAGCCTTTTACATCCAACAGAGGTATTCACTATATAAGCACCTTTAAAATGTGAACACATAAGCAATTCATCCAGATATATTTGTAAATAAAGTAGAACTTATTCAAGAAGGCAGAGAGATCGATTGCATCATTCAGGCCCCTATTATTTCTAGCCCTTAAATTGTAAATCCAATAAATTTCCCTTTGTCCTATATTCTTTTCCTGCCCCCCAAAGTCCCACATTCACTTGTTCTTTATCAGTAAAGTGGTTCTCATATATACATTGCCTATGGTTATTAATGTGTTTTACAATGGCATAGCTTTTGTACCCATTCTGAATCACACAAACATGTTCTACAGTTCTTGTTTTAAACATCCTGGCTGTTCTCCCCATGTAGAAATGACTGCAGCTGCAATTTAAAAGATACACTGCCCCCTGACTTTTTACAAGTTCAAAATTGTTCAATTTCAACATCCTGCCCCGTAATGGAGCTCACAAAGCTTTTACACTGCTTTATGTTTTTGCAGATTGTGCACATTCCACACCTAAAATTTCCCTTCAGGAGTGGAGGGGGTAATCAAGTGCAAGCTATTTCAGTTTGTTCAGGCTACATACTGGGAGCTACCTTATCTCAAATATTTCTGGGTCTCCTAAATACAACATTAGAGCCATCATTAACAATCAGATCCAACTTTGGCTCCAGTTTCAATATATCCCAGTTTTGAACTATAATATTCCTAACTTCAATGGACTGAGTGGAAACTGTGGTAACAAAGGGGCAAAGTTTATTGTTGTCCATTTTAACTGTAGGGACAAGTGTCTGTGATCTATCCATCCTAGAGACCACAGTAACATCATCAGAGACTGATCTATTGCTATAGCCTTTCTGTTCAAAGCTGGTTATCTGGTTCTGCTTGCTTTGAAGCAAATTTGTTTTGTCCTAATAAGCTGACCCTTGGGTGTATTATAAGTGGCATGGTGAGGGTGACAGCTACCAAACATTAGCAAGCTGTTGTGGTCTGTTTCTTTTTGGCGACATGAAGTGCAAATATCACCTGCCGCATTCCTATACATTTTTTAAGTCTAGAAACACTGTTTCATTTGGATGGATACTTTGCTTGAATTTCAAACAAGTTCTAGTACTTTCTAGCCATAGCACAAACTGATTCAATTGCTCCCATGACCCTTTCCAAACTATAAGCAGATCGTCAATATAGCACCACCACAAGTCCAAAAATGGAAAAAATGGATTTGTGGTGGTGCTATATAGAATCTCCTCCCAGTGTGCCACAAACAAACAAGCATAACTGTGAGCCATAGTGGCCTCCCATCACAGTACCTCTAACTTGCCTGTAAAAATCTTTTTTGAACAGGAACATGTGTTTTTGTAAGCACTAAGAGTGCCAGCTCTAACAAATACCAAGTAGGCAAAGAGATCACACTTTCTTCCATTCTCTGGTCCAAAAGATATTCAATGGAGGTCAGTCCCTCAGAGTGAGGGATAACAGTATATAAAGAATCTATATCCAGGGTGGCAAAAAACACCTTTCTTGGAAATCCAGATTCTCCATTAAATTGATTACCTCCATCGAATCCCTAATATAGCATCAAGCTGACTTAACAAAGGACTGTAAATAATTGTCCAACAAACATGGGCAAGGGCTCAGTTAGCTATCCAAGACCTGAAATTATCAGTCTACGAGGAGGCTATTGTGCATTTTTGTGTAATTTGGGCAGAATATATATAACCGGCACTACTGGATGTGCAACAGTTAGAGCCCTACATTCCTAGTCTTTTTTTTTTCTGTGTATATATGTTGTACTATTCTCCAGTAGATAATACTTTCCTCAAATCCTGATCTGAGGCTGGAAGCTGTTGTTGGGTTTCTGTTACTAATAATTCTTGTTTGAATAGTTTCAACTTTATCTGATTTTGTTTTTTCTTAAAACTGGCAAAAAAGATTATCCTGTTAGACAAACGTTTCGGACAAAATTCTTCATCAATGTGAACACTGCATCAAATAAATAACAGCCTGCTGTGTTCTTTTCAATATGTATTTTATAATCTTTTGCTGCCAGTACCTATTCCTTTTATATGTGTATTCGTTCTGGCATGATCTTGGCAGTGCTTAAAACTTTCTTCTGCCTTGTAATTTGTTTTAAAAAAGATTTTTGTACTCTGATGTGGCAGCTAGACCTCCTACTTTCTCTTAATGGAGACCCTGCACAACTCATGCAAATGGAGCTGTAATGACATGCAAATGACCCCATTTGAGCCTTACATGCGTAATGGCCCCATTTATACATCCAGATCTGAATATCTGGAAATTGTGCCTGGTGCATCTCCAGTTGCGCTGGCACATTCCCATTCCAGGTATGCAGGCCTGTCTGAGGGATGTGCCAGAGCATTGTATTTGCTCCATGCACATACTTTGATATATTCAGAAGAGATGCGCCACAGCACATCTCTTTTCAATATATCCCTTTATTGTTCCCAGGTCAACTCAGTTGCACTGAGCAACCACTTGCGTCATTGCCTGGTGCAATTCTGAATATCAGGCCCCACCAACATATTTCCCCTTATATCCCCAGCAAAAAATTCCCCCTCCTTTACCAAGGAATACCTCCTCCCCATAAATCCAAAGCTAGAGAACTATATTTAGAATGGCTATAGTCTTCAATCCCATCCAAAAACTCGTTGACCCACCCCCCACTTGTCTTCAAAGTGGTCAAACGATAAGCTGTATGCAAGATGTACTGAGCTAACCTCTAGGGAGAACTTAACAAAAATTACTGACCCTTCCTACTTTTTAATCTTAAATTCCTGAACTGGAACTAGTCCACCTCTTTGCTCATTTATAACCATTATATTCAATGTAACAATATTATTATTATTATTATCATCATCATCATCATTAATCTTCCCCCTTTTTCCTCTTTATCTTATCTATATATATATTAAAGGGATGCTTTATAGTTAGGATTGGATCAACACATCTCTGTTAAACCCCAATTTTTGCACCTTAATAACTTCGGCGTACTTTGACACATTAGCACAAAATGTGGCATGTTCAGTCAGGCTGCCAGAGTCTCAAAACATGAAAAGTTTTGTGCTGGCGTCTTGTACGGTTTTTGAGATATGGAGTGCTAAAAACAGAAAAGAAAACACTTTTTTCCCCAAAACTTAGCAAGGGTTTTTTTGCTGTCATCTGCAGTCTAGACAGTATAACATTTTTTCATGAAATTTTCAGAGATGATGGGGTCTGTGCCAAGGGTGTGCCTTTGGATGGTTAGGTGAAAAAATATCATACTGTTTTTGAATATAATGATTTTTGGGATAGCAGCTAGACGAGCAGGTAAAAAAAAACAGTGTGATCAATAAAACATTCACAAGTGTTAACGGGTCACACTTTACCGTTCAGGTATAGAGAAAAAATGGTCATGAAAGGTAAAAAACATACAGTGCCTGGTTATTTGCATGATTTATTTGCTGTGCTGAAAAAAAAAAAACCTCTCAAAATGGCTGCCATTTTCTTTTTACTGTTTTCACTTAGAAAAATACAAAGTACAGTTATGTATTTAAAAAAAACATCTGAACCTAGCTAAACGGGTTTTGTTTAGCTAGATTCTGATATTTGTTTTTCACAATAAGGCCCTGAAATACATTTTCTGGGCACCCAAACTCCCAGTTGCCCATCTTAGTGAGAGGAGCCCTTCACCAGTGTTCTCTGTATGAGAATAGCAGGACTTTCTTGACTTCTGCAGGCACAGCTGGAACTCATGGTGTGGGCTGCAGTGACAGCAGTGAGCTGCCATTTCCCTGGTGTCTAGTGGCACCCCCCCCCAAGTGCCAAGTGCTGTTTCCAGTTTCATCAAAGATATAATGTTAATGCCACCGTATTTAAGCAAGACCTTTTATGCAATATTGTGAGTCTGAAGTTTACTATTAAGTTGTAGTAACTATCTACAAGCTGACTTCTGAGTTAAATTGTAAGCCACATCTGTAAAATGTGCAGCAGTTATAACAGTTGTTACAGTTTTAACATTACATCATTTATAAAGCTTTTTACAGAGCTAGTGCCACGTCGACTTGTGGTGGACAATCACTTCCTAATCTACTTAAAAACAGAAATTTCTGTGTATGTATTACTAACTCAGTGCTAACTACTGGGTAATGGTTAGGAAAAAACTTAAGCTTTCCACTAGCTGCTCTAGGCTTGTTTATTGCGCCACGCATAATGGAAATGAATAAAAGACTAAATCCCACTTACTTATTTTGCAAACATACATGAGGACTTATAAGCAGTGAGGAAATGCTGCTATTAGTTCCCGCTATACTGGAAGTACCATGTTTGTATTGCATCCTGTATAGAAATACCAGTTTTCATGCCAAAACAGTAAACAGTGTGCTTGAGCTTGTCGGCAACTGCTCTGCACTCTCAAACTGAATTGTATTCTATGCTGAAAATTGCTAAGAGATTTGAAAATGCCCTTACTAGTACAATATCTGCCAGTGTTGACTTGCTTTAATCTCTGAGAATGGCCGTGAGGCTGTTGTACCCACGGCACGTGATGCGGACAACAGAACATTGTAATTATATACTATAAAGCTGCCCATACACTAAACCATCTATAAAAACTCCTCACTTTTTAATTGACCATATCAACAGATCTTTTATCAAAGTCAGTGATGTCTGTAAGTGGCTTGGTTGGAGTCAGACTTCTTCAGCAGTATGGCTAAATTTCAAAATGCAATCAAAAAACCTTTTATGTCTTTCTAGCAGCGTGTCTAGTGGTGCACTCTACCCTCCAATGCCCAACCCCATAAATTTCAAGTTTATCCCTGGTGTCTAGTGGCACTCTCTCCCTCCGATGGCCATCCCCATTTATGTTCATGGTTGTCCTGGTGTCTAGTGGCACCCCCTCACCCTGTGATGTGCATCCAACTCTGAAAAGAAGAAAACTGTCCCTTGTTATCTTTTTTTATCTGTAAGAAAAGGTCCATAGGTGATGCAACTAGCCCCCACCCTGACCTCCCACTAAGCACCAACCACCCTGCACCCCTCCAGACCCCCTCACATACACTCATTCATCTGAACAGATTCCACTGTAAAGATTTACTGTCCAATGGAAGACACATTCTTGATGCGGGAACCGGTGACTGCTATATGAATAAGCATTTGTCAATGCTGAATGTTGGCTTAATGGCATTGGCATTGGTAGTGCAGGAGTTAGAGAGATGCATAATAGGAATGGTAGTGAAGTACTGAACTAATGCCACCCCCCATCCCCACCCCTGCAGAGACTGAAAGGTGTTGGGGGTGTGCCTTTGGGTCATCAGCCATAACGCTTAAGCCATTCCACTTCACCCCAACCTGCAGACAGCAACAGGTGTCGCAGTATGCCTTTGGTCTTCAGCCTTATGCCCACCCTATTTCATAAGGAAATAAGCTGAGATGGGTGCAGTATAGGAGAATGGGGTGAACAGTGAGGTTGAAGACCCCAGAATCCTACTCGATGCCTGTCGTGACTGCAGGTGGCTTTGAGAACTCTCCATAAGCATTCACGGCTGATGAACCTAGGTCACATCCCATACCTGTCAGTCTCTACAGGGTGGGGTGTTACAGTGAAACCCTAACACCCCTGGTGTTTGTTGGTATTTTTGCTCCAAATTTTCAACATGGGCTTTTTGGGATCCCACCTCATGAAAAGTGGCACTATTATTTTCTTACTCAATCCTGAAAGGTGATTTCACACAGCAACTGCACGGTTCAGTGCCACAGGTGCACATTTTTGGCAGGATGTGAAAAATGACAGCTGTACTTTTCATGAGGGTGTGTGAAAAATGGCAATGTTGAAATTCTGGAGTGAAAATTGTCAAGGAGAGGCTGGGGGGACCTGGAAAAGTCAGGGTGCCTGGACAATAGACAGCATGGATTCGTCCCGGGGAAATCGTGTCAGACAAACCTTGTGGAGTTCTATGACTGGGTGATGAGTGTCTTGGACCTGGGTAGACCAGTGGACATCCTCTTTCTAGACTTCAGCAAGGCATTTGACTCTGTTCCTCATGAGGGCCTGTTGGATAAGCTGGGAGAAATGGGGGTGGGAACAGATGATCAGATGGATAGGCAATTGGCTCCAGAGACTGGACAGAGGGTCGTAGTTGGTGGGATAGTCTCATCCCCAAGTAGGGTCATTAGTGGGGTCCCACAGGGATCAGTCCTTGGGCACCTCCTGTTCAACGCCTATGTCTCTGACATAAGACAGGTATCAGGAGTGAGATGAGTCTCTTTGCAGATGACTCAAAACTGGGGGTGGTGGTGGATGGGGAGGAGGGGAGGGTGGCCCTACAGAGGGACCTGGAGGCTCTGGAAAGATGGTCTAGAAAGTGGAAGCTGAGGTTCAATGCAGGGAAATGCAAGGTACTGCACATGGGGGCCAGAAACCCGGGCCAAGTGTACACCCTTGGGGGGGGAATGCTACAAGTCTCGATGGCTGAGAGGGACCTGGGGGTGGTGGTGGATGTCAAGATGAACAGCTTGGAGACTTGTAGGAGGGCATCAGCCAAGGCCAACAGGATGTTGGGATGCATCGCTACGGGGAGCACTTCCAGAAGGAGGGAAGTGATACTCCCTCTGTATAACTGCTTGGTGAGGCAGCACCTCGAGTACTGCATGCAGTTTTGGAGGCCACACTTAAAGAGGGACATTAAGCTCCTGGAGAGGGTCCAGAGGAGGCCAACCAAAGTGATTTGGGGCTTGGGGGACAGGACCTATGAGAAGAGGCTCGAAGAGCTAAATATGTACACATTGGAAGAGAGAAGGGACCAGGGGGACATGATAGAGGTCTTCAGGTATATGAAGGGGGCAAATAGGGGAGGAGCAGGCAGGGTGCTTCGAAGGAAGGAGGAGGGGGCCACTAGAGGCCATGGGTGGAAGCTGGAGGGGGGAAGATTAAGGGGAGAAAGGAGAAGGTGCTACTTCACCGAGAGGGCGTTGGAGCCATGGAATGCGCTGCCTAGGGGGTTGGTGGAGGCAGAGATGGTGGAGGGGTTCAAGAGGGGGTGGGACAGGTACAGGGGAAGGGTTCTGGAAGCAAAATCCAATGCAGCGAGAATATCCTGAACTGGGAAGAGAGAAGCCAGAGAAGGTGAGGGGGGCAGCAAGGTCAGCTCCCATGGTGGGGGCTGACAAAACGAGCAGATGTGAAAGACCGTTAGGCCTATTCTGCTGGTATTTTCGTATGTTTAGTAAAATATGAAACATTGGTGAAGTTACGAGCATGCATAGAAACTGCACAACACACGCCCGTAATGCAATCAATTGTTGGATTTTTTCACCAAATTTTCAACATAGGCCTTTTGGGACCTCCCCTCATGAACTGTGGCACTGTGATTTTGTTATTCTGTCCCAAAAGTTGATTTCCCACAGTGACTGCGACATTCTGTGCAACAGGTGTGAAAACATGTTTCAGGCAGGATGTGAACAATGACAGCTGTACTGTTCATAAGGAGGTGTGAATAAATGGCAATGTTGAACATTTAGAGTGAAAATATAAAAAACTGATCAAGTTACTAGCATGTGTAGAAACTGCACAAGGCATGCTCATAACACAGTCATTTTTAGGAATTTTTTCACCAGATTTGCAACATGGGCTTTTTGGGCCCCCCACATCACGGACAGTGGCACTGTCATTTCATTAATCAGTCCCAAATGGTGAGTCTGTGCAGTGACCGCAAAGTCACCTTTTGGGACTGAGTAATGAAATGACAATGACATGTTCATGAGGTGGGGTCCCAAGCTGCCCATGTTGAAAATTTGTGGCCAAAATTCCTAAAAATGGCTGAGATATCAACATAAGTTGAAACTCCCATTCATTTGATTCTTCAGTTTGCTGGTCGGCTTTGAAGAGTGCAGACGTGTCCCGCTCCACAGAAGATTGCTGCTCTCAACCTCCAGAGGTAAGTATGGAGGAATGGGTGATGCAGTAGGTGGGTGCTCAGTGGGAGGGTGGGGATGGGGAAGGGGCACTGGGGAGACTATGAGGACCGTTTTCTTTTTGCAAACTAAAAAAACACTGAGGGACAGTTTTCTTAATTTACAGGTTAAAAAAAAAAAAACTTTGGGGTACACTGGGGTGGGCTCCCAGTGTACCACAATGTAGGGGGGAGATACATGCCGACTTGGGGATTGGGCACCCAATATCAGCTTTCTGGCGAGTGTGTGGCAGGTGGCAGGAGTCGCCAATATGGAAAGTTGCATGGGGGCTGATTTATTTATTGAAATGTTTCACCAGGAAAGGCACAGTGAACAAACAGTACCCCAATTCCTTAGTAACTAGGCCAAGCTGATCCCACAGACCTTCATCATGTAGGGTCCTATAAACCAGGCATATATCCCACCTAAGTCTCAGAAACTCCAGGGAGTACATCCCTAGCTCCCCCAGTCTCTCCTCATATTCCTTACCTCTCAGTTTTTGGATCACTTGCGTAGCCTTCCTCTGTATCCTTTCTATTGCTTGGATCTGTGTTTTATAGCCCGGAGGCCAGAACTGTACACAGTATTCCAAGTGCAGTCTAACCAGTGAGGTATACAATGGCATTAGCACTTTTCTATCCCTGTTCTTGATGTGTCTGATAATGCAATGTAATATGTTACCAGCCTTCTTTACCACCATGCTACTTTGTTGTTTGAAATTGAGATCTTGTGTGATTCTGATTCCCAGATCTCTCTCTTATCAGATTACTTTTAAGATATTATCATTTAGCATGGAACATGTCTTGCTATTATTTATCCCGAAGTGCATAATGGTGCATTTTTCCATGTTAATGGACAAACTGTTCTTCCTAAACTGATCTTCCATCTTACCTAAAGCCCCCTGTAATAAGACATCATCCTCTGAGCAGTTTAAGCTTTTACCTAATCTGGTATCATCTGCAAATTTTGATACCCAGATATCATCTTTAGAAGACATTGTCGAGATGTAGATGTTGAACAAGCACGGTCCCAGTACCAGCCCCTTGGGTACTCCACTGGTCACCACCTGACCATTTTGAATAGGATCTCCTAACACAAACCCTTTGTTTTCTGTTGGAAAGACATGATGCTATCCAGCAGGTTAAGGTCCCCTGAATGTTGTGCTCTATAAGCGCATCCACAAGTTCCCTATGTGGGACCTTATCAAACGCCTTAGAGAAGTCAAGAAAAATAACATCCACTGAGTCCCCACCATCAAGTGCCTTGCTAAATTTACCGTAAAAATAAAGAAGGTTCATTTGGCAGGAATGGCCCTTCGTGAAACCATGTTGTATGAAGTCAATGTCCCCTGCCTGATGCATATACTCGATTATATGGTCCTTAATGACATCCTCCAAGACCTTACCCAGCACAGCAGTCAGGCTGATAGGCCTGTAATTCTCCACATCCTGCCTTGAACCCTTTTTATGTTGGCTCGCACCTGCACACCAGACAACATATTGCATTAGTAGCAGATTTGGAGGTGCAGTCACTGTTGGGCGAATGCAGGGCATGCATTAGTAGGTGCGTCCCTCTTTCCCCGATAAGCCAGCATGCAGGTGCCACACCAGGAATACATAATGTGGTGAGCACATCTAAGTAAAGGTCCACTGCAATGAGAGCAAAGCTTGTCATACACAGCGACACCTCCCAATGTGCCTTCCCTGGTGAAACATTAGAGTAAACATGGCTGCACACTGCCTGCCACAATGCCGGCTTCAGGGGTGCCCAGTCCCCCTGTTGGCATGCCCTGACCAAGTTTATGTGCCAACAGGGGAGCCCACTCCCCATAGGCATAATGCACCCCCCCATTTGTTATGTACCAAGGGGGGTGCCCAATCTCCCTAGGCTCTTGCCCTCCCTTTGGTATGTGCTGACAGGGGATGCCCAATCCCCCATCGGCTAGCCCCCCCAAACACTCAAGATGGCACACTGGAAGCCCACCCCAGGGTGCCAATGCCCTGTAAAAAATTCCTGCAATGTTTTTTTTTTTTTAACCTGTAAAGAAAGAAATGGTCCTCACGGTCTGTCCAGCTCCTGCCCCAACCTATACCCACCCTCTGCGCACCCTGCCTCCCCACACCTCCCTCACCCCATACTTACCTCCAGAGTCCAGCACAATGATCTTTGGTGGACCGGGAACACGTCTGCACTCTTCAAAGCTGACCGCAAACTGAAGAAATGCCAGTAAGCTGTATAATGGCATAAATAGGGTTTTTTCAACTTTGGGGCATATCTCAGGCATTTTTTGGAATTTTTGCACCAAATTTTCAACATGGGGTTATTGGAGCCCCTTCTATGGATTCAATCACTGTCATGGCATTATTCCATCCCGAAAGGTGATTTCACAGTCACTGCGTGGAATCACCTTTCAGGACCGAGTAATGAAGTGACAGTGCCACTGTTCATGAGGGGGGCTCTCAAAAAGCCTATGTTGCAAATTTTGTGAAAAAAATTCAAAAAATGGCTGTTTTACAAGTGTGTGTGTTGCACTATTTCCATGCACGCTCCTAACTGCGTGAATTTGAAATATTTTCACTCCAGATTTTCAAAATTGGCATTTTTTTACATCTCCTTATGAACAGTACAGCTGTCATTTTACATATCCTGGTCAAAATGTGTTTTCGCACATCCGGAGCAGAATAGCGCGGTCACTGTGCAAAATCAGTTTGAGAAAATGATGGTGACACTGTTCATGAGCAGAGGTCCTAAAATGCCTATGTTGAAAATTTGGAGATGAAAGTCCATAAAACGACTGTGTTACAAGCGTGTGTTGTGCAGTTTCCACACACCCTTGTAACTTTGCAAATTTGCAATATATTCATGCCAGATTTTCAACACTGGCATTTTTTCACACCTCCTTATGAACAGTACAGCTGTCATTTTTCACAACCTTGCCCAAAATGTGTTTCTGCACCTGTGGTGCACAATGGCATGGTCGCTGGGGGAAATAAACTTTTGGGATAGATTAACAAAATCACAGCACCACTGTTCATGAGGGGAAGTCCCAAAATGCCTATGTTGAAAATGTGGTTAAAAAAATTCCCCAAATAATTGGGTTACGGACGTGTGTTGCTCAATTTCTATGCATGCTCATGACTTCACCAATTTTTCATATTTTCATTCCAGATTTTCAGCTTTGCCATTTTTTTACACCTCCTCATGAACAATACAGTTGTCATTTTCCACATCCTGCCCAAAATGTGTTTTCATCCCTGTGTCACCAAATGGCATAGCCGCTGTGCAAAACCACCTTTCAGCTAACAAACTGATTGTGCCACTCTTCATGAGGTGGGGTCACAAAAAGCCTATGTTGAAAATTTGTAGTGAAAATACCAACAAACGCCTACAAAGTTAGGGCTTCCAACTGTAACACCCCACTCTCTAGAGATTGCCAGGCGTCAGGGGTGTGACTTGAGATCATTAGCTGTAATGCTTATGCCATTCCACCCCCACCCTGCAGCCAGTGACAGGCATCGAGGTGTGCCTTGGAGTGTTCAGCCCTAAAGTTCACCCCATTCTCCTATACTGCACCCGTCTCAGTGTATTTCCTTATGGAATGGGGTATGTATAAAGCCCAAAGACTCCAAAGCACACCACAACACTTGTCAGTGTCTACAGGGTTGGGTGAGGTAAAATGGCATGAGCGTTATAGTTGACGTCCCAAAGGCACACTCCAGTGCCTGTCAGTCTCTGCAGGGTGAGCATGGGGTTGGCGTCAGTTCCATACCACACTGCCATTCCTATTGTGCATCTTTAACTCCTGCACTACCAATGCCAATGCCAGCAAGACAGCATTCGGCATTGACAAATGCTTGTTATAGATTGGCACAACGTTCACCTGGTGTCAGACCTCCAACACTTCTCCTCAGTCAAGAGATGCTTGAAACAGCATAGTCAGAGGCCCTGCCAATCCTACCACCAATTCCCTGATGAGTCTGGGGTGTAGGTCATCAGGCACCTGAGCCTTGTTTTGATCCAGCCTTAATAATCTTTGCCTGATGTCATCTACGCTTAGAAGGAGTCTGTCTTCATTTGTGGTAAATTAGTGTGTTTTTGATGCTACTGTTTTGCTATTGTATACTGTTATAAAATAATTATTATAGCTCTTGGCCATTTCACTGTTGTCTGCAACTAACTTGCCTTCTTGGTTTTCAAAGGGGTCCAATAGTCTTGGATGCTTCTCTCTTGTTATTAACACAGGTGTAGAATGATTTTTGTAGTTGTCTTTTACTGTGATTGCCAACCTGAGTTTGTAAGATTTCCTAGCTAAGTTTATGCATCTTTTAGATTCCTCAAGGTTTTTTTTGTAGTAATCTCAGCTGGCCTGGTTCCCACTGGTTTTTGCCCTTATGTAAGCCCTTTTTTTCTTTTATCTTTGAGTATTCATTATTAGTATTTGGGTATTCGGGAGATATGATTTAAAAAAGAAATAAAAAAGAGAAAAAACAGCCCTCCACCCTTCTCCCTAGCCCAAATCCTTAAATTAAACCCCCTGCCCCCCTACTCTCTGTTAGAAACCCAATCCTATCCTCCAACCCCCAGCACCCACAATTTTATATTTTAAGTAGTTACATCCTCTGTGATGGGTGACCAGCAGAACTCATATGCCTCTACAGCTGGCAGCCATCTAAGCACTCATTTTCACTAAAAGAAAAGTAATTCCCCCCACCCTTGCAGCACCCCTTGACCACTCTCCTCCCACTATCAACACCCAATTTGAATTAACTTGCCAATGGGCCATCTCCAAAGGACAAGAAGGCAACCAGCACCAACTTATCCTTCTCCATGGACATCTGCCATCTGCAGAATGAAAGCACTCCCATGCTTGCTCGCGCTGTATAGTTACCCAGCTGATCATGTGATATGCTGGTTTCACTATATAGAATGAGCAAGCCCAAGAGCATTTTTATTCTTCAGAAGTCAGCCAGCTGTGTAGGAGGGTGGGTTTGCACTGGCTGTCTTCCACTTAATTCAAAAATTGGGAGCTGGGGTAAGTAAGGTTGTTGAAGATTGTTGCAAGGGTGGGTGGATGGGGGAAATTACTTATTTTTTCGTGCAAACAAGCACCTAGATGGCAGCCGGCCATGGAGGTGGGCAGATTGTACCAGTCGCCCATTGTGAGAAGTGTAACTACTTAAATATAAAATTGTGGGTGGTGGGGGGAGCAGAGAAGATTGGATTTCGAACAGATGGTGGGGGGATAGGGACTTGAATCAAAGGATTTGGGATGGGGAAGAGGATGGAGGGCTGTTTCTTTTTCATTTTTTCTTTTTCTTAAATAATATTTCTTGAATAGAGATAGGCACGAATAGTGCATTATTTATGCTATTCAAGAGTACTATTCATTACTTAAATTAATCTTAAATAAAGCATCAGTAGTGTAATGTTAAACATAATGTGTGTAGGTCAAGCCCACCAAAGCAAATTTGAACACACAGGCTGTGAGTAGGTGAAAGAACACTTCCCACCTAGGATTTTTGTTGTTGTTGTTGAAATACATATTTTGTGCACCTGCACTCTTCAGTCCAGCTCTCCAAAGGATTCCGCAGCACCTCCTATAGGCCCTACCGCATGTTCTATGACCCTCATGAAGCTGTGGTTTACAAACCCAGGTGAGGTTTGGGGTAGTGGAATGTACACTGACCTAACCCTAGTGGCACATTATGTGTGCACCTTGCTATATGTCCAGCTTTTTTATCCAATGTGTGTAAGTAAATAACATCATTTTTTGCACTTGCATTTAACCTTGTGGTTTATATCTGTACTGGTTTGGTTTTTGTGAGTGCGAGCTTTTTTGGACAGTTAGATTGTTTGCTTTATGCAGCACAGTATCTTGGGGTGACCCCTTTTTTGTTTTGTCAACTCTAATGACCCTATTTACATCACCCCTCTCCTGCCTCACCCCAGCCAATTCCCTACCCATCTTATTATGCCCCTTGACACTTCCTAGAGCTTCCATCTTTTTCAGAAATCACCTGTGAGGCACTGAGTCAAAGGCCTTGCTGAAAATGAAACAGGATAAATCCATGGCATGGCCCCCATCCAATGTCCTCATCACTCAGTCAAAGAAAACTATTAGGTTAGTCTTTTTTTGAAATTCACTGTTTTATTATTTTGACATAATAACAAGTAGGAAATGCAGATACCAGTACAGAACAGGACAACATCCCATCAGTGTGCAGAAACATAGCAATACTGAGACCAAAAATACCAACCCACCCTACCCACCCCATGAAGGTGCCACCTCTACCTCAGGTTAAACCTGAAGAACATTTATCCGGTACCATGGAGCGATACACAGTAGGACTCATTTAGCCACATGTAAACATCTCATAAAGGAAATGTCAGAGGATTCCAGATACAAAGTTCAATGAAGATACAAAGCGTATAACTTGCCCCATTTTTTGTTAAAAGTAGGCATAGCATGTCTGGAACTAGCTATTAGTCTTTCCAACTTGAAACACAAGGAGATTTCCTCCAACCACTCCTGGTAGGGAATAGCCACATGATCTAGCCAGTGACGGAGGACTAGCCTTTTAACTGCTATTGAGATCATGGCCATGTGAAATTTCCGTTCTTTAAACCTAATATTCGAATACAGGCCAATTATACAAACTTCAGCTGTGAATAGCTCCTCCAGACCCAAAATCAGATCTAGACTATCACAAATTGCTTTCCATAATGGGGCAACTTTAACGCATGACCAGAATATATGTAGTAAATTCCCCACTCCCTTACCACACCTTATGCAGCTAACAGATTTAGATCTGTCAAATTTAGCCAGCTTCGTTGGGTATAGTACATGTTATTTAATATGTAAAACTGAATAAGCCTATTCCTGTCTAAAGTAAGATATTTACACATCCTCCAAACCTGGCTCCAGGACATGGAGGGGCAGAGACCAGAGGCGCTCCATATATTGGAGCCATTTAGGCTCTAGGAATTTGTAAGCAAGAGATATTTGTATAGCTGTGCTTATGCTATGGGGATTTGTGACATAAGTCCTGAGTTGCCCAGGAAAGGCCTAATTCGAGAGGCTGTTCTCACCAACCCAAAATCTTTGCCTACCAGGTGTCTCAATTGATACATCTTGAATATGTTCTGGGGGGGGATATTCAGTTTTGTTAGTAATTCACCCGAAGAGCCAAGGGATCCCTGAATATAAAGATCTTCCACCAAGCAGTCCTGAATTTGTGGGAGCCATGCCCACGATAGCTTTTGACCCCCAATTTTAATATTAGGATTAAGTACTAGTGGTTGGCCTAGATCCTTAGTGTATGGGATTTTGAGAAAATTCCAGAACTGATTTAGAATTTTAATGGACAGCCCCATGACTGAATCTCGAATATCATCCGGTAAGGCAGAGTAGCTATAATAGAAAACATGTTGAGGGTCTATACTGTGTTCCTCTAATAGCTTAAGCTCTAGCTCTAACCACCTGGGTCTGTACTCTTCATTTGGAGGGCAGACCCATCTACCCAATTTAGCTAAGTGACTGGCCCAATAGTAAAATCCAAAGTTAGGCAAGCGAAGGCCGCCCTTATCCTTAGTCAAACAAAGCTTGAGAAAGGATCTCCTAACTTGTTTACCTTTCTAAATGAATTTGGACACCATTGAGTTTATTTTCTGGAAAAAGGACTTGGGAAGCCATACATTAAGAAGGTTCAGAGGATAAAAGATACGTGGAAGTATGTTCATTTTAATTATGCTGATACGCCCTCCTATAGCAAGGGGAAGGCTGTCCTGTCTGTTAAGATCCCTTTGGATTTTATCCACTAAGTCATCCAGATTAAGCTTCTTGGTCATCTCCTCATCCCGGGTTAAATGAATACCCAGATACTTAAGGTGGTTCGGGGCCCATTTCATGCCAAACTGAGATACACTGGTTTGGTGTAAAAGCGAATTGAGTGGGAATATTTCTGATTTGGATAGGTTCAACCTATAGTTAGCTATTTTACCAAATTGACTCACAATTTGTAGCACCTCCGGTAAGGAAGTTTCTGGGCTTACGAGATGTAAGAGAATGTCATCTGCAAAAACAGAGAGGGTCAATGCCCGTTGAGAAATGACACACCCTGATATCTTGGGTGATGTTTTGATGTATAGTAACAGGGGTTCTAGGTATAAGTTAAATAAATAAGGTGACAGTGGACAACCTTGGTGGGTACCAGAATGTAGGGAGAATCGAGATGAGAACACCCCATTACAGTAGACCTTAGCAGAGGGCGAACCATATATCGCCTTTATCCATTGAATGAACTTCTCTGGGAAACCCATTTTATCTAGCGTCAACCACAGGAACTCCCAGCTGACCCGATCAAAGGCCTTCTCTGTGTCTAAGGCTACTAGAGCCATGGGGGACTGGGACTCCTGGGCTGCACGAAAAATGTGGGCAAGAGTACGCATATGATCCAATGCTGACCTTCCCTGGACAAATCCTACCTGTTCCGGGCTCAACAGGGTTTGCCAAACCTACTTGATTCTCAGGGAAAGAATTTTAGTCAGAATTTTAATGTCGTAATTAAGTAGTGAAATAGGTCTATAGCTAGCTGGATCTAAATTGGGTTTGTCTAGTTTAGGAATTAAAATTATAGTAGCCTCCAGCAAGGAAGGGTCCAATGGTTCGGAGGAGAGAATATAGTTAAACAACTTGAGGAGAACAGGGGCAATCTCTTTACTGAAGGTTTTGTAAAAATTGGGAGAAAGGCCATCAGGTCCAGGGGACTTGTCCAGGGGAAGGTTCTTAATGACTTCCTCCACTTCTCTTAGGGTTATAGGGGATGAAAGTGATTCACACTGCTGCATCTGCAAACTTGGAAGGGGCAACCTTTCCAGAAAAGCAGCTATCTCTGAAATTGATGGTGGGGAAGCCCTGATACCATACAAATCCTGATAAAAGGCCTCAAGACCTTAGCTATGTCCCTTGGGGCAGTTTAATTGAGCAAGTCCTTCGCCTTTAAGGCAGGAATTAGTCTGGAACTTTCTACCTCCCTTAGTCTGAGAGCAAGTAGTCTCCCGGGCTTCTCCCCCTGGTCAAGGTATCTTGTTTTAGATTTTAAGATAGCATATTCTGTTTTTTCCTTAATCAGGTCTTCGTACTCATTTCTGAGTCTAAAAAAATTCTCTAAATCCATTTGAGAGCTAGTGGAAGAAAGAGCACTCTCTGCCTTTTTAAGCTGGTTAGCCAAAGAGTTAATTTTCTCCTCCCTCATCCTCTTTCTTCTAGAAGCCACTTTAATAAATTCTCCCTGAGAAAACATTTTAGTAAGCACCAAATTAAATCATCTCTGGAAATTGAGCCTTGGTTAATTTCTAGAAAGGACGAAATCAAAGACTTGAAGTGAGAAACTGTGTGTTTGTCCTTCAAAAGCTGCGTATTGAGCTTCCAGGAAGTATCTCTTTGACCCGGAGGGCTAGGTGATAACTTGATCCAAGCCATTGAGTGATCTGAGATAACAATCGGCTCGATACCAGTAAGGGAAATATTGGCTATAAGTACCGTGCTCACCAAAATGTAATCCAGTCTTGACCAGGATTTATGAATTGTAGAGTAGTAGGTGTAACTACGATTAGAAGGATTCAATAATCTCCAAGGGTCACCTAGACCCAATAAATCACAGAAGTCCTTGAGCGCCATTTGGCCAGGCGTGGGTGATTTTAGGGGTCTATAGGTTCTGTCTAGGACCTGTGAGGGAGCAATGTTCCAGTCCCCCCCTAATATGAATACCATTGGTAAAAGTTCACTTAATCTAGCTGTTAGCTGCATAAGGAAACTAGGATCACCCCCAACTGGACAGTATATGGCTCCCAGAACCACGTCCATGTTATTAAGTAATCCTTTCACTAATACAAATCTGCCTTCTGGGTCCTTAATACATTTCTCCAGAACAAATGACACCTTTCGCTTTATCATGATAGCCACTCCTTTGCTGATTGTAGACCCTTCGGAAACAAAAACCTGAGAGAAACCATAGCACCATAACATTTTAGCTTCTGAAACAAGAATGTGAGTTTCCTGCAGAAAGAGAATATCCGCCCCTACCAGAGAACAATTTAATAATATTTGTCTTTTCTTGCTTACCTCTCTAATGCCCCTGACGTTCCAGGTAGCAATTTTAATGTGGCCTAACACCATTTAACTGCAGTAAAAGAGGCAACTTGTTCAAATTGCACTCCATGGCACACACACCCAACCCCTGAGTGGTGTCACCTTCCGCCCACCCCCCCAGCACCCCCCTTCCCGAACAAACAGATCGTAGCCAGAAAAAATGTCCACTTGTAAACTTGAGTCCACATATCCAGTAACTGTATCTAAGATTACTACTACATCGAGATATTCAACATGCCAAATGATGTCTTCCCCCACCCTTTAAACTTACCCCCCATCCTCCAAAGTCCTCCTAAACTATTTACATTTGGGTCCCCATAGTACCAGAAGGCTATGTATAATCCAGTTGAAATACGATATCGAGACCCTAGCAGTACCTTAGCCCATAATAAGTTACTTTGGACCCAAAGTTTCTACCAAACATTGAGAGCCCCTCTAACTCGTACATACAGTAGCGGAAGAGCAAATTGGTCGCCCTACCTATGCTGGACTTAGACACCCTGTTTCCCCTATTAAGGCCGCGGTGCAGAATTCCCTCAAGCCTATCTCCCTCCCCGGGCCCCCTCCCCACCTTCAATCTAACTTGGCTTTATGTTAGCTCGCCTCGCATTCTGCTGTATTTATTTATTTATTGGCCCAGACTATTTACCCCATTGAGTGGTTTCCTGTAAAGGTCTTACCATCGATTCCACTCACTTCCTTCGTTTAGCCTACGAGAGGTCACGTTAGGGAATTCAAGCGTTACTGGCTATTCCCAATATTAAGGAGTTGAAATTGAAATTCAAGCCCTAGGAATTAGTTGGTACTTACCAACGATTCCCCTTCCACAGCTTAGGAAAGCCCTCTTCCCAGGAAGTCCCCGGCGGTGAGTGTGTAGACGGACTGAAACGGTCCTACCTCTAAAGGGGAACTCTGGAAACCACACCCGACACGTTAGTTCCCATATCCCCAGCTAGTGGCGTGAACCCAAGGCTCCAGAGTTTCAACCAGGCCTCCTAGGCCTCAGGGCCTACGACCTCACCTCCCGCCACCCCTGCATCCCGGCGTCCCTCCCGAGAGTCTCCCAGGTAAGAAAACAAATTAAATAAGGACACGAGTTATCCCATTCGAAGAAACATTAAATCAGTTCTCCTTAATTGGAAGACAGCTATCAGTAGACAAATTAGCCCAAGATAGCAAGTCAGTCCCCTTTGAAGAGATTCGGGAGTATGGTAGATAGATCAGGCAGCGCTTGCTCTGGATTCTCGTAGGAGTGCCAGACACCTTCCAGGGAAACCATCAATCTGGCAGGGTAATTCATCTTGAACTTGATTCCAGCGGCGATCAATTTCTTCACTATGGGATGGAAAGCTGTTCTCTTTTGACGGGTTTCATACGGGAGGTCCTGTGTAATCCGTATCTTGCTTTTGTCCCAGTAGATTGTTTCTAACTCCTTCACCTTCGACATCACATGCTGTTTCTCGATAAAACTAAGAAACCTAATGATGATCGGCCGGGGGCATTAGGCTGAGGCTTGGGCCTTAGAGAACGGTGTGCTCTCTCTATATGGTATTGCTGTTTAAGTGGAGAGGGGTCAATGATCTTGTTCAGTAGCAGCTGTACAAATTGAATGACATCTCCCCCTTCCTCTGACTCGGGCAAACCAAGGATCAGGATGTTGTTCCGTCTGCTTCTGCCCTCTAGATCTTCTGTTTTTAACTGTAATTTTTGCACTTGTTGCCGGAGTTTAATTATTTCTGGATCAGTTCTGCCCTTCCAGCTCTCAAGTGAAGAAGCCCTTGCCTCCATGTCCCCTACCCTCCTTGATAGAGCAGCAAAGTCACTCCTGATTGTTTTCACCTCACTAGATATTTCTTGCAGAGTTTCCCGAAAGGGCAGGAGCTCCTGAAGGAAACGATCTTCTGTTAACAGATTATTTGGGTTGTTAGGAGGTGTTTGTTTGGCTGACTGCACCGAGCTAGTATTTTTAGCCTTCTTGGCACTTTTTTCGTGTGCGTGGCGGTGTGCCTGATTCCGATGGCCTCATGTCGGAATCCATTCCTCTCTTGTCGCTTGGAGGATTTCACTGTAGCTGTAATTCTGACCCAAAAAACACCACTAACAATCGGAGTAGCAGTAGAACTTGAGATTTGTTTAGAAAGGATACAAAAAATAGGCGAACGAGGCGATTAATTAGCTTGGTAGGTGGGAGCCCAGAGAAAGGCAGCTACCAGACACTCCGCATCACGTGACTCTCCCCTATTAGGTTAGTCTGACAAGACCTGTCTGCCATGAACCCATGCTGTTTACTTTCCTGGAGGACGTTGCTCTCCATGTAATCCACTTAGTGACTCCATCAGTTTCCATACAACTGAGTTAAGACTTACAGGTCTGTAGTTCCTCATCTGCTCCTTGTCCACTCCCACCTTGTGGAGTAGAACAATGTCCGCCTTCCTCCAGTCTTTCGGAACTACCCCTCTCTGTAATGAGCTACTGAATATCCCTACCAGGGGGTCAGCTAGCACTGCTGCCAGCTCCCTGAGCACACTCGGGTGCATCCTATCCATTCCCAGGGCCTTATCTACCTTACAGCAGCAGCAGTACTGGATAATCAGGAAGTGATTATCAAAATTCTGCTTTTTGGCTGGAAGCATGCAGCCATACTTCCAGTCTCCATATCTGTTAATATGTTTTTTATCAATCTTTATTTTTTTTATATTTTAAATTTATTTCCATTGTTGTAGATCCACAGAAAATATGATTGGTGCCTAATTTGCAGCTGAGCTCCCCCCTCAAGTTCCATCATGTCTTTTGTTTACTTCCATGGGACATGCATTTTCCCCTCTGTTCCTGTGTAGTACTGCAAGCCATGTGCATGCGTGGTTGGCAGCAGAGGGTTCCAGTTTAACATGATGGGTGGGAGAAATGTAAACACAAACAAAGAAAAACAGAGCAAAATACAGCGTGATAGTACAGCAAAACCAAAAAAGACTGCCAGGTAAGAGCTCAATAGAGCACTGGGAACAAAATGTTGCAAAAGATCTGATTTTTTTATCTAGGACTGCTGCTTTAAGGCTGCTAATCTTTTTCCGACCTTTTTACTGGTTAATACTGCCTGCCTCTTCTGTGGAACCCCTTTAGTAGCTGCCTTGATGCCACACTGTGGCAAGGGCTCACTGTTTTCAGTAGCAAAGACTGAGCAAAAGTAGTCATTAAAGACAGCTGCCTTTTGCCTGTCCTCCTCTATTACCCAACCTCCCTCCAAATGTCTAACATTTCTCCCTCCTTGCCTCCTTTTTCCCTAATATTCATTAAGAGTTGCTTTCCTCCACTCTTGACCCCCTCAGCAATATGCAGCTCAGTGTCCACTTTAGCGTCCCTGATCACCCTCCTTGCTTCCCTAGTTCTCAGTTGGTATTCTCCCAATTCTTGCTGCCCCTGTTTGTCTTTGTACTTGTTGATGGCCTTTTTTTCTGTGGCCCTTGCAGCTTCCTTGACCCTTTCCAAAAACCACATTGGTCACTTGTACCTGTTAGTTTTGGTTACTGTCCTCAGGCATGTCTTTGATGCCTCAAGAATGGCCTTCTTTATTGCCCCATTTGTCCTCCACCCCTTCTATGCTGTCTACGCTGACGAGCTTGTCCCGGACCAACTCCCTCATCTTGTTGAAGTCCACCTTTCTGAAACTGATGACCTCAGCTTTTGATTGGAGTTTAATGGTCCTGACCAGCTCAAACCAGGTAGAGCTAAGAGGCAGATGTTCCCTAGCAGCTCCCCTACCCTCACTGCTCCTACCATCTTTGAGTTGATAGAGGACTGGAGATAGTTATTTCAAAAATATAGCTCTTCAAACAACTGAGTCATAGATCTTGCCCCAAAATGTCTTTGTTTTGTTTTTGTGTGTGTATGTTTGCATGACAAGTTTTTTGTTGTGGTAAGAATTGAAATCTGATCAGTATCGGAAAAGTCAAGCTTTGCTCTTTCTGACTGTATTTATGGTTTTTGGACCTTGTTGCTGGGCTCAGTAACAGAGACCAGGAAGGCTATCTGTGCGTCTGCTGACACCCTTCCCTGCTGCTTTCACTTCCACACAGCTCCAGTGTGATTTTTTTTGGTGAGGCAAATGTTTTTGCTCCACAGGCTTTCATCAGCAATGTTAGTCTTAGTTTTGCTGACACCAGTTTTTTTTGAAGACCTTGTTGTTGGGCTCAGTAAAAGAGAAGGCTGTTTGCTAACAGCCCCCATGTCCACTGCTTTCACTTACATACAGACACACATATCTAGTGAGATTTAGCTTCAGTGAGATTATATTTTGTGAAGCAAAGTGTGTGTGTGTGTGGCGTGCATGCGTGTGTGTGTGTGTGTGTGTGTGTTTTGCTATCATTTGGTTCTGGGCTTGGTTCCATGCAAGATGAAGGAGGGTGTCCACTGACTCCCCCTCCTGTAGCTCACCATGCACATCTTGCTGAGAATGCATAGTATTTCATTGTGAGACTGGGTCCTATGTGCATGGCTGTTTGCACACCTTACCTTTTTGGTGTTGTAATGACTGCTGCAGGGTTTTTTTGGTTATTTTTTTTGTTGTGAGTCATATTTGATTTACTGAATGAGTTCATGCTTGTCATCTAGTTCCAGCCTCGGTTCCCTGTATGACTGAGGAGGGTGCCTGGTGGACCCCAACCTCCCACAGCTCACCATGCATGTGTGCATTGTATATTTTTTTAATTATCTCTTTATGCCCCCGTTAGTGCCACTGCCTGGACTATCCCTCTGTCAAGCTCAAGTGCCCTCCAGCTACCCACCTCCATGTTGCCACAGTAGCTGACCCTCCAGGTGGGAATGGGGGAGGGCTCCCCCCATTCTGTATGATCCTTCTCAGGCTGGCAGCTGAGGGTTCCAGGCCAGTCCATCTTTGGTCCATCGCAGCTGTCATCAGTCAGGCTGTGTGGTCAATCCTGTGTTTCTCCATCCATTGTGATGCAGGCATACACAGTAGATCCAAGGTGCATGTGCATGCATAGGTGTGCTGCTGCACTGGATCCTGGCCTGTATCCCTCCCTCGCTCCCATGGCACCCTCAACTACACTGCCATCTGTGGTGACCAAGGTGGTAGAATTGCAGCAAAGGGGGTGACCCTTTCACTATGGGGGAGAAGAGCATCCCCTGATATGTTTAAACCTCCTCCCTTCCCCCCGGCAAGCCCCCAACAGCCCATGTTCATTTTCTAACTTGGATCACCAGTGTCATGAGGAGTAGCACTACTGCTTCATTGACAGGCCAGCCCATTGTATATCATCTTGTGAGACTGTGCCCTGTGTGGTGCAGCTACTGTATGTGCACATAGATTTTTTGTTTGTTTGTTTGTTTGTTTTTGTAAACTGCTGCAATTGTTCTTAGTGGGTCAAGCTTAACTCACTGAATTGTCTGGGAATTTGTGTAGTGTTGTCTGGGTCCAGTCTTAGTTCCTTGTGCAAATGAAGTGGTTGTTCACTACCTTCTCTTATCATAGCAGTGAGACTGAATGACATAAAACAAACAGTATTTATTTTGCCTTCAGTGGGAGTGTTGTACCATGCTATTTGTTCCAAAAGCATTTTTGAGTCACACACGCCCTACCTAGGCTATTACCTGAACTATTTAACTGCAGTCGGTTTGCTCTACTTTTAACTTAGAGCAACTGGCTGTAATATTTCTATATGACTTTATCTGAGCTAATAACTACTGTATAACTAATCATGTCTGGATGTCAGCCAGCCTACAAATGTACATGGTGTAGCCCAAGCAAATCTCCTAGCTTGCCAGACCTAGGCTGTGCAGGAGATGGTGAGAGAAGCTTAGTTCCCAGTAAGCGTTCCAAACTTTTTTTTTCTCACAGCAAGCCAGATTCTGGTAGTAGTATCAGCAGCATGAGTGGGGGGGAAGCAGAAGTACCATGACTACTACTACTGCTACTGCTTGGCACCCATCCTATTTTATATATATATATATATATACACATGATATTGGACAGTTTGTATACTACTGATTTTCATTCACCAAAAATAGGCAATAAATCTACACAAGCACTTGCTTTCATATATGATCTGGTCCTATTATTTACTTCACTTCTGGGTTTGCAGAGAAAATTTAATTATTTTTTAAAAACATGCAAAATCCAACAACTAAAAATAAATAAAGATAAAACCAAATTATTGATTTTCAAAAACAGAAAATGGACATTACCAAAAATATGGATAGAACATGAAAAACTAGAAACAGTAAAAACATGTGGTTACTTAGGGGTTGGATTTTCACAGAATACTGAATGGATGAATTATAAAACAATAATATTGAATAGACTGGGGACAGCTTCAGCTGCCCTTCATTTGTTTAACACTAAAATAGGAAGACGTTCAGTTAAGGGAGCCCTAAAGGTGTTGCATGCTAAGATTAAAATGAGTATTTTGTATGCAGCAGAAGTGTGGAGTCAGGTAAACACGAGAGACATTGAGATACCAGTGAGCAAGTTATACAGACATTTATTCATGGTACCCCAATCAGTTTTCTCTGCCCTACTATGATTAGAACTGGGGCAATATCCGATAGAGTCAATGGATAGAGAGAGAGAGAGAGAGAGAGAGAGGGAGAAGACTTCTATTTTCGTTAAAACTTTTTTTGCTTCCAGAATCAAGGCTTCCCAGACAAAACAAATAGAATATGCTGACCAAGGCCACAAGACACCTTTGACCACTGTAATTAAACAAGCATTTGTCAATGCCGAATGTTGTCTTGCTGGCATTGGCATTGGTAGTGCAGGAGTTAGAGAGATGCATAATAGGAATTGCAGTGAAGTATGGAACTGACGCCAACCCCACCCCACCCTGCAGAGACTGACAGGCACCGAGGAGTGCCTTTGGGTCATCGGCCATAATGCTCATGTCATTTCACCTCACCCAACCCTGCAGACTCCAACAAATGTCATGTTGTGCCTTGGGGTCCTCGGGCCTTATGCTCATCCCATTCCATAAGGAAATATGTTGGGATGGGTACAGTATAGGATAATGGGGTGAACTTTGGGGCCGAAGAGTTCAAGACACACCTTGCTATCTGTCAGTGGCTGCAGGGTGGAGGTGGGGGTGGAATGATGTGAGCATTACATCCGACAATCCAAAGTCACACCCTGACTCCAGTCAGTCTCTTCAGGGTGGGGGGTAATGGTTAGAAACCCTAACACCCCAGGCGTTTGTTGGTATTTGCACTACACATTTTCAACATGGGCTTTTTGTGACCCCACCTCATGAAAGTATTTGGGACCTCCGCTCATGAACAGTGGCACTGTGATTTTGTTAATCTGTCCTGAAAGTTGATTTTCCACACCAGATGTGCCAAAACATATTTTGGGCAGGATGTGAAAAATGACAGCTGTACTGTTCATAAGGAGGTGTGAAAAATGGAAATGTTGAAAATCTGGAGTGACAATATTAAAATTTTTGAAGTTACGAGTGTGCGTGGAAACTGCGCAATGCATACTCATAACACAGTCATTTTCTGGAATTTTTTCACTACATTTTCAACATAGGCATTTTGGGAGCTCTGCTTATGAACAGTGTCACTGTGATTTTCTTAATCTGTCCTGAACGTTGATTTCCCACAGTGACCGCGCCATCGTGTGCCAGATGTGAAAAAACACATTTTGGGCAGGATGTGAAAAATAACATCTGTACTGTTCATAAGGAGGTGTGAAAAAAATGGCAATGCTAAAGATCTGGAGTGAAAATATTAAAAATTCTTGAAATTACAAGCATGCATGGAAACTGCGCAATGCAAGCTCATAACACAGTCATTTTTTTATTTTTTCACCAAATTTGCAACATAAGCTTTTTGGGAACCCACCTCATGAACAGTGACACTGTCATTTTGTTAATCAGTCCCAGAAGGTGATTCAGTGCAGTGACTGTGAAATCACCTTTGGGGACTGAATAACGACATGACAGTGACTGAGTTCATGAGGTGGGGTCCCAAGAACCCCATGTTGAAAATTTGGTGACAAAAGTCATAAAAATGGCCGAGATATCCACTTAAGTTGAAAACCATCCATTTATGCCATTATACAGCTTGCCGGCATTTCCTCAGTTAGGTAGTCGGCTTTGAAGAGTGCAGGCGTGTTCCGCTCCACCGAGATGTCACGCTGGGCTCCGGAGTAAGTATGTGGAAACAGGGTGTGGGAGGTGAGGTGCATAGAGGGTGGGTGCTGGTTGGGGAGGGCACCGCAGACAATGAGAACGTTTTCTTGTTTACAGGTTAAAAAAAAATTGCTGAAAGGTTTTCTGTTTTACAGGTACATTTAGCACGCTGGAGTGGGCTCCCAGTGTGCCACCTGGGTGTTTTGGGAGAAACTGGAGCCAATGGGGATTGGGCACCCCATTGGCAAATAAAACAGGTCTGGGTTTGGGGGGCACGATGCCGAGGGGGATTGAGCATGCCCTCAGCAGACAAATGAACCTACAGGGACATCATGCCAATGGGTATTGGGCTCCCCATTGGCAAATGAACTGGGAAGAGGGCATGCCGACAGGGGGATTGGGCACCCTTGATGTCAGCTTTCAGGCGGGACTGTGAGAGGCAGACAGCGACAGCTTCCACCATGTTTATTGAAATGTTATACCAGGCAAGGCATGCCCTGCAATGACGGGTCACTCCCTCATTGCAGTGACAAAACTGTTTCAAGTTGGTGGCATGCTTTTGCAATGCTGTCATAGACAGCGTGCTATTTCATTGATGCCACAGAGCCCAGCCTGAAAAAGCAGTGGCGCCACTGGACACAACATGACCGCACCTCCAAATCCTGCTACTGCAAGCTACCACAATATGTTGTTTGCGCTTGTGTGCAAGACAATATAAAAAGAGTTATTTTCCTTGGGCCTAGGTTCAACTTTAAATGAAATTTATATAAATTCCTGGGAAGAAATTAAGCATTTTGTAATAACCTGGGTAAGAGATATAGACATAGCAAAAAGCTTTGAAAAACTAACTAATTTTAAGTGCTACAGATGGTACAGGCAAATTAAAACAACTCACAGATTAGAAACATACTTGGTAAAGCTAACAAACCCAGAATCCAGACGTTTAATAAAATATGGAATGGAATTATATAAAGCCAACTATCTGTACTTCATGCAGAAAAAGCCTGATACTCTTACACCCCATTGTAAGTGTGGAAAATCATTGGAGGGTGAGTTGAAGCACGTAGTTTTAATGTGTTCATTGTATAAGGAAAATAGGGATAAATGGCCTGGAAAAACTTTGGGTACATATAGCATACCAGCAGATAAGATTATTGTGGAATTATTTAATAACCAAGATCTAACTATACTATTGCATGTAGTCAACTACCTACGCACTATACATTTATAAGTGCTGTAAGAATTGCTACTGGTATTAGGAATATTTTAACTGAATGGGAAACATGGAAATGTGATGTATTTATTAGTCTGTACAAGCACATATATACGCTGAAAGGGTTTTAGTCTTTTATAGTGTAATGGTTTTAAAACTGATCAATACATTTTTGAATCTGAATCTGAATCTACTGCTGCTGCAGGGTTTGTCACCATCACCACCACAACCAGAAACAATGTTTTATGGGACTAGAAGGACTTTAGAGCTGAGTCCACCTATTCCACAAGCAGCAGCCACAAGTGCCGCTAGTAATACTCGTAGTAGCATTGTTGCTACAGTTTTCACCACAGCTGTTAACACTAGTTCCTCCCCAGGTAGCGTGCTCCCAGTCCACACCACCACCAATGTCTTCCTTACAGCAGGCACTTAAAGAATTGCCGCCAATGCCACCACTGCCGCCAGAACTGCCACCACCAGTGTACCTGCTGGTATTGCCACCACCATAGCTACTGCAGCTCCCAGAGCCACACTGACCTCTACTACTCCTAATGCATAACTGCACCTACACCTGCTTTTACTGTTACCACCACAGAAGCTGTGACCACATCATTTACTCCTCATATAATCACTGTGACCCCTGCCCAGTGCTCATTCTCCAGTCCACATCATTGGTGAGAAGAAGTCTGTCATCTTATCTGGGTCTGAATAGTTCCCTGATCCTGGGAAATTTCCAACAGATCAGAGTAGTGGCAGTGACACTCACTTGCGTGATTTTGGGGATGAGGCCAAATATGCTTCCTATTTGACCAGCAAAAAAACATTTGACACCACAAAAATAAGAACTGGGGAATCCAGGGGCAGGATTGGCAAGGAAGGGATTCAACCACCTCCAGTAAAGAAAACAAAATAATCCATTCTGGATTTTAAAAGGGTTGTGCCAGCTCCCCCAGACATACAAACTACTCTTGTACTACAAAGAACTCTAAGCCAGACACTTGGTGGTGCTAATCAATAGGGTGCTGCACCCAGGGCTGACACGGTAGGGGTGGCTCAAGAAGCTGTGGCCATGGCTGCACTATTAGGCTAACAGAGCATATGTGCACGGAGGCAAAAGCACTGTGTGGTTGCACTTCTGCTTGATGAAGGATGATGCTAAAAAGGCACAGTGTGGATTGTGCCAGGCCATCATTAGTCATGGGAAAACTTGTCTAACCTGACAACCACAGTGACGATGAACCATCTGTGCATGAAACATCCCAGTATGCTCCAGAGTTCATTCAGAACAGTCAATCCTCCCAGTGCTACATCTGTCATCCCCTTCCCAGAATCTGGTGGTCCACTGTGTGATCCACCATGTATGTGGCAAAAGTGAATTAGATACTGGGTCATATTTACCCCACACACCAGTGACTGTCCATGAGTGACTATCTATGGGCATACAGTGAGCTCACCAGTCATATCTTTGCCTTCTAATGGTGACTCTGCTGACTGTTCCACACCCTCACCCTCCCCCAGTGGCAGGCAGTGCCAAAGAAACATATCCTCCAAATTCAGCACCTCCCCCATCATGCAAGCATCTCATGCCTGAATGAAGTACACTGCTGAACACCCCATGGCACAACAGATAACCCAGTTAGTCTGGGAAATGACGGCTCTAGACCTTTAGCCATTTTCAGTCTTATAATATGCTGGGTGGCAGTGGCTGCTGCAGTATCTACATCCCTGGTATAACATATCTTCCTGCACCACCTGTTCCCTAACTTTTGCACTAAGGATTTATGCTGATATGCTCAAGGCAGTGCATAAGCTACTTTTGAAGGCTGTTGGTGTTGTATCCCATTGCACTATTGACATATGAAGCTGCACTGTTTCCAATAATGCCCATACAGTTGCACGGGCCAGAATGCAACGCAGAAATGCTGCAGTGTACTGTAGAGAGCAATGTAATTAAATGGCAGTTAAGCCCTTTTGTCATTGAGTATTTTGTGACATGTAATTTTCTACAAATTACTGCTTTGCATTGTGGCTGGATCCACTGTATGTCCTTGATGGTGAACTGGTGTCTTGAAGTAGATGTAGTGAGGGATGGGCTGGAAACTGCTGGAGTGTCTGGATCCTCATCTCCTTTGGGTCAGTGTAGACCTGTACTGCTCAGTGTAGCCATGATGGATAAAGACAACCAGGCCATGAATATCCTAGCTTTCTTGCAGGAGTCCTTGGACTGAGGGCAGCAGGCTGTAGGTCGGTTTTATTGTGGCTGCTAATGCTTCATAGGTATTATGGGATAGCAATTTTGATAGAATCTGTTGTTTTGCACAAACCCAAAATCCGGTGGTGACCAAGGCTCTAGGAAGAACAGTGGTGGTGGAGAAGACTATGAAAATGGCATGAAGAACTTGAGGGCATTTCCACCACTCAATTAAGGCAACAAATGAACTGCAACAGCTACAGGAGCACCTTTAGGTTCCTCAACATTGCCTGGTCCAGGATCTTAAGACCCAATGGTATTCCCTGCAATTCATTATCAAAAGCGCAGATGAGCAGAAGTGGGCCCTGCATGAACTGGCTATGGAGACTGATATCAGGTGTATAATCAGCCACCATTACTGGACAGTCACAGAAGAGACAGTCAAGGTGCCTGCACTTTTTAAAAGGAGCACATGGGACCTAAGTGCTCAACAGACTTGCCTTAGCCAGGTGATCCCTCTAGTGCAGATCCTCAGAAAAGCCTGAAACAAATCAGGCACATAAAGATCCAGTGCATGCATTGCATGCTTTAACCATGCTTCCTGAGAATTTCAACCTTGAGGTGGAGAGCCAGTTCTCTGAAGTGTGTGGTACCAAGTCCTACATATTTTCCACCATGCCTCGCCCATGCATCAAGTAGGAGGATCTGCACATACTTATGCTGGTGCACAGGGTGGTTAAGTTCAGGCAATAGCTATGCTCTGAGCTCAAGTTCTATATGCACTGAATGATGACAAGAGCAGGTGGCCATAAAGATATTGAATTCAGTGATACTGAATGCTGGAAGAGGACACCCTCGATGAAACTTTCTCAGGCTGAGCTCAGTTCCTCATTGCAAGCTGAGAAAAGAAAATGGTCAGTCATGCATCTACCATCTGATAGCAGTCTGATTAACTGCTATTTTACTAAGTCATTGGAGTCATTTTTCAGTAATTCTTTGGAATATTGGGGACAGAGATTGAATTCCTCCCCTCAGATGGTACAGCTGGACAAAAAGTACAAAAGCTTCACTCCCACCAGCATGACATCTTGACAGATGTTCAGCATGGCCAGCAATGTTATGGAGCCTCACCAGTTAACTGGATCCTGACTATGTGAAGCAGCTTGTAGTTATAAAGTTTAATTTGCTCCACCTGAAGTACCAATATGAGAGATCCACTGACCGAATCATTATATTGAAAATAAATTTTCTTTTTGTTATAATCAGAATTGGTGATGCCCCCACACCCCATGAATGTTAGTCCCCCCCCCCATGGGGCTGGAGTTTCTAAACACTCTCCAAATCTGGAGACCAGTAGATCCAGGCAATTATTTTCATGGTGTTTTTTGACTCTCCCACATGGTTGTGCTGGTGTTACTGCTCCCCAAGCTGGACTGGAGGTGCTTTCATCCAGCTAATGACATTTCTGTACTCACCCTAAACACTGGTGCTGGTGTTGCTGCCCTACTGCACTTATCCCACACACTGGCCCAATGGTGCCTCACTGTCCCATACTAAGTTATTATTCTTTAATAAAATAACAAGAATAAATCAAGAGACCTCATTGGACGACAGCTGTTACATGACTATACATTAAAATACTAGCAGTGCACAATAAGAAACTGAATCTCATTATGAAGGCTGGAAAACATTACCTACAACAAGCCATTTTATAAGTGCAATAAGCCACTCTGGGGTGTGCATTAAAGGATCAATAATGTACTTCCCATGGGCATATGGACACTCAATATTCGGCCTTGCACCTTACTATGCCTCTGGGGCATTCTAGTTAATCCTATAATGCACACCCCATCATGGCTTATTGCTTACCATACTCTGTCACATGCAGTAGTGCTGTGGTTGTTGCCACTACCCCCAAATTGGGCTGGTGGTGCCCCCATGAGAGTGACCATCAAGTACAGCACGCACAAAATGAAAATACCAGTCAGGCATCCAGGATTGCTGAACACTTGGTTTCCATTAATAGCAGTCTTGATCCACATACAAACTTTCTACAAGCAATTCCAACTTAGTGTAAAAACTATTCTACAGGCCCAACACCAACCAGCCTTCTGAAACATTGCCCACGTGCCACAGGACATCACTATAGTGAGCGACATCAGGGGCTGGGGCTATAGGAGAGTCATCACTCTTATATACTGAGCTGCATGATGACATACCTGATTTTAGTATTATGTATATATATATATATATATATATATATATATATATATATATATAAAAACACTCAGCGTGAGGAAGTACCCTACGTAATGCTTCTTGACATCTGTGTAGCTCTCAGCCGCAACTGCCTGGCACAGGCTTCTATGTATTAAAATACTAGCAGTGCACAATCAGAAACAGAATATTATTACAAAGGCTGGAAAACCTCATTACCTACAACAAGCCATTTTTAAGTGCAGTAAGCCACTCTGGGGTTATAAGTGCAATAAGCCATCCTTGCAGTAATTATGTGCCTAATCCTATGGTGATTCTCCTTCTTGCATCATTGCTGTACTTATCCTTACTTATGTTGTATTATGTTCTTTAACAACTGGTGTACTTAATTCACCCTACTGCATTGTATTGCTACTACAATTTCTGATGTACTTGACCTCTTATCTTTACCTCTCACTGTGATGTATTACCATTTTGTGAATATCATTTAATATGTTCCTCTTGCCTCTTGGCCTGGGTCGTGCCTGAAAACTGTCCCCTGGACTAGTGCACCCATAAATAAATAAAATGTATATCCCCTTAAAATGTTCAATTCCATTAAATAAAAATACTATGTGAAGGGTAGTTGCGTGACAAACCCAGGCATTTTTATGTTTTGCTCTGCAAAGTGTTCTATCCAGGGACGGTTCAGGTACTAAGGGTGAAAGAAAAACAGGCACCAACAAAAAAGGCAAAGACAGAAGGGTGACAGCGCACTGTCCTCCTGATGCCCTGTGTACGGTGATTGCTGTGACCCCAAGGATGGTTATATAGAGTGATGGGGTGGTGGTGAAGCCCCCTGCATGTGCGAGTGCTCATGCACTTTTGCCTGTCTGCCATGCTTGTTGAGGTAATTGCTGTCACCCTTATTGCATGGTAACATCCAAGGCTGCCAGTAAAGACAATGGGTTTAGATGGTGTTGTTAAAAGTACAATATTTGAATACAAAACTAGTTTATTCCACTATTGGGACACACCACTTACAACCCATGATTATAGCAGGCTCCTTTTTGAAATGTGTTTTTTGCATTATTTGTATTAATCATTGTGCATATTTTCTACATTTTAATGCATTTTTCCTCACTCTGGGTGTTTAGAAATATATATGTTGAATAAATGATAATCTGCTATGATGTCATCATGCAGTTCAGTATACAAGAGTGATGATTCCCCTGTATCCCCCACCCCCTGACAATGCTTGGTATTCTGATGCCCTATGGCACTTGGGCAAAGTTTCAGAAGGTTGGTTGGTATCTGTCCTGTTTTGTATTTTTACACTAAGTTGGAACTGCCTGCTGAAAATGTGTATTTGGATTAAGACCGCAATTAAAGACAACTAAATGTTCCACAATCCTAGCGGCCTGACTGATATTTTCATTGTGTGCATGCTATACTTGATGGTCACTCTCGTGAGGGCACCACCAGTCCAGTTTGGGGGGTTTGTAGTTATACTTGGTGGTGTCTATTTGTTTGGGGCTGACTGCCCTCATAGCCTGCACTGACCACACACCTCTGTATCGTGGCTTTCTGTCTCCTGTCCTCATGATAGTGACAGTCACAGCTTGCCTGGCTGATTGCAGTACCACTATTTTCATAATTAATACATGCTTGTATAATTTACTATAATTTGTTTTGATAATTCAATTTTGCCCATTTCTAAAAATTCATCTTACAAACTTAAATTACTAGTATGTTATAATCCTTTGACAGCTTCCTGGCTGTTGTGTAATCTCATGTCCAAGGTAGCCCTTGTGCTTTAAAAACTTTTACTAAAGGACTTGCCCTTCCCTGCCATGTGAGTACCACACAGTGTTCTTCCTCATCAGTATGTGCATTACAATGAAACAAGGCTGATGATTCTGATTCTGTTTGTCACTTTTCAATATCTGACTGAAACAAGGCATGGTGCAAGCACTAATTTTCCTGCCAAACCAGGAAAATCAATACAAATATTTTGCAGTATATAATCTCCAGAGCCTTCTTCCCCTGGTAGAAACTTTATTTTCTGAATGTGGCATATACAGTTCCAAACAGTGTTTGTACAGGGTTAACCTTATTGTATTATCAAAAGGTATATTGCATCTTCCACCAGTCATGGCAAAACAGGTTTTCTAGCAGCTGAAGTGGTCCTTTTGCTTCCTAACTTAGGGTAGCTGTCATCTGGGAGAAGATGATGCACACATTAAATTACATGCGTGCACACAAATGTGCTGATGTTTCGCATTCGAAGTATAGCTTCCTCAGAGCTAACATTGCATGCCGAGGCTACTGAACTTTTATGTCCAAAACAGGGGCATCAGCACTGTGTCAGCATCCTGACTGGTAAATCCTGGGCAAGGGATCCAAATACATATCAAAGTGCTAGGGCATAAATACATAACTAAAGTGCTGGTGCATGACAATGCATTAAAAACAAATATATAAAGGTATTTACCACTACTAGTGCAAAATCTGTTAAAAAAGTAGCATGATGTTATTTGAGTCAACCCAGACCCAGACCCTGGCCCAGTCTTCACAACCAGTGAATACCATAAACGGCACTACTGCAAAGCATGCAGTTAGCCTGACAAAGGATTTGCACATAAATCTCAACACAGAGTCATGACGTTTATGGTACTCACTGGTTGTGATGGCTGGACCTGGTTCTGGGTTAATGCAATTACTATCATACCACTTTACTGATGATCATTGTGTGCCAGTAAAAATGGGGGTTACACCATGAATTTTTAAACATAGTGATGACCCTGATACTAAGTGCCTGCAAAGGGGTTGAAATATGCTTGTCAAGAGCATGGCACACTACACTCTTTGTTTTGTGTTTCATGAAACAAGACATATAAGTCTTAAAAATCAAAGGATTTTTGCCAAAAAAAGAATAAACAGAAACACACCATGCAAACAAACACACTCTGCCAGCAGTTCAAGTATTTCCACTTATAAAATAAGTTGACTTCTTTGCCTGCCACCAATCTCCAAGTATTTCCACTCCTGAAACAAGCTGGTTACTGTTACCATTACCAGTCTTTAAGTATTAGCACTCCTGAAATAAGCTGGCTATGGCATGGGGTTACAACGTCGCAGTTAAAACCATGCACATCAAGAATGCTGCATGCAGATTAGTGTGTGGCATAATAACGTTGGCACAACACGCCGACCAGAACAAATGCATCGCATACAGGAGCACTATCTTCATTTCTTGCAGGGCCCAATGTGGGGGGCTTCACCCCCCTTACACTCCTGTACTAAATATAATCAACTCTGGGGGGTTGTGGACTTCCAGGAAACAAATAAATCAGACCAGAGAATTTTTTTTGTCCTGGCAAAAAAAAAAAAAGGCTGCATCATAATGGGACCTGGGGAGAACTGAACTGCAGCCCCAGGGTCCCCGCTGCCACTGGAGACAGGTATTCTAGCCACTCCACTAAAGGAGTGGTTTTGCCAGGCTCCACCCAAGTGGCATCCTTCACCTTCCTCAATGGCAGCCTACAGCAACAGGGGTAGCGGTTCTTATGGCATGCTGAAAGGTCCTTTGTCACTGTAGAACTTATGTGCTTCTTACAGCGTGCTTGGTTTTGTCCACGCTATATTTACCCTGTACCACTGGCTACTTCACCCCCTACAACTTTCTGTATTGTCATATTTCTCCAACTGTCTCAGCTCCTGAGATAAGCTGGCTACTATGCCCACCACCACTCTCCTGGTATTTCCATTTCTGAAACAAGATGGCTAGTATGCTCTAGTATGCCCAACACCACACACTCTAAGTGTTTCCACTTATGAAATAAGCAGACAAGTATGCTCACCACCACTCTCCAAGTATTTGCATTCCTTAAGCTTGCTACCACAGCTGCAACCAGTTTTTCCAAGTGTTTCAACTCCTAACATGAGTTGATGAAGATAATGATGATGATGATGATTATAATGGTTCACTCCAGCCCAGACCAGTGCCATTACCAATCAAAAGGGAATACAACCTTTTATAGGTCCATTCTGGAGCAAAGAAAGACCAAGGGAGCAATAGTGAGGCTTAATAAAGGGGAGCGATTGTGGGCAGAGGGTGACAGTGAAAAAGCAGGGGTACTGAACGAATACTTCTGCTCAGTATTCACAAAAGAAGAAGAGGGGGAAGTACCTAAAATAAACAATAGAAGCACTATGTATAGCAGGGCTTGATACCAGTCTATTCACAGAAGAAAAGGTCCTGAATGAACTCCTAAAACTGAAGGTGGGCAAAGCGATGAGGCCTTATCGGATTCACCCCAGAATTGTAAAACAACTAAGGGGAGAACTAGTGACACCACTGACTACCCTTTTTAACAAATCATGGGAGGATGATGTGGTACCTGAGGACTGGAGGAGGGCAGATGTGATTCCCTTTCACAAAAGTGGGAGCAAGGCAGAGGCAGGAAACTATAGACCTGTTAGATTGACCTCAGTGGTAGGGAAAATGATGAAATCACTTCTGAAAGAAGGAATTGTTGAGTACCTAGAGGCCAGTGAGGCACATGACACAAGACAGCATGGATTTACAGCAGGAAGATCATGTCAGATGAATATAATAGATTTCTTTGACTAGGTGACCAAAGTAGTAGACCAGAGAAGGGCTGTGGACATGGTCTACCTAGACTTTAGCAAGGCATTTGACACAGTACCACACAAAAGATTAATAAACAAGTTAGCCAGCCTGGGAGTGGATCCCAGGGTGGTAATCTGGATAATTAATTGGCTGGAAAACAGGACACAGAGGGCAATAGTAAACAGAGTCCACTCCAAAGAAAAGGGGGTTACTAGTGGGGTACTGCAGGGTTCAGTACTGGGACCGGTCTTCTTTAATGTTGTTATAGATGACATTGCGGAGGCACTGGAAGGAAATGTATGCCTCTTTGCAGATGACACAAAGATCTGCAACAGGGTTGATACACAAGGGGGGGTGGAAAGGATGAGAAGGGACTTGACAAGGTTGGAGGAATGGACAAAAGTATGGCAGTTTAGAATCAGTGCAAAGAAGTGCAAAGTAATGCACCTGGGAAACAAAAACCCAAGGGAAGAGTACACAATTGGGGGAGGTACTAACAACAACAAAAATGGAAAGGGACCTGGGGTAGTCATGTCAGACAACCTAAAGGTAGGCAAGCAATGTGAGAAGGCAGAAAGGAGGGCTGGGGGGATACTGGGATGCACAGGGAGAGGCATCACCAGTAGAAAACGGGAAGCTGTTATCCCTCTTTACAGACAGTTGGTGAGACCCCATCTGGAGTACTGTGTGCAGTTCTGGAGACCTCATCTCTGCAAGGGCATAGACAGGATGGAAGCAGTCCAGAGAAGGAAACTAAAATGGTTCAGTGTCTGCACCAGAAGCCATAAGAAGAGAGACTACAGGAGCTTAATATGTCTACCCTCAAGAAAAGGAGGAAGAGAGGGAACATGATAGAAACTTTCAAGTACCTTAAGGGACTCAACAATGTTCAACAGGGTAGCATCTTTCAGAAAAAGAGATGTGCAAGAACAAGGGGGTACACTTTTTTTATATACATTTTTGCTCCTCTGAGCCCTGGCAGGTGGCTTCGGCCCTCTGAACAGAGGGTCTCTCTCTCTCTCTCTCTCTCCGGCTCTGCCACTCCCATATTAGGCAGCCCCGGAAATTCCCCCATGAATTGCCCCCTGCAGCAGGGCCAGGGGATGTTTCTGGCTTCTCCCTCCCCCTGGAGACTGGAGACCCAATCCAAACTCTGGGATCGCTCCCGGGGGTGGCAGACCATCATCACAAGGGGGCACAATTTGAAGATGGGGGAGATGGCTCAGGGACAACATGAGGAAGTATTTTTTCATGGAAAGGGTGGTGGATGCATAGACTGGCCTTCCTAAGGAGGTTGTAGGGTCAAAAACAGTGAGGGAATTCAAGAATGCATGGGACAGACATAAGACAATTCTAGTGGGGCAGTAGGAGGAAGTAGGCTTTTGGTTAACTAGGATCTGCAGCTTAACCCATAGGTAGGGAAATGGGCAGACTGGGTGGGACAAGTGGTCCTTATCTGCCATCAAAGTCTACGCTTCTATGTTTCTATGTCCAATCATTGCAGACTTGTGAGGCAGAATTTTGGATGTTAAATAATAGCCAATCAAATCAGATTTGGGTGTTTGTGATCTTCAAATAACACAATGGCCAAGATATTCGAATGCATATAGCTATACAAAATGGGTTAGCACCTCATTAACACCGCTTAATACTCCAAAAGCAGGAAATTTGCTAAGAGTGCCATTTAGAAGGCACAGTTAGCAAGACACTAACCCATTAGAAGAGGTTCTAATATATGCCAGTGTGTCTTAGCAAAGCAGCTTACTGTGCTTGCATTTTTGGTTTAGTGGTATAGTCAAAGATTTGGAGAGTTGGTAAATAGCCATTTGCACCTCCCTGTCTACCACCTCCCCAGATCTTATGGCCAGAGCACCTCTCCTACACCAATTGCCCACCCAGTATGTGTCATATGTTCCCTGGCATCCAGTGGTCCCTCCATCCCGATTATTCACCCAGTATATAGTTTACATTTTCCCTGGCTTCCAGTGGTACCTTCAAGCCCTGATTATTTGCTCAGTATACAGGTAATATTTCCCTGGGGTCCAGTGGTTCCCCCTCCCTCCCCCTGATCACTTACCCCACATAATAATAAATACTTGCTTGGCTCTAGTGGACTCCCTCCAAGATCACCCACCTGGCATATCATAGTACTGTCATGGGTGTCTAGTGCTCCCACCACCACCCCAATTATACAGCAGTACCCCTGTCCCAGTCCTGACCACACTGCAATGGTGATCAATACAGCCCCAGAAATAGCTGTTTCTACAGTAGGCATGCACTTGCCTATTACTCAGATGGTGACTAGCTTAGGTGGTAAGTGGAGGGACTGTGTGGGTTGAAACCAGCTTGGATAAGTAGGGGCTACTGGGGGGGGAGTTGGGGAGGGGTACCACTAGATGCCAGGGACAGTACTATGACACAGCAGATGGGTGATCAGGGGGTTGGGGTTCAACTAGAGCCAGGGGAGAACTTATTATTATACTGGGTGGTTGATCAGGGGGTGAGGGGACCACTTGATGGCAAGAAAATATAACTATAAACCAAGAAAGCAATCCAGGGGTGAGGGACCACTGAATTTCAAGAAAAATATTAACTATATAACAAGCAGGTGATTGGGGGACCACTAGTTGCCAGGGAAAATATTGAGTATATACAGTAACCGAGTTGGCTATCTTTTCCTCAGTTTGGGCCTTTGCTATTCTGACTTCCCTCCCTACTTCCTTCTGCCTTAACTGGTACAGCTCTCTGTCCTGCTCCTTCTGTGTTTCCTTATACTTCCGGAATGCTATCTTTTTCTTCCTGACTTTCACAGCCACCTCTTTTGAGAACCATAGTGGCTTTTTCTTTCATTTTGATTTGTTTATTTGCTTCACACAAAGGCTTGTTGCCTCTGTGATGGCAGTTTTGATGATTCCCCATTGTTGCTCCATACCTCCTTCTAGCCTGTTTGCTAGGGCTTTTCTGAGGCACTCTCCCATCTTGCCAAAGTCAGCCCTCCTAAAGTCCAGTACCCTCACTTTTGTATGGCTTGACTCTGTAGCTGAGTTTAACATGAACCACACTGTTTGATGGTCACTTGTTCCCAGATGGCAACCCACTTCTAGATCTGAGATCCTCTCACTGCCCCGTTTGAGAGTATGAGGTCTAAGATTGCTCCCTCACGAGCGGGTTCTGAAACTAGCTGTCTGAGGCCTGCCACCTGTAGGGCATCAAGAATGGTCCTGCTCTTGGATGTGGCTGCAGCAAATGTGCTCCAGTTAACATCTGGCATATTCAGGTCTCCCAGCAACAGTATCTCCCTTTCTCTGCCATTCTAAGAATGCCTTCTCATATCCTTGTCCATTCCCTCCCCTGACATGGGGCTCTGTACACAACCCTGTGCGGATTGTGGTGCTCTTTCCAGTCTCCAAAGGTGACCCACAGTGCCTCCTCTCCTCCCTGTTTACTCTTTTGTTCAGTTGCTTTTATCCCTTCCTTTACATGAGAGCTACCCTCCCTCTTCTCTCCTGCCTGTCTCTCCTGTAGGTTATGTACCCTGGTATGTTAACATCCCAGTCATGGTTCTCTGTGTACCATGTTTCTGTGACTGCTACAATATCCAGGCATCCCTCTTCCATCAAGTCCACCAGCTCAGGGAGCTTGTTGCCCAGACTAAGGGCATTGGTACTCATTACCCTCCATTTCCTGATGGCCTTACTCCTTTTTGCCCCATCCCTGTCTTTCTTGCCTTTGTCACTTTCTCCATTTACCCCTGCCCTTCTCCCTATCGACACCTCTATGTTGGTGTTTGCTGCACTTGCTACCATGATTTTTTTGGGGGGGCTAGGATTTCCCTGCTCCTTTCCAGTGCTTCCCCCCCTTGGCTAGTTTAAATGCTTGCCAATGAAGCATTTAAACCTATCACCTAGGATCCTGGTTCCCCTCCTGGACAGATGCAGCCCATCGTGCCAGTATAGGCTTGCATCACTCCAGGTGGACCCCGATCCCCAATGAAGCCAAATCCCTGAGCTCCACACCAGTTTTTCAACCATTGATTGAATCCCATGGTGTGGAACACCCTAGCCTCTCCTATGCCATAGATGGGCAGCACATCCGAGAAGGTTACCGTGCGTGCTACTTGTCTGAGGCCCCTCCCCAATTCCACAAACTCTTTCTGCACTTCTTTAATCCCTTTCTTAGCCAGGTAATTTGTCCCTAGGTGGACAATGACATCCAGCTCCCTCCACTGTGCAGCTGCTACGGCAATCCTGAGGATTCGCTCCCTGTCCCTATAAGCCATGGTGCCAGGCAGGCACCTCACCTCCCTCTCCCCTTCATCCGCCAGTTCTACCTTCCTAACAATGGAGTCCCCCACCAGGAGTTGTTTTCTTCCCCTGCGGGGTCCCCTGCCACCCTCCTGTGGGTCTCCTTTGTGGAGGTTCCCAGCATCCTCCTTGGTTTCCACTGCGGGTGCCTCCATAGAGGAACCAGACTTTGCCAGAATGGCATAGGAATTGTGGAGAGGTACAACTGGAGGGATGCGTCTCTTTTCCACCACCCTCACCCTCCCTGAGCCCACTGTAGTCAACGCTCCTCTTTCTTGGCAACCTCTGAGGCAACGGCAGTGGCAGTGGTGGTCCCTGGATGGAAGGAGGTCCCACAATCCTGGCCAGCTCAGCCTGGAGATGAGCAACCTCCTCCCTCAGCCCAGAGAGGTGCCTGCAGATGGGACAACACCGCATCCTCCAGAACGTCTCCCGGAAGACTGCTGCTCCACAGCCACTGCACTGCACCACTCCAATCATGTCTTATTTCTGGCCCCTTAACTGTTTGCAATCCTTACTCTTTCCTCTGTTTTTTTTTTCTCTCTCTCTCTCCTTACTTTCTGCCTGTGTGCCCTTTAAGCTCCTGATTGTCCTGTTATGAGACAAGAATATCTTGTATTTCTCAGCAGACCACTTACTTGCTTAGAGGCAAACCTCCAGCAGCTAGAGGGGGCTGGAGAGCTACTCTTGCCCTTCTAGGATGGTGGGTCTTCAGTGGCTCTGTGATCACTCACTTCATACTTCCAAACAGGAAGTTCCTGTTGTCAGTTAAATCCTGTGCCTATAAAAGTAGAACTAGCTTTGGGTGGGAGGGTGGAGGGAAGGGAAGGAGGGCAATATAGTCCCAGTAGAGAAGTCCAGTCACACAGCAGTCCTTTCTCCTGGTGTCTTCTGCCAAGCTATTAGCAGAATCTTTCTAAGGCAGTCTTTAAATGTAGCTTCCTTCTAGCTAAGCCACTCCCCCTACTTACTAGATCTTTCTACAAGTAATTTAAACCTCACAGCTATTAAGTCCTTTCAATCACCTGAGATTTACACCTAGATAACTGTTCAGATAACCATACCATAACCATAACCATAACCATAACCATAACCAATGAGGTTAGCACCTCATTAACACCGCTTAGTACCCCAAAAGCAGGGAATTTGCTAAGTGTGTCCTATTAGAAGGCACAGTTAGCAAGACACTAACCCATTAGAAGAGGTGCTAATATATGCCAGTGTGTCTTAGCAAAGCAGCTTACTGTGCTTGCATTTTGGTTTAGTGGTATAGTCAAAGATTTGGAGAGTTGGTAAATAGCCATTTGCACCTCCCTGTCTACCACCTCCTCAGATTACTTATGACCAGAGCACCTCTCTTACACCAATTGCCCACCCAGTATGTGCCATATGTTCCCTGGCATCCAGTGGTCCCTCCTTCCCGATTGTTCACCCAGTATATAGTTTACATTTTCCCTGACTTCCAGTGGTACCTTCAAGCCCTGATCATTTGCTCAGTATATAGGTAATAGTTCCCTGGTGTCCAGTGGTTCCCCCTCCCCCTGATCACTCACCCCACATAATTATAAATACTTCCCTGGCTCTAGTGGACTCCCTTCAAGATCACCCACCTGGCATATCATAGTACTGTCATGGGTGTCTAGTGCTCCCAACACCACCCCAATTATACAGCATACCCCTGTCCCAGTCCTGACCACACTGCAATGGTGATCAATACAGCCCCAGAAATAGCTGTTTCTACAGTAGGCATGCACTTGCTGCCTATTACTCAGATGGTGACTAGCTAAGAAGGTAAGTGGAGGGACTGTGTGGGTTGAAACCAGCTTGGATAAGTAGGGGCTACTGGGGGGATGGGGAGTTGGGGATGGTACCACTAGATGCCAGGGACAGTACTATGACACAGCCGGTGGGTGATCAGGGGGTGGGGGTTCAACTAGAGCCAGGGGAGTATTTATTACTATACTGGGTGGTTGATCAGGGGGTGAGGGGACCACTTGATGGCAAGAAAATATTAACTAAAAACCAAGAAAGCAATCCAGGAATGAGGGACCACTAAATATTGAGTATATACAGTATTGTGCAGGCAATCGGGGGTGGTGGTACCCCCAGACACCAGGTATTCACTAATGCCATACCAGCTCTCCAATCAGGTACAGGGGCCACTAGATGCCAGAGGCAGTACACTGGCAGCCTGGATGGGCTGTGATGGAGGCAGGGCACAAACCGCATTTGCTCCAGGCCTGACATGAGGCCCTAAAGGGATGACACTGACCCCATAGTGCCTTGCTAGTGCTATGGGGTCATTTGAATAGGGATATATGAAGATGAGAGACTGCTCCGGCATGTTCCACTATGCCACAAGCTTGCACCTAGCATTAATTTACACCTGAAGCAATCTTTTGCATGTGTACATGGTGATCTATGAATATCCATCCCTATGTGTCCTACCCATGCAGATAAGCATTCAATGTTTACATTTTTTAAATTTTTTTTTTTTTTGAGGAGTAGTGGACCATAGTGATGCCTCATTAAACAGTCTGCCTCTAATAATCTTTCTTCCTATTTGTTTCTTGCTTTTCAGCTATTTTATCACCTATGTGTTTAAATCCTGTTGCAGCGTAGTTCCAGTTCAGATCTGGTTAAATAAATGGAGGATATATATTGGATAATATAACAAATAATGTGGCATGCATGTCCAATACCAAAAATGCAGATACCATTATGAAGAGAATAAATTATTATTGTGGATGTCAAGGAATATCTGTTTAATAATGATGACCAATCAGGGCTAACCCGAATGTCTGTGATGTTCAATTAACATAGTGTTTCCTATGAGCAAAGGTAAGTACTCAACTTTTTATTTGTTTGGGGGTGGAGGAGAGTGGGGAACCATAGTGTCAGCTGACACTGTCTCTAATCATTTCTGCTCCTGTTGTTTCTTGTCTTTTCAGGTATTTTATCACCCGAGTTATTGAATCCTGTTCCTGCATAGTTCTGACTCAGATCTAGTTAATGGAGGACATTTATTATAATGATGTTGAATAGATTTAATATCCACAAAAAAGGATTACTATGACATAACAGGAGGAGAAAGTGTCTCTGTTGATGACATACATGATGATATATATGTTGATGATGACAGGGTAGGAAAGAAAGGGGGGGGGGTGTTTTATGTGAGAGAAAGCATAAAAGTAACAGAAATACCAGGAATTCAGCAGGCAGAGGTGCTGTGGATCACCTTCAAGGCAGGAAACGTAGCCACTATTCGGACAGGTATCATATACAGGTATCCATCACGGGGTGGGGCGGGATTTTGAAACAATTGGCAAAATGGCAGAAAGGGAGGAGGTGTTGCTGTGGGGGACTTCAATCAACTGAACCTAGATTGGAGCCTCCCTGTTGCAGCTTCAGCTAGAAGCAGAGACATCCTGGACTTCCTGCGGGGGACATTCCTCAGGCAGCTAGTCAGTGAACCCACTCATGATTGGTCAGTAGTGGACCTGGTGCTTCCTAACAGGGAGAGTGCTGAAGATAATATAGTGTGTAGCCACCTGGGGTCCAGTGATCATCATACAGTGTGGTTCAATACAACAACAACTGCAGTATCAACACACACAATGGTGAGAGTCCTAAAGTTCAGAATGGCTGATTTACTAAGATGAGTCAATGTCTCAGGAATTACCTAGCAAAGGGAGATGATCTGGGGGGGGGGGTTGGAGGAAAAGTGAGTCAAACTAACAGCGGGCATAGTGAATGCAACAAACCTCTGTGTCAAGCAAGTAAGCAAAAGTAAAAGAAAGAGGAGATTGTTATGGTTCTGAAAAGAGGTAGCAGAAAAGGTAAAGGCTAAAAGAGTAGAATTCAGAATATAGTATATGGTTAGCCTCTATTGTGAATGGATTTCAGCAACTGCTGAAATCTTGTTGTAGTACAGTTCAAAGGTCAAAAAAGTTGTTGTACTATCGTTCTGACATCACATCAATAGTACAACAACTTTTTACCCTTGACCTGCCACCTGATTGGCTCAGACAAGGCTCTCTCTCTAGAAAAGAAAAACAAACATGGCAGCACAATTTAGCGAGCGCCGGGCAGCAGAGCCACCAACTTTGAAGTCGGGAGTTGGGACATGGAGAGCCATACATGGCTCCCTTTCTGAAAACACTATTTATTTTTTCCCCAATTTTAAAACTAAGCGATGCGCACAGGAGAAACTGAGAAGCAGGAGGGAGCACTAGTGGCATAAGCGGGAATGGGAGTGAGCAGGAGCACCAGCGGGAATGGGAGCAGGGCCTACAGCAAGTAAGGTGGAAAAATAATGTAAAAAAAAACTCCATATACTATAAAAAACAGTGGATACCGTGAACATCCCTAACTAAGTCTACATTCCCATCTGGGCAGTTGTTGACATCAGCGAGACCGCTCGAGCTTCGCTCTCAAGGTCTCTGTGATGTCATCAACTCCCTAGATGGAAACACAGCCTTGTTGTGGATGTTCACCCATCCACTATTCTATATGTATAAGGAGAACCAGGGAGAGGAAGATAGGGATGAGTATAAAGGGAAACAGAGAGTGGCAAGCAAAGCTATAAGGAGAGTGAAGACACAAACTAAGGAAAGAATAGCTCAGGAGGTAACAAACAGAGGCAAGACATTTTTTTAGGTATACTAGCAAAAAAAAGGAAGATGAAGGGAGAGATTGTACAGATAAGGAAGGAGGGGGTAACTGTACAAAGGAGGATCAATAAAAAGCAAACATCTTGAATAAATTCTTTAGCTCAGTTTTCACAGTAGAATGGGAAGGGGAGAGTCCATGAAAAGGCATTAAGAGCTTTGATGGGAGGGAAATGGGCACTAATCCATTTTCTGTGATGAAAGCGCTCACTAACCTGAAGGTAGACAAACCTATGGGGCCAGACAGGGTACATCCAAGGATGCTGAGAGAGCTCAGTGACGTACTAGCTACACCTCTTACAGTTGTTTTTAACAGATTGCAGGAGTTTAGCATGGTTCCAGAGGTCTGGAGAAGGCAGATGTCCCAATTCACAAAAGTGGCAACAAAGAAGAGGTGGGAAATTATAGGCCTGTCAGCCTGACATCAGTGGTGGGCACGTTAATGGAAACACTACTAAAGGAAAGGAATGTGGAATATCTTGCATCAAATGGATTACAGGACCCAGTGCAGCATAGGTTCACAAAGGGTAGGTCATGCCAAACAAAGCTGATAGATTTCTTCACCTAGGTGACCAGGGAGCTGGATCAGGGAGGAGCAGTGGATTTGGCCTACATGGATTTCAGCAAGGCTTTGAGAACAGTTCCACATAAGAGATTGATGAACAAGCTGGGAGACTTGGGGGTGGGTAATAAGGTGCTAACTTGGGTAAGAAACTAGCTAGCAGATAGGACACAGAGAGTGGTAGTGAATGGCGTGAGCTCTGAGGAATAATAATAATAATAATAATAAAACTTTATTTTTATGGCGCCTTTCCAAAACCAAGGCGCCTCACAATTTTAAAAACATATCAGATATAACATCAACTTAATTTAAGTAAAACAGTAAGCATTTAAATTTAAAACAAATAAATTTAGTCACCAAATGCTTGGTGCCACAGATGGGTTTTTAAAGCTCTTTTAAATCTCTCCACAGTTGCACACTCATGTAACTGGCGGGGTAGAGAATTCCAAAGGGATGGGGCAACATGCATAAATGCCCGGGCCCCGGACGATTTTAAACACACTCTTGGAATCTCTAGTAACCCCTCGCCAGCTAAGCGAGGCGAAGCGATTGTCCGGGGTGGCAGGGAACCACAAGCTCTTTTAGGTAGTCAGAGCCCTGTTCGTGTAGGGCATTATAAGTCAGAAGACTGACTTTGAAGGTGATCCACCACTGTACCGGCAACCAGTGCAGACTGCGCAGCACTGGGGAAATATGGCAGGACAGAGAGGTTCCTATCAAAAACCATGCTGCCGCATTCTGCACTAGCTGCAAATGGCAGACTTCCACCCCATAAAGCCCTAGGTAGAGGTAGTTGCAATAATCTAAGTGCAAGGACACAAAGGCATGAACCAATGTAGGAAGGTTAGCGGACGGAACAAGGTGCTTAATCCTGGAGATATTTCTCAGGTGGTAAAAAGAGGTCTTGATGACAGCTGACACCTGCACATGCAGCGTCAGCCCTTCATCAAAAATTACCCCCAGCTTTCGCACTCCTTCAGAGGCTGGAAGTGATAGATCATCCCAAGAAAAAGCCCCAAGGGTGAACCTACCACGACCCCCCTATCTGGTGTCCTGGGTCCACAATCAGCACTTCAGTCTTTCCAAAATTCAACTTCAACCAACTTGAATCCATCCACTCCTGGATTTCTGCAAGGCAGTTATTAAAGACTGAGACAGCTCCATCCTGGTCGGGTGCAAAAGAAAGGTAGAGCTGGATATCATCATCATAGCAATGAAACCTCTGCCCATAACTCCTTACAATGTCTCCGAGGGGCAGCATATACACTGTGAACAACATGGGGGACAACACCGATCCCAGAGGAACCCCAAATGACAGAGGGATTGGGTCCAAGGAATAAAGCCCGGACACTACCGTCTGAGTTCTTCTGGTGAGGTAAGATGTAAACCACCTGAGGACTGTACCCAACAGGCCACAGATGAACCTCGGATGTCTGAGAAGAACCCCATGGTCCACAGTGTCAAACACTGAAGAGAGATCTAGAAGAACCAAGATAGAAAATTCTTTCTGATCTCTCACCATCAGGAGATCATTGAGCACCAAAACCAGCACTGTCTCAGTACTATGTCTCTTTCGGAAACCGTACTGGAGAGGTTCATAGATGTCATGGATGATTAAATGGTTCTCCAGCTGTACAGCTACTACCTTCTCAACCACCTTCCCTAAAAAGGGAAGGTTAGAGATTGGTCTGTAGTTCGTATGGCAGTCTGGGTCTAAGGAAGCTTTCTTCAGGAGAGGTTTTACCACCGCTTCCTTCAGGGACTAGGAAACTCACCTGTTTCCAAGGTGCACCAAACTATCGGTGCAAGGACCGGACCAATAGAATCAATACAACCCAAAATAAGGGATGTTGGTCCTGGATCCAAACTACAGCATGTAGAGCGCATACTCTGGACAATCCTTATGACATCCATGAACTCCGGGCAGTCAAAGGTACTCTAGGAAAGCTGAAGGCCAGTGACCAAGTGCTGATCAGAAACAACGCCCATAGATTATGCCGGTTGGAGTGCTGCCCTGATGTCAGCCACCTTAGTCACAAAGAATTGAGCAAGTTCATCGCACTCTATTTGCGAAAAAAAACACTTTCTGGACTTGCAGACAGGCTGGGTTGCACAGTCTGCCCACAGTTCAGAAAAGCTGACCTGGTCGATTCTGAGTGGCTGTAATCTCCCCGGACAGGAACTCTGCCTTCTTATGGGTGATTGCATATTGATAGGCTTGATAATGGTCCATCAATCTAAGGTGGTTGGCATCAAGGGCAGGAAGGCAGGGTGACCAGCAGAGTACCTCAGGGATCAGTGTCAGGGCTGGTCCTCATCAATGTCTTTATAAGTGATATAGCAGAGGAACTAGAAGTGAAGGTTTGCCTCTTTGCAGATGACACCAAGACACACAACAGAGTGGATGCTCCGTTGTGTGTGTGTGTGTGTGTGTGTGTGTGTGTGTGTGTGTGTGTGTGTAAAGGATCAACAGGGATCTGAAAAGACTGGAAGAGTGTTCAAAGGCCTAGCAGCTGGGTTTTAATGCAAAAAAGTGCAAAATAATGCATCTGGGCCATAGTAGCCCTAGAACAGAGTACAAAATAGGTGCGGTGATACTGGCAAAAACAAAACCAGAAAGAGACCCAGGGGTGATCATATTGGATGACCTAAAAGTGGTCAGACAGTGTGACAGGGCAATCGGGAGGTCTAGTGCAATGCTGGGGTGCATAGGAAGGGGTATCACCAGCAGAAGAAGGGAGGTGGTGCTGCATATATATATATATATATATATATATATATATATATATGTATGTGTAAGACTCCACCCTGAGTACTATGTGCAGTTCTGGAGACCACATCTCAGGAAGAACATAGGCAGAGTAGAGGAAATCCAAAGGAGACCTACCAATATGATACATGGTCTGCATCAAATGCCCTAGAATGAAAGGTTAAAGAAACTAACTATGTACACCTTGGAGGAAAGGAGGGAGGGAGGGTGATATGATAGAAACCGTTAAATATCACACTGTGGTTAACAAGATACAGGAGGGGGTATCTTTCAGAGGAAAAAGGTGCCCAGAGCAAGGGGGCATGATGTGGAACTGGAGAGGGGTACATTTAGGAGGGATGTGAGGAAGTACTTACTAGGATTCATACTAGGAAAATATAGATATACAGAAGGCATAACCCATACATGTACATCTCCCGCAAGCGAACTTAGTCCCATCCTATCTGCTGGAAAAGATACTTGTCCAATTTAATTTTAAAGGTCTCAGATGTGTAACCCCTAGGTGGCGTGATCCCAAGGGCTACTACCCCTGCCTGCTTGGCTAGTAGCAGGTTAAGGGGCCTGAGTTCTGAAACAGGTGCCTCCACCCAGAGATCAGAGTTGGTAGTGGTCAAGCTAACCTGGGCACAGCCCTCCAGGACACTGTAACCCCCCTCTTTCCCCTCTAGTGGCCTGAACACTGTACAATAAACACTTTCACAATACCCCTGGTACACCACACAAGTACCCACACTGTTTGCACTTACCATCAGTACTGGTTCCTCTGGCTCGACCCTGCGGACCCCCTGTAAAACAAGGTTATGCACAGCAAATAGCAACAGTACAGTACTTTGAGCACAAACTGGAACCACAGTCAGATTACATGCAGAAAAAGTTAGATCTGATTTATTCAGGGGACTTGAACAAGGGACGGACAAAATTAGGTTAATTAGCTTAAAGGTTATATCAATCAAGCAGCTATGCATGTGCTTTGAGTCCCCCCACACAGTCCACCTCTGGGTACCCAGGTGGAGAAGAGATGGGCTAGCCAGGACCATTGCTCGGGGTTGCAGCTGATTGGGGCCCTGTGAGGGAAAACACAACATGCACAGTACACAATATTTGTAATCCGGAGCCAAAGGGCTCAGTTCGCAAAGGAAACAAAACAACAAGACAATTAGATGACACACTCAGATTAAGCTGTTTTTGCAGGGAGCTACCCTGGTATTTACTCACGATACCCAAGACTGGACACAGGCTGGATGAAAATTGACACCGCAGGTGGTTGATCTGGAATGCCAGGAGAAGCAGGGCCCACATGAGTCACAGAGGCATCATTTCTGTTCAAGCGTGGAGCAGGGGTCTGATCCCCAGGCAAGTCTCTCGTCAATGGCTTCTCTGTGCAGCAGGTAGTCTGGCTGGGCCAGTCTGACAAGACTCAGACCGCAAGGAGACAAATTCGGATACAGTCCGTTTTGGGCTGGGTACAGCTTCCAGCAAGCAGAACACAGTTCACACAGTGGGGAACTAACTCACGACCCACTAGCAGTAAATAACACATTTACATGTAAGGGAAAAACTACGGGGGGACTTTTGCCATGCTGGGGTGGGCTCCCAGTGTGGCACATGGAAGTTTGTTGGGGGGTGCAGTGGAGTCGATGGCGGATTGGGCACCCCTGTTGGCCAAAGAGACTTTTGCCACATTGTGGTGGGCTCCCAGTATGGCAGATGGAAGTTTGTTTGGGGGGCAGTGGAGCCGACAGGGGATTGGACATCCCCGTTGGCCATACAATATGCTGGGAGGATGCATGAGCCGAGGGGGGGGATTGGGCACCCCCTCGCTAAACAACAAATGGGGGGAGGTGCATTATGCCAACAGGGATTGGGCTAGCCTGTCGGCAAATTAACTGGGGAGGGGGGTCAAGCCAACAGGAGATTGGGCACCCTGTCAGCATTTTTTTTTTTAATTTATTGAAATGTTTCACCAGGAAGGCACACTGAACAGTGGGCGGCAGCTTTCTGTCAGCTTTTCGTGGGGACTGTAAGAGGCTGACAGAGAAGCTGTCACCATGGGAACACCATGCAATCAGCTGTTTTGGTAGTTTGTAATGCACCAAAACAGCTGATTGCGTGGTGATGTGGCCAAATTTCTTTACGCATTGTGGCATGCTCATAACTGCTGTGATCGACAGCATGCTCCTCTATTGGCTCCAGCAGAGACCAGCCTTAGAACGGACAGCTGCCATTCGGCACAACACTGACACAGCTCCATAACTCACTTTAGCAGGAAGCTGACACAATGGGTTTCTCGCACATGCGTGCAAGCAACACAAAAAATAGCATATATATGAAAACAGATTATTCATGTCTACCCACAGTAGAAAATGACCCACAGAAAGTAATACATAGCAGAGCCCACTGAGGTTTAAGCAATATGGCAGTGTGGCAGTGATTCTGGCTGTTACTGTGTGTGTGGTCGTCCACCTTGGGAGGGAATATGAGCACTGTTAAGGTTGCAGGTATAATCACCTTTACCAGGTGAGTAAATAGCATTATCCCCTGCAACTTTTCCAGTGCTCATAAATCATCACAAATGGGACTTTGTAGCAGTACCCAGAAACATATGGGAGGGGGGAAAGTCAAACCCCACCATCAGCCCAAACCTGCCACAGCCTGAAGCACAGCTTTGCCGAATGTGTCCCTATCTGCCAAAGCCACATCCAGTCTGCAATGGTGCACAAAGGTATGAACAGTGGACCAGGTAGCTGCCGCACAGATCTCCTGTACGGAGGCACCTCCCCTCTTAGCCCATGAAGCTGACAAAATTCTGGTGGAATGCACCTTAATATCTCTTGGGGGAGCCTGACCCACCCCTTGATAGGCTACCAGTATAGCCCCTCTGATCCAGCCGGCAATGGTCTCCTTAGAAGTCGCCTGGCCCCTTTTCTGTCCAGAAAATAAAACAATCTGTCTGAGTTTCGAAAACCCTCAGGCATAGTCAGATAATCTTTGAGCAGAGGGTCCAAAGGGTGAGGGGCCTCTTCTGGGTCCCCTTGTTCCCCCCGCATGGTTGGGAGGTGGATTGCCTGCTCCACATGAAATGGTGAGATCACCTTAGGGGCAAAAGAAGGGACAGTCATCAGGGACACCCTGTCATTATGGAAAGAAAGGAATGGTTCCCGGCAGGCTAGTGCCTGCAGCTTGCCCACCCATCTGGTAGAGCACATGGCTGTGAGGAAAACTGTTCTTAGGGTTGCCCAGTAAGGTGACTGTGGAACAAATAGAGGCTTATGTAGTCCCTCCAGTACCACATTAAGCTGCCAAGAGGTACACATTGGGCGGACCTTGGGGGACACAATCTGCACTGCCCTTAGTAAGTGAACCACATCAGGATGGGAACCTATATGCACCACCCTTGGAAGGCATCACCTCACAGCTGTGATGGTCAACACCTGGACCCACAGGGAGGAGTAGGCCAGACCCTTGTCAGAGCCATCATTGAGGAAATCATGATGAACAGAAAATGTTGCAAGGGACAAGAGGATCCCATATTGTCGATTTTATTCTGACAAATAGGGGGACAGGGTGGGAAATGTGGAAGTAATTAACCCTCTGGGAAATAGTGATCATTGCTCAGTGTCTTTCCACATTAAGGAAGTCCCTAATATCAGTACTGCTATAGGAGACACACATATGTTAAATTTTAGGAAAGCTGACTTACGCTCCCTTAAGACAAGTATGGAAAACTGAACTAGGAGACCGAATTAAGTGGCACAACTGTAGATGAAACCTGGGGGATATTATTAAATAAAATACTAACTGAAGTGGCAAATTATGTACCAACTAGGATGAAATATGACAGAAAAAGGACAGTTCCAGTGTGGTTCAATATAAAAACTTAAGAAAATGGTAAATAAGAAAAATAGGCTGTTCAGAATAGCCTGAAAATCCAAGGACACCAGGGATATGGTAGTATATAGGGAGATGGCAAGGGCTGTAAAGAAAAACATTAAAAAAGCAAAAACAGACTATGAACTAACAGTAGCAAAAAAGGTAAAAGATAACAAGAAACCATTTTTTTCACACATAAATTAAAGTAAGCAAGGCCACAGTAGCATTGGACCTTACATAAACACAGAGCGCAAATCCACCACCAATAAGGAAACAGATGACATTCAGAACAACTAGTTCTGTTCAATATTTAATTCCTCTAATTCAGGCAAACCAAATGTTAAGGAATTGAACAAAAGGATGTTAGAAATAGGCTTCAAAAAATTATTATAAACTAATCTCCAGGTCCAGATAAAATACACCCCAGAATCTTGAGGGAGCTAGCTGATTAGCTGGCATCCCCAATTACTTACATTTTTCAGTTGTCATTAGATAAGGGGGCAGTGGCACAGGATTGGAGGGAGGCCTTGGTGGTACCTATATTAAAGAAGGGACCAAGGACCAATCCAGAGAATTTCAGACCAATTAGTCTGACTTCCATGATGGTTAAGATTCTTGAAGGTATATTTAAAGATCTTATCATAGTACATCTTGAGACAGGTAAACTCTTAGATACCACACAGCATGGGTTTACCAAAACAAAATCCTGCCAGACCAATATGTTGGTTCATACTAAGGTTCGTACTAAGGTTGGATGAAGGAGCTAGTAGGCCAAAGCCCATAATGCTCCTATATTAGGCCATAGAATAGAATGTTAAGTCATACCCTGACATAATTAAAGTGTCGAGACGATGTTTGAAAATCTCTTTAGTATTACTAGTAGCTATGTTGGATGGGAGTTGATTTCAAGGCCCAATAATTCTTACAGTGAAAAAATACTTAGGATTATGTTTGAAGGATTTACCAGTTAACTGAAGGATATGACCTCTAGTATTGTGTACTGATTTTTTGAAAGAAAAACCTAATTCATACATGATATAAGGGTCATGGATGACGTCATATAGAAGGAGAAGGTCATCTCGAATACGTCTAATAGTAAGAGGCATTAATTTCAATGTAGCCAACCTAGACTCGCAAGATAAAAATTCAAGTCCAGAAATGTTTTTAGTATATTTACGCTGTACCCTTTCAAGAGAATAATTATCTGATTTTTTGAAAGGACACCACAATTGTGAGGCATATTCAAGATGGGGTCGAACATAGGACCTGAATAAAGGTAACAACACCTACTGATCATGAGATCTAATGTTGAGCAAAATAGACCATACAATTTTATATGAGGTATTAATAACTGAATGCATATGCTTAGAATAGGTTAAACTATCTGAAATTGTTATGCCTAAATCATTCTCATCAACAGTGGTACACAGTGGTAACTCATCCAGAGTATACTGGAAATTTAAATTACTAGAACCTAAATGCATAACTTTGCATTTTGTAGAGTTTAACTTCATACCCCATTTATTAACCCAAGTACTGATAACATCAAGGTCATGCTGAATACAAGATATTTGATCAAGATTAGAACTAGGACTTCCGATCTTCACATCATCTGCGTATTTAACAGTATAGGAAAGGCAAGAATTAGTTAAATCAAATATAAAAGCCTGAAAAAGGCAGGGGCTGAGAACAGAGCCCTGAGGAACACCGCTTTGGTGTTTTATGAAAAAACAAGTAAGGCCTTGGACCGGGGGGATGCAGTGGACATAGCCTATCTGGACTTTTCTAAGGCCTTTGATAAATTACCACATGATGAACTTATAGGGGTTCTGGAAAAATGTAATTTGGACTTAAACATCATAAATTGGGTGAAAGCTTGGTTGATCAACAGAAGGCAGTGTGTAACTGTGAATGGGGTCCTCTCAGAGTGGATGGAGGTGACAAGCGGGGCACCGCAGGGCTCCATGTTGGGACCGTGCATCTTCAATATCTATGTGACCTCACTAAACTTTTCTCACCCTAACATTTGGATTACAAAATTCGCTGATGACTGTAGAATCAGGGCAATAGCAAACACAGTTAAAGATGGTGAGGCTCTGCAAACAGCCCTAACTGAAATCTATCTATGGACAGTAAAATATAAACTAAATTTAAATGTTGATAAGTGTTCCATTATGCATTTGGGCAGAGAAAGTTTAAATATAGTATACACAATGGGTAACAAGGACCTACCAGTTACTAATGAGGAATGAGATCTCGGGATAATAGTTACATCAAACCTCCAGTTCAGTACTCACTGTGACAGGGTAGCAAGGAAAGCAAACCAAAACCTAAACTGCATCCTGCGTAACATCAGCAGTAGAGATAAGGAAGTGATATCCTCCCTATATTGTTCATTAGTTAGGCCCCACCTAGAATATGGGGCCCAGGTGTGGTCATCCTATAAAAAGGGTGATATCAATAAACTAGAAAAGATCCAAAAAAGAACTACAAAAGCAGTCACTGGATGTAGAGCACTCACTTATACTGATTGACTGGAAACTCTGGATTTATTCACCCTTCAGTATAGAAGGACAAGGGGGATATGTGCATGATATATAGAGCACTACAAGATGGTACCTTAGCTGCTAGTTTTGGTTTGATATTAAGGAAAGGAATATACCAAACCAGAAGACATCCTCTGTAACTAACCACGGTAAAATGAACTTACTCAAAAGAAAGTTCTGGTTTAGTCAAAGGGTGGTCCCCTTGTGGAACAAACTACCCACTGAGGTGGTTACCAGTAATACAATCAAACTCTTCAAACTTAGACTAGATACTTACATCTTGAATAAATACAAAATGATCTAAATATTATGATGGCAAGCACATGAAGGACAAAAGTCAAATTTAAGCTTGTGTAATCTATGAAAAATCTATGAAATCTATGAAATTTGAGGCAGGCCCACCACTGATGGTGACAAACCCTTTGTGGTACACCACTTGCAAAAAACATGCCAATGTCTCTGATAAGTAGGGGTGGGTGAAACTTCCGTTTTCCGCCCCCATGGAACTTCCGCAAAAATCAAGGAACTTTCGTGAACATTTCTGAACTTCCGCCTGTGGCAGAGCAGAAAACTTCCGCAAAAGTTACCGGGTGAAATTTAGCCTGAATATTAATAAATAAGCCCTGGTGGCTAGCGGTCCCTCCCCACCCACCCCACATGTAAAAAATATCCCTTGTGGCTAGTGGTCCCTCCCTCCACCCGTAACCTGCCCACCCGAAATGTACAGTAAATCCCCCCACATCCCTAGCTCCAGTTCTCCAGTTTAAAATAAAAACAAATTTCTGATGGTCTAGTGGATTTTGATTTTAAATTTTTAAATGTTAACCCCCTCCCCATCCCCAATCCCCAGTCCCAAATCTCTGGTGGTCCAATGCCCCCCACACAGCCTCCCCAGCAGCCAGGTGTCCCACCACCCCATTTCCACCCCCATCATAAACTCCGGCAGCGGGCACACCAACATAGCCCTTCTCTCTCTCCACTGCTTGCCCACCCACTGAGCTGTCAATGAATGAGTGTGTACTTCATGATGTCTGAGGAAGCATCCATTAGGTAATGGGTGGCCTGTATGGCACAGTCACCCTGCCTGTCAGGGTGACTCTTTAGGGAGTTCATTGGCGACGGCCTCAACCCATCATAAAAGAGCTCTGCTGGTATAACAGACTGCCTTGCCCACTGATAGGGCCATTCTCATCACTGTAGATTTTCCTCAGCAACTCTTCAGCTTTTTGTCCATCAGGTCTTTTAGAACTGAAATGCTCTGAACTGGTATGACTGTGCACCTGGCCACGGCCAGCACCAGCATGTCTACTTTTGGGGTCGCATGCCATGCTGTCTTATGTGACTGAGAGAGTGGGTACATTCTCTCAGTGGATCTCTTCAGGAGCCTGGATGGTTCCAATACTTCCAGTTCTTTGTCCAGGATGGTGTCAAGGGCTGAGCATGTGGGGAAGATGTGTCCCACCGCCTTAGACTGTGATGACAGAAGGGGGTCCATTGATGTATGAGGTGCTTCTGGTTCCTCCGGGACTTGCAAGACCTCCCAAATGAGTTTCAGCAATTCGGCTACATCCACCTGCGGGCATAGCTTGCCTGAAGTCTGGCCGGAGTCCTGTTCTACCTCTTCTTCCTCCTCTGATGAGTTCTCAGTCCCTTCCGCCTGAATGTGCCTTTTATTTAGTGGATGCGGGGCTTGGGCTGACTTCGGGCATTTTGTGGCTGTGTCCCGTGGCTGTTTTGCTTGCATCTTTTCCAGCCATTGGAAGAGGAGGCCTGCTTGAGCGGCATTCAATGTTAGGGGTGCTGTGGGTGGTGACACCTCTCCTTGGGCAGAAACCACATCCAGGCTGGGACTCTGTGAAGCCCTGGCCTCCGATATCATACAGACGGCACAATGAGCCTCTTCCACATGAGTCGCCAGGAGTGCAGAGCCACATTCCAGGCAGACAGACAGGCAGGCATGGCAGGAAAGCATTGTGAGCTGGTAGATCTATAGAAAGGAGACAGACAAAACTGTGTCAGGAGCATGGCACACTATGTATGCTCTTACAAGACCTCAACAGATCTAGCAATAGTCGTGTCTCCGTAATGTACATTCACCATTGTATGGCCCTTTAAGAGGACTGTAAGCCTCACACAATATGGCTGCCTGTATGTTCCAGGTCACCATTTTGATGTTCTTGGTAATGAAGCATGTGATTCGGTCTCAAAATGGTGACCATCTTGGAACTCCACCAAGACGGCTGCCATTCTCACAATAGTTTATGAGAATTATGCAGCAGGTCGGCCAAAGTCTCACGGCAGTTCCCTCGGGGCGAGACTTGGCCTTGTTCAACCTATGCAGCCTTTAATTTATGAATGAAATTTGCCTCTGAGTGTACTGCAGCTGTATTTTGTTGCCACAAACTCCTGCGTGCCCCTGCAGATATAAAACAATGCCCGGCATTATTGTGAGTGATTCGGCCCCTCCCCACCTAGTCTCACAAGATGCAATATCTTGCCTGGCAACATGGCAGCTCCAGGAATTTGTGGGGGAGTCAGGAGCAGACACAGGAATAGTGTGAATGCCCCATGGACCCCAGGACAATGAAAAGGGTCAATCTCCTATGGGTTTACAGGCCGGGAATACTGGAGAGGCACCGGAGCTCCCAAGGGGCTGAATACAAGGCACAGGACAGAGGCACAGCCCAGCTCTGCTGGCAGATCCGTGACACTTCTGTGTGTTGATGGGAAAGCAGACAGAGGGCTAGGGAGCCCCCAACATGCACAACTGGTTTCCAGCTGGGTTTTTAAATAGTTTTGCCTTTTTGTGCCTACCCTCTTTGTTCTTCTGAGTGCCTCATCTCATCAGCACTCATCCCACTGCCACCAGTACCTACAGAGTGGACGCTACTAGAGGGACCACTCCACAGTACAACAGGGTTGGGGATGCTAAAAGAGGGTCCTAAACTGGAGCAGGGGTGCCAGACAGATGTTACTGGAGGGTCTGGCTTCACCTGTGCCCTGCTCCTGCAGTGATGTTTGAGGCATTTGTTAATTATTCTCTCTCTCTCTTTTTTCTCTCTTTTTTTTAAACTATGGCATGCAAATTCTGTAAAGGAAAGCCCTAAGAAAAGGACAGTGTGTTTGTCTATTGACATGCCTATCTAGATAGGAAGCATAGTGTGAGATAAGACAAAATATTTACCCAAAGTTTGGGGACGATCCAGGTCGTGACCAACTTCAAGGAGATATAAGAAGTAAACTGGTAATTTTGGCTGGAGCTGGGGGATTGGCCTCTAGTAGACCAGAAAAGATTTATGATCGTGTTTCGGCCAATGGGATGATGGAGGATAACCCATTTGTGTTGATGTATAAGCACTGGAAAGGTTGCGGAGGATAATCATCTGTTTTCCACTTTTTTGAATCCAGTTGGGGCCCCTTACCAAAGTTCCTTCCATTCAAGTTCGAGACTGTGTTCCCACTGTATCCCCAAAGTGAATTCAACCTTGTGTCAACTGGTTGGCCACCAGCAACCCAGTGAGGTACCCACCACAATGGACTCTTAACATCTTCACTGCCGTGAGGTGAAATCCAAGTGCGCCCGCAGAGGTGATACTTGGACTGTGTGGGGGGACAAATGTTGAAAAACAAAATAGTTTGTTTCTATGCTTTTTTGCTTTCCATTTAACCTCCCTAATAAATCAGAGGTTAGTTCACTCTATAGTCCTTGCTCATGGTTGTTGTTTTGTGTGTATTTATACTGTGTGGGGAACAGAGTAACTACGGGTGGGAGGGAAAATAATATTTGTTCCTAGGAGGAGGTTAGGGCCACACTGGGTAGCTTTTATATACCCCTGCCCCAGGTGGAGGCACCAAACCTGTCCCCAGTATTCTATTTGAGTATTGCACCCAAAAAAAAACCAGGCCAACCCAAAGTACAGTAGGTCAATGTGCGAGGGGGTGCCGGGTATGCATGTCGGAGAAAGAGACCTCCCTTATACTCATTCTAGCCTCAGTATGGTACTGAAAATTACCTTCACTCATCTAGTTTCCTTCCCACCAGAACATGTCTTAGTTACCATTCTGCTTAGAAACATATAATTTGTCAGCAGAAAAGAGCTACTTTGCTCATCCAGTCCTCCCAGATGGCACATACCTATTTGTTTCCGTGAACCCCAAGTGGTCTCCAGTGACATTCCATCCTCCCTGCATATTTACTAATATTCCACCTTGTCTATCCCATACATGTTTGAAGCCCCCTGCTATTTCACTTCTACCACTTCCACTGGCAGTCTATTACAGGCATCTACCACTGTTTAAATGAAGTAGTAGTTCCTCCCATCCCTCTTGAACTCTCCCCAGCTTCATCACATGCCCTCTGGTTCTGGTGCTCTTTCCTATTTGAAAGAGACTCCCCTCCTCTACCATGTTCACACCATGAGGTATTTGTAGGAATATATTATGTCCCCTCTCACTCTGCTCTCCTCTAGGGTGTACATGTTGAGATCCCTCAGTCACTCCTTGCAGGGATTTTGGTGCAACCCCTCCACCATTTTATTTCCCTTCTCTAGGCTGCCTCTACCTTGTCTATGTCCTTTCTTAGGTGTGGCCTCCAGAACTAGGCACAATACTCCAGGTTGGGTCTCACCAGTGAGTAATACAGTGGCAACACCACATCTCTCCTCCTGCTGGAGATACCTCTTGCAATCCCAGCTTTGCCTGACCCTACCCACTGCTTTGTCACAGTTCTGCCACTTTTGAGGTCATCAAATATGATAAACACAGGGTCCCTTTCCTGCTTAGTGACTGACAGTACCTCCTCCATCCTATACTACACATTCTTTCTACCTCCTCCTGATTGTCCACTTTATTATAAATCTTGGTATCATCAGCAAAAATGCATACTTTCCCTTCCAGTTTATCTGCAACGTCACTTGTGAAGACACTGAAGAGGACCAGCCCCACTACTGAGCCCTGTGGCACCCTGCTGGTCACTCTTCCATCGTTAGAATGAATGCTGATAACCATCACCCACAGTCACCAATCCATTAACCAGTTTCTAATCCATTTTACCACGTTTGATTCCACTCCTAGGCTGCTCAGTTTCTTAATCAGTCTCTTATGCAGCACAGTGTCAAAGGCCATACTAAAGTCCAGATATGCCACATCTACTGTTCCCCCTTATCTAGTTCCCTGATCACCCAGTCAAAGAGATCAATCGGATTTGTCTAGCATGACATCCCCCCATGGAGTCATGAGACACATGCTCCACATGTCCACTCTGCATGCCACTTCTCCAAACTGCAACCCATTCACAGAGATTGTATGCGTAGTGCCCACCACCAGAATCAAGCACTCTGTGTGAAATCTCACAGTTTACTGCTTGAAAAACTGGAGACATTACAACTGGATTACATTGAGTTGCTGCAGTATCTTGTAATCTACAGCAGCAAAAACTGTGATACTGCACTTGATCCTGAAGGACTACACTATAAGTCCTTCTTATGCCTCCCCGTAAGCAGTAAGGTGGAAATGGCCAAAAAGTGGCCGCGTGGCTCAAGAAGAACCTAAAGCAACTGAACCTGAACAACACAAATTCTCACTGGAAATAGATATGTGGCCTTTGGGCCTGAGAGGATTACATTTAATAAACTATATTGATTTTAATATAAGACAGTCACAACAGGACAAAGCAGCAAATTCAGGAACCATGAATGAATACCATCAGCGTGTCAATACAAATAACTACCAAACACAGAAAGTAAAACAAAGAAAAACACATACCTGACCACTCCTTTAAATCCCCAACCCCCACCCACCCCCCAACCACCCCTCCCATCTCACCCAGACCTGGACACTGCCTGAATCCCTAGGGGCGAATCCAGTAAAAAGCATATCCAACCAGAAAAAGTAAAACGAGAGAAGGAAAAGAGAAGGGCCCAAACAAGCAACCCCCAGGCGCTGTTCCTGCCACTCCTTATGGACTACCATCAGAAATATTCAGAGGCTCATTATATGAGGGCTTCCAAGGGGCCCCCAAATTCCAGATATCTGTCAAGTCTTTCTTGTCATTTGGCAATGTGTATCTCAACTGCCAATGCTTGAAGAAGTTATTGACGCCATTTGGAAAGCAAAGGGATACAGTCATCCGTCCAATGATGAAGGATGATCAACTTGGTAGTTATGGTAATTAAAGAAATATAAGCCTAACAGGGACCAAAGAGCTCTTCTGGGAAGTTACCCACTAAGCATGATTTAGGTGTGAAAAAGGAGTCCAGGGACAGTAAGGGACTGAGGGAGCTATGTATGCTGGATCAAAATTGGGCCATTTTAGGACAGTCCCATAGTATATGCTTAAGAGATCCCATATCGGAGCCACAGTGAGAACAGTCTGGTGAGGAAAGGCAACCCAAACGGTACAATCTTTGGGGGTAAAGTACATATTATGAAGAATACAGAACTGGGTATAACAATACCTGTCTTGTTTAACAAATTTATTACCTCTTCCAAATTAACTGCCAATCCTTAGGCTCAAGTCACAAATTCAAAGTATGTTGCCAGTAAAAACCCATATCCAATAGCCCCCTAGGATTGACAGTCTGGAAATAGGCATAAATGTGAGAGACAGAATGCGGGTTCTGGCAAATCACCTGAAGTCTTGGAGGGTAGAAGAAAAGGATGAAGTCCATGGCTGTGGGCCTAGAAAAGTGGCCATGGCTCCAGATAACTGTAGGTGCTTGAAAGGATGGTAAACCAGGAGAGAAAAGTGTTGCTGAATCATAGCCAGAGGAGCTGGCCTACCATGAAGAAGAAATGCCTCCATGGGGGAATTCCACATTGGAGGGCAAAAACTGAGTGGGACAGGATGATTAGCAATTCTGATATTGGGATTCCCCAAAATGGGTTGAGAAAGGTCCTGAGCCCAATCCATCTTACGGTATGAACGTAAGTGCGAAAGGGCCTGCAAGAACCACTTCAATGGGGTGTTAAGAAGTCGGGGAGGAATAGCCGAGGATTTAGAATATAATAGGCTAGAGAGCTGAATATCTTGTTGACAGCATAACTGGGATTCTAATTGAAGCCATAAAGGAAAGTAGTCTCCTTCAATGGGCTCCTTCAAAGTTTGGCCCCATTAGAACTCTTTATTACTATGAAGTGCACAATAGTATAAGAAGAAATCTGGTAGAGAGAGTCCACCCTTCTCCTTCTGTTGTGTCAGTTTAAAGTAAGCTTGTCTCATCGCCCCTTGCTTCTACAGAAAATTTAAAAGTAACCTCTGAAGTCAGGAGATCCAAACCTTAGGTAGACAGAGACTGAGCAAGCCCAAAGGGTACAGAACTCTGGGCAGGATATTCATCTAAATAATGTTAGCTCTTCCTCACAGTGAGCTAGGATGAGCAACCCACTTCGTCAGGTCCTCCTTGATTCTAGCAAGCAATGAGGCAATGTTTAATTTGACCAAACCAGAGAAGATGGGGGAAATATGGATTCCAAGATAAGTGATAACCTCAGGTGCCCAACATAAGCCCATCTCTAGAATTTGGTGCTTTGCTACCAAAGCCTTAAGTGGCAGCACTTGAGATTTGTCACAAATGAGCTTGTATCCCGAGACAGCAGAAAATTCCTGTATTTCCTTCAAAACTGCAGGGAGTGAAGGTCATCTGCTTAGGCCGATAACTTGTTTCTGGATCCCCCCACTTGAAATCCCAAAATTTCTGGATTCATTAGTATCTTCTGTAGGAGGGGCTCCAAATACAAATTAAAGAGGAAAAGGAAAAGGAGGCAACCCTGCCGAGTACCCCGCTAAAGTCTCACCGGCTCCAACTAGACCCTGTTACACCGAATCCTCACAGTAGGATTATGATATAGAGCCCTAACCCAGGAGCAAAAATGATCTGGAAAAGCAAACCGTTTCAAAACCAGAAACAAGAAGGGCTAAGAGATCATATCAAAGGCCTTCTCTGCATCCAGGGAGACCAGAACCACTGGGGCCCTACCCTCCCCGGATGAAGAGATCAAATGCAAGAATTTACATAAGTGATTGCTGGAGTGGTGACCCACCATGAAGCCCACCTGTTCCAGAGAGACCAGTCCCATCCAGATCTAGAACAATCAATTTGCTAAAAGCTGTGCTAAAATTTTTAGGTCAGTATTCAGAAGGCAAATGGGATGATAACTACCTGGGGAGAAAGGATCCTTACCCAACTTAAGTATAAGAGAAATCCAGGCCTTGGTAAGGTAGTTGTCTATGAGGTTTGAGGAGAGAAAATAGTTGAATAAAAATATAAGGAAGGGGGCCAAAATATCGATGTAAGTAGTGTAAAAGGTGTTAATTAACCCATCAGGACTGGGGGCATTCCCCTTCAGGAGACTCAATATAACCTGTCTCACCTCCGACTCTAGTATCGGGGCTTGTAGAAGGTCCTGCTGATGTGGGGAAAGAGTGGGTGGGGGGGAGAGTTCAAGTACTGTTCCATGGACTGTGTGAGAGCAGGGGAAGAAGCTTCCTGACTATAAAGAGAGGTATAATACTGATAGAAGACGTGAGCTATGTCCCATGGTAGTGTAAGAATAGGGTCATGGGTCAGATTCGAAGACCAGGGATTACCTGAATAGAATCCACCTGTTTTAAATGAAGAGCTAATAACCTTCCCGCCTATTCACCCGCTTCGAGGTAGTGCATCTTAGTGAGCTGTAGTGCATACTCCACCTTTTCGGCCAGATTTTCATAGTAAAGTTTCTGCAAATCTTGTAGCTAGGACCAAGAGATTGAATCTGCATGGGAGGATATAGAGAGCTTTAATGCCTGGATCTGGGAAAGGAGCTCTTCCACTCACTAAGAGCGATGCTTCTTAGCTATTGTAGTTAGCCTGATACACTGCCCCCAACAGAGCACTTAAGAGCAGCCCAGAGGACATCTAGACCTAACACAGTACCCTCATTATTTTTAAGGAAGTCCACTATGTACTGTCTAATATCCTCTCTAGAAACTGTGTCCATAAGGAGGGACAGGTGTAGTCACCATGTCTTACCAAAATCCCCTTGAGCCCCTAAGGAGTGATCCAAAAGTATTGGAGCATGTTTGGAAATAACCACAGGTTCAATGTGCTTATGCAACTGGATGAGATGAGATGAGATGATGCTTGTGTAACTTGATTTGCTTTGTGGCTTTCCGCTTCTCTATCTGTGGGATATACCACCCTGTAGGGGTATGATGCAAAGAACCCTAGAGGAGGGTTTCCCCTACAGGTGCCACTGGAAAGATTGCATCGGCTAAAGGTAGGTTAGGAAGAAGCCCATGGGTAATGGAGATGAGCCACTGAAGGAGGAGGAGGAGTGGATGGTGGGCAATGAAAAAACGAATCCTGGAGGGGCCCAGGATGAGAGGCATTTTAAGCCCGATGGGGGACTAAAGTAGTTGCTCTGCCCATCGAACCTTGGGTTTAAAGCCCTCCCGTTCAATGTGCTTACGCAACTGGATGAGATGAGATGAGATGATGCTTGTGTAACTTGGTTTGCTTTGTGGTTTTCCATCTCTCTATCCATGGGATATACCGCCCTGTAGGGGTACAATGCAAGGAACCCTATAGGAGGGTTCCCTCCTAGAGGTGCCGCTGGAATGATTGCGTCAGCTAAAGGTAGGTTAGGAAGAAGCCCAAAAAGAATACCCAAAGGTGTCAATCATCGAAGAGGTGAGGATGGTGAATGAATAAATGAATTCTGAGAAGATGATACGGGCGGACTTCCTAACGAGAGAGAGGAAAGCCGAGGGCCACCATCTGCCTCCATCCAACAGCGGAACCTAACTAAGTAACCTAAGAAAGCACTAACCCTAACTAATATTATGACCACTGGCACGGAGGAGAGGAAAAACACCCTTTGAGGAAGAAACCTCTGGGGATCCAAGGCCTAGGTCACCTTCCCTCCAGGCTGACAATGTTTGATTTGAGGACATTTGATTGGAGAACGTATGTCAGTAAAGAGAAGGATTCATTAAAAAGACGGATATGAGTAGGGAAGACGATGATGGGATAGGGGAAAAACCCCAAAAGAAGGCACAAATCAAAGAAGGCAGTGATGAAGACTGATGATGATGAGTGCCGCAGGAGGGCGGCAGGTCAGTGAGGTAGCATAAGGTCCAAGGAGAGGAATGCTTGATTGAGCGAAGCAAGTAAGTAGATGCTGAGGCCAATAGGGCATGCATGATTATGCACTGCAAATGAGTAGACCCTAAGGTCGGAGTCAATGAGGTAGCAAGGATTTAATGATAGGAATGCTTGAGTAAGCAAGGTAAATAAACAAAGCTTGAGGTAAGGAGGAGTGAAGGATGACCGGAGTCAGGAACCTGTTATATGCGGCAGGATGGCCGCAGGTCGATGAGGTGGCATATGAGTCATGTTAGGTACTCCCAGAAAGAAATATCAATTGCAGGCCTTGAGTGGAGTAAATCCGGGAAGGCTAGTATGGAATTGGAAGAGGAGGAGACAGGAATGAACTTGAAAATGAACTGGTACGAAGGTAGTACGAGTAGGGTAGTACCAGGCTTCTCGAAAGGAGGCAGACTCCGAGGCCAAGAAGGCATATCTGGAACCAGAGGCAACTCAGGGTGAGCGATCAAGGAGAAAAAGTGAATGATGTATGATGAGGAGTGAAACTAAGAGTGGAGGGAAGCCATGATGGCTGATACTAGAAAAGGTGCTAGGACAAGGAAGGTAAAAGTTTAGGAAATAGAGTAGGTGTGATGATGGATTGAAGCAATGGAGGCTGGTACAGGAAAGCAAGGTATGAAAGGACAAAAGAGGTTAGAGAGGTCAATGGGGTAGCATAGGACCCAGCTGATATGGGATGAGAACTGCAGTAGGGAGAGCCTGATGAGGAGGCACAAGACTATGGAAGCTAGACGGAGTCAGCCGAGGCAAGCTAGGTGGTCAGCCAAGGCATACAGATTGAGCGATGGAAATAGAGGAGCAGGTTGGTGACAGCCAGCAGCCAGCCAAGCAGTGACTGGATGGAATGGGGGAAGGTGATAGTAGGATAGGGAAACACCCCCAAAAGAAATGCCCAGGGTGCAGCAGAGGAGGTCAGGAGAAGGACAGGGTAATGAAAAGGACACAGATCGAGGCGGTGGAGGGAAGTAGGAGACTCAAGTAGATGTCAGAGGAGTGATGTCTCGAGAAGTAGATGGAAAGGATGCAAAACATCAAAGGGAGAGAAAGAGATTCGGCGGGGAGGGTAGGAGGAGCCCAGCACCATAAATACAAGATGCAGCAAACAACATGGCCAGAAGAGCACCATGCACTGAAAAGCCAGACTCCAAAAAAGGCTCAGAAAGGCATCATCCAGTCATGAGAGGCAAAGAATGCATCGGAGGGACTCCAAACCCACATCACCCTCGAAATGCACCGACAAACCACAGCAGGAGGCAAGGAAGTTAGCAAGGGAAAAGTGAAGCAGCCAGAAAAGAATGGAGCAGAGCAAGGGAAAATGAAGCAGGTAAATAGCACCCACGAGTGAGGGCTGAGACACAGAGAGTGTGCAGGAGAAAAATTGGAGCCACAGAGGAATGGTACACTCCCAGTCAGGCTAGCAACCAGCTCCCCATAGCAGCAAATGAGGCAGAATGTGTGCTGCAGTTATAGATGGTGCAAACAACTTCCTTAATGTAGGACTACAGGTATAGCGCTGAGAGCGGAGTACTGCCACTCACCATTGATAGAGCCACATGAGCACTGTAGCTCGGAGAGAGGCAGGCGAGAGCCGGAAAGGAGAAATTCCAGGGTATGAAGCAAGCTGCCAGACACGGAGCAGTCATCATGTTGTACGACATCCCCCAGAAGGCGGAGCAACGGGAGGGGGTGCTCAGAAGACGTTGAGAGAGCATGAGGTCCAGAGAGCTGGAAATGTACCAGGTGAGCAATGGCAGGTACAGTTGGGGACATCTGTGCAGGTCATACGGTGAGCGAATCGAAGTGCAGTGCAGTGTGGCTGATAAGAGGAGCACCGAGGCACCAAGACAGGGAGGGAGGAAAATGGGAAACAAGCAGCAGCCCACAATGAGTGGGGAGGGATGAGTGAGGGAGTGCAAATGAGGAGGGAAGGAGAATAGAGTCAGGCAGAAGATGGAAACCGAAATGCCGGGGGGGGCAGAGATCGAGGAGGCAGCCGGAGGTGGGACAGCCAACCGGCAACAACAAGGAAATGTGGAGAGAGAGAATGAATGGCTGCCCAAGCCTCTGACTGCAACGGAAAAACAAATCCTGGAGGGGCCCAGGATGAGAGGTGTTTTAAGCCCGATGGGGGAGTGACGTAGTTGATCCACCCATCGAACATCAGGCTTAAAGCCCTCCAATTAAATGGAGGTACTGTATGTACTAGACTGGAGAGAGTGTCCTTACTTATTAAAAAGTAGTTGATGCAGGAGTGTGAGGAGTGGGGTGGAGAGTAGAACGAGTACTGCTGAGAGAAAGAATTAAGAACCCTCCAGGGATCTACCAGCCCCAGGGTATCCATAAGTTACCTTAAGCCCCTTTGTCCCAGTGTAAGGCCTTTCCTACCCACACAAGATCTATCAATATCGGTCTGCTGTACCAAATTCCATTCTCTTCCTAACAAGAAAGGCAGTTGGGTAAGTGAACTGAGTTGGGCTGCCATATTGGTAAAAAAGCAGGGTGAGTCCTGGTTGGGACCATAGACCGTACCCATCAGCAGTTCCGTAGACCCCAAGCGACCCTGCAAAAAGAGATAGCGACCATCTGGGTCTATAAATTCTTTGATTAAGGAAAAGGGAATCCATTTACAAATTAAGATAGTAATACCACCGCTCCATTTACTAGACCCTGCCCCGAAAATTTGGCCAACCCAATCTCGCCGAAACAGGGAGACATTCTCCCTCGGGAGGTGGTCTCCTGCAGGAAAACCACCCTGGGGTGGAACTTCTTCAAGTGTTTCAAAACCATGGCTCATTTACTCTTGTTCTGACCCCCCTTTATATTCCATGAAATTAATTTCACAGAGGGCTCCATCTATATTCGAGAGAGAGAAAGGGAGGCAAAAAAACAAGAGCCCTTACACAAAACGCCCCTCTGGAAATAGCAGTGCCCAGGCCCCCCCAGCCTCCCACCCATAAAACATCTCTCAACCCTCCCTCCCAAGAAGACAAATCCCCATCCCCCCAAAGAAGTCAATCCCCTCCCCCCAAATAACATAGGAAACTACCCCCAGTCCCAAGGATCACTGCCCTGAAAACACCAAGTCCCTGATGATTAAAGCCATCCATCCTGAGTTCTCGTCCTCTGCCCCCCAACCACTATAGCCCAAATTGCAAAAACAAGAAATGTAAACCCTAGAAGTGTTATCTCATAGCAATTTGCATAAGTAAACAACAACAAACCCCCTAAATGCAAACCCAACTCCCACATTTTAAGCCCTGTGAGTAAATACCAGTGTTATTATGTATCTGAACCTGAATCAAAACAAAGAAGAACCATAATAAACACAATAAAAGGAAACAATGCTTACTCCTTGCCAATGATTTATAAGTAACCAGTAGAGGTTTAATGGCATAAATCACAGAAGTGAAGTAAATCAGCCCACTTGGTCATTTTCTTAGAGTGGTAACCCAACCCTGACTTTGACTGGAGGCCCACCCTGCCCAGATAGAAGTGACACTATTTAAACAGGGGTTCTTAGGCTGTGCAGGCCTATCTGGATGCCCAGCTGGCACCTCGCCTCAACAGGTGGTCAACGATGCCCCTCCCACCGACTTCCAGAGACCTCAGGAAAGAGGCAGGGGTGCTCAAAGTGGGTATCAATCTGGACAGGAGGGGACAGATGGACATCCAACACAAAGAGCCCCCCCTACATTAGCCACCAGGGAGCCACACAGCCTCAATTCCACTGTGCATCACCATAAAGAAAAGGCCTAGCCCAGAAGCCAGTATAGTCCACCAATAAGGGCTGCTTTGTTCAGTCTCCACCATAGTTGGTAGCTTTGGAGTCAAGCACAGAGGGACCCCCCGTCATCTCCCCCGACCCAAAGATCCATTCCAACCTAAGCATGGGGGCTACCTTGGGAAGAGAGTACCATAGAAGCAGCTAAGGAGTTCTCACCAACTGTGTCAGGACTTCCTTGGTGGAGAAGAGTGGGATACCAATCTTCATCCCCCCCCCGACACATAGCCCGGCAAAACCACTATTTGAAGGGGGGGTAGGAATGAAAGGGTAGGTCCCACAAATAAGGGCCCGAGTACACAAAAATTGCTAAGGAACTTGCCACAAAAATCACTGCCTGTAGCTTTGGGTTATAGAACAGGGCCTCCCAAAAAAGAAGATTCAGGCCAAGGATAAGTTCCTAAAATATAAGGGAGACGAGAAACATGGATAAAGCAGCCCTTCCTCCAGCCATTTGATGACACTGGTCTCCTAATGGGGAAGTGTGCAGCGACTGAGCTCATCAGCTCCCGGGCCGCCAGCAGAAACAGATGGTGTCCCCAGTGAAGTCCATCTACCACCCCATACAACCCTCCCAAACCAAACACCTCGGCACCTACCTGTTACAAGAAGGGGGGCTCATCGCTCCGAATCCCGCTGTTGAGGCACTGCAACCTGGGTAGCACAGCTCTCATAGAGAAAACCTGAGAATCCCGCACATTCAGCTGGTTCCTTTTCAACGGTGAGTCAAACAAGCATTTCTCTGTCCAAAGTAAGCAGAGCAGTGTGGTGAAATGCGAGTTGGAAATCCACATGGATGCTGAATCACTGATCAAAGTAGGAAGACTGGATGATACCCGAGCCCCCAAAATACAAATGACCTGGGTATACTTAAAGTCCTCCACCACTGAAGTTGCCTGAGACAAAAGGGGATAAAAAAGGAGAGTCCACATCCAAATAGGCAGCACAGTCCAAGGCAAACGCTATTAGGGCAGGATCAAAATGCGTTCATTAGATCAATTGAGAAAAGCACCTTTGGTGCAATAGCAGGCCTGTGATGACTGCATAGCACAAACAAATCCAACGGGAGAGAAACAGCCCAAAACAGCCAACAACCCATTTAAATTTTCGAAGGGGGGGCACACACATAAACACCCCTCCTGTTAAGCAACAGCATTAAGACCATCTTTTGCACATAAGGTCCAATGAAACCAGACTAGATGGACAATGCTGTAGCCCACTTCAGTCCTTCACACAGAGGCATCACTTGTGAACTTTGAATAGGTCAGGATACATGGTGGCCAGCTCCGCTCTAGCATGAGCGCTGGATTCAAAAGTCTTGGGGGTGCCCTTAAAAGTAATCTTCAATCTTGCCAGGTACAGCATTTTAAACTTGATTTGCTCTGCTAATAATTTCGAAACAATAAGACCATATCCACTTGTTTAAGATGCACTGAGCAGGGCAAGTCCTGAGATATATGAAGCCTTGGCCCTTCCCACATCACCTCCTTGAGATCTTTAAGTTTAGCCAATAGGTGAACTTTGTCCAGATAATTCAAAAATGTAAAAATTAGAGGCCAAGGTGGGGAATTTGGAGGCAGAGTAGCTGGAAGCAAGCTATGGGACCTCTCCACAATATAGGTGGGACCGCTGGGAGAGGGACCCACCATCTTCTTGCAAAATTTCTGGATAAACAGGATGGTGTTCAGGCCTTCTGACCTCTCCAGCAAGCTGATGATAACCATATTATTCCATCAGCTTCGACCCTCCAAATCTTCTACCTTATCTTCCAGTCAAGACAGCTTTTGTTGGAGGGACAAAGCCTCTGGTTCTTGTCTATTGTGTCAGTCCTCCAGGGAGCTGATGCAGACTTCAGCATTTCCGACTCTTTGAGAGAGTCGCTTCATGGTGAGATGCAAAATCTTAAGTTCTTCAGTAATGTTAAGTAGGACTTCTTTTAAAGGAGAGATTTCTTGTAGAAACCGGTCCTCTAGGAGTGGCTGAACAGCCACCTGAGGCTTTGCTGCCTGCACTTTGCTTTTCTTCAGGTCCTTCTCCTTTTCAGGGGTTGTGGGAGGTGTATGTCGCATGCCGACCACTTTCATCTCTGCCTCCATGATCAGCGCCTAAGCCAGACTCTGCAGCATCACCAGGTACTATAACAGCTGGTTCTAAAAGTGGTGGCTTTTAAGAAACAAAATTTGGGGATTTTAATACAAAAAGAGCAAAGTCAGGAGCAGAGCCAAGATAGCAAGTGACTCACTTGGGCAGACGCATCATGTGACTCCAGCCTGAGAGGATTACAAAGTGGAATGGGGGGACTGAAGGCTAGAATTAAGAAAGCCAAGAAGGGACTGGAAATGAAGATGGCAGCAGGAGCTGCAGACGTCAAAGCCTTCTTCTTGTAAATAAAAGTAAGGAGGACAGAAATGGAGGGGAATGGCCCTTTAAAAATTGGGTAACAGTGGGAGAAAACTATGAGACAGCCAGGGAAGGCAATGGTTGAGATGCTGATTGAACATTTTGCTTTGTTGTTCACCACAGTGCCCCCAGGGGAGGGAGGACATAATTGGTAGAGCCCATGGCATCAGGAGTAGATGTGATGCATCCTGAGGAAATACCACTAACTTTTGTAGATGACTACATGGTGAAATTCAAGCCAAGTAAGTCTCGGCTGGCAAATAGAATACTGTCAGGATCATAATGTAGCACAGGGCACAATTGCTGAGGCCATTTCCAGTAATTTTCCAGAAGTTTTTCTGGACATGTGTGGCATAAGAACATAAGAATTTGCCAGCAGGAGACGTGTGATCCATCTAGTTTGCCTGGTTTTCTACCCCCCAACTATCAATTTGTCTTGCTAAGGTGACTATATTGTCTATCACATACCTGTTTGAGCTCACTGACTGTCTTGGATGCCACTACCTCCAGTGGCAGACTATTCTAAGGGTCCACCACCCTCTCTGTGAAAAAGTACCTACTAACATTTTTTTTTTTAAATTTACCTCCCACCAGGCACATATTGTATCCTTTAGTACTTGCAGCCGTGCTTTCAGGGAAGAGATTCCTGGTTTGTACTGTGTTGATCCCTTTAACAAATTTAAATGTCTCAATCATGTCTCCTCTGTTCCTCTTCTGCGCGAAGGTGAATACATTTAGCTGGCTGAGCCTAGCTTCATACATTTTGTGGTGCAGACCCTGCACTATTTTGGTGGCATGTCTCGGCATGGTTTCCAGATGGTCTATGTCCTTTTTTAGGTGAGGTCTCCAGAACTGCACACAGTACTCCAAGTGACGTCTCACCAGGGACCTGTACAGTCGGAGGATTACATCACGCTTCCTACTGGTAATACCCTTACCAATACATCCAAGGATGCTGCTTGCCTTTAGTACCTCTTTTTCACATTGCTTCCCTACCTTTAAATTGTTTGAGATCATGACACCAAGATCCCATTCCAGCTTTGTTTTTTTTAGTAGCTGCCCCTCCAGGACATACTTCATGCATGGGTTCTTTCTATCCAAGTGCATGTCTTCACATTTTTTGGCGTTGAATCTCAACTGCCAGTTCCTGGACTATTCCTGTAGCATCCTGAGATCTGCCTCCATTTCTGCGATCCCTTCCTGTGTGTCCACCCTGTTGCAGAGCTTCATATCATCTGCAAAGGGACAGACTTTCCCTTTCAGTTCTTCAGTGATGTCACTAATGAATATGTTGAAAAGGATGGGGCCTAGTACTGACCCCTGTGGCATGCCACTTAACACCTTCTCTTCTTGGGACAAGGTGCCATTTACCATAATCCTCTGTGTCCTGCCTTGCAGGCAGCTTGAGATCCATTTAACTGCTTTGTGACTGATGCCAGCTTGCTCCAGTTTGTTGGCTAGCCTTCTGTGTGGGACTATATCAAAGGCTTTACTAAAGTCCAGATACACCACGTCCACTGCTGCCCCCTGGTCTACCTCTCTTGTAACCCAGTCGAAGAATTCTATTAAATTTGTTTGGCCTGAGCATCCTGATGTGATGCCATGCTGCTTTGGGTCAAGTTACCCACTTGCTTTCAGGTAGTTCATTACCCTTTCCTTAAAGGGACACTGTCAACCCTTTAGGTCTCAAAGTGTCCCTAGTTTAAAAAAATGCATTTTATGATTGCCAACATTCTCTAAAGATTGCTGATGTAGCTGATAGTTTGATTCTGACTCATTTTTTTCTTTAAAAAAGTGAAAAACAGACTGCCCACCATACTGGTGTTACCACACAAACACAGGTTTGTTTACATTCCTTGATCAGCTCCAACTGCATCTTTCCTGGACTTGGGAACACCCTCAACACAGTCACGCCCCTCATAATGCAGTGGGAGTTTAGGAGGCTACTGCCTCATGAGTGACTGCACTGTTTGGGCGTGTTTGTAATGCTCAGGAAGTATGCAGTAAGAACAGATCCAGGATTCTAAACAAAACAAGGTTGTTTATAAATATACATTAGCATGCATTTCAGTTCTATTAAACAAGGAGACAGACAAAACAAAGAGCAACATTAACGAATTTTAGAGAAGGTAAGCAATCATAAAATGTAGGGTTTTAACTAGAAATAATATGATGAAAAACAGGTTGACAGTGTCCCTTTAAGCAATGTCTCCATTATTTTACCCACCACTGAGGTCAGACTTACTGAGCAGTAGTTTCCTGCTACCTCCCTGTTACCACTCTTGTGCAATGGCACAACTGTGGCCCTTTTCCAGTCCTGTGGTACTATCCCCTGTTCCAGTGAACTGTTAGTTCAGCAAGTGGGGTGGCAAGTTCATCACTAAGTTTTTTTAGAACTCTTGGGTATATTCCGTTAGGACCCATTGCCTTGTCCACCCTTATTTCAGACAACTCCTTAAGGACCCTTTCTTTCATAAAGGGGGATATGTCAGCTCCCCTGGTATGGGGAAGTGTCCTGGCTGGTACTGGACCATTACCAATGTCTTCCTGTGTGAAGACCGAGCATATTTTGTTGAGAACTTTTGCCTTGTCTTTGTCATTTTCCACCAGGTGTCCTTCTTTGTTTGCCAGCTGTGTTATTCCTCCTTTACTCTTTCTTTTGTCTCAAATGTATTAATAAAATATTTTGTCCCCCCCTTTTCACTTCTTGAGCCGGTTTTTCTTCAGTCTGGGAATCTGCCACCCTAATAGCTTTCCCGGATTCCTTGAGTTACTCTCTGTAGGCTTCTCTATCCTTTTCAGACTTGGTCTCCTTGTACTTCTGAAAAGCTTTTCTCTTTTCCGTAACTATAGTAGCTATCTCTCTGGAGAACCTGAGGGGGTTCCATGCCCTTTTGGACTTGATGATTTGTTTAGTGCATAGTGCTGTGACTGATGCTATAGCATCTTTCAGCTTTGTCCATTTGTCCTCCACATTCCATGTGGTATCTGCTGCCACCAGCCAAAGGACTGGAAAGTTGCCAATGTGATCTCTAGCTTCAAGAAGGGGGCAAAGTTGGACCCTAGCAACTAACTACAGGTGAGTCTGCCTGACATCATTGCTGGACAAGGTCCTGGAAGCCATTATCAATGGCAGAATAATGGAGAACTTGATTGAGGCCAAGCTATTTGGCCCCTCTGAACATGACTTTATGAGTGATCATGCCAAACCAACCTGATCACGTTCTTCAAGGAGATGGCCAGGAAGATGGCCAGGGGTAGGACCATAGACAAAGTTTATCTGGGCATTGACAGTGGGGTGAATAACAAGCTTCTATGAAAAGTACACCAGTGCCATATACGGGCAACTGCTTAATCTGGTTCAAGGTCAGTTGGCATTCATCTGTATCCTCCTCCCCCAGGTCATGCCCGAAAATAGGCAGGATTTGTCTATTGCACTTACCCAGTCAACAAAAACAAAATAAAAAAATAAATAATGTCACAAGACATGCCACAGCAATATATTGCGCTGCCAATACAGTGCAATATATTGCCAGTGGCATAAGTCTTCATTTTATAGGGGGGGCTCTTCCCACACACCCCATTATGGGAGGCTGCACTCCTCTGAACCCCACTCCAATTAAAATATCTAACTCCGGGGAGGGGTTAACACTTAAATTCACACATAGTGTGAAAAATATAAACATTCCATGCATCTCGGAACAGGACTCGAAACCCAGTCCACAGACACACTGCCTCCCTTGCTGCCTGTGGCTCATCCCATCGAACCACAGCAGCTGCTCGGTGGTCCCTTATCCCAGCAGGATTCCTATCCTGTACCAGGAAGAGTGAGAGGGTGCACTACTGCGCATACATCCTTTTGCGGTTTTGCACCCTCTCACTTTTCCCTACCATGCTGTTCCTGTTACGTGGTTATGTCATGTGCTATAAAGAGTATGACATATTGACCCAGTAGGCCATATACTCAAGGCATACAGAAGGTAACTCATTAATTGAGGGTGCAGGAAGCATGGGCTGGGGGATGGGTGCTACACCAAGTGAAGATGAGATGCATAGTGGCATCTCTCGGGGATAAATGCTAGGGCCACTGATGTACAACATTTTCAGCAATACTCTGGAAGCTGGAGCCTCTAGCAAGCTGCCAATAACACTAAATTGGACAGGATATTGGGCACTCCCTTGAGTATGAGGACAAGTTTCAGGGAGACCTAACCAAGCATGGTGATTGGTTAAACACTTTGAGACACAGATTTAATATAGCTAAATGCAAGGTGCTACACTTAGGGAACTAAAAAAAGAGGTAGGACCCGCATAGTGTGTGGGGCTCCTCTTACTGCAATGGAGGAGGCAAAGGACTTAGGGGTCATAAAATACAAGGCGATGAAGCATGACAAGCAGTGTGTAGGCTACTGCCAAGAGGGCCATCGGAATGCTGAGCTGCATCAAAAGACGATGACCTGCAGGGCAGCAGAGGTGATCCTGCCTCTTAACAAGGCACTAGTCAAGCCTAATCTTGAGTACTGTATGCAGTTCTGGGCTTCTCAGTTCAAAAGGGACATTGAAGCAGCTGACAGAGTGTCATGCAGAGCCACCAAAATGTTCAGCGGTATGGAAGACAAACTGTGAGAAAAAGCTGATGGTCTTCAACATGTTAAACAGGTAAAGTTCAGTGTGCTCTACCCCAATACTGCCCTAAAAGGCTTTTGATGAAGTACTTCTATATTAATTTTCATTCCTACTGCATATGCTTTCAATAGGGGTTCATAATTATTAAACTTCAGCTGAGATTTGAATAGGCCTAACTACCTCTCCATGGTGACCCCAGCTGATTAGGTCCTACACTATACCATGTTTAGTTTTATCTAGTCTTCTTTAATTTTACCTTGCTGATCTCAGCTGAAAACCAGCTGTTTTATTCTCTCTATGTGCAGAGACCTTTCTCCAGCTTCCTGATCACAATTTTTTAGAGTGCAGCCTTTTGAGTTACTCTGAATGTGGCTGGGACCAAATAATTAGGAAAGAGACACTTCTTTCACTAGTCATAAACAAATTTAAAGTGTGATCTGCTCAACCCTGGCTTGTTTTATCAATTTAATTAAACTTCAGGGGTGCTTTCAGTTCTAGTTAGTATCAATAAACAGGTAATGTCTGGTGTGCCCCCCACCCCAATATTGCCATAAAATGCCTTTTATGGAGGATTCAGTATATATAGTGCAGTGGTTAAGAACACTGAGCTGCAAACCTGAAGAAACCTTGGTCTGAATCCCACAGCCCCCACTTGCTTACTGTGTGACCCTGAGCAAGTCACTTAACTTCCTTGTGCTCCCAGATCACACCTGGAAACAAGCTTCAGCTTAGTGAGCCTTTCCTGGTTAAACAATTTCCCCTTTCCCCTAATTCTCATTCCTACTGCTTATGCTTTAAACAGGGGTTCTTAGTTATCAAACTCGGGCCAAGATTTGAATAAGCCTAACCACCTCAACACAGTGACCCCAGTTGTTGAGGTCCTGCACTACATCAATTTTCAGTCTTACCTTACTGATCTGATTTGAAGTCATGCTGTTTCATTCCCTCTAAGTGCACAGAACTCCCTCCAGCTTCCGTATTTCACATTTATAGCATGCAACCTTATGAGTTACCCTATGTGTGGCTAGGAGCAAATAATTAGGAAATAGACTTTTCTTTCACTAATCATAAATAAATTCAATGTCTGATCTGCTCAACTTTGTTTATTCTTTGAGAAAGGATTACTACAGGTCCGAAACATGTAAGGTGCATACAGGGACGTCTATTTACCAACAGGTGTTTTAATTTGGAATAAAGGTGTTTTGCAGCACTGTTTTATGAATTGGAGCCAGAATGTTTGTTTTTATGGGGTGGTGAGTGCCTGACTTTTTAAGACTTTTATTATCAAAATGAACAGATAAAAGCAATCGCCTTTTGGAATGTCTACTTTGCGTCCTGCACCTTTCTTTTGTATTAAACCATCATAGGGTTTATTGTACACTTGCATAAGTATATCTACAATGTTAAGCCCCAACTTTTATTGACTCTTTCAAGTGATATGAGATATTTTAAATAGATGCCAGATTCACATTTTGGCTTAGAGCCAGCATCCTAATTATTGGTGATTGTCAAGAAATCACTTTTGTTAACACTTTTATTTTTCTTCCTAATTCCATAGCATATATTATGACCAGAATAATTTATACAAAAAAACACACTGGCCCATATATTCAAACTGCACCCAAAAAGTGCGCAACAGCAGGAGCAAGTGCAAGTAAACTGTGCCCATGCGCAAGAGGCGTGATATTCAAAAACTGTGCTGGCCAAGATGCGTCTACAGCCGACGACTGAATATCGCACCACCTGCGCCATAGCGCAACTGGGGGGGGGGAGCTGAGCATATCTGATGCACCATAGCGCAACAAGGGATGTTCAGCTGAGCAGTCCAGATGCACCATAGCACAACCAGGGACACCCCCCCAGCAGCAGGGCAGCAATGCAACAGCACAACCAGGGATGCAGGGGCCCACCACCCATGCCACAGATGGGCAGAGGAACACACAGCAGAACAGACATCGTCCCCCCACACCCCATGCACTGCACAACTGGGGGAGGGCTGAAAAAAACACTGGTCCATGGAGACAAGCAACCAACCCACAGCTGGGCCATGATGCCCCATCACACCCCCTGGCAAGCAGTGACCGGCACACAAGGAGGGCCGACCTCCCTGTGCCACACCTTCCCCCAATGCAGAGCTCACCCTGCACTGTGACCCCTAGACACCCTGCCCAGGAGCAGTGTCCGCCAGTGCAGGATACCCCATGTATACCACTACCCCACTGTGACAATGCAACCCTGTGCACCACAGAACTATGCAAGGCAGCCCCACTATGAGCACCCATCAGTGGGTGGCAGCACACAGTGATGCAATGACAGCATACACAGTGCCGCCATGCACAGCCCCCCCGAGGTACAGCTGAAAGACCGACCATGCGTCGGCACTCAAGGTACCCCACACGTGACAGGGCATGCCCTGGATCCCACCACCAGTGGTACAGTACCCTGCACACCCTCCCAAGGACACACCCCAACCCAGCACTGGCCACAACAGCCAGCGCAGACACCCACAGTGGTGCATGGAAGCATGCACCACACCGATGAAACACAGTGCATGGACAACACCCACCCATACCCCATGGGCACACCAACACAGGGACACAGTAGCTGGGCAACCAAGCCCCAGCGGGGCATATGGAAACTGTGTACACACGGCCAGCAGTCCTCCATGGCACAGGAGTGCCAGCCACTCTGCGCAGGTACTGTGGACCTGTACGCCACCATCATTTGCCCGGAGCACAAGTCACAGACAGTGGTGCACATCTCCTGCAACATACACAAGCCACAGCATGGAGGTGGGACAGCAACAGCGGAGGCCACAGTGTCACGGAGGCAGACATGCACCACACCAGTGACAGGAGGCAACCCAGCATTGTGATGGGTACAGTGGTTGTCCTGCATGGACAGCCACCACTGACATGCCAGCGGACCGTGCAGGTCACAGACATGCAAAGGTGTCAGCTGCACATGCCATGGATGGTCTGACAGGGGTGCCATGCACACAGTGCAGGACCCGTGGACCACTGCACACTGGCATCCAGTGAACAGAGTACAAAACACAAACCACAGACAGTGACTGATCCCCCTGCCCACACCATAGGTGGTTCACCTCTGCACACACACACACACACACACACACACACACACGCCCATGCTTGCACCACCCCTGACGCCATGCACACCACTGCAGCTGAGCACCTGTAGCCCACTGCAAATCAGAGACCACCATGGTTGTTATAACAAAATGTATATATTAAAACTATGTACTGTAAAACCACATACAAAACTATATACAAAAGTGGGGGAAGGGCCACATAAGAGGTGGGGGTGGGTAAGGGGCAGGGGTGAACAAATGGTAGAGGGAAGGAGGGGTGTGAGGGTGGGTCCTGGGAGGTAGGGAAAATCAGGGGCATATGTATGCTCAGGGGGAGCCCCGCTCCCCGCTCTGGCTTCTCCTCCTGCCATGCCTCCGTCGCACTCCCACATGGTCAATCTTTTCCAGGATCTGCAGGGAGGCCCTGGCAACTTGGAGGATCTCCTGCAATGTTGCTTGTATTTCCTGCAGCTGGCAGACACCTAGGATAAGGCAGCAGAGTCAATAGGTGTGAATGCACAGCCCCATACAGCCCACCCACTGTGCATGGCATATGGCCATGGGTTATGCCTCTGTGATGGTGTGTGACCACCCACAGTGATCGCGTCCACAAGACCTGCCCACCCAGGTGCATACAGCCATGCGGACCGCTGCACACACCCACTGGCCAAGTCCTGCACAACACCACCGTGGCTGTTTAGTGACATGGCTATGTGGTGCGAAGGCAGTGGCACAGCCATGTACCCGGTGCAGGCATGGACCACCATTGATGCCCTCCCAGACATGCAGTGTCACTGGACAATGCTGACTATAACAAGTTGCGTGCATGGCAGTGGTGTTAATGGATGGTGGCCATGCCCCGCTGCCCGCCCTGTTACACAGCATGCAATAGTAATCATGTAGGTAAGGTATTCACCATCATCAGGCTGGTCCCTCTGGTGCTGTAGACCTTCACTCCTCCTATGGTCCGGTCCTCCAGCTGGCGCCTCTGCTCCCTTGCCAGCCATCTCTCTTCTGGCCCTAAGGTGCAAACATGGAGAGAGGAACATCAGTACAATCCTGTAGCAAAGTCCCCCTGCCCCCATGTGTGTGCAATCCCACCCAGCCAGACCCACCCACCCCACACCTGATAACACCACCACAGCCAACACCGGACAGTCCCCCATGTTCCGGGCACACATGCAAGCGTGATGCCCATATGGAAGATAAAAGTGTATGGGCATTACACCTACCTGGCCATGGCACCGTGCCCCTCCTGGCACGTGCCCGCAGGTGGGCTAGCAGGTCCGGATCCCTCCGCCTCAGGTCCCCATACCTGTGGCGGCACAGCTCCACCGTCCGCCCCATTCCTGTGGCCTCCTCCAGGGCGTCGGCCACCTCCTGCCACACCTGGCTCCTAGACCTGTCCAGGGGTGCCTCCCAAACAGTGGGCCAAAGTGGCTCAACAATGGCAACCAGGTTTGCCATTTCAATCTAGCTCCACTGGGCAGCTCTCCTCTGCGCCATCTCTCTTGCTCAGTAGGTTCAAATGGCGCTCTGCAGTAGTTCCACCACTTGCAGATGCTTCTGCGGTACAGCGCTGCCATTCCCTATTGCACCGTCACCGAACAGCGCTGAGTAGTGAGGCACCCATGTTCGACTTTACGGGCGCCTTAAGGGGCAAAGGTCAGGCACAGGGTCAAGGGTCTCTGGCGCACGGACAGGCACAGCGCGATTGGAACCCAATGCATGTAGCACGATTGGGTGCCTGTGTGCTACCTCCAGTAGCGGCTTACCATGCTGTTGCCCCAGTGCCACAGCACCATATAGGTGAACATCTCTGTAGCGCCACTGGCACAATGGTGGCCGTGCTCTGCATTGCCTCCCGCGCACAGCACGTCAGCTGTGCAGCAGGCACCTGCGTCAGCAACCCGGGCATGTGCAGTTAGGTGTGTACTGCGCATGTCACAGAACTGCACCCTTGGCTCAGCACGTTCAACACAATTGCGCACAGCACAAAAGCATGATATTCAGCCGTCATATGCAAATCAGCCATTCAATGGCGCAGCACTGCAATTTGCATCCACTTAAAGTTGCGCCTCGCCTCATTTGCATAGGTTGCGCTATAAAAGTGTGCCATTGGGCTGCACTGGCCATAGTTGGTTACTGCAGTCTATTGGTGAGTCGCATGCTGTTTGGGAGTGTGGACTGTGGATTTTGGGACATGCATGGGACTGCACAGTCACAGGTAACAACTTTCATTCTCACAGGCTAAATCATGACCGAGCAAGTTGTGGGAGAGGAGGAACAGAGTGGTGGGAGGAGGAGGAGGAGGCCTAATTTCACTAAGGCCGAGACAGATGCCCTGTTTGAGGCCTACCTGGACCAGGAGCCACTTCTCAGCGGACGGCAGGGAACACCACAGGCCCGTGCTGCTGCCTGGGAGGAAGTGGCGCATGCAGTGAACCTGCATGGCAGCCACCAGTGCTCCGTGCAGGAGTGCAAGAAGAAGATGGGCACAGACAGGAGGAGGATAAAGGAGAAGGTGGCTGCCATCAGGGCAGCACGAGCTGTGACAGGTGGGGGACAGCTGGAGGTGCTACGCCTGACTCCCCAGGAGGAGAGGGTTGCTGGCAGCATGCAGCGTTGTGCCATTGAGGGTGTTCCAGGAGATGGCTTCCAGACGGGTGGTAGCCCGTCACTGCATGGTAGGTCATGATCTGTCTATTGGGGGGGGGCAGGGTAGGTCACATGCAGTAACGCAACTTTGTTTTCCCTTACAGATCCTGAATGTCTGCATGGGTCAGTGGTGGTGGGTCTGTCCACTGGGGCCAGTCAGATGGAGATGGAGAAGGGCCCATCCACCTCCACCGGTATACGCAGCTCAGTGCAACAGTGGGCCTGCCTGGCTGTCCAGACTGATGTTGTTGGAACAGGTGCGGAGAAGGCCTTGCCCGTGTCTCAGCGTGCCAGCGTCCATGGATGCCAGCATACTGTGACTCGGGCTGGTGCCGGGTCCGTCACCAATGATGATGTCACTAACGCCATGGGCAGTGACACGTGTGTGCTACAGAATGGCCACACAGCAGGTAACATCACATCCATGGCTGTGGGTGGTGCCGCCTTGGAGGCCTGTGTGTCATCACAGTCCCAGCTTGTGCCTGTCAGCGCCAGTGGAGCAGCACTGGTGTGTGTACAGGACAGAGGGACTGTTGTGGCCACTGTGGTGGCACCAGTGAACCCTGGGGAGCGGCAGCTGGAGGGGCAGCATCGGCAGTCGGCCAATGGGCTTGGGGGTACAGTGTCAGGGGGCGGCGTCAGTGCACCACCTGTGGACATGCCCAGACCTGGTCCTGGTGAGCATCAGGGCTGCGCACACCTTGAGGGACAGGATGCCGAGGAGGCAGATGACCTCTTGGATGAGTACACCTGCATACTGCAAGCATCAATCAACCAGCAGATGCAGCTTGCGACATCGGTGGATGCACTGCATGCGGCTCTGGAGCAGGCAGAGGAGCATTGCAGCAGAGACACCGCTCTGATCCTGGCAGGGATGGACCAGTTGTGGGAGGATGTGACCACTGCCATTGACAGGCAGACACAGGCATTCACTGCTATCATGGCCACAATAGGCACACAGTTATTTGCCCATGCATCGCAGACACCATGCAGTGCACTGTCCACCCCCCGTTCCCAGCATCATGCGACACCATCCTTGTTGACACCGGGTTCAGCTGTGGGCATCCCGAGCATGCCTGACGCAGGCATGTTAGGTGTGCTGCAGACCCCTGTGCGAGCACGGTCGTGTTCATGCAGTGGAACCCCTGGGGGACCATCGGTGCCACCCCATGAGTCCAGTGGTCAGCCTGTCAGTACTGGCGTGTCTCAGCTGGGCCGCCCATGCATCCATGGTGGCTGGGGCACTGTGGCACGTGACTGATCTGTCTTCCAATGCAGCTACTGTCTGGTGCTGCCCTGTGTGCATTGTGCCATTCAGTGGGCAATGCATGAGTGGGTACCCAGCCCTGCACGCGGACACACAGTCCATCTGCACACCCTCCCGGCTGCCGTCCACAGTTGTGTGTGCATGATGATGCCTGCATTGTGCTGTACACCAATGTGCAATGGTGCTCAACATCTGACACACGCACAATGACAGGCAGTGGGCGTGGTGGTCTGTGGACATGTGTGTGGCTAGGGGTGGCATTCTGGGTCGGTGTGCCTCCTACCCTTTGTGCATGTCTGGAGTGTTTTGTGTGTGTGTGTGTGTGTGTGTGTGTGTGTGTCCACGTGCCATGTTAGACCTCACCCATCCCTGGTGGTGTGTGTGGTTCCATGCCCAGAAAGTTCCTTTGATGGCATGCACCCCTGGTGTGTGTCCATGTGTGTTTGTGGGTTGTGCCTTAGCCACTGGTGGTTGCACATGGCCCCATGACTTACCTGGGTTGGCTGAAGTGCTCCTCCGTGATGGTGTCCCGGTGCAGCTGTGCCAGCCGAAGCAGTCGGGGGTCCCATCGCCCAAGAGGGGGCTGCCCATCACCATTGTCACCGGCGTCTTCATCGTCCCCATCGCTGTCCCCCTCTTTGACCTGTACAGCTATCCCACATTCGTTGGCCACATTGTGCAGGATGCAATAGGCCAGGAATAGCCTGCAGGCCTTTGAGCGGCTGTACTGTAGGGCACCGACGGAGGTGTCCAGGCAACGGAAACGTGCCTTCAGCATCCAGAACACCCACTCAATGACATTATGTGTGGTGGTGTGTGCCTCATTGTAGCATTGCTGCAATGGGGTCGCGGGCCGCCGGTAGGGTGTGAGCAGCCAGGGACAGAGTGGGTATCCACTGCCACCTGTGTGTAGAGGGTGGAGGTTAGTTTGGTGATCAGCATCTCCCTGCCCTGGGCCATGTAGGCCACTACCCATGTCGCCTCTGACCATGCCCCCCCAGGCCCTATGATTGTCCGTGTGGTTTGCATACTCACCCACTAGGTGGCCAGTGGGGATATCCCCACTCTCGAATCTGTGGCACAGTGCCGACTGGTGCCAGATGAAGGCATCCTGTCCTCCCCCAGGGTGCGTGGCACAGACATTGATTATGCATCCCCTGGCATCGCACACCACCTGGCAGTTGATGCTGGCATAGCCCTTGATTTATATATGTGGCTCCCTCGGGGCCAGGTGGTGTGTGGATGGCCACATGGGTGCAGTCTATTGCCCCTAGCATGCCAGGCGTACGTGCCACCCTGTGGAACTCCTGTATGTTTGCTGTGCACTCCACTGGTGTGCTGGGGAAATGGATGTACTCTGCAGCATGTGGCAGCAGTGCGCTGAGGAAGTGGGTGAGGTGGCGTGACGTGGCCGACTGGGTTATGCCTGTGGAGTCCCCAGTTGGTCTCTGGAAGGTACCTGTGGCAAGCAAGCAAATGCAAGCTGTCACTTTCATCTCCACTGACAGAGCATGGCTCCGTCGTGTGGGTGCCTGCATCACATCACTGCACAGCTCACAGGGCCGCCTCAGAATTGCCCGATTCAGGTGGTACCGGCCCACGATCTCCGTATCACTATACAGCTCGAAGCTGGTGCAGGCTCGGTACTGCCTGTTGGGGCATACCACCGATGGGCCCTTCCACGGCCGCCCTCCCTGCTGCCCACCTTCTCACCCCCCTCATTACCACCTCCATCTGGATTGTGGCACTGGCCATGTCCCTGGCTTGTGTTCACCCCCCCCGGCAGCTGTTTCTGTATTCCCCCTGCTGTCCTGGCTGCTACTTCCCCTGCACCGGGAACACTTGACTGTGCTGGCCTCACTGCTGTGTGGCAAGTACTTCCCCCTTCTGCACTGTGGCTCCCCACACCTTCCCCTGTGGGTTCCAGGTGCCCTATCCCTGGCCTGCCTTGTGTGTCCCTACTGCCCAGTTTCTCTTGCTAGAGTTCAGCCTCATGTGCCTTCCCTGTAGCATTCTTGCACTTCTCCCTTGCTCTTTTTATTTTGACTCATTTCCGCTATAGCGCAACTTCTGCTGGCTCCCCTATTGTGCATGGCGCATGTTGTTGAATATTGCACTGCACCATTTATGCATGGTTCCTCACCCTTCAGTTGCGCATACATTCATTATCATTAGCTGTTGCTCAGCATGATTTGGGGGGGCGCAACTGCCTCCTGCTGAATATCGCAGAATGGTGCATTTTCGTACTTGTGCAGGCGCAACCCTATTGTGCATGGCACAACTCTTTGGAACATCTGGGCCACTGATTTCTATGTAGATACATTCCCAGCGTTTAACTCTGTGACATATTTGAATTAATGGGGATCATCAGTAATTAAAAAATATTTTTTTACTGGCATGAACATACTTATTCATTCCTCTGATATGTGAATTAATTGGAAAACATCCTACTTAAGTAACCTTTCAAAAAATATGTCCTAATTCGGTTTATCACTATAACTCTTGACAACTTTGCCCTATCACCATTTAATGGTGACCATCAGTAATTAATAAACAATTTTTGCTGGCTTAAATCTAGTTAGCCATTCCTCTGATATGCAAATTTATGCAATGGGGTGGACATAAATGGAGTGTGATAAATCCATTTATCTGAGTAACCGTGTGGATAAATTTCATTTATCCACACAGTTGCTCTATTATCCACACTAACCATATTCAAATGCAAATAACTTTAAAACAAAAAAACGATAGCATAGTACTGTGAGCATGAAAATTGTTCAGCACAAATTTATCTACACAATGAGTGGTGTTTCATGTATAGATACCTTATAGAGTTTTTATCATTAGCAAAAAACAGAAGAAAATTTAATTTTGTGTTCACTTTTTTGACTAACAAATGCAAATAGCTTTAAAACGAAAAATGATAGCATGGTACTGTGAGCACAGAATTTGTTCAGCACAAACATCTATGAAATGAGTGATGTTTCATTTATAGATACCTTTTAGTTTTTTTTTTTTTATAATTAGCAAAAACAGCAGAAAATTAAATTTTCTTTTCATTTTTTCGACAAACAAATGCAACTAACTTTAAAACAAAAAAGGTAGCATGGTACTGTAACCATGACATTTGTTCAGCAAGAAGTTTTCTACAAAATGAGTGGTGCTTCATTTAATAGCAACCACTACGCTAGGCGGACATACACTAGGAAAGTTAACTGAAAGTCCCAGAAATTATCATTTTTAAAAAAGATAGTCAAAAGCAAATGTTCCTTCACTGACAGAAAGCATCCTTATTGCATAATTTGAAATATACAATGGTGAGCAGTCAGATAAATGATTTCTCTACACTTGTGCTGTTTGACCTCTGACACCTCACTCATGGCTTACACCACTCATGAGGTTATCCAAGGTCAAACAGCATTTGTGTAGCTAAATCATATATCTGACAGCTCACCATTGTATATCCCTTATTCATTAGAAAACATACTATTTAACAAACTTTGGGAATTTGCCTTTTATCTGGTCTGTGTCTTATCTGGTTAGTGACCTGACTTGCCACGTGTTCCACAGAGATGCTCCCAAGAATTGTCACTTTTTATGTTACTGTATTAGAAAGATTTATTTAAAGCCCGTGCCCAAAAAAAAACCATTTATTACCCCAATCCAAATGGAAAGACCTATATAAAATCTACAAAAAATCAATTCAAAGATGAGGACAGGTAGACTGAGCCATGCCTAAAAGCTGCACATGCGCTTTAGTGGGAAAACAGGTGTTAGACATACACACTTAAAACTAACCCCACAGTACCTGCTCTTAAACCAACCTGTCTTGGTATATTACAGTTTAAACACCCTCTAAGACCTATGGCATAGGGCAGCCCCTGATGTTTGTGAGAACAGAAGTGAGTTATTGTGCACAGGTGTTGTTTGCATTGATTTACCATGCTGAATCCGGTTGATACCAGATATGGCAGCTAAATTTGCAGCTCTTGATCACTAATAATAGACACACATTGGTTGGATTTAAATGTATGGGAACTTTAAGCAATTGAGCCATGAAGACTTTTTGTTGCCTGGCAGGATTTGTGTAACAGAGAAACATCACAGTGGTATGTACTGTTTGGTACTGTTTTGACGATGTGGTTTAAAATCATTAAAAAGAAGGCAGGGTAAGAAATGGAAAAAAACAAGTTTCCTGCCTTTTGTGTTTGAACAAGAGTGCTCATAGAACAATTTGAGCACATTGTGTTAAGTGAATTTTACCCTCACGTTTGAATTCCCTGTTATGGAGTACCCATTTTTTCCTCAGGGCCTAGACTGAGTCTGGATGAGCACTGCCATGCATGGAGCAATTGTAGTACACGGTTCTTAATTACTTCTGCTCAGCATTCACAGTGGAGGATAGCAGACCTTTCCCAGAAAGTGGTATGAAGACTGCTGCAAGAATAATCCCAGAGCTGCAGCAGGTGTTATTTATAGGACAGAAAGGGTCATACAAAGTGAAGCTCTAAGGCCAGAAGAAACTAGTACACTAGGCCTCAACCTGTGAGACCTATGAATTATATAAATTATAGCTTTATTATAGCCCTGTAATCTGTTGTCTCCCATTTCTGTTTTTTTGTTATGTTTTATGTTGACTAATGTGCTGTATTCCACTGTATTTTGTGGCTATTGCTTCTCTCTAATTGTATATTGGATATGTCACTGCTTTATGTCTCTCTGTAATTAATCCGGGTCGCCCCTGAAAAAGGGACCATCTGGTCTCAGTGGGCCTACCCTGTTACTAAAATAAATTAAAAAATAAGTTGAAGGTACCCAGGCAATTGGCATTGGAACTGGCTGAACATTTGGCAGGGTTTTTCAATAGCTCAATACAGTCAAGAGTGATTCTATAAGATTTTAAGGTAGTTGACCTAGTTCTGCTCCACAAGAGGTGGGGACAAGGAGCAACCAACCAGACAACTACAGGCTGTCAGTCTTACCTCCATTGTGGGTAAACTGATAGAGACACTAGTCAAGAAAGATCTAGTGAAATACTTGGAGATAAATGGGCTCTAGGATAGTAAACAGTGCTGGTTAATGGCAGGGAGATCTTGTCTGACCAACCTGATACTATTCTTTGACTAAGTAACTAAGAAAGTGTATAAGAGATGAGCAGTGCATTTAGTCTACTTTGACTTCAGCAAGATATTTGACTTGCTGCCACATAGAAAGTTGCTGAAAAAGTTGGAGAATCTAGGTGCTGTGAAGGACCGAGTTTGGATTCAGTAGTAGATGGTAGGGGGGCTGCAGAGGCTGGTTGTAAATAAAATCAAGTCAGGGGTGAGGGAGGTCACAAGTAGGATGTCCCAATGGTCATTCCTGGGTCCAGTCCTTTTCAATATGTTCACCAGCAGTATAGGAGAAGGAATACAGGGCAAGATACGTCTCTTTGCAAATGATACTAAGCTCTGTGGCAGGATAAACAATGAGAAAGGGATAAGGGGGTTACAGAAGGATCTGCAGAGGTTGGTGAGGTAGTCCAAGGTTTAGCAATTGAATTTCAACACCAAAAAGTACAAGGTGATACACATAGTGAACAAGAACCCCAGGATGGAATATTGATTGGTATAAAGTTAAGAGGGGCACTACTTCTAAGGAAATGAACCTGGGACTCATCATAAGCACTTCAGAAAATGATCTTGCCAATGTCAGAATGTTTGCAGCAAGGCAATCAAGATGTTAGGTTGTATTGGGAAGGATGCAGACGAGACATGTTTGCTCAGGGTATGGTGGTGCCTTGCTCCCAAATTACAAATACATTTCCAAGTAAGATCAGCACTAACCCATCTGACTGTATTCTAGAAGCACTTCAGTAGACAGCATTTAAGTATAACGCCTTAATTTATTTCTAATAAAGTGAAGGGATCTGCTTATGCAACGGTGCTAGGAACAACAACATTAATGTCTCAATGTCAACTGACCTAACGTTTTGCAGAAATAGCACAATGCTTCGTTAGAGGTTAGTGGAATATAAAATCACAAGCCTACACATATATACACCACCACACAGAGATGCATGCACTATAATTTACAGATATACAGACCACACACACACACACACATATACACACACACATGACTTATGTGCGCTCACACTCAAATGCATACACCCCTGGCTGATTAACTTCTGAACTAGTCATACCTGTTTTGGTTTTTAAAGAGGCACCATGGTCTAGTTGAAAGAGTACAGTCTTGGTGACAGAGACACCTAGGTTCAGTGCCCCCAAATCCACTTATGTCATGTATGGTCCAGATTAAGTCATAAAACTTTTCAAGTAGTTCAATTCATCCAGCAGTAAAAAGGAGTAAAAATATGATCCACTGAATTGCAAGAGATAGCATCTCAGCTGGGCTATCCAGTGTACATAAATAAATAAACACATACACAGAAGCCCGTTCAACACTACACATGTAGTACATACAGGCACAAACAGAAGAATGTGCGTACGTGCACACACACACACACCACTATTCTACATGCACAGACACAAGTACACACACACACACTACAAACACAGACACATACACAAACACACACCCCTAAGTGCTTGAATATACTGTACCTCTACAAACACTGATGCACGCGCACTGCCACAGATGTATGCGCATGCACTACCCACACACACACACACCTCAATACATACAGATGTTCTGACAGTCACAGACATATACATACACAGACACAGAATACACACACACACAGACAGAAACTGTTGGCAGAAACATGCCCAGAGGCCCACCTTCCCTGTGAAGAAATGCTTTCTGACATCCCTTTTAAGTCTCTCACCCACCACCTTCAGTGACTTCCCCCTGTTCATTGTGTTCCCACTAAGCAGGTATTATTCTATGCTATCTGCATTTTTTTAACCTGCCCATGGAGGTATTTGTACATCTTGATCATGTCCTTTTCCCTCTTCTTGGCTCCAGTGTGTACAGTATATGTTGAGACCTTTCAGCCTTGTCATGTAAGTCTTTTCCTGCTGATCTGGATCACCTTGGTTATGCTCTTGTGAACTACATCCACCCTGTCTCTGTCTTTCATCAAGTGCAGACTCTAGAAATACACAGAGTACTCCAGGCAAGGATGAACCAAGAACCTGCACAGTTGCAGAATCACATAGCTCCTCTGGCTACTGATCACTCTTACTACATATTCTAGCATCCTGTGCCTTCCCACTGCCCAGTTGTACTGAACTGATGTCTTCAAATTGTCCCATATTATCACCCCTAATTCCTTCTCTGCCATTGTACTTGCCACTGCTATCTTCCTTCTATAGGGCCAGACTAAGGTAACCTGGGACCCTAGGTCCAAGAGAAATCTGGGCCCATCTCACCATGACCATGCCTCTGTGCCACAATGTGGTACCTTGCCACAGACTGTAAGGCACCTTGGGAATTTATTTACATGCAAACTGTAACCCATGTTTGAATACATTTTGTATGTAAAGAGATACAGGCAACAGAATACAAATAAAAAACCCTACCTTTCTGTTCCCCTTCCTCAAAATTAAATTGGTGACAGTGCACATCATTCTCTCCAGTAGGTGTGCAGAATGCACCCAAAGCCTTATGAGGAGAGAATGAGAGAGCTGAACATGAACATGCTGTAGCAGAGAAGGGACGAGAGGACATGATCGAGACCTTTAACTATCTTAAAGGCATGAATAGGGTGGAAATGACCAACCTCTTTCAGACACACAGTCAAACTGGAACAAGGGGCCATGAAATAAGGCCGAGGGGTGGCACAATCAGAGAAAACAAGAGGAGGTTTTTCTTCACCAAGGGAGTTGTGGACCCATGGAAGCGGCTCCCAAAAGAGGTGGTAGAGTCTAAAACAATAAATGAGTTCAAGAGCGCTTGGGACAGACACAAAGGAATCCTGGTACATGGTAGTATAAAATAAAGTGAGGGGTGGCTTAAAATACAAACAACAGGCAGACTAGATTGACTGGAAGGCCCCCCTCTGCTGACACGTTCTATGTTTCTATGTTTCATCTCCCTTTCCCCCTAAGTGTTACAAACTGTTTGATTTCAAACCAACCTTTAAAATATCCGCACAAGTCTGGAGTGTTTAACGATAAATTTATGAGGTATAGAAAGTAGAAATCTGGCACTCTACCTCAGTCAAAAATAAAAGCAACAGTAAGCCATTGAGGCTGAAAAGACAATTTTATTTCTATGCCACAAGGCTAGCAGCCAGGAAAATACCTGACATGTTTCAGACAGCAATGTGTCCATTATCAAATAAACAAATATGATTTAATGACCACTGCTGCTCCGATGGCATTGTAAGCCTATCTATAGCACTGCAGCCTCTTTACTACTTTGTATCATTAAAATGTGGTTTTGTGGGTGGTGGTAAAGATCAGGCTTAGCCACACTGTTTGTGAATTGCAATATAGTATTATTAAAGGACTTAAAAAGTTAGCCCCATTTTTTCTTTTTTTCATAACTTTAATTATCATTATGACTCTCATTGCTCCAACCCAAACTCAACCATGAATCAACCTACTAATTGTCCCTAAGAGGACAATTGCATTTAACTATGATAATCCATTTCCAGTGAAGCAGTGTAAACATTAATACATTAGGTAGTATATCCTAGTGGCTGCAGGCTGCAGCCCAAAGCCAACAATATGGAAAACATGTAGACTCAAATAATTTGGACGCATGAACCACTACCTGTTTGCATACTATGTGACCAAGGGCCAGGCATGTCACAGAACATTTATGTGCTAATGAGAAACACCTGGAACTTGGAACATGCTCTCCAAGAAGCAGGCTCTGCTGGCTGTCTGATCCTTCCAATATGAATAAGAGCCCCCCTCCCAAATGCACACAGTGAGGCAAGTAGTGGACAAATGATTGCAGAGGACCCCTATTTAAGATTCACACCAAGTCACTTTCCCTATCAGAAACATCAGCTGGGGTAGGGATCTTTCTAGCAACTTCTCCCCACTTGGAATATCAGGGAGTGGGAGATAAAGCAAAGAAAAAGGGCAATGTCTTTACCTTAAATGTCAGTCTGACTGGAGCCCCTGACACTATCAGCTGTAGTTAACAACTAATCTGAGAGGTGAGATTCACATCATAGTTCAGCTCCTGCCCTCCTCAGATTATCCAGCAGCGAAGTCCATTACAAAAAAATGCAGCTCAGGCAGGAAGAAATGTATTTAGAAAATATATTTTGGGGATTGTTAGGGGTCCCCTGGCAGGTGGAGGCCCTTGGCTAGTGCCTATGTTGCCTATGCCTTAATCTGGCCCTGCCCTTCTACATTCTATTTATCAGTATTTTGTCCCTACGTGCATAACCTTGGACTTCTTATGTCATACCCATGAACTCTTCTCTAGCCTTCCCAGATCAGATTGCCAAAAAGATGCAGTGCATAGAAAAACTCCATCATATTTCTTACACCTTCCGCACTATTAACCCTTCCACAGATCTTAGTATCATCCATGAAGAGGCAGATCTTCCCTTGAATCCCAATTCCTAAATCACCAATGAAGATGTTGAAGAGGATAGGTCCCAAGACCAATCCCTATGGAACAACACTAGTGACTCCCTGACTTCTGAGTTTTCCACATTAAAGACAACCGTCTAGGATCTGTCACTTATCCACTTTCCTGCCCATCTATTGATCTTATCCCCCACCTCCAAGTCACCTGCAACCATTCATGTGGGACAGAGCCAAAGATTTTGCTGAAGTCAAGGTGCAGTATGTCCACAGCCTAATTCTTGTTTACCACCTTCATCACCCAGTCAAAGACATTAAGCAGGTTAGTCTGACATGAAGTTTCTCCCAGTACACTTTTTTTTGTGAAAATACCTTCTTATTTGGCCTTCCTCAGACTATGGGGTTTAAAATGTTTTGACGTGCCATAGCATGGTTCACATCCACACTTAACGTTCAGTCTTCCAGTATTCATGTACTATGTCCGTCTTCAGTGAGCCATTAAGGAGCATAGCCAGTGGTGCAGCTAGCACCTGTCTCATCCTATACAGCATCTAGAGAGGCAACCCATTTGGGTCCATTAACTTGTCTACCTTCAGAATGTTAAATCCCTTCAACACCCTTTCCTCTTAAATCAGATACTCACTAACCCCCCTCCCTTTGCCCTGATGGCACAGTCTGGCGCTGTCCCCTTAAATTCCAGTGGGAATATTCAGCAGAAAAACTGACTAGGTATGCCTGCCTTTCCTTAAACCTCCTCCTCCCACCCTTCCCTGACAATCTCCTCTTTTGTTTTAAGCTTCTCCCATATGCACCAAAAGAATGCTTTGTCCCACTTCTTCATTCCTCCATCTTTTCTTACCTGAGCATCAAACTTTGCTCTCCTCATAGTCTTCTTAGCCTCTTTCATCCTGCTTAGAAAATGTACCCTGTCCCCATCTGCTTGACTGGCGTTGTAGTTTTTGAAATTCTCTTTTCCCCTCATGGCCTGTCTCATTTCCCTGTAGAACCACAGTGGTTTTCTACCCATCCAGTTTTTCCCTAACACCCTTACACTGAAACTCATGGCTTCCAATACCCTGGAATTCAGCAATTCTCACTTGTTTTCCACACCCTCCATTGCTATTTATTTATTTATGTCTTTGATAACCGGGTGGGTGCACTGATCCAAAGGACCTTTTTCAGGCACGACCCAAGCCACAGCATGGCACATTAAGCAATACAGGTGTGGAGAACAACAGTAAATACAGACCTCAACTTGAGGTGCAAGAAATTACAGAACAAGGGGTCATTACTAACATATGAACATACAAAAATTGCCAGCAGAAAAAGGCCATTATGGTCTATCTAGGCTGCTCATGAATGCAGCTAGCTTCCTATTCAGCAGCTGCCCCACCCCCCTCCCCTTACCTCCCTTTACCCTCCCCTTTGTCTTGTTCCAGCCCTTCTTGAAGCATTCCACTGTGGTACATGCCACCACTTCAGCTGGTAGCGCATTCCACTTTGCCACCACCCTCTCCATAAAGAAATGCCTCCTCACCTCCCTTCTGAATCTACCCCCTCCAATCTCATGTCATGGCCCCTAATGTCTCTCCCCACCCTCCTCCTGAATAGGCCCTCTGCGTCCATTTTGATTATCCCTTTCATGCGTTTAAAGGTCTCAATCATATCCCCCCGTCCCTCCTCTCCTCCAGTGTGTACATGGTTAACTCTCTTTGTCTGACCTCATATGGCAATTCCACCAGGCCTTGAATCATCTTCATTGCCCTACGCTGCACCCCCTCCAGCTGCGTAATGTCCCTTTGTAGGTATGGGCACAAGTACTTTGCACAGTATTCCAGGTGGGGTCTAACCAACGATATGTACAACAGTAGAATAACCTCCCTTCTTCTTGAGGTAATGCCCCTTGCAATGCACCCCAGCATTTTGTTGGCCATTGCTGCTGCCTTTCTGCATTGTGCAGAATTGTTCATTGCTCCCATAATGAGCACCCCCAGATCCTTCTCCTCTTCTGTTACTTCCAGCTGCACTCCACCCAGGTGGTAGCTTCTCCTCAGATTTTTTGCTCCGAAGTGCAGCGCCTTGCATATTTTTTGCATTGAACCCCAGCTGCCATCTGTAAGACCATGCCTCCAGCCTTGTCGGATCCTCCTGTATCCCCAGCACCCCCCAGTCATCCACTACCATTCACATCTTGGTGTCATCTGCAAATGGCTGATTTTGCTGCTGATGCCCTCCGAGATGTCTGCAATAAATATACCAAACAGCACTGGGCCGAAAACTGAACTCTGTGGAAACCCACTTGTCACAGGCTCAGGGGATGAGTATTCCCCACTTACACTACAACCACCCTCTGCTGCCCATCTTTTAGCCAGTTCTCCACCCACCCCACCAGTTCTGCTCCTGCCCCTGTTCCCTGTAGCTTTATTCCAAGTCTCCCATGTGGTACTGAATCAAAGGCCTTACTGAAGTCTAGGTACAGGATATCCACCACATGGCCTCTGTCAATTTGGCTAGTCACCCAGTCATAGAATTCCACCAGGTTGGTATGGCATGACCTGCCCTTGACAAAGCCATGTTGCCTCCCGTCCCATACCCCATTCACTTCCAGTAATGCCACTAGCATATCCTTTAGGATGGTCTCCATTAGCTTCCCCACTATGGATGTTAGACTTACTGGCCTATAGTTCCCTGGTTCGTCCTTGGGTCCACTCTTGTGGAGGGGAACCAAGTGAGCCAGTCTCCAGTCCTGCGCTATGCATCCTGTGTCTAGAGATGAATTAAATAAGTCTGCCAAAGGTCCTGCCAGGACCTCTGCCAGCTCCTTCAGCACGCTTGGATGTACTCCATCTGGTCCCAGAGCCTTATCTACCCTCAATGCCCTTAACCCCTCCAGCACCAGGTATATGCATCAAAATGCATAAAGTGCAGTTACATCAGGTACAAGGTGCTGAAAAAGGCCAGCATACAGGTAAAAAATACATAGTCACAGGCCAGACAACAGGCCGAAATACAAGTCACAAAACACAGAGACCAAACATACTTCTCAGATATGATACATAAAGTGCAAAATGCATTTAGATACACTAATAGTGCACAGGTCAACAATCAGATTAGAACTCAGAAATCGAGTAAAACACTTCGCCTTAGCAAATAGCGCTGAGACTTAGAGTACATATGAACATATGAACATACGAAATTACCAGCAGAAAAAGGCCATTTGGTCTATCGAGTCTGCTCGATTTTGCAGCTAGCACCCCTACTCTACAGCTGCCCTCCCACCCTACCCCCTTCCGTGACCATCTCTTTTGCCCAATCCCAGCCCCTCTTGAACCATCCCACCATTTTACAGGCCACCGCCTCTGCCAGTAGTGCGTTCCACTCTGCTACTACCCTTTCTGTAAAGAAATTCCTCCTCATTTCCATCCTAAACCTTCTACCCTTCAATCTCATGTCATGACCTCATGTCTCTCCCCACCATCCCTTTAAACAGTCCTTCTGTGCCTGTCCTGTTTATTCCTCTCATGTACTTAAAGATTTCAATCATATCCCCCATCCCTCTTCTCCTCCACAGATTACGTGTTCATCTCTCTCCATCTAACCTCATATGGTAATTCCCCCAGGCCAAGGATCATCTTTGTCTCTCTGCGTTGCACTCCTTCCAGCAATCTAATGTCCTTCTTTAAGTAAGGGTGCCAAAACTGAACACAGCACTCCAGGTGGGGTCTGACCAATGATCTGTATAATGGCAGAATCACCTCCCTCCTCCTAGAGGATATAACCATTGCAGTACAACCCAGCATCTTGTTGGCCACTGCTGCTGCTGCTTTCCTACACTGTGCCGAGTTGTTCATTGCTCCCGTAATGAGCACCCCAAGATCATTCTTCTCCTCAGTCACAGCTAGCTGCACCTCCCCAGATAGTAGCTTCTCATTGGATTCTTTGCCCCGAAATGCAACACCCTGCACTTTTTGCCATTGAAACCAAGTTGCCAGGTGTCAGACCATGTCTCCAGCCTTGTTAGATCTTCCTCCAGTCCCTGCCACCCCCTTTGGTCATCCACAATTGCTCCCATCTTGGTGTCATCCGCAGCTAGATTGCTCTTGTTATTTATGCCTAACCGAGATGTCTGCAATAAATACACCAAATAACACTGGCCCCAGCACTGACCCTTGTGGGACCCCACTCATCACTGTCCTTGAGGATGATAATTCCCCTCCCATCACCACCATCTGCTGCCAGCCCTGCAGCCAGTTCTACACTCATCCCACCAATTTTGCCCCCACCCTGTGCCCACCCCTGTGCCCCTTAGCTTACCTGATAGTCTCCCATGTGGCACCAAGTCGAATTCCTTACTGAAGTCCAGGTACAGGACATCCATCGCATGCCCTCTGTCCATTTCCCTAGTCACCCAGTCTTAGTAGTCCACTTAGGCTGGTCTGGCAGGATCTGCCATTGACAAAACCATGCTGCTGACTGTCCTGCACCCCACTGACCTCCAGAAGGGTCACCAGCCTCTCTTTCAGGATTGTTTCCATCAGTTTCCATCATGGACATGAGACTCACTGCTCTGTAGTTCCCTGGTTCATCTTTGGGACCGATCTTATGGAGTGGAACCATGTAAGCCATCCTCCAATCCTAAAGTACACACCCTGAGTCCAGAGAGGCATTAAATAGGCCCGCCAATGGGCCTTCCAGGACCTCTGCCAACTCTTTCAGTACCCTGAGGTATATGCCATCTGGTCCTGGTGCCTTGTCCACCCTCAGGGCCCTTAACCCCTCTAGTACTCTACCTTTTGTGATTTCCCGGTCTGTCAACCCCTCTCTGTCTGATCCTAGCCTTCCCTCAACCTTAGGTATTTCCCCTCCTTTCTCTTTAGTAAAAACTGAGCAGAAGTAGGCATTATGCATGTCTGCCTTTTCGCCCCCTTTTTTCACCTATTCACCCTCCTTCTTAATCCTTACTATTTGGTCCTTACAACCCCATTTCTCCCTGATGTACCTGAAGAAGTCTTTTTCCCCCACTTTAATTCCCTTCGCCAGCCTGAGCTTCCTTGACACCTTTGCTGCCCTTACTTCCCTTGTCAACTCCTTTGCTTTCTTCAGGTACTCCTCCCTGTCCTCCCCCCTTCCAGTTCTCCTGCGTCTCCTATGGGCAACTCTTTTCCTCCTCACCCTGTCTATGACACCCTTGCTCATCCAGCTAAGTTTCTTCACCCTAACCTTTTTACTTTGGACCTTGATGCAGGAATTTGTTGCCTCCACTATCCCTAGCTTAATGAGTTCCCACCTCTGATTCATGTCCATATTAGATTGAATTCTGTCTAGGAACCTTTGCACCACTTCACCCATTTTTTTGAAGTCAGCCTTTCTAAAGTCTAGCACCTTTGTGCCAAATGCCCCCCTCTCCCTGCCCAACTGCAACTGGAACCATACTGTTCAGTGGTCACTCCCCACCCATGGTTTCTCCACCCTCAGATCCCTCACGCACTCCCCATTAGACAGTACAAGGGCAAGGGCATTCCCTTCCCTAGTTGGTTCGCTGACCAACTGCATCAGGAAGTTATCCGGGAAGGTGTCTAGCAATATCTGTTCCCTTCTACACTTGGTGGCAGGTGTCCCCCACTCCACTCCTGGCAGGCAGAAGTCACTTACTATCACCACCTCACCCTTCCCACAGTTCCTCTGGATCTGTTCTACCAATACCCTATCTGTCTCTTCTGATTGGGAAGGCAGCCTGTACACCACCCCCAACCATAGTGTCCTATTTTTGGATCTTGGATCTGCATCCATAGAGCCTCTGTATCTCCCTCCTCCCCCTCTTCCCTAACACACTTTAGCCCCTCACTAACATAGAGTGCTAGCCCCTCCTTTCCCCTTAACTCTATCCTTGTGGAATAGTTTAACCTGGAACCACCAGGTCCCAATCATGGTTTTGGGTGGCCCATGTTTTGGTGATGGCTGCTATGTTCACCACCACCCCCCCCCCCATCCACCATGAAAGCCTGTAGTTCCGCATTTTTATTCCCCAGGCTTCTAGCATTTAAAGATACCACCCTCCATCCCCTTTCTTTCTCCCCCTCCTTCCTCCTTCATTCTCTCCCTTTATGGCCCTCCCTATATTGTTTGCCCTTCATCTTATCTCACTTTTATGGGGGGTAAGCCCATATGGTTTCCCATCCCAAGGCCTCTGATCACCTCGATCCCTTTTGCCATCCCCCCTCCTAGTTTAAATTATCCTCAATATACTCCCCAAGCATTTGCTTCAGTACTTTCTTCCCTTTTTTAGCGTACAGACTGTTGTCCTCCCAGGTTACCCCCCCAACTCTCCTACCAGCCCATACCCTTTTTCCTGACATCAGGTTACCAGCCATTCATTAAACTCCTGAACCCTCAGTTTTCTTGCCGTACTTGCTCTTGAAACTGGAAGTACCTCAGAGAAGGTAACTGATCTTCCTGCCCCCTCTCAAACTGGACCAAAATCCTCAAACCTCCTCTTCGCCTCTTCTACGGTCCCATCAGCCAGGTCATTTGTCCCCAGGTGCAGAATTAGATGTGGTTTTTCCCTGCCCTTTCTGGCATATTTTAGTACTGATTGCCCCACCCTTTCTGCCTTCATTCCTGGTATGGCTTCCACTCAGACCCAACTATGCCTCTCTCCTTGCTACCCCACCTGGCCCCTCTCAGTATTGAGTCCCCTAACACTAAGACCCCACTCCTTTTTCCCTTGTCACCCCTCCCATCCTCCCTTTCCCTCCCCTTTCTGTCCTAACTCCTTCTGCCTCCTGCACACTGTTCCCCCCTTTTGCCCCTATTATACTACCCTTGTCAGTACTTCCTGCTGTGCTTATTCTATCCTGACACACATTAGGTTCTTTTCCCTTCTCACCCGCTCTCTTTGTCCTATTTCTCTCTATTACCTTGGACTGTTCTTCCACAGCACCTTCTTCCCCATCCGTCATTCCTATCAATGGCCAATATCTGTTTGAGCCTATTGTATGCCTATGTGCAATAACTCTGGTACCTGTTCCTTTTGGCCCCTAACTCCTGTACTTGTATCTCCCCCCTTTTTCCCCAATGTGGATTGTTCTCTCCATCTCCAGTCCCTACCCCTGGCCCTTCTTGTGTTTACCCAGTTACAGTCTGTGCTTCCCATTTCCTCTTCTCTTTCCGTCCAAGACATTCCCTCTTTAACCTTAAAATCTCATCCTCCAGCTTCCCCAGCCTGTGACAAGCTGGGCACTCCCCCAGCTTCCACAGGGTGCCCATGACTATGGCTGCTCCACAGTTATTACACCCGATGACCCTCCCTCTTTCGTATCCACTACTCCCCTCCTGCCACCAATCCCCTTCCTCTTATGTTGCCACTGTCCCTCCCCTGGTGCATCACCCTTCCCTGTCCTTTCCACCGACTTCCCCAATCATTTTCCCCTATCCATTCTCTCCTCTCTCCTCTGTGACCCCCCCCTGCTCCCTGCCCACAGCTATTCTACCCATGTTGGCCCTCCAGGTGTCCTACTTGCCTCTGGCTCACCTACCTTTCTGATGCCCCAACCACTCTATGAGTTGCCATACCCTGTTCTAGTATGTCCTTCCCTGTCCTGCTCCATTTTCCTTCTGTGATGCTGCCCTAGCCCTCTTTATTATTACAATGGTATAAGAGTCACAGTTATCACCCAATCAGCTTCAAATTCCCAGATTTCCTTTCTCACAGTACTAGATTTTCTGTACCTTGATTCTACTTATTGAGTCCCAAGTCCCCAGAGTCATAGTTCCTTGATCCCACATTAATCTACCTCAGCTTCTCAGAGTTACGGACATCATACCCCAGTAACAGTTCTAGAATCACATTGCCTTGATTTAATTTAACTAACCCCAAAATCACAGAACCACAGTGCCTTGATTTCACCCCAAAGATCCAGTATTTTACTACACAGTTCAAAAGACACAGTACCTTGATCCTAGAGGGAGTCCAGAAAAATTTGGTGATCACAGACCCTTTAAGATTGGTTCCTTCTTTTATGCACACCACCCTTGCACCCCTGGCTATCAAGCAGTACCGTAATTTACTTCATGACCTCACCTATTCAGTTGCTCACAGTAAAGTCTCTACTCAATTTATGTCACAGTGTGGTGAATGGCTGTGTTGTGTGCCAAAATAAGATGGCTCACAGTGTGTGTATGTAGTCAGCTGGTGCCATATGATGTCACAGGCTAACAGTATAAAGGAAGTGATGCACTAAGGGTGGGTGGGTGTGGGGTAGGGGTTGGACCTCCTGACCTCCAGAGACAATCAGCTGCACCAGCAAAACCCCCCTAGAAGTACTCAGCTGCACCACAAAATCCCCTAAACAGAAGTAGGGAGGTGACAGCAGCAGCCCCAAAAGGTGGGAGAAGAGGACAGGTGCAGAAGTGGTGAGTGTAGAAAGGACGAGATCCCACTAATAGGTAGTAGGTGGGGGGAGGGGATGCCAGCTATTACCCAGGAGAGCAGTGGCATTTGACTTCAGACAGTCTGTCTTTGAAATTGTTTTTGAAGGAGAGATGGTAGGTGGAAGAGTGGAGTGATGTGGGGAGTCTGTTCCAGAGGGAGGGAGCAGAGATGGAAAAGGCTTTACTGCCTATGGTACAGGAGATTTGTAGAACTACCAGGTGGGTGATAGATGATTCATGGAAGCTTCTAGCTGCCACTCTGCCTGTGAGGAGGGATGAGTAGGGGAACAGATGGCTGCCTCTCAGAGTACTGTTAACTAAGCAACCAAGAGCATAGTAGAACCGTCCTTGCAGTAGGAGCCAACCAAGTGACTGGTACAATACACAATGATGGGTAGAATAGGGGGCATGGAGGACAAAGCAACAGATACTGTTGTACTTTGAGTTCAGTCTAGAGTGCAGAGCCAAGGATATGAAGGAATAGATGGGAGAGCAGTATTCAAGGATGGATATAAGGTCTTCTTGTGCAATTGCTAGGTGTGCCTCATAAGACTGGAATTGATTTAGATGGTAGGCGGTACCTAGCTTCTGATTAACTCTGAGCACAGAATTACTGACATGGTTGGCAAACATAAGGGAGAGATCCAGGGAGACACCTAAGTTTTTGAAACTAAGGACATTTTTGAGGGGGGGGCAGCAGGTGTGGGTGCAAGGAAGGAGGAGTTTGCCTTGGAGACCTTTGTGAGGATTGGTTTATATCTGAATAACATTGCATTTGTTTTCTTTTCATTTACCAAGAGTCTGTTGGAAAGAAACCAATTGTGGGCAGCACCATAATTAAGTGTACAAGCAGAGGAGATATTTACAAGAGACTTGTCGCCATGGTAAAGGACAAGGTCATCCACATAGAGGAGAGCCTCACAGGTGAGGCTGTCAGCTGGGAGTGCCTTAATAAAAATGGAAAAAAGTAGGAGGCCAAGGATGGAGCCTTGGGGATCCCCTGTGGATACTGGTAGGGCAGGGGAGGAGGCTGTACCAATTGTAACAGATTGGGACCTGCCTTCAAGGTACAGTAGCTTCTTTTTTAAAAATTTGTATTTATTGGGTATGTCGGCAATACACAGTCAATATGTAAACTGGGTTCCAAGACATAAAAATCATATGCTGAGAAATCTTATACAGAGGAGTTGGATAAACTTATCACTCTTTGTTACATCATATGGAGGGTGATCCCAATAAAACATCAGTATACAAAGTACATTTGCATACAATAATGATAATAAATGGCCATATGCGCCAAGACCATGGACTGTTGACTAGTACATTTGTAAGCCACTACTGGCCTCTTATTTAACCAGCAGGCACACCTCCCATAGTCTAGGGGAAAAGAGAGGGGTTGGGGTTATATTGATTGCTCCCATTAGACAAGGTGTGATATGCAGATTTAGTAGAAATTATAAAAACACAAACCAAGTGCGGCTACTACCTGTCACACTCCTGGTGGGACCAATACCATAGCCAACCACCCAGGTCCCGGGGAGAAGATGCTTGCTTAGGGCTATGCTAGGTTTGCACTTCTGGACAGGGGTACCCAAGTAACTCCACACGCAGGAAGCAATAACATAAATGTCCAAACCAGGTTGGGATTCTAGAGTGTGGCTTTATTCTGTAACAAAGTAGGAACACACAAAGTGAAGATGGACCCCCTAGGGTTACACACATGGTAAATGCAGACCTCTGAGGTACAGAACACCAAATTCCCATATTGCATAGGATAACTGTAGAACTTGTGGACTAGCCACCTGTAGAACACACACTTTCTCCTGGAAATGGCACATACGGCCAGTATTTGGTCACTTCCCTTATTGCATAGGATAAGTTGTGACACACAGACCATGACAGAGCACTAAAATGTTCAATAGTTGTAGAACCCACATACATGAGGTAAACTGGAGAAAACCCACTCACTGGGGTAGAACTGGAGAAACCCCACTCCCTGTTGTAGAAATTTCTTCAAGCATTGGCCACATGCACTGACAGAAAAGACACAGGTGCTCTTCAGAACCCAGAGTGCTAAACTGGTCACTCCAGATGGTGGGGGGGTCTCCCACCTTTTGTTTCCAAGTTCATACTCGGCCATCACACTGTACCAAAATGTATTGAAGATGCTCTCTAGAAATGTATTTCATACTTAACATCCTCACAGGACACCACAGGGGTGTCAAAGGTAAATGTTCTGTTCACTTGGATGGTCTCATACTGGACTCCACAGAGGACAGTCAACTTTTAACTGTTTTAGGGTGACAGGATCCCTTTATCAGAGAGTCCACCCTAGAAATGCAGGTACCCCTGGGAAGTTTTACACAAAACAAAAGTACTCACAGAAGATGTCACACAAGGCAGCTTCACCAAATGTCCTGGTAGGATCAAGGGGATTGCCCCTAACATCCTGGCAGCTGGTTCCATCCCTCCTGGGATGAAACAGTGGAAAATCCCTGGAGACAGTTTCCACCACTTAAACAAGCTGGAAGATTTCCATACTCCACTAGGGTGAGAAAGAAAAACAACACTGCAGCTCTATATCAGAGCTGCTGCTCCAGACTACTGCTCACTCTGAGCTCTGGAACCAGACTCTCTGCACACTGCAGTCTCCAACTACAGACTGACTACAGAATTCTATTTCCCTCCCTCACAGCAACTGGCTGTGGCTTATGCTGCTGCGAGAGTTCTAAATTACATCATCCCTCCAGCTCTCAGCTGAGACTGATAGCAGAGAGAGACAGAGTGAAATCCATTTGCTGGAAAATCACTTGCTGCCTTCCCTGCCTACCACTAATTCTAATGGGATTCTTGTAACCCCTGGGAACAAGGTGATTACACATTATTATTATGATAAGTCCCTGGGCACAATGCCCTTGAATTGGTCCTAAAGGACCGTTCATAAGTCCATGTATATGAAAATAAGCATTGTATTCCTAAAACTACATTGAGCCATCTCTCCTTCTGAGCACTTGCTGCAATATAAATGTAAAACATCAAAACAAGCTTGACTGTTTGAACAGGTTAACAATAAGTCCTGCCACAACAATAACTATAGGATTGTTAACTCTGGAATCTACTCACTAATTATAATTATTTTATTAGTGAACTTTGGTAACTGCTTACCAACCATCTCGACTGACATCACGACAGTAACTGGTGGCTAACAGGAGAGCTGAAGGGAGAATCCCTTATTTAAATTACACTCAGCAAGAAAAAAACACTCCAATAAGCAGTTGTTCTTCTGTCACTCAGCACTGGAAATACTAAAACAATTTATAACTGTTTGCTTAACAGAGCGAATGTCAATTGTATTAATAAGAACTGCACAGAGCGCACGTGTTTCAATCTGCCTTACCTTCCAGTTGTTCCACGAACTGTCGGCGCTCAAAGTCAGGTTTGATTTTTAAAGCCTTTTCCTGGCTTCTTTAGGATCATTAAAAAGAAATGTTTTACCAGCATATGAGAGTCTGAGCTTCACTGGGTAAAGCAGTGCCTGTGAGATTCCCAAACGGCACAACTCGAATCGAACTGCATCGAAAGATTTCCTATGCTGGAGAGTTGCAAAGGAGAGGTCCAGAAAAAAAAATCCTGGTACTATCTAAAAGTTGTAATTGACCTCTGTCCTTAGCCACTGACATGATTTATTCCTTGATGTATGGCCAGCCATGACAATTAGAATGGTCCGAGGTGTCCCCTACTGAGGTGGTTGACGTCGAGGGTTTACTCTATAAGCCTGAAGCAGAACTCCCTCGCAGAGAAATCCAATGATGTTTTGTAGTATGAAGGATACATAGTCCAACAATCGGGGGCCTTCTCATTCCTGTGGTATGCCGAGGATATGAACATTTGCTGAGCGAACTCCATTCACTAGATGCTCCAGTCAGAGTCGCAAGAGCCTATTTTCTGTCACCAATACTGCAGTCGCTGTAACCACTTTTACTGTCAAAGTTTTTACTTGTTTAGATTCAGTAGTCATAGATTCCATTTTCATTTTCACTATTGTCACCATTGTTGTAAATCCTTCTACTTTTTTATCCAATTCCTTCATGAAGGATTCCATGTCTTTTATGGCCTTGAGGACGGCCATGTTGGAGGGTTCCTCCTCCGCTCCATGTGGCTGGTTTTGCTGTGGCGTAGTTTTAGGTGTTCCCATTTTTTTAATGACAAATGTCCTGTTGATTACTCAGAAATAGCACTGTTAGGAAATCAGAGGTGAGGAGAACAAATCCAGTGCTCAATTTCCCCACAATAATTACTTGAACAGGTCTAACTTGATGAAGATAGTTGCAGCGATAAGGAGCTCCTCTGAGAGATGACTGTTGCTGTCGGCTGCTAGCCACATCCCCGGTACAGTAGCTTCTAAACCATACTGTTGTCTCAGCAGAGCAACCAAGTTGTAGGAGAGTGGAATGGAGGAAGGAATGGTCAACGAGGTCAATGACCTTAATCAGATCCATGAACAGAGCACCAGTGGCCTTACCCTCTTCCTTGTTTCTGAGGGCATGGTTAGAGAAATGAGCTAAGGCTGATGTGGTGCTGTGTTGCTTACAGAAGCAGTGCTGCTGGGTGCACAGCAGATTATACTTTCCAAGATGTTCCAACAGTTGGAAGTGCATGATTTTTTCCAGTAGCTTGCTCAGGTGGGGGGAGGAGGGAGATAGGCCTATAATTATCAGGAGAAAGGGGATCGCCTGCTTTGAAAATAGGCACAACATGGAGCATGTTTCCAAGAGTCCAGCATTGTGGACAAGGAGAGGGCAAGGTTACATATGACGGTGAGGGGTTCAATGATTGCCAGAGAGATGAGCCTAAAGAATAAGGGAAAAAGCACATCATTGCCAGGGTTACCCCTGGCAGGAAGAGACTTCAAGAGCTTGATGGTAGCACCTGGGCCGATGGCTCTATAGTAGAAGGAGGGGTGTCACAGTGGATGGTGACAGATGGAGAGTAGTTAGCCTGACTACCAGGGCTAGGAGGCGGCTGGGAGGGTATTTTGGTGAGATAGACAGAAAGGTCAGAATTGTTTCTGTTAAAAATCAGTGCAGTCTTAGAGGGATCAGTCAGGGAGCCCGAGGAGGAGGTGAGCTGAGTAACTTGGCTATGGGTCTTGGAGTAGAGCAAGAACCCGATTGAGGCCCAGAAGTGATGGGGATCACCAAAGTTGTTCCTTTGAAGGTTTAGGTAGAAACTGCATTTTTAGAGATTTTGCAGTTTGCTTACATGTGTTGTGTAAGCACCTATAGGCATTCCACAGTTGGGGTAGGGGATGCTTTATAAGCTTTCCATTTGTTTTCCCTCTCTTTCTTTAGGGACAGTAACTCTTTAGATATTCATCGGGTGCAGCCCCCTCTCACCCTCTGAGTAGTGAGAGGGAAGTGGAGATCTTGTATCTGAATGAGGGCATTTATGAGAAAGCTAACTGCATCTGACACATTGTTGATGAGGCAGAGGGCAGACCAGTTCGCCGATCTTACATCCTCAAGGAGATTTATGGGATGCAGGCAATAAAATTTCTGAAAGACTGGTACTTGGGGGGGGGGGTGATTGATATTGGTAGTCAATGTGATGTAAGTAGGGGAGTGATCACTTATAGATTCCGACAATACACCCTCCTCTAGGACCATGTCCACCCAATTTGTGGCTATCCAGTTGAGCAGTGAGTGGTTGAGCTTACAGGCATTGTGCTTGGTGGGGGGATAAGTTGATTTGTTCACGTTCTGTGTTTTCAGGAAGTTTGCATAGTCGGGTTCCTGGGTGCTTAATCAATTAAGGTTAAAGTCCCTGAGCAATATGGTGTCCCTGGTAGGAGAGAGTAGTCCAATGCGTTTGAGAAGGGTGTATAATCCGGGGTACCTCCGGTAGGGGGGTTGTAGCAGCAGTGCAGGTAGAACTTTTTTTTTTTACATGCCCAGCTCCCACGGCTTTCAGGGGGGGCCTCATACCCCCTCCTACTCTGTCTGCCTGGGCATCCTCATGGCATCCCCACCCTGGTTTCATCTACGTGGGGAGCCGGGGTGTATGCATTTTTCCCCTGGTTTTCTCCCCTTTTAGCCCCCCCCAGGATGCCAATGTGAAGGATGTAAGTCCTAGTCAACGACGTGCTGATGCATGCCGTTGCAAGCTTCCACAGAGTCCTCCCCTCCCAGGCTCCTCGAAGAAACAGCCAGTGCCCCCAAAAGCCCCTGCTTCCACCAGCTCCAGGAGTGTCGACTGCCCCAAGGCACCTCCGGTAACCCATCCCAGAAGGAGGCGAGCTTCCCTTGGGATGCTCAATCCTCCATCCCCCACTGACCCCCAGCAACCCGAGTCTGTTCCTGAACCCAGGTCACCAGTGTGGTCAGGTAGAACTTTTTTGAGGAACCCAAGGTCAATTCTGCAAGGAGCCATTCACTGGGGGAGAGGGGATTGGAGTGGCTAACATTGGTGGCTGAGATATGTTCCTGGACATAGAGTGCTACTCCCCCACCCTTCTTTCTTCCTGGTCTATCCAGGCGAAGGAGGGAGTAACCTGGGAAATGGTAGGAGGGGTCGGAGTTGTGGGGTTTCAGCCAGGTCTCAGAGAGCCCTAGCACATGGGGCTTATAGAGAGACACCTAAGCCTCAGGGTCTGGGAACTTGGATGAGAGGCTGCAAACATTTAAATGTACAATTCTTAGACCAATCTGTCTTGCCCAGGTGACTTTACAGTGGTAGATAGGGGTGTTAGCAGGGCCAGGGTTGCTTTCAATGTCACCAACAAGGAGATGGAGGGAGAAAAAAAAGCAGAGAGGAGAGAGCCAGGGGGTGGGTGAGAAGGTGAGGGAGTACAGGAAGAGGCAAAGTAAGCAATGTTCAGGGTTGGAGAGGAAAACAAAGACAGCCAGGCCCAGGGGAGTTAATTCATATCTAATAGGAGGAGGCACACCAGGTCTATGGAAGTGAGTAAATGAGGATAAATGTTGCTGTTCTCTGGCAAGCACCGAGGCACAAAAATCTGACACTAATAGGAGGCCAGTCATAGAGGAAGCCAGAAGGGGGAGCAGTAATAGCTTCATTTGAGGTACTATAAGATTTAGTGACCAGAAACTCTTTATGGCAGTGTTTTATTTATTTAAGTCTTGGATTACATATACCTCTGAGCATTGCACTCTTTTACAAAGATTCCACGTCAGTAGATAAGACAACAGATTAAACAGGACAATAAAGTATGGTACAATGAAGTGTAAAAAGGAGAAAACAAAAAATACAGTGGACAATCAGAGTGATTAAACAGAGACACATTTTGCTATTCCATTTCAAGCACATGAAAATGCAAACAGTGAATTGATATCAGCCAACAGGCATTGTCAAGTCAAACAGGGCACAAGGTGGAGGAAAGGATATAGGGATGGGAAGTGGGTGGGGCTGGGAAGAGAAAGAGATGGGGGGTGGGAGTGGAGGACATGAGGAAAGGTGGAGCAAAGGGGAGGGTGGAGAGGGGGTTAGAGGATGCAGGGGAGAGGGGATCGCAGTAAAAGTGCTATGTTGCTATGACTAATGGTCAAGTGCTAAGGTCAAAGTTTGGGAAAGAGGGTTAAGGGAGACAGTCACAAGTGCTAACTGTTGAGAGTAATAGCCAAAGCTTAGATTTGAATGGGCCCAAATTAGATTCAGAGAAGATGTTACTGTTGAGAGGATTCATACAGAGTGGGGCCCTGTAGGCGAATGATCTTTGCCCCTGGGAGGTTCAGCAATGAGGCACTGGAGCTGAGATTCAGAGCCTCGGGTGTGGTGTGGATTATGAGGGTGCTTAGAAGATCTTGTACTCCAGGTGGCAGGAGGCCTAAGGTTATTTTCTTGGCCATCAGTCATGTTTGGTATTTGATTGTGATTTTTAAGCTGTAGCCAACCGGTTTGGGCATAAAGGTCACACGTATGAGTGAGACAATGAGCTCCTGAGATTAGATGACATGCCTTGTTAAGAGTAGTGGAGATGCACCAGAGGGCGGTATCAGTGGCCAAGCCATAGATGATCAATCCATTATAGAAGTAATAGAGCTCTGTACAGCTACCCTTAAGGCTTCGGGAGTCAGAGATCACCTGTATCTGTAGAGCAGACCATTATGAATATTTACAGCTTTGGCAATGTTATCTACATGCACCCCATATGATAAGTCGCTGTCAATGGTGACTCCAAAATACTTAAAGAATTGTACCTATTCTAGGGCAGTTCCAAGGCAGTTAGTAATAGTCAGAGGATGTTACCTGTGTTTGTTGTGGGAGCTGCTGAACAGCATAAGCTTAGCTTTTTTTTTACAGTTTAGTATCAACTTGTAATTACTAAACCATTTCTCTACTGAGGCAAATCTGAGTTGTAGCTGGTTTTCATGGGGTATAGGGTCAGTGTGAGTTGTGTAAATAACTGCATCATCTGCGTAGAGTAGGATTTGTTCAGGGCAGGATCATGGGAGACTGTTTAGAAAGAGACTAAATAGGAGTTGGCCCAGGATTGACCCTTGAGGGACCCCAGAGCGAACAGGTCTTGAATCAGAAAGGACATTGGCAATTTTGGCTTGTTGAGTGTGGTTTTCCAGTAGCTTTTAAACCAGGCAGTGGCATCTGAGGAAAGCCCGCCATTAAGTAGCTGTTCCAGTAGTAGAGGGTGATGGATCATGTTGAACGCTTTTGTCAAGTCGATAAATTCAGCACTAACTAATTGACCATGGTCCAGAGAATTGAATAAAACCAGTGAATTCCATAAGGGCAGAGGTGGTGCTATGCCCTTTTCTGAACCCATGTTGTTGGGCACATTGGATCTTACGTTTGTCAAGATATTCAGTAAGCTGGTCAGCTACGGTGCGTTCAGGAGCCTTGGAGAGAGGTGGTAATATGGAGATGGGCCAGTAGTTCACTTGAAGAGTCCTATCACCACTTTTGTGGACCGGGCTAACCGTGGCTGATTTCCATCTATTGGGGAACTGGGTGAGCCTGAGTGAGAGTTTAAAGATCCTAGTTAAAGGCGCTAACACTTCCTCAAAGGTGAGGGACAGCATTTTGAAGTCAAGGAAGCCCCTACTGTGTCTAGATTTACCAATTGCTTTACGAATGTATTTATGGGCTTCCTACAATGAGACTACTTTGCAGTAGAGTGGCTGGTTGTTGGAGGAGAGCTTGCAGGGTTGGTTGGGGTGTCATCTGTATCAAAAGGTCAGGTGGAAGAACACTGCTGAGGTCCATGAATGCGTTATTGAAGGTATTGGCAATAGTTACAGGATCCAGAGTTGCAGTTCCATCAACATTGAGTAAAGTAGGTGATGTTTTCAGGTTTTTCCCGGTAACCTCTTTGATATTATTCCAGAAAGCTTTACCATTGCCCTAGGTGTCAGTAAGGACTCTTTTATAGTAATTATTTTTCTCAAAGTAGATGGACCTTATGCAGTCATTCCACTCTCTTTTGTACTTCTGAATGTCAGATTGTGTGCCAGTGGCTCAGGCCCGATGCCAGAGGTGGTCCCTTATTTTCATACATGCTGAGAGGTCTGCAGAGAGCCAGTGGTTGCAAGGGCCTTTGGTTTTGCACTTTTTTAGCGATATATAGGAGTCACAAGCAGCATTAAAGGTGTTGATGAAATATTCAGTTGCCATGTTGACATCCTTCGCTCTGTCAATTGGAGTCCAATCCTACACTCTGAGGAGAGATTTGAGAGGTTCCAGATGACCCTGGGCTAAGATTCTGCTGGTGATTGTCTTTGGTGGAGGTTTGCAGAATTTGTTTAACCATGCACAGATGACAGGAGAATGATCACTGAGTGTGTCCAGTAGGACAGTAGTGTTAGTAATGCAATCACGATGACTGGTTAGGACCCATCCAATAGGCTACTTGTGCCCATTTTGTAGTTGGATCTAGTCAGGGAGTCAATCAGCTGGGAAAGGTTTGCAGCAGAAATGGTGCCCTTAAAGCTCTTGTTTTCAGGTGCAAGCCAATTAATATTAAAATTTCCCATCAGGATTGACTCCGAGCCAGAAGGTTGGTTTTGGATAAAGTCCATGACAGAATTGAGACCCCTTCCTTGTTCTTTTGGAGGGATGTACACTGACCCTACAGTAAGTGCCTTATTATAGGCACCTAGCAGAATCTTGATGGTTATTATTTGTGTAGTTGTACCAGCAGTAGGTACGGGCAGGGGGTGTCCCACAAGTGGCTCTTTGAGATAAATTGCACATCCCCCACCTCTCTTGGTTGTCCTGTCCAGTCTGAAGATGGTATAACCTGGCAGGGCAATTGACAAGTCAGGGATTTTTGGAGTGAGCCATGTTTCAAAAATCATCATTATGTCTTGATTTTGTTGGTTAACAAAGACTTGAAGTGCATCTGGTTTAGGGAGGAGGCTGCAGATGTTCAGAGATCCTAAAGTAAGCACCCCAGCCACTTTATAGAGGTCACCTTATGTGGTGGGCTAGGGCCAGGGTTTGGGTGAATATTTCCAGACAACAGTAACAGCAAAAGTGTAAGTTTGAGCAGACATAATCTTAACTGCCTTTAAGTAAGTCTGGCTGTCTGCCTCTGCCTGGTGTCCCAGCTTAGTTGTTGTCGACGTTCCCAGAGGGTGGGTATGAGGGATGGAGAGGAAAGTGATAAAGTATGGGTGCATGTTACCTATCCCTGGTGGTAAGTGTCTAACCAGTCATAAATCATAGGCTACTATGAGTTGAGAGTGGATCTGAGGATAGAGTACCTGGAATAAGGCAGATTTTGTTGAGTATGTGCCAGGGAGGCTGGGATGGGTAGCAGGCTCCTGGTAAGCTGATTTGTGAAATCAGTAATGCGAGGACAGATAAGAGAGGGAGCAGATAAGACTGCACCATTGTAACTTGGTAGGTGCTTGTTGGAAACTGGAATACTGAGACAAGAGAGAGGAGCTGTGGTGATTTAAAGAAGCTGGAGCTAATTGCAGGAGTGAAGAGCTGAGGTGATTCAAGAATTAGGAGCTATTTGCAGAACAGGGTAATTGAGCTTGAGGCAGCTTTAAGACAAACGGAGGTCCCCTTTTATTTATTTATTTTTTTTATTTACCCAATAGCAACCAAACTGTGAAGAAGTGAGCGGGATAGGGGAGGAGCTAAGGTGTATTTAATTAAGGCCACGGGTGGGGGAAGGGAGTGGGCCAAACTTTCAAGTAAGTTAGGTCACGAGAGCCATGGTAGGAGAGAGAAGGAGCAGGAGCCAATCAGAGCCAAAGCCGTAGAGTAGCGACCAATGGGGAGAGAGTTCTTGCAGGCTGTTGCCAATGGAAGCTTTGAGGTGCTTTTCCCAGCCAGGTCCAGAAGCTTACTCATCTTGGAGGTCTCTTTTGGCAGGTCGCAGAAGTGGAACAGCTGGTTGGCTTCTCCAGCCATGGCCGCTAGAAGATCGGTGGAGTGCCCAGTCAAGGGACGATCTAGAGGGAGAGAATCAGAGCAGGGTATCACTAGATAAAGTTAGGATAACAAAAGGCACAGGCAGAGTGCTAAATCGGGGCAGGGAGAGGAAAAAGTGAAGACAAAAGGCTCTGAAGTTAAGCGAGGTAGGCGGGGATGGGCAGCCAGACAACTAAATGGCAAGCAATTTAGGACTGGAGCCGTAGTAGAGAAATTAAATCGTTAGGCAGTTTGAGCAAGAATGAAAAGAAAAAGACAGGATTTGAGAGGGGGCAGGAGCTGGAAGAAAATAAGAGTGGTGGGGAAGGTAGGAAAACTTAAACAGGGCTCAGAGGAGCGAGAGAGCTCAGAGCAAAGGTGCAAGGAAAGGGCTAGGAGGTACAGTTTCCTACAAAACGGTCAAACCCCAAAAACAGTTTCAGCAATTAAATAGATAAGTTAAATTAATACAGCAGTACAAAATTCCCCAAAATTTCAAGTAAGTTAGGGCATGAGAGCCGTGGTAGGAGACAGAAGGAGCAGGAGCCAATCAGAGCCAAAGCCATAGAGTAGTGACCAATGGGGAGAGAGTTCTTGCAGGCTGTGGCCAATGGGAGCTCCAAGGTGCTTTCCCAGCCAGGTCCACAAGCTTACCTGGCTTGGAGGTCTCTTTTGGTGGGTCGCAGAGGTGGCGTGGCCGGCAGCTATGGCCACTGGAAGAGCAGTGGAGTGCCTGGTAAAAGGCCGACCTAGAGGGAGATAATCAGAGCAGGGTGTCACTAGATAAAGTTAAGATAATGAAAGATGCAGGCAGAGTACTAAATCAGGAGGCAGGGAGAGGAAAAAGTGAAGACAAAAGGCTCAGGAGTTAAGCGAGGAGTTCGGGGTGGGCAGCCAGACCACTAAATGGCAAGCAGTTTAGGACTGGCGCCGTAGTAGAGAAATTAAGTGGGTAAATTTGGAGACAAACAATGGCACCACAACCCGCACAGGGGTTGTATACAGACCCCCTTCTCAGGGGGAGGAAATGGACAAGGAAATGATAGAAAGTATACTTAGAATGGCAGAAAAAGCGGAGATATTGCTGATGGGTGATCTGGATATGCCAGATGTTAACTGGAGTGCAGTTGCAGCTGCCACTTCCAAGAGTGGAGTTATTCTAGATGCCCTACAGGGGGCATGCCTGAACAACTAGTACTGGAGCCCACTTGAGAGGGAGCAATATTAGACTTGATTCTCTGAAATGGAGATGGAGAGAGGATCACAGATGTAGAAGTGGGTAGCCATCTGGGAACCAGTGACCATCGAACAGTATGGTTCACAATAAACACAGCAATAGAGTCAAGCCATACAAAGACAAAAGTACTGGACTTTAGGAGGGCTGACTTTGCCAAAATGGGTGAGTGCCTATGGAATGCACTAGCAAATGGGCAGGAAGGAGGGGTGGAAGAACAATGGGGAATAATAAAAACTGCCATCACAGAGGTAACAAGCCTTTGTGTGAAGCAAATAAACAAAACAAAACAATGTAAGAAACCACTATGGTTCTCAAAGGAAGTGGCAGTGAAGGTTCAAGAGAAAAAGAAAGCATTCAGGAAGTACAGGGAATCGCAGAAGGAGCAGAACAGAGAACTATATCAGTTAAAGCAAAAGAATTCTGGGAAGGCAGTCAGAACAGCAAAGGCTCAAACCGAGGAAAAGATAGCCAACTCAGCTAAGAAGGGGGATAAAACCTTTTATAGGTACATCAGGGAGCGAAGGAAGACCAAGGGAGGGATAGTGAGGCTTAATAAAGGGGACGGAGGGTGGGCAGAGGGAGACTGTGAAAAGGCAGAGATACTAAACAAATATTTTTGCTCAGTATTTACAAATGAAGAGGGGAGGTACATAAAACAAACACTAGAAACACTCTGGATACAGAAGTTGATACCAGCCATTTACAGAAGAAAGTGTTCTGAAAGAACTCTTAAAACTGAAGTTGGACAAAGCAATGGGGCCTGATGGGATTCATCCCAGAATTCTAAAGAACTAGGGTAGAACTAGTGACACCACTGACTACCCGTTTTAACAAATCATGGGAGGATGGGGTGGTACCGAGGACTGGAGGAGGGCAAATGTGATTCCCTTCACAAAAGTGGGAGCAAGGCAGAAGCAGGAAACTACTGGACCTGTTAGTTTAACCTCAGTGATAGGAAAATGATGGAATCACTTCTGAAGGAAAGAGTTGTTGAGTATCTAGAGGCCAGAGGGCACAGGACCCTAGGCAGCATGGATTCTGGCCAGGAAGGTCATGCCAGACAGATCTGATAGATTTCTTTAACTGGGTGACCAAAGTAGTAGATCAGGGAGGGGCTGTGGACATACCTACCTAGACTTTAGCAAGGCATTTGACACAGTCCCACACAAGATTAATATACAAGTTAGCCAGCCTGGGAGTGGGTCCCAAGATGACAGTCTGGGTAAAGAATTGGCTGGAGAATAGGACACAGAGAGTAATAGTAAATGGAGTCCACTCGGGAAGAAAGGAGGGTTACTATTGGGTACCGCGGGGTTCAGTGTGGACCGGTCCTCTTCAATGTCTTTATAAGCGACATTGCAGAGGACTGGAAGAAAAAAATATCTCTTTGCAGATGACACAAAGATCTGCAACAGAGTTGATGCACAGGGTGGGGTGGAAAGGATGAAGGGACTTGGCAAGGTTAGAGGAATGGTCAAATGTATGGCAGCTTAGATTCAATGCTAAGAAGTGCAGGTAATGCACCTGGGAAACAAAACCCAGGGGAAGAGTACACAATGGGGGGTGAGATACTAACAACAACAAAAATGGAAAGGGACCTGGGGGTAGTCATATCAGATGACCTAAGGGTGGGCAAGCAATGTGAGAGGGCAGCAAGGAGGGCTGGGAGGATACTGGGATACACAGGGAGGCATCACAGTAGAAAACAAGAAGTTATTATCCCTCTGTACAGACAGCTGGTGAGACCCCATCTGGAGTACTGTGTGCAGTTCTGGAGACCCAATCTCCAAAGACATAGACAGGATGGAAGCTGTCCAGAGGAGGGCAACTAAAATGGTGCAGGGTCTGCACCGGAAGACATATGAAGATAGACAAAGGAGCTTAATATGTATAGCCTCGAGGAAAGGAAGGAGGAGGGGACATGATAGAAACGTTCAAGTACCTCAAGGGAATCAACAAAGTCTAAGAGGGTAGCATCTTTCAAAAAGAGGTGTGCAAGAACAAGGGGCACAATTTGAAGATAGAGGAGGAAGCGGCTCAGCGGTAATTTAAGAAGTATTTTTCACAGAGAGGTTGTGGATGCATGGAACGGCCTTCGGAGGAAGGTTGTGGAGTCAAAATCAGTGGTGGAATTCAAGCATGCATGGGACAGTCATAAGGCAATTCTAGGGGGTGGGGGTAGGAAGAAGTAGCCTGCTGGTTAACTAGGATCTGCAGCTTATCCAGTAGGTAGGAAATGGGCAGACTGGGTGGACCAAGCGGTCCTTATCTGCTGTCAAATTCTATGTTTCTATGTTTCTAAGATAGGATTAGAGAGGGGGCAGGGGCTGGTAGAAAATCAGAGTGTCAGGGAATGTAGGAAAGCTTAAACAGGGTTCAGAGGAGCAAGAGAGCTCAGAACAAAGGTACAAGGAAAGGGCTAGGAGGTATAATTTCCTACAAAACAGTCAAACCCCCAAAACAGTTTCAGCAAAATAGATAAGTTAAATTAATAGAGCAGTACAAAATTCCCCAAAATTTCAAGTAAGTTAGGGCACGAGTGCCGTTGTAGGAGAGAGGGAAGGAGCAGAAGCCAATCAGAGCCAAAGCCATAGACTAACGGCCAATAGGTAAAGAGTTCTTACAGACTGTGGCCAATAGGAGCTCCGAGGTGCTTTCCCGGCCAGGTCCAGAAGCTTACCCATCTTGGAGGTCTCATCTGGTGGGTCGCGTAGGTGGCATGGCTGGCTGGCTTCTCCAGCCACGGCCTCTGGAAGAGCAGTGGAGTGCCTGGTCAAGGGAAAACCTATCTGCCTAAAGAAATGGGGTTATTTCTTGTTTTTTCTTACATGTCTTGTAAGGCAGTCTTCCACACAGCACTCAGCTAGGAGTAAGGTAATGTAGGTAAGAACAAAATAATTCCTGGAGGTCTTCTCCCTTTAACACCACCGATTTACTCCCAGGTCAGACCCTGTGTCACATCCTCTTTTGTTTCCAAAAGGCTCCTTTGGTTATAAAATAAACAAGAAAGAAAGAAAAATGGATTTGGATCTCCACAATCAACTTGCTTTTTATCTCCATGTAAGCTCTGAGAACATCCTGCACTCTTTGTTCAGTTGGTAGAGACTGGGAGAAAAGGTTGATGATACTAATCTGTGTTGGCAAGTGGTTAAGGTTTCACACTGCAGCAGAGAGAGAGAGAGAGAGAGAGAGAGATGCAGAGGCAGTTTGACACCCACGGCCCCACAGAAAGGGTAGATCCCTCAGATGAGTACTTGGGCAGGATAAAATAGTAGGGAAGAGGAGAGGAGAGGGGAAAATTGTTGTAGAGTAAGATGGATCCAATCCAGAAGTTGTTGAGAATACAATGTGGGAGGGGCACAGAGAGTGACTTCAATGTTACTCCATGGGCTGAGTGAGCTGAACAAAATGGGAGTGAGAGGTAGGGGGGCAAAAGTGGGCTGATAGGTTCTGGCTGGTATAAAAGTACAACCACCCCTGGATGGGGAGGGTCAAACATGAAGTCTCTCCAAAGAACACTTGTAAAATCTCTACCTTCTGGGGAAGGAGGGTTGGTCCACAGCAGCTGTAGGGGAGATCCTTCCTTTTTCTTCTGCAACAGCCACCTCATCTTCCTCCTTCACACCGATCTTCTACCCTGCTCTGCCCTGTCCTGCCCCGCCCTTATTCTTAGCCATGCTCCTACTGTACCCTGCACTCACTCCTGGACTCTCTGCAGCCCAGTTTCCTGCATCCTTTCTGTTTACCATTTCTTTCCACTATTTGTATGCCCTGTTTTTTCCCATTCATATCTGATAGCACTGGGGAAATGCCATCCAGGTGTCCCTCAGTTGAGTAGGTGCACCCATCAGCAACTGATTTGCTTCTTCTTTCTATTAGTTTAAAGAACACACACACACACCCCGATAGATAAAGAAATCTCCTCTATACACATATACATACTAATACAGAATTTTGTTCTTACCAAAATACTCTACTGCTGGCTCCCCTGTGTGCCCTAGTATGTATACCTTGTTGGTTTAGTGGTCTGGTGTTTGCCCCCCCCACCTCATAATAAGGGTCAGTGTTTTGCAGGGGGTGCCATTTCTGGGCTTGATGGCTAAACATTCTCCCCACAGTCCAGCAGAAGACATAGGTTTGGGGGGGGGGGGCAGAACTTCCTTTTTAGAGCCCAAAAGCAAAATTGGGACTGGGAGCCAGCCCAACAGCTGCAAGCACTGCCAAAAGGCAGGTGGCAGTAGAATCTAATGGATAAAGCATCAGCTTGGGCACCAGGAGATCACAGATTCAAGCCCTACCAGAGCCAAGTACCCACTGTGAAACCTTGGACAAGTCATTTCATTTCCCAGTGATCCAGTCCATCCAGCTGTGGAAATGAGTAGATGCAGCCCCTTACCCCAGGAATGAGATGTAGCAGGCCAATCCTGGGTAAATAAATTGTAAAAACTAAAGGCATAATCTGGGACCAAGAGTGAAGCTAGCACCAGTAGTACTGTGGAAGTCCCATGTGGGGGCCAGGAGTGAAGCAACTACTTTAATGGAATGGGGTTGGCAGGAGGAACTAATGCATCCCTCTCCTGAGTGGAGCTGGAGATGTCTTGCTATGCCGGTGGTATTGTTTTAAGTGTCCCTCAACCCTTTTTTAAACATTTATTTTATTCTTCCTTTATACATATACATTATAAATAAACAAAAACAAGTAGCTCCTCCTTTTAATTTAAAAATTACTGTCTATAAGAAAAATAAAAGAAAAAGTAGTAAAAAGAATGAAAAGAATTATAGTACATAATTTTGAAATGAAATAGTTAAAGTTCATAAACTGAAGAGGGTTCCAATAATTTATGAAACAATTATATCCATATAGAAAGAAAAAAAAAGAGAATGCTTCAAAAGCTAAAGTCATTCATATTCTGAGAGATAAATAAACGAAAAGATCCAGGATGTTCCTATTATATTTGACATTTAAGTTCATTTAGAAGTCAATAGACCTGTGTGTGTGTGTGTGTGTGTGTATGTGTGTGCGTGTGTGTGTGTGTTATTTTTTTTTACACTGAAATAGTACTGTATTAGGTTTCTCATATTAGATACAGATAAAACTTCTACTGTACTCATTTTAGATTGTAACTTATCAGTCTTGCCCCAGACCCCTTTCATTCCTGCTCCATGTTTTTTACTTTACCAATGAACCAGTCAAGTGTCTGATCCAATTAAGAATCCAAATTTTGCATGCAACAGGGCTTAAACAATGTGAATACATCTTTGAAATTCTTAATTTCCTCCAGAACTGAAAGACTTTGCAGAGTTGGTGCACCTGGCCCATGTTTAGGGGTCTGTAAAGCCATCAAGTCAGTATCATCAGTTGCCTCTGGAGATATGACAGGTGCACTTGTACCCGCTGCTGCTAATGACACCATTCCAGCTACAGCAGCCACTAGACTATCTTCCAAACAGTCACAGGTACATTATCTATTAGATCTCTTCTTTTTGGTGTGTCATTTTCAGTGGAGGAAGAGCGCTTTCCATTTATTTTTCCTTTTTGGCTATTGGGAGGCCTTCCTCATTCAGAGAACAGAACATCTTCTTAGCGGTCACAAAGAAAAACTCACGAGATGCAGCTACCCTCTCAAAGCCACCTTGGATCCCAAGTGTTCCCCTCTCCTGAGGCAGACTGGATGATGCGCTGCCAAGCCAGTAGTGTTATTGTGAGCACACCCCTCTCTTACAGTGATTGGAAATATGCCGCTGAGCTGGCAATATTGGTTACAGTGTCTCCCTCTCATGAGGGGGACTGCAGATGTCCCACTCAGTCAGCTGTACTGTTTTAATGTCTCCCTTTCACAAAGGGGACCAGCAATGTCTTGTTAAGTCTGAAGTATTGTTTTCCGTATTGCCTACTTCTGAGGGGGATTGAAGATGTCCAGCCATGCCGGTGGCATAGTTTTATAATCCCCAGTTTATATGGAGTACTAGAGATTTTCTGCTAAACTGGGATTATTTTTTAACGTCGCCTTTCCTAAGTGGGACTGGAAATGCCCTGCTAAGTTGGCAGTATTGTTCTAATGCCCTCCTCTCTGAAGAGAAACCAGGGATGCCCTGCTGAGTCAGCAGCAATTTTTTAATATTCACCTCTTCAAAGAACCAATAACCATGCACTCCTACACTGGCAAGTGTGCAGGCCCACATGCATGCACATTGTAGTTTGACACTACTCAAGGACCCCAGCCCCACTGCTTGCAGTTTGGGATATCATTAGGCAGGCAGACTTATGCAAAGGCATGTACAAAAGTAGTCCTCTAGGAACTGAGTAGATTTGCTAGTTCCACTTCTAGTCAGGCCCATACTTAGTGGGACCCCAAAAGTCCTACTTGGCTTATGCCAAGCAGCCTTAAAAAAGGACACATTTCCCTCCCGTCCCACTGCATATCTTGTCACTCTTCCTCTCCCCAATCCTGCAAATGAAATAAACATTCCCTCACCCCAACATTCTGTTTCCATCCCTCTTTGCCCCCTCCACATGATCCCTTAATCCTCAGTATTTTAAACAATAACCCTCTCCAACAGTGTTCTCATCTCATCTCTGCTCCATTGCCTGGCCCTTGGATCCCTGGAGCTGTAAAAAATAGCCCATTTCTGTTGTGTGCCCCTCATTCCCTCTCCCTGACCAGTTCACAGACTGCTGGTATTGTAAAAAATAAACCCCTTCCCCAGCCCACTGAATCACTGCTCCCATACTGCTTTCCCAACAGGCCTCAAACCTCCAAACAACCCAAGTACTAATCCCTAGAGTCCGATGAGAATCTCAGCCCTGTTGCACCCCAGCACTCCCATTCTGCAGTGGTGAATGGCACAGCCCCTACTCATCTCTTGACTAGCTGCTGTCTAATTAAGAATACCACATAACTGCAATTACTAATCTTTAAAAAAAACTTGATTTTAAAACCTGAAACATGTGAAATTCATCATATGGTGAAGAGAGAATTCTCTGGTACCACATCAGGGAGAAAGGGTCTTGTGATAATCTTACACAGTGACCCTGGTTCAGGCCTATATGCTAGTTCCCTGCATTACTTTGTGTTCCTCTAACGCAACACAAAACTGCAGTGTCTATGCATTGAAGTGACTGTTTAAAAATGTAGTCTCATATTTCTAATTGAAATATTTTTGTTTTAAATGTAGATAAAAGCGATGCAATAAATATTATAGATTGTTACTCTATGTTCTGTGCACATACTGTTTTAAAATTATACTATGCATCTGTAACCCCCTTACAAATGGGGGTTCCTGAAAGCCTTCCCGGAGCTTGCCTAAATGCTCCCTGCCTAACTGGTGTTCGGTGCAATGCTGCCTAAATGTGGGTGTTGTGAGTACTTCCAAAGCCTCCAGTAATGTCCCTTTAAGAGCTGCCTGCTCGCAGGCTCCAGCGGGTTGGTATGAGGGGAACTGGTGTTTCCCTGTTTGAATCCCGCCTGAGTGGCGGCGAAATCGGCCCCAATTTGGTAGGTGGTAGTTGCTATATGCGAAGAGAGAGCCCTTTTGAAAGATGCAACTGTTTGGCCATAATTATTTAGAGTGTTAGTGGAATTACAGTTTGTCTAACCTGCTTCTTCTGCAGCTGGGACTGTGTGCACTTGGCCCCTCCATTTTGGGCCTGGACTAGTGAACTGGGCCAATGGTAAACGAGGGGACACTAAAATGGAGATCTTTCTGATCAACCAGGATCAGGACTCATGTGGGAGCCGGCTGACCAATGAGACACAGCCAGTGATTCTGGGAAGAAAAGTCTGAAGTATGGCGCCTTGGTTGCACCAATAGGGGCAGCATTAAGTGACTGGCATCTGCAGCCCACCTATGGGATTGGGTGGTGCCCGAGTGGTGAGACTTGCCCTAACTGCCAACGGACAGAGACGTTGTGGCTGTGAGCGAGGAAAGAGCTCCGGGCTCCTGCGTCGTTGAGTTTTCGCGCGGGAAGCGTATGTGTGGAAATCCAGCTTCGGGCGGCTCGGCCGCCGGTGAGTATCGGACTAAATCCACTGGGTAGCTGTCAGAGGAGGCTGTGCAGGAGTGCAGCTACCTACCAGGCTCACCCTGTAGAGGACTGGAGAATCTGCTGAATCGCGCTCGGTCTGTCAGGAAAAAGTGAAGCTGCGTTGACTCCCCGATTAGCTGTGAGTTCAGTCGGACCCTAGGAGCAGCTGCCTGGTATGGTACCCCTCTGTTGCTTTTCATATAAATGTGTGGAGAAGTGTTTGGAGTCCAGGCGCGGTCCTGCAAGTGGTGTGAGGGCTTCTGGAGTCGTGAGTACTGAATCAGGGTAGCTCCCTGCCTAATGTTCCTAATAAGGGCAAGATCTTCTGGTTACTTTGCTGACTATACTAACTGAGCCTGCTGGCTCTATTTAACCTTTGTAGGAATCTCATGCTTGTTTCTGTGTCAGGGCCCCAACCAGCTGCATTGAGGAACTAGCCATTAGGGCTTGGGTACCCACAGACAGTAACTTATAGGTTAGGCCTGTGCACAGAGCCCCAGGTAGATAATGATATATTGTGGTGATAAGCCAATCAACTTGATTCCCCCCGGTCCTTGTTATCTCCCCCTTAAATAAATCAGATTGCTTGCTTTGCAAAGGTACACTGGCTGGTTTGTGTGTTAATGGTGAATTACCGCACCGTGAATATTGTGTAACTGCACCTTACTTTTCAGGGGATCCCCGGAGCAAGCTGATTGGTTCGAGCGGGGGTAAGTGTATATGGTAAGGATGTTATAATTGAATTGTGTGGGCCACTAGTGGGAAGAAAGGGGGGTTGCAGCAACCCAGAGGGCTTTGACCAAGTCATCTGTGACTATTCTGACCCCAACCTCTGGGTGGAGGCACCCGCTAATGGATCTGGGCCCCTTACCCTGTTACAGTTAGGACAGGCAGGGGTAGTAGTCCTTAGGATAGCACCCCCTTGGGTTACATAGTGGAGGCACCGCTGGGATCAGTGTCCCCTAGTGGCCGAGTGGACAAAGTACCTAACTATGGATAAATTGAAGGAAAAGCTGGAAGGGGATATCATGGCTAAAATCAAGTTGGACCCCATTAGGACAATGGTACATAAACTGATGGGCTGGGGTGAAGCTGAAGAGCTGGACTCTCAGAGAATTGTGTTACTGCTAGATGTACCTTTAGGGACAACGAATGCTGACCTTATTTCCGTAGTGGAGCAGGTTAAGGTTCTGGGTAAGGTAGAGGTGAAAGGGCGATGGCTGACCTACTTGATCAGACTTTGTAGGTGCTACTGTTATGTAGTGTAGCCATTGACCCCGAGAGGGTACCCCCAGTGATTTACCCGTAAGGTGCCCAACAGGGGTGGAGGGTTATTCACATCCAGAGTGGGTCAGTCACCCCTTGGGGGTCTTCTCAGACTAATAGTTTCAAAGACAAACTGCTTAAATTGTTAGCCATGGAGGAGAGGACTACCCAAGAGCTACTGCAGGCTTTGGATCATTCCAGTGATCCCACCCCCAGGCTTCCCCCAGTACCTCTCCTGGGCCCCCCAAGAGTTCTATTTTGGCCCCACCACCCCTAGTGGTTCCTTCCATACAGCTAGATTCGTACCGTAGGCTAAAACTTTTTTCTGGCACAGTGCCCGTGCCTTCAGGGGAGGATGATTTGGAGGCATGGATAGATTATGCCACCCCCTTAGTTTAGGAGTGGCAATGCTCTGAGGGGGAGAAATGAAAGAGACTGATGGAGAGCCTGTGGGGTCCAGCCTTAGAAGCCATTCGGTTTTTGTGGGCCACTAGCCCGGAAGCTACCGCAGCAGAGTATCTTTCTGCTCTAGAGGGAATGTTTGGAAGCACAGAAACTGGGGAAGACTTATTATGGAAATTCAAGTCTGCTAAGCAGTGGAGGAATGAATAGTTTTCCGCCTTTGTTACTAGGGTGGAAAGGGCTTTACAGAAGGCCTACCGAAAAGGGGGGATCACCGCCCCAGCCTTGAACCAGGTCAGGTTGGAACATGTTCTAAAGTCTGCTAGATTTTCCAGTGTGATATTGGTAAAACTTAAGTTTCATGATCGATGAGCTGCCCCGCCTGAAAACTGTCAATTGATGAGGGAGATTAGAGAAGTGGAGACTGATGAGGAGGAGTGGGAACCCTATGTGGGAGCTGTGAATCTGAGTCACACCCCTGAGTCTAGCGAACCCAATGAGACCCACCCTTGGGGGGGGCCTGATGTATCCCCAGAGTTACAAGGAGGGGTGGGGGTGCATGCCATCTCCTCTGATCCCCAAGTAGAAAGTGAGTTGAGGGCCGAGATCAGAAATTTATAAGAACTGGTGAGGGACTTGAAGCAAACCACTACCCACCCTGTTAGGTTTGGGGAACCCGAGTTATCTAGAAACAAGCACCGTAGCCCAGGGGAGCCCCCTCACCCTCTGGATGGCCCCCAGCAGATGAAGTATTCCCCTCCCAATAGAGACTCCCAGGACCCCAAGTTCTGTTACCATTGTGGGGAGGATGGACACTTTCAGACTGAGTGCCAGTTGCCGGAGAATTTAAGGAAGGTCAACAGCAGACTGATTACCTGGCATCGCAGGGCCCACGTCCGACCCCCTAAGAAGGGCTTTGTGACCCGGGCCAATGCCCAAGCAACTGTCAACGCTGTGTCCCCTGAATGGTCTGATGTGGTCAGGCCCTTGATGGAGGCCCCAGTGCGGGTAAATGGGATTCCCACCCGAGCTGTATTGGATAGTGGCTCTCAGGTGACCATTATGTTTCAGGACTGGTATCAGACATATTTACCTGAGGTGCCACTACAACCCTTGGATGGTCTACAGGTATGGGGGCTGAGTGACAAGGCTTATCCGTATTTGGGGTATATCCAGATCTGGTTGTCATTTCCTACTTCTGTGGCTGAGGTGGATGAACAGGTGGAAACCTTGGCTTTAGTCTGCCCCCCCACTGGACTGTATGATGGGGTACCCTTGTTGATTGGGACCAATGCTCACATGTTTGGTTGACTAGCACAGTTGTGTTCTGAAAAGCAGGTATCCAGGACTGGGCGAGCTCTTAGGATACCTGCTTTGATCCAGAAGGCCTACGAGACTCAGAGAAAAGCTGGTCAGGAGGAGCCTGAAGGCCTGGTGGGTGTTGTCTGGAGGAAGGATCCGGAGCCATTGCTATTAGCCCCAAATGCCCAGTGTGTTTTACAAGGGGAGGTCTGGCTTAAAAAGGATGTCAAGAATAGACTATTGATGCTGGATGCACCTGGGGAAGGAAAGTTGCCTGGGGGACTGCTGGTTAAACCCAGTATCTTGCCTGCTAGAGCCCATGCTTATGCCAGGAGAGTGATGGTTCAAGTTCATAATGTATCTGACAAAGAGATTCAAGTAAATAGAGGCTGCACCCTTGCTAGTCTGCATTGTGCAGACTCTGTAGTGCTCCCCAATAGCAAGGGTTTTGGGAAGGATGACAGAGTCACGCCAGACTTGTTTGATTTTGGTGACTCCCCGTTGCCTGCTGAATGGAAAGTAAGGGTCAGTGAGAAGCTTGCCCAAAGAGACCAGGTCTTTTCCCTAAAAGAACGGGATATGGGATGTGTGCAGGGGGCCGAACACCACATTCGGCTGCATGATGAAAGGCCTTTTCGAGAGAGGTCTCGGCGCCTAGCCCCTGCTGACATAGACGATGTGAGACGGCATCTGCAAGAAATGCTTGCTGCTGGTGTGATACAAGAATCCAGGAGCCCTTATGCTTCCCCCATTGTCGTAGTGAGGAAAAAGAATGGGGCTATTCGGATGTGTGTGGACTACCGTACCCTGAACTGGTGGACCATCTCTGACCAGTATACCATGCCATGCATACAGGACACCCTGGACTGTCTAAACGGCAGTAAGTGGTTCTCTGTGTTAGATCTCCGCAGTGGGTACTATCAGATCCCAATGGCTCCAGAGGATCGAGAGAAGACTATATTCATTTGCTCCCTAGGTTTCTATGAGTTTATCCAGATGCCTCAAGGGATTTCAGGTGCCCCAGTGACCTTTCAGCGCCTGATGGAATGTGCTGTGGGGGACATTAACTTGCTCGAGTGCTTGGTTTATTTAGATGATGTCATAGTGTTTGGCAGCTCGTTAGAAGAAAATGAAAGTCGATTGTTCAAGTTCCTGGACCGGTTGGAGGGTTTCAGTCTTAAGTTATCTATAGACAAATGCCAATTCTTTCAAACTTCTGTGAAGTATGTGGGCCACATAGTATCCACTGAAGGCATAGAGACTGACCCCAGCAAAGTGAAGGCTTTAACCACTTGGCCCCAACCCAGAAATTTGAAGGAGTTACAGCGGTTCCTGGGGTTCTGTGGGTACTACCGACGATTTATTAGAGACTACTCTCGGGTGATCGGGCCCCTGCTTAATCTCACTCAAGGGTACCCCCCAACCCATAAGAAATATAAGAAGACTGCACAATCTGGGACTGAAAAGACTTATTTCCACCCCAATGATGTGTTTGGTACTAGCTGGACTGCTGACTGTGAGAAAGCTTTCTATGACATTATATATCAACTTACCCATGACCCAGTGCTGGCCTATGCAGACCCAGCTAAACCCTATGTTCTTCATACTGATGCCAGTCTGCAAGGATTAGGGGCTGTACTGTACCAAGAGCATTCGAACGGTCTGAGACCTGTAGCTTTTGCCAGCCGCAGTTTGACTCCTTCTGAAAAGAATTATCCAGTGCACAAACTAGAGTTCCTGGCTGTGAAGTGGGCTATTGTTGATCAATTCCATGACTATTTGTATGGGGCTAAGATACTGGTGAAAACTGATAATAATCCTTTGACATATGTTCAGACCTCAGACAAACTGGATGCCACTGGTCACAGGTGGCTCTCTGCATTATCCACCTACAACTATGCTATTGAATACAGAGCAGGCCTCAACCATATAGATGCTGATGCTCTCTCCCGGAGGCCTGTGTCCCGAGCTGATTGGGTCAGGTTGTCTGAACCCGACATTAGAGCCCTTTGCCAGCAATTCAATAAGGAGGAACATGTGACTCCTAATACTGTGGACTGCATGGTGGATTGCTTAGGTCCATCTGAGAACTGTGTGTCTGCTGCTTACTGCCACTTTTCTGCGTTAGACACCAGTATGATGCCTCAGTTCAATAATGATAGCCTCCAGCCAGCTCAGTCTCGAGATCCCATGATACAACCTGTTTTAGAGGCGCTGCAAGCCAGGAGAGATGTGTCCCAACTGTGGTCCGCTGACTTAAGAACTGCCCTGTTATACAAAGAAGGCCCAAAGCTGAAGCTGAACAATAGACTGTTATATAGGGAGACCGTGGACAAAGAGGGGCGAATAGACAAACAACAACTGGTGCTGCCCACCACTTTTAGAGAACTGGTGTTGAGGTCCCTGCATGACCACATGGGGCGTCTTGGCATAGACCGAACTCTTGACCTGGTGCGGACTCGATTCTACTGGCCCAACATGAGTGCAGATGTAGAGCAGTATGTTAAGACCTGTAGCCGCTGTTTGCAAAGAAAAGCCCTACCTCAGAGAGCTTCCCCATGGTCAATATCACTACCAGCGCCCCTATGGAGTTGGTCTGCATTGATTTTCTGAGCTTAGAACCTGATCTGAAAAATATCAGCAACATATTGATGGTCACTGATCATTTCACTCGATATGCCCAGGCTTTCCCCACCAAAGATCAGAAGGCAACCACGGTGGCTAAAGTCCTTGTTGAAAATTTCTTTGTTCATTATGGGGCCCCCCCAGTGAATCTATTCCGATCAAGGGAGAGATTTTGAGAGCCGTCTGATTAGAGATATGCTATCCTTGAGGAGGGTGTGAAAGTCCAGAACCACCCCTTACTGCCCCCAGAGGGACCCACAGCCTGAACGCTTCGACCACACCTTGCTAGATATGCTAGGCACCCTCCCCCCAAAAGACAAGCCTAGATGGAGCCAACAAATTAGCACCCTGGTACATGCCTACAACTGCACTAAAAGTGATGCCACTGGGTTCTCCCCCTACCGTCTGATGTTTGGAAGAGAAGCTCGATTGCCGGTAGGTGTGTGTTTTGGGGTCTCTCCTGATGGGGTCCGAGCTGATGATTATTTACAGCATGTGCAAAAGTTAAAGGCCCAGCTAAATCATGCGTACCAACAGGCTCAAACCATGGCTGCCAAAAGGAACTTGGTCAACAAAGAAAGGTATGATAAAAAAGTGAAGGCACAGGAACTCCAGGAGGGAGATCGGGTATTGCTAAGAAATTTGGGACTGCATGGCAAACACAAGATTGCTGACTGATGGCACCATCTCCCTCACATTGTAGTGGGCAAACTAAATGATCTGCCTGTGTACAAAGTAAGGCCCGAAAACAATTCAAAAGATGTCAAAACTTCACACCGAAATCACCTGTTAGAGACTGTCCCTTATAATGCCCCTCCCTCTGGGCCTATAACTAGAGCTGCTGCCAAAAAGAGATCCAGAGGGGTTGACTCCTCAGAACTTAAACCCCGGGAGTTTTTCCCTCTTCCCCCTGCTGAAATTGGTCCCCCGTCTGTGGCTGAAGACAGTGAACATGATGCGGAGTATTACCCCTTTTATGAACTGAGTCAACTTTTTAAAGGTCACCCCCTAGCTCACTCTGGGGATGAAGTTGGGTTGTATGGACTGTCTGAGACCCAGCTTTGTCTTTGGGGCCCATACTCCCCGAGAATGAAGTGAGTAGCCTCAAAGCCGATGAAGTAGGGTCTATGAGTCTGGCTGAATTATCTGGGCTGGCTGAACTGTCTGACTTTTCAGAAAAGGGAAGTGATGTGGGGGAATCTGCTCGGGATCTGCCTGAGCAGGAAAAATACTTTGAGTGCCCTGATAGCATCCCCGTAGTGCCAGAAGTGCCCTTGACTGAACTAAGTAGTGTGGGTCCTGATATAGAGGGTCATGTCCCCGAAAGTACTATGGGCACAGAGTCCCCTTCTCATGTGGAGGTTCCCTCTACTAATCTAAATGAGGCGGAAATGGAGCCAGGGCCCATAGCAGATTTCATCGAGACCCCTAGATGCACTGGCCGAGAAGTACGGCATGTAATAAGGGTAAGTTATGGGTCTCTGGGTCAGCCTGTGGACCTGCCATTAAATGTAGTCCATAAGGGGGTCTATGTATCTCCGAGTTCATTGCCCAAGCTAGTTTTAGGGAATGATGCACAACTGTTAGTATTACCCTCTGAGTGTTGTGCCCCTGCCCCAGTTAGCCTGCAAGTAGCTGATAGGGAAGGGCCCCCTCTTTCCAGGTGTCATGGGCAGGAAGTAATGACCTGAATTAAAAAAGAGAAAGGTTGTCGGTATGTGTAATATTGCATAAATAATAATAAACTGTGAATACAGGGCCAATGTATGTAACAAAAGGTCTAATGTGCTGTCAATCTAAACTGTTTTACCTTAAAGTGATTTAAGTGTAACTACTTGGCGTGGACGCCAAGTTCTTTCCAGGCCAGGAAGTGTGTAACCCCCTTACAAATGGGGGTTCCTGAAAGCCTTCCCAGAGCTTGCCTAAATGCTCCCTGCCTAACTGGTGTTCGGCGCAATGCCGCCTAAATGTGGGTGTTGTGAGTGCTTCCAAAGCCTCCAGTAATATCTCTTTAAGAGCTGCCTGCTCGCAGGCTCCAGCGGGTTGGTATGGGGGGAACTAGTGTTTCCCTGTTCGAATCCCACCTGAGTGGCAGTGAAATCGCCCCAATTTGGTAGTTGCTATATGCAAAGAGGGAGCCCTTTTGAAAGATGTAACTGTTTGGCCATAATTATTTAGAGTGTTGGTGGAATTACAGTTTGTCTAACCTCCTTCTTCTGCAGCTGGGACTGTGTGTGCGCTTGGCCCCTCTATTTTGGGCCTGGACTAGTGAACTGGGCCAATGGTAAACGGGGGGACACTAAAATGGAGATCTTTCTGACTAACCAGAATCAGGACTCATGTGGGAGCTGGCTGACCAGTGAGACACAGCCAGTGATTCTGGGAAGAAAAGTCTGAAGTATGGCGCCTTGGTTGCACCAATAGGGGCAGCATTAAGTGACTGGCATCTGCAGCCCACCTATGGGATCGGGTGGTGCCCGAGTGGTGAGACTTGCCCAAACTGCCAAAGGACAGAGACGTTGTGGCTGTAAGCGAGGAAAGAGCTCCGGGCTCCTGCGCCGTTGAGTTTTCGCGCGGGAAGCGCATGTGTGGAAGTCTAGCTTCGGGCGGCTCGGCCGCCGGTGAGTATCGGACTAAATCCACTGGGTAGCTGTCAGAGGAGGCTGTGCAGGAGCGCAGCTACCTAACAGGCTCACCCTGTAGAGGACTGGAGAATCTGCTGAATCACGCTCGGTCTGTCAGGAAAAAGTGAAGCTGCGTTGACTCCCCGATTAGCTGTGAGTTCAGTCGGGCCCTAGGAGCAGCTGCCTGGTATGGTACCCCTCTGTTGCTTTTCATATAAATGTGTAGAGAAGTGTTTGGAGTCCAGGTGCGGTTCTGCAAGTGGTGTGAGGGCTTCTGGAGTCATGAGTACTGAATCAGGGTAGCTCCCTGCTTAATGTTCCTAATAAGGGCAAGATCTTCTGGTTACTTTGCTGACTATACTAACTGAGCCTGCTGGCTCTATTTAACCTTTGAAGGAATCTCATGCCTGTTTCTGTGTCAGGGCCCCAACCAGCTGCATCGAGGAACTAGCCATTAGGGCTTGGGTACCCATAGACAGTAACTTATAGGTTAGGCCTGTGCACAGAGCCCTAGGTAGATATTCATATATTGTGGTGATAAGCCAATCAAATTGATTCCCCCCCCGGTCCTTGTTATCTCCCCCTTAAATAAATCAGATTGCATGTTTTGCAAAGGTACACTGGCTGGTTTGTGTGTTAATGGTGAATTACTGCACCGTGAATATTGTGTAACTGCACCTTACTTTTCAGGGGGTCCCCGGAGCAAGCTGATTGGTTCGAGCTGGGAGGTAAGCGTATATTGAAAGGACATTATAATTGAATTGTGTGGGCCACTAGTGGGAAAAAAGGGGGGTTGCAGCAACCCAGAGGGCTATGACTAAGTCATCTGTGACTATTCTGACCCCGACCTCTGGGTGGAGGCACCCGCTAATGGATCTGGGCCCCTTACCCTGTTACAGTTAGGACAGGCAGGGGTAGTAGTCCTTAGGATAGCGCCCCCTTGGGGTTACACATCAATTTTGGAGCACTGTTTTTAAGTAACAGAAAATGTGTGTCAACATCCTCTTTCATAGAACAGCAACTGATTTTTTGGTGTGAGTCAATTTTTTTGCCTTTGAACACAGTGCCAGATTTTGGGTAACACCAGCATGGCTCTGAACAATCATTCAAACCATAGGAACACCCCACCACACAATTATCAAGATTCAGCAGTGTTTCTTTCCTAGCATCACATTCATCCTAACAACACATTTCCTTTTTTGTGTTGAAGCCTTAACTGTTGCCTTAGCAGTGTTTTTTTTTATTACAATTAATCTTTGAGAAAGCAGGCCTGTTTATTCATTTACCATAATGTTTCAGAATACCAATGATTCTCTATGACCAAAATTCTGTTCAGAAGGGGAAGGCAAGTTAATTAATTTATATTGGTGGGCAGGATAGCCTACAGGTTAGAGCACCAAGCAGAGAACCTGGAGACTCAACAGCCCTGGGTTAATCCCACAACCTCCACTCGCCTACAGTGTGACACTGGGCAAGTCACTTAACCTCCCCATACTCCCAGGATGCACCTGGAAATGAGCCGTGGCTCAGTGGCCTTCCCAGTCAAAAAGTTATAAAATAAAACTTACTGCATAGGTTCAGATGTTACATTGGACAGAAAAGTTGTCTCACTTTATACAGGCACACCCCACATCCAGGTCTGTGTATTCTTCTTTGTAGTTACGAGAAAGGCATTAAACACATTATACAGTGAAAGAGGGGTGTACCTCAGTACCAAATATGGGGGAAGTGGTCTTTGCATACTGTAAGCTTACCCATAACCCCTTAATCAGGTTTGAATGCTTGTTCTCTGCATCACTTTTAGTTCCTCCAACAGAACACAGATCTGCAGTGTTATACACTGAAATGACTCAAGAATATAGACCTCTATGCATATTAGAACTACTTTGGTTTAAATTGCGGATAAAACAGATGTGATAAACGGATATTTACACAAAGTCCTGTGTACCTACTTTTATATAATTGCATTACACTACAATTTCAGATCATTGTGTTTTGGTGGCAGAAAAATGTAGAACAAATGTCAGCCAGAAGACACATAAAAGAGGCACTACGCCAGTCAAAAGCGTGCAATGTGTTAAAACAATAGCGTTAGTCACTTACATATTATTTTGTGGCATGACTGAGTCTGTAACAGCACATGCAGGCATGAATGCAAAGCAAAAAAACTGATTCCTTTTACAAAACGTCCATGAGAATTTAGTTTTTGTGATCTCTTTTAAGAAGTGTCCTTCTGATATAATTCAGATGTAAATCACATTTCTCTAGTCAGCTGCTGCTGTTTAAGCTGGAACATTTTGACACAATAATTGCAGGGTTGAAACTATGCTTTACATTACAGTATAAAACACTCATTAAATTAAAATTCTTCCATGAAATCATGAAAATAAACAGTCCGCCCGAACTGGCATCAACAAATTCACAGGATGCTTCTGCGTTTTCTCAGGGTTGGCCTCAGAGTGACTGTATTACAAAGCTCTATTTAACTATGAAGTGCTAAAGGTTCACATTCTTTTGAAGGTCCCATTCTGCTTATTTTTAAAATTATTGCTTTAATTGTTTTTACAACTTGTGAAATTTAAAAGCTATTAAGCCTCAAAGTTGTGAAAGAAATGCAAACAGATTATTAAACCTTTCACATCTTGTAGTTCCCATAGACTAAATTTCTTTCTAAACTCTTTTAAGATAATGATAACCACACAGGCATGGTTTCTGATTATGACTTCAGAATGCTGCAGCCATCCTTTAAACTTGTAGTCTAAAATAAGTATTAAATGCAAACTCTGATCTACACTAGTCATGGTTAGTCTTAAGACACTATAAGGGGTTGTAGTTTTTATAGTTTTGGAACTTAACACCAAGTGATTTAAGATTTGCCATGTGTGCAAACTACTACAGTAATCCTGATAAATCCTGAACCGTGGTTTGTGTTTAACTAAATGATGCTATTGATCCTAGAGAATACAAATAAACCAACGTGGTTTCTTTGGGCTTGGGAGTGAACACTGCGGCTTCTTCCATATGAAGATGATGTAATCACAGTGGTCAAAAACATTTTTATTGCAAGTATATTCCATTCAAATCCACAGTTATGGTTGACCATCCTCTGATTGAAGGGATTCCAAGAGAGTGATCCCAGTGGTTAATTACATCATCTTATCTCAAAAACAGAGTATAATGACTGCTCTTGCTCTTCCTAAATTATAGCCAACATGTTATTTTCTCCACTAAAAGAACCAAATATATGATGATAGCTGTTAATATATATTAGATTTCACTTGAACAAAATGCTGTTTCCCCATCATCTGACAGTTATTATAAAACTGTGATATCCCTTTTTCTCTGGAACACTTAAACATTCAGTGTTGTTATGAAAAGGAAAAGGAAAAAAAAATGAAACACACTGATGTTGTTTTAGCAGTTTAGTTTACTTAAAATATCTACAAACTAAACACACCTAAAAAAAAATTGAAAAACATACTCCAAAGTAGTTGAGAAATTCTTGTTAAGGTTAAGACCATAACATGATTTGATGCCAGCACATACATACGTTTGGAAATAGCTTTTCTTGTACTTATAAAACAATTAGATATCCACTGAGGCATATTTACTTTTCATAAATCTTTTTACACATTTCATAGAGAGGTAAAAATAAAAAAAAAGAATTTTACCTTTATGCCAAGTCTGCATTCTCAACACTACAAATCTTTTTGACCTCAGCAAGAATTATACGACTGCAATATGACCAGACTTAAATATAGTCCATGTCATAAAATGGTGTAGGCTTTCAAGGTATTTAAAAGGAAAAGTCACATTTCTATTCTTTTTTTTCTATACCTAAAGTTAGAGAGTGATTACCACTTAAGTCAGCCATATCTCTGTGACAGAAGTGAGCCTCCATTTGTTGGCACTATTTCAGTGTTTAGGGACTTAGATGCTAGGGAATTAAGAATATGGGGCAAGTTATTCAAAAGTTAGTGAAGACACTAATAAGTGTTTGTACACGCTTTCCAAGTTTTCCATCCATTTGTTGGGTGGAGTCTACATTCAGAGAACCCTGTAGCATGGGCTGAACCTCTTAGCACTCGAGTGCTAACAGAACACTGTGCTCATGCAAATGAAGGGGTCTCTGCATACAGTCACAGTGGCAATTTCTGAGGTTTGTGTTGGTGGTAAATGGAACCTAAAGCATCACTATTTACTGGCTCCAGAAACATAGTCTTAACTGGGTGTAAAGCCAGCAGTCCCACCCCACGGATGGTGGGACTGCTGTACTGCAGCTGCCCACTCTCTGATCCCCTGTCCTGGTAATACATCATACACCTGTTGTGTAGTGGCACCCCTCCATCTTCTGATCACCTGAGATGGTGATGCATATGGTTTCCTAGGTATCTAGTGGGATCCCCCCCAACCACAGATCACCCAGCCCATGTCCCTTACAGTGGTACCCCTGCCCCTGCCCAACAACTGCTAGTTGACACACAGACTAGGAAGCAGTGGTGGTCCAGGAGCCCCCCTACCCACACCTAGAACACCACCCATCCACCCCCCCTCACCGATGTAGCAGGGGACATGTAACACATCCTGAGATGGAGACTGGCACAGCCCTCCTAGTACTACCTTGGCTGGGCACCATATGAACTTCTGGGAATGTTGGTATGGTATACAGTATGCAGTATACAGTATACTGTACATGAGTTACCTACAGCTCATACACCAGCCAGCCGAGGAGGTGAGTGGAGGGCTGTGCCGGTCACCATCTCAGGATGTACTGCATTTCTCCCCTAACATCAGTAAGGGGGGTTGGATGGGTCATGTTCAGGATGCAGGAGGAGGACCACTGGACCACCACTGTTCTCTAGTCAGTGTGTCGACTGGCAGTCAGAGGGCAGGGGCAGGGGTACTACTGTACACCAGGGATACTGTAAAGGACATGGGCCGGATGATCAGCAAATAGGGGGTGCCACTAGATACCAGGAAAACCAAATGCAGCAGCAGTTTGTGTGACTAGAGGGTGGGAGGGGTGCCACTACACTACAGACATATGGTGTATTACCAGAACATGGGATCTTTACAGAGACAGGATCAGTGATCAGAGGGTGGGGGTTGGAACCAGACACCAGGGAATACATTGCAATACCTGGACAGGGGATCAGAGGGTGGGGTGGCACTAGACACCAAGGACAGCTTAACATCTTTGGGACGGGTATATAGGGGGGTCCTGGACACCAGGGAAGACATTAACATTGCCAGGATGAGTGTGTGGGGGGCCACTAGACACCAGGGATTATATTTACATAGATGGGATAGGTGTGTGGGGGTGGAGGATGCTGATAGCCATCACGGCTGATGTGGTAATTGCCCATAGGATGAGTGCAAATGGGCTGCTGCTTTCATATCAAATGAACCCATAATGGCATGCTAGTGGCCCCTTAGTACCTTGCATGCCCAATGGGCTCATTTACATTTTGCAGCTGAATATTGTGCCGTGGCTCCCAGTGCTGTCTGGTCTGGGGGTGCAATTCCCAGTGGGCTGGATACAGCCCAGGGCCATGTTGGGGCAGCACAGATTGACTTAATGTTGTGCCTACATGTGCCAATACTCAGTCAAATAGCACCAGTCTGCTATCCGAGTTAATATCATAGCCTCTCAGTGAGCACGGGCACAGCACACACCTTTGCACCCACGCATCACTCAGTTGCATCCTTAACATTCTTACCTCAAGGATTACAACCATCATAGGGCCCTTGATTCGAATGGGCAATTTCAACCTGCCTGACCTTAACTAGGGGGCAGAACATACCTATGGCGAAGGCAGGAGGAAGAGGATTTCTGGTCAGTCATGAAGGACTTTTGACATTCAGCATGTGAAAAATGGGATAAGAGGGGGATGCAGTTCTAAAGCTGTTACTGAGCATTGTTGATGACATTATTAGAGCAGTCAAGGTGGAATGCCAGAGAATAATAGTGACTATAATAGAACTTACTTCAAGATGGTCTGGGGAGGTGGACTTCAAAGTCGAGAATTGGACTAGGAAACTACTGTTCAGTAGAGAAGATTTTGATTACCTGTGGGTGGTGGCTGGGGTTAGAATGATGAATACACTATCAAGTGGGAGTGCTGATGTCATGCTGAAGACTCTGATGCAGAATATAACGGAGGAAGTGGCTAGATGCGTGGCTGTGGGTAACAATGGCAAGAGTACTGGGCATGGAGCTCCCTGGTTCTCCAAGGACCTACAGGAAATGTTAAGAGAGAAAAAGAGGGCACATGGTAATTGGAAGGATTCTGGAGACAAGGCCAGGGAAGCAAAGTAGAGGTCACTACAGAGGGCAGATAGGGCTAGACTGCATCAGATAAGACAGGACTGGAGAACAGGATGATGTAAGGAACCAAGAGGAATAATAAACCTGTTTTTGATAGAAACATAGAAAGTGTCAGCAGAAAAGGACCAGTAGGCTTATTCAGTCTGCACTATCTTCCCTGCCTGACACCACACCCTGGACTCAACTGAATCCCTCTATCCTCCCTTACCTCTATTTATAATACCCCTGTGCCTATCCCATGCATGCTTGAAGCTCCCCTGTCTTCACCCAACCACCTTTTCTGGCAGTCTGTTTCAGGCATCTACCACCCTTTCTGTGAAAAAGTATTTCCTTATCCCTTTTAAACTCCCCCTCCTTAAGTTTCATAGCATGCCCCAATGTACTGGTGTTCCTCCTGCTCTGAAAGAGGCCCCCTGCGCTTTTTTTCACCCTGTGATGTACCTATAGGTCTGAAAGGTGTCCTAGCTAACTCTCCTGTCTTCCAGGGAGTACATGTCCAGCTCCTGTAATCTCTTCTAATATGGCTTTTCATGCAAACCCCGCAGCATTCTAGTAGCTCTCTTCTGGACTGCCTCCACCCTGTTGTTGTGCTTGCTGAGGTTCAGCCTCAAGAACTGGATGCAGTACTCCAGGTGGGATCTCACCAGTGAACGATACAGAGGCATTACCACTTCCCTTCTGCTAGAGATCCCTGTCTTCATGCATCCCAGCATCCAGATAGCCTTGCCTACTGCCCTGTTATACTTCCCTGCCACCCTGAGATCACCAGATATGATAACCCAAAGGTACCTCTCTTGCTTGGTAACTGTAAGTACCCCATCTCATATACACAGTCCCCAGGTCCCTCCCCCACCCCACAGGTGCACGACTTTGCACTTTTTGGCATTGAAACACAACTGCCACTCCCTAGACCACTCCTCTAATTTCTCCAGATCCCTTTGCATTCTCTCCACTCTCCTCTGAATGACTGCCATTTACCACCACCACCATCCTTTGCCTTATGCCTAGGCCTTATGCCTAGATGTCAGCGTGGCTCAGTTGGTAGCACATCGGTCTCTGAACCAGAAAGTCATGGGTTCTCGTCCCACACCGGGATTGGGCTTGCACCTAAAAAAATCGCTGGCATCTGAGTGCAGTATTAGGGGGGTGCTGTACTGCTGGGGTGTGCCATCCTTCGGATGAGTCGTTAAACTGAGGTCCCTTCTACCCATCCTGATGTTGTCCTGGTGGGTGTCCAGGTGCAAGTAAAAGAACCCAGGGCACTCTTCACAAAGAATAGGGGACATTCCTGGTGTCCTGGGCAACATTCCCTTTCCCATAAACCGGTTCATGCAATTATCCAGGCTGTGTGTGGGTGATGATGTGCGATATGGCCGCCACTACACATTCAGTCACTTCACTACCAGTCTAGCATTGCTTGTAAAGTGCTTTGGGATGCACTGTGTATGAAAAGCGGTATATAAATGCTGATTCTTCTTATTATTATTATATCTCTCAACCAATTTGATACCCAGCTTACCACTTTCTCTCCAACTCCCAGACTGCTAAGTTCTTTATCGCACTCCTGTGTGGTACAGTATCAAAGGCCTTACTCAAGTCCAGATGGGCAACATCCACTGCACTCCCCTGATCCACTTCCCTAGTTACCCATTCAAAAAAAATAATCTATGAGACTTGTTTGACATGACCTTCCCCTTTGTGAAGCTGTGCTGCCATTGGTCCTGCAGCCCATATGTCACCATGTAGTTCATCAGTCTCTCCTTCAGCGGGGACTCCATTTTAACTTACCCACTACTGATGTGAGACTGACTGATCTGTAATGGCTGGCCACTTCCCTGACACTGCTTCTGTGCAGAGGAACCACACTGACACTTCTCCATTCCTCTGGAACCTCCTCTGTCTCCAATGAGGTGCTAAATAGCATTGCCAAAGGGGTGACTAGCACCGTGCTCAGCTCCTTAAGTACAGTTGGGTGGATCCTGTCTGGCCCCACTGCCTTGTCTTCCTTTAGGGATTCCAACCCATGCCAAACTCTTGTCTGTAAATAGACTTGTGTTTACCCCCTCCACCTGGCATACCTCTCAACTGTCCCTGATTTTCAGGGACGTCCCTGATTTTGCCTCAAAATTTTACTCTGTCCCTCCTAAAAATTGTGTTTCTGTGACCAAACAGCGGGGGTTATAAGCACAAACTAATGTCAAACATTAAAGTTACAGACTTGTTCTTCTTTAGAAAATGCATTTTTACACTAAGCCCTTTATTCTACCAGCTTCCTGAGTGGATATCTCCAATTTTGAAGAAGTGTCCCTGATTTTGGTCCTTTGTCCCTGATTTTTTTAAGCCTTGTCCCTGATTTAAGAAGCAGGAGGTTGAGAGGTATGCGCACCTGGTGCCTGTTAATGCATGTTGCCCTGTGGGGGGACTCTTCCACTGTGAATACCAAGTAGAAGTAGTCATTTAAAATATTAGCTTTTTCTTGTTCTTCCTCTGCACAGTCCCCCCGTCTCATAATCTTCACCGTACCACCCCTTGTCTTCCTCTTCTCACTGATGTACCTGAAGAAAGTCTTATTTCCATTCTTGACCACCTGGGTGATCCTTTCCTCAGTTTGAGCCTTTGCAGTCCTTACCCTCCTTCCTGCTTCCCTTTATTTCTCTGGATATACCATCCTGTCTGCCTCCATTTTGATCTCCTTGTACTTTCTGAAAGCTTTTTATTTTCTCCTTTACTTCCTTAGCCACGTCGTTTGAGAACCACAGGGGACTCTTTCTCCACCTACCTTTGCTTATTACCTTTAAATAGCTTGCCATTATCCCAGTTATTCCCTTTGTTATTCTATTCCATCTGTCTCCATACTCTGGCTACCCCCGCCCCCCCCACCAAGGTATTTCCTAAGGCAGTCTTCCTTTTCTCTAAATTCTACTCTCCTGAAGTCCAGGACCATCATGTAGAGTTTTTTTTTCCTCTGCTCACTCTGTATGCTAAACCACATTGTATTAAAATTGCTTGAACCCAGGGGAGTACACACTGTGATGTCTGATATATTGCCCCTCTTTGTAAGAATGCGATCCAGCACTGCCCCATCTCTAGTGGGATGTGTAACTATCTGCCTGAGAAATGCCACTTGTAGGGAGTGTAGGATGACCCTGTTCATAGCCATAGCTGTGACAAGGATGTTCTAGTCCACATTCAGAAGATTAAAATCACCCATGATTACTACTTCCCCTTTGCTTGCCATTTTGCCTATGGCCTCCCTCAGAACTCTGTCCAGTTCCTCCCACTGTGTTGGTGGCCTGTACACCACCCCAAATATATAAAGGCTCTGGATCCCATTTCTAAGCCAACCCAAAGAACTTCCATCCCTTTCCTTTCCCCTCTGTGTCCTTATATTCCCTGTCCTTTATACATTTCCTTATATATAAAATAACACCCCCTTTCCTCCCTGCTCTATCCTTATGAAACTTGTTGTAACCCGGTATGGCCATCTCCTAGCTGTGGTTATCACTGCACCATGATTCTGTTATGGCCACAAGATCCAGGTCCACCTCCACAATGGTAGCCTTAAGTTCATGAATTTTGTTACCTATGCTTCTTGTATTGGCACACATGGTGCTCCACTCTTTTTGTCACTCACTGCCCCTGCTTTGCCCTTCCTTCCCGAGTCCATCCTTCACTGTACCCTTTTCACTGGTACTGTCCTTCTTCTTTTCATCTTCCCTCTGCCCACCCCCAGTACTTTTTTCTAGCCTCAGTTCCACCTCTTGACTCTCCTGTCCCCCCCCGTCCATGCTCCATTTTCTGGGGGGCATTCAGAGCCTCCCTCTTTACTTCTGCTTCCCCTCTTGGCTAGTTTAAATAGCCATTGAAGGAGCATTTAAACTTCCCACCCAAGACTGTCATTACCCTCCTGAATGGATGGAGACCATCCCATTTGTACACACCTTTAGCCCTCCAGGTAGGACCCCAGTTCCCAATGAATCCAAACCCCTCCTCCCTGCACAATGCCTTCAACAAGTTGTTGAAGGCCATGGTGGGGTGTCTCCACACCTCCCTCAAGCCTTGCACAGGTAGCACCTTGGTGAAGGGCACTGTGCATGCTACTTACTTCAGGCCCCTCCACAGCTCCTTAGATCTATCCTGCACCACCTTGGCTGTATCCCCTTCCTGGTCATTTGTTTCCAGCTGAACAAAGACAATCCAGTGCCCCTCCTGCCCTGCTTCCCTAGCAATCCTAAGGATCCATTCCCCATCCCTCCATGCAGTGGCACCTCACCTCCTTCCTTCCCTCCCATGGTGTTCGTAGAAGTTGTTTCCTCTTCTGCTGGCTTCCTCTTCCTCCCACCTTGGGGCCTCCACTCTGAAGGGCCCCCACATCCTCCCTTTCCACTTCCAAGGGTGCCTCATCTTGGCAGTCCCATTCCATCAAGGTGGTGAAAGAGGTGAGACTTCCGATGTGATGGCTGCCTGGTGAGAAGCTCTTACTGATAGCTTCCCTGCCTTCCCCAGTACATTTGCTCTTCTGCTAGTTTAAGTGCCCAAACGGTGAAGTAAACTCACCAGAAATTGAGAAGAATATTAAAGGAATGCAACTGTTTGATTAGCGGCAGAGCTCTGGCAATGGAAACCGAAATGAAAGCGCCGGTTCTCCAGCACACTCCACCGTCGACACCAGGGAAGGAGAAAAACCTGAAAAGGCTTAAAGCGGGTGGATCAGAAGGTCCCACTTCAATAAAGCAACAAGTGGCTCTTTCGGAAGAGCAGTTTTTAGAAGAGCTGGCACCATTGAAAGAAGCTCTGCTAGCTCTAGCCATAGATTTTAAAGGGCTAAAAATGTCCATGGAACAACTGAATACTCGCACGAGTGATAATGAAGCTCAGATCTCTTTGCTAGATGACTGGAGAGAGAGGCTAGATCCAGAAGCTGTTAATATGAGACACAGAAATAAAAAGGTGGAAGATCGTTTAGAGGATCTCGAGGGTCGCTCGAGACGGAATAACCTAGTAGTCTTTGGCCTCCCAGAGGGTGAGGATGCATGGCAAACAATTGCATTTGCATCAAGGTTATGTGAGAAACTAGCAGGGCCTTCTCCTAATGGGCCTACGTATACTATAGAGACAGCCCATAGATCGCTGCGCCCTATGCCTCCAGTAGTAGGGTCACCCCCTCGCCCCTTTCTCTTTAGAATGTTGAACTTTTTGGACAAGCAGCACTAAAATGGTACCCAGATTTAATAAAGTGAGCCCAGGATGCTGATACAGCGTGTGGATGCTGCCATCTAGTGGACATCTAGTAGCATGAAAGTTTTATACAGTAATGTACATAGAGCTTTATCCAATCATTTTGGGTTCCGGTGTTTGTTATGCTAGTTACATAATTTCTCTAAAAAGGAAAGCTGAATGGCTACTGCTAGAGTGACAAATACATCCTCCTTGTTTCTTTTTTAGTCCTAGTGACATTAAGATAGCATGTAGAGTAATTAGAGGGCTATGTAAAAAGGTTACGAATGCTAAAAATGTTTAGTTTTTCATTTTGCTTTTCTTCAAAATGTGATGCATCTGGCTCTCTCTGGTATATCTCTATGCCTTTCAACTCCAATAGGAGTTTTGTGGAATTTGAGATGAAAGGAAACTTTGGATATATATGTATTGGTTATTATATATGGCCTTACAGGGGCGAGTTAATAGTTATAGGAGGTCGAAGTAAAGGGTTTGGGGTAAGATCTGCATGTTCACAGGTTCTATTATAGTAGTTGTAGGTTAATATTTTATAGAATCATATTCATAAAGTAGGAAAAGAATTAGTTAGCACAAGTGTTCAATAGTATTACAGAGAGCATAGTCAGACTTAATACTGTATGAGGTAAGAAAGATAAAGGGGTGGGGGAGGGGAGGGGTAACCAGAGGCAGCATGATAGACATCGCACCGATCGAACAGTTAGGAGTTCAGTCTCAGGGACTGGGGGTAGTTTATGCCATATTAATTTATAAGGGCATAACTTACAGTTACCAATTTATGCCCGGAGGGGTGGGTTTAGTTGGGGATAGGGGTTGCAACTTTATGTCTAATATACTAAGTTAGTAGAGGGTGATAGGGGGGTTGGGAAAAGCCAGTGTTTGAGGAGATATTTTAAGTTAAAAGTAAACTATGTAAGTTTAAAATTTAAGGATTCAAATAGGGGAATACATATCAAACTGACAAAAAGGAGTGAGAATTACCTCGTGGAATATTAAAGGGCAAGAGCTAGAGTGAAATGCCACCAAATTCTTAAACACTTGGCATTTGTGCATTCAGATATTACGTTCTTACAGGAGACACACTTGAAGGGTTGTGAAGGCAATCTGTTTCGAAGAGAGCATATTGGCCTGGTTTATGTCGCTGGCAATTCCAGTTCACAGAGAGGGGTTGCTATTCTAATAGCTAAAGGGTTGCAATTCCAATTGTTACAAGAGATTGGAGACCCACAAGGGAGAGTTTTGTTTGTGAGAGGGTTGATTGATCATAAGGAAACTATTATTGGTACTATATATTGGCCTAATCACTCCTCTCCAGAGTTTTTCTCCCAAATAGCTCTCAGGTTAGCTCCATTTAAACAATTGCCAATAATATTAGCTGGAGACTGGAATCTAACATATGAAAATAAGTTGGATAGATCTACACAGAATAAATTAACTTTATCCCCTGCACAAAAATCTCTGCACGAAATGATGGAAGAACTGGGCCTCACAGACCTTTGGCGTCTCTTACACCCAAAAGAGAAGGCGTTCACCTTCTATTCACCCTACCATAAATCCTATTCACGAATAGACTTCTTCTTAGTAAATAGGGTCATGATGATGAGCCCACTGGACTGTGGAATTCTCCCCAGAGTGTTATCAGACCACTCCATGATTTGGTTGGAGGGCAGGATTCCTCAATCAATCCCCAAGGTTACTCAGTGGAAGCTTAATACTCAAATGTTATCCCAAGAGGACATTGTGAATAAGATCCAGGAATTAATTAACCAATACATGGAACAAAATAGGGGGTCTATTAGGGCATATGACCAACTTTGGTGCTCCCTGAAATGTTTTTTAAGAGGGGAATTTATTAGGCCAGCTGTGACCTATAAAAAGAAGAGAGAAGCAGTGGCGAAATCCCTGTTAGATTCCATTCAGAGACTGGAGAGTGGGATGGGCACCTGCCCTACAACTGCAGATTTAATTCGGCTGGAGGTCCTTAAAGATCAATATGCGAATACCCTAAGAGAGAGGGCTGAATACGCCCTGTTTAAAACCCATGTTAGGTATCTGGATCAGGGAGACAAGGCCGGACACCTCCTGGCTCTTAAGTTGAGGCAGCAGGAAGAGTTGAGGTTAATTGCCAGTATAACCACAGTGGAGGGTGGCAATATAATGACAACTCCTAAAGCTATAGTGAATGAGTTTGAAATGTTTTATAGGAATCTATATAGTCACCTGGCCAACAGTCCCACAGAAACTGAAATTCAACAGTATCTTTCTAGACTCTCCCTTCCTGCTCTTAACCAAATTCAGAGAGTCCACCTGATCTCCCCTATCACAGAGATGGAAATATTAACTGCCATTCAATCTCTTGCACTGAACAAAGCTCCAGGACCAGATGGATTTCCATCAAACTTCTATCGTACCATTGAAAGAGAGCTCACTCCTATTCTCCAAGAATTATACTCTCATATTTGTACTTATGGGATTGTTGATTCTACTTTGTTAGAAGCCACTATCATTGTTCTACCAAAACCAGGGAAACCTAAAGAAAAGGTAACAAATTACAGGCCGATTTCCCTGATGAATTATGATGTCAAAATATTAGCTAAGATTTTGGCTTCTAGGATTACCAAAGTTTGGGATAACTTAATCAGTCCCAAACAGATTGGGTTTATCAGTGGTAGAAACCCCTTAGATAACTTCCGTAAGCTTGCTCATATCTTCTCCGCATCCAGAGAGGCAAAGGTACCAATGGCCCTGGTCTCTCTGGATGCGGAGAAAGCTTCTGACAGGGTTAGTTAGCCTTTTCTTTTTAATACCATGTCCCAATTTGGATTTCCTCTAGAATGTATTGGGTGGATTAAGCACCTATACTGTAATCCTATGGCTAAAATATACTGTAACGGGATTTTCTCTAATAGCTTTCGGCGATGCTCTGGAACACGTCAAGGGTGTCCATTATCGCCATTACTGTTTAACTTGTATTTGGAACCCTTAATTCGTAACTTCCAAATATCCCCATCTATGACAGGTATTTCAGTGGGCCCATTAGAGCTGAAATTATCAGTTTATGCGGATGACATTTTACGCCATCTCTCGTATCCAGTTGAAGTAATTCCCAAAATGTTAGATATAGTAGAGGAATTTATTAGACTGTCAAACTACAAGTTGAACATTAATAAGACAGAAATTATGCCACTTAATGTCTATACATGTAAAGGGGATTTGGCTAGGTTTAGGATGGCCTGGACTAATAGACTTAAATACCTGGGCATTATTTTGTCAACCTCAGTCTCTCTCCTGAAAAAACTTAACTTGGACAACCTTCTCCTAATTATTCAGCAAGACCTAACTAGATGGTCTCCCTTATATATTTCTTTACAGGGTAGGATTAATGTAGTCAAAATGAACGTACTACCCAGAATATTTTATCCTTTAAATATGTTAAATATTTATCCCCCCCATCATGGTTCTGGAAACTTCAGAGCATAATTACTAAATTTCTGTGGCAAAATAAACCCCCTCAGAGATCTTATAAGTGCTTAAGTGCTCCAAAAGCACTAGGAGGACTGAAGCTCCCTAATTTCTATCATTACTATCTGGCAAGCGATATGGCCAAGTATATGTGGTGGGTGACTGAGCCTTCAAAAGACAGGTAATCCCAATATAGCCCTTTATGGCTGCAAATAGAGAGGAATCTCATCGTAGGGTCCAAAATAACATTCAATAGTCTTTGGTATATACTTCCCAATGATCTGCCTAAGCCACTTCGGTCTACGGTTATTTATGCTTCGGTTAAGGTTCATAACCAGATGAGTAAAACCGTAGGTATTATACATATTAGGGATGTTTCTCAACCACTATTTGGTAACCCTAACTTTAAGATTGGAAAAGCCTTTCTCTCATCACATAGGCTGGGTATACTACCAAATATGAGAGTCAGTGATATTATTAACTTAGGGAGGATACTTTCAGTCCAAGAAATAATGGAGAAGTTTCACCTAGCCTCTAAACATGCTTTTTATATCTTTCAAGTTAGACACCTGCTTATTACTTGTTTTGGTGCTGACCAGTGGAACATTAATTGTAGTGACATGTTGGTTGAATTCAAAGTTAAAGCGGCCCTGCCACATGCGGTATCTGGATTAGTGGCGACCTTATATGGGAAAATGTATCCTAATACAGCTGACTATTCACAATATTGGACAGACACCCTTCCAAATAGTTGTGCCAGCTGGGAACACATCTGGAAAGGAATTTACTTATATAGTGCCAACGATGGGCTTAGATTGACACAATATTATACATTACATACTATGCACTTGACCCCGGTGAAACTGTATAAGATTGGCAAGCTGCCAAAAGACGAGTGCTTTAGATGTGGTCATGCATAGGGCTCCCTGATTCACATTTTTGGGGAATGTAGTTTAGTTGCTCCATTACGGTTAGAAATTAGGGCGAATGCAGACCCTTTGTTGAGGTTGCAAGATCTCTTCACCCCTGAGATTTGTCTGTTAGGAGATTACACAAAGATTGATGTGAAGGAAAGGAGATACTTTATTAATTTAATTTCACTTACGATGAAAACCCTGATATTAAAACATTGGAAAGACCAGATGGTTATTACTTATCAGGAATGGCTGGCTGGGTTATTATACTGTATAATTTAAGGATCGAAAAAACTATTGCTAGCTTCAAGAATATAATGCCTAGGTTTAATGCTAGGTGGGAGAAATTCCACGACCTATGGTCAGTGGCTAAGCTATAGATTCAATGTATATTGATGGAAGAATATCAGCCCCCTAAAAGATGTAGTTCTCATTCCTTCTTTCTTGTTTCCCTTAGATGATTGATCCTAAACTTATTTCCAGTGGAAACAGGGAAATATTCGTGATATTATAAGGTGTGTACTGGCTGGGGAGGAGGGTAATGGGGAGTAAGGTTTTTTTTTCTGGGGGAATATATGGGGGGGGTTAAAGGGGGGAAGGTTCGAGGGAGGTGAAGTGGTTGATATACAGACTTGTATCCAATGTAACGTACTTACATGTTTTCTATTCATCTCCTGTATTATGTACTGCACTGATGCTGACTGTCAATATTAAATAATAAATAAAGCATATTTAATTTCAAAAAGAAGGTGGTGAAAGAGGTCTCTAGTGGCACTGGCTGAGGAATGTGTTCTCTTACCCCTACGCCCACCTCAACCCTCCCAGAGCCCACCACAGTCCAGCCAGCCCTCCTTCTAGACCCTAGTGGTGGGTGAAGTTCCTAAACATTGCTACACTGAGTATTTCATGTATAGCACAACATTTGCATAATACTCTGCAATGCAAAGCGAATAACTTTGCCTTTTAATTTTGACATGAAGTTACATTGATTTCAATGGACTTCACGTTAACTTCACCTTTTTATTGCTCTTTAAGGCAAATTGTGCAGTGATTCATGGGATGGCTGGTCACATGGGCTCTATATTGTCTTGCACAGCCTCAGTTCATCATAGTGTATGTAGTGGAAAGCTGGAGATAGTTTGTTCTCAGAGCTCTGAGATTCAAACCCCCTAAAAATCTTTAAAAACACCTTTTTGCCACAAAATTTTGTGTCAAAATTTAGTACATTGATTGTAGGAAACCCTTGTGTGTTTATATCATCAAACATTTATTGATTTTTGTGTGTATAGTGAATGTTAATTGAGTATATTCAGTCCCTGTACTGACAGGCAGTGTAAAAGTGTGTTTCGGGGGAGGGGCGTATCTGTGGTGAAGGGAGATTCACAGTGAGAAAGGAAATCTTTCCAACTGTTGTTGGATACTGTTTTAGTAATTGTGTGTTCATGTACACACATTAATACTTCTAGTAAATGTTTATCATTTGTTGCTATTTGCTGTGGTGCTTTGCATTTTATCAGTCTGTTTAAAAAATTCGGTTGTAGTGTACTGAACTGTTATATTTTCTGCTCATTACCTTTAGTGTGTGTGTATGTGTGTGTGTGTGCCACCAAGTCAAACACATTTTATTGTGGCACCATAATTGCAGTACTCTTAATTTCTTCACTTGTCTGTGTTATTTTTTACTGCTTCTATCTAGTCACTGCTGTACGTCCACCCCCTCCCCCCCCGGCAAAAGAAGGCATTATTTTTCCAGTTTTGGATTGCTAACCACTGATTACAGTGTTGTTGCACCTGTGCGGCTGCATCTTTTTAGTGCGCAACCTCCATCTGTCAGTGTCGCTGCATCTCTTTAGAGCCCAATCTCCATCTATAAGTCACACTTGTTTTTTTCTTCCCATCCTTCCAAAAGTGCCTAAATCTAAATTTGTTGTTAATTGTCTGTGTAATCCCCCAAATTGCCAGCAAAGAGACATGCATGGAAAGACGTTTCCGGCCATGAAACTGCTATCAGTGCCAAGATTAGCTGTGGCCGTGGGTGTGGTAGTAAGCAGCAGAAGGGAATAGTTGATGCAAGTAAAGGGATTTCTCTCAGTATGTTTTTCACAGCACAATCAGTCACTTCAATGATGGTTGGAGATTCTGTTGTCCCTACTGGTGGTGGTAGTAGTGAAGTTAGTGATGGGCCAGGCATGAATATTGCTTCAAGTTCAACCCATGCAACCGTATCTGTGCCAGAATGTTATGGAGTCTGACGATGTGATTCAGAGTGTAGTTGATGTCACACTCTTCATCCCCATAATAGATGAACATGATTCTGATCATGACGATGACCCACAATCTCATGGTTCCAGCAATGTTGAGGTTATGGCTGGGCCATCCAAATATTCAAATGTTGACAAAACAATTGTGGATGATCATACTGCATATGTGGTTGGAACATGTTCACCACAGGACAGCAGACAAACTGAATTTGTGGATGTGGATGATGATTATGATGATGATGATGCTAGTGACCCCAGTTGGGAACTGGAGAAAAAGAAACTGGTGCTGTGTGTAAACAGTCTGTTATTAAATCACCCCCTCCTCAAAGTCCTGATGTAGCTGTGTCTGTTGATGATGATGACCCAGTAATAGTCATAGATTTTGATGTTCTGGCAGAGTCTAAGTGTGCCCAACAACAGAAATCATGCAGTACACCACCCATTTCAGTGCCACAAAAACTGGATTCCCAAAATGCAGCATCGGGGACATGTGAAAAGTAGGGCATCAAAATCCCTAGTTTGAGATGTTTTCATGCAAGATGCAAGTGATGAATCAGTCAAACAGTGGCAATCTACCAGCTTTGTCAAGCTTGTGTGAGGCATGGTAAAAAGGGTAGCTATCAGGGTACCGGGAGCCAGTATACACATCTGAAGAGCAGGCACATGGCACTGTGGACTCGGCACCAGAGGGGAGCTAATGCCATAGTGGGGCATTCACCCTCATCCACCTTACTGAGCATGGTATCCCCTTCCTTGACTGGAAGTAGCCAAAGTAGCCATGTGTGTAGTATTGGTGAAATAACACCGGATGATTACTACAGGCATGAGGAGGAGGATGATTTTTGAATTGTCAAGTAGTGGTCAGACTAGCAGTGGTGGTCCAAGCAGTATTTCTAGTATATCAACCCCTGTGCTTAAAATGGGGAAAATAACATAATTTGTTGACTTGTCACTTGTGCACCCTCCATCGTACAGCAAAAGCACCCCACCCATGAATGTTTGCAGAGCAGAGCCATTTGGCATGCCATGTGCGAAATGGGTAACAATACCTACCAAATCATGTGATGTCATGTGAAATGAATGCTGCTGTAGCAGAAATGCTGGCAGTTGACCTTTTGCCCTTCTTCTTTGTGGAGAATTTTGGATTTTGTCATTTTGTAGCACGTGCCTGTCCCAAATGGAAAGTCCCATCCAGGACATACTTTTCCACCCGTACTGTCCTGGAGTTATGTCAGACTGTGACAGAGTCTGGAAGACATGCCCTTCAACATTCCTCATCACCTTACATGCACTTAAGTATGAATTTATGGACATGTGGCAAAATGGCTGGTAGTTCCTATTTGTGTATTACTGCACACTGGGCACAGGTACTGGGGGTTGTCTGTGATAGTGGTATTGGAAAGCAGTGTAACAAGTCAGACTATCGTGGTAGCAACCTTCATGGAATAAGACAGCATGCAACGCCTGCAATGTATGGTGTAGCAGGGTTGCATACAGGTGAAAACAAGCTAGACTTGCTACTGACAGAAACTGATCAGTGGCTGCACCCCCTGTCCCTAAAAGCTAGCTTTATTGCTTGAGACAATGGATCAAACATCATTAAATGTATCAGCAATGGTGGCTTTGTGAGGGTTCCCTGCATGGTGCACTGTTTAAATCTTGTGGTACAGGAGTTTCTGCAGCACCCTGACATCAAGCAAATGCTGACTGTTGCACGTTTGCATCTGTGCACACTTTGCATGCTCTGGAAAGGCCTGTTACCAGCTTAGGCAGCTGCAGATTCAAAACAGCCTCCCACAGCACAGATTCAAGCTTGAAGTCATCACACGATGGAAGTCGACACTTTGTATGGCAAAGCGGTTGTATGAGCAGTACAAAGCCACCTCTGAATACCTAGTAATGCACACTAGCTATGACAGTTCAGGGGCCTCAATGACTATGTCTATGTCAATGTCAAAAAAACAAACAAACTGAACAATGGCAACTCATGGACTCAGTGATATCACTTTTGAGGCCTTTTGAACATGATACATAGGCAGTGAGTGGTGACACTGTATCCATTACTCAAGCCTTTCCACTACTCCAGGTGCTTCGGAAGACTTTGTTGAATCTGCAGCCTAGCCTTGATGTGTTTGGAGATAGGGCAAGCAATGCCTTACTGAAGCACATGCTTACAATATTTGACTACAATCAACACATCGCCACTATTCAGCAAAGTGCAGAATCGGAACAGCAACCATGCTGGACCCACACTAGAAACGCGGCATTGCATCCTTACTGGGGGGAGGGCCTGATCAGGTTCAAAATATGACTGGACAGCTGGTCCAATTGTTTCATGGGGCACAGAAGTCACATGCAAAGTTCTGCAAACCACAGCATAACTAGTGATGTGATAAATTAGAAAATTTCATTCCGTTAAATATTTCGCAAATTTCTTGCATTTCGCGAAATATTTTGCAGTTGCGAAATGCGAAGTTCCATGGGTGAAATGAGAAATTCCACCTTCAAAATGTGAAATTTTGCCACAAAATGTAAAATTTTGCCCACAAAACATGAAATTTAGCCTGCAAAATGGTGAAATTTGGGCGACATTTTGCAAAATCTCAAATTTTGTGGCAAAATTTCACGATTGTGTGGGCAAAATTTCACAGTTTTGCACCTGGCAAAAAATTCTGTGGAATGGCAGAATTTCATGAAATGTTTCACATGGTGAAATTGCTGATTTCGTGGCAATTTCACTGGCAACATTTTATTTTGCAACATCTCTAAGCATAACAAGGCAGAAGGTCACTGTGGAGTAAGCACATCCAGTAAAGTAGCTGAGGGGCAAAGAGGGGGTGTCAGCAAAACTGGTTGCCATTAACCCACTTTGAGGTGCCTTATCTCAAGTAGGAATCTGTGACCTCGATTAATCCTGTGAACAGGCAGATGACTCATCAGGACTGCGTGCATCACAGAGCATGGTTGACACCTATTTGGCAAAAAACAGGCATCTGTCAGTACTTGACGATCCTCATGTGTACTGGAGTGGCAAGGTGAATGAATGGCCAGAGCTGACTTCAGTAGCACTGAAGTACCTGACCAGACCACCTTCCAGTGTAAATGTGGAGAGGGTATTCAGTTCTGCAGGGGCAATAGTGCGTGACCATCGTACTAACCTATCACCTACAAATGTCAGCATGCTGACATTTATAACAAGTTCTGGCAGAGCCAATATGGCTGTAAATGCATCAACTAGGCAATGGTGTTTCATGGGCTTACACATAAACATGAATTTCTGTTGCATACATTAACTGAATCAAAGTATGGGACATTGGGAAAGGGCAGATATAAAAATAATGCCACATAGCCCCCAATTGACCAGCATTTCACTGATCAGACACGCAAAGTAACATTTAAACCCTCAGACCAGCACACTTTCCAAAACCAGCAAAATGCATGGGCAGAGTGACTTGGGCCAGGCTGTGTAAAATCTGAAAAGGAAATAAATTGGATTCTCAGGCTTCAGTCCCCTCAGAATCTTCGTCTGCACTCAAATGAGATCTGGTGTGGGCTGGGGTTATGCTGGGTATGTTAAGACATTCTAAAAAAAATATTATAAGCAGGTTTCCTAATTGCATCCAGTCAAAGTGGCTTGCCTAGTCACTATAGGACTTGACTCACTGTAAAGGAGATCTAGTGTGGGCTGGGTTGAAATTGCATCTGATGTCAAAAGACACCCACCTAAGTGACACTGTTTAAGAAACTGACTGCAAAATCATTTTCCAAAACTTTTTTGAAGAGGGGATACCCCCCGCTTAGCCACGTCTGGACCAGTATTCCAGCTGCTGAAACTTGGGACCTACTGTATGTGCCACCATCTGTAATACAGTTACCTATATGTTTCACATTTTATTCTATGCACTGTTAGAGCAATCAACTCAACAGAACAGGGCCATGGTATACATGAAGGTACTATACCTTAATTGCAAACACTGTTGAGACAACTATAAGTTGCGACAAGGTGGAAGATAAACACAATGTTGAGACATGTTTAGGAAGACATTGATGTGTTTGATTTTTTAGAAATTGCTATACAGTACACACACACATAATTAGTATAATATGAAAGTGCATATATCCAAAGTCAATGTAAATTTTGCACATTTCATTACAAGTTGTTCTCTTGAACAAAGTTCTTATGGTACGAGGCTTAAAAATGGTAAGAGTTAGGTAAAAGTAAACTGGGGTACGTGTGTTATTGAGGGCATTGCATGGTTTATCTTTTATTGCTGCTTCACCCCAGGCAGACAATGTGAAAATCAACAACTCCTTGATATAATGCACAGGAATTAGTTAGTACAAGGACAGAAACAAATATGAGACTGAGTAAGTGGGTAGACAAGTATGAGTATGGTAAGTCAAATAACATTTCAAAAAGTCTCACTATTATAATTTATTTTTTACAAATGCATCTGCACAGTTAACAATTTTTGTAAAAAAATAATAACAATGGGAGTTATTCCACATATGTCCACAGGTGTCACACATGTAGATGGAGAGATTTGAGGCCTGGATGCACCAGTCTGCCCTGCTTCTCAGTCAGAAGATTATGGCAGACAGGCTGAGGTACTGAGGGTTCCATCGATAGCTAATGAAGCAGAAGGGAACCAAATCTGATGAGGCCGAACAAGGGGTATTAGAATCATGTGAGCCCCTTCCACCTGTAGCTTCAGGAGAACCTTCTGATGCACTGGAAAGGAAGGGAGGAAAGGCATACAAGAACCTCCCTGTCCAGCAAAGAGACAGTACGCCTCACCAGAAAACACAACACCGGGAACGAGCGAGCAAACATTGAGTAGTTTTGCGTTGGATGGGGAGATGAAGAGGTCTATTCTGGTTGATCCCACAGGTCAAATAACCTTTTGACCACCTCTTGATTTAGCTTCCACTTGTGAGCCCTGATAGTGGTGTGGCTGAGACTGTCTGCCAGTACGTTGCTGATGCCGGGCACATGGAGAGCAGTCAGCAGTCAGGTGGAGGTTGTGCTGGACTGCCCAGTACCACACTCACATCGCCACCCGGCATAGAGGGTATGGGTGAGTGCTTCAATGTTTGTTCAGATACCAGGCCACAGACATATTGTCAGTCTGAACCAGGAGTGTCCCCGGACTCAGAAAAGGCTGGAAGGCCTGTAGGGCATACAGCACTGTCCTCATTTCTAACACATTGATGTGTAGTGATGTTTCCAACTGAGACCATGTTCCCTGGGTCTGATGGTCTCTTAGATGGAAGTAGCATCCTCTTCCTATCTGTGCTGGAGCCATAGCCTCTATGGCTGACTTTTGCAGAAGAGCCTAGCTGTCATCCCCTATCAGAGACAGGTGCCTTGGAGGACAATGGGAGAGGCCTGCGGGGTTGTCCGGAGGCCTGTCTAGGAACTTTGTGGTGTGACCTCTTGCTATTAACTGAAGGACCTAAGAGTCTGTGGTTATATCCTGCAACCCTGGAAGGTGGAGGACAAATCTCCCCCCCACTGGTTTCCCTAGAGGATCTGGAGGAGGGAGGGAGACCCCCCCATGAGTCAGAAGGCTGAGGGGAGGGAGCCGGCAGCTCCTCCAGGGGGCTTCTGGGACTTGGCAGGTAGAGTAGGGGTTCCTGATGCTGGATACCAGCATTTGGCCTGGTGTTTGGTAGGGGCCTCTTTGGTCTGGTGTCTCTGTTGCAGACAAAAAGGCTGTTTGGCTTGGTAAACCCCTCAGTACATGAAGTGGACGTCGCTGATGGCTTTACCATTGTCCTGCAATTCAGTGATAATATCTTTGGTGTCACCTCAGAATAACATGGATCCCCTGAAAGGGGCATCCTGGATGGAGGTCTGAACGTCTTGTGCTAGGCCAGCAGTCCTGAACCATGAATGTCACCTAATGCTGACAGCAGTGGCTGTGGTGTGAACAACTGAGTCTACTGTGTCATAAGTGACCCAGAGGGCATAATGACAGGAGAATTGAGCCATGCTCACTGTCTTGGCAATATCAGCCTTAAGCTCCTGGTCCTTGATAGCTTCCAGCTTGGACTTGAGTGAGGCCAGGGAAGATTTCTGGTAGGAAACCATATGAGGCACATAATTAAGGGACCTGAGGGTGCAAGTGCAGGAGGAATGAATCTTTCGACTGAAACTGTCCAGCTGCTTAGACTCCTTATCAGGAGAAGACATACTCAAACGTTTAGCTTTAGAGGACCGGCCGTGGGCAGCCGTGATAACAACCAAGTCTGCATTAGGAAGGCCAATAAAGTGTGTGACCCCATTTGGGAGGTTGTACATCCTGTCAGCCTTTTTTGAAACAGCCAGACTGGAGAAAGGCTGTTACCAGATAGTAGATGTCAGGTCTTCATGGGGCCCAGTCCAAGACAATATGGACATAGAAGCTGTGTCATTCATGTCTAGATGCTCCACAAGCCTTTTCCACTTTGGATCCTGTTCCTGAATAGCTCAGCCACAGGCATTTTGTATAGTTATGAGGAGTTATGCAAAGGAAGGGTCCTCGGGAATTGACTTCGGGGACTCCTTAGGCTGAGGCTCTATAGGTGTATACGTACCAGAGCTGGAGGTTGAGTCAGAGTCAGAGTTCAAAAAGTGCCTTCTGGGGGTCTGATTCTTTTTAGAGGAGTGTCCTCAGTTTTATCCCTGACCTGCTGTCTAGAGGAGCCTTCTCCATAAAGGTGGGAATCCACAGAAGAGGCTGATCTAGAAAGGAGGACAGAATAGAGGCTGCCACTGGTTTCTGACGGTCAAGCTCTGAGGCTAGTTGAGTCCTGGCCTCTTGAATCAGAGTCTGAAAAGCTGCCTGGATATCAGTCTGAGGCTGCTGTGGAGGCAGAGGCTGAAGCTTAGGAGGAGGAGGAGATGGTGAAAGAGGAGGCTGGTATAATGGATAGCCCGGCATCTGATATTGAGGGAATCCATGAGCTTCATAGGAGTAGGGAAAGCCAGAAGGAGCGTCCCCTTAATTAGACATAGCCCAGCATCTGGTACCCTGGTACATAATGGGGTTGATGACCAGGCATTGGATACCATGGTGAAAGGTACATTGGGTATTGTGGAGGTGGATAGCCTGGAATATTGCCCATAGGTCCAGCTGGAGGTGGAGCCGAAGGCCCAGTAGGAGGTCCAGAAGGACCAGACATTGGCCCCGTAGGGACACTCAAAGGGTCTGGCACTGGATCAGGCACAGGAATGCCTGACACGAGATGATTTGCCACCCGGGGGCCTGACGGAAGGCTGTCCAGCATTTGAGGAATGGTTGGAGTGCTGGAGTGAGGTACCCCAAAAGAGAAAGCAGGTCACGCTTGGTGCAGTAAGATCTGGTTGAAAAGGAAGAGACCAACTCTTGAATCTGAGAGAGCTTATCTAGAGGAAGACATGCCTCCATGCGGTCAGAATCCAAGATGATGCCCAGAAAGTCAAGGGAAGTGGAAGGGCCAAACATCTTCTCTGTAGCTAGAGGGACTGACCGGTCCTCGAACTGCTGAATTAGAGTGGACAGACCCTCCACTGGGGGTGAGACAGGTGGGTCAATGAGGAGGAAATCATCCAGCAAGTGAAGCACAGCAGGCCAATGTCAAACATTTAGCAGAGCCCAGCACAGGACTTCAGCGAAGGCGTCAAAAAGCTTAGGGCTGCTACGGCATCCAAAGGCAAGGCAGATGGAAAAATAAAATGCATTACCCCAGCACATACCATAGAGGTACCAGAGAGAAGGATGGATGGGGAGGAGCTTGAAAGCATCTGAGATGTCCACCTTGAAACGTCAAGATCTATGGCTGGGTTTTTTGATGATGGTGATGGCATTGTCAATGCAGGTATAGGACAAAGAAAAGTCATCAGCAGGAATGAGGGAATTGATACTAGGTGTAGAGGAACCATGGGGTGCCAATAGGTCAATGACGAGTCTCTTCTTACTAGATAACTTCCAAGTTATGATTCTGATGGGATTGATCCAGTAAAGAGGGAATGGAGGATGAAGAAAAGGTCTCAATATGTACTGCTTACTAAGTTGCTTCAGAAGGAGGAAAAGGACCACATCCAGTTCCTGGACAGCGGACTGCAAGTTGGCACAGATGAAGGAGAAAGAAGGGAGAACTGACACACCCATATGGAAGCCATGGGTGAAAAGTAAGTGGAGAGAATGCACTGACTCCAGAGAAAGATGGGTGGTAAGGAGATGAGCCAGGGCAAGCAGGTTGATGGGAGTGGAAGGGTGGACTGGATGTCATTTGGACAGCTTCAAAGCTTTGGGGCAAATGAAGTGAGCATGCACATCTCTGCAAAGGCAGCACAGATACAGGAAGACACATCCTGGAGTGGTACAACCTTTGTCATTGAAATTGTTGCAGATGGATTTGCTACTGATGTTCCCGATGGGGCGACCATGCCAATTCAGGTGGGCTCGTGGATTGGAAACAGGCGAGTCAGGCCAGAAGGAGATGGAGAATCGGGAGTACGGGAAGGTCTGGAGATGGATGAGGAGGAGGAGGATGAAGTGGACACAGCCAATTGACAGAGAGGAGCAAAATGGTTGAATGATCCACAAAGAGAACAAGAATATGCACATTGTCTGGTGAAATGCCGACAAAATAGCTAATTGTCCAATGGCCCAATTCAGCTTAATGTTGTAGTGGGCTAAGGCAGATGCCATCCTGACCAAAAAGGAATGATGGTAGTTGTAGAAATGCATGCCACTGTAATGCATGCTGAGGTCAATCAGGAGGTAAAGATAAGTGTTCAGTTCTTCTCTGTGGGCTGGTAAAGCTGAACAAATGATGTCTCAGTAAAGGCTGAAGGTGGAAACAAATTCTGGCATTGTTTTCTTACGAAGGAGACAGGAGTCTTCAGACTTCAAGATGACTGATACATCACCAAAGGAAATGATGCAATTATCCATGACATTGTAGGAAGAAATAAGCAGGAACACCAAACTGATATCCTTACCATCCAGGATGTCTTCACAGAGGTGAGCTGGCATGAGATGTACAGGGGGATATGAATAGAGGCTGAGGAATGGGGAACAAACCTGATGGAACAGCAGGAAGCAGCAACAGAGAAGGCACTATGGCCAGAGGAGGAAGCGAAGCTGGCATGGAGAGGAGGCTCATGGATGGCTCGCTGGTGGGCATAGCAGGAGCCAGAGGAGAAGGCGATGGAGCTGGGGAGTGGACCTCAAGGGAGGAAAGGCGAAACTGGATATCTGTAATAGAGGCAGTCATCTGAGCCATGAAGTCTTAAATATCTGAAAGCAGAGCTGAGGTAGGCCAAGGAATCAGCTGGCTGGGGCCAGGGCGGGTCCTTTGGGCTGGAGATGGAGGCAAGGAATAGGTCATAGAACTCCTGCTTTTGAGCAGAAGCAGGGTAGGAAATCTCCTTCCTGGACAGTTCCAACATGAGCCGAGTCATAGTCTAGTCCTTGATGGAATAACGAGACATGGAGGTGCATTTTCAGCTGGATGGAGCAGTAGAAGGTGGTGACTCCAGCGAAAGGTCCTCAACAGACGGCTCATTGATGGACAGCATGGTCAGGAAGGACACCTAGGGAAAAGACAAAGAAAGGTGAAGGCAGGTGGAGCAGCAGGGTGCAGGTGAGGGCATGAGTAAGACAAAAATGTGGTATGATCCAGGGAAGAGGTGAGAAGAGAAGATAGGGAGGAGGGAGAAGGGAAAAAAGGACAGGAAGAGAAAAAGAAAAGTATAAGGGGGGGATAAGATCTTACCACAGGACGAGTGAACTCAGGCGCAGAACAATGCAACACAATGGAAGCACGAGTCAGAGGGCTCCAGCTGACGATATCAGGCAATCCAGAGATGGCAGTACAAGAAGATCTGAAAAGAAAAGAAATTAAAATAATACAAGAGGCAATAGGGCAGGATGGTGAAGGAAGAGAAAATAGAGGACAGCTGGGGGGGGGGACGAAAGGAGGAAGAGAAAGTAATATCATATGCAATTTTTTTTTTTTTAGTATAAATTCATAATTCTGCCATTTAAATATCACCCCACAGGCAATAGAAAGCCTGCAGAAGCTAAAAACACAGCACTCCAAGGCAGAAGACCTATAGCAGAAGGAGCACCAGAGAAAGGGAGCACGGGGAATACCTGGAAAGGCCTTGGAAACCCAGGCATTGTGGGCAGAACAGGCAAGAAGTCCAGGCAAAGGTGGTGGGCTACCACACAGCAAGGAAAACTGGCTTACTGAAGAAAGAAACATAGTACTGGGACAAGAGTGGCAGGCCAGTTCGATGGTTATGATGCAGCCTACATCAATATGCAGATCTCGACGTTCCCACCAGCACTGGAAGCAGTACCATCCTCCTCTTCTGGAACCAAGTCTCAGAATATGGAATTCAGACATTATCCATGACCGCACTCAATCCATGACCAAAATCCTGGCAGATGAGCGACCCCCCCCATCTGAAGGCCATCAGAAAGAATGAATGTGAGGAGCCAGAGTCGCAAACTCTACAATGCGGGTAGTCAGAGGATTTGGATGGTAGGCGTAGCAATGGGGGGGGGCAGGAAAGAAACAGAGCTTGTGAGGGCAAGTGCAATAGGTATAGCTGCCATAGTCCACTACAGACATGAGCAGTCTGCTTGCGATGGAACAGCCAAACAAACAGGAGGGTAAATGTCGAGACTGAGGGCACTGCAAAGGCATGGGGAATAAAATGAGGTTCAGTGGCAGGTCAGAAGCCAAATCGGAGACCGGATTGGCGAGGAGAGGAAGGGGGATGTTCAGCCAGACAGAGAGACAGAGAGAGGAAATAAATATTAAGCAAAGCAGGTAGCGATCTACAAGGAAACATGCTGTAGAAAGGAGACAGAACACATCACAATAACGTACAGGAAGAAACAGGCACAAAGTAATAGGGGCAAAAGTGGCAAAGAAAACCTGTAACTCCTGGGTGGGGAAGCAAGCAACGAGACTGGGAGTAATAGCAGGTGGCAAAACTGCAGGAGGAGACAGAAAGGAAGGGCTTACCTCAGTGAGGAGTTGAGCGACGATCCAAGGAGCTGCAGGCAGGAGGCAGGACCAAACCCAACAGAAGAACGGGGGCTGAACGGTTGCACAGTGGCAGGGAGGGGAGCCGAGCTGCGACAGGGGAAGGCACTGAACAGACTAACAAAACACTGGAAGCAAGCAATGGATGAGAGGCACAGCAGTAGAACTGAATTCAGTACATGCCACACAGGAGCTCAGGGGGAATGTCCCAGAAGTGAGTTCCTGATCCTAAGCATGAAGTGATGTGAGAGGAGGGATTATGAATGAGATGTTGGAAGAGCTATTCCCCCACATTGAACCTTGGGCTTAAAGCCCTACCAATTTAACAGACAGGAACAGCCACGCTTAGAACAGAATGTGGTAGTGCAATGAACTCCAAATAATTTCCTCATCTGTTTGCAGGTAACATTTAGGTGCTGTTTGCTTTATTCAAATCTGAAGACATGCAACTGGTAGGACTCTACAGGATACACAGAAAACCTGTAAAGAAGACAAAAACATTGATGAAACTTGTTTTCAAATGATGCCCCAAAGCCCCCATACCCCACAAAAAAATACCTTTCATGACTTGACAGTTTTCGTACAGCCAAAGACATCAGCAAGCCGAAATGGGTGCAACAGAAGTAGGACTCCATGACCTGTGACAGAAAAAACAGAAATGATTATATATATGTAGAAACTAAATGTCTGGGTCTCTGAAAAACATGAGCGTGACACATACAATAACTTACCAATGGTGGTATGAATACACACACATAGGGTAGCATGTTTCAGTCAGCGTAGCAGAATAATGGTCTTGAACATCAAATTATAGTTCACTCCATGGTCATCTGTGGCTATCAGCATTTGGCAACACGCTGTACATCAGCTCAGTATCAGCAGAAAAAAGAAAGGACAACAGCAGCAGCTGCAGGCCCCAGCATGTCATTTTCTCACTTGGGACACTTATGGAGAGTTGTCGCTGTAGGTGCACACTTAATCAGTGCATCCTGAAATACTTGTGACTGTTAAGAACATTTTCTCATGTGATTATTCTTCATCTGGAGTCGGGACTTTTAATGACATTTTAACAGCAGTCATTTTAGTGGGGACACTTAGGGAGAGTTGCACCTGTAGGTGCATGCTTTAATCAATGTGTCCTCCTGAAATACTTGTGACTTTTATGAACATTTTCTCATGTGATTATTCTTCATCTGGAGTCGTAAAAACACTAACACTGCATGCTGAATGATGTAGGAAGATAGCAGTATAAGCATGCTACATTCACATGACATAGTAATTTTTTTCGGGGGGGTTGTATAGTAATTCTGTTGGGTGATGGTAGGGTATTTTATTGTGGTTGTGGGTGTGCTAAGAAAACTGAACAGTCATGAAAGGAGGGAGAAAGCATTCAGGTGGTGAGCTCCGCAGAAGGGAGTCAGGGACAGTGTAGCGGACAGCGCTAAAGCCGGCGGGGAAGCCAGAGAGAGTCGGGGGTGCAGAGTGGTCTAAGCTGAGGAGCAGCAGGGGGAATGAGGTGAACTGAGGAGCAGCAGAATGATCATTCACAAATCTGGACTGTCATGTACGGTATGGGCTGCACGCCCATTGGCTGTAGCTCTGCACCAAGGGCAGCAGCCTACCGACAGTCAGTCGGCGGGCAGCGGGCGGCAGGCGGTGGATGCTGTCGCACCGCCGCGGGGGAGCGGGTGGAGGGGCTTCGTGGGTGGGTGGGGGGACACTAGACACCAGGGAGATGTTTGGGGTTGTGTTGTGACATTCTGCCCGCGATCGGGCTTTACGGTCCACTGGACCACCAGGGAGTTATTCGGGTTGGGGAGGTTACATTCTGCCCGCGATCGGGCACTGGGGGTTCATACAGGTTCTGCCCGCGATGGGCACTGGGGTTCATACAGGTTCTGCCCGCGATCGGGCTGTGGAGCTGTGTGTGGGGGCGACATGTACGTGTTCTGCCCGCGATCGGGCTGTGGGTGATGTGTGTGGGGGGCGACATGTACGTGTTCTGCCCGCGATCGGGCTGTGGGAGATGTGTGGGGGTGTCATGTAACTGTGATGCCCGCGATCGGGCTGCATTGTGCGTCGGTCCCCGACGGCTGCTGCCTGGCAGGGTGGCCAGGAGCAAGTCCTCGGGGATCGGCGCACCTACATGCAAATGGCATGCAAATGGGGCCATAAATAGATGCAAATGGCCCCCCCTGCGCCTTTGCATAAATTAGTGGCCCCATTTGCATGTCACCTTGGATATCGGAAATTTGCACATGGCGCAATGGTACTTGGCGCCCACCGCAAGTTTAATGCTCAACTCTGGCAACTGCGGTAGTGCAAGTTCCATTGCGCTTACGTTAGTGTTGGGGAGTCGGGTGATATTAAAGGAGTTGCTCAACAGCGCAACTCCTTTGAATATACTCCCGCCACCCTGCGCAACTATTTGAGCAGTGCAGGGGCTTGCGCCTCAGACTGGCGCAGTTTGAATATCTGGGCCTCAGCATTCATTTTCTTATGTGACAAAATTAACATGGGGGTGCCTGCATGGGGCATGTCAACAGGTTCAGGAAATGCCTCTGTTTTTCTGTGGGTACACACTCGGAGTGCTGTAACTTTTTTACTATAAGAGGAAGACCAGTCAGTACGGCTCTTAGTCACTGTCCACAGCTTAATGATCCACAGACATTGCAGTAGGACAAAGTCCCCTAAAGATTATTTTACCAGCATACAGATATAGGTGCAACTCCCCACATAGCAAACCCAATGTTTTTGCATGGTACCCGTGCTTTGTCATGGCTGAGGTGATAATTGGCATTACGCCCAATTTAAGAAGTTTAATTAAAGTGACAGTGGTAAAAAGCACATATATAAAGTGCAGAAAGTTTATGCAAAGGATAATAATAAATAAATAAAGATAATAAAGGGGTATGCTATTAAATAATAGTAATTGATCTATGTGTATGTATTGTACCTACAAAGGCAAGTCTATAAACTGTATGATGTGATGGAATTTAATGCAAGATTTAGTAAAAGGAGTCTAAAAAACAGATCATGTTTGCACAAACTTTTTGCACTTTGTATCTTTGCTTTTTACCACTGTCACTTTAAATAAACTTCTTATATACGGTGTAATGCCAATTATCACCTCAGCCTTGACAAAGTGCGGGTAACACACAATATCATTCAACTTACTATGTGGAGAAGGGCACCTGTTTCTGTATGCTAGTAAAATAAACTTTTGGGGAATTTATTCTACTGCAGTGTCTGTGGATTATTAAGCTGTGGATAGTGACTGAGAGCCAAACTGACTGCTCCTACTTTACTAGTTGTAACCGCATGGTATTATTAATACCCCTCAACACTGGATCAAGTCAGTTATCATATGTGTTTGCAGGGGGCTGTACGACAGGAAGAAAACATTACTGCTAAAATAAAATACTTTTACTGTATGTAAAAAGATTATTAGGTAGGAAAAGAAGGAAGTGAAGGACAAAGTTTTTTTTGTGTTATTTCCTTTTATCATTTTTTTTTGTGGGGGTTTTCAATTTTTGGGGGGGAAAGAAGTTTAGTTAGTAAAAAGAAAGACAGAACACACAATGAAAGTTATACAGAAGACAAAACGACTACCGGTCCAGGTTGTGTTGACTCAGCAGCAGTTGCAGCATTGCCATTATTTGCCGCTGATTACCCTCAATTCTTTCCATCCACTGCTCCATGTTCTCCACCACATTACAAAGGTGGTCTACCTCACTCCACAGCAGCCCAGGATCTGCCTGTGTAGCAGGACTTAAGGGGTTGTGCTCCCATGCAGGTGCGGGAGCAGCCACTTGGTCCTGCTTCCTTCTGCGTTTCTCATCCCATGCAGGTAGAGGTTATGCTGCCAGCTGTTGCACAGCAGGCGCATTGCTGGAAATGTCTGCTGTCTTGGCCTCCCACTCTGCATGGTAGTGGTTTACAAGGTGAGTACACTGCCCACTTGTCCCAAGATGACTACCCCTGGGCCCATGCCGCACCAGCACACCGCAGATGTCACATTTCACAACACTGGAGTAACCAGACACTGATGAGAAAAATGCCATACTACGGTGCTGCGTGGCAGCCCTGGCACAGGCAGTGGGGGGCACCAGATGTTACAGGCTGCTGGACACTTGGGGGGGAACAACCTGCTACTGGTCTTCTTGCTGCTGCGGTGGCTGCTGCAACTCTCCCTGCTGTTGGTGTTGGTGCTGCTGCTGCTGATCTGCCATGGCCATGGCCAGCGGTGGGGGGCAGTGCTAGGTGCCACCGGTGGGGGTGCTTGCATCATGGCACCACTATCTCCACTTCCAGGGAGGGGAACACTAACAGGGAACAAATTCCCATGGTTGGTGCGCACGGTGCTACCGCACATCCTTGGCTTGACACGACGATCTCTACGCTCCCCCGAACCGAAACCTCCTCTCTCCAGTTCACAAAACAAAGAACGAATTAAACTATTAAGAAAAACTACTAACAAAAAAATAAAAACAGGTAAAATAAGGAATCAGGAATAGTAAATCAGGAAGAGCACAACTCAAAACAAGAAATATGGCACTAAACTGTAAATAATAAGCAAATTGAACAACAATCTCTCTCTCTCTCTCTTTTTCTTTTTCTCCAGCACTTGGCAAGAGGAAAGTGAAACTAATTCATTGTCTTTCCTGATTAAGTTCTTGCCTGCAGCATGTGAACTGCAGACTGAGTCATGTGATCTGTGGGCTGTTTCAATTCTCACACACTTCGTCTTTCTGAAAATAATGCAAAGTGAACGCGAACCCAGTAATGCAAAGTCATTTAAGGGTGAAGTAGCCCTTTTCAATGGAGACTTCACATAGCCCCAAATGAATGTGAACCAGGCGACTTCATGTTTACTTCGCTTAGGAAGTAAAACTTCACCGCATCTCTAATAGGCACCCTGTGAGGCAATGTCAGTGGTGAGGGAAGAGGCCCCCCAAATCATAGCTAACTTGGCCCAAAGTCTAGAGGCCTCCATCCTTCAACCCAGAGAGGTGCATGCAGATGGGGCAGCACCTCAGTCTCCATAAGGTCTCACTGAAATCTGCTGCCCCCCCCAGCCACAGCACTGCATCACTCCCATCATTCCTAAATCAGCTCCCCCATTACCTGAAACAGGATTTATACTCTTACCTGAGATAGGGTGTATTTTGATTTCTGCCTTTTGTTCAGATTGTCCCCTGTTACTGTTCCTTATTTAGGCATTAATTTGCTTTCTCCTTTAAGCTTTTAAGTAAACCTATACTTGAGTTCCCCTGTTTCCCATTAATCCCTTGTATTTCTACCCTAGTTATGTATGGAGTACTTGCTACACCTCCCTTACTTAATCCCGTAACCCTTGTTTATTATAGGGACACTGTAGCGCCCCTATAGTTAGGGTTGAGTAGGCTGTTTAATGTTAAACGCCAGTTTTTGTACCTCAATAACTTTGGCATCGGTTGGCAAAATATCACAAGATTTGGCATGCATGGTCAGGTTGTCAGAGTCTCAAGACATGAAAAGTTTTGTGACAGCGTCTTATTCAATTTTCAAAATACCCAGCACCACAAAATGGAGAAAAAAACATGTTTGGTTTCCCTATACTTAACATTGGGTATTTTATGCTCTCACCTACAGCCTAGACAGTGTGGAATTTTTAATGACATTTTCAGGATTGAAAGGGCCTGTGCCAAGGGTGTGCCTTTGGAATGTTTTGTGAAAAAATATCATATTGTTCCAGAGTTGTATTTTTAGTTAACTGAAAAATGTAAATGATATTAGAAGAAGACATCCCTTCATACTCACCGTAATTTCCTTTTCTGTTAGCTCTGACATTGTCAGTGGATAGTTGATAGTTGATACATATGGGTAATGTGCACCCCTACTAGGGGAAATGGCACAACCCAAAGCTGTAAACCAGCATAGAATCCTGGGCACATGAACATTCCAAACAGCAAGGACTCTCCAGTCACATTTGTCCTTGCCTGCCTATACAGATACTTATAAGCAAAACACTAAATGTGTTCAGAACAACTTCAGACAGAACCACACTTTTTTCCAATAAGAAAGACGTAACAAATAGTTATACCTCCCTCTGAAGAGTAGAAGAATGCAAGGATGCTCACCTTCTTCACTTTGATTCTTGTGATGAACTTTTCTTAATTCTTAATCAGCCAGCGTGTTACTAGACAGACTGTTAGCATAAAAAACAATGTATTATTAAAAGCATAACTGTAAACAGAGCAAACTCTAACTTGTGCCTGTAATCCAGTATTTTGTAGCCTAATTTATACATCAGCAGATAAATCAGAGTAGGATATCAAAACTATTTACAACTATAATTTCAGAAGAAAACAGATATCCCAGGTGCACAGTGGACAATATTCTCCAGAGGAGTCAGGCTCCTGGGAGAGGTCCATTGACAATGCTGGAGCTAACAGAAAAGGAAATTATGGTAAGTATGAAGGCATTTCCTCTTTCTGTAGCCCTCCACATTGCCCTCCACATTGTCAATGGGGAGTTAATACATAGGGGTTCTAAGCAGCAGTACCCATTTCCAGATGGGTAGGGAAGAATACTGTCCCATATATCGTATACCATTCCTGCCGCAATGGAAAAACAGTGAAGACCATCACAGTGACAGAACTGGCAGTTCGCTGAGATGGTCCAGGGTTTTACGACACTGCTGTCTCTGGGGAATTCACCCCCTCCACGAAACAACTCTGACTTGGAGTTGATAATCTATACTACAGAGGGGCAGAGTCTCCCACATAGGAGGTGTGGGGTGGCAAAGCCCTCCACAAAAAACACTTGTATCCACTGATGGCACAAAGTCAGCTGTTGGCATTGTGCCATCGCTGTAATGCAGATAGACAGAATTCCTGTTGATGCGGCTTGGTGGAACCCCCATAAATAACCCATACAGGAGAAAGGATTTACCTGCTGAGCACCACCTACAACATTCTGCGACCAAAGGTCACATCAGTGGAGCTTTGAACATCCAATCTGTAGAGCCTGGGAAATGTGTGAACAGAGGACCATGTTGCTGCCTTGCACAATTCTAACACAGATGCCTCCCTCCTCTCCACACAAGGGGTAGCCTGAGCTCTGGAGGAGAGAGCCTTGATGAGCATGGGCAATTTCTTCTTAAATTGCCACGTAGGCTTTAGTGATGAAAGCCCTCATCCATGTTGCCAAGGTGACTTTGGAGGCCCCCCCTTTTTTCTTGCTGCTCCAAAGAGCTCAAACAGATTTTCCAGTTTCCTGAACTTGGCAGTAGAGATGGGTGAAGTGGATGCAATTCGCTTCACAAATTAATTTGTGAAGTTGGTAAAATTGTCGAAGTACGATGTGACGACTTTGCAAAGTTTTTACAAGGTGAAGTTGCCCTTTTTCTAGGTGAATTGACTTAAATTTGCCTAACTTCATCTAACTTCATCTTAACTGCACCACTTTTCTAGTCAAAGTTAGGTGAAGTTGAGAAGTTGGAACCTCGCAAAGTAATTCGCAAAAGTGAATTTTGCAGCTTCACCAACGAAGTAAAACTTCATAACATCTCTACTCCACAGTTCACTTAAGATATGTCCTGACTACCTGGTGCAAATCTAACTTGCACAGCTCTCGTTCTTTTGGATGATTTTGCTTCAGGCAGAATGAGAGTAGACATATTTCTTGATTTATGTGAGACGATATAGGCATTTTTGTAAGAAAAGATGGAACCATCCTCAGGACTACCTTCTCCTTATGAATGATAAGGTAGGATTCTTTGTGTGACAAGGCCTGGAGATTGCCAGTCATCCTGGCTGAGTACATAGCAATTAAGATGCATACCTCATATGATATAATGTCCAGTGGAACAGAAGAGACTTGAAAGGTTCTTTGCCAAGAGCATTCAAAACCAGACTCAGATCGCAGAGAGGTACTGGGAATCGAAAACAGTAGTCTACTTCTGATTGAAATCATATAGCCTCCCAATTTATTCCCAAGGATGAACCCATGAAGGGACCCAACACTGCTTCAAGCACTGACACCTGGCCTCTCAAGGTGCTCATTGCCAGTCCTTTGTCCCCTCCAGCATGCAAAAAAAAATCCAAAATCTGTGGAATTGTGTTTTGTTTTTTTCTTTTTTTTCCTCTGGCTCAAGTCAAAAAGGTGTTCCACACTCGACCATAAAGTGCAGACATAGAAACGTCTCTGGCAGTCATCAGGGTATCGACTACCTTTTTTAAAAATCCCTGTTTTAGTAGTCTCCACCTCTCAGGAGTCAGGCCACCAGCTGCATCCCCTACAGGTTTGGATGCAGAATGGGTCCATTGGACAGGAGGTCAGCCCTGATTGGGAGTCGGTACAGCATTTGCTGAGCTAGATTCCTAGGTCTAAGAACCATGGTCTTCTTGTCCACTCTGGTGCAATCAAGAAAAATTCCTTTTGAGTGTGTTATTAAGTGAATAACCTTGGGGAGCAGCAGTAGAGGAGAAAATGCATATACCCTGTGGAAATTCCATGTCTGAGACAGAGCATCCACTGCTTCTACCTGTGGACACTGGCACCAACTGAAGAACCTTGGCATCTGTGCATTTTGGCTGGATGTGATTAGATTGATCTGAGGGAGACTGAACCTTCTGCACAGGAGGTAGAACATCTCTGGATTCAATGTCCAGTCCCCTTAATGGGCAATCTCTTGACTCAGCCAGTCAACCTGAATGTTCAGTTCTCCTGCCAGATGAACTGCTCAGAAAGCAAGAAGATGCTCATCCACCCACAGTAGCAACTCTGTTTTTTCTGCTAGCATTTCCCTTCTTCTTGTGCCTTCTTGATTGTTTATGTATGCCACTATGGTAGTATTGTCTGACCTTACTTTTTACAGCTCTTGACCTTACCAGCTTGTGAAAAGTGGACAAGAGAGAGCCATACTGCCATCATTTCCAATACGTTGATTTGCAACTGCTACTCTTAAGCAGTCCAAATGCCCTGAACCAGAACTTGGTCTAGGACTGTACCCCAACCCGCCAGACTGGCAACGGTCATCAGAATAAAATTTGGAAAGACTTCTGAAGATGATTGCTTGCTTAGGTTCTCAGAGCTGATCCACAAACTCAGTGATGGTTGGATAGGCCCAGTAAGTGGGGTCAGGGCCTGGAGGTTCTCCAAGATAAGGACACAGGCTGCTAGCATTCTACTCTGAAGAGGCCACATGTGAAAGCAGGCCCACAGCACTAGTTCTGTTGTCACTGTCATCAGCACCATAATTTGCAGCAGTCTGAGAGCAGAAGTCAACCACTGGGTACTTAACCTCCGGACCTCTCACCCCAGGGTCTTCTCTCTGGCAGTCAAGAGGAAAAACCTTCCCCAAGTCCATCCTGAGCACTGCACCCAAATTTTTCTAGGCTTTTAGTTGGGCTGAGAGAGCTCTTCTCCTGTTTGACTATCCAACCATGTGTGTCCAGGATCTGTAAGGTCTGGCCACTGATTTCCTTGCCTTCTGGGCAGAAATGGCTCATATGAGTAAGTCGTCCAGGTAGGGATATACATGATGTCTCTCTTGCCTCAGATGAGCCTATACTATGAGGACCAAGAACACCATGGATCCTGTTGCCAGCCCAAATGAGAGTACCCTGCACTTGAAGTGCTCCCACTGTACTGAATACTTGAGGAACCTCTGATGAAACTGGCAAATGGGAATGTATAGATATGCATCCCTCAGGACTATGGATGCTAGATAATCTCCTGGTTGGGTAGCCCATATGACTGACCACAGGGACTCCATCTTGAAAGTCATGTGGTGAAAAAACTTGTCTAGCGGATTCAGATCCAGGATCAGTCTAATCCCTGCCCCCGACTTCTTGGGGATCAACCACAATGTAAACTGAGTATAATCCCTGACCTTTGTTGGAGGACACTGGGACAATTGCCCTGATCTGGTTCAGGTGATCCAATGTTTGAGACACTGCTTGTCTCTTCACTGGGTCCTTTGGTACAGGGGATTGTAGGAAGCACCCCTTTGTGAGCACTGTTGCAAGCTCTATTGCATAGCCAAATGCCAGTATATCTAGTACCCATGCATCTGAAGTTATTTGGGTACATTGCATGTAAAAGTTCTGCAGTCTTCCACTAAGGGAAGGGGGCAGATATGGGTTAGCCTACAGTACCTGCATTGTGAGTTGCCACTACTTTGTCCTGTATCCCCATTACGCTTTCAACAAAGACTCCTCTGTTACTATTGCCTTGAACCCAGAATAGGATCCCTTATTCCTTTGGATTCTGAAATTCTGAAAGGGAAGAAAACACCTCAAGACTGCCTCTATCGGCTGCCTCCTTGACCTCTTGGGGTCAAGCCTGCTTTCTGCTGCTTTTTTTGACACTGGGTGGTGTTCCCTCATCCTAGACATCTGCCCAAATGTCATCCAGGCTAGATTCAAACAACAGCCCACCCTCAAAAGTCAGGTTAAGCAGCTCAGCATTTGAAGCATGGTCTGTGCCCAAATGCCTAAGCCGTAATATGATAAGCAGAGCATGCTGCCATGTGTAAATTGTCCATCATGGTATCTCTAGAAAGGCAAAAGCTATGGATACCAGCAGTAAAATGTTCAATCCCTCAGAATATGGGGGGATGAAACTACCTAAAGCAGTAATCTATGAATTTAGAGCTCTGGAGACAAATAAAAGACACAAGGGATGTGCAGAGATTGCCCCATTTAAGGCGAAGTTTTTTTTGCACGAAGCATCGATCGACTCTCCTATTGTGTGTATCAGTTAAGGCCATCCTTCAACTGGAATAGATGTGTGCTTTACAGAATGATGTACAGCCTTATTGGCCAGTGGAGGAGCTTCCCACTAGTGGGAAATTTATTGTATAAAGAGGTAACACCTCACCCTTGGGTTGGGTAAATGTTTTCTGTGGTCCATGCCTGTTCATTCTTGTTCAATAATCTGGTCACAGTGTACAAAGTCTGGAAAACAGTTTGGTGCAGAGGAGGACATAGGCAGGATTAGATTCAAGCCCAGTGCCTCCATGACTTGCACCTCCTAAAACTGTAATGCCCTATATGCAACAAACTACTAGAGTCCTATTCCCGTCTGTTCCTATTGATGAGAGAAGCTGAGGTATAGAACACCCCTAAATAGAGTACCAGGTACTCTATAAACAGAAAACGAGTGCATTTGATGGGACTAGAGTTCTTGTTCTTAAGGCCACCTCACTGGTAAAAAAGAACAGAGAAAATGGACAACAGATCAGTAGTTCAAGCGTGGACTAGTGAGCGTGCTAACTGGTGACATCTCGAGCTTGCGAGTGACATCATCACATCAGCAAGCATGCATCAGGATCAAAGGCATGAAATTTCACTGAGGTTGTAAGTGGGAATTGCTGAAAACAGATAGAAAGGCGTGCACACTTATAGTTCAATGGCCAAAAGGAAAAAATGTCCAATTTGCTATGTGGCTCATCGGAGACAATTGGGCCATGCCACAGGCATGATCGGCTCAGTAGAGACAATGGAGATGTGCAACAGGTGTGAGAAATAAACAAGGGCCCCTAATTTAAAAGCAATTATGAGGCACAAGGCTCAGAAAAAGAGGGACAGTCCAAATCAAAAAATGTGTAAGACCCAAAAGGGAAACGGAGCAGATGGCTGCAAAGCACCAGTTTCCTCAGGAGAAAAACAATTAAATGCATGCTCCTTGCTCTTTACCCAACACTGCAGTGGGAGATATGATGGTAATATAGATGGCAGGGGAAGGGAGGAAAACAAGGCAAGTAACTAGATTTAAAGTTAACTAACTGATCCCTTCCACACTCTTCAATAAATAAACATCACTTACCAAAAACAAAACAACGGAGACCTGAACACCCATAAAATAGTGGCAGAACTTGGCTCCCAATCCATGCAGCAACTAAGCAGTGGAAATGGCGAACAGATATGTAGCTTAGGCAATCTGAAAGCTCCATCTTAACAGGCATGATTTCTAAATGGAGAGATGCTACCTGTCACCAGGTAGCCCCAACCTGCCATGCAGAAGTGCAACACTGCCAAAATAAGCAATAAAAGAGAACTCTTTAGAGGGAATCTTTTATGCTTTTCCCCTTCAATGGCACAGCAAAGACTGGAGAGCCCTTGCTATTTGGAATATTCATGTACCCAGGACTGTATGATTGTTTACAGATAGCTTTGGTTGTTGCCATTTCCCCGAGTAGAGGTGTACATTACCCATATGTATTAAGTAAGCAATAATACCCAACAGGGTGGGCAGTATTGGGCAATACTGGACTGCCCAGGGGTGTAATGAGGCACAACACCTCAGGCAGAGGGCCTTATAGCCCCCGGAAGGTCCAGTATTGCCCATACCACCCACCCTGGAGGGTATTATTGCGCTTAGAAAATGGGCAGCTGTGTATGTTTAAAAAAAAACACAACATGATTGTTTAAATGCTAAAAGTTGTTTATTTAGTAATAAAATAGTTCTTCCACCAGTATTAGAATGCTGCTTTTTTTTAACTAGGGAGTTCTGAGGACTAGGGAGCTCACTGTCATGGTTACCTCCCCTCCCCCCATATACAGAGACACAAACACACACACTGTAGCTGGTTACAGTACCTGTATGAGCAGCATACAATTCACTGGGATTTACTATGGAGCTGCTCTGGAGGAATGGAAGGTCGGGAGCAGCACAGCAACAGAGGTCGAGCAAGCTGGTAGAAAAAAAAAAGTAACTGGAAATACAGGTAGAGTCCTGTATTATTGTGTACTTTAACTGTGTGGTTTTGAACGAAGGTAATACTTTCACTGTGCAGTTTTGAACATGGGTAATAAGCAGGGTATCAGGTTGTGGAGCGGTGGCAGCAGATTTTTAAGTTAAACTCCCTGTATATGGACGTGTGCTGCCGGCTTGCTCGATCTACTAGATCGGCCGGTCTGTGGGAGAGCAGGGGATGCAAGTTGTTAGTTAACATTACAGCACTGCAATGTGCCTAAAAATGCTTCATTTTTTATATATTGTGTTTGTGGTTTAAGTACTGGCAGCTTTTCATTTTACAACACATTGGGGAATCATGTAGGAGGGGCCTTCTCTTGCAGGGGGGCACTCACTTGGTCATCCGCTTAACGAGCAGCAAAACAAATGGCTGCAGGTCAGGTTCAACCCAGCATTGCATGTGAAAATGGAGTGGGTGTATGATGAGAATGCCAACAGTTTACCTGAGCTAGTTTTTGTTTACCTCTGCAGCACACTACCAGTACATGAATGAGTTAGATAACCGTATAGTCACAAAGGGGTCAGGTGAGTCACACTCTCTGGAAGTGGGGGTAGGATAGCTCTCTCTCTCTCACTCATGATCGGCAGCAGTGGGATGTGGTAACGAGGAGTGTAGCCCTGAGTGTAGCACTATTTAAACTCTAGAACAGATCAAACTGGTCTTTGAGAGGTGTGACAGTGGATGACCAAAGCTTTAAGGTATTTTTTTACTGCACTTTACCTTATGCAGACTGATAAGAGGCACCGATGGTACGGTGCACAGCACATCCTGGTAGATGGTCTGCAGAGCAACTGCTATCAGGAAATGTGAAGAAGGGCTTTATTATATGACGGGAAGGATTTAAAAAAAAAATTACCTTTCAGTAGATGAACTGAGAGGCATGTGAGGGTACTGTGAAATCTCATATGGGTGTGGGAGAATCTCTCACTAGAGGACTGTGATCGGGTCTCAGCTGTTGCTAGGAGAGACAAAAAAATGGAGGCATTTCAAGTTTGAAAGTTTCATTGGTACCCTGATATTGGTAATCAGGTCAGTTGGGACTGGCTCTTGTAATACCCGGGTTTTGTTGTCTGATAGATGCCCACCTTTCTAGGGCTATCAGCCAATCAGAGCCCAGGAATTTCTTGGTCCATTTTCTAACTACCAATTGACAATATGGAGCGCTACAGAAAAAATGATCATGTGTGCTTATTTTCATGATTTACCTCTCGTGCTGAAAAAATACTGATCATGACAGTCACCATTTTTTTTCCTTTTAAACTCCTCAAAAACATTAAAAATACATAAAAATTAACTCTTTAAAAAAAGCCTGAACCATGGGATACGTTTAGCTAGATTCTGCTGTTTATTAAAAAGAAAAATGCCAGGCACCTCAAAGCCCAGGGTGCCCAGCTTAGTGTGAGGAGCTGTTTACCCACATTCTCTGAATGACAAGGTAAGTTTTAGTTTACAAGGCACTCAATCCCAGAGGCTGTAGGTGCCGTACACAAAATACAAACTATTCATAAAACAAAAGCAAATACATAGATAACAACATTAACAAATTAAGCAAGTCATATAAATAAACAGAATCTGAGCTAAAAACTTTCACTAATAGGGTCATCCCAGGAATAAGATCAGATAGACAGCATCTTGGAAGGCCTGACTGAATAGGAGGGTCTTGAGATGGGCTTTAAATACTTCAACTGAAGGGACCTCCCTTACAGATAGTGGAAGTGAATTCCACAGGACGGGGCCGGCTACTCTAAACGCTCTGTGCCAGCAGTTTTTAGCCTTGTTCTAGGAATTACAAGGAGGCCCCTAGTGGAAGAATGGAGGGAGCAGACCGAGGTAGTGAGTGTAAGAAGGTCAGACGAGAAGCCAGGGCTGCAGCTGGAGCAGTGAGAGCAGTGTGACCCACCAATCCTCTGTTCTTTCTGTCTGTCTCTGTCTCCTATCTGTCTCAACTAGCTTATCTGTCTGGCTGTATTTGTCTATCTACCTGTCTAGCTACTTAATGACTTCTTAAAAAAGCTTTCAGGTTAATGTGCTACTCCTGGTTAAACAACTAAAAAAAAAAAGAAAACCATATCACAATGTTTTTTTCTTTGTTTTAACCTGTAAAAAAGAAAACTGCCCCTCACCGATCTGACCACCCCATCCCCTCCCTACTCAACTCCTGCCTCCAACTCAGCACCCACTACCCCCCCACACCCTTAGTCACCTGGACATGTCCCATGGTGTAGATCCAATCTCCAATCAAAGACACATCTTGCTGCTGGAATCGCTAACTGCAATGTGAGAAACTAAAGTAAGTGTGGTTTAATGTATTTCAATGGAGTTTTGAACTTTGATTTATAAATTTGCCATTTTTATATCTTTTGACCCCAAATGTTCAACATCGTCTTTTTGGGACCTCTGCTTATGACCAATGGAGGTGGAATTATGCAAATCTGGCCAGAAAGGCGATCTTGCAGTTGCTTTGTGAAATCACCTTTCAGGCAGGACTGGGACATTTTCACCACCCTAGTTCATAAGGTGGGTTCATAAGAAGGCTATGTTGAAAATTCTGAGAAAAATATGTACTGTAAAAATGACAAAATTATGAGTGTATGTTGAATTTTATCTATGCTTGCTCATAACTTTGGTACTTTTAAATATTTGACCCCAAATTTTCAATATAGCCATTTTTTCACACTGCCTCATAAATGTGATAGCTATCATTTTTCAAATCCTGTCCAAAATGTGTTTTCGCACCTGTGAAGTATGATGACAGTTTGGTAGTGCAGTATGATGTTTTGCCAGGGATTTGAAAACTTTCACCCTACTGGGTTCATGAGATGGAGTAATAAAGCTATGCTGAAAATGTGGTGTACAAATACAATGAAATGCTTACATTATGAGTGAACATAACAGTATTTCGATGTTCACTCATAACTTCACTAACTTTAATATTTTGGATCTGAACTTTCAACATAGCCATTTTTCCACACCACCTCATAAACATGATAGATGTAATTTTTTAAATTCTGGATGAGACATGTTTTTGCTCTTGTTCTGCAGAATGACATTTCAGCCAATATACTATAAATGATACATGTCATATTTTCAAGGGGAGTCATAAAACAACTATCTTGAAAATTTGGGGTAAATATAAATATATATATACATATATATATATATATAGTTAAGGTTGAGTATCCCATTTATGGTTAAATCTGAAATTGGCAGCTTAATAACTTTCCCACCATATGACGGATATGCCTGATATTTGGAATGCATAGTTTGGTATCACAGTTCTCTGGACCTGTCAAGTTTCATTACAGTCAGATATACGGTTGTGGAGCAGCAGAGCTCCAAAAAATGCATAAATCACTGTTTTTTGCGTGTATCTTTGCTCGCATCTACAGCCCGCATGTTTGTGTGGTCAGTCCAAACACTTCAGGGAACATGCAGCCAGGGTCCATGATGTGCCTTTTGAACATTTCGTGAAAAAATATTAAACGGTTCAAAAGTTATTAAAAAAACACTGAATCCCATTATAGTCAATGGGAAAAGTTAACAAAATATGTGACACTGTCGCAAATGCACTTTTTAGTGGCACAAATTACCCTTTTTCTTTTGTGATTCAGCCATTTTTTTTCATTTGATGTCAGAGAAATGCTTAGCATTTAAATTTGGGACCCTCTAGGGACACAATTCTTGCTGTGTTCACTTAGTCGAGCCCTGAGGATGCTCCCCATGTCTTTTTTTAGGCAAAACACCCCAGAAATATGTTTTTAACATTTTTGTAAAAAGTAGTGTCGAAAAGTACTATCACATATGCAAAACCTTTGTGATTTATTTTGCGAATGTGTCATGATTTGCAACACTATGTTCAAAACAATAGGACATCTTTGCCACCCTGCGGAAAAGCAACAGTTTGATCTTTTGGGCTGAAATTTGCAGGGAAGACAGCCAACATCTCACTGATGTGTCTTTAGGTGTTTTGGTGCCAAAACATTACTGTGCTTCAAAGTTATGGCACTCCGAAGTTGATGATTTTTCCCATAGGATAACATTATGGCGTCCGCTGCACCTTTCGGGTCCTGTATCTCGAAAACGGTTTGAGATACAAACTTTTCATCACAAAAATTCTTATTCCCCAACAAAACTAGCTTGGAAAGTATGAGATTTTAATTTTTTTTCTACGTTGCACGGTTCCTGAGAGTTAAGCAATTTAGTATTCCAAGTACTCATTTTCTGGTCCGATGGTCATTATTGTACCCACATTCTCTGTATTCACTGTGCTTCTCAATGCACCTTTTTGGGACACAAAGCATGTGCATTTCCATTACATTTACCTTTAGCACTTACGTTCCCGCTTGCATTCCCATTACAGTTTGCGTTAGGGTTTCCTTTTGCATCACCGTGTGCATTATCATGTGTGGTTGCATTTTCGTTTGCATTTCCATTTGTGTTACTGTTTTCTTTGGCATCACCATTGCCATTACCATTAGCATTTGTGTTTCCATTTGTGTTACCATTACTGTTGGTGTTTTCATTACCGTTTGCGTTACCATTTGTGTTTGTGTTTTCGTTAATGTTAGCGTCTGCATTTGCTCTTGCATTTATGTTGTAGCTTGCATTACTGTTTTCTTGTGCCTCTTCATTGCCATTATCATTTGCATTTGTATTTGCATTTCCATTTGTATTGCCATTACCATTTGCATAATTGTTTCTGTTTGCATCATTGTGTGTGTTACCATTTGTGCTTACATTTGATTTACCGTTACCATTGCTGTTTCCTTTTGAGTCACTGTTGGTGTTACTGTTTGTGTTTGCTTACCAATACCATTTGCATTTCCAGTACCATTTTCATGAGTGTTTTGTTTACATCACCATGTGCGTTTACCATTTACATTTTTATTTGTGCTTGCATTTGCATTTCCATTTGCATTACCATTTTAGTTTTTGTTGCCATTTGCATTACCATCTGTGTTTGTGTTCATGTTTGCACTTGCATTTCCATTACCATTTACTTTAACGTTTTCATTTGCTTTTGCGCTTGCATTTGTGTTTCTGTTTGCGTTACTATTTCCTTTCACGTCACCATTGGCATTACTGTTTCTGCTTGCGTTTGCATCACCATTACTATTTCCATTTTTGTTACTGTTTGCATTACATTTGAGTGTGCATTTTTGTTACCATTACTGTTCTCGTTACTGTTACCATTAACGATGGTGTTACTGTTAGCATTAACGTTATCATTAGGATTACCATTACTATTGCTGTTACTGTTAGCATTACCATTACTGTAAGGGTTATTACACAAAATGGAAAGCATGGTGGGATTGGGCTCCACGCTCCCACCACCACATACCATTCACTATTTATATTGCACATTCTCAAAAAGAAGGGAAATTCATGGCAAAAAAACTCAATTTAATGCATCAGTTAGGGATGTTCCACAGTGACAAAAGTGAGGAAATTCAGTGTTAGGGCTGAAAACCCTAACTGTGCATTCTCCCTCCACCCCCACCACCACACACACACATATACATGCAAGTAGGGGACAGACTAAGGCAACACAACCAATCACACACAACCAGCAGGAGGTGTATACCTTTGTTACTGTACCAAGTTGGTAAGAAATCCAACTTCAGGTATCATACAGTATTTCCAAACTTGATCCACAAGGTTAGTTTTCCTAAAGGCGAAACAAGGTGGCAGTAGTGAAAACTGTGTACCTCACTATGTTTTCGACATAAGAGTGGCGAAAGGTGTCATGGGTGCCGCAACATTAGTCTATGGGAAATTGCTCAGTTTTGGAACAGTATAACTTTGTCATTCTTAAGTATTTTAGCACCAAAGCAAGGAAAGACACATCTGTGGGACCAGGGCTTGCCACCCTGCAAATTGCATGCCAAAGGACCCAATCATTTGCTTGCAGGATGATGGCAAAGATGTGCAGTGATCAGCAACATACTTTGGCAAAACAGTGTCACAAACATTCAAGTGTCACAAACAGAACACGACTGTCACATTTTTGAAAGCATGCAAAATAGCATCACAATGTACCGTCGCAAACATGGAAGTGTCACAAATGCATAACACAACACTTTGGCATTTGCGAAAGTGATTTTTGAAAGTATTTCAGTGAATGTGCTAAATCCTGCTTTGGATCTTGTACACCCCAAAATACCATATGTGTAGTCTGTGTTATGTGTTGGTGGCAGCATGTGGCCCAAGATGCCCAGTTGTCCAGCGTGATATGTGTTTTGCTGTGTATGGAATGTCTGGATTCAGAGTTAGCAGTGACAACCCTATGCCACAGTCCGATGGCAGCATGGGTGTGTGGGTTCATGGTTTAGATAGTTGTATGTTATTTCTGTTACCTGCTGCTGGTTGTGTGTGATTGGTTGTGTTGCCTTGGTCCTTCTCCTACTTGCATGTATGTGTGTGTGTGTGTGTGTGTGTGTGGTGGTGGTGGGGGGAATGCACAGTTAGGGTTTTCAACCCTAACACCAAATTTCCTCACTTTTGTCACTGTGGAACAACCCTAATGGATGCATTAATTTGAGTTTTTTGCTATTAAAGAAAAATAAAATATATATATATATATATATATATATATATATATTTATTAAGAAAGTTAGTGTCTAGTGCCATGTTTGACCTCAATGAGTATGTTTGGATATCCCATGACAGTGAGCTGAGTTTGGGAGAGCTCAATGACACAGATGGACAGGGTGAGGGTGGGGGGGTGGTACTGTTATACGACCCCTCCAGACAGGGAATGAAAGCTGCAGGATTGACCGTATGGGCCTGGGTACCATATAGTAAAGTTAACTGTCCTCTTGGCATAGGATCCTGCACCTCTGCACCTGTGCATTGGCTGACAGATGGACTCTATCTGTGGCCATGTGGAAGCACATGGAACAGAGGTCCCTGTGCTTTTGCAGCCCACCAGACAACCACTTGAATTCTTAACATCTGCCACTGCACAGAAGTCCAGGGCCCACAAGGTAGAATGAGTCTTCCCATGGCACAGGACCTAGAGGTCCCTGCGCATCTGTTCATGCAGGTCCCTTTGCAGATGCAATTTCACTATCTCAAAAAGAAAGAAAATTCTTTGGAAAAAACATTGTTAATGTACCAGTTAGGGTAACTTATCACCACAAAAGTAAGGAAAAGTGCTGTTGGCATTTCTAACCCTAACTCCCCAACCCCACACCCCAAGCAGCAAAAGGAAAAATCATTAGGGTTTTGGGTCTCTGGAGTCTTGATGAATCAGTGTTGGAGTCTTCCTTAGGGTTGCCAAACCTAATGCCCACTCCTTTCCCTGAGCAAACAATGTCACACATGGTCTCCTTTCTTCATGGAGGGCCTGCAGGGCCCTGTGTGAAGAATGCTACAACAAATTGTGTTGGCAACATGTGGTAAGACATGCTTCTCAACCTGTGAAGAGTGTATCACTGTGAGACACTAGCTTGGAGCTGTAACTTGTGCTTTGCACTGGAGGCTACAGGCTGGGGAAAAGGTAAGCATTAGGGTTGACAACCTCAAGAAAGAGCTCACCACTGATTAATCAAGACTCTCGAGACACAAAACTCTAATTTTTTTTTTCCTTTTGCTGCATTAGGGTTGGAAACCCAAACACCACATTTCCTTACATTTGTTTTGTTAAACTACCCTAACTGGTGCATTAACAAAGTTTTTTTCAAAGAATGTTCTTTCTTTTTGAAATAGTGGCACTATATCCACATTAGGACCTCTGTGAACAGATGCAGATGTGCAGGGTCCTTGGTGCTCTGCACTATGGGAAGACTCTACCTACAGAAGTGCAGGGCCCTTGCAGGCCCTCCACTTCCATGGAGAAACAAATGTAAAGAATTAAAGGGGCTGTTTGGTGGGCTGCAGAAGTGCAGGGTGCTCTGGAAGACCCCACCACTGAATCACCAAGACTCTGGAGACCAAAAACCCTAATTTTTTTTTTCCTTTTGCTAGTTGGGGAATGGGTTGGGGAGTTAGAGTTGGAAACCCTAACACCATATTTCCCTACTTTTGTGGGTTAAGGTACCCCATCTGGTGCATTAACAAAGTTTTTCAAAGAGTTTACAAATATGTATTTATATTTGTGCATTAAGAAAGCTTTTTGCAAAGAATTTACAATTATGTATTTGTATTTGTGTAATATCCATAACTATAAAAATACAAACAAATGTAAATTTCTATTTCACTTGTAATATCAAAATGTAATAGCAAATCTTAATATTCAAGAACTCAATGATACATAGGAAACAAAAAGAAATTCAAGGACAAGGTAGGGCCCCTGGGGAGAAAGAAAACCAAGGCACATCCCACACCTGCTGTGCTGCCGGGGGTGGTGTTGGGGGGGGGGAGGTTAGGGTCAGAATCCTTAACACCACATTTCCTTACTTTTGTCACTTTAACCCTAACTAGAGCATTAACAAAGTTTTCACAATTTATATAAATTAGAGCTGTCCAGATTTTGATATATTTTTCTATTTTTTGGTTAGTTACAGAGCCCTGAAGAAGTAGGTAGAACTCAGGAAACGCTGTCTAATTTGTTCTGTCGGTAAAAAATAAAAATGACAATTTTTTCACAAGAAAGATTTAGTGAGTGGGTTGTTTTCCAACACCTCTGGTCTTGCTACGCTTCCACATTGGAACAAGCTCCTCCAGTGGAGGCACACAGGCTTTGTTAAATTCTCTGGACATCCAGAAATGAGATGTGCTACCAGATATCTTACATGCTGCTGCTGCTATCTGCTGCTGCTGTGCTGTGCGAGTCTCCAAAACAACTGTCAAGAAGATGCATGTTAGTTCCCGGAAAATGAAAGTTCATTCTCTTGGGTTGGAAAGTTCTCAGGATGTCCAGAAATGAGATGTGCTTCTAGATATGTAGTGATATACCTGCAAAGATAAGTATTTTTCTCTTGTTTTGGGATGTGAGTGTGAGACAGTATTTGAAACATTTATATTTCTAACAATCTTTTGTCATTGTTTCTCTCTTTGCTGTTTATCATTAGAGTGATTCAGTGCTGCTGCTGCATGGGTCTTGCCCACATATGGTTATTTATTTAATTTCAGACTGTTTCGTACCATAGGGAAATATTTTTTCTTTTATTTCTTTTTTCTAAAATCATATCCGTAGTTGTATATAACTATAACTGTTGCTCTCTCCTATTTCTCTTGTTTCAAGTATTTTCCCAATGCCTAACAACTGCAAATTGCACAATGAGGCAGCAGCAACAGTTGGAGGCTGGTTTGCTTAATATAGAGGACATATTGACTGTACACACCACATATAGTGCTGGAGGACAATGTCAGAGTACTAGTTGGCAAGGATAACCACATCAAAAAGCTGGTGGAAGTTACAAGATGGCAATGAGTTGCTTGCTGTAGAAGGACAAGGAATTCATCTTGCTGGCAGAACGTATCACAGACCTGATGTGAAGACAAATACAAATTATTTAGGCTATAGTATGCTCCATACAGGGTTACACTATACCTGTGAAAGGAAAACAAAATTTAAAAATTAGAAGAGAAAATGAATTTATAAAAGTATACCTACTGTCACATTGGTGATGGCCTGGCCTTGAAATGGAATCAAGGTTCCCAAGACACAAGAATCAGTGGATGAGGAGTCTTGCTTCCTAGATGAAAACATACCATAGCAGGAGGGGGAGACTGGTGAAGACAAGGGAAAATTATGCAGACCTTGCTAATGTGGCCATTGTGGGTGACTAACCACATGGTCAGTACCGTATATACTCACAGATAAGCCGATCCGCATATAAGCAGACCCCACAAATCACCACACACTAACAAGGAGTAACACCATGACCCGCGTATAAGCTGAAATAGAATTTATTCCAAAATGCAACATACAGTGACACAGTGACAAAAGTGCTTCAATGCTTTATGGCTTTAGTGATTTTATGGCTTCAGGGCAAGTGCAAGTGCAATCATACAATACTCATACGGTGATCATTAGTTAGTGCAAGTTTATCGGTACATATTTACAGTTCGATTAAGCCTAACATATTTTTTTATGCATTCTCTTGCATTGTCTCACTCATCTTGTTCCTCCTTCTGATCAGATACTGAGATACCGAAGGCTTGAAGATTTTCTGACAGGAACTGGTCAGTGAGTGCTTCAACTATGTAGTCATCAGGTTCTTCTTCTGGAGCATCTGCAGGAATGTCCTTCCTTGTCCTAAAACACGGCATCATCTTCTATCCCATCCATGTGGTTACTAATACCATGCTTCAGGAATGATCTGTGGACCATGTCTAAGGGGATAGAGTCCTAGGCATCAACGATCTAATGATACACTACATCCAGGTGTGGTATTTTTAGATTACCAGTTTTGGTTACAGGCACATCCCCAGAACACATCCACTCACTCCACTTTTGCCTGACCCTGTCTTTAAAGGGTTTTTTTAGGCAAACATCTAGAGGTTGTAGTACTGATGTAAGCCCTCCAGGTACTACACAGAGGTCAACTTTGGACTTTTTAGCACATTTTTTAATTCCATCCATTAAATGTATGCCGAACATGTCCCAGACAAGAACTGAATGCTTAGAGTGCAGTGCCCCCGGATGTGTCCCCCAAACTCTCTGCATTCAAATCTGCACCAGTGCCTCATCCATCCACCCTTTGGGGTGAGGATATACCAGCACTCCAGGAGGGAAAGTCATTTGTTTAGGCAAAGTTTTTCATTTAAAGACTACGAGTGGTTTTAACTTTGTACCATCAGCTAAACAAGATAGGACAACTGTAAAATGTGTTTTCTCGTGCCCTGTGGTACAAATCAGAATTGTCTTGCTCCCCATTGAGTTTACAGTTCAGTTGCCAGGAAAGTCGAATGTCATGGGGGTCTCATCCATGTTTCCTGTCTGTGACAACTCGTACATTTACTGGTTTCACAATTTTAATAGAAACTGTTGAAAACTGCCAACCTTGTGCTCTAAATCTGGTGGTAGTCTCTATGAAATTTTGGTGCACTGTCAGAGGGTTAGCCCATGGCACTCCATGAACCTTGAGCACCACCCAGTTGAAGCCTAAAATGACTCCACACCTGCGGAGCTGTACTTGGGCTCCTTTGCCAATCTCAGTGCCTGCATGCAAATGGATTACTGGGTAATGATGCAGCCACTGTGGCAGCACCCAAGAACCCAGCTGTTTAGTTCGACCTCTAATGTATTGAAAGCCGGTCGGTCCCCACAGCAGACTTTTTTGGATTTTCGTATTGCTCTCAGTGTCTCTTGCTGCTTACACCAGTTCCGCACTTGCTTCTCATTAATCATGAAGTGCCTGTCCACAGTGGAGTTGTTAGAGCTCTCTGCAAAGTTCACCACAAGCAGCTTAAAGGCTGCATCATAAGAGCTCCTTTTTCTCTTGCCACAAGTGCCACTAGTGCTCATTCTGCCATCAGTAGTGAGACTATGCTGGGTAAGGTTACTGAGTACCTATATTAACATGGAGAGTGAGTAATGAGTGATTCTGAACAGCCACAAGCAGTGATTGAACTGTTAGCGAGTGGCAGCAAGTGGCAGAGTGATCCACGTAAAAGCCGAGACCAGCAATTTCAATGTTGGAATTTGATCCGAAAATCTTGGCTTGTACTTAAGTATATACAGTATATATGTTGTCCACTCCAACTGTTAATATGCATGTCACCTGTGAAGAAAAAAAATCAGTTAGTCTGACATTTCCACCATTGTGGCTGCACAAAAGATCCATTGTCTCATCTCATCTCATCTCACTCATTCTGAATCTGTACCTGTCACCTGTGAAGAAGAAAAGAATTAGCTTGACTTTGCCACTGTTGCAGCTGCATGAAAGATTAATTGCCTCATCTCACTCATTCTCAATCTGTACCTGTCACCTGTGAAGAAAAACAATCTGACTGACTTTGCCACCATTGTGACTGCAAGATACATCCTTCATATCCTCACATTCATTTTGAATCTGTTCCTATCACATGTGAAGAAAGAAAGAAAGATAAATTATTTAGCCTGACTTGGCATGGCCACTGAGTCACTGTTGACCTGTGGGAAAAAGATAACATTAAAACTTAACTACTGAAAGAAAATGTCAGGTTCTTACTGTCAAATTGGTGAGAGCCATGTCATGTTTTCCTTTTGTTGGGCTGCCTGCCTCCCATTGCGATGATCCCTACATCAGCTGCTGACTGTGTGTGTGGAGCAACTATAACATCTACCAGAAGCCAGGCCAGTGTGAGAGACTGTGTTAACATCTGCTATCTGTGACTTTTGTGTGATGTATATTTTATTCAGTGAGCAGGGGACTGGAGAACTGATTGCTGACATCACCTGTTGGAGGTGGGGTTTCCCTGTTCAAATTCCCGTGCTGCTCACTAGCAAACATTCTGCCCATTTTCCTTCTGTTGGTTTGCCTGCCTCCCATTACGATTATCCCTACATCAGCTGCTGACTGTGTGTGTGGAGCAACTACTGTATAACATCTACCAGAAGCCAGGCCAGTGTGAGAGACTGTGCTAACATCTGCTGTGACTTTTGTGTGCTGCATATTTTATTCGGAGAACAGAGACTTGGGGAACTAATTGCTGACATCACCTGTTGGAGGTGAGGTTTCCCTGTTCAAATCCCCTTGCTGCTCACTAGCATGAGCGTAGTGAGTGGCGCGAGTGCCACTCCTAAGAAAAAAATCTTCTGATGGTTGGGTTAGATTCTATAAGGAATAGTGTGCATTATTTGCTTGTCTGGTAAAGAATGGGTATTTTAGGGATTATTTTGGTGGTTTCTTTAGCGGTTGGAGTATTACCTTGAGAAACTGCTCACAGCCATACGCCTTGGGATTTACAGGTAAATGGTTTGGTTTTGCCATCACCCAGCTATGGGTTTGTTAAAAATCATTACTTGCGATGGAATGAAGATTATTATAGATATCTTCTGTCCAATTTTTATCCCTTGTTGGTTCAGGAGGATATATTAATAATGGTAAGAAGTTGCATAGTCTGTTCTGGTGCAGAGTGGTTTTTGGGACTTACATTAAACAAATCTAAGCTGTTCTTTTTAGTAAATTACTACCTTTAGAATCTGAGATACCAACTAGGATTTGTATTTTATTATGTTTACTATTGAGTGGTGATATTTGTCCAAATTCTGGGCCTCCTCAATATTTTAGTAAAAGTAGGAAAGGAATTTTATTTATGCACTCCAATGTTAGGAGTATTTTACCGAAAATGGATTTAATTAAGGAATACATGGCTGACCACAAACCTGATTTTAGGGCATTTAGTGAAACTTGGTTGAATGATAGATTGGATGATGCACTTTTGAAGATACAAGGTTATGGCTTAATGAAAGCTGATAGGACTATGAGAGGGGGGAGGGTTTTCAATTCATTTTGTGGATAAATATGCACCAGTACATATATCTCTGAGTTAGAGTCTAATTGTTGTAAATACTTGGCCTTAGAAATAGATCTCCATTCTGGTAGGTCTTCACTGCTTTTTGGTAGATATAGACCACCTCATTTATCATTACACACTTTATCCTCTATTTGTGATGCTCTTTCCCCTTATAATACGTCTTATGAAATCTTAGTAATGGGAGATTTTAATGCTAATTGGTTGTGTCCTAGTAGATCTAAAAACATAAAATCTGTTGCACTTGAACTGTGGTTAACTCAATTGATTGATGAACCTACATGAATAAATGTAGTTAACGCTCTTGAGTCCTCCTTATTGGATTTAATTTTAATTAACAGCTCGCATTATTATATTGAGCATGGGGTATGTGCTGATCCTTGTAGTGATCATAATGTTATTTATTGTTTAAGAGGAACTATTCGAGTGAAAGGACCTGACAAATATATTACGTTTCAATCTTTAAGGAAATTTGATTCTTTCAGTTTTTTGGATGACCTTAGTAATGTCTACTGGGGACATGTGAAGTTAATACCAGATCTTGATTTAGCTTGGGGATATTTTTTGAAAGAACTTTTGATGGTTTGTAATAAACACATGCCTTTGAAAACCAAAAGGGTAACATTTAAGTCAGCTGTTTGGTTTTCTTCTAAACTTGTGAAGTTAAAAAGGGATAAAAATAAGGCTTGGGAAATTGCTAGATTATCCGGTACTTCAACTGACTGGCAAAGTTATAGGAAGTGTAGAAATAAATATGTTGGGGTTAGGGAAGCCAAGAAAAAATATTTTAAATCTGAAACATCTGAATCTGCAAAAAACCCAAGGAGAAGTTGGTCACTTATTAATGATCTCAATGGGCATTTGAAATGTAAAGAAACAATTCAATTATCTCCAGATGAAAATTTTGACCATGATGGATGTTTAACTGACAAGTTTAATACATTTTTTTATTAATTCAGGAAATGTTTTTGGCAACACAACCCATTGTAATTTGCATCCAGTGGATGTTTTGAATGATAATTCTTCTAAGTTTGCTTTAAGGAAGTTGCTAGTTATGAGACACTTGAATTGTTGTTGAAGTGAAAATCCAGTGGAAGTTGTGGCCCAGATGGCTTGACTTCTAGTATGTTAAAATACTCAACATTTTATATTGCCGAACCTTTGACATATTTGTTTAATCAGTCTTTACATTTTGGTTATTTTCCTCAGGATTGGAAGCTGGCCAGAGTGGTTCCATTATTTAAAGGGGGCAATTCTGGTCACCTTTCCAATTACAGACCTATTTTCCTCCTTCCTCTTGTCAGCAAGCTTTTTGAAAGGCTACTGACTAGACAACTGGTAGATTATGTGCAGAGTAATAATCTTTTTGATCAGTTTTGTACTTGCAAAAAGGTCACCATTGTGAATGAGCAGATGCTCAATGGTTATTCCTTAATAAACAAACAAACAAATGTATGGGCACAATGGTGCCACAGAAAGTGGTGGTACAGGAAGACACGTCTTTAGTCTGTGGCTTCTGTGTGCTGTGTGAAATGAGAGGGAGACAAAAGGAAAAAAGAAACATATTTCAGTGTCTTGGAATCAAGGTGGAGGCCCCTCCTGTGTGATGACAGAATCACTGCCAACAGCGAGGATCAGTACAGTGATAAAGTCACTTGCTATTTCAGCAGACAGTCTTGACCTTTGCTGGACTGCTAATATTGCTACCTTGATTGACTTGCTGGCTGGTGGAAGGCTTAGCTTGAGGTCTGGCTTGCCTGATGGTGGTGACTGGCTGGTGGGATGGCTAACTGACTGACTTGTGGGATTGCTGGCAGGATTGCTTACAACAGGTTTGCTTGTGGGATTGCTGGAAGGATGTCTGAAAGTTAGACCACAGAATGCCTGGCACTCAAGTGTGAAAGCAATGAGAACTCACTCTTTATTCAAAATATAGTAAGCATTTATTTATCTCCAAAGTTCAAAGTGCATACATACATAGACATTGAAGGTGGGCTGGCAGAAAACCACTAGACACCCCATCCCTTCGACATCAGGTCTTCATCAGAGGGTGAAATCTAAGTGGCAAGTCAACCATTTTAATACCCCCAGCTTGCAATACAAAATAGCTGTTCACAATTGAAATAACTCTCCAAGTTATGGTTCAGTTCAACAAAAAAGCGGAACTGTCAAGTGGCTATGTGATAGCACATACAGTAGATAAAGTGCAAAGATTCTTGATATGTAAAATCAATTTCAAAAATGCAATTCTGGTGCCATACACACAAAGAACTGTGCATTCACAAAGTACAAAAATGTGAATACAAAAAAAGCACTAAGTAACTAACTCCCAAACATAAACTCCAACTATTGTTTTCAGTAAGTACTGGGTGTTTAAAAGGGAAGTGCAGGGATACATCCATCCATTTGATCCTCTGAAACAAAATTATTTGCTGGCTTACAATGAATGCTATGTATGCGAACATGCCTATGCTGAATGTAACAACAAATGACAATAGTTAAAAACACAGAGAGAACAATATAAAAATAGCAGTCAGCATTATTGGTGGAACTGCAATCTCCCCATATGTCAATCTCAAAGGTTCCAAAGAGGCTACTGTGGGGGATCAGCTGGACCTAGTAATGCCAAATATGATCTGAGAAAGAGAGAAAACATATACTAGCAGTGGGTTAGAGGCTTAAATTGACCAGTAACTAAAAACTAGTCCTGTCTATTAATATCATACATAGATACATCCTACTCACAGCCATAGGTTTACAAAAAGGGTTTTAGATCCAATTCATTGTTCTGACCTCTGGAATGTAATAAACCTATGGAGAAAATCCAGAAACTTTCTTTTTGTAACAGAGTCTTTACTTTGTCACCTCCCATCGGTTTTCTCCCAACTTGTTCTAATGCCAAAAATTTAGTACCATTTGGGTTACAATTGTGGTTTCCATATAATGTCTACCAAGGGGTGTGTCAGCCTGTCCAGAGCAAACATTTCAAATATGCTCCTGGAAGTATTAGAGGCTTGACTGTGTGTCCAATATACAAAAGCTGACAGGGGCACCAGATATCATAAACCATAAATTCACTACTACAAATCATAAACATTCTAAGTTCAACATTTCTGTCATAACTAGCCAGGTGGAATTTTGTCCCCTGAGCACAGTAGTCACAAATCTTACAATGGTCGTGCCTATGCATGCCTTTAGGTGGAGGTGGCAACCAGTGCCTGGTGGTAGACGGTGAAGTAACTGTTGGGACAAAGCAACTGTGTACCAACTTGTCTCTGAGATTTACTGCTCATGAAAATGTGATTCTAGGGGTATTTCCTAATTCAAAGGCTAAGATGTATCACTCAACAGTATTTTCCAGCACTTTTTATGATCCCATCAATCTGGCCTGACACTGGGGTGAATTTGGTCGCAAAGCAAATAGGTTCTTTATGTTTCTCTTTTTAGGCTTTAGGTTGTAACAATCTTGCCATCTCCACAGTTTTAACGCATGACAGGGCATTATCTATTACTGCTATACGTACCGTCTCTCTAAAACACTCTGATACAATTCCTGTGCTTCAGCATCAAAGTCCTTGTCCGGAGAACAGTTCCTGCAAACCCTCTAAATTGTCCATATGGTATAGAATTAATTAGTTTCTGTGTATGTGAAATCTCTGCTTGCAACAAACTGCTGGAGGCTATGGACTTCTGATATCCCTTAGTGCCCTTAATCTCACACCAATGTATAGGTTCCAGTCCCAAAAATTAAGGTTTTATTTATTACTGGTCCCTGTGACTCTCAGATTTAACTCATTATCCTTAAGCCATCCAATGAAATTGCTTACCTCTTCCTCGGCGCCCTCCCATAAACATATTATATCATCTATATATCAATACCACTTTTTAATATGGAATAGGAAAGGGTTTTCCAACTCAGAGAAGATTAATTTTTCTTCCCAGAGCCTGAGGAAGAGGTTACCAAATGAAGGCACCCTGGTGGAACCCATAGCAGTGATATTCGTAGGAGATAAAAAAAAAAATTGTTAAATTCAAAATAATTGTGGGTCAGGACAATCTGCAAAGACTGAATAATGAATTCAATAGGTATCAGTTCTTTCTGAGGGTGATAACCTAAAATGAGGGCACATGCTTGAACATCACCATCATGACTGATACTAGTATAAAGTGATTCTACATCTATGTTGAGCCAGATAAAGCCCAGACTCCAAATGAAGTCCTTGAATTTCTCAAGGACATTCATGGTGTCTCTTAGATATGAGTCCACATACTGTACACAACCTTTAAGGAAAAAATCAAGAAATGTAAATAAATTGTCAGTAATGGAACCAATTCCAGACACAATTGGATGTCCAGGAGGTTTTTCTAAATCTTTATGAAGTTTAGCAAAGCATAGAATGTAGGACTCATTGGTGAATCAATCCAGAGATATTTTAATTCATCATCTGAAATAAAACCATTGGACCTACCCCATTCAAGGAGTTCCAATATTTTTTTTCTTGAAAACATCAGTGGGGTTCTGTTTCAACCTTATATGATTATTTAGGTCGCTAGGCAGTTCATTAACAGAATCCACATAGTCTGATTCATTTAACACCACAATGTTCCCATCCTTGTCAGCTGGTTTGAAAAACACATCTTGCATATTAACAAGTTATTGCAAGGCTATTGCTTCTTTTTTAATAATGGTGTGACATCTGAAAGATGTGATATTGTTTAGCAATTTTGAGATTTCCTTAAGAACAACATTCTCAAACATTTTGATATGGACATTGTTATTAGAAGGACAAAAGAGGGATTTTGATTTAAAAGTAGCCCTCCTTAGAAACTGCAGACTAGACCCATCTTGAACTGTGGAGGTTAAAGTATTCTCTTCATCACACTCCCCTCTAGAAAATTGAAAGGCTTTGCCTGCAGTTTAATGGACCGGAGCAACCTGTCACGCCCCCTTCCTAAGCTATATAAGGCAGTCCTTCCACTGTTACTCAGAATGGGAAGGCTTTAAGCCTAAGGTTCAATGGGCAGAGCAACTATGTCACTCCCCCATCAGGCCTTAAAAGATCACTCCTGCCAGACTGTTCCAGGATTTGTATCTTCATAGCTGCAGGAGGCACCGATCTTCATCATTCCCTGCTGCTACCTGCATTTCTGCAGTTGCCTCCGGCCGCTAACCTCCTTTGTACCTCGCTGCTCATCCTGTACTTCTAACTCACCATTTGCCTTACTTGTGGAGCTGTGACTCCATTCCTGGCTGGCACTCTGGGTCTGACGTCCTGTCCTGGGTGCCCGCCTCCTGTTTCACTCCTCTCAGCCGGCGGCTTCTACCGCCTGTCTGGCATTTCACTTGCCACTGCCACTGTTCTCCCCCCCATTCCCCATCTTGCCTCCAGTTCCTAACCTTGCTTGGATTCTCATTTTGCAGCTTCATCGCCCCCCTGCTGATTCTCCCCTCTCTGCATTGACTCTTCCTTTGGCTTTGTGTCGGACTCCTGTCGCCTTTCTGGACATTGAGTCTGCTGCTGCCAGCTACCACGTTCTTCCCTGCCTGCAGCTGTGCTGCTCTGTTCTCATTCCCCTCGCCAACCCCTCCTCATCTGCTCCTGGAACTCACACCTCCATTAGTGGCATGAGCCGGCTTCTACACTGTTCAGCGCAGCTTAGTTTTTTTGCAGGGGTGCATAGCCCTCTCAAACCTCCTCTGGCTGCAGCACTTTCCCGTGTCTACCACGGGTGCTCATTCCTTCCCTATTGCCCTGTTGTCTGGCCTTTCACCACCCCCCTGAACACTTATCTCATTTAGCCCTCTGTACCGATCTCAGTTTCTCTCTCTCATTTCCCCTTGCTCCTCTTTGGTTTGCTACAGTTCCTCATGCTGTTGGAGTGGTTTGTTTCCATGCAGTCTATTCACTCATTGTCCTCGGTTGCTCATCTCATTTCTGTTCCCTGGCTTTCTGCCTCAGTTTCGATCTCCCTATGCATTCTGTAGTTATCTTTCTTGCTTCTTGCTCCATTCCTGCCCCTGTCTGTTTCCCTTCGGTTTATCTGCCCATCTGTTCCTGCTGGCATTCCTTCCCTTCATTTTCATCCTGTTTTTTTTGCTCACTGCCTGGTTCATATCCTTCTCTTACTTTAGTCCATATGGTGTCCAGGTGTCTGAGTCCGGTTCTGCTTCACTCCTGCATGTGGAGAATGACCATGCTTTTTCACTGGCTCCTGTGTTCTCCTTTTTCCTCTGAGTCAGATAGCATCTGCCCCAGCCCTTCTTATGGTATCGGGTCCTTCTCAGCCAGCCTTCCACGTGTCTCTATGGGATGCATCCCTTGGAGATTCTTTGCTATGTCCTCTGTTTCAGGGGTGTCTGCCCCCTTTGACTCCACTTGCCCTCCTCCTCCATTCTGCTCCTTCTAAGACCTTTACTTTCTTTTGTTTTTTTCTCTATCCTGCCATCACCTTCCCTATTCATATCCTTCTCTTACTTTAGTCCATATGGTGTCCAGGTACCTGAGTCCAGTTCTCCTTCACTCAGTCTGACCTCAGGGTCTGTTTATTTGCATTACTTAATCGAGCATACCTCTCATTGGGTCCTATGCTACCTAATTGAATTGCCACATTCCTGCGGTTATTATCTCCATCAGTATTCTCATGCCTGCATCTGGGTATACCTTGCTCATCCAACCTCTATGTGGGTCTTCTCCTTCACACTGACTATTCAAGCGTAACCCTCTCGGGTCCATGCTACCTCAACTTGACCTACTCTCCAATCAGAGACATGCCTTCATATCTAGTGCCCCTCTGCTAGGGGCTGGCTGGCTTCTCTCCATCATCATTCATCATTCATTTCATGTATCACCTTAAACCATTCAGGCCTTCAAGGCTTCTTTCCATCATCAAATTCCTCTCTTGCTTTTAAGTGACTAGTTGCAGACATCATTCGCGTCCATCAACAGCTGTCCATTTAGAAGGACAGAGCTAGAGCTTCCTCTAAAATTTGACTTTTCCTCTGTCCTCAATCTCTACTTTAAATGGCTGTAGTGGAGCCATCCCTAATCAAAACGACCTTCAGCCTGGAGGTACTGTAAGGTGACCTAGGCCTTGGATCCCCAGAGGTTTCCTCTTTAAAGGAAATTTTTCCTCTCCTCTCCTCCATGCCAATGGTCATAATATTAGTCAGGGTTAGAGCTTTCATAGATTCCTTAGTTAGGTTCCACTGCTGGATGGAGTCAGATGATGGCCCCGGGTGTTCCCTCTGTCCTGAGGAAGTCCACCCCTTTGCATCTTGTCAGATTTCCTTTTGTTTATTGTCCTCGCCTTTTCTCATTCTTATCCTGTCTATCTCTGTCACATCTCTGTCCGGTCTAGATATCTTCTATTTCTTGCCTCTTCGATGCTTGACACCCTTTTGGGTATTCTTTTTGGGCTTCTTCCTAAGCTACCTTTAGCCTAGTGAATTTCCCGTGGCACCTAAAGGGGGGAAATCACTTCTAGGGTTCCTTGCATTGTACCCCTACAAGGTGGTATATCCCATGGATAGAGAGGCGGACAGCCACAATGTATTGAAGTCACATAAGCATACATTTCATCCAGTTGTGTAAGCACAATTGAATGGGAAGGTGTTAAGCCTGAGGTTCAATGGGTGGAGCGAATACATCACTCCCCCATCAGGCCTTGAAAGGTCACTCCTCCTGGACTGTTCCAGGATTTGTATTTTTGTTGCCCCACCATCTAGCCCTCCTCCTCCAATGGCTTGTCTCTCTTTCCTGTGGGCTTCTTCCTAACCGAACTTTAGCCAAGGGAATTTCCCATGGCACCTATGGGAGGAACCCTCTTCTAGGGTTCCTTGTGTCATACCCCTACAGGGTGGTATATCCCATGAATGGTATATCATGCATAGAGTGATCATGATTGAGCACTTACAAAAAAGGAGACTCAGTCATGATGCCTGTGTACAGGACTACCCGGCAGGGTAGTGAGCAGATACCGGGGTTGCGAGGTAGGGTGAACAGATGTACACACGTATACATGCACACGGGGGGAGGAATGGGAGGGAAGGTATGTGGGAGGGGGTGTGGTGGGCAGCTGCTGAGCTGGACTGCTAGCGTGGTGGGATGGGTGGTCACTTGGGAGGTGCAGGGTTCGGGTCCAGTGCGGTGCGTTTTTTTTTGCTGGCTGGCGGCTTTGTATTTTTCCAAGTTTTTCACACACCCTGACATGCACCCCCTTGAGATGAGAATCCATTAGTAGGGGAGTGCTGGGGACACAGCTCCCTGCATTAAAATAAAACACCCATAGGTCTTGGGTGCCGTCTTCATCCTCACTGTGAGTGTGCATCACCAAAAATCATTTTCAGTGATGTACACTCATTATGACATGGAAACCCCATGGATAGAGAGGCAAACAGCCACAATGTATCGAAGTCACATAAGCATACATCTCATCCGGTTGTACATTGAAGCATTTTTTTCTTTGCGTCCAGAGGCTCTGACCACTTTTCCACCTGTTTGTCCCTTGCGCTTTGGCTTTCTGCTTAGTTCATGCTGGCCTTTGTCCTGGTTTGTGTTTTACCTCCTCATCTGTTTGTGTCTTGCTTTGCCTCTGGCCACTGCTCTGTGCATCTCCCTATCCCTTGTGATTTTATTTCTTAACTTCTGCTTGTGGCTGTCTGTTGCTGCTCCTCATTGTTTGTCCCCTCCACACTGTTCATTCTGTCTCTGCCACCCCGCAGCTTGTGTGTTCGTGCCCTCCCTCCCTCTCCCTTCATGCCTAGTGTACCCTCCTTTTGGGGATTTGCTTGCTTGTGCTCCCACTAGTCTGCTTATTCGCATTCCCATTGCTTGTTTGTGCTTCTTTTGTGGCTTTTTCTTTGGAGTTCCACTCCGTTCCTGATATTGTACTTCTGGGTCTACCTCCCCATTGCCCAGCCTAAACCTGCACTCTCTGTTTCCACTACTTGTCAGCAATTGCTCTTTTAATTCAGAGCCCATGCCAGAGTATTGTCACACTGTATCTAGTGCCTGACATGTAGCCTAATATGGTAAGCCTATAGATCTCCAAGTTAGGTATGTGTCCTATATTACTATAGCAGGTGCATGAAAGATTGAAAAAAAATTGAATATATGTACGGGAATACCTACTTTCACTATGCTCACCAATAATGAACCGTAATGAGATTTCTGACTTTCACGGTTTACTTTAAAGAGCAACCATATATGTAACTTCCTGAATTTTAACTTGTTCATTACCAGTTTAAATCATGTGCTGCATTTCTTATGAACAGCTTTTTAAGTGTTTCCGTGTACAACTTCTGACATTGACTAGCAAAGAGAAATTTTCATTTCACAATAATTTGACAATTTCTACAGTGTATCAAACAACAATTGCTAAACTATAGAGCTAACCGGAAAAAAAAAAACAAATGCATCTTTATTTCACAAAATGTTTGCTTCCCTTATGGAACTGGCTTCCCTTATGGAACTGGTTGGTATACATCCCTCATTTAACCACCTTGTGACATCATTAGCCCATGCTGATGACATCGTACTGCGCTTATGAAATATATGCTGTGATATACTGTATGCTTATGCTATACCTACATGACGGTATCTATATGTTGCTTGATATGTGCTAGTCACGCAGACCTACATGGAGGTCAAAAAGATATAAAAATAAAAAGTGCAATGTGACCAAAGTGTGGGTCTTATATCTGCTATACCTGCTTTTGAATACGGAGGCATGCCAACCATGGTCATAAATTACTATGGCTCAGGGCTCACACTGCACCTGACAGTCTCACTCTGCACCCATGAAATCTGCATTTTGAGCATGAGAAAATCATGGTGGGGTCCATCTTATCTGGCCCATATTGGGAATGTTCTCACTCCAGAAAGAACTTTAGCTGCACAGTCGTATCAGCGGCACCTCTTGATGTAGAATTTAAGATTTCAGCTACCAAGGGGTGGGCCATTAAGCCCAAGGGGGCGCCTTTAGCTATGTGAAGCAGGTTCAGCGGCACCTTTGTAAGTCATTCTCCCTATGACCACTTCACCTAGTCTGTTCATCCTACCAGGTCATAATGTCACATGCTTAATAGCATATGACATTGATGTAAGCTAAACTAATACTGGCGTGGCTGTGGGCAAATGGTGCAATACAGCTATGTACTGCTGTACATGGTATTGCACCATTCACACTTTCCCAGGCAGAGGATGAGACCTCTGCTGGGAGTGGGTTCTGCTGAGCAGCTGCTGTGGCTCACTGGACTGAGCCACAGCAACAGAAACCCAGGCACTGCATCTGGGACTGGGTTTGATTCCCGGTCCCAGAAACTTTAATTTTTTTTTAAACATTGTGCGCTCCGTGAGTTTAGTGGGGGGGTTCGGGGGCACTACCCCCTAAACAGGGGGTGTTGAGGGATGGAGTCCTCCACAAAAAAAAAGACTTTTGCCATGCAGCATAACGTCTTGTGACATTATGACCCTGCGCCTCTGTTCATTAGGTTTGTGTAGGCTGGCTGAGCACCTTCAGTGGCTGTTGCTTTCCTCTCCCAACTTGGGAAATGGTCCTCTAGTGTGGGAGAACACCGTTGCTGCAGAGTGCACTTGCAGCTCCTCACTGCATACCCGTTAGGGGGATAGATTGAGTGTCTTCCTCCAAATTGTATCTCCCCTGAATTAGGCTTCTAAATTGCAGCAGCAGAATCAACACTAAATATGTCCCAAGTGTGGAGGGAAGGTGATCCAGGCCTTGGATCCCCAGAAGTTTCCTCCTCGTGGGAGGTTTCCTCTCCTCGGTGCCAAAGATCATAATACCTAGTTAGTTCATATAGTAGTAGATTCTTAGGTTACCTGGATAGGTTTCAGCTGTTAGATGGAGTTCCACTGATTGATGGAGTTGGATGGTGGCTTTCCTTTTGCATTTGACAGTAGCTTCTTTGCTGTTCCCTCTCTCCTTATCTCATGTCCATGTCACCAGTGGCCGTTGATCCACCTGTTGTTGTCAACCATTCTCCTCAGCCTTTGTAAGCAATATTTACTTTTCAACACTCTTCTTGGACCTTCCTAAGGTACTTTTAGCCTAAGGGACTCTTCCCGCAGCACCCATAGGGGTGGAACCCTCCTCGAGGGTTCCTTGCCTTTGGTATCCCTACAGGGTGGTATTCCTCATAGAATAGTGAGGTGAACAGCCACAAAGATTTATAAACAAGTTACACAAGCATAACACTACATTAAGTTGTGTAAGCCCATTGAATTGAAAGGCTTTGTCTGTGATTCAATGGGCTGGAGCAACCAGCCATGCCCCATGCCTCAGCTATATAAGACAGTCCTTCCAGTATTACCAAGAATCATTTTTATGTTTGCTTGCACACATACACAAGAAACATTATGCTGCAGCTTAAGAGAGAAGCAGGTTGTGGAGGTGTGGCAGTGTGGCAGCAAATGCCAGCAGTGCATTTGTGGGCTTGGCGGTGTGCACCCAATGCAGGCCCAGTGTCTTGATGACATTGGCTCTGCAAAAGTGCCACCAACTTGAAATGATTTGGTCACTGCAATGAGGGGCCACCTCATCATTGCAGCATCAACAATTCTGCTGCAATGAGGGAACGACCTGTCATTGCAGGGCGGTACCTCACCTTGTGTAACAGTACCAGGAACATGGCAGCACTTTGCAGATGCCTCAGAGCTGACAGGGGTGCCAATCCCCCTGTCAGCATACCCCAACCCCCTTCATTTGCTGACGGGGAGCCCAGTCCCCGTCAGCATAATGTCCCCACCCCCAAGTTTCTATTGTGTGCTGAGGGGGTGCCCAATCACCCTCGGTATCATGGGTCCCACCCAACAGTCTTTCTTTGCCAACGGGGTCCCAGTCCCTGTCGGCTTCAGTCCCCCCTTCCCAGTTCAATTTTCCAATGGGGGAGCCCACTCACCATTGGCATAATGTCCCCACCCCCCCGATTTCTGCTGTGTGCTGAGGGGGTGCCCAATCCCCCTTGGCATTATGCTTCCCCACCCATTTCTGTGCCAACGGGGGACCCAATCCCCATTGGCTTCAGTCCACCTCCCCACAAATGCAGATGGTACACTGTGAGCCCACCCCAGTTTACTGAACAACACCTGAAAAAGAAGAAAACCAACCTGCGTAGTCTTTTTTTACCTGTAAAACAAGAAAACGGTCCCTCGCTGTTTCTCCTGACTCCTCCTCAACCTGCACCCACTCTCTGTGTATCCTGCCTCCTCACACCCCCCTCACCCCATACTTACCTCCAGAGCCCAGCGCGGCAATCTTCCGTGGACTGGGAACACGTCTGCACTCTTCAAAGCTGACCGCAAACTGAAGAAATGCCGGTAAGCTGTATAATGGCATAAATAAGGTTTTTTCAACTTTGGTGCATATTTTGGGCATTTTGGGGGATTTTTGGCACCAAATTTTCAAATTGGGGTTATTGGGACCCCTCCTCATGAATTCAGTCACTGTCATGATGATATTCGGCCCAAAAGGTGATTTCACAGTCACTGCGCGGAATCACCTTTCAGAACTGAGTAACAAAATTACAGTGCCAATGTTCATGAGGTGGGCTCTCAAAAAGCCTATGTTGCAAATTTGGTGAAAAAATCCAAAAAAATGACTGTTTTACAAAAGTGTATTGCGCAGTTTCCATGCACGCTCGTAACTTTGTGAATTTGTAATATTTTTACGCCATATTTTCAACATTGGCATTTATTCACACTTCCTTATGAACAGTAAAGCTGTCACTTTATATTTCCTGGCTGAAATGTGTTTTTGCACTTCTGGCACAGAACAGCACAGTCACTGTGGTAAATCAGCTTTAGGGACAGATTAAGAAAATGACAGTGACACTGTTAGTGAGCAGAGGTCCTAAAATGTCTATGTTGAAAATATGGTGATAAAAGTCCATAAAATGACTGTGTTACAAGCATGAGTTGCGCAGTTTCCACGCATCCTTGTAACTTTGCAAATTTGTAATTTTTTCATAACAGATTTTCAACACTGGAATTTTTTCACACCTCCTTATGAACAATACAGCTATAATTTCTCACATCCTGGCCAAAATGTGTTTTCATACTTCCAGCGCAGAATAGCATGGTTGCAGTGGGAAATCAGTGTTTGGGACAGATTAACAACATGCAAGTGAGAGGGGGAAGTAAGTGAGCTCAATGGAGCTCTGTCAGGGCTGCTGCAGATTTCTTTGTGGGCAGAAAAAGGCACCAATGCAGACAGGAGCCCAGTACAAAAGGGCAGCCTGCAGCATAGGGAGACAAAGAACGAGCGAGTAAGAGAGGGTGAGTGAGCGAGCTCAATGGAGCTCTGTCAGGACTGCTACAGATTTCTTTGTGGGAAGAAAAAGGTGCCAATGCAGGCAGGAGCCCAGTACAAAACGGCAGCCTGCAGTGTTGGGAGAAACAGAATGAGCGAGTGAGAGAAGGGGATTGAGCGAGCTCAACTGAACTCTGTTGGGACTCCTGAGGATTTCTTTGTGGGCAGAAAAAGGCACCAATGCAGGCAGGAGCCTGGTATGAAAGGGTAGCCTGCAGCACCCGAAGAAACAGAATGAGTGATTGAGGGGGGGAGGAGCAAGCTCAATGGGGCTCTGTCTGGACTGCTGCGGATTTCTTTGTGGGCAGAAAAAGGCACCAATGCAGACAGGAGCCCAGTACAAAAGGGCAGCCTGCAGCTTTGGAAGAAACAGAATGAGTGAGTGAGAGAAGGGGAGTGAGCAAGCTCAACAGAACTCTGTTGGGACTCCTGTGGATTTATTTGTGGGCAGAAACAGGCTCCAATGCAGGCAGGAGCTCAGTACAAAAGGGCAGCCTGCAGTGTCCGGAGAAACAGAATGAGTGAGTGAGAGAGGAGGGGGAGTGAGCGAGCTCAATGGAGCTCTGTTGGGACTGCTATGGATTTCTTTGTGGGCAGAAAAAGGTGCCAACACGGCAGCAGCCCAGTACAAAAGGGCAGCCTGCAGCATTGAGAGAAACAGAATGAGTGAGTGAGAAAAGGGGAGTGCGTGAGCTCAACTGAACTCTATCAGGACTGTTGCGGATTTCTTTGTGAGCAGAAAAAGGCACCAATGCAGGCAGGAGCCTGATACAAAAGGGTAGCCTGCAGCACCAGAAGAAACAGAATGAGTGATTGAGAGAGGGGGAGTGAGCAAGCTCAATGGAGCTCTGTCGGGACTGCTGCACATTTCTTTGTGGGCAGAAAAAGGTGTTAATGCAGGCAGGAGCCCAGTACAAAAGGGCAGCCTGCAGCGTTGGGAGAAACAGAATGAGCGAGTAAGAGGGGGAGTGAGCAAGCTCAATGGAGCTCTGTCGGGGCTGCTGCAGATTTCTTTGTGGGCAGCAAAAGGTGCCAATGCAGGCAGGAGCCCAGTACAAAAGGGAAGCCTGCTGCGCTGGGAGAAACAGAACAAGTGAGTGAGAGAGGGGGAGTGAGCGAGCTCAACGGAGCTCTGTCGGGACTTTAGAGTGGCCCACCCACTTGCCCAGGGTCCTGTGTTGTCCTAGATTACAGCAGGGTCTCTGAGGTGGAGACAAAGCAATGATTGGATTATTTTACGATTGCTGTAATAATACAGATTTAGTTGTTCTGTTTATTTCTCTAACTGAGTTGAGTAATACTTGGAGTGCAATACGATTTCTAACTGGGCTAAGTGAAACTGTGAGGGCTGAGAACAAAAAGTATGGTAGCTGAAGGGTGAAAAATGGACAAGAAGACCTTAGGTGTGCTACAGTAATACAGTATCTAATGGATGATTTTGAGACTGAATTAATCCAGTCGGCATGAGGGCAGTAGGGGGACTAGTGTAGGGGGAAACAGGAATTTGAGTTAACAAGGCCCTAACAGTTGTAGTAGGGTACAGAAACCTGGAGTAAGAGCCCATAATATAAGATGGAGGGCCAAAATGTGGCAGGTGCTGCGTGTCAATAGGGCAGGCATCTTTAGAAGGGTGGTGGGGTGTAAAGGGTGTGGGTTCGCCATGATCCTGGACTGGGCTTGGAGGAAGGGGGGCTGTATGCTCTGTAGACAATTGGCTAGTCTGAGGGCATAGGCACCGACTATGGGGGGAGCTGGGGGTCTGAAGCCCCCACTGGGAAGATTAGGTAGGGGCTCTGCCCCACCGGAAAGATAGGGGCTCCCGCTCTGCCCCTTCCAGAATTTCCAAAGTTGCAGCGCCATCAGTGGCTGGGGATTAAATTGAGGCAGAACAGTACTCTGATATATGGCATTCACATTATCAGACAGCCACCCACACCACACTCTGCACTTTTATTTTAACTCCCCTGACAGCCCAGCCAATGTTTCTGCACCATTACATTATGAGCCAGCCCAGAGGACGAGCAAGGTGAGGACCTATCACTGGCAGCGTTGGGTCTTGGAGTACATTGCATTGGCAGTCATCAGTCTGATGTGGTCACATTATACCATTTTTGAATTTGGCAGGGTTGGCGGTGGGGCCAATGCACCGTGGCATGGTTGGTTTCCTTGTTCCCTGTCCCTCCATCCACTCACTCAGCTTTAATGGACAAGTGAGTTCCTTTTTGTGGGCTTGTCAGATCCCTCATTTGCAGTTGCTTCCTCTTCTTCATTCTTAGGATTTGGGACTGGACATGTCAGCATGGACTTTTGACCTCCATAAAACCCCTAAGTACAAGTTTGTTTGAGATGCTTCGCAGGTGCGAGCAAGGATTGTGAGCAGACATTATAGGGGAATGGCATGGCGTGGAACAGGCCAGGAGACAGACATGGGCGGCAGCAGCCAGTTTCGATGCTTCTGAGGCCCGGGACCTGAGAATGCCAAGGAGAAAGGAATTGAATTCGGGAGCCTGAGGTCAAGGAGAAAAGCTAAAATACCTCCTAAAGGTAGGAGGATGCATCACAGCCATGACTGTGGAGCAAACCAGACAGTTTCTCTGCATCAGTATGTAAGCAGAACATGCCAGCCATGCATGAAATGCCATACATTTTGTAGTTTTTTTTACTGCAGACTAGTCAGATAACTTTGCAAACCAACACACTTTCAAAAAAGCAACCCGAGTGCACGGACCGAAAAACTTTGTGACAAAGAAGCATAAGTGGCACGGCTTACCATGTCTTCAACTTTTATTCTGGTCACAGTAAAAACTTTTCACACAGCAACATGCGAGATGCGGTGACAATACCAGGCGGAATAAATAAATAAAAACATTTAATATGGCAAACAATGCATCTCACTCCATTGACCGGGACAGCCGAGCAGACCAGCCCACATGCATGATGACGCAGGGGAAATCAGCTGACGTTTCAATAGCCTTCTCAGAGCTGATTGGTCAACACAATCCATCACCATTTTATAATATAAAACATGCATATTAAATACCCTTCACCCAATAAAACAAAAGGAAGCTCATGAATGTTCATAAATGCCCCAACCTGAAACCCCATTGGCTTTGATTCATAAATAGCAGTGCAGAAGCAGTTCTTCATTCAAACCTTTTGGTTGCAAAGTATCCAGCTTGTATATCCAAAAACATTCTCTCTAATTTAACTTTCTGACCAAGTCCCCCCCACGAATTCCAAACTTTATTCTTTCAATACCAATAAATTTCAAATTAGCTGGTGAACCATGACCAGCAGACGCAAAGTGTCGTGCCATTGTGTTTGTGAACATTATTTCTAATGGCTGATTTATGCTCACTAATTCTTTCCCAAAGTTGTCGTTTGTTTGTCCACATAATTTAAACCACATGGACACATGAGCATATATACCACCCACTGCTTCTACAATTAATAAATTTGTTTATTTCAAACTTTTGGTTTGTGTGAGGATGTATAAAATATTTACTGTTATAGGTATTGTTACAGTGTGTACAATTTCATCATATAATTACCTTTCGGAAGGGTAGGAATCCAAGTTGTATTTATTTTTCCGGATTCTGCACACTGTACCAATAAATCCTTTAAATTTCTACCCTCCTATATGTCATTTTGGTCTTTGTATACTTCTTTCTAAACACTGGATCTCCTTGTAATATTTTCCAATGCTTTTAATAACACTCAAAACTTCCGCTGCCTGATCTGAAAACTCAGTAACAAAATAAATATAGCCTTGGGATTCCTCATTTTCATTTCTTACTTTCAACAATTCTTGTCTATTACTTTTAACTGCTTTCTCCATTCCTTTATAAATGCACTCCAGTAGCATATCCACTTGCTTTGAAACGCCTAGCAGTCATCTGAGCATTTTCCTAAAGGAATTTTCATTAGTGCAAATCCGTTTAATGCAACATCTGGCCACCAGTATGTTTTCTTTTAAATTCCTCGGGTGACTGCTTTCAAAGTGCAATAATGTATTTTGCTCATAGGTTTCCTATATAATGTTGTCCCTAATTTATGTCCTTCTTTGTACATAAATAAATCCAGAAATAGCACCTTAACAGAATCAAAATGCATAGTAAACGTAAATTCAAATCAAAAGTATTAATCAAACTCACAAACTCATGTAAACTTCCTAAGTCAGATGTCCAAATAAAAAAACAATCGTCAATGTAATGTTTCCAAAACCGTACATTTTTGTTGAAACCATCACATTTATATAAATGAACCACCTCCCATTGACCCACGTATAAACAAGCAATACTAGGGGCAAAAGTAGTGTCCATTGCTGTCCCTTTCTTTTGTTTGTAAAACTGATCCTTGTAGACAAAATAATTTGATACTAAAACCATGTTTGCCATATCAACAATCAAATCCAGATCTGAAATAATATCAGGTTGCATTTCTGAAAAAAACTTTATAGCCTGTATCCCCCCCCTCATGTGGAACATTCGAATATAGACTCTCTATATCTAAAGTAACCAGCCATTCATCAGCAGTAACAACCATATTTTCAATTTTCTAATCATATCACCACTGTCCAATACAAAAGATGACAGACATTTCACTAATGGCTTTAGATAACAGTCAACCATTTGCGATAAAGGTTCCATGGAAGACCCAATACTGGACACAATTGGACGTCCAGGAGGTTTCTGAGTATCCTTATGGATCTTAGGTAATAAATAAATCACTGGTTTGATCGGCGCTGCCACCTTCAGAAATTCAGCTTCTTGTTTGCTTAGACGTCCACTTAGTTCATTTAACTTAATAAACTCCTCAGCTTTCAGTTTAATTTTATTTGTCGGATCATATGTTAATTTCTTATAATATACTGTATTGTCCAATTGCCGAAACATCTCATTTTCATATTCAGTCACATCCCATAATACAATTGCTCCACCCTTATCAGCTGGTTTTATAATAATCGTTGTATCATCTCTCAATTTTTTCAAGGCCAAATGTTCCTGAAAAGTTAAATTATATCTTACTTCTTTTAAAATTTTTTTCAACATCACGATCTACCAGTTCGGCAAATGTATTTACAGCATGGTGACTTAATGTAGGTGGGCAAGAAACACGTTTCTTTTTAAGCTGTTTTGACAGTACATTAGTAGTCATTTTATTATCCTGTTGAATCACACCAACATGATAACTATTTAGTGTAAAATCTTGGTTTCCAAAGAAACTTTTCAAATGAAGTTGTCTGTAAAGCTTAAACAAGTCAATCTTAGTTTGAAAAGTATTCACATTTTTGCTAGGTACAAACGATAAACCTTTCTGCAATACTGCTTCTTCATGACTTGTGTCTTTTAATAAGATTTACGATTGCCATTTGTTCTGTCTGTTCGATCGCCTGGGAGGGCCCGAATATTGCCATCTCCCTCTGTTTCTTCCACGTCCTCCTTGCCCTCTTTCCACGTCCTCTTCTAACCTTGTGCTTTCTCTGTATAGGGATGTATGGGACCCCGGAGTATCCCCTGGAAAAATAGAGGGCCGAAAATCCTGCCTTTGTTGGGCCACATTACTTTTACCAGATTCACTTTCTGGGGAGGACACAAAGCCATCCACTCCAAAATGGGACAGGTTTTTCTTATATTAGAAAGGTTCACGACAAGTTTTACTTTGCCAATTATAAACTTGCCCACGTGCATAGTCTCTGTCATCTCTTTCATGTTTTTGTAATTTGTATTCTTTCAACTCAGCCTGATATTTTAAAATACTGACATGAATTTTCTCAAACATAGCCTGAGTTTCTACTTGAGGAAACCCAGTCTTAAAGTCATTTTCCATTTTTTTAATCTGTTCTTCTACAAACGTAATATCTCTCCTTGCCTTTTTAATCAATGCTAAAATTAAATCATTGGATGCTTTATTCAGAATTCGTTCCCAATCTTGCATTAGTAACTTATCATCCAAACCATATGCTGGTGGTTTTTGTATTCGAAGTCCCCTAGGAATTTTTTTATCACGCCAGTATTGCGATAAGAAGAAAGCATGTAACTGATATCTAACAAGCTTCTTCTTTAAATTTTCCAAATCATTGCCATCTGGTCTCAAACCCATTGTGCTCAATGGGTTTGAGACCAGATGGCAATGATTTGGGCCCTCCCAGGCGATCGAACAGACAGAACAAATGGCAATCATAAATCTTACTAAAAGACACTTAACAAGTCATGAAGAAGCAGTATTGCAGAAAGGTTTATCGTTTGTACCTAGCAAAAATGTGAATCCAATACAGCATATTATAAGAAATTAACATATGATCCGACAAATGAAATTAAACTGAAAGCTGAGGAGTTTATTAAGTTAAATGAACTAAGTGGACGTCTAAGCAAACAAGAAGCTGAATTTCTGAAGGTGGCAGCGCCGATCAAACCGGTGATTTATTTATTACCTAAGATCCATAAGGATGCTCAGAAACCTCCTGGACGTCCAATTGTGTCCAGTATTGGGTCTTCCATGGAACCTTTATCGCAAATGGTTGACTGTTATCTAAAGCCATTAGTGAAATGTCTGTCATCTTTTGTATTGGACAGTGGTGATATGATTAGACAAATTGAAAATATGGTTGTTACTGCTGATGAATGGCTGGTTACTTTAAATATAGAGAGTCTATATTCGAATGTTCCACATGAGGGGGGGATACAGGCTATAAAGTTTTTTTCAGAAATGCAACCTGATATTATTTCAGATTTGGATTTGATTGTTGATATGGCAAACATGGTTTTAGTATCAAATTATTTTGCCTACAAGGATCAGTTTTACAAACAAAAGAAAGGGACAGCAATGGGCACTACTTTTGCCCCTAGTATTGCTTGTTTATATGTGGGTCAATGGGAGGTGGTTCATTTATATAAATGTGATGGTTTCAACAAAAATGTACAGTTTTGGAAACGTTACATTGACGATTGTTTTTTTATTTGGACATCTGACTTAGGAAGTTTACATGAGTTTGTGAGTTTGATTAATACTTTTGATTTGAATTTACGTTTTACTATGCATTTTGATTCTGTTAAGGTGCCATTTCTGGATTTACTTATGTACAAAGAAGGACATAAATTAGGGACAACATTATATAGGAAACCTATGAGCAAAAATACATTATTGCACTTTGAAAGCAGTCACCCGAGGAATTTAAAAGAAAACATACTGGGTGGCCAGATGTTGCGTTTAAAACGGATTTGCACTAATGAAAATTCCTTTAGGGAAAATGCTCAGATGACTGCTAGGCGTTTCAAAGCACGTGGATATGCTACTGAGTGCATTTATAAAGGAATGGAGAAAGCAGTTAAAAGTAATAGACAAGAATTGTTGAAAGTAAGAAATGAAAATGAGGAATCCCAAGGCTATATTTATTTTGTTACTGAGTTTTCAGATCAGGCAGCGGAAGTTTCGAGTGTTATTAAAAAGCATTGGAAAGTATTACAAGGAGATCCAGTGTTTAGAAAAGAAGTATACAAAAGACCGAAAATTACATATAGGAGGGGTAGAAATTTAAAGGATTTATTGGTGCACAGTGTGCAGAATCCGGAAAAAATAAATACAACTTGGATTCCTACCCTTCCGAAAGGTAATTATAATGTGGAAATTGTGCACAGTGTAACAATACCTATAACAGTAAATATTTTATACATCCTCACACAAACCAAAAGTTTGAAATAAACAAATTTATTAATTGTAGAAGCAGTGGGGTGGTATATATGCTCATGTGTCCATGTGGTTTAAATTATGTGGGACAAACAAAACGACAACTTCGGGAAAGAATTAGTGAGCATAAATCAGCCATTAGAAATAATGTTCCAACAAACACAATGGCACGACACTTTACGTCTGCTGGTCATGGTTCACCAGCTAATTTGAAATTTATTGGTATTGAAAGAATAAAGTTTGGAATTCGTGGGGGGGACTTGGTCAGAAAGTTAAATCAGAGAGAGTGTTTTTGGATATACAAGCTGGATACTTTGCAACCAAAAGGTTTGAATGAAGAACTGCTTCTGCACTGCTATTTATGAATCAAAGCCAATGGGGTTTCAGGTTGGGGCATTTATGAATATTCATGAGCTTCCTTTTGTTTTTATTGGGTGAAGGGTATTTAATATGCATGTTTTATATTATAAAATGGTGATGGATTGTGTTGACCAATCAGCTCTGAGGAAGGCTATTGCGAAACGCCAGCTGATTTCCGTACGCGCCATCACGATGTGGGCTGGTCTGCTCGGCTGTCCCGTCAATGGAGTGAGATGCATTGTTTGCGATATTAAAAGTTTTATTTATTTATTCCACCGGTATTGTCGCCGCACTCGCGCATATTGCTGTGTGAAAAGTTTTTACTGTGACCAGAATAAAAGTTGAAGACATGGTAAGCCGTGCCACTTATGCTTCTTTGTCACAAAGTTTTTCGGTCCGTGCACTCGGGTTGCTTTTTTGAAAGCGTGTTGGTTTGCAATGTTATCTCTGTGTCTGAAGTAGCACCTGGTCAAACTGTTCTCAGTTGGAGAGAACTTGAGCACCTCGAAGTCTCGTTTGTTTCATAGTCAGATAACTTGACATTATCCCATCGTTATCTCACACCACTGTACTGCCTATTAGGAATGCCTAGCATGAGGGCAGATGATGCCTATGCCTGGACATACACTTAAACCCATATGCTTAGGGTCTTCTTGACAGAAAAAGTCAGAGAAATTCTTACTTAAGGGGGAGGGCGGCAATTAGGCCTTGGATCTGGAGGCTGCACAGCCTAGGTCTTTCAGGCAGTAAAATGTTTCACAGCACATTCATGGTCTGCTGGGTATAGTAAGTGATTTTATTATTGTTTGCTTGCACGCATGTGCAAGAAACATAGTGCCATCATCCGAGTTTTCTGCGGTGTGTCACCTCCTCTTCCAATTCAGTCAGTGTGTTGGCAGGCGCGGCCCCTGTCCGCCAATGCATGCTGGAGCTGTCTATGACAAGCTCCAAAATGCAGTGGCATACAGTTGAAAGGGGGAGCTATGCTTCAGTGAGCAGCGATAAGATATCGCCTGCTCACGCGCAGCTCCCCCTACACACACACACACAGAAACGCACGCATGCATACTGCGTGCTGCCCCCCCCATGCACACATCTATAGCCGACGGCGGTGCCATAATCCCCCATCGGTGTGCTGCACTCCCCCAAAGCCTTCCAAATGCCATGCTGCGCCCACCCCAGTGTGGCAATCATTGAGAGCAGCCGACGGGTGCCCAACTCGCCGGCTACCACCTCGTCTCCCCTGAGCACAGGGTGCCACGCTAGAGCTCCACCCCAGCGTGGCAACAAATGCCACAGCCGACGGGTGCCCAACCCTGTCGGCTCCATGCCCCCAGCCGTAGCTCTGCCACGCTGGGAGCCCACAGCGTGGGCAAGCATCCCGCCGCCTTTTTTTTAAATACCTGAAAATTAAAATCGGTCCCACGGCGCTTCTCCTGCCCTCCCACAATCCGCACCCACCCACTGCGCACCCTGCCTCCCCCACACCTCCCTCACCCCATACTTACCTCCGGAGTCCGGCACGACGATCTTCGGTGGACCGGGAACACGTCTGCACTCTTCAAAGCCGACCGTGAACTGAGGAAATGCCGGTAAGCTGTATAATGGGCTAGATAGGGGTTTTCAACTTTGTTGCATATCTCAGGCATTTTTTGGAATTTTTGCACCAAATTTTCAACATAGGGTTTTTGGGACCCCTTCTCATGAATGCTGTCACTGTCATGGCATTATTCGGGCCCGGGTGATTTCGCAGTCACTGCGTGAAATCACCTTCGGGACCACTATGAAACGACACTGCCAGTGTTCATAAGGTGGGCTCTCAAGAAGCCTATTTTGAAAATTTGGTGGAAATATTCCCAAAAAATGACTGTTTTACGAGCGTGCGTTGTGCAGTTCCTATGCACTCTTGTAAGTTCGTGAATTTTCAATATTTTCACTCCAGATTTTCAACATTGCCATTTTACCACACCTTCTTATGAGTAGTACAGCTGTCATTTTTCACATCTCTCCCAAAACGTGCTTCCGCCCATGTAGCGCACAATGGCGCAGCCAGTGTGCGAAATCAATGTATGGGACAAATTAAGAAAATCACAGTGACACTGTCCATGAGCAGAGGTCTTAGAATGGCTATGTTGAAAATTTGGTGAAAAAATTCCTAACAATGACCATTTTATGAGCGTGCATTGTGCAGTTCCTATGCACGCTCGTAAGTTCACGAATTTTCAATATTTTCACTCCAGATTTTCAAAATTATGATTTTACCACACCTTCTTATGAGTAGTACAGCTGTCATTTTTCACATCTCACCCAAAACGTGTTTCTGCCTATGTAGCGCGCAGTTGGTGTGCGAAATCAATGTACGGGACAAATTAAGAAAATCACAGTGACACAGTTCATGAGCAGAGGTCTTAAAATGGCTATGTTGAAAATTTGGTGAAAAAAATCCTAAAAATGACTGTTTTACCAGCATGCGTTGCGCAGCTCCTATGCATGCTCATAAGTTTGCAAATTTAATATTTTCACTCCAGATTTTCAACATTGCCATTTTATTACACTTCCTTATGAACAGTACAGCTGCCAGTTTTCATATGCTGCCCAAAATGCGTTTTCGCACATGTAGCGCACAATGGTGCTGTTGGTGTGCAAAAGCAATGTTTGGGACAGATTAAGAAAATCACAGTTACACTGTTCATGAACAGAGGTCTTAAAATGGCTATGTTGAAAATCTGGTGACAAAAGTCCATAAAATGACTGTGTTATGAGTGAGCATTGCGCAGTTTCCATGCACCCTCGTAAGTTCATGACTTTGTAATATTTTAAGTCCAGATTTTCACCAGTGGCATTTTTCCACACTTTCTTATTTACAGTACAGCTGTCATTTTTCACAACATGGCCGAAGTGTGTTTTCACACTTTCAGCGCAGAGATGCGTGGTCGCTGTGGGAAATCATTGTTCGGGACAGATAAAGAAAATCACAGTGACACTGTTCATGATCGGAGGCACCAAAATGCCTGAGTTGACAATCTGCTGTAAAAAAATCCCCAACCTAATTATATTACGGGTGTGCGTTGCACAGTTTCTATGTACGCTCGTGACTTCACCATTTCTTTAAATATTTTTACTGCAGATTTGCAACATTGCCATTTTTTACACCTCCCCATGAACAGTACAGCTGTCATTTTTACATCCTGTTCGAATGTTTTGCACCGTGGTGCTAAATGCCGAAGTCGCTGTGCATAAGCAGCTGCTAACAAACTGATATTCCCCTGTTCATGAGATGGGGTCAAAAAAACATGTTGAACATTTGAGTGAAAATACCAAGAATGCCTGAGGTATTCGGGTTTCCAACCATAATGCCCAACCCTGTAGAGAATGACAGGCATCAGGGTGTGACTTGGGATTCTTGCCTGTAATGCTCATACCATTCCACACCCTGAAGCCAGTGAGAGGCATCGAGTATGCCTTGGACTCTTCGACCCCAAAGTTCACCCCATTCTCCTATATTGCATCCATCTCACCGTGATTCTAATGGAATCGGTGCGATAAGGGCCAAAGACCCTCAAGGAACACCGTGACACTTGTCAGTGTCTGCAGGGTGGGGTGTGGTGAAATGGCATGGTTGTTATGCCTGACGACCCAAAGGCACACCCCAATGCCTGTCACTGTCTGCAGGGTGGTGGTGGGGTTGGCTTCAGTTCAATACTTCAGTGCCATTCCTATTACGCAGCTCTGTTACTTCTACACTACCACTGCCAATGCCAGCAAGCAAACATTCGGCATTGACAAATGATTGTTTTACAGATAGATTTATAAACAGCAGAGGCACAGGGTAGTGATTCCAAAATTCCACTGTAATCCAAGCTCAGAATCCAAGCAGTGTTTAAACTAAAAGTTTGCAAACATATAGCCTTGGCTACTTGTTATCTGAACTTTTTAGCCAAATGGCAAAACTTAAGTTACAGCTAAACCTTTTTTAAAAAAAAACAGTCTTTGGATTTTGAGCTGCAGCCTGTGGGATTGGAACAGCAATCTGGCCACTTGAATTGGCGTTATACTTGGTTTAATACAGAAATGCTTAGAAAAGTGCTACCTGGCTGGTGGCAGCTTATATACTGCCAGGTCCAAGTAGAATGCTTTCTTTTTCTTGCTGCGCATGTCAGCCACGGATTTACACTGTTCCCAGGATACAGGAATATACCTTATTGTGGCCCCTCAATCCCCTTCCTTTCCAGATCCTACCCCTCTAACATCCTCCATGGTTCTTCCCTCCGTGGCAGGGGGCTCCAGGAGGAGGGCCATCCTCCCACCTGGGGCAATCCACTGTGTGCATTGGGATCCAGAATCAGTGGGCACTAGGACCTGAGGAGGTTTTGGGAGTCCAGGCTGTCATATAAATATAGACAGAGATATAGAGATACAGGGTATTAAATAGTTGGCATAGCATAGCAAAACGCTATGCAAAACTGGGGGTAATTCTAATCATTTCCAGAAATGTATAGCAGTAGACTGCTAATCATTTTTTTAAGGGAATGTGTGGCACAGTAGATAACATTTATGAAACTATGCATATTTAAAAATTTTGACAATCATTCTCTGCCAATTGCTATACACTATCGCAGCTGATTAGCACTTTCACGCTTAAAATTGCCAATCAATTTTTGCAGCTTATTTAATACCCTGAGATAGAGATAGGGATAGAAACTAGATCGAGAGAGAGAGAGAGAGAGAGAGAGAGATAAAGGTATAGATATAGATATATACAGACATAGATATAGACAGAGATAGAGATATAAACATAAACACAGATATAGACATAGATATATAGATACAGCAAAAAAGAAATTATGGAGCTGTGCTTCTAAACTTAAGCTACCAGTCTTGGTGCAAAAAACATCAGGCATCCAGTGGCAAAGCACAGGACCCCATGGATCCTAAATTCGTGTCACACATTTCAAAAAATACAGGCTTTTAAGTGATCAGTGAAAAAACAACCAACAACAATCCATGTGCTAGTTTGTTTATTGCAGTGTCTGACTTGCTCCATCAAACAGTCTAAATCCTACATTAAATTTAAGGTGGCAAACACAGTTTCAGTTCACCTTGAGTTCTTCCATCAGTTCTCCCACCACCGGGTAATAGCACGGCAATCAGACATGTGGTAGTGATGCATGGTCTGAGATCAACTGATATTTCAGAGTGTCCTCCTTAATCAGAGCTATTGGAGACAGACTGTCATTTGTGGGAACCGCTAGCTCTGAGGAGGAATTTACAACTATTTTTATCTATATCCATCATCAGAAAACCTCTGGTTCTCTTTTGTTGGACCATTGTATCATTGGTGATCTCATTCCTGTTCAGGGGTTGGAGAGGGCGAGAAGGGTAGTCCTGGCCTACAGGGCATTGTGCAAATAACGTTGGATTGATGCTATGAGAAGATGGCTGTACCCTCAGTGCAAATTCTCCACCCTGGTGGTGTACAAATAGGTTTTCATGGCACTGGCTGGGTAAATCTCCAGTGCTGAACTGGTATGCATTTTAGGTTTCCACATTTAACTGTTTCAATTGACGTTGTTTATAACTTTGTGCACTGTGAGATGTACACTACCTCTGTTGTGACCCTTTGCACGAGGGTCACTGGAGAAGTCAGTCAGTCCACACACTTGTATTGGATGGTTGGTGGCCAGTTACTTGATGAATGGGAACATTTACAAGTTGTTTTACAAGCATTCATAAGGAAGGGGTCGGGAGACTGAAATAAAGCTTTTACGCTCCTTTTATTCCAGAGCTGGTTAAGTCTTTGGTTACTGTTTTCTGTTTACTGATCTGTTTAATACTCATATTCACAAGACAGTAGTTCCAAAACAGACTGTTTTGTGATTATGAACTGACTTGATTAATCACTTGGCATTGGGAAAGGAAAGAGAAAAGGAAAGGAACAGGTCTCTGCTAAAATCTGACTATAAGTGCCACTTCCTAAAGAAGGATGGACTTCCCATTACTGACTGAGCTAAAAGATACAACAGCCAGCTGAGTGAGTGCTAAATGATTAGTGACTGGGTAGGTAAGAAGATGGAGAAAAGAAGATTGTAGAGAAAAGAATGGGGCAATGAGAGGAGGGCAGGAATGAGGAAAGACGGATGGTCAAGGTCTTAATGGAGCATAGCTGTATATTATCACATAAAGTGAATAGAAGTATGTAGAGGGACAGAATAGAAGTGATTTTTTTATTTCAAACTATAAACTCTTGGTGATGTAGAGCTTGTCTGTAGTCTTCACACAGGAGTGTGGTATGGTTATTTATGGAACACATGCAAACAGATGGGAGAAAGAAGTAAGTGCCTCAGCTGTGACTTGAACGCAGGCCTCCTGGAATACTGTTCCAATTGCGCTAACCAGCTGCGTCACTGAGACAAATGGAATCTGGGCTGTCCCTGCACTTTCTCACCTCTGTTTGTATGTGATCCATTCCGTAAATACGCACACCGCACTCCTGTGTGATTGTTAAAAGTAAATATTTGTGTTGCCATTGGGTTGTGCATTTGAGAAAGAGTAATGTGATATCGAACAGCCCTGGTTCCTTCCAGTTGTCTAAGTGGCACAGCTGGTTAGCACAATCTGAATGATATTCAGGGCAGCGTGGGTTCAAGTCCCAGCTGAGGCACTAACTTCTTTCTCACCTATGCTTGTCTGTGGTTTGTCAGCCATTTAGATATGGGGGACAATGGTGATGTGGGACTTGACAGGAGACTCAACACTCTGATCTGGGGAGCACTTGTGATAAGGGCCATAAAAGTCACATATCTGGGGAAGTTGGAACTACACTGTGAGGCTTTTCATTCACACCAATGTGTGGCCACTGGTTATATGTGGCTTGTCTGTCACGGTAGGGCATACTGTATGGGGCACTACTAATGTGTGACTTGTCAGTTGCTAACTGTGGTTATCTGCTTTTGTTGAAAAAGAAAGTTACAGCTCCCAAACCGTTGGTTTAAAATCCTAAAGCTGCTATACTGGTAAGATGCATCACAAAAGGTTTTGCTACCAGATTAAGCTGAAATGTGCTTAGGTATTAAGAAAAGCTTCATTTGCATAACAGGGCAGTAGGATGCATCTTCATTTTTGCTTAGCAACCTCTACCACCCCCTACTGTATGCCAGAGGGTTTTTGACAGTACACGTTACATGTGTTTTATTAAAATGTCACCCACTTTGCACAGACCAGGTATAGGACTGGAAAAGATATCCCTGGCCTGTGGGAATTGGGTGGCATTTTAATAAAACAGCAGACAATATTTTTGACAAATTCATTTTACCTGAGGAAGGATTTGGGTAGACTGCAGAAAAAGTCTTCAGGTGAGTGACACCGCTAGTGTCTGCAATACTTACTGGGGAGTGGGTCAAGGTGGGTGAGGGACACCATCAGAAGCTCTGCCAGTTTCTGGGGAGGGAGCATGGTAAGTAAGTGACAACACCACCACTTGCTAGGCAGTAGGTCAAGGTGGTGAGTAACAAATAGGCAAATTTGGGTAATGTGCTAGCACTGAACTGGTGTTTGCTATGCTGTGCTATCTCATCAGACCTCTCCCCCACAAATGCACCACACAGCACAAAAAACACAAAGCTCCTGGGGACCTTGGTGGCCCTGAGCCCCCCGCCCAGTTTTTTAGCTCCCCCCGGGAAAAATAAAAGTCGGCTCCTATGTTTGAGGGAGGAACTGTGGAGGTTAGGGAGGAGTCTAAGTGGCAGGGCAGATGAGTATGGTAGGCATCCTGGCTGGGGGGGGGATAGGAGATGGCAAGGGGAGATGGGGGAAGAACAACTAGGGACTGAAACTGACCCCAGTATCAGAGACACTAGCAGAAAAGAGAGGAGAAGGGAGGGGGTGCCCGAGGTGAGTGAGGAGGCCTCTTGATGGGGCAGGAAGAGACCACGAGGAGTACCAGGGGAGACAGCAGATGGCTGTGGGTAGGGAGGGACCGGGGGCATGGAGAGGAACAAGTAGGAGGGGGAACCGATCAGGCAGAAGAGATGTAGGAGGGTATTGACTAGGACTAGATTTGAGCCTCTGCTATTGGGGGGGGAGCAGGAACATACTGAAGGGGGGAGGACAAGCGGGGCATGAGAGGGATGGCAACAGGTAGGGGAAGAGATAGCAAGGACGAAAGGGTGGAAGCGGGGCTGGTAAGGAAGGAGGTGGGTGACTGGAGGAGAGAAGGCTATGGGAAAGGGAAGGATGGGAGGCTCATCACTATCGGAGTGGAAGGGGAGGGAATGGGGGCTCTAAATTGACAACAACGGTGATAGAAGAGGAGTTGGAAATTAGCAGGGGAGAACGGGGGGGTCAACATGGGAATCCCGGTAGGAAATAGTCAGGCTGGGAAGGGGTTCAAGGGGGATGGGAGGAATAAAGCAGAGAAAAGGGGTGAGGCAGAAGTATGGGGTGCAGATACAGAAGTCACATAGGGTGCAGCTGGCGTGGATAAGGGGCAGGGAAGAATGAATACTGGGGTGATGGAAGGGGCATTAGAAGGAAAGGGGTAAGGGATGGGGGGTACTTGTCCTGGGGGATTCTATACTAAATGGGGTGAGATGGGGCAGAAGGGGGGAAAGGCACAGCCGTATTTGGGTTGAAGCAATCTCTGGATTGACTGCAGGAGGGGCAGAAACTGCTCAAAGGTGCAGCAAGGGGGAGGAAGAAACCTCATTTACTGTTGCATGAGGGTACAAACGACTTGGTGGGGAGACTGTGGAAGTAGTGAAGGGAGGTTCTAGGAGCTAGGCAGGCAGTGTGAGAGCATGGGGAAGTCTGTGGCATTCTCGGAGGTACTCCCGGTACCATGTGCAAGCCTGGGGAGGAAGGGTAGGATCGAGGACTTCAACGAGTGGCTGAGGGATTGGTGCCACACCAAAAATTATGGGTTAGTGACTAACTGGGGTAGGGTCTGGGAGAATAGTGACTTGTACACGGTGGACAGGCAGCTACCCCTTGAGCAGGGAGGGGATGGCAATATTAAAGGCTGAATTAGAAGGGTATATCTCTACTAAGGTGGATTTAAACTAGTGTGGGGGGTGGCCAAAAGACTGAGGTTGGTAAAAAGGTCTGGACAGGGAGCCTAATGAGCTCACCCTCCTAGATATAGGTAAAGGCAGAGGCATAGTAACCCTGGGAGGGGGCGGGGAGAGTGGACTGACTGCAATACAGAAGGTACCACCACCCAATAAGAATAATGAAGAGAAAGAGTGCAGGCTACTGTGAGGAGGGACACTGGCCAAGGAGAACAGTGAGGATAAGGAGAGGTACGGGTGGAATGTGGTCTCTCTCAACACAAGATGCCTGGGGAACGAAATTGCAGAGCTTCAGGTGCTCCTTTTGGAGGGGATGGTGGACACTGCTGCAGTGACAGAGACTTGAGCCACAGAGTACCATGATTGGGACTCAGCAATCCTGAGATACAGGATATACAGTAAGGACTGTGGGGTTGGAAGGGGTGGTTGCACTCTGTGTGAGGGAAGGGATCAAATGCATAATGGACGAGGGAGAAGAGGAGAGGAGAGGACAGAGGTGCTTTGGGTGCAACTCCTGGATTCCAAGGGCTGAAAGCTGAGGCTAAGAGTGGTGTACAGACCACCAGCCCAATTTGGGGAACTGGATGGGGAGTTGGCAGAGGGTCTGTAGAAGGGGGAGTGTGCTGATAGTGGGGGATTTTAACCTAGCAGGGGTTGACTGGAGCACTCCAGCCACTAGCAGTACCAGGGAGCAGGTGCTCATTGATGCATTCCAGGATGGCCTTCTGATGTAATTGGTAAGCAGGCCTACAAGGCTTGGTAGCACTCTCAACCTAGTATTGGCAAATGGGGAGGCAGTAAGGGTGGAGGACCCACTAGCGTGTAGCAACCACCGAAACAGTGTGGCTTGTTCTCGCACTGTACAGGGAGACAGGAGGCACAGGCACTAAGGTGGTGGACTTTGGAGGATGGGAGCAATACTGTGAGGGAGACTCCAGGATATAAGGCCGGGGATGGATGCAGAACAAAAGTGGGGAGTCATAAAGGTTGGGCTAACAGAGGCCACAGTAGCCTGCAGCAGGGCCAGAAGTAAGAAGAACAGAGGCAAGAAACCATGCTGGCTGTAAAAAGAAGTGCTGCATGGGGTGAGGACATAAAGAGCTGCATACTGGAAGTACAGAAGAACAGTGAAGGGAGAGGATAAGGAGGTTTATGGGAGTTGATCAAGGGAGGTGGCCAGGAGGGTGAAAAAAGCTAAGGCCTCCAGGGAATTAAGGTTAGCACAGGGCATAAAGGGAAGGGAAAAGGACTTTATAAGGTATGTCAGGGAAAAGAGGAAGTACAAGGTACATATTGTGAGGATAAAGCAGGGAGCGGATTGGGTGGAAAAGGTGGAGGAACAAGTGGAAATTCTAAATGAGTTCTTCTGCTCCATTTTCACTAAGGAGAGGGATTGTCCACTACCAGCATGGGCTGGGGGGTGGGGAAAGGGGGAAGGAGGTGACGGACAAAGTGATCACAGGGACTAGGGTGCTAGAGGGGCTGAGGGCAGTAACCATGGACAAGGCACCAGGTCCCGATAACATCCACCCCAGGATACTGAGGGAGATGGTGGAGCTGTTGGCTGAGCAACTGGCAGATCTGTTCAACACCTCCCTGGAAGTGGGGTGTGTGCCTCAGGACTGGAGGGTGGACCATGTGGTGCCCATACACAGCAGTGGGCCTAGGGAGGAGCCAAGAAATTATTGGATGGTCAGTCTCATGTCCATGGTGGCTAAGCTTATGGAGACGATACTGAAACAGAGGCTGGTGGCATTCCTAGAGAGTAATAACCTCCAAGATGGGTGGCAGCACAGGTTCATCTCAGTTAGGTCTTGTCAAACCAGCCTAACAGAGTATTATGACTGAGTGACAAGGGAGTTGGACAGGGACCACGCAGTACATGTCCTGTACTTGGACTTCAGTAAGGCCTTTGAAACAGTGCCTCATGGGAGACTGGGGGGAAGGTGACAGCAGTGAGGATGGGAAAAAAGCTGACTAAATGGATAGAGACCTGGTTACAGGGGAGGGTGCAGAGGGTGGTGGTGGTGGGGGAGCTCTCGGCACCTAGAGCAGTGACAAGCAGGGTGCTGCAGGGGTCAGTGCTGGGCCTAGTGCTATTTGGGCTCTTTATCTCTGATAATGCACATGGAGTGGGGGAAAGGGTTAGTCTGTTCATAGATTATACCAAATTGGGGTGGTGGTGGACAAAGAGGACGGATGGGAAAAACTGCAGGGGGATGTAACCAAACTAAAGATATGGTCAGTGGAGTGGCAGCTAAGATTCAATGCAAACAAGTGTAAGGTGATGTACTTCGGGTCTAAGAACCAGAAGAGGGACTATTGTTGGGGGGGGGGTGAGGTTGGAGATCACAGAGGAGGAGAAGGACCTAGGGGTGTTGGTAACTGGGAGCATGAACAACTCAGCCCAGTGTAGGAGAGCAGCAGCAAAAGCAAACAGGATGCTGGGGTGTATCACAAGGGGGTTCTCATCCAGACACAGGCATGTGATCCTATCTCTCTACAGATCATTGGTCAGACCGCACCTGCAGTACTGTGTGCAATACTGGAGGCCATACCTACGGAGAGATATAAAGTTACTGGTGGGGGTGCAAAGGAGGGCAACAAAAATGTTAAAGGGGATGGAAGAAAAGGAATATGAAGTTAGGCTGAACGAGCTGAACATGTACACACTGGAGGAGAGGAGGGATGGGGGGATATGATTCAAACATTGAAATACCTGAGCAAGTAAATAAACCCAGCACTGAGGGGATGTTTAAACTGAGGAGTGGAAGAGAGACAAGGGGGCACAGACTAAGGTTGGAAGGGGATGTTTCAAGAGGGAAATGAGGAGGCACTACTTCACTGAGAGGGTGGTGTCTAGTTGGAATTTGCTGCCAGAGGCGGTGGTAGCATGTAAGACAGTCAATAGCTTTAAGAAGGACTGGGATAATGCAAGAAGAAGAGTCAGAGGGGCAGGGGCTGGGACAAGTGGGGGAGAAACTGAGGGTGAAGACGCTGGGGCAGCTGCAATCTAGGGTGCTAGGTACACACTCAGGCAGATTTAGATAGACCAATTGGTCTATTCTGCTGGCAGATTCGTATGTTCGTATGTATGTTCATATGTAAAATCACAGTGACTCTGTTCATGAGCAGAGGTCCTAAAATACCTATGTTGAAAATTTGGTGACAAACGTCCATAAAATAACTGTTTCAAGCATGTGTTGTGCAGTTTCCATGCACCCTCGTAACTTCGCAAATTTGTAGTATTTTCACTCCAGATTTCCAACATTGCCATTTTTTCAGAACTCCTTATGAACAATACAGCAGTCATTTTTTACATCCTGCCCGAAATGTGCATTTACACATCTGGCACAGAATAGCGCGGTTGCTGTGGGAAATCAATGTTCGGGCCAGATTAAGAAAATCATACTGACAGTGTTCATGAGCAGAGGTCACAAAATGCCTATGTTGAAAATTTGGTGAAATAATTCCACTAAATGACAATGTTACGTGCATGCGTTGCGCAGTTTCCAAGTATGCTTGGAAGTTCTAGCATTTTTAATATTTTCACTACCGATTTTCAACACTGCCATCTCTTCACACCTCCCTATGAATGGTGCAGCTGTCATTCTTCACATCCTACCTGATCTGTGTTTTCGTACATCTGGCGCACAATGGCACAGTCGCTGTGGGAACTCAAAATCTGGGACACATTGACAAACCCACAGTGCCACTGTTCATGAGAAGAGGTCCCAAATGCTTTCATGTGGTGGGAGTCACAAAAAGGCCATGCTGAAAATGTTTAGTGCAAATACCAGCAAACACCCGGGGTGTTAGGGTTTCTAACCATAATGTCCCACCCTGTACAGACTGACAGGCAACAGGGGTGTGCCTTTGGATTGCCAACTGTAATGTTCATGCCATTCCACCCCTACCCTGCTGTCAGTGACAGGCATCGAGGTGTGCCTTGGACTCTTCGGCCCCAGAGTTCATCCCATTCTCCTATATTGTACCCATTTCAGCCTATGTCCTTATGGAGTGGGGTGACTATAAGGCCAAACACTCCAGGGCACACCTCAACACTTGTCAGTGTCTGCAGGATAGGGTGAGGTGAAATGGCATGAATGTTATAGACAACAACCCAAACGCATACCCTGATGCCTGTCTGTCTCTGCAGGTTGGAGGTGGGGTTGGCGTGAAGTTCAGTACTTCACTGCCATTCCTACTCTGCATCTAACTCCTGCATTTCCAATGCTAATATCAGCAAGCAAACATTCAGCATTGACAAATGCTTGTTTTCTTTGCCCCACTGTCCTCCTCTCCTCTTCCTCCAGTGGCTACTCTCTCCCTCAGGGGGGCCTTCCTAAGGTACTTTTAGCCTAAGGGAATTGTTCCCATGGCACCTCTAGGGGTGGAACCTTCTTCAAGGGTTCCTTTCCTTCGGCACCCCTACAGAGTAGTATTTACTGTGGAATAGAGAGGAGAACAGCCACAAAGGTTTATCAACAAGTCACACAAGCATAACACTACACTAAATTGCATAAGCCTATTGATTGCCTCTAGCGCCAGCAGGCTACAAAAATCTTGTTCCTGCAATGCTTCCTCAAGTATTACATTTGTCTCTGTATCAGAACTCAGGGGGGATTGGTGGAGGGGGGGAGGAGAAGAGTCCTCTAACCCTGCAATTAACCTTATCAAATCATTGTCAACCACAATGGCCCTGGAATCATCTGATGAATGGATAAGAGTTTCAGTTACAGGAACATCTAGAAATGCCATATTATCACCAAGTTGTGAAATACTCATACAGGCGCATTTTCCTAAAAAATTTGAATAAGTCCACGTGTATGGTAAATTTATCTGATGAAACCTGTGGAATGGAGTTCAGGCCTTTTCTGAGTACTGAAGTTTGTGTTGCAGTCAAAGTTACCTTAGAAAGAATAAGTATTTCATTTTGTTCTGAGCTGCACTCCTCAGGTTTCTTCTTTCTTCTGCCTTTTCTGCCCTTTCTCGTTTTTCCTTTTTCTCTTCTTATTGTTGCTGTTTTTTGCTGTTGCTGTCCCTTCTGTTTCCCCTTGTTCTTGACACCTCCTGAGACTTCTTTGTCTAAAAATACACTCTTCATCTAGTTTAGAAATCATTTCTCCAGAATCAGATTTGTTCTCTTCTTGTTCACTCAGATCTCTTTCTTGGATTGTAACCTTTTTGACCCTGTTTCCAGACTGTGACCTCCCTCTGCTGGTGGATCTTGGATTCGTTTGCCAGGATAAGATGTTACCTAGCAAATAATCCTCATTGCCCCTTTTAACTTTCTTCTGTTTTCTGGTAATTTGTTAATTCGTATCTGTCAAGCTCGATTTTGAGGTTTGAATCCAGTTCCTTAAAAAGAAGATTGTTTTGAAATTTTCTAATTTCTGATTTTAACTCTTGAATCTCGTCTTTTTATATTTATCAGTGTCGTCCTCAATTATTAATTTAATAAATGTGTTTGTGCATGTTTCTGCTGCCTGAATCCAGTGTTCCTTTCTGGTAAAATTATCCAGCCCACAAGAAGGTACCTTGCCAATTCTCAAGCCTCTTGGTGCTTGTCTACATTCAAGGTAGGTTTCTAAAGTACTTATATAATAAACGAGACAGAGTTCATGAAAGCAAAGTCTCTCTAATTTCAGAAATAATTGTTTCCAGTCACTGTTGTAATCAGTACTTGATGTCAGAGTTTACAATCTTGTCACAAACTGTTTCTTTTCTTGTAGAAAGATCTGCAATGGCTGTGAGGCAGACTGGGATTTCCAAAGAGGTGGAAGTTGTACTTTCCTGTTGCTGCCCCTGAGAACGCATGCTCATATAATCCAGAAAAACAGTAACCTCCAAATAATTTTTGGGAATGCTGTTGCCATACAAAACACCGCCCACAGTATATGGAGACAAGAGTGCCTTTTCACGCCATGTGGATTCCACTTATCAGCATGGCTGCCTGATAGCCACGGCCACGTACTAAAAGTGAGAGACATGCAGTCCAAAAGTAAAGGTGTGCTCTAACAGAAATAGGAATCCCAGTGCTGGGCTGGAGCTGCTAACTCCTGCTTATATGAAAGCCAGACCACAGAATGGCCGGCACTCAAGTGCGAAATCAATGAGAACCCACTTTTTAATTTGAAATACAGTAAGCATTTTTTTATCTCCGAAATCCAGAGTACATACATACACATTGAAGATGGGCTGGTGAAAAAGTGCTAGACACCCAGCCCTTCCACATCAAGTGTCTGTCAGGGGTGAAGTCTAAGTGGCAGGTTGACCATTTTAATACCACAGTTCACAATACAAAAGAACTGTTCACAACTGAAATAACTCTGTGAGCTATGGTTCAGGTCAACAAAAAAGTGGAGCTGTCAGGTGGCTATATGATAGCACACAGTTAAAGTGCAAACATATTTGATATGTGAAAATGATTTCAAAACTGCAATTCTGATGCCATACATACAAAGAATTATGACTTCACAAGGTACAAGAATGTGAATACAAGACAGGTACTAAGTAGCAAACTCCCAAACATAAACTCCAACTGTTTTTTCAGTAAATACTAGGGGCGAGATATTCAGAAGGGTTGCGCCCGGTGCGACATTCAAAGGGGGATTGAGCCTGGCAAAAATCCTGATGCTCCGGAGCACATCAGTAATGTATGTGGCACAGGTGGGGGGGCGTGCCCATGCATACTCCGCACATCCCGATATTCAGCCCAGGATGTGCTGAGCCCATGCATGCACAACCCCTACCTGCGCTGCACACAGGTGAGCCTAAAAAAAAAAAAAAAGCAACAGCTGGCCACCCACAGGTGAGCTGCTGTATTGTAGGGCGCAACACGGCAGCTTCCACCTGTGGGTGGCCACCCGAGCTCCGGCTGCACCTTCATGATGGCGCCCCCCATGCCCGATCGTGGGCATACATAGAAAAATAATAGTCCCATATCCCTAGTGGTCCAGTGACTGCTCGCAGCCTGATCGCAGGCATATGTAGAAATAATTAACAGTCCTATATCCCTGGTGGTTGAGTGGACTGCTTGCAGCCTGATCGCAGACATAAGTATGTTTTAAACAATTAACACTATCCCTGGTGGTCCAGTGGACTGCTCTCAGCCCAATCGCAAGCATCAGCAATAAATAATTACACACCCATCCAACCCTGGTGGTCCAGTGGTACCCCCCCACCTGCCCTGCTCCCCCCGGTCAGCAGTGGGCGGCAGCTCCCCACCTGCTAGCTTCCCCACCGCCTGCCGACTAACTCCATACGGTAGGGCTGTACACCCATTGGTCCACATCGTGAGCCAATGGGCATGCAGCCCGTACCATACTACACAGTCCAGGTATGTGAATGGATCTATTCACATATCTGGACATAATAATGCTGCTTATGGCTGCCCGCCATTGGCTCATGATGTGGACCAATAGGCGAGCAGACCTACCCGACGGAGTCAGTCGGCGCGGCAGCGGGCGGCGGGCGGCATGTGGTGGGGAGTTGCCGCCGCTGACCAGGGTGGGAGGCGGGGCTGTGGGGCGCAGTGGGCGGTTGGGGAGGGGGTACCACTGGACCACCAGGGTTGGATTGGTGTGTAATTATTTAATACTGATGCCCGCAATCGGGCTGCAAGAGGCCCACTGGACCACCAGGGATATAGGACTAATATGTTCCTACATATGCCCGCGATCAGGCTGCAAGCAGTCCACTGGACCACCAGGGATAGTGTTAACTGTTTTAAACATACTTATGCCCATGTTTGAGCTGCAGACGGTCCACTAGACCACCAGGAATGGAGTTAACTGTTTAAAAGATACTTATACTCGCGATCAGGCTGCAAGCGGTCCACTGGACCACCAGGGATATTGGACGTGTTCTTCAATTTACACACGGCCATTGAGGCACTTTGCTGTGATGTGCAGGGGGCATCGGTCCCCGATGGCTGCAGCCTGGCAGGGCGCCAGGTGCAAGTTGCCGGGGATTGGCGCACCTGCATGCAAAAGGGGCCATAATGACATGCAAATGTACCCATTTGCACCTTGCATATATTATGACCCCATTTGCATGTGCATTTTTGAATATCACGGTGGTTGCACCTATCGCAATGGCACTTGCACTCACGTATCTCCCTGCTCCACTCTGGCCACTTGCACTGGTGCCGTGCCACTGTGCCATGCGCACTGCAGGTGGCCAAGGAACAATATTCAGCGATGCTGTGCCATGGCGCAGCTCCATTGAATATCACCCTGTCAATGCCCCTGTGCATCCAAGTTGCACTGCACCCAGGTTTGCGCCACAGCCTGGCGCAGTTTGAATATCCTGCCCTAGGTGTTTAAAGGGGAAGTACTGGGATACAGCCATCCATTTGATCCTTTGAAACAAAATTATTTGCTGACTTAAAATGAATGCTATGTATGCAAACCTGCCTATGCTGACTGTAGCAACAGATGAAAATAGTTAAAAAGACAGAAAGAACAATATAAAACTAGAAGTCAGCATTAATGGTGGAACTGCGATCTCTCCATATGTCAATCTCAAAGGTTCCAAAGAGGCTACTGTGGAGGATCAGCTGGACCTAGTAATGTCAAATATGATCTGAAAAAGAGAGAAAACAGAGAGATATTAATAATGGCTGAAAGGCAGCCTGGTGGGATTACTGGCAGGATGGATGGTGGTGGTGGGGGTGCTGGCTGGTTGACACAGTCTCCGAAGATTTTACACAGTGTCTGTGGGCAAGGCACTACATATGAGCAAAGAGGGCACAGATGCAGTGAGCCACAGTCAACATTGACTTGATTTCAAAATGTGATAGAAACTTCTGTACTACTAGATTGAGACAGTGTGCCATGCCTGAAACCCAGAGAAACCCACCATCGCTGATGCATTTCACCACATTAGAGCCATTAAAGCTTGCAGTGAAACCCGCTTTCAGGGAATGTGAGTGCAGCCACTCATCAGTTTCAGTCAGAGACTCCTTTACAAAGGCTCCATGTCGAGAGATTACAGAATAATTACTTAAAACAATATACATAGAATAGAAATAGATAAATAGTTACAATGATTGTTGTTGGAAACTAAAACAGAGAAAAAAATCTTAGGCCACTGGAGCAGCCAGAAGAGCCTAGGTGAGAGCTTATAACTATCAGAGTGTCATTTGCAGCAAGACCAGCATAGAGATTGGTCCTTTGTGCAAGAGCATGGCCTAGCGGGAGTTACACTGCCCATTGCCAGCATGGCATGGTAGTGAATACCCAGAATGTTGCTACAAGCGCAGTTGAGCTTTGTACAGTTTTTTGCCCATTCCAGCATCAAATACTGCCCTTGGTACCTGTGCACAATGGACTGTAATACATTAATATGAGCTCCCAGCTGTTTGGCCACTGGTCTGCATATCCATACTAAGTTGTATGTACTGTGATGCTGAATGCTGCATGGCATGCATTACTGTATATGTCACAGTCCTATAAAGTTCCAGAATGGCACAGGTGGAGAAACAGGTTCACCATGGACTCTGATATTTTGGACAAGCACACACCATCAACCTGTGAAATCCTGCATCCTCCACGAAAGAAAACGGTAGTAGATCAATTGCCAGCATTTCGTCAGTTGCTGGTTCACATGCAACATCAAGATTGGATGGGTATTTGGTATGACCTTCAAAAATGCTGTGTAATGTAGGCTGTACCTTTCGGTGTATTGGACTTAGGAGACCAAAAAGCTGGGCTCTGCACACTAAAGTCATGGCTGGTAGGGTAGATTTTGATTTGGGGGGGTGTCAAAGATACTAAACAAATGAATTACATGATTTTTGATGTTTTAGGGACTGGGGTTGATGTGCTTTGCTGACTCTGGCTGCTAATACTGAAACCACCACTGCTACTCTTCCCATTACAATACAATCCCACCGACTCTGACTCCTCATCTCTTCTGTGGTCACTTCTGACTCCACCAGGACTATAACCATGCCACTTTGGGATGCCTTGCACTATGAGGTGGTAAGGGAGAAGGTTCCCCTGCACCAGCTTCCCTGTGGTACTGGGTCCAGTGTAACAGGTGCTTGGACTTGAGGTGTGTGTGTGTTGCCCACCACTGCCTAGCTAAGCTACCCTTTCTCCCACAGCTCACATGTGTTTGACATAGCTGGAGGACATCCACTGTTTCATCAGCCAGGTCCAGAAGGTAAAAATCTCAAACTAGGATTCTGTAGTCCTTGTTTTTATATGGCAGTGGACCGGATACTGGCATATTGCAGGAGTGGAAAAGGGTGTTTTGGGGTATGATTCATACAATGCTACAACAGTAGATGACATATGCTCTTTATTAGTATTGGCTCAAGGCAAGGGGTCATAATGTCAAAAGACATTATGCCGCATGCAAAAATCGCGCTGCCAATGCAGCGCAATTTTACATGCAACATAAGTCCTTTTGTGGGAGACTCTGCACCCTGCACCCCATTACAGGGGTTATGCCTCCAAACCTCCCCAATAATGATTCTCAACTTGGGGGGGGGGGGCTTCACACAAAAATCGCACAAAGTCTGAAAAAAAATTAAATGTTCTGGGAACTGGATTCAAACCCAGTCTTAGACACAGCACCTGGGTTCCTTGCTGCAATAGCTCTGTCCATTGAGCCACAGCAGCTGCTTGGCAGAACCCTGTCCCAGCAGAGGTCTTAGCCTCTGCCTGGGACAGCGAGAGGGTGCAATACCACGTACAGCAGCATTCACAGTATTGCACCACTTTCCCTGCAGCACTATTTCAGATTAGTGCCACTGTCAGACGCTTAATAACATGTGACTTATGTGACTTATGTTGGCTCAACAGTGTCAACAGCTAGAGGACTGGGGGCTTTGGTAATTCATAGAGCGTCCAGATCATCATCCCCATCCCCACCTAGGTTGATAACCTCCTGAGATCTGTCTATCTCCTCATCTCCACTTTCTCCACCCTGTAGTTCCTCCTCACCATCTGATTCTCTGCATGATGAAACAGATTTTCCACATCAGACTGAGTCAAGCTCAAGCTCATCAACACTAGTTTTGGGAACATCAGCCACCTCACCATCCTCAACCACATTCCCAGAGCAAGACATTTTTGTGGTTCTTTGACTTCTCCTATTGTTGCTGCCTCCACCACCAGCAGTGCCAGCACCAGCACTCACCAGCATTGATGCCACAGATGTTGCTGAGAAAAAGTTGGCCACACTAATGCCCCCAACACTTGTACCAGCTACTCCTTTTTGAGTACTGGCTGCAGTACTGGCCCCTGGTGAACCTTCAGCAAAGTAGTACGGCACCCTTCTGAACCAGAGAAAGTATGTTCTGCTTTGTAACATTGCCATTGCGAGCAACTCCTACTTTACCAGGGTGTCTCCTTATGGGCATTTTGTTACATGTGTTGATTTGGGAACACAACACAGCACTTTACTGAGCTAACTAACAGTACTGTAGCTACACAGACAGTAAGCAACACCACCAAAAATACATACATTTTTTTTAAGCAAGCAATACACAACAGGGATTCAGGGACTAAGTGGAGACATGCAGCAATTCAAGTAATTATAAAGACACTACTGTCAACATAAAACCTTTGACTTCAGTCACTAAACAAAATAAATGAAATCAACATATTCAAATCATAGTGGCAAAAATAATTCAGTAAAACACACCAAACTGTTTTGCAGAACAAAAATTACAAACCACAGAAAACAAGAACAATAATTCAGACAGAACACTGACTAAAACAGCACTATTGCTCTTCATGCAGAAGAGGCTGCGTTTTGCTTGCTGCTACCTAGATGACACAGTTCCCCTCCTCCACAGCAGGGATTTATTTAACTCTAAAAATTGATTAGCGTTTTGCTCATAAAAGTGTTAAATCTTTGTAAAAATGCATAGCTCTTGCCTCACTGTGTTTAACAATCACAGCGCTTCTAGAACATCTATATAAATACTTTCTGTACAGTTAGTATAGTCCCCCCCAAAAAAATGCTAATCAATTATTTAAAACCCTGCACAGCACTGCTTCACTACACACAATAAACAAAATGAAACGACAACTTTAAAGTAACTAAATCAGAAAAAAAATAGCAAAATTATCTGATAGTCTAGAGGCACAAGGCACACTAGACACTTTTGGAAGAGAGCTGATTAAAAACATAGTGGGCAGGATTTTTGAAAGCCATAGATTACTGCAAGACCTGGTGCACCAATGATACCACGCATGGGGCTTGCGGCAATCTAATGGGATTTAATATCCTGTTGCGACAAACGCTACAAGCTAGAACAATTTTTTTCAGGTCTAACTTGTGGCAATTCTGGGGGCTCTTTTAATGGAGCTTGCACCAGATATATTGTGCAAGCTGTTGTAAATTGTGACAACTGTCGCAACTGTGCCTGAGATTGTAAAATCGGATGCAGTTGCAATGACGGGTTTGGCTCACTACCAAAACCTCAGTGCTGTGGCGCAGGGCTTGGAGCAAGCCTGGCACCACACTTTGAAAAGCCAGCCCTGTGTGTTTAAAATAGAGATTCAGAGCAGAAGTTAACTCCAACTCTGTATTCATAAGGCGGCACTGAATTCACCCTAAGCATGGCAATGCAGTTCATTGCAGCACCATGTAACCTCCAATCCCATGGATCCTTGCAAACTTCTCCTTGGGGGAACAGTTCACAGGTGAAGTTATCAAATTTGCCATATGCAAAGTTTTAACTGCAACGTGAAGTTGAAGTAAGCATCGTGGACTAAATTCACAAATTTCTCTGCTAAGTAAAGTTTTCTAACTTCACCTGCCACTATATATGAATTTGTAAGCAGTTCCAGGAGTTCCTTATCTACGAATGGGCAATATTGCACTACCTTTATTACATAGTTCCTAGCAGTTTGTTTGCGGTAACCAAGAGAGGTGGATTGCAGTAGGCCTTTAAATCCAGATAGAGTAGTACCAAGCTCTTCTTTTATAACATTAATCCAGTACTATTCTTACAGAAGTCAGCTTTGTCCTTGCCCTTCAGACCTAATGGAGATGCTTTTTCATTGGGAAACATTTATTTTATTTATTTAGTTTTGGTTTACCGGGTAAGGTGCACTAGCCATAGAGATGACTATTGTCAGGCATGACCCAGGAGGTTACAGGCTACAACAGTACAGAGATACAACAATAGGAAGTTACAGCAAGGTGTATACGAAGGTGGTCTGCGTCAATTTTATACAGTTCAAATTATAAACAGGTTTTTAGTGGGTAGGACACAAGGTGGTAAAACAATATTGGCAATCGGATGATACAGTTATGACAGTAGGCCAAAACAGTGTTATTACAGAGTACAGGGAGTATATAAGAGATACATGGGTATAACAACAAAATAAGAAAATAGCCAAACAGCAGATATAACCCTACAAGAAGACAAAATTTTAAGACAAACAAGGAAGATGCAAGTCGTAATTATTGATAAGTGCACAGGGGGTCAGAAAGCAAGGGATGGGAAAAATGGGGTTAATTAAGTTCATGGAAGGGCAAGCTTCAGAGATATATCAGCTAAGGCAAGAAAAAAGTGGTTGAAAGGCAGGTTAGATAGACTACACAGGGGTAGGTAGGCGAGTGTGTTTAGTTAATAGGAATAAGATATCAGAGCCAGATAAGAGCAGGGGGTAGAGAAATGCAGGGGGTAGGCAAGCTGAGATAGATAAGGTTAGGAGCTGGGATTAGTATAGGAGATGTAGGCCCAACAGAGTAGTAGGTGCACCTGAAGAGAGGCATAAGAGAAAAGAACAACTAAGAAATAGAGTTAGCAGAGACAGGATAGAGAGCTGAAGCCAGCGAGGAGGATAGGGAGTTAAGGGGGTTTAAAACAGGAGCATTGGACAGCTGAGATGAGGTGGAGATAGACAGCTTTTTTAAAGGTGTCATGAGTGGGAGTTTGGCAGACATCTCAGGGGAGGGAGTTCCACAGTTGAGGAGCTTGATGGGCAAAAGCACTGGAACCTTTGATGGTTGTGTATTTAGGTACACGCAAAATGGATTTATTAGCTGAGTGCAGTCCATAGCTTGAGGTCTGCGGAGTGAGTAATTCTGACAGTGATTTAGGGGTTTCAGACCTCATAATTCTGTCTATGGTAGAGCCAAAGGAGTAGAACCTGGTGGCATTTGGAGATAGCCAGTTGAGATCTGAGTAAAGGGTGCAGTGGTGTTTCCACCTGTGGGACAAGGTGACGTACCGACTTATGTTATTATAGGCAATGTCCCACCTCTGGAGATTCATATTAGGTATGGCGGTATAAGAGGATACTCCATAAGTTAGTGTAGGTAGGAGTATGCCCCGGGCAATAGCTAGTCTCACTGAGGGGGTTAAAGCATGGCTAGTGTGATAGGCTACACCTAGCTTGGAGTTCACAGACTTACATGTATTCGAAATGTGATGTTCAAAGCTTAAGGACTGATTCAAAGTGACTCCCGGGTACTTAAATGAGGTAACTGAGCCAATGAATGAGCCATCCAAGCAAGAGACCCTAAAATTGTTTAGGTGTGATTTGAGTTTCAAGGGGGTTCCAAATAGCATGGACTGAGTTTTGGTCTCGTTAAGTACAAGGTGATGATCCAAGAGCCAGGCTTGGATGCATTGGAAGTCAGAAGAAAGCAACAGATTGATGTCAGATACATTTTTCGCACTGGTATAGAGGACTATGTCATCCGCATAGAGTAAGGTGGAGGCGGAGAGTTTGGAGGGAATGCCATTAATGAAAATAGAAAATAGAAGTGGTCCCAGGATAGAGCCTTAGGGTACTCCAACATTGACTGTAGCCTTCTCCGAATAGGATGATTTGAACTTAAGAACTTGGACCCTGTTTGATAGGTAGCTGTTGAACCAGCTAACTATATTTGGCACGAAGCCCATAGATTGCAGGGCGACGAGGAGAAGGGAGTGTTTCACCAGGTCAAAAGCCTTTGTCATATCAATGAAGACAGCCCCTGTTAGAAGACCCCTGTCCATAGCCAAGAGAGTGTCTGTGGTAAACTTAAGCAGGACAGTAGAGGTGCTATGACCTTTTCGAAAACCATGCTGGGCAGTTGTTAGAAGGTCATGATTGATAAGAAATTCTATAGTTTGAGTGGTGACTAGCTTTTCTAGGATTTTGAAGAAGAAGAAGAATCAGTATTTATATAGCGCTTTTCATACATCCAAAGCGCTTTACAAGCAATGCTAGACTGGTAGTGAAGTGACTGAATATGTGGTGTGTCGGCCATATCGCTCATCATCACCCACACACAGCCTGGATAATTGCATGAACCAGTTTATGGGAAGGGGAATGTTGGCCAGGACACCGGGAATGTTCCCTACTCTTTTGCGAAGAGTGCCCAGGTTCTTTACTTCCACCTGGACACCTACCAGGACAACACCAGGATGGGCAGAAGGTACCCGGTTTAACGTCTCATCCGAAGGACGGCACACCCCAGCAGTACAGCACCCCCCAATACTGCATTCGGATGCCAGTGATTTTTAGATGCAAGTCCAGTCCCAGTGTGGGACAAGAACCCACGACCTTCTGGTCCAGAGGTGGATGTGCTACCAACTGAGCCACACTGACACCTTTTTTTGCTTAGCACTGATATGATGGCTAGTGGTCTGTAGTTCAGGGGGTCACTGGGATCCCCCTTTTTAAGGACAGGGGAGACTCGCTCTGTCTTCCATATGTCAGGGATGCTACTTTGACACAAGGAGAGGGTAAATATTTTAGCCAGAGATGCAGCAATGAAAGGGACAGCTAGTTTTAGTAGTCTGGGCTCAATGCAATTGGGGCCTGTGGCAGAACTATCAGAGATCAGCTTAAGAAGTTTTGTAACATCAATTGGGGTAATGACTCTAAAGTAAAAGGGGGCAACAGCAGATGCTTTGATTGAGGAGGCTGGAGGCACTTGTATAGAGGTGGGGAAGGAGGATGTGAATGTAGTTAGGTCCGAGACCTGATTATTAAAGAAATTTGCAATAGTCTGAGGATTTTTACAGTGAGTACTATTAAGAATTGTATCAATAGGGGTAGATGATTGAGTAGATCCTAGGAAGGATTTGATGTGGGACCAGAATTTTTTTGGGTCCTCTGAAGCATTGGTTAGAAGATTTTGGCAGTAAGAGCTTTTTGCAGATCTTATATCCTTTTTGCAGGCATTCCTTAGCATCCTATAGGTGTTATAATCCTCTGGGAGTCCAGTGGACTTGAGGCAGCACCAGCTCCTGTCTCTCTCTTTTATTTTGGTAAGTAGATCCTTTTTAAGCCATCTAGTATGCTTACCCTTGACACAGCGGGTTTTAAGAGGGGAGTGATGATCTTGCAGAGTAGAGAAATTAGAGATGAAAATGGCCAGTGCGGACTGGGCATCTTGAGCATTGTAGAGATCAGACCAATCAATGTTTGCCACATCCTGAAGAAAATTTTACTGATTCAGGTTGGCATAGTCACAAAAGGTGATGCAGCGAAGCTTTACTTGAGAAGGTGGGGCCGATCCCCAGATGCAAAAAATAGGGGAGTGGTCAGAAATGGCATCGGCAAGAGTACCGACAGACTGCATGTGCTCAGGGCAGTTAGCTACCAACCAGTCAATGAGAGTGCTGGAGTTTGAGCGAGGAGTACACCGAGTTGGTTCAGCAATAAGCTGATGGAGGTTATGGCTCTGGATCTTGGTAAGCAAGGTAGACTGGTATTTCCCTTGCCAGTTTAAGTTGATGTCACCTAGGATGATCCTTTCATTTTTGCCGGAGAGTAGGGATGTCTGGTTCACAAGCTCATCCAGGCCAGTGTGGCCACTGTTAGGTGGGTTATAGGCACACATAATATGTAGTTTTTATTCCCAAGTGTGAGGAGTGCATGTAGTGACTCACAGTGCATCATAGGATCAGTGTTTAGGGCAGTGAGATGAAGGTGACTTTTGTAATAGATAGCTACACCCCCCCCTTTAGGGGATGGTCTGTCCTTCCAAAGGAGGCTGTAGGATGGCACCGAATAATGAGAGTCAGATATAGAGGATTTTAGCAATGTTTCGGACTGGCACAATATGTCCGGCTTATAATGGGAGATCCAAGCTTCAAGTTCTGCAAAGTTGTGATCAAGGCTTCTGATGTTATGATGAGCTATAAGGAGATTTTTTGGGGGGACCTTTGGGGTACATTAGAGTGGGAGAGATGTCCTACAGGGCCGGGGTTTGTGTCAATGTCCCCTGACAGCAGAATAGTCAGTAGTAGGAAGAACCATAGCTTCTGTTGGGTAAGTGGGGAGAGAATTAAGTGGAGAAGGAGGCATTTTTTAGGGTTATGTATAGCTTGGTAGATAACTCCCTTTTTTAATAGGAGTGGGGACGAATCCCAGGACGAGTCTTGACGGAGAAGGAGGTTGGAGAAATGGAAGTTGTCTAGAGATTGGATGATAGTAGGGTGGGTCCTGTTAGCATCGTAGTTTGTGGAGGATGCTATGTAGAGCAGTAAAAGAACTATAGTAGTGGGGATTATGTGCATTAGGTGACCCATGATATATGTAGTATTTGTACCATGTGGGAACTTGAGTTATGGAGGAGCAGAAAGGGCCCTAGGATTGATTGCAGCCTTGTACTTGTACTGCAATAAAGAGGTCTAGGCAACATGGGTTAGACCATATGAGGAGACTTTAGAGATATGGCCCATAGGGAAGAACATGTAGTGAGAGAGTAAGGCTAAGAAAGAGTAGGTTAGAGAAAAGGAAGTAGGCTTGGAGTGAGAAAAGAAACTCAGGGGATGGGAGGGGGGAATAAGGAATAGTAAAACACTAGGGGAAGGGATAGAGTAGAGAGATTAGCCACAAAAACAGGCAGAAGTGAAAGTTTTCATATAGCCAAGGCAGTATCAGTGAGATAGATGGGCAGTAAGCCTCGAAATAGACAGAGAGGGAGGACTAACTCACTGAAAAAGAAGTGTAAGTCAGAAGCAGATAGAGGAAAGGATTGCAGCCAATAGTAGTTTAGGATGAGGTTGGAGGGAGGAGCAAAGGAGTATTTAATAGAGGCTGGGGTCGAGGCGGGCGGTGTGGGGCAAAATTACACACTACACAGCTAAGCAATAGTAGCTGGTGAAGTAGCAAAAAAGCAACGCGCTCAGTCCAAAAACTGCCAGCAGCCAATAGCGGGCCAGGGGTAGACACAAAAGCCAATGGTAGAGTAGGCAAGAGGTGGCAGGGACCAATCCAATTGGGGGGCTTACAAATTCTTCGTGGAGCCGTACCTGTGAGCTGGAGAGCCGAAGAGGAGAGTGGGTGGCCAAATGAAGCTCTGCTCCACGCCACAGCTGCTTGAAGCTGTAGGGATCCCTGGGTTTCAGGTCCTGAGCCGGACATCTGTGTAGAGGAGGGCAGGTGGCTGATGGAGCTCCGCTACATGCCGCAACCGCTTGCAGTGGTGAGGATCCTGAAATAGGAAGACAGGGACAGAGTTAGCGAGGGATTAGGGCTGCTCCAAGGGGCTGGCGCTGAGGGTAATTGGTGAGGATGGAAGGCAGGAGGCCCCTTCAAGTAGGACAAAGGAGGTGAGAGGGACAGCGATTTAGAGAGGTGATTTAGGTATGATGAGGGTGGGGGAGTCTGGTGCCTGGCAAAAATGCAGGACACAAAGACACAGAGGGGGAGGAGTTCAACTGAGGGAGTCAGAAAGGACAGCAGAGAATATAGGGGATAGATGTGGAGACAGGTAGAGGTTAGAGAGTACAGGGCTGAGATTGGTTGCAAGGGGTATTCTGTTGCAGAGTGGGGAAAGGCAGGTAAATAGCAGGGGGGTAGAGTCGAAGATGGATAGAGACAGCATTAGGATTCACTTGGCTGCCAAGGGGCACACTAGCTTGGCACAAGAGAGAAAGAATGAAATGAAACAATCAGGTAATAATAAAACAGTCAAACCAGAGGGAAAAAAATTATTTCAGCAGCAGTTATTCAAGGTAGACCATTTAAAACTAGAGGGTAAGCATTACAGCACTTTACATGAAGCGTTGCAGCACATTAGTCAACACAGCCATGGATTTAGAAATGCTGCAAAATGATAGGCAAATAGCGAGTTACTCTGGCTGCAAAGATAGAGATTAAACATCTAGTTTGAATATTTTTCATTTAAAATTACATACCACACAGCTAAGCAATAGTAGCTGGTGAAGTAGCAAAAAAGCCACGCGCTCAGTCCAAAAACTGCCAGCAGCCAATAGCGGGCCAGGGGCAGACACAAAAGCCAATGGTAGAGTAGGCAAGAGGCGGCAGGGACCAATCCAATTGGGGGCTTACAAATCCTTCGTGGAGCCATACCTGTGAACCAGAGAGCCGAAGACGAGACCGGGTGGCCGAATGGAGCTCCGCTCTGTGCCGCAGCCGCTTGAAGGGGTGGGGATCCTTGGGTTTCAGGTCCTGAGCCGGACGGCCGTGTAGAGGAGGCGGGTGGCTGATGGAGCTCTGCTCCACACCACAACCGCTTGCAGTGGTGAGGATTCTGCGAGCCGGAGAGCTGAAAAGGAGAGTGGGTGGCCGAATGGAGCTCTGCTTCTCACCACAGCCGCTTGAAGTGGTGGGGATCCCTGGGTTTCAGGTCCTGAGCCGGATGGCCCTGTAGAGGGGGGCAGGTAAGTCTCTTAGTTTTAGATATCTCTTTATCAGGCAGTTTTACAAAACTAACCTACCCACAGTAACTGGGGACATATGTGGGACATGAACATAGTAAAATAAACTCGATGATTTCTTTATTATTTTGCTTTTAATGTATTGTCTTTGAGGTCCTCTACTTAAATTGTGAACATGAAGATAACATCACATCAGGTCTTCAAGATCCAGTCCCTAGTGTTTAGAAAGAGTGTTATGTTACATACTATATGTAGCAGGGACAGATAAGAGGGTACATTTTTAAAAAATGATATATAAATATCTTTTGATCTGTACATGAATTTGCAGTACATTAACACCTTTAGCTACTTCAGTAAGCTATTCCAAAATAATTTGCATGAAATTATGTGCAATAAACAGCAATCCAGCTCATGGTGCACTTCTAAGGGGCAAGGCGATTTCAAAGTTTTTTCCTCACTATGATTTATTTCTTGGCAGAGCATAGATTAAAATGTATTTATTTTTATTTTTTTATTTAGTTTTTGTTGACCAGGTAGGTGCACTAGACAAATCCTGCCTATTTTCAGGCATGACCCGGGGAAGGGGGATACAGATGAATGCCAACTGACCTTGAACCAGATTAAGCTGTTGGTGGTATTTTTTAGTGAATTTACAAGTAAGCGGGGGATCAATGTGGATGACAATTTAAACTTTATTTATTTATTTTTAAATTTTAACCCTTAAAATCATTGTATTTAACTTTACATTACCCTATATAACAGGATGGAGTAAAACTCAAAAACTGCAAGTAGTCACTGAAAACATTGTATTAAACTAGATTTATGTATTTATTTACTTTTAAGAGAAAAGTTAAGTAACTCTGAAAACATACCACTGCCACGGTTACAAGTTCATGAATGATCATTCTCCAACAGATCATTATCACTAACTAAAAATACAAAGCACAACTTACCAAAACACACGCAATAAAGGTAAATAAGATGTATAACCGAAACACCACACTACATACAATGCTCAGTTCAGCCTGAATCCCTCCCTCAAATGTTTTATCATACAAGTACATCTGTCGTAAAACTTACAGTAGGCTGGCCTGTCAGTGCAGCTGTTAGATTTCTGCTTGCGACACCGGCGACCCGGGATCGGGAATGGACCTGGATCGCCGGAGGGCCAGCCAGGGAGAGAAGGATTGAGCTTCCCTAGGACAGCTCTCCTTCTCTGGGGGGGGGGCAGGGCAGCATTCAGCACATGAGCGGCACCTAGCGGAGGCTGAGTAGCCACACCAAGTCGACACTCAACAGAACATCAGGATGGGGCGGACACAGGTTGTCATTGCACATCCCTGTCCTGCTTAAAGGGGGAAAAAACTCCTGAACCTTGCTGTCTACATGACGCTCTACCCCCATGCACCTCGATTAGCCTACAGAGCCAATCCCCCGACCAGATACATGTACCATGACCCCGATATAGGGGGTCAATGCCATGGCACCACTCTCTAGGGGAAAGCCAGGGATAATTGGGGGATGCAGACATAAACGAAGGTGGAGGCAAAGGGGGTCCATGACCAAAGCAGAACCCGACAGGAGTAGTAGGGGGCAAAAAGAAGAAAATAAAAAATAAATATATAAATAAAAATAAAACTTGCAATATAACTGTGGGAACTGGGGATTTACCTATAGAGCTGCGACATCAAACACACTGACATCCCCAACAGCGACAGACACAATACCAAGTGTTGGCATTGTACTGTCAGGGATGTCAGCATGTTTTCTTCGGGGGGGCTGTGCCCCCCCAACCCCCCACACCCCTCGGTCTATAAATATACAACTCAGAGTCAGAGTTGTCTTGGAGAAGGGGTGAAACACCAGGGGATGAACCGGCGGTGTCAGCTTGGACTATCACAGTGACCCAATACTTTCGGGCAAATTCTGTCACTGTGATGACCTTCACTGTGGCAGTGTCAATGTGTGGTCGGCATACCGGAACAGGGAGTCCACATGTGATGGTGTAGCTAAATCCACTCAATCAATCAATCAATCAATCAATCAATCAAGTCTTTATTTTATCAGGTGAAGCACCATTGAGCAAGCTCATTTGCAAGATGGATCTGGACATATACATGAAAACTAATAACACAGGTACACAATAGGGGAAGATTACAATAGTTGGCATGAGGGTACAGCAAAGCAGTGGTTGATCAGCTAATACAAAAATGACAGTATAATGTACAATGCATACAGTGATAATATGTATGACAACATACAGTATTTATGTGAGGGTTCAAAGGAGAACAAGGAGAAGGAAGGGATTGCAAAAGGAGGGGACCAGGGGACAGCTAGGGGGCAAGTGCTGTTGACTAAAGCTCAGAAGTCAGGACATTAGCAGAAACAGTTGCAAAATATGAGAATACAGGTGTCAGCTAACAGCATCCTTCTCAAGCAGATGTGTGCAGTATTGCTCATGTGGACACACCAGAGCCCCATTGAAGATTGACCAGGGACAGGGGAAACCAGAGATGATGGTGTAGCTGAATTCACCAGACAAGAATGTGGGCACTAGCTTACAGTGTCTTGCTCAAGCAGGTGTGCGCAGTACTGTACTCCTCATGTGGCCATACCAGGGTCCAAATGGAGGCATTCAGTCACTGGGTTGCAAACAAAGTTATACTTTTGGGCCCCATCACACTTCCTGGTCCTAACAGCCTTCCCTGGGACCTGGTAGAACTCATTTCATCTCCCAAGCCTTGTCAGCTTTGCCATGGACTTAGTGGCATCCCCTTCCCTCTACCCATCTCTGTTAGCAGACCTGAAGGTTGTGGCATCATCCCCTTCCCCCTTCACAGCCCTGTCAGCCTTCCTTGGGACGTGATGATACCGTCATCACTCTACCCAGACCCTTCAGCCTTTCCTGGGATGTGGTGGCACCTGCTTCCATCTCCCCAGCCCTGTCAGAAGTCCTTAGACCTAGAGGCATCCCTTTTTGTCAACAGTTTTGGGGTATCTGGCATCATCCCTTTCCCTTCTTAGAGCAGGTGGCTCCCTCCTTAATCTACACAGCCTTGTCAGCAGTCTTTAAACCTGGTGGCATCTCCTTCCCTCTCCCAATCCTCGTCAGCAGGTCTGAGAGACCTGCCATCATCCACTTTCCTCTCCCCAGCCCTGTAAGCATTCCATGAGAACTGGTGGCACCCTCCTCCCTCTTTCCAGCCCCAGCAGCCTCCACTGGGACCTTGCAGCACCTCACTCCATCTCTCCAGCCCTTTCAGCAGTCCTTGGCCTTGGTGACATCCCTTTCCCTCTCCCCATCCCTGTTAGTGGTCCCAGGACCTGACATCATTCTATTCCCCCTCTCCAGCCCTGGCAGCCTTCCCTGGAATGTGGTGGCACCCTTCTCCCTTTCCCAGCCCAAATAGCCCTCCCTGGGACTTCATGGCTCCTGACTCCATATCCCAAGCCCTGGTAGCAGCGCCTGGACCTGATGGACTTCCCTTCTCTCTCCCCATCCCTGTTAGTAGTCTTAGGGGCCCTGGTATCATCCCTCTCCCTTGCTCAGCACTATCAGCCTTCCCAAAGACATATTAGCACCCTTCTCCCTCTCCCTTCCCAGCCTGTCAGTCTCCCCTGGGACCTGGTGGCAACCACTTCCATCACCCCAGCCTTGTCAGCAATCTTTAGACCTAGTGTTACCCCCCCCTCCATTCCCCTCAGTAGTCCTGGGGTACCTGGCATTATCCCCTTCCCTCACCCCAGCCCTGTCTTCCCTGAGACCTGGTGATACCCTCCTCCCTCTCCCAAGCCAAATCAACCTTTGCTTGGACCTTGTGGTGCCCACCTCCTTCTCCCTAACCCTTTCAAGAGTTCCTGGATCTGGTGGTATCCCCTTCCCTCTCCCCATCCCCAGCAGCAGTCCCAGGTGAACTGGCATGATCCCTTCCCTTTCCCCAGCTCCATCAGCCTTCATTGGGACCTTGTAGCACCTGCTTGAAGCTCTCCAGCTGTGTCAGCAGTCCTTGGCCCTGGTGGCATCCTTTTCTCTCTTACCATCTGCATTGATAGTCCTGTGAACCTGGCATCATCCCCTTACATTTTCATAGCCCTTTCAACCTTCCCAGGGACCTGGTTTCACCTGCCTCTCTCTCCCCAGCCCTGTCAGTAGTTTCTGGACCTGGTGGAATCCACTCCAGCAGTCCTTAGATGTGGTGGCATCCCCTTCCCTCTCCCCATTCCCATCAGCAGTCCTGGGTGACCTGGCATCATCCCCTTTATTCTCTTCAGTTTCATCAGTGTTCCCTGGGGTCTGGTGGCATCATGCTCCATCTCCCCAGCCTTGTCAGCAATCCTTGGACCTGGTGGCATCCCCTTCCAACTCCCCATTCCCGTCAGCAGTCCTGGGTGACCTGTCATAATCCCCTTCCCTCTCCCCATCCCTGTTAGCCTTCCCTGGGCCCTGGTGGCATTTGCCACCATCTCCATAGGTCTGCCAGCAGTCCTTAGACCTGGTGGCATGCCCTTTCTTCTCCCCTTCCCCATCGGCAGTCCTATGGCACATGGCATCATCCCTCTTCCTCTCCCAAGCCCTTCGAGTTTTTTCTGGGACTTGATAGCACTCTCCTCCTCAACTCCATCAGCATTCCTTGGGACCTGGTGGCAACTCCTTTCATCTCCCCAGCCATGCCAGTATTTCATAAACCTTGTGGCCTCCCTTTCCCTCTCCCTATCTCCATCAGCAGTCCTGGGGGACCTAGCATAATCCCTGTTCCTCTCCCCAGCTCTGTGAAATGTCCCTGGGACCTGGAAGCACCCACTTCCACCTCCCCAGCCATGTCAGCAGCCCTTGGATCTTATAGCTCCTGCATTCATCTTCCCAGCCACACTAGCAGTCCTTGGACCTGGTGCTCCCGCATTCATCTCCCTTGTCTTCATCACTTTGATCTTTATCATTTACACAAAATTATGAGGGTAAAATGAATTTTAGTTGACAGAACATTTTTTAAATATTTCCTTGTTGTAAAATAAAATGACTGAGCACTTGTACAGAGATACAATTAAACTGTTGGTGGCAAACATTCTGATGGTTATTTCAAAAACACATTCCTTTTCGTAAACATTGCTGTTTGGGAAGTCTTACTAAATATAATTCAGTTATGTCTTAAAAAAATTACATTAAATTCTTGTTTGTAACAGGGACATATTTTCGTATGTCTCCTGTTACAAACAAGATTGTGATACTTTTGCCCCTGTTACAAACAAGATTATACTTATCATAAGTCAACCTGAGACTGAGGAAGCAAATTCCTCTTGAATGTTATTCAGCATACAAAAAGACTTTGTACAGCTTGGCCAGAATGTCCCCAGACTATTCTTAACTAACTACTACATCCCCCTTCAGGAGTCCCTTCATGGAGAAGTGATTAAACACCAGTTAAGAGCCAGCTGTGCTCTTAAAATCTCCAAAATAGTCACTTTTCTGTCACAGTGGAGGAATGCATCCTGGCCCCCACACATATACAGATAATAAACTAGCAGCCAACAGAATTATTCAGACTATCTTGTGAAAAAGTAGTTTGGTCATCATAAATGGTAAAAGTCTCATTTATAACACAGACAGATATTTGAAGGAGGTCCCCTGTTACAAATAATATTATTACCCGGCCCCTGTTACAAATGAGATATGACATTTTGGATGTTTTAAACACATTTTTGTCAGTCTCACAAAGTTAAGCTCAGAATGTAAATTACAAAGCTTTATACCCTTGTTGATTACACATTCAGTCCTTTCTATTTGCTTTGCATTTCAAGCATATAAGAGGAAGTGGCGATTAGTAAAATGTACTTATTTATTTATTTAAAAGTTTCACCAGGAAAGGTACAATGACAACAATTGCTTGTTTCCAGGTGCATCCTAGGGGAAGGGGAAATAGGAGTAGAACAACATAAAGCAAGAACAAATCAGGAATATAAGGTCACTTAGGGTACAATACAGAAAATATTACTATATATATATAGTTTATGTACATACAAAATAGTACCCTTTTGCCATCATCATGACAAGTGGCCATTTTCTGATATTATATTATTTATTTCAATGACAGTTATGTACCACATCATAACAAATAACATTTTGCTGAACTGAAGAGAAAATACACTGGCCAGTACCCAAATCTGATTGTAACAGGGACAGATCTGCTAAATCTATCCCTTGTTACAGACAGGATTGACCTTTGTCTGTCATCAGTCCCATTTCCAGCCTGTCACAAAGGCAATGACTGAGCACAGAATGAAAAGCTGGTATTAACTTGAAGAAACAAAATCTGGCTAGAACTGATAGGGCTGCAAGTGAGGAATTTTGGGTAAAAATATTGAAGATACCAAAGTTATGAGCCTGCATTTACAAAATGTAACATAGGCTCAAAAATTTATTGTTTTGCAATATTTGCACACCAGATTTTCAACACAGCCTTGTTATGACCCTGCCTCATGAAGAAGGGTAGAGAAAATGTTCAGCTCCCGGCCTAAAGGTGATTTCATGCAAGGACTGCAAAATCAACTTTTGGGATGCAAAAACACATTTTGGGCAGGAGTTGAAATATGACAGCTGTCACATTCATGAGGTGCTGTAAAGAAATGACTATGTTAAAAATGTGTGGTAAAAATATTGAATATTACCAAACTCATGAGCCTGTGTTTGCAAAATTCAACATAGCCTCATAACTTTTTTTTAATAATTTTACACCAGATTTAAATCATAGCCTTCTTATGACCTTGCCTCATGAATAATGTCAGGGAAAATGTTCAACTCCTGTCTGAAAGGTGATTTCACACAGGGACTGCAAAATCACCTTTTGGGATGTAAAAAAACATTTTGGCCAGGATTTGAAAAATGAAAGCTGTCACATTCATGAGCTGCTATAATGATATGGCTATGTTGAAAATTTGGGGTTAAAATATTGAAAACTACCAAAGTTAAGAGCCTGTGTTCAAAAAATTCAACATAGGCTCATAACTTTGTTGTTTTTTAATATTTTTCCACCAAATATTCAACATAGCCTTCTTATGACCACACGTCATGAACAAGGGCAAAGAAAATTATCAGCTCCTGCCAGATGGTGATTTCATGCAGGGACTGCAAAATCACCTTTTGGGACATATCTGCCTATGGGACAGTGCAATTGTTCATGAGGTGGGGTCCCAAAGAAGGCATGTTGAAAATCTGGGGCAAAAATATGGAAAAATGGCTTAAATTTCAAAACCCCATTGAAATACATTGAACTGCATACTTGTTTCCTCAGTTCGTGGTCCGGCTTTCAAGAGTGAAGACATGTCTGCGGTCCAGAGAGGATTACAATGTTGGATCCCTATTGGTAAGTAATGGTTTGGGGGGATATGAGGTGGTGGATGCTGTGTGGGAGGATCAGGTGGGAGGAGTCTAACTGCCGTAAAAGACATTGATGGACAGTTTTCTTTTTGTAGGTATACAAAAAAAAAGGACAGAGGATTCCTGCACTGGGGGATTGGGCAGCCCCCAGTGTCACTATTACGTTTCTTGGGTAGGGAGTGTGGTGGTGGGTGCTAAGAGGGAGGATCCGGTGGGCCTGAGTAGCAGACTCTGGTATAGTAGCAGTTAATTAGAGGTAGAGGTACTGAGCAGCTGGGCACATGTCAGGCCTATGATTTGATGGTGTCCAGCTCACTACCTCAGACCGGGTGCGTAACCTGGGTGTTATCTTTGATGATGGCTTGAAGCTAAAAAATCAGGTGTCAGCAGTGGTTAAATCCTCATTTTACCATCTGAGAAATATCGCCCAGGTGAAACACCTGGTTCCACCGGGTGACCTTCCAATATTTGTCGATGCCTTCATTACTACCCATCTTGACTACTGAAATGCCCTCTACCTAGGGCTATCTGGGGTTGATATCTGCCACCAGCAGCTAGTGCAGAACGCTATGGCCAGGCTGTTGACTGGTACTTCTAGGACCAGTCACATTACACCTGTGCTCTGCAAGCTGCACTGGCTGCCAGTCCAGTGGTGGATCACCTATAAGGTATGCTTGCTTACCTTTAAAGTCCTACATGAACAGGGATCCGATTACTTGAGAGATCTCTTGACTCCCTACTCCCCCAATTGTCCTCTCCGATCTGCCGATGAGGGATTGCTAGAGATTTCCAGGGTTAGCTTGAAAACATCTGGAGCTCATGCTTTCTCTTTTGCAGCACTAACCCTGTGGAATTCTCTATCTTGTTGGTTAAGAGAAAGCCTGACTGTCAGCAGTTTAAACACGATGTTAAAAACCTATTTATTTTCCCAAGCTTTCCCAGACTAATTTTAAATAATTTATATGGCAGCTGTTTTTATATACTGTGTTTTTGTCTGTACAGTGCCTTGATTTCAAAAGGCACTTTTAAATAAAGTTGGATTGGATTGGATTGGAAATCAGTATCACCTCAGGAGGCCCGAGGACAAACTTGCTCTCATGGCCATGGGACCTGCACAGGCAAAGCACTGGGGACAGATGGAGTTGGACACTGGCACAGATAGGGAAGTAGCCTTGCAACTCTGGGAAGCAGGATGGACAGATGCTGCTGCCTAGCAGCAAATTACAGATCTTTTGTTTTTGTGCCCATAGGCTCCTCCCACCTTCTAGACTTCTTCCTTTCTCACTGCGAGTTTGGTGGATGGCAGAAGTAGTATGCATCAAGCGGTGGTGTGGGTCAAGCTCCAGGAAGGTTCTGCACTTTCAGATTCTGGTGACAGCAATGTCTCTCTCTTTTAGGCACCCTTCCAAGTTAATGGTGTGCAACAAATAAGTTCCCTGACCTTTATGGGGCAGGAACAGAATGAGTGAGGGCATACAAGTTCTCACCTTAGAGACTCTGGGCTTGCCCTTTCACCTGCTGTGATGCTGGGGTCATGGAGGGATGAGGAAGGGGAGGACCCTTGTGATTGGCTCTCTTTCTTCTATGTAAGCATAGCCTGGAGCTGCTGGCCAAGAGGTGTGAAAATTGAAACAAATTTAAACCCTGTGCATGTATGTGGCACATGGGCTTGGGGAGCACAGAATCTGGGAAGAAAAAAAAGAAAGAAATCGGTGGTCACGGTGGAACACAACACAGTCTGCTGTGACCAAGATGACCACCACTGTAGTTGCGCATATGCAATACAGTTTGGCAGCCGTCTTGGACACAGCAGATTGTGCCATATTCTGCCATGACTGCTGACACACAACGAATAGTGTAGTTCTACTTCCAATAGAGACAATGAGCAGAGTACTCCATGGATGCGGCGGTGACTGTGGTGCAACTCCAACATGTTGTTCAGTCCGAAGGAATCCACTGAGTCCTTTTTTCATAGCAAGAAGTCTACAGGGCTATGCCCACAGCAGCCCCCAAAATGGTAGCTCAATATAAATTGTTTTGCATGTAAGTACAGTTGCTTTGTTTGATGTCAATATAGTCAGCAATTATATAAAGTATGTGTGAAGGTTGTGTAACACATTTTGAAACACACCCTCAGTGTATGATGTCTAAATAAACCACTCAGGCTTAGCTCTAGGGGTTTATGTGGCAATAAACAACACTGGCATGTTTAAAAACTTCATTGCACACCCTTTCCCATGCATTATTCTCAATATAATTACTGGTGACAGCCTTTATCACACGGTTAATGGGTGCCTTTCAAATGCCATAATAACCAGAACAGTGGTTATTACAACATTTTCCTTCAACTGTCCTGTCAGTTCCACTCCTTCTGCTACCTCATTGACTCTTATTCTTTGTGTGGGTGGGCTGAACAGTTTTGTAAATATGGTGGCTCCATTGGTCGCTTAGCGATGAGCCGCTAGTATGAGGCTCTCAAGTCTCTCTTTTTATCATTATTTTTTTTTAAATATTTATCTGGTTGATCCTACTGTTCAATGTTTAAAAGCATTCTCTGGTTGACCATGGAGTTTGTCAGCTTTGGCAGTGCGAAGAGGAACGAGCCGTGGATGACTGTCTATAGCGCTAGTTAAGCTCGATGCTGATTCCACATTCTAAGTAAAACAAAGAAAAAGAAAAAAGGAAAATGTTCAGAGAGAGAGAGAGTGTGTGTGTGTATGTATGTGTGTGTGTGTGTGTGTGTGTGTGTGTGTGTGTGTGTGTGTGTGTGTGTATATAGCTGAAGGACTCTGTAAGAGGCAGCAGGGATTACAGAAGTTGCAGTCCCTGCACAAATAATTATAAAAGATAAAAGTTAGGCAACTGTGTTTTTATGGATTTTTTACACACCCTCAGTGCGTGATGAGATCATAAACCTCTTGAGCATCGCTCTCGAGGTGTATGGGTCATTGTATACCATGAGTATGTAAAAAAAATCCATAACATACAATTGCGTATCCATTATTCTCTATATAACATCTGTCTCTCATTCTTTCCCTAAGGGAAACCTGGTTTCTAATTTGCCATTATACAGAAGTGTTTATAATGGCTAATACATGTTGGGTTTTCCTTCCTCTGCACATGCATCTGCCGCTGCAGTTCCCTCTCTCATCACTGATGCCATGGCTGACCATCCCACACTACACTGACACTTGGCGGTAAGTCAAGGTATTATTTTATTTATTTAAGGTATTTATTTATTAAATTTTGGTGACTGGGTAAGCCCACTGAGCCCCAGAGGTCCCTTTTTCAGGGGTGACCAGGGAATCACAAGAGACAAATACAGCGTATTTAAAAGAAAACAAAAAATCTTTCGACTAAAAATGCTTAAACTGGGCTAGTTTAAAAGAATAATGGCATAAAAAGGGACACAAGACATTTCTTACTACCAGTGTGTCCGACCACAAACCCTGATGAAACCCGATTGGACTGAGGCTGTACTGAGATGCCTTGTTATTTTATGTAATTACTGTGGAAAAAAAGATACCCAGCAATTACATAAAATAAAACATGGGGTTAGGTGGTTAATGTGAATTTTACTCACACCCTCTGTGTTGGATGCTTAAATAAACCCCTCATGATTTGTTCTCTGGGTTTATGTAGCATCCAACACCTTGGGTGTGTGTAACATTCTCATTAACCATACAACCCCATCTGTATTATTCTATATATAACTGGTAAGTACACTATTTACAACAACCAAAAAACCATGTTGTTATCTGTGGTTATTTGCAACTGTTTATACTGATGGGTGTGACTTGCAGTTTCACTTGCTTTGAAAAACCAATCTGGAACACTCTTTTGCTCCTGTCAGTACTACTGCAAAGAGAGTTATTCATGCTCATAACTATTATTCTAGGTGCAAAGCCACTCCTGCTGTCAGCAGGTTCAGGGTAAAGGCCGGGTGTGGCAAATTTGTTTAAAAATTGCCAGGACCAGTAATTATAAACAATAAGACTTTTGAAGGGGAGGTAACTGAATTTGTTAACACACCATTAGTGCCATTCCTACCAAAACCACTGGGGTCTGGCTTTAGTGCTTTAAGTGACATCACGCACTTCTTTGTGTAAATAAATATGGTAACATACTCCTACCCATGAATTGTGTTATATATTACTCAATAGTTACTGCTGTGTCTGTCCTCCTGGGACCCTCTTGGAAGCTATGCTGCTGGCCCAAAGGAGGATATCCTGGTGTGCAGAAATTCTAAAAAATGACAGTGATAAAACCTCTGGTATTCATTACACATTTTTTGAAGGGACACTGTCAACCATCTACTTACTTTTTGGTGTTATTCAGAAAGGTGCTGGCACCAGTTCCATGTGATTTCAGCGAAAACAGAAATGGAGAAACAATAAGGGCGACTGCATTTAGGTGAATGACAAAACGGCAACCGTACATAGGGTCGATCACCAAAAATGGCTTTGCTTCCACACCCCTTACTAAATTAATCAATTCTGAGGCCATAGCACCTCGGAGAGGAGTGAAAACATTTGTAGCCAGTTTTGGTGATCGCCCATATGTACGGTCACCGTTTTGTCATTCGCCGAAACGCCTTCACCTTTATTGCTCTTGCCCTTATTGTTTCACTCATATTATGTGATACTGTATGGGTGGTTCCAAAATACATTGCAGAAGTGTCTGGCTCAAATGTCTTTCCAATTTTACTTCATTTTATTAAAAACTTTAACTTCATTGGTCTGCTGGTGTTTGCATCCATGGGATATCAAAGCATGCTCAAAGAGTGCTCACAGTTGGAAAATGCTGTTGAGTACTGGTAGGCTTGTCCATGGACGAATTTGGTCTGTTTTGACTGAGTACAGCTAAAAACTGCTTGTGATAGCACAAAGCAATCTGAATTTGGCAAAGTATTTCATTTTTATAGCCAAGCACTGTAACTTGTCTAAAATTCCATCTGAAAGTTGAGCCATGGCACTGGGCATACACAGGCTGTTGCACATGCCTGGTGTCGTGGCTTGACGTTCAGACCAAGATTTAAAAAAAGTTAAGGTGCTTGGTTTTAAAAATGAAATACTTTGCTGAGTTCAGCTTGCTTTGTGCTGTCTCAAGTAGTTTTTAGCTGAACTTGATAAAAATGGACCAAACTCATCCATGAGTAAGCCTACTGGCCGATTGGCAACATTTTACAACTGTGAGCTTGCTTTGGTGTCCCTTGGCCACAAACACCAGCAGACCAATGGGGTTACAGTTTTCAATAAAATGGAGTAAAATTTGAAATACGTTTAAGCCAGACACCTCTGCAATGTATCTAGGATCCATGTATACACTACTGCAGAGGGTGCAGGCACCTTTCTGAATAACACCAAAAAAGTAAGTAGACAGAAAACAGTGTCCCTTTCAACTGCACCAAATATTTCAAAAAGGAAAAAATGGCAATGAAAAATAATAAGCAGCATTACATAAATTATGACATACTTTTAACAAATTTCTAAAAAAGAGGTAGCCCGCTATTAGCAACAGCCAACTCTTTGTTTTGAATCTGCATCACAAAAAGGATGCTTAACAAGTTTCCTCCAACAAACCATCAGTTCAGTCAGAGGAGTGAAACCATAGTCTTTCTCTTGAAGAAGGTTAAAACAGCAATATTTGTTAGTCGGCCAAAAATTTCTTCATAGAGTTTTATAGCCAAAATATATTTCTGACATCCTTAGATTCATCCTCAGTGTATTTTTTGTTTTCTCAGATAATTTAAAACAACTTGTATAGCTTATTTTGTAATTAATGACTCACGCCATTAAAGCTGGCCAACACTCACAATTATTCAAACTCTTTTCTGCTGAGGACACCAGTTGAATGTACACACTAGAGTTATACTGTGAATGCATTAGGATGGTGCTGCCATGTGTGTTTTGACAATAAACAGCACAGTGGTGGTTGGCATGGCACAGGAGTGAGAATAAAAAAAAACTTCAAAATCCTGTATATAGAAACATAGAATCTGACAGCAGATACACACTTTGTGGCTCACTCAGTCTGCCCATTTTTCCCAACCTACAATATCACTGCACACTGTGATCATCTTTGGCTATTCCCTCCCCCCCAATATTCTTTTATGCCTATCCCATGCATTCTTGTACCCCATCACTATTTTCACCCTCACCACCTCTGCTGGATGTTTTTTTCCAGGAATCACAACTCTTTCTTCGAAAAAGTACTTCCTCATATTTTGCATCCATATCTTAGTTCAAGAATGAAATAAAATTAAAAGAAAAGTGGGTATCTTGATATGTTTCCAGAAAAACATTAATGCTGAAAATACTACATAACAAATACTGCTACTTTACACTATAACAGGTGAAGAGTTTGGGAATACAAGTTGTAAGAATGTTCAAATTACACTATATTTGGTTATGGCATGTCATAAGATTTCTGCCTGAGGATGTGGAAAAATATGCAGTACAGTATTAATATTGATGTTATTTTCTTTCAGAGAAGAGAAGAGAAGAGAATTTTCTTTCCACGGTAAATGCAAGCATTTGTGTAGACTCTCCATGGATCTACGGGGGTTCCAGTCACTAACATCGCACAACAAAATAAAGTGGACAAAAATAAAGCTGCAAAAACACTGTCACCATCAATATTGGCAGCCCGTAATGTAGCATGCCAGAACAATCCAGGCCACATGACATGCAGATAGCAAACAACATCCACCACATGGAGGCACTGCACTAGAACACACAGTAGAAGGCACCAGTGCACAGGAACAGCACAGGGGTGCAGGGAGATGGAACAGGGCAGGGTGCAACCACCACTGGGGTAAGCAGGCCACTGATCACCTACCATGGCACTCTAATGGCAGAGGCACCCACATGGTGGGGTACCCTCACCCAAACTGCTGAGTGATGGAGAACATGCACCAGGGTAACCACTGGAGGACAGGTGAACCATGGCCACCATGTGGATGGCCGTGTATAATACAAGTGGCCAGAAGCACAAGCCAGCATGTCCCCAGCAACACACACAATACACAGGACAGAGGAGGTGGCACACTGGCTTGTTCTCCTGGCCCCTGTGGTTCTAGTACAGTGTCTCCATGCTGTGGACATTGTTTGCTACCTGCGTGTCATGTGGCCTGCATTGTTCTGGCACGCTTCATTTTGTGGTGCCAATATTGATGGTGACTCTGTTTTTGCCACTTTATTTTTGTCCACCTTATTTTGTTCTGTGATGTTACTGACCAGAACCATATCATTAGGGGACTGTATTTCATTTAAGATAGTGTGACATGGGTTTGCAACACAGTATCATATATTTGCCATTTGGAAAATAAATATGCCCCCTCTCTCACTTTCTTATGGCTGCTTTACTCCACACTGAATGTTTCATTGATTTTATGCAGCCCTGGGAGTACTTGAAGCACTACCATCAGTGGAACTTTGCAAAAATACGTACACCACCTTAGCAGTATCCAAACGTTTTAATTAGAACATAACATTTGAATAATAACACATTCATTGAGCTTGTTTAAAGCAGCAGTACTACGAAATCAGGAAGTGACCTATCAAAATTCTGTTTTTGGCTGTAAGCATGTGGCCAAATTTCCAGTTTCCATACCTGTAAATGTTTTTTTTCAGTCATCTTTAGTTTTTTAGATATTTGCAATTTATTTGAAGTGTTGTTGCGCTACAACAAATATGGCGGCTGATTAATTTCAGCTACGCTTTTTCTTCAGGTTGCATCACGTCTTTTGACAACAGCAGAGGGACCCTCTGCTGACCATTCCCGATATCCCAGCAAGTCATACACATGTGCAGTTAGCAGCAGAGCGGGTTCCAGTGCAACATGCTGGGTGGCAGACATGTAAACAAAAGCAGAGAATAACTGAGCAAATTACCCGGCGATAGTACAATGCCGACGAGAAAGAGTGCCAGGTATATGATTAGCAGGGCACAGGGAATAAACTGTCAAAAAAGCAAAAAAAATTTTTGTAGTACTGCTGCTTTAAGACTGTGGGGAGTACTAATAATTAGGAATTATTTTAATCAGTAAAATAAAGCCCAGTTGTAGAATCAGAAGAATGCCTGCATTTGTGGCTGTAGAGGTGGGGAGGGAGGGAATTAAATATAACTCATGCTACAATCAGAAGAATAAAATCCTGCAGACTGTGGAGTGGAATTACGAGACCTAAGCCCAAATTGGCTGACAGCCATGCAGCATAGTAAAGGAAATGCCCATCTCTGCACTCTTCAGGGACAGAGACATATATCTTTTCCTCAAAGAGCCCAGTAGTATAATTTGGGCATAATTCACAGAACAGGGTTTACAAAAGGGTCCTAACACAGACATTTTGCTTTCTCTGCTCCCATGACCCCACTGTGTTCATGTTATGTTTGTCCCTTATACCAGACAAAGTCTTTAAGAGCACTTGCTGACAATTAAACCTGCAACCCCAGTCACAAAAGTAACAGATCAACCCATTCAGCTAAAGTGGAATCCCCTTTAGCTGGAAGGTTACAGGGAGACGTTGACTTTAGGGGTGCTGAAAGGGAAGGTTGGGTAGGGGGATATGTATAATTAAAAAAAAATGTGAACACTGACAGTAAAATAGTACAGTGTGGAGTGCTTCAGAGATGTGAAAGCAACTGTTTTGGCACTCCAATATGTTGTTCAGTCACAAGGAATGTGGGAGTCCTTTTCTCATAGCAAGAGGTCAACAGGGCTATGCCCACTGCAGCCATAAAAATATAGCATAGCTGACTGCTTTTGTAAAGCTTCCTTGGACTGAGCCAGACTGCAATTTAGAGTAAAAAACTAAGGCGGTGAACGTACCATATGTAACACAGGCTCTGGTTTGTAACTGGCAGGACAATCTACACAAACAATGCAAGCGCTTCCAGCTGAATGCCTGATTCATGGGCAAAACTAGTTTAAAGAATAGGAAAACATCATTTGTATTGGCTAGAAATTAGCCGATGCAATTTGGTGCTTAATGTATGCTCCACAGCCAGTTCAGTGAGCATTATGCATGTAGATGGGGTGGATGGAATGGAGTACTCAGGATAAACTCTGAACTGCAGCATGAGAATAAAACCAAACACAGAGAGGCCACTGATTACAATGTAAGTTGGTTGTGTTGTGATTATTTTTTGTGGGGGCTGGTCAGATATATCATATCTCAGCTGTTTTGTTATTTAAGGAGCATTATCAAGTATGTAGCCTAGGGGGAAAAGATAAGGTTACGTACGCGACTGGAACTTTTCAGTTTTTTTTGGGAGGGGGGGTTGGTTGGTTTTGTATAAAATGGCAACAAATAAATACTCACACTCAACAACCTTTTAAAGTAGTGTTTATTTGCAGGGCAAAAACAGCAGTTTTGAAATGCAACATTATTTAGGCAGATTGAAACAAACCATACAAGATGCATGGTATCAAAATGTCCTAATGGCAAATGAAAAAATTAGGGGACATTCTGAAAATGTTGCCATACCCTTTTATTGATTTATGTTGTGTGGGTGCTGTTATTTATGCTATCCCCCAAGTGAAGTAATAAACTGCAGTGCATTTCTTTGACATTTTAAATTAAAATTATTTTTGTTAATGAAATGCACAGTAAGAGTGGTATAAAGGTACACATTTAGTGTAGATGGACTTAAAACTTAATTAATGATGGATCATTTCAATATGCCTTTCAGTCTCATTCATTTTTTTCCATAATATTTCCCTCAGTAGTGGGCAAAATGGATTACACCTTTATGATTCACTTAACCCATTACTTCTAATGACTTCATATAAAGTCTGAACCATCCATGGCTTAACCTAATACAAAATGGCCACCCACGTGAAAATGAGTTAAACCAGTTCTCCCACACCCACTCACTGCAGTGTTAGTCATCCCTGGTAAAACTCCCCTTACACACTTTAGAACCCAGGGAAATAGTTGATCAAGAGGGAGCTAGCAATTTTCTTAGATTTACCTAGAGGTTTTAAATGGGGGGGGGGGGACGGACTCTTACCTAGCAATGCCAGCTCAACTTTTTTAATTTTTGCAATCCAATGTGTGAGTGTGTGTGTGTGTGCTCTTTATTCTTTTTATTCCTTTCCCCTTATATTTTACTTTTGGGGGCAGAATTAATTCCACCACCTAGTTCAAGGCCATGTCTCTTTACACCCATTGCATACCTTTGTTAATTATATTATGGCTCAAAAAGAGACTATTTTGTAGAGTTGTTCTAATTTTTAGAAAAGACACTCACACTCTGAGCTCAGCAACAGGTACTTATTAACTGAACAAATGTACATATAAAATCACAAGAGATACTTTCCAAAGCATGACTTAAAAAATGCACAGCTTGCTGTCTTCAGTAACTGCTTTTGATATAGGTTTGTTTAAAATAAAAACACTGTCCAATGGTGCAAAATTTTAAAGGCTTATCCAATGCTCTTAAAGACAAGCTGAAGTCCTAGTTGCTTGAAGCCATCAATGTACATTCCTCCATGCCCATTATACCAGCAAGATGTTTCCTTTTACCTGCTCCTTTTTAATGATGCTCCTTTAATTTTATCTGAAAGTTCCTTTGTAGCAGAGAGAACAGGAATCTTTAAGATCACATAGCCTGCCATGCTGCAAGCCCCCGTTTTCTTTGCTATCTGTAACCTTATATAATCTATCTGGGAATTTGTCAGTGCTGTTATATTTGTTTGCAGAAAGCCACTAACTAGGTCTTATTTACACAGATGCCATCTGTAAGTGACCTCTCCCTTTAGCAATGCTAAGCACTCTGGCAAGTATATGTATTGTTAACAGAGGAGTTTAAAATGGGTTAACTGTAATTTACAAGTTATTAATATTGGGCATTATGCATGATGCAGGTGGGGGTACATGTCAGAGGCGCGTATCCCACCAGCATGGCTCTACAGCCCCAGACAGGTGCAGGGTGCATGGTATTCACTACCACGTACACCCACAGGGCACCTCTACATGGCTCCACCCCCTGGCATGCAGATGTTCAGTGGACATTTCTGCTGACTGGGAGCACATCCACTGGGATGTCTGGACTCAGTCTGCTAATGGATCCCTTGCACCCGCAGAGTGCAGATGTCACCAGAGGGCGCAATGTGCGCCACCAGCTCAGGGCAGGTGGGTGCTCAGTCAGCCATCCCCAGCCCTCCTTATTGTTCCATGGGCTGGGGTGGCATGTGGAGGAGTCTGCAGTGTCCCCACATTGGTGCTGTGGCCAGCATCCTGGGGGAGCACGTATCCCTTATGGCTGGGTGTTACCCAGTGTAAGGTGCACCCTCTGTGCCCCGCACTCTGCACCTTTGTGAATAGCATGGAGTGTGGGCATAGCCCCTGCCTGCCCTGGTGTGTTGCTGTCTGTGTGGGATCGTACATGTAACCGCTGCACGCACCCTCTGTGAATGCCTTGCGGGGTCCGTGGGGCACCACTCTGCGGCATTCAGTCATAACAATGCCAATGCACCCAGTGTACATGACATATTGGCATTGTGCATAGGGCCAATTGTGCGTGAGCTTTGTGTTTCATTTTCTAATATTCACATGATGTATGTGTATGTTGTATAGTGATTGTAACAGTTATGAGATTTACGTATATTTTTACTTGTGGTTCTCATGATTCACAATTTTATTTACTTATGTGAGTATTCTTGTTTTTTGAACATTAAAAAAGTCAAGAATTTGCTGAACTTTGTTATAATAATTGATTTTTCATGTATTAAAATATGGAAGTTTCATGAAGTTTGTTTTTACTTATCAAATACTCATAAAAAGCTATGCTGTTTGAATTATACTTGGGGTTTCATGATTTCTATTAAAATATACATTATCATGCGTTACAGATTTTTTTAAACTATAGAAGCATTGAGGGCAGTTTGATTTATATGTAGTATTTTGTTTTTGTTTGATTAATTTGACTTTACAAATGTTTGTGTTTTTTGAATATTTTATTAATGGTCAAGTTGCATTTGTCTTGTTTTTGAATGCACATCATTTAAATATTGTAGATATTGTATATATGAAATGTTCTGTATTTACAAATATTCCTATTTTTAAAAGTTAATGTTGATCTACTGAAGTATAATTGTATATATTCTTTTCATGGTTGTTCTGTTTTTAGAAATTCATAGTTGTTAATATATAAATTAGATTTTTTTCCCCATGTCTGGTCGGCCCCTACTTCTTCAGACCCCAGTGCCGAGCCCCATCACCCACTTTTCTCCAGACTTACCTTGACTCCCTGGCATGCTGGCTTGCCCCCCCAGGCAGGGCTGTTGGGGGGCCGTTCCCCAGATGGAGACTCGAGTGGTACTTCTGGAGTGAGGGACATGATCGACAGTATGGGGCCTGTGACATGGGGTGTAAATGTCATTCCCACAAGATCAGACATTTTCAGTTTTCTGCCCCCTTCCCCCAGGATGAAGCACATGTGGTTGTGAGGGTGTGTGCATGCACTGGAATGAGCTGGTATCCTCCCACCCTGATCCGATGGTGCCAATTGCATTACCACCTGTGGTCACCCAGGGGGTGGTAGTGCAATTGTTTATGTACACCCTCCCTCTCCAAGGTGAGAAGCATTCACTTGGATGCTCCACTCAATTTCCCCTTGTTGGCCCTCTGATGACTCAGGCTCATTCCTGAGCCCAGGTCTACAGCATCACGGGTGATAGCTCTACACTGTGGCACTGTGCGGCCACATAACTTCAATGTTTAAAAGTATATATTAATTTTTATTTATATTACCATTTATAGTTATTTATGTTGTCATTTATTATTAGTTTATGTTTTTGAAAATTTTGATATGTGGTTTGTTAAAATATGTTTTTATTAATTCTATTTCTTTTTTGTTTCAATTATAGGTAAAAGAAAAGATAAAGGATTAGGCCTACTTTTGCAAAACAGGAAGACAAACTAGAAAGGAGAGGTACAGTATAGAAGCACTAAAGAAAAGAGTTTCATGTAGAAAAAACAGTCTGCTGGAGTAAAGACAATAAAGGTTGTAGGTATAAATAAGGCAAAGTAGTCTAGAATGCCAGTCACCTTTAAATGTTTAGGAGTGACTATGAGATCTGTCAGAAAACCTGTTAGGGGATGTCGCTTATCAAAAAGTAGTACATCAACAGACAGTACACACACAAACATTTAAAAAAGGTGATTCCAGTAAATATTGCTTATTGAGATTGAGTTAATAACATTTTAGCTGCAATAATGTGTAAAATGGTGAAACATTTGAAAAGTAAGTTTGTTTGGATGAAAATGGAATGGCGTTATCGGTATGATGTTTTGTTATAATGGTCTTTACTGTGAAAAGTTGAATGTGGAGCAAGTCCAAATTTTGGGTGGATGAATAAATCAAGACAAAGAATATATACTTTACGCATGAGGATACAAAATTCTTCTTGGCCTACTCAAGTCAATTTGAATTTTTTTGCTGGAAAATGGTTACACAGTGTACACAATGAAGCATTCTTTTCAGAAAAGACATAAATGTGATATCAAAAAGCAAATAGTTGGGGGCACTGAAGAAATCATAATGTTTTTGTTCTAACAGATGTTTAAGATTCTGTAACAAAGTAGGTTATAGATGCTCAAAGTGTTAACATGATCATGTGATGAAAACTGTATTGTCAGGCAGGAATCACTGGACAGCATTCATTTATTTGTCAGCCAATTTGTGACTGGGTCACATTTAGAAAGAATGAAAATAATTGAGCATATTGATAACTGTCCAGTTCATGATTACACTTCCTTGTTGGGTCACAATTTGGCCTGTTTTCCTCTTGGTGTATATCACAGCATTCTTTATCACATGTATATGGTGATAGTACATTCAGCTGTACATGGCCTTTGTACCCGATCAGAATGATGCTATCTCAGTCTTTAACAACTGCCTAGCTGAGATCCAGGACTGGATGTGTGCTAACTGGTTGAGATTGAATCTGGATAAGACTGAGGTGTTGGTGGTGGACCCAGTTTATAGGGTAGAGGGGTTATCTCCTGGTCAGCCATCTGGCCTTATGCTGGGGGGCAACCAGTTGAGATCCTCTGAATGGGTGTGGAATCTAGGTGTTGTGCTTGATGGTGAGCTGACTCTTAAATCTCAGGCATCAGCAGTTGTCAAGTCCTCCTTTTACCATCTGAGGAACATCACCCAGATAAAACACCTGGTTTCACCTGAGGACCTTCCAACATTGGTCCAAGCCTTTGTGATCTTGCACCTTGACTACTGCAATGCTCTATATCTAGGGCTCCCGGGGGGGGGACATCCATTGCCTGCAGCTGCTGCAGAATACAGCAGCCAGGTTGTTGACAGGCAGGTTTGTTGAGATCTAGCCATGTCTCACCTGTGCATCATGAACTGCACTGGCTGCCTGTGTGATGGAAAATCACCTTCAATGTCACTTTGCTGATCTATAAGGCCCTACACAGACAGGGACCATGTTATTTTCAAAACCTCCTTCAGCCCTACTGCCCTCTCCAACTACTCCCTTCCTATGATGAGGGATTGCTAGAGAGTCCCAGGGTCTGTCTTCAGACCTCGAGGGCTAAGGCCTTTTCTTTTGTGGCCCCGACCCTGTGAAATTCTGTACCTCACCAGATTAGAGAGTGGCTGTCCACTGAGACCTTTAAGCTCTCATTGAAGACTTATTTATTTACTTTAGCTTTTGGGGATGATGTCTAGTGGCTATTTATACTAAGGATCATACTAAGGAAGAGAAATGAGCAAAAAGCCAAAAAGGTCCATAAGGCTCACACACTATCAGAATCAATAATATGATAATAGCCTACTAGATTTAAGGTAGTTATCCAATCTAGATTTGAACTGATCTTTGTTTTTACTAATAATAACAGACAAGGGCAAACTATTCCAAGGTTTAATTATTCTTAAAGTATAGAAATATTTATGTTTATTATTATTAAAAGATTTCCTTACTAGTTGAAGTGGGTGATCTCTAATATTGTACGAAAAATCTTTAAAGACCAAACCTAAATCAACCATCAGATGAGGATCCTGTATAACATCATATAAGAGCAGAAGGTCTCCCCGTAATCTTTGAGTTTTAAAGGAGTACAAACCAAGCTTAGCCAGTCTATCCTCATATGATAGCTGGTGCAGTCCTACAAGGTTTTTTGTGAACCTACTCTGCACCCTCTCCAACTGAGCAACATTAGCCTTTTTATAAGGGCACCAACGTTGGGAAACATACTCCAAGTGAGGTCTCACATACGCATTAAATAATGGTAATAACACATTGGGATGTTTAGAGGTAATGTTTTGTTTTATGGTCCAAAAAACTTTATTAGCTTTTTTTATAACTTCATTAATATGATGTGAAAAGTCCAAATTATTTGAAATAATAATACCAAGATCTTTCTCATCTTTAGTCTCAGTAAGGAGAGGATGTCTTAACATATATGAGTATTTTGGGTTTGATGTATCCAAATGCATAGCTTTACATTTTGAATAGTTTAACTGCATACCCCAATGAATAACCCAATCATTTATATAATTAAATCCTGCTGAATAGTTTTAAAACCCTCCACATTAGTGCAGGACCTCTGATCTTAATATTATCCACGTATTTAACAGCTGATGACAAACAGTGGCAGTTACATCTGATACAAAAATTTGAAAAAGGTATGGACCCAGCACAGACCCCTTGAGGGACTCCATTGGTAACACATCCAACTTCAGAGAAACATCCATTTATACACACCCATTGAGAGCCCTCGGATAACCAATTTATAATCCATAAGATAATGTAATGATTTATTTTTAAGGTATGTAATTTAACCACCAGAGCCCAATGAGGCATTACATCAAATGCCCTACTAAAATCCAAAAAAATAACATCACAAGGTATGTGATGGTCATTAAGGAAACTAATGTTCTCATAAAAGCACATCAGGTTAGAATGGCAACCTCTACCCTTCCTAAAACCGTGCTGTTCATTATCTGCAGACATTAGGAAGGGAGATAAAATTTCCTTAATCAATCTTTCCATCAACTTACAAATTGGAGATGTAAGGCTAATTGGTCAATAGTTGGAACAATCAGATTTAAGGCCTTTTTTATAAATGGGAACAACATTTGCACACTTTCATTGTTTAGGAACAAACACATAAAATAAACAGGATTCATACAATAAATTAAATGGAATCAGTAAACTCAGAGACAACAAGAACAATAAATGACCTGATATAGCATCTGGACCTAAACAAGTCTTGCCTTTTAGAAGTTTAATTTTGTTTTCAATGTCCTTGATTTTGAACTTTATTGGTTCTGTACCAAGGACTTCTAAGTCAACATCAAAAGAGTACTCGGGTGAGAATTGTTTACAAAAATTTTGATTGAATAGGTCCGCCATGGATTTAGAATCATAATAAATTTTGTTGTTATCCAGTAAAGGACCCACTTCACAGACAGGTTTATTTAAGGAGTTAATGTATGAGAAAAATGCCTTACTATTTGATTTAGAAGCTTTTTTTGCTAGGTTATATTCATACTTCCGTTTAGATTTTTTTTATTTCTACCTTACATTCCCTTTGCTTTGAAATTTATACTGCCCAATTTATTGAAGTCTTATTTTGTTGACATTTTTTAAATTTCTTATTCTTTTGTGGAACAAGTTTCTTAATGGATGGTGTTAACCATTTTAGCTGAATTTTACCATTTTTGTATTTATTAACACAAAGAATAAAGTTATCTCTAACTAAAATTAATTTGTTAAAGAGTAACTCCCAGAAATGTTCAATAGTAAGTTTGGAATGTTCATGAACCCAATCAACCCGGTCAAGAGTTTGTAACATTCCATCAATGTCAGCTTTATCATAACAATAAACTAGGGAAGATTCAGGTATCATTTCAATTAGGCATTGCAATTTGAATGAGGTTGCACAATGGTCACTGTTTCCCAGAGGGGCTTCTTTATTCACCTCATATATATTCAAGTTATTCTGATGTAAGATTACATCCAAATGATTTTTCCCACGAGTTGGGAATGCAACACTCTGTTTTAAATGCAATTGAGAACTGATAGTTAAGAATTTTTTCCCATTTAAAGTTGTTGCATTTAATAAACCCCAATCTGTATCAGGTAAATTTAAGTCACCAAGAAGGATTATATTCCCTAACTCACAAGCAGTTTCTATTTCTAGTAGAATAGCCTCTGTATATTCCACCAAGGAGTTAGGTGGCCGATAAGTGCCCAAAATAAGCGGTACCGAGGTAGAATTTATGACTTTAACCAATATACTTTCAGTAACGATGTTATGTTTCTTAATTTGACAAGATATATCCAGACTATTTAACTGTTTATTCAAAAGGAGAGAAACCCCTCATCCCCTTTTGTTTAACCTATTACAAGAATAAATATCAAACCCCAGAATATTACTGTTACCTTCAGCATTATTGTCCCACCATGTTTCCATTATTGAATTAATATCAAAATTTGTTATGGAGATTCTGGAACATAATTTACTCATTTTATTATTCAAACTCCTAGCATTGAAGCTTAAGAACTGAAGATGTTTTAAGAAATTAGGGTTTTATTATGCTGCCTATTTTATATTGATGTGTTTTTATCTGTGTATATTTATGGTTTCATGATGTATAGGTGCGTTGACATTTGAAAGGCACTTTTAAAAATAAAGATGACTTTACTTGACTACATCAAATGGGTGAGGCAGTATGTGAGATTAATTAAAGATGTGAGGGGACTTATTTTTGGAATGGCAATGTTTGAGAAATTGTTAAAAGATGATGATAAGGTAAATGCTGTCAAGTTGTTTGATCATTTAATTCAGAGATTTGATCATGCTTCCAAGGACAATGATTTGAATGATGGATTGGAATCTTGTTCTCATGCTTGAGTATAAGAAAACAGTCTTAATAAAAACTCTGTATGTAAAATTGTCAAATTTGAACTTGCTAAGGGGGGGGGGTTGACCACATTTGCATGAGCTATGAATGACTGTTTCATACAATTCAAACAGTAACAGTTGATCTTATGTCTGAAATTTGTAACAGTAATGTCTGGCCATGACTGATTGATGTTAATCTTTTGCAGAATGACACAACATCATCAGATGATTTACAGTAACTATGTGTCACTACTGTTTTTCAAAGCTTCAAAGTAATGTGATCCCACCTCTGCCAATTCAAAATAATATGGGTGTGGAGCCTGTGCCTCCTGAAATTCAAAGTTTGAACATGTTTGAGAAAATCTTGATTGAGACTGTGAACTCCTTTCAAACCATTTTGAGGTTAACTCCAAAAAGAGGTAAGTTAACACCAACTGAATTTATTAAATCCTTGAAGGGGTCAGTTATGTATCTACCATTGCCAAAGAAGACTAACATGGAAACTTCTACAGAAGGTGACAGTTTAATAGTTTTAGTGAATGAAATTCCAACAAAAGACAAAATAAATTAGCAGGATGTGGTAGACATTAGGAAAATTCAGGTAGCACTCGACTTTCTCACTGCTTAATAATATTCTTTACTCTGACCTCCCAGTGGAAACTTTTCAGAATTCTTAATTGTTACATTTGGTGGCAGACAGAAAAGAGCCAGTAATTGAGCAGGGTTCCACAACACATGTTAAATAGATTTATGACCTGTAAACCATTCATCCTCTTCATGGAAAAGACCCTGTTGCAGACAATGTAGAGCTATCAGATGAAACAGGTCAATGATGCCCCTCTCAGTATGTGGGAGACTACAATGGAAGTTCAGTGCTTTCCTGATCTGTTTCCATTAGGTACCGTAGGTTGATTGGATAAATATGAAGTGAAGATATCTGGGGTAGAATATAGAACTTCAAGAGTTCTCAGTATATATCCTAGATTTCACAGAAACATTCAGTATTTTTTTCATTTATTGTGGGAAAGTGAACTTAGTATTCTGTCTGCCAGTATTGCTCATACTTATGAGTCACTCATGGTCTAACTAATATGTCTTTACACAAACTTTTACAGAAGAATATTGACAAACATGAAGAACTCTTGGCCAGTTCGAGCAGTAAATAGAAAACTTAAGAGGTATAGCAGAGGAGCAGAAACATATTATTGGTAAAACAATTATAAAGGAAGGGGCAAGTACAAAAATACAGAGACCAGGGGAGGGGGAGGAGGAGGCAAGTGGGGATCAGGAGGCTGACTGGAGTTTTGTGGAGAATAAGAAAGGGCAGAAGAACAATGGTAGCTGGAACTGAGACTTCAAACAAGTACACACCACTAGAAACTCTGCAGAATAGTACTGAAGATCAGACACAGGACCTTCTTAGCATAGCCAATAGTACTGAACAGATTCCCCCGATATGCCACCAGAGAAGCAGGAATGCCCAGTGATAAGTCAAGTCTCTAATAACCTCACCATAGATAACACTGGACAGGGTAATGATGCTGAGGGTATGACAATAACTGACAGCAGTGAAGCTAACATAGAGACTGGTACCAATTCCAAACAGATTTGTATACTGGGAAACTCCATGACGAGGTTTATGGATAGGTATGTGGCAAGAGGAAATAAGGCAAACACAACAACCTGTTTGTACAGCTGGGCCTTGATTGGAGACATAAATAAAATGATCCCAGGAATATTGAATAGTATTGAAAACACCAAGACAGTGCTACTCCATGTTGGAACAAATGATTTAGCCAGGTTCGATGTGGATAAGGTTATCAAAGACACAGAGAAAATCTGTGCTACTCTACAACAGTGTAACAGCAATATCATATGTTCAGAGGTACTCCCCCTTCCCAGGGCCAGCTGGGTAAGAACCAAAAAAATAAAACAATATAATGTTATGAAGCTGGTGCCTAGCCAGAAACATAACAATAATTAAGACGTGGGAATTATTTAACCACAGAAATTACCTGTTTGGCTATGATGGCCTACATCTTAACAAAAAAGGATCAAGTGTTAGGGAATCACTTTCACAATGAGGTAAATTCAAAATATGCAGGGCAAAAAAAATAACTACAAGGAGGCACAGGGTTAATGATTACCCACATGGAAGACCACCAATAATAGGAAAGGTCAGCAAACCAGCCAAAGGGGAATTATCAGTACTACTTATCAATGCTAGAAGCATCAACATAATCAAAAAAGCAAAACTGGAGCTACTGCTTGCGCAAAAAATATAGATCTAGCAGTGGTTACAGAGACCTGATGGTCACACAGTGATTCCTGGATGACCCATTTACCAGGGTATTCTGTACACTACAAGGACAAGGTAGGCAGAAGAGGAGGTGGAGTAGCCCCATATGTCACAGAAGGGACACTGAGTAGATGGATCCCTGATAGAGAAGATGAAGAGGCACAATATGATGCACTATGGGTGTATATAGTAAGACGTAATAATACAAATCTGACTGTAGGGGTCTGCTACAAGCCACCTGACATAGACCCAGCTAACAACATTAAACTGATGATAACATCATTAGCAGCATTAGTAGCAAAGAGAGCTTAATAGTAGGAGACTTTAATACACCAGGCGTTGACTGGGTAAAGGGTACTGCATCTACGAGACAAGAACAGCTCATACATGACACGTGTAGAACACGGCCTAATAAAAAAAACCTATGCAGACCAACAAGAAATCATGCCATACTAGATCTGGTCCTGACAGACAAAGAGGACGCAGTTAAAAAGATAGATATTCTTGAACCCCTTACATTTTAAATTAAAATCTGCCCCAATACCCCTACAGGGCTGCACTATAGCTAAGGATTACCGAAGAGCACAGTTCACTAAAATTAAAAGTGAAATGAATAAATGGGAGTGGGATGAGAAAGACTCAGATGCTGAGCAACTGTGGAATAGAATTAAGAATAAACTATTAGCGTTACAGGAGAAATATGTCCCAGATAAAAGAATTTATAACAAGCATGGAAACATATCCTTGTGGTACACGAAGAGTGTTACAGATCATATAAAAAAAAGAAAGGGCATATACAGTAGGGACAATGCAGCCTACAATAAGAATAAATATAGACAATACAGCAAAAAATGCAAATATACAGTAGCATTAGAAAAGCCAAAAAGATGGTAGAATTTTGCCTAGCACATATCAAAGATAACTAAGGCATTCTATGCCTACGAAGCTCTAAAGCACTGCACTGGGTGGCTCTCATGGTTGCTGCAGTGCCTCCGGCCGTTTCCCTGGTCATTGCCATTGCCGTGGACTCCAGCTGACTCCTGCTGCCCTCCTGGTTCTCCTACCAGGACTCTGACCAAAGAAACTGTAAAGCACTGCACCAAGCGGCTTTCATATTTGCGGCTGCACCTCTGGCCATTTCCATGGCCGCTGCCATCGCTGTGGACTCCAGCTGACTCCTGCCACCCTTCTGGTTCTCCTACTCGGACTCCGACAGAAGAAGCTCTAAGGTGCTGCACCGAGCGGCGCTCGAGGTTGCAGCGGCTCCTCTGGCTATTTCCCTGGCCGCCGCCATCACCGTGGACTACAGCTGACTCCTGCCGCCCTCCTGGTTCTCCTACCTGGACTCCGAATGAAGGTATAGCTGCTTTTCCTACCTTGAGCCGGCCCGCTTATAGCTGCATCTCAATTGGTGCACCTTTTTTGCTCCTAGCTCCCGATTGGCTAAAACAGTTATCCCCAGGCTCCTGATTGGTGCGCCTGCATACCAGCTTTCAAGGAGTTCTTCTTCCTGCTGCTAAAACTACACTTACAGGCTCAGGGGCTGAATCACTTGCTGTGAGATTGTTTAAACTCAGTGATAGCGCTTTTATGCTTGCTTAACTCTGCTAAATGCTTTTATTTCACTCTACTGCCTTAATGTTATAGTCGGCCCTTACGGCATTATTTTGTGCTCTGGAATCTCTGCTAATTGTGATTGCTAGTTACAACTGTATTTCCACTGTTGCCCTGGTATCATCTTAGCTCTGTCTCTCTCTCTCTCTCTCTCTCCCTCTCATGCTCTCGATTTTTGCCCTCCCTAAAGCACCTGTACTGTGCCTGTCCACTGCTCTTTCACTGTTTCTCCTCTCTCCTATCCTTTCCCTGCAGTCTGCATTCTAGCCCACCCCTGTCTTTCACTCCATCCCCCTACCTGTGCCAAACTGTAATCTGAGTTGTTCACAGGATTTACTTCGTCCCCCCTTTGACCCCTCCCTACCTCACTCTAAACTGCTAATCTGTGTCTTTTGTTTTCTGCACTAGTACCCCCACCCCTGCTGTCGGTCTGCCGCCAGCTGTCCCACCCCCTGTCTCGCTACCCCAATATTTACACTTGTCCTTTCCTCTTTCCTTCCAGAAGCTCTAAAGCACTGCACCGAGAGGTGCTCCTGGTTGCTGTGGCACCTCCGGCCACTTCCCTGGTCGCTGCCATCGCCGTGGACTCCAGCTGACTCCTGCCGCCCTCCTGGTCCTCCTACCCAGACTCTGACTGAAGGTATAGCTGCTTTTTCTACCCTGAGCTGGTCCGCTTATGGCTGCACCTTGATTGGTGTGCCTTTTTTGCTCCTATCTCCCAATTGGCTAAAACAGTTAGCCCCAGGCTCCTGATTGGCATGCCTGCATACTGGCTTCCAAGGCGCTTCTCCCTGCTGCTAAAACTACACTTACAGGCTCAGGGGATGAATCACTTGCTGTGTGGGCTTTTCTCCCTCCCCCCAACCCCACCCAGGCCTCCTATTAAATACTCTCCCTGCCCCCACCTCCTTTGGCTTCCTCCAATACTATCTTGCTCTCACTGCCCTCTCTGCCCCTCCCTGCTGCCACGCAAGTGTAAACTTCAGCTCTTTCTACAGCCATTCTGCACTGTTTATGTCACCTCTCTCTGATTCTGGCCCCCCTCATCTCTCTCTTTTTTTAACCTTGAACTTATTTAGTAGTGTGTACCTTCCCTTTATTTCTCTATCCCTAGACCACCTATGTCCTACACGCTGTAACCTCCAATCCACTGCCTGTTGCAATTTTTCTGGTTCATACTGCTGACCTTGCTGTCTCCATGTAAACCCATCCTTGATATCCAATTCCTCTCTTTCCTGCCTATCTGGTCTATCTCCCCCTCCTTTTGATCTGCCCTATTTGTTTTCTCACTCTCAACCTCTGTCCTCCCTCACTCCGTGTTACTCTAATTTGCTCCTTAGACTTTCAGACCATCCGCTAAATAATCTCTCCCCCTCTTTCTCCCAATCCCTCTCCTAATGTCAGGGCTGAAAATGATTAATCTGATACTTCTAATTCTATTCATATCCATGTCACTTCCATTACACTTCTCTATTTTTGGGGTCTCACTTGCTAATACCGCTCTCCCACAATATCAACCCCATGACTTTACTTTCTCAAATCTTCTAGTAACCCGTTGAACACTATGACCCCACACCATTACTTCTAAGCAAGACATGGTTTCATCTGGTTGCCCTTGCCCTTAACTCCAGGTCCCTGCAAATCACTACCCTTTCACCTTTCCTGCATCGTAAGCTATGGTACCTCTTCTTATTGGCCATCTTACTATCCGGGGATATACAGCCTAACCCTGGACCCCTAAACTCATCAACTGTTCCTATCTCAAATGTTTCAGGCCTATGTATATCACACCACAATATCAGGAGCCTCGAGTGAAATTTTGTGGAACTTGAATCCTGGACTGCACTTTATAAGCCTGATATACTGTGCCTTTCTGAAACTTGGCTGAAGCCATCCACCCCTAACTCATGGTGTGATCTATCATCATATAATTTGCTGAGAAATGATAGATCAGCCCCTAAAAGGTGGGGGGGGGGACAGCCATCTATTATAAATCACACCTCCAGCTCTCTAAAATCAACTCAGCTCCCATGAATCACTGTGAGGCACTTCATGCCCTCCTCACCCTTGGCACAGAGAAATTACATATTGTTTGTGCCTACAATCTCCCTGCCCATGGCCAAAAGGACTGGATGAGCTCCTAGACCAAACTGCCATTTACTCCAGAAATTATGAAGTCCTTATACTAGGTGACATCAATTTTAATTGGTTGGGTGACACACACATGACAGCACTCACCAAACTACAGAGTTTTAACCTACATCAACTTATCACTTTGCCCACCAGAACTGCCCCTCATTCCAACACTAGCACCTTGCTGGACTGGGTCATGACAAACCACCCTGAGAATATTGTAGATGTTGGAATCCTCTCTGATGCCATCACAGACCACTCCCCCACTCCTGTATCAGGGGCAAAGGAAGACCTGAACCTAGTAAGCCCCGCTTTATTACCTTCCGTAATTTTGCAGACTTTGACTCACAGGCCTTCCTGTCTGATGTAGCTTGCACTGACTGGTCTCCTCTCTACAGCTCAGTAGATGTCCAGACAGCCCTAAATATCTTCCTGACAGAATTCTTAGAACTACAAGAAATCCACTGTCAACTTGTTACAAGGCGGGTTAGAAATAGTCAGACCTGCTGGCTAAAATCTGGCCTATTATCTAAATTAAGACAGAGGGACAAAATCTGGCTTTGCTATAAGAAAACAGGACATCCCACTGACCTCAATACATACAGAGCATTAAGAAATACCTGTAAGAAAGAAATCAGACAAGCAAAAAGCTCATACTGCAATAGGCAGTATAGTGCAGTGGTCTAAGGCTCTGAGCTGCAAATTTGGTGACATCCAGCAGACCAGACCTGGGTTTGAATCCCACAGCTTCCACTTGCATACTGTGTGACCCTGAGCAAGTCACTTAACCTCCTTGTGCTCCCAGGTCGCTCCTGTAAAAAAGCTTTCAGCTTAGTGTGCTATACCTGGTTAAACAACTAAATAAAAAAAAATTAAAAAAAAAACCTTCTAACAGACTCCCAAGGGGATCCTAAAAAATTCTGGTCCCATATTAAGTTCTTCCTGGGCTCAAACCAGTCATCCACTACAAATGATATGACTCTAAATGGCACACATTGCAACAACTGCCTCACTACTGCAGATTTCTTAAACAGGCAATTTGCAGACCTCACCTAATATACTTCCACTTTCCCTACCTCATCAAACTCCATCTCACCTGCAAACTCCTCTAAGCATTCCTTCCATTTCAAGTCCATCCCAACCAGTGTGGTTCTCCGACTCCTAAGAAACATCTCAGAGCGCACAGCTGTTGGGTCTGATAACCTGGAATCTAAGCTCCTAAAATTGGCTGCCCCCCACATAGTTGCTCTCCTTGCTAAAATCTTCACCCTCTCTCTGTGTCAAAGTACTGTCCCGGATATTTGAAAGACAGCTAGAATTACCCCTGTTTTCAAAAAAGGCAACCCACTTGATCCATTGAATTGCCATCCTATTGCCATCCTATCTGTTCTCAGTAAAATTCTTGAGAAAATAGTTGCTACCCAGACCACCGACGTCTTACTGAAACACAACCTCTTAACTGACTCCCAACATGGTTTCCGCAAGGGTCATAGTACTACCACTGCCCTGTTCAAATTCACATCCAGCACCTTAGCAGCCATGGACTCTGGAAGGCTCACTGGAGCCATTTTTATTGATATGACCAAGGTTTTTGATCTTGTTGACCACTCCCTCCTCATTGCTACTCTAAACTCTCTTGGCTTTGCACACACTGTTGTTAACTGGTTTGAGAGCTATCTGTCTGTCAGGTCTCAATATGAGAAATTCAACTCCACCCTCTCTGATAAGGCTACCATCAACATTGGTGTACCTCAAGGGTCTATCTTGGTCCTCTGCTTTTCACCATTTTCATTAATAGTATTACCTCAAATCTCATCAGTACTTCCTCCCTACTATATGCGGATGACATTGTCCTGTACCACAGTTCTAATAACATTGCGGACATAAACTCAAAACCCTCCAGAGATTATCAGCTGTTACAACAGTGGCTTGAAAATCACAAACTCATCTTAAACTCGGCAAAGATTCAAGCAATGTTATTTGGCTCCAGTGCCAAACTCAAACACTCCCAATCTCACTTTAGTGTCTCCTCCACTGATGGCACATCTGTTGGAGTGGTAAATTCATTCAAGTATCTTGGGGTCACTCTTAAGCCATCCCTTAGTTTTGACCTCCACATTCATACTGTCTGTAAACAGGTTAACTCCAAACTCGGGATCGCCTACCGAACAAGCTATGTGCTCACTCCCTCAGCTAGACTTGCTATAGCCCGTGGAATATTACTTCCCTCTCTCACTTACTGGGTTGCTACATGTCTCCACCAGAAATTTGAGTCTTCATAAGTGGGACGTTACCTACAATAACACCTGTCGCTTTGCATTTAGCTCCCCTCGGCTCAAACATCATTGTCTCCTCTACTCTGATTTTGGATGGCTTCCACCACTTGAACTAAGGTCCTATGCATTTGGGTCCATTACTGATAACATAATAAGGTCCTGCATCCTGAAATCTCTGGCCTGTCTCCTTCTCTACCAGAAAACCCACTATGCATTGTGCTCTGCAGTTAATATCCCTGTTCTCATCCTGAGACATCACACAGATAAAGGTGGTCGTGCTTTTGCCTGTCATGCACCACACTACTGGAACTCTCTTCCTAAAACCCTGCACCAATCTGTATCCCACTACTCCTTTAAGAAAGAACTCTGACATTATCTCCTTTCCTCCTATATATGCTCCTGCTTCAAACCACCTTAGCCCTTCCTCTCCAACCCTACGGGCACACCCCTGTCTGTGAAACCCTTCCTCTCCCTTTACACTCCCTCATTTCTTTCACTTTTTCCCTCTTCCCACTCTCCCCTCCAGGTTATCCTATCATCTTTCTCCACCTTTCTCCCAAGCTCCTCCCTTATCTATCTTTGATTGGTGGTTATTGCTTTTACTTCACCTTACCTCACTTGCACAGCCTCTGGCTGCACCATTTACTTTATTTTGACATTATTTTATTGTCCTGTGTAAATATTCATTATTGTATGTTGGTCTTACTACCTCAATCTCCTATTCTGACCTGACTGTATTTTGTCTTAAATTAATTTAATAGCTTATTTTGGTCAAACTACCTAAATTTCTTTTGTCACATTTGCCACTGGTACGTAATTAGTACTCTGTATCATAATGTTCCTGCACTTTGCACTATGTATCATGATGTTTTTTGAAGTCTGTCTCTGTACTCTCCCGGGTTGTGTCTGAAAATAGTCTTTCTGACTGGAGCACCTTCCCGGTTAACAAAAACTAAATAAAAAAAAATAATAATAATAAATCAGTGGATAGAACAAAAGGGCCCATCAAATTGGGAAATAGTGTATGCAATGACCCAGCACAAATGTCACAAGAATTTAATAAATATTTTTGCTCTGTTTTTTAAGATGGTAGCAAGGGGAAAGCCCCTGTTCAGGAGGCAGGAGGTAAGAATGCAGACCATGGGATGGAACCCTTTGCAGAGATAACCAAGCAAGAAGTACAAACAGTACTAGACAATATGAACCTGAACAAATCAGCTGGACCAGATAGATTGCACCCCAGATTACTGAAGGAAGTCAGTCCATGGCTTGTAAAGCCCCTAGTGCAGCTCTTCAACTTCTCACTAAAGACTGGGATAGTACCAAACTACCAGAAATCAGCTATAGTGATCCCCATATATATATATTTTTTTTAGATTACTTTTTCTGCCCTGGTTTCCGCTGGTGATCTCTGACATCCCCCTCTCACCAACCCTGAGTATCAGACCCCCTCCCCTGTTGCCCCCATGACTTACCCTTTGTGGCAGAGGACGGGGAGCTACTCAACCCACCAGTAGGGATCCAGTTTGGGAGATATCCTCGCGGGGCAGTGCTGTGGGGGGGTGACTAATCAACATCCTGCTGTGGTGGGAACCATTTCCTCATTGTGGCTGTGATTGTGCCATGCCACCAATGGCATCCAGCGCACACATCCACACTCTGTATGTCGGGCAGCTGCTCCACCTCTGCCTCCACATTATGGGACCTGGCATGCCGAGCCCCTCAGCCACCGATTGGGGTCAGGCAAGTGCCAGTCTGTGTCCCCACCCTTCCCCGGGAGAGGAAAGCTGTCCTCCAGATGCTCAATCCTCTCCCTCTCTGGACAACACCCAGTGACCTGCTAGCACCATGAACATAGATCACCAGCATGGCAGGAGGTAAAGCAGTAATGCCTCATTCCTCCATACCACTGGGCCAGCTCATGATCCCCATATTTAAAAAGAGTGACAGGACTGACATGTCCAATTATAGACCAATTAGCCTCACGGCAATAATAGATAACATGCATGAGACCATAAGTAAGAACAGAACAGGAAAGAACCTATCCAGATTACATCAAACAGATAATACTCAACATGGGTTCAAAAAACATCATTCTTGTACAACTAACACCCTGGTGTTTTATGAAAGAGTAAGCAAGATGCTGGATAACAAAAAAATGGTGGATGTTTTTTTTTTATCATAAAAGGCATTTGATAAGGTCCCACATGAGATCCTGGTACAAAAACTGGACAAGCTTGGCTTACAATACCACTTACATAGGTGGTTGGAATCATGGCCCCACAGTAGAAACCAGAGAATGAGAATAAGGGGATACATCTTGGACAGTGGTAATGTGACTATGGGGTGCCACAGTGATCAGTCCTTAGCCTGGTGCTTTTTCTGCCTTTATAGTAGATAGGAATAAAGAAGTTGCAAGTATGTGTATAAAGTTTGCAGATGATGCTAAGCTGGGAGCAGAGGTAGGGGCCATGAACTAGATAGATGACCTAAGGCATGACCTAGAAAAAATTGAGGAGTGGGCCAACCAGAATAGAATGCAATTTAACCTGAATAATTGCACTGTGATGCACTTTGGAAGGGACAACTCCAGACAGGCATATATATTGAACGTCTCCTGCCTAAGTACAACAGACAGAGAAAAGTATCTGGGGGTATATATTAGCAACGATCTGTCCTTTAGTTCCCACTGTAAGGAAATAACAAATAAATCAAAGAGAATAATTGGTTGTATTAGAAAGGCATTCATATCAAGAAACAGGGCCTGTTTAATGCCATTATATTGCATATTTGTGAGACCACACCTGGATTATTGCACCCCCTTTGGAGCCCCCACTTCAGAAGAGACATTGACGTGGGTGGAGAGAGTGCAGCGTAAAATGACCAGGTTGGTGGAAGGATTGGGGGCAAGACATATGAGTACAGACTTTGTATTCTGGGCCAGTATACTTTGGAGATGAGACGTTTAATGGGAGACCTCTTGCAGATGTTTAGGATCACTAAAGATAGCAATTTAGCAGAAAACTTGGGTTTGACAACTGTAAACAAAATGTATGGATTGAGAAGTCATATAAAACAACTCAGGCTTACTTATCCAAAAACTATCTTGAGAAGAGCTTTTTTTACTCAGAGAATTATTCCAGCATGGAATAGCCTTCCAAGACATGTTGTGGAGGATGAGAGCTTCCAGATATTCAAAAGCAGGCTAGATAAGCATCTACTAAAAACATAGGGTATAAAATGCCCGCTAGTGGAGGGGGACTCACTTCATTGGCCCAGAGCCTTCTGCTAGTCCTATCAACCTAGTATTGTACCTGGTACACTTCTTAACATGCGTGGCACCAAGGAATATTGGTACAGAAGACTGGTGACTTAATGTGCACGCTTAGAGAACGTGGTGCTCCAACATGGTTTACAACTCTAAGTTGTGCTGAGAACAGCTAGAAAGATTTGAGAATTCTTCTGCGTTGGGCAAATAAGAATTTGGCTTGTGTAAATTCAAAAACACAAGATGAACTTTGCTTGCTGTAGCGATGGTATTTCATCACTTCCCTCATCAGTTTTTGTGCCTTCTTGAGTTCAGAAAAAGGGATTAATGGAGCAGTATTTCTGGAAGGTCAAATATAAGAGCTGTGGCACTCCTCACATTCACATGTTGTTGTGGGTCAAGGATACTTCATTGATTGGTGATGCTGAAAGCTCAGTCGCTCTTCAATTCATCCAGGAATATGATGATACATGCAATCTTGCATATGCAGTTGACAGGCCAACACTAAGGAAGCTTGTGGACACGTTTTAAACTCACAAGTGTAGTCTGACCCACTGTTTGAAAACAGTTAAGAGTGGAAAGTGATTGTACAAGAGATGTCAATTCCACTTTCCTAGATGTGTTGTACCAACTGCAGTTCTTCACTATGTCTTTTTTGTAATTATACATCATTTGATGTTTAAGTCACAGAAACAGTATATGAGTTGCCATGGCTTGAAAAATAAATGAACATCAATGATAACAGTGCCGTTCTTCTTTTGATGTGGTAAGTTAACATGGATGTGTAATATGTGGCTGACAATTTAATCACACTTAACATCTTATATGACCTTATGCCTTACCAAATGTGACCAGAAGGCACTTTAGGAGCTGTGGGAAGAGATGCCTACTTCCAAATCCTTGACTTCCAGTTTGCAGTCACTGAGTTTGTAAACACTGTCTCATAGACAGTATAGGGCCTATGAAACCTGTGATGGATTAATAGGCACTTCTTTGTTTGGCAAGTTGGTGGGACTCTGCTATATTAACATACATGTCAAACAAAATTGGTGTTGTGTTTTAAAAGACATGAAAGAAATTGTGGCTCAGTGTGACTCCAAATTAATTGAAGAGCTCTGTAGTAATATCATTGATACCTACTGTCCTATTCATTCTGTTGAGCTGTCAGATTTCTGTTTTACATTGCACAGTGGCTCAATTTCAAACAACTGGCAATTATAAGTCATGACAGAGGCATTTTTGCTGTCTTAACTCATTATCTCTAATAGCTCCATATGAAGTCCGAACTATCCATTGTTTACCTGACCCAAAATGGCTACCCAGGAGGTTATGAGTTAAATCATGAGGGATTCTTGGTGACATAACAGAAACCATGGCTGATTGGTCATATGAAGTTGTCTGTCACCACATCTGAAAAGGCTGAGCTCTGCTACTTTGCATTACTTTTTCTTTTCAAGCCATGAAGAAAGTAAGAACAACTCAACCAGGGATGGAAATTACCAGTAGACATTCAAAGCATCTCCTGATAGTATCACTTATACCAAATTGCAGCAGTGTGTTGGAATACTTTGACTAGAACAAGAACAAGAGGAGAAAGCTTGGACCAAGCTTCAGAAAGATACACTCAAACTGTTCCCAGAGTGTGTTGCCAAAGACACAGTTTGTACTTTAGGTGAAATTCTTCCATTACATGGTGTGATGGAACTCATAGTAGAAATCATAAGATTGTATAGAACAAGTTTTCCATGAAGAAGAGGGCATTACCATGTTAGAAAACACATCTAATGTACAGCAGCAGAAAATATATGACATGAAAATTGCAATGTTTCTCATGGTCTAAGACATTATGTACAGATTTGTAATTGTATAGCATATGAGACACTGTTTATGTTTGTCAGTGGTGCAGCTGGTACTGGAAAGAGTCCTCTTATCCATGCCATGCATTATGTATGAAGATTAGGGATGTCACACAGTTGTCTCACTTGGCAGCTTACAACATTGATGGTGTGACTGCACAGTCTGTTATGCTTCCAGTCGATCACAGCAGAAATGGTCAATATCAGAAACTGTAATGGGACGTTGCTATCACGCTAAAAGATTTATTTGAGGATTTGAAATAGTTAGTGGTGGATGAAGGAAGCATGGTTTTCAATCTCATTCTTCAGAAATTGTGGGAGGCGACACCAATGTACCTTTTGTTGGAAAGCATATAGAAGTCTTTGGGGATCTACTTCAGCTTCCTCCTGTAAGTGGTAAACCAATATTTTGTGCATTGACTGCAGCTGAGAAGAAAACAATGGGATCCATTGGTGGTCTCAGTTTGTGGCTTCTTTTTACATATGAAGAGCTGACACAAAATATGAGACAGAATGATGATCACATATACTGGGATCTATTGTGTGATTTTAGAATTGGAAAGCCATCTTAATCAGCTGCGAATCTACTGTAGTATAGACTGATCACACAAGATGAAGATTCTATTTCAACTGTGACTGAAATATTTGCAGAGCTAGTTCAAAAAAATTCCAAATTTGTGTGTTTAATGCCAAAAGTGGCTTCACGTAATGCGTTCAGTATGGTAATGCTCCAAAGGGAGGACAGCTGTCTTGTGCAACTTCCATTGCTGGATCATACTGACGGTGCTTGCATCACCAAAATGTGATGCAAGAAGCCTAGGAAAAAAACTTATGGCCCTACTGACCATCAAGGTGCAGGCAGACCTGGATATTATGGACATTGCCAAGTCATGGTGCACAAGAAACCACAACTGTGACATGGCCGTACTAGGCTATACTCTGTTCAGGGTGGGAAGAATGAGAGGAAGGGTGATGCTGTATGTAACAGAGGGTATAAAGATAACAGAGGCACAGGGAATCTGGGAGGCAGTGGAAAGGTTGGAGGTGCTGTGGGTCACCCTGGAGACAGGAAACGGAGTTACAATTCACACTGGCATGATCTACAGATCTCCAAAATGGGGGAGAATTTTGATAAGGCACTGGTGGAAGCAACTGGCCAAATGGCAGAAAAAATGGGAGGTGCTGCTGGTGGGGGACTTCAATCTGCTGAATGTAAACTGAAGCCTCCCAGCTGAAGCTTCAGCTACAAGCAGGGATATCCTGGCCTCCTGCAGGGGGCATTAATCAGGCAACTAGTCATGCAGCCCACTTATAATGGGGCAATACTGGATCTGGTGCTCACTAACAGTGAAAGTATTGAAGACATCAGGGTGAGAGGCCACCTGGGGACCAGTGATCTCCATACAGCGTGGTTCAAAATAAGGATGGCAGCAGAATCAAACCACCCAAGGATGAGAGTCCTGGAGTTCTGTGAATGCCTCAGAGATGGCCTAGCAAGGGGGGATGACCTGGGTGGAGTGGAGTAACAGTGGGTGAAACAAACGGAGGGAATAGTGAAAGCAACAAACATCTACACAAAGGAAGTAAGCAAAAATAGAAGGAAAAAGAGACTGCTATGGTTCCCAAAAGAAGTGTCTGAAGAGGTAAAGGCTAAAAGGGTAGCATTTGGGAGGCAAAGAGAGAGACACAGATGAAAGAGGACAGGGAGGTGTAACAGGAGACACAGGTGAGGCAGGGAAAGAAGAAAGGAGTGCTAAGGCACAGACTAAGGAAACAAGAGCCCAGGAGGTAACTAAAAGGGACTAAACTTTTTTGGTACATAAGTGAAAAGGGGAAGACCAGGGGAGGAATTGTAACATTCAGAAAAGAAGGTGGGATTCTGCAAAAGATTATCAGGAAAAATCAGACATCTTGAAAAATACTTTTGTTCGGTGTTCACAGAGAAGCGGAAGGACAGGGGCCACATAAAAGCAACAAAAGCACTGGAGGGAGGTAGACACTAGTCCTTTTTTAGAGGAGAGAGTCTTAAAGGGACTCAAAAATTTGAAATTGGACAAAGCTATGGGGCCAGACAGGGTACATCTATGGGTATTGAGGGAACTCAGGGAAGTACTAACTGCACCTGTGACAGTCCCATGTAACAGCTCACTGGAAACAGGATTGGGTCCAGAGGACTGGAGGAGGGCAGATGTAGTCCCACTTCACAAAAGCAGTAGCAGAGAAGAGGTAGGCAACTGCAGGTCCATCGGCCTGACATTCGTGGTGGGAAAGCTAATGGAGACACTGATAAAGGAAAAGATTTTGGAGTATCTTGAATCCAGCAGGTTACAAGACCTGAGGCAGCACAGATTCATGGGGGGTGGGTGGGGTTATATCAAACAAATCAGTTAGATTTATTTGACTTGGTAACCAAGGAAATAGATTAGGATAGGGTGGTGGATGTAGCCCACCTAGATTTCAGTAAGGCTTTAGACACTGTTCCACATAGGAGATTCATAAGGAAACTGGGCATTAAGGGTGGGTCCTAAGGTCATAAACTTGGTATGGAATTGGTAAGGGACAGGTGACAGAGGGTGGTGGTAAACAAAGTTTGCTCCAGAGAAGGGAGGGTGACCAGCAGGTTTCCACAGGGCTCAGTACTGGGACCTGTCCTCTTTATTGTCTTTATAAGTTACATTGAAAATGAGCTGGAAGGGCAGATCCACTTTTGCAGATGATACCAAAATCTTCAATAGGGTGAACACTCCGGTGGGGGGTGGGATGGAAAGACTGTGCAGAGACCTGAGAAAACTCAAGCAGTGGTAGAGGGCATGGCAGTATGTATGTATGTGTATGTGTGTGTGTGTGTGTATGTGTGTGTGTGTGTATATATATGTATATCTATATATATATATTATGGTAGCACGGTAGTGCTACCATAGTTAGGGTTGAGGAGCCCTTTTAAGGTTAAAGGGTCAAACTTTACACCTTAACAACCTTGGCACCATTTAACAGATTTGCCTGAAATTTGGAAGGTATAATCAAGAACTATACACCTTGGGATCTGTCAAGTTTCGTACCAGTTGGGTACATAGCTGCAGAGTTATTAAGCATGATCTGCACGCGCATTTACGCTATTTGGGGAATTCTTTGCTGTTGCCTACAGGTTGCACATTTTGTGCCAGTGGTCTGAAATCTTCAGGAAACATGCAGCCAGGGTGCCCGATGTGCCTTTTGAAGATTTCGTGAAAAAATATTAAATGGTTCAAAAGTTATTTAGAAAACAAGTTTCCATTATAAGTCAATGGAAGAAGTTGACAAAAAAGTTCAACACTTTCGTAAATGCACTTTTTACTTTCACAAATGCCCCAATACTTTAGCAAATTCGCCATTTTTTTTCAGTTAGCGATCAGAAAAATGCTTGGCATTTAAAATTGGGACCATCTAGGGACACAATTTTTTTTTGTTCACCTAGTCGGAGCCTGAGGATGCTAGCCATGTCTTTATTTTGGGGTTAAACACCCCAGAAATATGTTTTTCAACTTTCTGGAAAAAGTACTTTCGCAAAGTACTTTTGCACGCACAACACTTTCACAAATCTGTGTGAAAGCTTTAGCAAATCACGAAAATACTTTGCAACACTATGGCCAAAATGACAGGAGTTCTTTGTCACCTTGCTGCAAAAGAACAGTTAGGTCTTTTGGCCTGAAATTTGGAGGGAAGGCAGCCAACATGTCATAGATGTGCCTTTTGGTGGTTTGGTGAAAAAAAATATTGTATGGCTCCAAAGTTATGGTACTCCAAAGTTGATGCTTTTTCCCATAGATTAACATGGTGGCATACGTTGCGCCTTTCGGGGCTCGTATCTCGAAAACGGTACAAGATACAGATTTTTCATCACGAGTTGCATAGCCCTGGGCTATGTAATACAAAATGGTAGCCAGGAAAATAATGATTTCTGTGAAATTAAAATTTTTTTTTGCACGTCGTACAGTTGCCGAGATATTTGCAATTAAGTACTTCCAATGCTCTTTTTAAGCTTTCATTGCCATTACAATGTGTACATTCTTTGTACACACTGTGTTTCTCTATGCAATTGTCCAGCAAAAACAGGGTATGCGCTTCTGTTACTGTTACAGTTACTGTTTCCCCTTGCGTTTATGTACCTGTTTGTGTTACCATTCCCGTGTGCGCCACTGTGTATGTTACCCTTTGCGTTCTCATTAACCCTTGCGTTTTCATTACTGTTACCATTTGCATTTCCACCTTGTGTTTGTGTTGCTGTTCCTGTTACTATGTCACAAGACATCACGTAGCGGGAGTGTGGGGCACCCCGCCGCTGCATTACTTTCAGTATTTCTAGTCATCATTCTTAAAAAGAAGGGAAATTAAAGGCAAAAAACTCAGTTTAATGCATCAGTTAGGGTTGTTCCACAGCAAAAAGTAAGGAATTCGGTTAGGTTGCAACCCCCCGACATCGCTATCTTTCAATTAGCATCAGGTGCGCTAGTCATTGGTCCCAACTTCACCCCATTCTCCCATACCTCTGCTTCTTTACACGTGTGATGGGCGGAGAGTTAGGGCCGACTACCCCAAAGTGCACCCTGATGCTGGTTGAGGGTGGCTGGAAGTGTCCAGGGTGGGTTTCTGAACTCAACACTGAATTTCCTTACTTTTGTCACTGTGGAACAACCCTAACTGATGCATTAAACAGAGTTTTTGGCCTCTAATATATATATATATATATATATATATATATATATATATATATATATATATGATATATATTATAGTGGCAATGTAGTGCCACTATAGTTAGGGTTGAGTACCCCATTTAAGGATAAAGTGTGAAATTTTGCACCTTAATAACTTTGCCACTGTTCAATGGATTTGCCTGTAATTTGGCAGCCACGGAGCATTAGCATAGATCTTGGGATCTACAAATCTTTTTACCAGTTGGATATACGGTTGTGGAGTAATTAAGTGACATTCCGTAGTGCATTTATGCTTTTTTGCGCATTCTTTGCTCGTGCCTACAGGTCTCACAGTTTGTGTGACCAGTCCGTAAACTTCAGGGAATGTGCTGCTGGGGTCCCCAATGTGCTTTTTTAAGATTTTGTGAAAAAAAATTTTGAACGGTTCAAAAGTTATTCAAAAAACAAGTTTCCCATTATAGTCAATGGGAAAAGTTAACAAAAAGTTTGACAGTGTCGCAAATGCAGTTTTTAGTGTCGCAAATGGCTCCTGTAGTGTTATAAGTCAGCCATTGTTTTTAAGTTACTGATCACAGAAATGCTTGGCATTTAAAATTGGGACTCTCTAGGGACACAATTATTTTTGTGTTTACCTAGTTGAGCCCTGAGGATGCTAGGTGCACCTTTATTTTGGGGTTAAAGACCCCAGAAATATGTTTTTGAAATTTTTGGGAAAATTAGTGTGGCAAAGTAGTGTAGCACCTGTGACACTTTAGCAATTTTTTTTGAGAAAGTGTCGTGATTTGCGACACTACTATTCAACACTATGGGGGAAATAACAGGAATTCTTTGCCACCCTGCTGCAAAACACTGGTTTGGTCTTTTGGGCTGAACTTTGGATTGAAGAAAGCCAACATCCTACAGATGTGCCTTTCAGTGGTTTTGTGACAAAATATTACATTAGTGGAAAGTTACAATGCTCTGAAGTTGACACTTTTTCTTATAGACTAACATTGCAGCATCTGCCGAGCCTTTTGGGGCCCGTATCTTGGAAATGTCTCGAGATACGGACTTTTCATCAGAAAAGTGATTAGCCCCCATAGGCTAAGTGTAAAACTAGCCAGGAAAGTCATAAATAATATGAAATTCAAATCTTTTTTCTACATCGTACAGTTCCTGAGATATACGCAATTTAGTATTCCATGTGCTCATTTTCTGCTTCTTGGCCCATTATTATGAATACCTGGTTTGTACTCACTGTGTTTCTCTATGCAGCTATTGGGCAAAAACAGGGTGTGCACTTCCGTTACTGTTACAGTTAGCATTCCCGCTTGTGTTTCCGTACCCGTTTGCGTTCCCATTCCTGTGTACACCACCGTGTACATTACTGTTACCATTTGCATTTCCACTACTGTTTCTGTTTGCATTTCTATTTGCATCACCATGCATATTTTCATTTGTGGTGGCCCTTCCATTTGCATTTGCATTTCTCTTTCGTTTGGCATTATCGTTGCTGTTTTGGTTTGTGTTTCTGTACACGCCTACATTTGCTTTTCCATTTCTGTTTCCTTTGGCATTATTGTTGCTGTTACCATTACCATTTGTGTTTCCAATTGCAGAACCATGACCATGCACGTTATTGTTTCTGTTTCTATATGAGCTTGCGTTTGCATTTGTGTTTCCTTTGGTGTTATTGTTGCTGTTACCGTAACCATTTGCATTTCCACTTGTGGTGCCATGACAGTGTGCGTTAACAGTTGCATTTCCATGTGAGTTTGCATTTGCGTCTCTGTTTGCAATACTGCTTGCTTTGGCATCACTTTGTAATTGTGTTTCTATTGCTGTTTGTGTTACCATTTACGTTTGCATCACCATGTCCTTTACCATTTGCACTTGCATTTGCATTGCAGTTACCATTACTATGTAACAAAAAATCATGTGGTTTGGGCCCTGCGCTCCCACCACCACATTCCATTAAGTATTTATAGTCCTCATTCTCAAAAAGAAGGGAAATTTATGGCAAAAAAACTCCATTTAATGCATCAGGGTTGTTCCACAGCAACAAAAGTGAGGAAATTCAATGGTAGGGTTAAAATCCTTCCATCCCACCCCCCGACCCCAACGGCATTGGGGTGTGTGTGGGTCATCTGTTCTAACTCACCCCATTCTCCTATACTTCAGTACCTCAGCTTGTTTACACATGGGATGGGTGAGAGTTAGACCAATGACCCCAACGCACACCCTGATGCTGGCTGGGGTGAGGTGTGGGTGGAAGGGGGTTTCAACCTAACATCAAATTTCCTCCTCTTTTGCTGTGAACAACCCTAACTGATGCGTAAACTGAGTTTTTGTCATGAATATATATATATATATATATATATATATATTAGAACAGCAAAAATCAGTTTAATGCATCGATTAGGAATTGTTCAACCTAAAGAAGGAAATTCACTATTAGGGTTGAAACCCGGACCCCTCCAGTCCACCCCCAACTGGCATCAGGGTGCTCATTGGGGTCATTGGCCCTAACTCTTACACTATCACATGTGTAAAGAAGCTGAGGAATAGGAGAATGGGTGAGATTTAGGACCAATGACCTCAACGAGCACCCCTATGCCGGATGAGGGGGTGGGCTGGAGGGGTCCAAGGGGGGTTTCAACCCTAAAAGTGAATTTCCTCACTTTTGTCACTGTGGAACAACCCTAATTGATGCATTAAATGGAGTTTTTTGCCTCTAATTTCCCTTTTTTTTGAGAATGATGGCGAGAAGTAGTGAAAGTAATGCAGCGACAGAAGCGTGGGGCCCTTTGGGCCCTGTGCTCCCGCCACGTGATGTCTTGGGACATAGTAAGGGGAACAGCAATGTAAACATAAGCGCCAACAGTGGCGCACATGGTAACAGAAATGTAAATGGCAAAGGAAACATTAATAGAAACGCAAGTGCAAAGTGACGCTGAAGCAAAAAATGATGCAAACGGACATTGAAGGGTATACGAAAATGCAACTGTCAATGTGAACAGTGATGGCAGCAGTATTTTAAATGGAAATGTTAAGTGTTACAGGAAAAAGAACGTGAAAGGGAACATAAACTTAAACATGAACGCAAGCTCACACGTAAATGCAAACCGTGACATGCACAGGCACGGTACTACAAATGTAAATGCAAATGGTACAGTTAACATGAAGAATAACACCAAAGGAAACAGAAAAGGAAACAGGATCAGAAGCGCGTATGGAAATGCAAACTGAAGTGCACACAGGTACAGTACTGCAATTGCAAATGCAAATGGTAACGGTAACAGCAACAATAACAGCAAAGGAAACAGAAACACAAAAGGAAGCACAAGCGTATATGGAAATGCAAACTGTAATGCACACAGGCACAGTAATTCAATTGCAAATGCAAATGGTAACAGTAACAGCAAGGAAGACACAAAACGAAAGAGAAATGGAAACGCAAATGAAAAGGCTGTCGGAAACGCAAATGGCAATGCGCACGGTGGCGTAAACAGAAAGAGTAGTGGAAACTCAAATGGTAACAGTTACGAAAATGCAAGCGCAAATGAGAACGCAAAGGGTAACACACACGGTGGCGTACACGGGAACAGTAATGCAAACTGGGACATAAACGCAAGTGGAAACAGTAACTGTTACAGTAATGGAAGCACATACCCTGTTTTTGCCAAACAGGTGCATAGAGAAACACAAAGAATGTATGCATTGTAATGGGCATCGAAGCTTAAAATGAGCATTGGAAGTACTTAATTGCTAATATCTCAGCAACTGCACGAATCGTTTTCGAGATACGAGCCCTGAAAGGTGTGGCATAAACCACCATGCTAGTCTATGGGAAAAAATGCCAAATTCAGAGTACTGTAACTTAGCAACCGTGCAATATTTTTTCACCAAACCACCAAAAGGCACATCTGTGAGATGTTGGCTGCTTTCCACCCAAATTTCAGCTCAAAAGACCAAACCGTTCTTTTACAGCAGAGTGGCAAAAAACAGTCTATCATTTTGGCCATGGTCTGAAAAGTAGTGTCACGATTTGCGAAAGCTTTCACAAAATTTGCGAAAGTGTCATGAGGTGCGACACTACTTTGCAACACTACTTTTTCCAGAAATGTGAAAAACATATTTCTAGGCTGTTTCACCCCAAAATAAAGACATGGCTAGCATCCTCAGGGTCCGACTAGGTAAACACAAAATAATTGTGTTGCTAGAGGGTCCCAAATTTAAATGGCAAGCATTTTCTGATCGCTAACTGAAAACAAAATGGTGGATTTGCAACACTACTAGGGCCATTTGCAACACTAAAAAGTGCGTTTACGAAAGTGTCGAACTTTTTAACTTTTCCCATTAACTTATAATGGGAACTTGTTTTTTGAATAACTTTTGAACCGTTTAATATTTTTTCATGAAATGTTCAAAAGGCACATTAGGGACCCTGGCTGCATGTTCCCTGAAGTTTCTGGATTGGTCATGCAAACCATGTGACCTGTAGGCACGAGCAAAAAATTCACCAGAAAGCATAAATATGCACACGGATGTCACTTAATAACTTCACAGCTGTATATTAGACCGGCATGAAAGTTGGCAGATCCCAAGATCTATGGTTATGCCCCATGCCTGCCACATTTCAGGCAAATCTGTTAAATAGTGGCAAAGTTATTGAGGTTCAAAGTTTGACCCTTTAACCTTAAAAGTGCTGCCCAACCCTAACTATGGTAGCGCTACTGTGCTACCATAATATATATATATATATATATATGTATATGTGTGTGTGTGTGTGTGTGTGTGTGTGTGTGTGTGTGTTGCAGAAAAACTTCATTAATGCTCTAGTCCTGTCCTATGGAACTCAATTCCTGATCATATTCGGAGGATACATTCAATTTCTCACTTGACACCCCCCATAAAAAATTTTTTTTTCATTAGGGCCAGCAAACCCTTGCAATTTTGTATGGGAGGTATAACTTAAATTGATATCTTAGTGAATATTCTCTATGCAATGTTGCATTGCTTTGTACATATGGATTAGAGGGATAGTTTAATGTATAATTTCATATATGGGAGTATTTTATGTACAGTATTTGAATCTGTCATTGTTTCATGCTTGTAAATGCTGTATGAAGTATTGTGTATGCTTATATTATCTTTGCAAGTATTTGTATTATTCTGTTTGTCTATATCACAAATGCAACTTATAGAAATCATTTAAAGGGACCTCATTGAAAATGAGCTTTGCTCAACAGAGTTTATATTCCTGGTCATGAATTCTTCTTCTATGAATAAAAGGTTTTACTACTACTACTACTACTAGTTAGGATCAAAGTGATAAAACTTGGGAAATGAGGTGTTAGAGTTTCCAACTCTAACCACAACGAGGCAGGGCAGCAGGTCTGGGGTGTGCCGTGCAGTTCTCAAGCTTAACACTTACCCCATTCCATCTGTAAGTAAAGCCACATGTGTAGACTGCATGAGAATGGGGTCAGTGTTAGGCTTGAGAACCATAAGGCACACCCCACACCTGCTGTCCTGCCTCATTGGTGGGGGGGGTGCTATGGTTGGAAACCTTAATGCCTCATTTCCCAGTTTTCATCACTTTGCCCTAACTGGAGCATTAATGATGTTTTTTGCAACTTATTTCCTTACTTTTTGAGATAGTATAATCATATTTTTATTTTACTGCGGCAGCGCAGGGTACGAAGGACCCTACGTTCACAAGCATTTTGTTATGGGAGAACAGGGTTCTTCAGACCCTGCACTCCCAGGCATACATTTCCTTACTTGTTAAGATGCTATAATTGTATCCTTATTTTACTGTGTGTGCTCCCTCCCATCTACAATTTTTGAGATAGAGTAATCATATCCTTATTCGAGTCTGAGGGAGCGCAGTGCCCTTTTGCTCTGCGCCGACGTTCAATAGCTGCTTTTTTCCATATGTATGTCACTGTGGAAGGGCCCTGCACTTCCATTTATAGGACAACAGTGACCAAATTGTTAGCATAGCCATCTTATTACTCCATCTTATTTACAGCACATGGTACAAAACAATTTCCAAATCCCTGCCAAAACATAATTCCTAGCAACTGCAACTCCATTCCATGCCACAGGTGTGAAAACATATTTTGACCAGGATTTGAAAAATGTCAGCTTTGACATAATGAGGTGAGGTAATAAGAAGTCTATGTTGAAAATTTGGGGTCAGAGTCTTTTAAATTTCCAAAGTTATGAGCTTGGGTAGCGAAATTGCAACAAATGGTCGTAACATTGTCAGTTTTATATATATTTTGACCACACATTTTCAACATAGCCAATTTATGACCCCACCTTTTTTTGTTAGTTATTTAACCAGGACTACACACTAAGCTGAAAGCTTTTTTACAGGTGCGACCTGGGAGCACAGGGAAGTTAAGTGACTTGCTCAGGGTCACACAGTATGCAAGTGGAAGCTGTGGTGTTCAAACCCAGGTCTAGTCTGCTGGATGTCACCAGATTTGCAGCTCAGAGCCTTAAACTACTGCACTATACTGCCTCCCTAATAAACCTTATAAACAATATGACTTTCTGTATGCAAATCCTGCCCAAAAGGTGAATTTGCCAAGCAACTGCAAAATTACCTTTCAGGTGGGAGTTGCCTAATGTCAGTCATATTGCGCAAGAGATGGGGTCCCCAAAAGTCCATGTTGAAAATATGGGGTTAAAATGTCAAACAATGGCTGGGTTATGCATCAAAGTTGAAAACCCCCATTAAAATACATTGAATAGGGCTGTGCCTGGTTCAAATATAATTTCCAGAATACCACGAATATTAGCACTATTCATCCCATATTCAGGAAGCACTGTCTAAAAGAAAAAGACAGAAAAGAAACAGACCTCTCCACTCTCTCCCAGCTCAGCAGCAAGCAACAAAAAGGTAACCCCCACCCCAACCCTCTGTCAAAAAAGCACAGTACCACCCTCTTCTCCCCAGCACCCAAAAGTTGTTTTTCAAATGAAGTCAAAGGCATAATTTTCTCCACTGATGAGTGAGTGGCTCAACCCACCTGCCTCCATGGCTGGTCACTGTCTTATTGTAAAGTGCTTAAGTGCGCTTACAAAAAGTATACCTTATGCCCCCCCCCACAGCACACGACCCTGGAAGGTGCCTGCACCACCACCCATGTCCAGCACCAAAACACAAGATAGAAAATGTTCCCCACTGATGGGTAACTGGCTCATCCTGCCCACCTCCATGGTCAGTCACTCTCTTCTAAAGCACATATCTGTGCTTAAAAGAAAAAGTATACATTATGTCTCCCCCCTGCCCCATCCCAGCATCAAGCAGTGAAAATGTAACCCCTACCCCAACCCTCTGTCAAAAAAGCACAGTCGAACCATCCTCCTCCTCTCCACCCAGCACCCACAAGTTGTGTTTTTAAAATAAAAGATAATTTTTCCCACTGAAGGGTGACTGGCTCCAACCTGCACACCTCCACAGCTGGTCACCCTCTTTTGTGAACTGCTATTCTGCGCTGAAATTAAAGTATACATTATGCCCCCCACACACACACACACACACACACACACACACAGCATCTGACCTGGCTGGCACCGCACCACCACTCATGTCCAAGCTGTTTTCTCAAATACAAAGGAAAGGAGATTGGCACAACCCTCCCTCCTCCACAGCCACCCACCTTCTCATGAATGAAAGTGCTCATGCACTTGCTATAGTAAAACTAGCTGAACAGCTGGTTTTACTATAGCAAGTCTGCAAGTGCTTTCATTCAAGAGAAAGTGTCTGGCCGTGGAGGAGGGGGGGTTGTGCCAGTCATCTACTTTGCATTTGAGAGAACTGGGTGCTGGACATGGGTGGTGGTGGTGTGGGTGCCAACCATGGTCAGGTGCTGTGTATGTGTGGGGAGGTAAGGCATAATGTATACTTTTTTAAGGGCAGATAAGAGCTTTACAATAAGAGGGTGACCGGCTGTGGAGGCGGGCAGGTTGAGTCAGTTGCCCATTAGCAGATAAAATTATCTTTCATTTTAAAAGACAACTTATGGGTGCTGGGGAGGGTGAAGGAGGGTGGGACTGTACTTTTTTGACAGAGGGTTGGGGGGTTATATTTTCACTGGGTGCTGCTGAGATGGGAGGTGGGGGAGTCATATTGTGTACTTTTTCCTTTAAATGCAGATAAACACTTTACAATAAGACAGCGACTGACCGTGGAGGCAGGCGGATTGAGATGTTCACCTATCAGTGGGGAAAATTATCTATCTTCATTTACAAAACAACTTCTGGGTGCTAACAGGAGGAGGGTGGAATGGTGATCAGTGGATGGGGGTGCTACTAGACACCAGGGACAGTAATGGGGGGCACAAAATGCCAGAGAAACAGTGACTCACCAGTGCCACTGCAGTCAGCAGCACAAGTTCAGCTGCAGCTGCAGAAATCAAGAAATTCCTGCTGTTATCCTGCAGAGAATGCAAAGGAAGCACTCCTCTCACTAAGCTGGGCACCCAGGATTTTGGGTGCCCAGAAAATGTATTTCTGGCCCTAATTGAGAAAAACAAACACTAGTATCTAGCCAAATGGGGCCCATTTAGCTAGGTTCTTGTGTTTGATTTTTAAAATTATATTTCTTATGTATTTTCCATATTTTTTACTTTGTGGAAAAAAAACCAAGATGTCAGCTCATGAAAAGGGAATGGATCTAGTGAGAAAGAATCCTTTTTTTTCATGAGATCAAGGCTTTGTCAACATTTTTACCTCTGTTCTGGAAAGTGATCTTCCCATAGGAAATAATGGGAACTTAAAAACTGAATAACTGCCACAGACTTTTTTTTCACCAAAGCATCGCAGTTCTGTTACCCAGGTTCTTTCTACCATAACAAATCACATCAAAATTCCACACTGACTGGACATAAGGCAATCATGAAAAAATTACAAAAAGTGGCAACTTGTAAGGTTTTGCACTATCCGGATCTCAGAATCTGTACATCCACCTGGAACTAAACTTGCCTTCTACAGCACAGGACAGAGCATACCAAATTGTGTGCAAATCCATTGATTGGTTGCAAAGTTATTAAAGTGCAAAATTTGAGGTTTAACATTAAACAGGCTACTCAACCCTAACTAGGATGGCATTATCATGCCACTACAATATATTCATATATATCTATCTTTATATATATTAGAGGCAACAAACTCCATTTAATGCATCAGTTAGGGTTGTTCTATAGTGACAAAAGCTAGGAAATTTGATGTTAAGGTTGAAACCCCACCCTTGACCCCCCACCATGCCCCACCAGCCGGCGCGGGTGTGCATTGGGGTCATCAGCTCTAACCTCACCCCATTACATGTAAAAGAAGCTGAGGTGGTGAACTATAGGAGAATGGGGTGAGGACTAAAGACCCCAATGCACACCACAATGCCAGCTGGGGGGCAGGGTGGGGTGGGTGCATGGGGGTTTCAATCCTAACATCGAATTTTCTTGCTTTTGTCACTGTGGAACAACCCTAACTGATGCATTAAATGGAGTTTTTTGCCTTTAATTTCCCTTCTTTTTGAGAATGTGCAGTAGAAGTAGTGAATGGAATGTGGTGGTGGGAGCGTGGGGCCCTTCCACCACATGATGTTTTCTGACATAGTAATGGTAAGTGCAAGAGAAACACAAGCACTAACGGTTGACCACATGGTGACAGAAACATAAATGGTAAAGCAAACATTCATAGAAACACAAGCGCAAAGTGATGCCAAACCAAACAATGACGCAAAAGGGAGATGCCACCGCATAAGGAAATGCAAACCGTGAGGCGCATGGTCACGGTACAGCAATTGGAAACACAAATGGTAATGTTAACAGCATAAATAATGCCAAAGGGAACCGAAATGGAAATGAGAATGCAAGTGCACACGGAAATGCAAACCGTAATGCACACGGTCACAGTACCATAATTGTACATGCAAATGGTAAAGCTAACATGAACAGTAACACCAAAAGAAACAGAAATGGAAACGGGAATGGAAGCATGTATGGAAACGCAAACTGTAATATGCACGGTCACGTTACCACAGTCATAAACGCAAATGGTAACGGTAACAGCAACAATAACGCCAAAGGAAACAGAAATGCAAAAGTAAATGGAAGCATGTAGGGAAATGCATACCTTAATGCGCACAGGCACAGTAACGCAATTTTAAACACAAATGGTAACAGTAACAGCAACGAAGATGCAAACTGAAAGAGAAACGCAAACGAAAGGGGTGCCAGAAATGAAAACTGAAATTCAAACAGAAACAATAGTGGAAATGCAAATGGTAACAGTGATGCAACTGCAAGTGCAAATGAGAACGAAGAGGGTAAGGTACACAGAGGCGTACACGGGAATGGTAACGCAAATGGGTACGGAAACGAAAGTGGAAATGCTAACTGTTACAGTAACGGAAGAACACACCCTGTTTTTGCCCAACAGCTGCATAGAGAAACACAGTGTATACAAAGAATGTATGCATAATAATGGGCCTCGGAGCAGAAAATGAGCTGTTGTAATACTAAATTGCTTATATCCCAGGAACCGTGCGACGTAGAAATAATTTTTAATGTCACATGATTCATGAGTTTCCTGGCTAAGTTTTACAGGGCTATGCATTGTCATGATGAAAATTCCGTATCTAGCACCGTTTCCGAGATACGAGCCCCGAAATGCACGGCGAACGCCACCATGTTAGGGGAAAATATGGGAAAAAAGTCAACTTCAGAGTACGGTAACTTGGCATCTGTGCAATATTTTATCACCAAACCACCAAAAAGCACATCTGATAGATGTTGGCTGCCTTCCCTTCAAATTTCAGCTCAAAAGACTAAACCGTTCTTTTGCAGCAGGGTGACAAAGAACTCCTGCCATTTTGGCCATAGTCTGGAAAAGCAGTGTTGCAATTTGCGAAAGCTTTCGCAAAATTTTGTAAAAGTGTCGCAGATGCGACACTACTTTACAACACTACTTTTTCCAGAAATTTGAAAAACATATTTCTGGGGTGTTTAACCCCAAAATAAAGACATGGCTAGCATCCTGAGGGTCCGACTAAGTGAACGCAGAAAGAATTGTCCTCCTAGAGGGTTCCAATTTTAAATGCCAAGCATTTTTCTGATCAGTAACTGAAAAAAATGGCAGATTTGCAACACTACTAGGGCCATTTGCAACACTAAAAAGTGCATTTGTAAAAGTGTTGAACTTTTTGTTAACTTTTCCCATTGACTTATAATGGGATCTTGTTTTTTAATAACTTTTGAACCGTTCAATATTTTTTCATGAAATCTGCAAAAGGCACATCAGGGACTACAGCCACATGTTCCCTGACATTTTTGGACCAGTCACACAAATCGTGTGACCTGTAGGCGTGAGTAAAGAATGCGCAAAAATGCGTAATTGTGCATCCAGATGTTGCCTAATAACTCCACAGCTGTATATCTGACTGATACAAAAGTTGGCAAATCCTAAGAGCTACCATGCATAACCATGCATACCAAATTTTAGGCAAATCCATTCAATGGTGGCAAAGTTATTAAGGTGCAAAATTTCACCCTTTAACCTTAAAAGTGCTACTCAACCCTCCCTGCTACCATTATATATATATATCTTATAGTGCCACTGGTAGTGGTAGCACCAATATAGTTAGGTTTGAGTAGGCAGTTTAATGTTAAACTCCAAATTTTGCACGTTAACTTTGCAACCGTTCAACAGGTTTGCACAAAAGTTTGGAATACATAGTCTCAGATAATGGATTTCTTGATTAGACAATTTGTGTTTCAAACAGATTTTTGGTTTTTATGCAGTAAACCACCCCAAAAAATTACTTTTCACCTTTTTTGGCAAATGGCAGGGTCATTTTGTGAAATTGCACTGCACGCACACCGTTTGCAAGTTGGCTTGAAATTTTCAGGGTGGAAAGAGGTTATCATAAGGAACAATCCAAAAGTATGAATCCGTTGAAATGGTATTCAATTTTGAAATTTTGGGTTCTAAGCATGCTCAGTTCAGTCATTGGGATAGATGCACAGTACAAAAAGGGATTTGGGGCTCATGAAAAGTGATTTTGACAGCTCATGAAGAGGGAATTTTAAAATCCCTCTTCATGAGAAAATATTCCATTTTCACAAGCCGCCATCTTGTTTTCATTTTTCCTCAAGAACAAAATGCTATTACTTTATCTACAGTTGTGTTCTGAAGTAAACAAAGCATGGGTTTTGTTCAGGTGGACGTTCTCAATAAACCTATGTCTTTGGTTTACTTTACTCAAAAAATGCTCATTTTTAAATTTAACATTTTTCGTGACTTGCTTCTGATCCCTTTTCATGAACTGTCAAAATCTCTTTTCATGAGATGATGACCAGATGGCCCTATCTCGCGAAAAGGGATCGGCTCACAAAAAGGGATTTTGACAGCTTGTGAAAAGGGATTAGTTTTAAAAATCCCTTTTTGTGAGCTGTCAAAATCCCTTTTCGTGAGATGACTACCAGATGGCCCAATCTAGTGAAAAGGGATTTCTCACGAACAAGGATTTTGACACCTCACGAAAAGGGATTCGACTTGCGAACAGGGAATTTGACAACTCATGAAAAGGGATTTTTAAAGATTGATGTTTCTTTGCTGGTTCACTGCAAAGAAACGGTTAGGACTTTTGGTTTGAAATTTGCAGGGTACAAAGGGGTTGTCCCACAGATGTGACTTATGCTTGTCTGGTGTAAAAATTGTCATCGGCTCCATAATTATGCCATTCCACAGCTGAGACATTTTCTATAGGATGGCATTGTGGTGAACGCATCTCCTTTCTGTGCCTACATCTCAAAAACCATTCGAGATATAGATTTTTTGGTAAGCACAACTTAGTACACTTTTAGGTGTACTAAGCATGCATAGAGTTTTCCAGTTCATGATTACAACTGCAATGGACATTTTTTTATAGTTGCTATGGTTACTGATATATTGTCAAATTAGTGTTACAAGGGTTCCTTTTCAGGACTATATGGCAGCAGTATATCTCTGTAATTATCTGTAAGTGGAAGCGCAGGGCCCAGAGAGCCCACACTTCCATATATGCAAAAAATGGGTAATGTGATGGGAGCGATGGGCTCTGTGCTCCCACAAACACATACCAGTTACATTATACTTTCTCAAAAAGAAGGGGAAATTCATTGCAGAAAATTTAATTAATGCATCAGTTAGGGTTGAAGTGACAAAAGTAAGGAAATGAGACATTAGGTTTGACACCCTAACACCTCCCCCACCTGACCACCCCACCCCACTCCTACTGTCCACAGACCAACAGGCGATGGGGTGTGCTTTGTGGTCATGGAGCCTCACATTCACTCCATTCTCCCATACTGTACCATGTCAGCTTTCTTACACATGGAATGCGTGAGAGTTAGGGCCAATGACCCCAAGGCACACCCTATTGCCTGTTGGTCTATGGACAGTGGAGGTGGGGTGGTCAGGTGGGGGATGTGTTAGGGAGTCAACCCTAACATCTCATTTCCTTACTTTTTTTGCTTCAACCCTAACTGATGCATTAATGACATTTTTTGCAATGAAAATATATATGTATGTAATATATGGATTTTAAAAATAATACCCCCAAAAAGCATACAAAAAAAACCCTGTAATACCTTAGTCAGTGCCGTAATACTATACTTCCGGTCCCCGTAATACTATACTTCCGGTCCAATAATACTATACTTCCGGTCCTCGTAATACTATCGTTGGGATCACCAACTTTTCTAGTGTCCAAAGCCTTGTTTTTTTTGTTTCTTTTTTTTTTATTCCTGAGAGAGAGAGAAGCAGGACTCCACGCAGGAAGGGGGGATGTGAGTGAAGAGCGAGAACAAGGCACGGAACCGTCCCTAAAAGGAATCCAGAGGTAAAACCTCGTCAGCATTTCGTATCCATATATTACAAAAATAACAGTTAGTTCGAGTGAATCACTTGGCTGTAACTCCATCTGAGCCCCGGACATAGAACCTCTCGAGCTCAGCCCTCGAGGTTACCTATGTCCCCAGAACCTCCTCGGGAATTACAGCCTGTAATTCACTCGAACCTATCTATTATTCTATTTATATATATTTATATATATATATTATGGTAGCACGGTAGTGCTACCATAGTTAGGGTTGAGGAGCCATTTACATGTTAAACTTAAAAGTTTGCACCTTAATAACTTTGCAACTGTTCAATGGATTTGCCTGAAGTTAGGAATACACGATCAAGAACCATAGATCTTGGGATCTGCCAACTTTCATACTGTTCGGATATACGGCTGTGGAGTTATTAAGCGTGATCTGCGCGCATGTTTATGCTTTTTTGGAATTCTTTGCTCGTCCCTATAGGTCACACGGTTTGTGCGACCAGTCCAAAAACTTCAGGGAATGTGCTGCTGGAGTCCCTGATGTGTCTTTTGAAGATTTTGTGAAAAAATATTAAGCGGTTCAAAAGTTATTCAGAAAACAATTTCCCATTATAAGTCAATGGATAAAGTTAACAAAAAGTTCGACAGTGTCGCAAATGCACTTTTTAGTGTCACAAATGGCCCTAGTAGTGTCGCAAATCTGCCATTTTGTTTTCAGTTAGTGATCATAAAAATGCTTGGCATTTAAATTTGGGACCTTCTAGCAACACAATTCTTTTTGTGTTTGCCTAGTCGGACTCTGAGGATGCTAGGCATGTCTATATTTTGAGGTTAAACACCCTAGAAATATGTTTGCTCAATTTCTGGAAAAAGTAGTGTCGCACTCACAAAAGTGTTGCAAATGCTTGTGAAAGCTGTCTCAAATCACGACACTACTACCAAAATAACATGAATTATTTGCCACCCTGCTGCAAACGAACGGTTTGGTCTTTTGGGCTGAAATTTGGAGAGAAGGCAGCCAACATCTCACAGATGTGCCTTTTTGGTGGTTTGGTGACAAAATATTGCATGGATGCAAAGTTACGGTACTCCGAAGTTGACAGTTTTTCCCATAGACTAACATTGAGGCGTCCTCTGCATGACAGGAATTCTTTGCCACCCTGCTGCAAAATAACGGTTTGGTCTTTTACACTGAAATTTGGTGGGAAGAAAGCCAACATCCCACAGATGTGCCTTTCGGTGGTTTGGTGAAAAAATATTACAGGGCTGCAAAGTTATTGCACTCTGAACTTCTCTTTTTTTCCCATAGAATAACATTACGGCGTTCGCCATGCTTTTCAGAGCCCGTATCTCGGAAACGGTGTGAGATACGGACTTCTTGTCAGAAAAATGCTTAGCCCCATAATGGGGCCTAAGTGCAAAACTAGCCAAGAAAGTCATAAATCATATGACTTTTAAATTTTTTTTCCACGTCGTACAGTTCCTGACATGTAAACAATTTAGTATTCCAACTCCTCATTTTCTGCTCCGAGACCCATTATTATGCATACATTCTTTGTACTCACTGTCTTTTTCTATGCAGCTTTTGGGGAAAACCAGCCTGTGTGCTTACATTACTGTTGCACGTACCATTTCCGCTTGCGGTTCCGTACCCGTTTCACTTACTGTTCCTGTCTACTCCGCCATGTGCGTTACCCTTTGCATTTTCATTTGTGCTTGTGTTTGTGTTATTTTTACCATTTTTGTCTACAGTACTGTTTCTCTTTCTGTTTCACTTTGCATCACCATGCGCATTATAATTTGCATTTGCGGGCACCATGCTACTATGTGACAAGACATCACTTGGTGGGAGCCCGGGCCTGCCGCCACATTACATTCACTATTTCTCATTATCATTCTCTAAAAGAAGGGAAATTAGAGGCAAAAATGTCCATTTAATGCATCAGTTAGGTTGTTCCTCAACGACAAAAGCAGGAAATTCGGTGTTAGGTTGAAAGCTTTGACCTCAGCCCACTCCTCATTTGGCATCAAGGCGCATTAGTCGGTCCCAACTCACCCCATTCTCCCATACCTCTGCTTTCACACATGTGGTGTGGTGAGAGTTAGGCCCGACGCACCCACACGCACCCCAACGCCAGTTGGGGGTGGGCTAAAGGGCCAAGGTGGCTTTCAATCCTAACACCGAATGTCCTCACTTTTGTCGCCAGGAACAACCCTAACTGATGCATTAAATGGATTTTTTCTCTAATATATATATATATATATATATATATATTATGGTAGCACGGTAGTGCTACCATAGTTAGGGTTGTGGAGCCATTTCTATGTTAAACCCCAAAACTTTGCAGCTTAATAACTTTGCAACCGTTTGATGGATTTGCCTGAAATTTGTAATTTATGATCAAGAACCATAGGCCTTGGGATCTGCCAAGTTTCCTACTGGTCAGATATACGCCTGTGGAGTTATTAAGTGTGATCTGTGCACGCGTTTACGCTTTTCTGGAATTCTGTGGTCGCGCCTACAGGTCGTACGGTTTGTGTGACCAGCCTGAAATCTTCAGGGAACATGCAGCCAGGGTCCCCAATGTGCCTTTCAAAGATTTCATGAAAAAATATTAAACGGTTCAAAAGTTATTCAAAAAACAGTTTCCCATTTTAAGTCAATGGGAAAAGTTAAAAGTTCAACACTTTCGCAATGCATTTTTACTTTCGCAAATGGGCCTGTTACTTTCGCAAATCAGCCATTTTGTTTTCAGTTGGTGATCAGAAAAATGGTTGGCATTTAAATTTGGGACCTCTAGCAACCTAATTTTTTGCATTCACCTAGTAGGGCCCTGAGGATGCTTACCATGTCTTTATTTTGTAGAAACACCCCAGAAATATGTTTTTCAAATTTCGGAAAAGTATTTGCAATTACTGTCAGCCACGAAGTGTCGCAAATTTTTATGGAAGCTTTCATAATTTGGATAGTAATTTCTAGTCTGTGGGAAAATTACAGCAATTCTTTGGCACTGCACTGCAAAATAACCGTTGGGAGTTTTGGGCTGAAATTTGGAGGAACGCAGCGACATCTCACAGACGTGCCTTTCATGTTAGTAGATTGAAAAATATTACATGGCATGGCAAAGTTATGGCACCCAAAGTTGACAGTTTTTCCCATAGGATAACATTATGGCGCTCAAGCATTACAGGAATCCTTTGGCACCTGCTGCAAAATAACGTTAGGTGTTTTTCCTGAAATTTGAGGAAGACAGCCAACAGTACACAGATGTGCCTTTCAGTAGTTTGGTGAAAAATATCACATGCGGAAAAGTTACGGCACTCCAAAATTGAACAGTTTTTCCCATAGGATAACATTACGGCTCCGACACTTAACAGAAATCATTTGGAGCCCTGCTGCAAAATAACGGTTTGGTATTTTTTCCTGAAATTTGAGGGAAGACAGCCAACAGCCCACAGATGTGCTCTTCAGTAGTTTGGTGAAAACATTACAGGAGGCAAAGTTATGGTGGTCCGAACTTTTCTATTTTTCCCATAGGATAACATTACGCGTCGCTGGCGCTTTTCTTCAGGGCCTGTATCTCGGAACGCGAGATACGGACTTTCGTCAGAAAATGTCTTAGCCTCTACTGGGGCTAAGATTCAAATTAGCCAGGACAGTTGTAAATAATACGACTTTTAAATTTTTTTTCTTTGTCGTACGGTTCCTGAGATATAATGTATTTAGTATTCCAAGATCTCATTTTCTGCGAATATACTCATTATTTTGCATACATTATTTGTACTTCACTGTTTTTCTCAAGGCAGGTTTGGGAAAACCAGCCTGTGCGCTACATTACTGTTACTGTTGCCCTTTCCGCTTGGGGATCCGCACTGCTTTCACCTTACCATTGACGCCCGCGCCACCATGTGCTATCCTTGCGCTTACTTTATGCTATGCTTCTGTTATTTTTGCCATTTCGGTCTTGGTATTGTTTATCTTACTGTTTCACTTTACATCACCATGCCCATTGACATTTCTGTTTGCAGGCACCATTACTTATGTGACAACACATCACGCAGCAGACCATTCCCGCCTATGCCACCATGTGTGTTACCCTTTCTGTTCTCATTCGTGCTTGTGTTACCATGTGCGCCACTGTTAGCATTTCTGTTCATGCTTTTGTCCCTGTTAGTATGCCACAGCACATCATGGTGGCGTGAGCACGGGCCCTTCCGCTGGCCAGCATTATGCAGCGGAGGGTCCTCAAGGCCCGCCACTGCATTACATTCACTATTTCTCATTATCATTCTCAAAGAATAGAGGTAAAATCTATTTATACGTATTGTTACATTTATTAGCCAGTGAAATGCTGGTTGTTGAGTCCCTGACCCCTCTCGCTTACCTCACCGTAGCGAAAGGACAGATCGTGGTCCCAACCTCACCCCATTCTCCCATACTTCGCTGCTTTACAACCGTCATGGGTGTTAGGCTGACGGTCCCAATGCGCACCCCAATGCCGGGTTGGTGGGTTGGGGGTCCATGGGTTTTCAACCCCAACAGCGAATTTCCTCACTTTTGTCGCTGTGGAACAACCCTAACTAATGCATTAAATGGAGTTTTTGCCTCTAATATATATATACTGGGCTGGATATTCAAACTGTGCTATTCTGTGGTGCGAGCCCTTGCGTTGCACAAAATAGTTGCACTGGGGTGTGGCCGGAGCAATATTCAACGCAGTTGCGCTATTGAGCAACTCCTTTGAATATCTCCCCCTGGCCACAGCCACTGTGCATGGTGCAGTGGAACTTGCGCCACCGCAAGTGGTCAGAGTGGAGCATTCAAGATGCGGTGGTGCAAGTACCATTGCGCCATGCACAAATTTCCGATATTCAAAAGGTGACATGCAAATGGGGCCATAATTCATGCAAGGTGCAGAGGGGGCTATTTTCATCTATTTATGGCCCCATTTACATGCCATTAGCATGCAGGTGCGCCGATCCCCAAGGACTTGTGCCTGGCGCCCTGCCAGGCAGCAGCCATCATGGACCGACGCCCCCTGCAGCCCGATCATGGGCATAAGTGAAAAATCCCCCACCCCCAACTGGCCAGATCACTGGCATAAGTGAAAAAACACACCCCCATTAGCCCGATCTGGGCAGAAAAGATTTCAAACCCCTCAAGAACATATCCCTGGTGGTCAAGTGGACCAGGAAGCCTGATCGTGGGCAGAAAAGAGTTCAAACCCCCAAGGACCACCTACCCTGGTGATCTAGTGGCCCCCACCCCATCCACCACCCAAGGAGCCCCACCCGCTCCCCTTCAGCGGCAGGCGGCAGCATCCCACCGCCTGCCACCCCCACCCGATCGATTGCTCAGCTAGGGCTGCATGCCCATTGGTTCAGAGCAAGAGCCAATGGGCATGCAGCCCATACCATACAAGGCAATCCAGATATGTGAATGAATTCGCACAAAAAAAATCAACCAATACAATGCCACATTCAGCAACACAAGCATGTAAGGACCCTAACTACCATGCTAGCATCCCTACCTACAAGAAAGACCAGGAATGAAATGCCAGGGAAGAAAAAGAATAAAAATTTAACATACTAAAAAAAATTAAAATCTAAACAAAAACAATGACATTGCATAAATGAAATATGCATTGGGGCTACTCGAAATATCCCTGATATTCCCCACCCATGCAGTTTGATCTTGTGAGGTCATCAGGTCAAACTGCACTCGGTGGAAATATCAGGGACATTTCCAGTAGCCCCATTGCATATCCTATCTATCTATCTATCTATCTATCTATCTATCTATCTATCTATCTATCTATCTATCTATACAATATAGCTGCATGGTAGTGCAGCTATAGTTAGGGTTACCAGGCCACTTCTATGTTGATCCTAAAAGTTTGCACTTTAATAACTTTGCAACCGTTCGTCTGACTTGCCTGACATGTTGCATGTGCAGTGTCCAACTATAGATCTCTGGATCTGGAAAGTTTTATTCCAGTCAGATGTACAGTTGCTGAGCTGTGGAGTGTCAAAAATGTGAACAATCCTCAACTTTTGCACAATTCTTTGTCAGGCTACAGAGACCGAACAGTGCATCTGCCTGGCTTCAAATGTGCATTTGTATATGTGGCCTGGGTAAAGATACCTTTTGAGGATTTGGTGAAAAAATATTAATCCATTCAAAAGTTATGCATGTTTTTCATGTCCCATTTTAGTCTATGGCAAAATGTATATGGGCAGCACAAAAACTTTTGTGAAAAAATGTTTTCTTTTCATGCTCTGCATTTTTCTTTTCATGCTGTCACATCTTGTTTTCAGTCAGCAAGAGAGAAAAAACGATGTAACTCAAAGAATACTGCTCCTTGTTAAACACAAAAACTTGTGTTTACCTAATCGGAGTCTGAGGAACTCACCCCTGGCATCAGTTTTTGTGCAGCAAATGTTTTCACTTCATTGGAGCTTTGTTTTAGTGAAAACATTTTTTGTGTGCATGGTAATGACTGTGGACAAAAAAAATACATATGCATGAAAACATATTTTTTCCATGGACAAAAAAAATATGCATGAAAACATATATTTTTTGCACCAAAAGATTTAATTATAAGGTATAGTGGTGCCATGAAAACTTTATGTTTTCGTGAAAATAATGCTCAAAAACATTGTCAAAACTACACAGAAAAACAGCAGTTTTTTTGTCACCCTACTGCATCAAAACAGTTGGGGTTTTTGGGCTGAAATTTGCAGGGTGGCAAGTCCTGTTCCCACACATGTGCCTTTTGATGGTTTGATCCCAAAACATTCAACAGATCCACAGTTACAGTGCTCCAAATTTCAGAAAGTTCCCATAGACTAACACTGTGGCACCTGCAGCAACATTCGACACCCGTATCTCGAAAAGAGGCGAGATACAGATTTTCTGCTACCTGCAGCTTAGTCCACCTTTAGGTGAACTAAGCCCACTTGGAGGTTTCAAAGTCATGATTACAACTGTAATGGAATTCTTTTCCTAGTTGCTATGGTTACTGAGATATTGCCAAATAAGTGTTACAAGGGTTCTTTTAAAGTACTGTATGGCTCTGTACATATGTGTAAGTGGGAGTGCAGGGCCCAGAGGGCCCATGCTCCCACATATGCATACAATTATGCAACAACTGGGCAACATGAAGAAGGAAACGAGTTACCAGTTACTTTACACTATCTCAAAAAGGAGGGAAATTCATTGCAAAAAAACTTCATAAATGCATCAGTTAGAGTTGATAGCTCAGTGAAAAAAGTATGGAAATGTGATGTTAGGGTTACCCCATACCAACCTACCCCCCAACCTCCACACACCAACACATGTTTGGGTGTGCCATGGGATCATTAGGTCTAACTCTCACCCCATTCTCCTATACTGTAGCATGTCAGCTTACTTACACATGGAATGGGGTGAGAGTTGGACCTGATAACCTCATGGCACACCCTGACATCTGTTGGTGTGTGGAGGGTGAGGTGATGGTGGGGATAACCCTAACATCACATTTCCATACTTTTGTCACTGTGCTATCAACCCTAACAGATGCATTAATGAAGTTTTTTTGCAATGACTATATATATATATATATATAGATATATATTATGTATACATTATCATGCCACTATATTAGGTTTCAACAGCCAGTTCTACATTAAACCCAAACATTTGACCTTTTATAACTTCGCAACCATTTGTCTGATCCACATGAAATTATGCAGGCATGATCTGGGACCAAAGATCTCTCTCTGGATTGGCAAGTTTTGTTCCAGTTAGATGTGCAGTGGGAGGGATGCAGAGTGTCATAAAATTTGAAATTTATCATTTAGGTGCAAATTCTTTATCACACCATTTCTCTGAAATTACTTGGTGATTTGGTCTGAAATTGTTAGTGTATATGGGGTCTGTATCGCAGATGTGCCTTTTGAAGGTTTGATGAAAACATATTAATCCATTCAAAAGTTATTAAACTTTAAAGTTTCACATTAATTCCTATGGAAAAAGTTAGATGAGCCATATGAAAGCACTTTTTGATTTCACGAAGGACTTTTTGTTTTCGCAAATGGAAAGGTACTGCCCATGATCCACCATCTTGTTTTCAGTTGACGATGCGGAAAAAATACTATCATTCAAAAAATACTACTTCTTGGTAAACACCAACAGCTGTGATTACCTAATTGGGGCCCGAGGAACATGATTCTGGTATTTGTTTTCAGAAGTAGTGGCTGGAAATATGTTTGCATTAATCAGCTGCTGATAGTGTCGCTAGTTTGCAACATTACTGCCACAAACTGTGGAATGACTTTTACAAAAATACCACAAATTGTGGCATTGTTACATGAAACAGAGGGGTTCTGCTACAAATTGCAGCACTGTTTTGAGAAAAAAGCCACAATTTGCAGCACGACTTTAAATAAAAAACATAGGCAGCTGAAAAAATAATCCTTTTCTGACCATTTTTCAGCCTAACTACCACCAGAATCCAATTCCTCAGTCCCTGTTTAGGTAAACATCTGTTGGTGTTTACCTAAGTAAAGGATTTTTGTATCCTTTAACTGCCTCCAAGGGGGGTGAGGCATGTTTACATTACAAATATGTTCATCTGACATTGAGGTGCCAAATCTCCAGTGTCAATGGTAGAAGCCACTCCTCCCCCCACCAGTGTGGGACACTGGGGAGCCCACTCCCAGTGTCCTGAGATATCTTCCCCCTATAGTGCGAGACACTGGGGAGCCCACTCCCAGTGTCCCAAAATATGCATTTTAATGGTTTGCTAACAGCAGGGTGCCCAATCCCCGTGCCAGCACTAGAAGATCCCCCCCAGTGTGGGACACTGGGGACCCGACTCCCAGTGTCCCCATATATGTCCCACCCCCAGCACTGTGGGACACTGGGGAGCCCATCCCAGTGTCCCAAAATATTTTAAAACTTGTACCTGCAAAAATGAAAACTGCCCTAATATCTTTTTTCAATATCCTGAAAAAAAGAAAATGGTCCCTCTTTGTCTCCTTTGTCTCCCACTGAGCAACCACCACCCCATCCCCTTGCCCTATAATTACCACCAGAGATCATCAGCTGTCATCTTCTGTGGACCGGAACATGTCTGCACTCTTCAAAGCTGAACCATGAACTGAAGAATCAAGGTAAGTGCTGTATAATGTCTTGCAATGGCATTTTGAACTTATGGTGATAGCTTTGCCATTTTTAGGTATTTTTTCACCAGATTTTCAACATGTGGTTTTTGGGACCCTACCACATGAACACTGTCACTGTCATTTTATTAATCAGTCCCATAAAGTGATTTCTTGGTCACTGCATGAAATCACCTTTCAGGACCGATTAACACAATGATAGTGCCAGTGTTCATGAGGTGAACTAAAAGGCCATGTTGGAAATTTGTGAAAGCAATCCTAAAAATGCCTGAGTTACACGTGTTCATTGAAATTTTTTTAATGCACACATGTAACTTTGCTAATTTTTAAGATTTCACTCCAAATTTTCAACATAGCCATTTTTTCACATGACCTCATAAACAGTACAGCTGTCATTTTTCACATCCTGCCCAAAATGTGTTTTTGCACCTGTGGCATGGAATGGCATTTTGCCACAGATTTAAACATTTTCACCTATGAGGTTTATGAGGTGGGGCCATAAGAAGACTGTGTTGAAAATTTGGGGTCAAAATATGGAAAAATGCCAACGTTATGACTGTTGCAATTTCGGTACGCCCACTCATAACTATGAACATTTTAAATATTTTGACCCTAGATTGTCAGCATATCCTTCTTATTACCCAACCTCATTAATTTTACAGCTGTGATTTTTCAAATCCTGTCCAAAAAGTATTTGCACCTGTGGTATAGAATGACATCGCAGTTGTGCAGAATTGTTTTGGCAGGGATTTGAAAATGTTCTGTTCCAGCTACATGTCCTGGGGTAATCAGATGGCTATGGTGATAATTTGCTCACACATATATGGAGGGATGGGTGCACAGGGTTCAAAAGACCCTACATTCCAACAGTAAAATACTGAAAATCACGTAACAGAGCCTGTAGAGAGCTGCGCTCCCACATGGAGGTAAAGGTTAATTACAGTGTCTCTACACCTATGGATAGATGGGAGCACTGGACCCAGAAGCTATGTTGATACTTTCATAAAAATAAAGGAAATTTATGGCAAAAAACTGGGTCAATGCACCTTTAGGATTCTAGCAACAAAAGTTGGGAAATTTAAACTTAGGGTTCCCAACACTAAGACACCACCCCGACCCTGCATGCAGGAACGGGTGTGAGGGATGTGCATTGGTGTTTGGAACCCTAATGCTCACCCCATCCTCTTATTCTGTACCCATCTTAGCTTACTAGGTCTTAGAATGGGGTGAGCATTATGATACAAAACTCCAAAGCACACCCCTCACACCTGTTCCTACATGCAGGGTGGGGTGTTAGGGTTGGAAGCCAAGTGTGGGGGTTGGGTGTTAGGGTTGGGAACCCTAAGTTCAAATTCCCCAACATTTGTCACTAGAACCATAATGGGGCATAATGCAGTTTTTTGCGATAAATATCCTTTCTTTTTGTGAAAGTATCACCATAAGGAACTGTAATGGGGCATTAATGTAGTTTTTTGCCATGAATATATATCTATATCTATCTATCTATATATATATTTTTATATATATATATATATATGTATATATAATTATACTGATGCAGACACGCCAGTACAGTTAGAATTGAGTAAGCAGTTGAATGTTAAATCCTAAATTTTGCACCTTAATAACTTTATAACTGTTCAATGGATTTGCATGAAATTGGGAAATCTGCAGTCTCATATGGTAGCTCTCTTGCTTTGCCAAGTTGCTTTTTGGTCAGAATTGTGGTTTTCATGCAACAAAGAGCTGAAAAATTAGTTTTTTGCTTTTTTTGGCACTCATTTGCTGATTTTTGCCCATCGCCCAGTGGCCACGCCATTTTGCATTTTGGTCTGAAATGTTTATGGTACAAATAGGTTTGGTCAAAGAATAATCCAGTGTTGGTTTGGGGAAAATATATTAATCTGTTCCAAAGTTATTTAATTTTGAATTTTCGGGTTCTGAGCATGCTCAGTTCACGCTATGATTTTTATGTATGTTTCACGAAAGGGAACTGGGCTCATGATCAAGGATTTTTTCACCTCATGAATGGGGATTTATTAAATCCCCGTTCATGAGAAAAAATTCTTAATTCACAAGCCGCCATTTTGTTTTCATTTTTTCCCCCAAACAAAATGTTGTAGCTTTCCCCACAGCAGACTTCTTTTACAAATGAGGCATGGATTTTGTTCAGGGTGATGCCCTTTACAAACCCATGCCTTTGGTTTCCTTCATTTTGGCCAAATAAATAGGCATTTTCGATTTTAAAATTCTTCATTTGCTATTCGCTTCCGATCTTCATTCACGAAGTGACAAAATCCCTGTTTGTGAGCCGATCCCCTTTTGTGAGGTAACAAAATCCTTGATTGTGAATTAGGGAACAAAGATCTGCTCATGAATGGGGATTTTGTCCAGCTAATGAGGGGATCAGCTCATAAACTGGGTTTGTCCCAGCTCACAAAGAGATTGGGTTTGAATCGCCTTGCGAGCTGACAAATCCCCTTTCACAAGCCAATCCCCCTTTGCAAGCTGACAAAATCATTGATCATCATTTAACAACCAGATGGCCCTTCTCACAAATGAGGATTGACTCACGAATGGGGATTTTGATACCTCGCGAAAGGGGATTGACTCGTGAAAGGGGATTTTGTCAGCTCAGAAAAGGGGATTGGTTTTCAATTCCTCATTCACGAGCTGACAAAATCCCCATTCACGAGCTGTCAAAATCCCCTTTTGCAAGCCAATCCCCTTCCGTGAGCTGATAAAGTCCTTGATTGTGACTTCCAGACCAGATGCCAAAATCTGACGATCAAGGATTTCTCACAAACAGGGATTTTGACAGCTCACTAACGGGGATTGACCTTGTGAATGGGGATTTTGTCACCTCACAAACTAGGAATTTAAAAACTTTGCCAGTGCAAAGTAAATAAATGGTTTGATCTTTTGGCTTGAAATTTGCAGGATATAAAGGGGATGTCCCAGAGATGTAAGTTATGCTGTTTAGGTGTAAAAAGGTTAATCAGTTCTATAGATATGCCATCACAAAGTTGAGATTTTTCCCATAGGATAACATTGCAGTGCCAACAGTGACTTCCGGTGCCCATATCGGAAATGACGTGAGACATGGATTTTTCGATACCCACAGCTTAGTCCACCATTAGGTGGACTAAGCATGCATGGAGGTTTTGAAGTCATGATTACAACTGCAGTGGATTTTTTTCATAGCTTGTATGGTTACTGAGATATTGGTAAGTTACTGTTACAAGGGTTCCTTTTCAGCCCTATAGGGCTACTGTATGGCTCCGTTGTTATGTGTAAATGAGAGCGCAGGGTCCGGGGGCCCACACTCCCACAGACACATATTGTTATGCACAAATGAGCAGCTTGGTGGGAGTGCAGTGCCTGGAGGGCCCACGATCTCACCAATGCATACCATTTACCAGTTACATTACACTTTCTCAAAAAGTAAGGAAATTCATTGCAAATAATTTTGCCAATGCATCAGTTAGGATTAAAGCAACAAAACTGGGGAAATGAGATGTTAGGGTTGAGCCCCTAACCCCCCCACCCTACCACTCCACCCCCATCCTCCACACACCAACAGGCATCGTAATGTGCAATGGGGTTGTTAGGCCTAACTCTTACCCATTCTTCTATGCTGTACCATATTAGCTTCTTTACACATGGAATGGGGTGAGAACTGGGCCTAACAACCCCATGGTACACCCCAATGCCTGTTGTGTGTGGAGGATGAGGGGTGTGGTGGTAGGGTAGGGGTTAAGGGCTCAACCCTAATGTCTCATTTCCCCACTATTGCTGCTTTAACCCTAACTGATTTTTGCAATGAATATATATATATATAGATATATATATATCACACACACACACACACACACACACACACACACAATAGGGGTTGGAGCAATATCAGTGTGATAACCTCAGTCATTTCCATTGCAGTGTGACAAATGGTGATGACATCACCGGACTTAAAATAAATGCTGTTTATCATACTCTGCTGAGTCATCTTCCCTACAGCCTGCATTCTAAATGGAACTGCTTCAGAAAACAATTTCTGCTTCTCACTGCTACCTGCAACTAACTCAATTAGCATTGCAAATGACACTCACCCATGTCCCATAGTGTTTCACAGACTCCCAGAACATTACTATGCTGATCTCAACTTCACTGCATCCTGCATTCTAAATGACACTGCTTCACAAAACAGTTTTAGTTTCTCACTGCTACCTACAACTAACTTAATTAGCATTGCAAAAGACACTCACCTGTTTCCCATCATGTTTCTGAGACTCCCAGCCCATTCAGAGAAACTCACACACACTCAGGCCACACACAGAAACAGCAAACAGCACACAGAAACAGGAAAAGAACACAGGAAAACATAACAATACTTCTGAAGCACCCACCCCCGTTGTGTAAATAGCACACATGATGTACAGATTGTGTCCTATGGGAAATATTCTTACTCCTGCAGAGTGAACTCTGGATACTCTCACTCATGCCTTCGGCACCCATGAGTATTCAGAGCTCACTCTGCAGGAGTGAGAATACTTTCCATATCACACTCCTGCCCAACATGCATTATCTTAATTATATATATATATATATATTCTATGTAAAAAACTTTGTTAATGCATCATTTAGGGATAAAACACAATAAATTAGGAAATGACACATTTGGGTTGCCCCTCCCCGTGGACCGCCCATCATCCAGTTGGCAGCTGATGGGGTGTTATTGGGGTTGTGAGGCATAAATGTCACCCTCATCTCCATGTGTAATCATATTGACAAGCCACAGTAAAGAAGAATGGGGTGACATTTAGGCCTCACAACCCCAATGACACACCCCATCAGCTGTCAATCTCAGGGTGATAGGCGGGTCCTGCAGGCTCAATGAGAAGAAGCAGACTTGGGAGCATGACTCTGGACCTGCAGCCTGAAGAAGCAGGTCATGATCCTAGACCTGTAGTTTGGTCATTTGGTCATAAGGGTGGGGGCTGTGTCAGGGAGTGGACATTAGGTTTTAAAGCCCTGGGGAACACCAATCTGCCTAGATTTATGAGACTTTGCACCACGAGTGAAGTGTCCAAGGTCAAACAGCATAAGCATAAATAAGGCCCTCCCTGCATATTTCATTTATGCAATAGGGACCAGTTAGGGCAGTGGAAGTAGATTTCTCTGAAATAGCTTATCTACTAAAAATACAAATATTATAGGGTATTTTCATTATTTTTTTTATTGCTCCACTTAATGCAGAGGTGGCTATGTAGATACTATGGATGCTGGGATGTCCTGGTGATCACTTCTATGGTTGAGACAAAAAATGTGCTTAAAGATGGCAGCAAGTTTTTGTGAGCAAGTCCAGTACAGTTTTGGTGTTTGGTATGGGAAGCTGAAAAGAATACAACAATTCAGTTACCATTTTATAAACAATCATTTGTAGTTTAATAAAAGTATTTGTCATGCATCAAGATTATGGCTGTTTTTGTTGGGGTGTACAAGAGAACTGCAAGTGTCAGTTTAGCCTGGCAGCAGTTTGGGAGGCTTTTTATTTAATAAAATGTTAAAAAACAAAAACAGACATAGTGTGTCTTTAGGTGTGTAGAGATGGAAAAGAGAGGCAGTGAATAAGGAAGCAGCTGAGCAAGGAAGAGTGTGAGTGAGCAGGTGGGTGGCGGACTGGAACAGAAACAGATTGTTATATTGTAGAGCAGGTTTTTTTTTCAACAAGAAATTGTGACAATTTGTTCAACAGGCAGTGTGGGATAGGGAAAATAATTGCAAGTGCTGAAAGAAGTACCAGCGGGTGGCTGGGTGGGGTCTACTGTAAGCATCTACAGGGGAGATGGTGAGTATTCTTCCAGGAGGTGGACCACAGTCCTTAGTGGGAGGTTTAATGCTACTTGAATGAGTATTTAAACTAGCTGGGGTGAAGCAATAATACCCAAAGAGGCAAAGATTGCCTCCCCACAGACAATGAAACTACATAGAGGGAGAGCCCAAGGAGAGGAACCTTCCCCAGGGCAGAGGTGCAGGTAGATAGGCATGGGAACAAGGTGGAAGACGAGGGCGGTATCAGGATAGCAAGAAGGGAGAAGTAAAAGAGACAGACAATGGAGAAGGTATCAAGGGAAGGGGTAGGGGTGCTATAGGAAACAGCACATGCAGAAGAGGAAAAGCAAGGAGGAAATAAGGGGGAAGTAAGGTATGGAGAGCCATGTATGTCAGTGCAAGGAATCTAGGAAGTAAAATTCTAAAACTGGAGGACATCATGGAAGAAGCTAGCCTGGACTTGATTGCCATGACTGCAATGTGTCCATACCAAGCTACTCTGTTCAGGAGAGACATGGATGGGAGAAAGGGAGGAGGGGTTATGCTATATGTGATGGAGAGAATCAAGGTTAGACATTAAAGTGCACCCAGAGGAAAAGGAAGGACTATAGGTGTTGTGAATCATCCTGAAGAAAGGCACTGGGGCTGCTATCTGTACAGGGGTGGTATGAAGACCTCCAGCATAGGGAGAGGAGTTGGATAAGGTGCTTAGGGAGGACATCATCAGGATACCAGATAAGGGAGAGATGCTGATAATTAATGACTTTAATCTGCCAGATGTGGATTGGAGCCTTCCAGCTGCAACTTCAGCAAGGAGCAGGGCTGTCCTTGATTCCCTACAAAGGGCCTTTATGAGGCAGCTAGCCAATGAACTCACTTAGGGTGGAGCAGTGTTGGATCTGGGGGGACATATTCAGAGCCAGCCAGTTGCACGCACTTAACAATGCGCCACGCAAAACAGATGTGCTGGCTGGCTCCGTTGCCATATACCCCCAGAATGCATGATCGACACAAAATGCGCATGAATATGGGATCCTGATGCATGGTACAAAACGGTCAGCCACCATGTGTGGGCAGGGGTTCAGGGCTGAGGACCGCCAATGGGGGATGCATGGTGCATGCCTTGATGTGCCATATCCACCATGGGTTATATTCAGCCTGAAAATGCTAATGAGTTCATTGGGCATGCATGGCACAATGGGGCCCCATGCATGCCCATTGTGGGCTCTTTTGCATGGCTGTGCCCAGCAGAATGTGCTGAGCCAGGCCCCTCCCTGTGCTGATGGCTGTACAGGGCACACCAGCCCCAATTCCCAGGTGTAGCCTCCCCCCCCACCCAATCACAGTACTGATGTAACATAACCCGATCCCCCTATTCCCATAATGAAGGGTCCCCCTCCCATCCCCAATTCACATTCACAATAAGATCATACACCAATCCTTTTTTCCATGGGGTAGCGGTACCCCCTCCCATCCTCAATCTATGTAACAATATGCCCAGCACCCATTTCCATAGTGAAGTGGTACTGCCCCCCGCACCCAGCCCAAATCCCCAATCAATACAGAAATCTGCCCCATGCATTCCCCATATTGCAGTGGTACCCCTGGCCCAGCCCCGATCCCTGTTCAAATCACAATACTACCCTAAACCCATTTCCATAATGTAGGGTCCCCCCTCCCATGCCTGATCCCCAATGTCACAATGAAAAGGATGGTCCCTGTGTATTTCCATAATGTAGTGGTACCCCACCCTGTCAGGAACAGACCCCCACCTTGCTCCCCGGAACTGGAGCTGGTGAATGGCTTGGCCCTCCACACACCGCCATGGCCAGCCACCGGCTGAACTGTTAGTACAGTCTACTGTGCATAGTATGCAATCCACCAATGAGTGCATACTATTTATTTATTTATTTAGCTTTTGTTAACCAGGTAAGTGCACTAGACAGTCAGGTGCCTATTTTCAGGTGCAATGTATGGTACACTGCATAGACAGTTCAGTTGGTGCCTGGCCGTGGTGGTGTATGGAGGGCTGAGCTAGTCACTGGCTCCTGGTGGGGAGGAGTGGAGTGGGAGTCTGGTCCAGGTGAGGTGTGGGGCCACTACACTATGGAAATACATGGGGACCCTCCTTTTTATCGTGACATTGGGGATTGGGCATGGGAGGGGGGATCCTACACTGTGGAAATGGTTCAAGGTGGTATTACACAGAAACATAGAAACATAGAAATTGTCAGCAGATAAGGACTGCCAGGCCCATCCAGCCTACCCATAGGCCCTATACATTGTATGTGGCCACTGACCCTATGTGATCAATGGCTTTTCATCACTCACTCCCCTCTCAAGGTTCCCTTGTACTTGTCCCAGGCATACTTAAACCACTTCACTGTGCCTGCCCCCACTACCTCTTGTGGCAAACTATTCCAAAGGTCAAAAGCCCTTTCTGTGTAGAAAAACTTCATCACATTACCTCTTAATCTAACCCTCCCTCCAATTTCTTACCATGCCCCCTTGTTCTGGCACTTTTTCTACATTGAAAAAGGTCCCCCACCTGCACCTTATTTATGCCCTTAAAGTACTTGAAAGTTTCAATCATGTCCCCCCACTCTCTCCTCTCCTCCAGTGAGTACATATTGAGTTCCCTTAGTTTCTCCTCATATGTCTTCTGGTGCAAGCCCTGCACCATCTTTGTCACCCTTCTCTTGATAGTCTCCACCTTGCTTATGTTCTTGCTCAGGTGTGGTCTCCAGAACTGCATGCTGTACTCCAGGTGAGGCTTTACAAATGTTTTATACAATGGCATTACCACCTCCCACCTCCTGCTAGTGATAGCCCTGCCTATGCACCCCAGCATACCACCACCCTCCATGTGGTTTGAATGGGGATCAGGGCTGGGTGGAGGGTACCACTGCAATATGGGAACACTTGGGCAGATTGCTGTATTGATTGGGGATCGGGCTGGGCGGAGGGTGCCACTTCACTTTGGTAATGGGTAGGGGCATGATATTACTTCAACTGTGGATGGAAGGGGGTACCACTACACTATGGAAAAAGGGATCAGGGCATGATCTTAGTGTGATTGTGGATGAGGGATGGGAGGGGGGACCCTGCACTATGGAAACGGGGGGCCTATTATTTCATTCTTACATTGGGGATTGGGTATGTGGGAGTACCACTTGAATACTGGGGCAGGCAGGCTGCTGTGCACCTGTCTGCACCTCCGCAGCCTGCCTGTGGGTGGCTGGCTGAGTTAGGTCACCTTTTTTCTGCCTATCTTTGCATGGCAAAGTTCTTCCCATTGCGGGGTGCATTCCCACTGAATATGCTCATACACTGCACATTCATGGGAATGACCCCTCTACATGCACCACATACATTATTTGTGCCCCATGGCCCTTTCTCCTTTGGATGACGCAATGTCCCCCTTTGAATATCGTGCTTTGATGCATTGTTTGGGATGTGCAGCACACCTTGTTTTTTTTTGTCGGGATGCACCACACATCTCCTTTGAAATGGGGGCCCTGGTGCTTACAAACCAGATCCAGGTCTGCCTCCACCATTATGGTCTTCAGGTCCAGAATTTTATTTTCAAGACTCCTTGCTTTGTCACACATAGGTCTCCAAACCTGTCTCACTCCCTGCCTGCAACCCCTTTCTCCTCCCCTTTTCTGCCTGTGCTGCTCCCTGTATCTTCCACTGACTCCTGTTTCTGCCTCCCTTATTCTTACCCTGTTGTCCTCCACCTTTTCTACACCCCCTTTATTTTGAACCCCTGCCATGGGGGGATTTTCTCCCCTTGGGCTCTCCCTCCTTATTACTTCCACCTCCAGGGGCAGTTTATGCTTCCCTTGGTAATACAGCATCCCCCTTCTCAAGTTTAAATGCTCATCCAAGTGACATTTAAACATCCCACTGAGGGCTGTGGTCCCCTTCTCTGAGAGATGTAGGCTGTCTCCTTTGAAAGGCCCATATCCTTCTAGGTTGTCCCCTAGCCCCAATGGAGCCAAATCCCTCCTCAATGCACCATGTTTTCAACCAGCTGTTGAAGTTCCTAGTACAGAGTGACTTATCCTCTCCTCAGCAGTACACAAGTAGTAGCTCGTCAAATGCTACCATGTTTGCTAGCAGCTTAAGGCCCATTCACAGTTCCCAGAATTTACTCTCCATTACTAGTGCTTTATCATTCACCAGGTCATTATTCCCCAGATGGACAATGACATCTGGCTCCCTCCCATGACCTGCCACCCTAGCAGTCCTCATGATCCACTATCCATCTTTCTGAGCTGAAGCACCAAGTAGGCACTACCTCCCTCTCCCCTCCTCTTCCTGTTCCTAAGTCTATCTCCCACACAATAGTCCCCTGCCAGCAGCTGCTTCCTGCTCAGCTGTGGCCCACTTCCACCCACCTTGGAGACCTCTCCTTCTGAGGACCCCACATCCTCACTTGACACTACATTGTTCACCTCCCAGTTGTCCAGTCCTGCAAGTATGGTGAAGGACTTTTGTAGTGACATAGACTGAGGAGTGTGCATCCACCTACCCCACCCTCCAAAAGCCAACCAAGATTCAATTGTCCCACCTATGTGTATGCATCCTATGAGGCTGTGGCAGCAGACTCAGAGGCCCCTGGGTGGGGCAAAATGTCCTCTGCATTCTTGCAAGCTCAGTTCAGAGTCCAGCAATCTCCACCTTCAGCCTAGAGAGGTGCGTGCAAATCGGTCAGCACCTCAGTCTCCAGAATATTTCCTAAAAGAGTGTGGCTCCACACCCATTACATTGCACCACTCCCAAGTTGTTTACCTACATTACCTTTATTACTATTGAACTTAGCCCATCTCCTTCTGCCTCCTTCCTTTCCCCTTTTCCTTTCTTTTCTTTTCTTCCTTTCCTTCCTCTATTCTTATTTGGTTTATTACCCTAACCTAGAGAGGATGTCGACTGTTTTGCCTTCTTTCAGTATTTCTGTCAGGTGAATCCTTTAAAGTACTACACTGCCTCCTTACTCTGCCTTCTAACCTTCCTTTAGTTCCCTTCCTTTCTTGAACTGGTTAAATCACCTTAGCCCAGATAGTGTGTCTCCTGTTTTCCCTCTGTTAGTAACTATCTTAACCTATGTCTTGCAATGTTTACTCTTTGCACTTAACCCACCATCTGTAGCTATGTTGTCCCTTTTTAGAGTAAGTGTGCATAGAGCTTAGATTTATCTTACCTTGTCTATTGTCTCCCCTGCAGAGCTCCCTGAAGACTGCAGATGACCTGTGGATGCCTGCTGATGCTTAAGATATCTATTCTACTTGCACTTTGGGACATGAGCATGATGGGACATGCTGGGAATGGAGTCTTTTGCAGTGCTATTGTTAGAAGGCACTAAGCCCCTGGTAGCTCCAACCCCCAATCACACACCTGATTTACAGGGCTTTCTTTATCTACTCACCACTAAGGTTTATCTTCTGAGCTAGCGTCCACACTACCTGTTAAAAATTTAAAGACAGATCTCAAAGGGCCCCAAACACTAACTCAAAGTCTCTTTCTTACACATTTACACTGCTAAGTATGGAGAGAAAATATGCATGTAAATATACCCTTGAGTTAAAGATGGGTGCTTACTCTCCCCTCTGCTGACAATTTCTGCACTTCCAGCCTACAAACTTTACAAACGTTCTCATGAATGTGATGGTTCTGCTTTTGACTAATTGTTGCCATTTTGCCAATACAATGTGTGTCTAAATGAGACACAGTTTCCTGTGAAAATGTTAGAATGTAAACACTGATTATACTGCTAAATACAAAACTAAAGAACAAATAGATGTCAGAGTATTCCAGTTTTCAGAAACCATAAAACAATACAGCTGTGCTTGAAATCAGACCCCAGGGATTCATTTGCAAGCATGTCAGAGTAAGGTGACTTGGCACCACATAGATATTAATAAGGATTGAAGTCAAGGCATGTGGTTTCAACCTCAGTGTTTGTGACATGTCAGAACTGTCCACTTCTATCAGTGGATGGTCCTATAAGCATAACACATGTGTACTACACATTATGGCTGGAATCAGATTCCTACACCAGAATAAATCAATTTATTTTACTGCTGTATTTTTCTTAACTTATTTACACATCTAGTGCTTAAATGCTCCTGTACAATTCTGCTGCTATCTTTTCTTATTACAGTATCTAATGGCACACTCGTGGCAGATAGAGGGTTTTGGAGCCACTGGTTCCTCTACTCTAGTGTTCAGACTGCAGATTCTTTTACTAGTTTTAAAAAGAAGCTAAAAACAATAGTATGCTATCTTTGTGTATGTTTCTATGCATGACTGCTTTATGCTGTTTTATGTTAGGCTGTTTATTTTGTTTTATGCTGTTTTATCTGTTCCTACCCATCCATGCACTTTGTCACTATACACAAAAATCTCCATCCAAAGCTTCGTGCCTTATATAGGAACTTATCCTGCCTGCCCCTCCTGGTTTGTCGTGAGTGCCTTCTGAAAATGATCTCATTGACATTTGACTATGTGGACATGTTCTATGGTTCTGCCCCAAGTCCACTCTGCTTAGATTGGACTTCCTCTTATATTTTTCCTGTCATTTTGCTACTGGCTTCTTCCAAACACTCATCACTCTACCAGAGCCTCTTTATCTCCTCTCAAATCTCAGCACCTCTCTCACTGCACTGTTTTCATTTCAAAATACTGGCATGCCTAACTCCCATCTTACCTCTCTGACCTACTCTTACCCTATATCCCCTCTTCCTACTCCCTCCACCCAATGGACTAACACTTTTTTGCCATTCCTCACTGCAACTCCTTTGCTAATCAGTCTGCCTTTGTTCTGTGTTTGACCTCCCTCTGGAACTCCACCCTGCTGCCATCTGCCTTCCTCTTCCTACACCTTCTTTTAAACAGCACATCGAAGCTCAATAAATCATAGTCTGCTCCTGCCTCTAGTCTCTCTGCTCAAATCCCCTCCTAAATCCCACATACATTACCTCCCTGGATTGTTTTAAAATCTGAAATACTCATCTTTAGCTACAACACAGTTCTGTTCCTATGGTGTTCTAATTGTCAGTCTCTATCCAACTGTTTTTTTTTTGCTGCTTTTACCTTGAAATTTTAGTTGCACTTCCTATAATGTAATATGGCCTTGTTGCTGTTGTTTAACTCTGGATTGTTTTGTACTTTGTCTCCTACTTTTTTTGCTTTCCTCTGGTAGAACATGAAACAAACCTTGGTGTGAAAGAAAAGATCCAATATGGTCATTATGTGGACACCATATTATGGGTTTACTTTGATCGGGCCATACAAAAACATTTTCCCCTGTTAGTAAGAAGTTGAGTAAAACTCCTAAACATCAGCAGCACAATGTTAGAACTTGTCTCTGGCACTCCTAGCAAAAATGATCCAAAAGAGAAGTACAGTGGCGTACCCAAGATGAAATCCAATTCTGCAGCATTTTGTAGACCTACTGAATAAAGCAATGTAATTTCAATGGCAATTGGTCCCTTTTTTCATTCAGGAAAATGTGACACTGCCAGGATGAAGTGAATGCCACAGTTTCCTGCATGAGAAAAGGGGACTAATTGCCACTGAAATGACATTGCTTTATTTAGTAGTTCTGCTGCAGCATACTGCAGAGTACTTTAAAAGTGGGTTTCATCCTGGGGGACACCACTGTACTTACTTGTTGCAAATTCAAGCCTAGGAAAAGCTGTGGGAGCTGATATATTAGCAGCTGCAAGTAGTTCAGTGGCCCAGCTAGGAACCTATAAGTAGTGAGGGGAACTGATCCAGAGATTGTAAAAATACCAGTGTTTGGACCATCCAAACCACCACATTGGTCCCTAACTTGGGGGGAGCTGGAGGTGGAAGGGGAATAAAGATAACTTTAAGCAAAGCTGATGGGAAGTCAACATAGTTATGGAAATTGAAACCATACTTAAAAACCATTAAAGAATTATACCTGGCAAAGGGCCGCTTATTTGAGTGTCTTTAGAGAGCTGACAAAAAATTGATAAATTTATTAAAAGAACTGAGCTACTTGAGGTAAAGTTTGAGGAATCAGACAAGAAAACTAAAGATAAAATTGAAGCAATTAATGAACCACAAAAATATATTCAAAATGAAGCCTATAGTATTAAAACAAAAGCATTGACTACCATTGCTTTGGCCCAAACAAATACTAAGAATGCAGTAACATTTAATCAGCGTATTGAGCATTTCAAAATGCTAGCCAATTCAAGAATCTAAGGACCATGGGCCTCCCAGTGAAAGTCAATTCTGATTTCCAGAATTTGAGATAATTAGTTAAAGCAATATTTATGGAAGCTTTGCAACTCTTAGAGGAGAACTTTCCTTTTATGACTCAAGCACACTGTTTGCCCATAAAGCTGTTTGAAAAGAAATCTACCACAACAGTTTCTGCCTCAGCATCAAACTGTGCAATTGACCAGCCATTCTTGAAATTGATCATCATAGTATTATTTGCTTTTGATAGTGACAGAGATCTAGTTATATTGTTAAAGCAGTGAGAGCAAAGGGTGCTCTCTTTTTTAAATCCAATGCAATGCATATATTTTCTGATATGTTTTCCAGCTGCACAAGAATGCTGAAAATATTTCTTGCACATAGGGAAGATTTGGAAGAGTTCCATGACACCTGCTGCTTACCCTTATCTGGCCACATTTTTACAACTCCATGATGATGTCACCATGCTGACATATTGCTACGAGTAAGAGAAAAGACTGTGGAAGCTTGTGACAGGATTGTTACGCTGTGGTCAGAAAACATATGAAGATAGATTAACAGAGCTCAGTATATATACCCTAGAGCAAAGGAGAGAGAGAGAGAGAGAGGAAATGATCGAAACATTCAAACACCTTAAGGGCATTAACAAGGTGAAAGAGTCTAACATGTTTCAATATAAGAAAAATAGCAGGACAAGAGGACACAGCATGAGATTAGAGGGAGGCTGATTAAGGGGTAATGTGAGGAAGTTCCTTTTCACAGAAAGGGTGGTGGATGCATGGAACGGCCCACCTCAGGAAGTGGTGGATATGAATACAGTGCAGGGTTTCAAACAGGTATGGGATAGGCATACAGCAGCAACACAGATGAGTATGAATAGATAGGCCATTGACAAAGTAAAGGCCGATGGCACATCTATAAAGTAGAAAAAGAAATGGGCAGACTGGATGGGCCTTGCGGTCCTTATCTGCTGTCAACTTCTATGTTTCTATATTTGTGTTCCACTGGGTTGTTTGGTTTGGACATGACTCACATTACTCCACTGTTCTCTCCATTTACTACAATAATGTGTTTGTGTCTGCCCCTCCTACAACCCTGCCTGAACTATATGCACTATTTCATTGGTGGACTATTAGTTTCAGTTACTTACTTGGACTTTCACTTTGTTTTAAGACATTTTTAGAGTCCATTTAATAAGAGCTTTAGGAAGTAATTGCTCTGGTTCCTATTGAAACACAGCTTTAGTCAGTAATTACTCAGAGTCATTTTGGGGGCATATAGGATAGCTTTCTGAATAGTGCTAACTCCACTGATTTTCACAATATAAGAGTTTTCTAAAAATGAGGGCTATTTTATAAAGAAATCTGCTCTTGAAAAAGTATAGCATGAAACAGAAGGTGCCCACTACAGAGCTGACTGCATTTCTGGCAGCTGTAACTTAAGCTGTCTCATGTAGTTAGCCTTGTCTGCACTTAACTCTTTGCAGTTCTGGTCCCAGCTCTGCTGCTGGCTTGTCAGAGCATCTTAGAAATGAAGACTATAAGAACTCCTTTGTTTGTCAGCTGCTACTGCTTTTGTAGACCTCTTTTTAATGCAAACTGAGCTATCTTTGAAAAAAAAAACAGATACAAGTGTAATAGCTAGAGAAAGTATTGCCTGCCTTCTTAAAAGTGAGATTTCCTATCTGCCCCCTCCTACTTATTCAGCATCTAATGAACTGAGGGTTTTGTTTACTGCTCAGGCAAAAGCAGGAACCCCTGGACAAGGAGATACTGCATCTAAGTTGCATACCTCTCAGCCTTTCATTACCCAAATGTGTGACAAATGGGAAAAATGTTTGACATACTGTATGATTAAACATGAGAATGCAAGCTCAAAACCCAATGGAAACAAGTGCAGTAATGATTATAATGTTTGATGATTACAGTGCTTCATAGATTATGCTAGCAATAATACCCAACAGGGTGGGCGATATTGAGCAATACTGAACCGCCCAGGGGTGTAATGAGGCCCGATGCTGCAGGCAGAGGGCCTTATAGCCCCTGGAAGGTCTGGTATTGCCCATACCACCCACCCTGGAGGGTATTATTGCACTTAGAAAATGGGCTTCCTGTAGCATTTTTAGTTGAGATTTATGAAATTTTAAAAACATTTAAAAAATACAGTTAAGGATTACGTATATGTGTTTATGTTGTAAAGTAGTGCCTAAGCTTTGTGCTGTTCCAGGTGGTATTGCCCCCCCCCAGTCATTTGTTTTTAGTTCTGCCCCTATGCACCATCATCTGCAGTACAGGGAAGTTGTTGTTTTGTTTTCCATTCCCTCCAGCCTGCTTCCATGTTGAATGCTCAAAAAAAGAAACAGTTCAAGCATTTGTGCTGTTTGCATAAGTTTTTTTTCCCAATGATCAGGATGGAATTGCAGCTGTTAGGTGCACGGCAGCACGGATGTTGTCAGGAGTTTAGTGGGACATTTCTGAAAAGCCACAGGGACAAAATAGCGATAACAAAAATGTAAGCAGCTCATGTAAATTATTTGATTTTATTTCAGAGATCAGAATTAAGGGAGGAGGATGTATGAGAGCTCTGTTTGGCGCATGCTGTGGTTTTAAGGAACGTGCTGCTGACCCATGGCTATGAGGTTTATTTTCAAACATGTGGCTACATTTTGCCTTTGATTATGAGATTTTATGCCCATGCTGTCAATTTATTTGCTGCATCACAATTTAAGCCTCTCATTTTTATTAGAAAACAATAGTTTCTCACTGAAAAAAAAAAAAAGAACTGAACCACGAGGGACACAGGTCATCTGTTATCAGCATTACAGACAGTATAAATTAATTCAAGCACCTGTCTCAACCCAAGTAATAATACTATCATTTTTTATTTCTAAACTGTGAGCCATCCAGCCACTCATTTCTCTGTTACACCATAGTATGGCGGGCTCTATCTCTCACTAGCTGAGAAAAAAAATGGCTGCTATTTGAAATTGAGAATTCTATCAGTACAATACCATTCTAAGGTAATCAGGTGGCCACAGACTGGGACTCATTTTTTTCCAGTCTCTATTGAGTGATACCCGACCAGCTAGATAGTGGTATCAGCCAATCAGAAAGTAGCCTTTCTCCTACCCATTTTCTAATATGTATTTATGCTTTAAAATCTCATTGAGCAATGTGGAATATTGTCTTTTCTATGTGAGACAGAGAGTTTCTGAGAGGCAAAATGAGTGATGTACCTCGTAAGTTGTGACTGTTGAGAGGTATGCTGAACTGGGCTATTTGGGGTAAATAATACCCCCAAAACATTCAAAAATAAGTCCTATGCATTAAAAGAGGGTCATTGGTGGTCCTGGGACACCATGCAATTTACATAGATACCCAGATACTCAGATGTTGTCAGCAGATAAGAGCCTTTGGCCCACCTAGTCTGCCCATGAATGCTAGTTACTGTGCTTCTTCAAGCTTCCCAGGATTTAGTTTGTCCCCTTCCTCTGACTACCAGGATCCCCTTATGTCTATCCCATGCATTCTTAAATCCTGTGATTGTTTCTGCCCCACCACCTCTTCTGGCAGGCTGTTCCATTTGTCCACCATCCTCTCTGTGAAAAAGTACTTCCTCACATTACCTCTGAACCTCCCTCCCACCAGTTTCATCCTATGTCCCCTTGTCCTGCAGCATCTTTTTCTTTGAAAAATAGAATTTGTTTGCACCTTGTTCTTCCCCGTTAGTTACTAAAATGTCTCAATTATATCTCCCCCCTCTCCCTCCTCTCCTTCAGGGAGTACATATTTAAGTCCATCAGCCTATCCTCATGGGGTTTGTGATATAATCCCTGCACCATCTTGGTTGCCCTCCTTTGAACAGCCTCCACCCTATCTATGTCCTTATGTAGGTAAGGCCTCCAGAACTGGACACTGTACTTGAGGTGTGGCCTTTACAGTGGAATTATTACCTCCCTTTTCCTGCTGGTGATACCCCTGCCTATGCATCACAGCATCATGTTTGTTTTCCTGCTGCCTTGTCACACTGACTTCCCACCTTGAGGTCCTCAGAGATGATAACCCATAACTCTCATTCATGCTTTGAGCATTCTATACTCCCCTCCCCAGCTGGTATGATGTTCTCAGGTTTTTGTGTCCCACGTGCATTATCTTACACTTCTTTGCATTAAATCTCAACTACCAATCCCTTGACCAGTCCTATAGCTTCTGCAGATCTTTACTCATTCCTTCCACACCCTCTGGTGTGTCTACCCAGTTGCAGAGCTTTGTGTCATCAGTAAACAGGCATATTTTCTATTCCAGGTCCTCTGTGATGTCGCTGATAAAGATATTGAAGAGGACTGGACCCAGCACTGAACCCTGTGGACCCCACTGGTCACATTTCCCTCTGCAGAGTGGCTGTCATTTACCACCACCACCTGTGTCCTGTTATTTAGCCAATTCCTCACCCACTTTACCACTATGTTACCCACACCCATGTTTTCCAGCTTGTTTAACAGCCTTCTATATGGCACAGCATCAAAAGTCTTGCTGAAATCCAGGTAAGCCATATACACGGCCCCTCCCTTGGTCCACTTCTCTTGTCATCCAGTGCAAACCTTGTGAAGCTGGCATCAAAAACTTTGGGGGTTTCGGGTTCAACTCCCACCACAGCCCCTGGTTAACTGTCCAACTTTTAGCAAGGCACTGGACCTCCCAATGCTCCCTGTAGATTCTGTGAACTTAGCTTCAAAATAAGCCATGTCTCACAATCTTCTGTCACTGAAATGTGGGGCACATTGGATATCCAAAATGTGAGAGAATGTGAGATGCTGTCCCTAACACATGGGACACATGACTAAATGGAGCTATACACTCAGATGTGGGAGGTATGGAACAAGCTTCAACTACAGTACCTGGAGAAAGAATGGAGTGGGAATAGCATCAACACCAATTGGAGTTAGTCTACTGTCTACAAGTTAACCCCATGCAGTGCTGGTCCCAGCTCTGCTGGAAAAAAAATAATAATAAAGAAATAAAACACAGACCCCTTTGATAGCCCACCCAAGATACCCTAATTAGCCTGAACCATTGAAGTAAGTTAGCCAACTCCCTACAAGTTAACTCCTTGTAGTCCTGCTCCAAGCTCTGCCACTCAGCAGTGCTACCTCTTCCTTTGCAAAGGTGCAGCTGGCTTGTCAGAGCAACTTCACAAGAAGCCTTAATAATTCAGGCATCCTGCCCCTTGCCAAATTTTGATGCCTGTGAAACTTCTCAAGTCCTGGGCAAAATGTCTTTTCCCACTTGTGGTGCTAAATGATGCTTTGGCTGAGATTTGAACATTTTCACCAACAGGGTTCATGAGGTGTGGCAATAAGAAGATTATGTAGAAAATTTGTGGTTAACATCTCAAAGAACAAGAAAGTATTGAAGTAACACTGAAATTCTTCAAAGTTTTCTTATAAATTTACTACTGGTATTGTTACAGATTCAGACCCCATATTTTCAACATAGACTTTTTTAAATCCACCACATAAACAATGTAGGTGTAATTCTTCAAACCCCCTCCAAAATTTTTTTTACTACACACAGAGCAGCTCGAAAGTGATTTGATAAGTATGAAAGAATTCTGCAATGCTGCTAAACCCAGGACCTCAGGGGCAGCAGTAAAGCACCATGCCGGGGGTGAATGAATGCAGAAGCACATTATTTTTATATGGACCACTTACATCACACAATAGCAAAAAAAATAATGGGGAAAAGATCTGAAACAGAATCCACAGCTTTTGAGTGCTTATAAAGGAATATTTATGTTCTGCTTCATTTATTTATTTAAAAGATTTCACCAGAAAAGCACACTGATCTGAAGGTTGTTTCCAGGTGCATCTTGGGAGAGGAGAGATAGGGAGTACAAAAAGCAATAAATGAATGAAAATACATGCAGATAAAGTATAATATATGCTAAGTTACAACAGTACAGTACAGCAATGGGTACTCGAAAACAACAATTTAAACATATTTAGAGTGAGATAGTGGACTTCAGAAAGTAGTGGAAGGGCAGATAGATGTTAGGAGCATGAACAAGTTGGGAAGGAGCATGTATGAAGGAGGGGGATAAGCAAAGAATGGAAGGGGGTGTGTGTCTAAGAGCTGGGTGAAGGGAGTTCCATAGTTTGGGCAGGTGGAAGGAGAATGCAGCCTGACCTGCAGAAGAGGTTCTGGATGGGACTGTAAGAGAATGAGTGTCGTAGCTCTAAAGGGAGTGAGAAGGAGAGGGGAAAGGAGATAGGGAGGAGAAGTAAGAAGGAAGTGAGCCAACCAGAACTTAGCTGTGAGGGAGGTGCAGTGAGAGCATCACCTGTCCTCGAGCGAGTGGAAGGAGAGGAATTTGTAAAGGTCACAGTGACAGGTGGGGGGCAGCCAGGGACAAAGCAACAGAAAGAGCTGAATAGGGTGTCCAGTCTGGCAAGGGAGGTTTTGGGTACGGCACTGAAGACTACATCACCATAGTCAAAAACTGGAGGATCATTTTCGGGACCACAGTCCAGTGAGTGGGCAGTAGGATGCAACTATGATTTCTATAGAGGGCACCAAGTTTGGGGTGTCATTTTTTGGCAATCTCATTCATGTGACCAGAAAAGTCTAGGTGTTGGTCATGCCAGACACCAAGATACTTTATAGAGTACAGAGGTGACACAGGAGCGTAGTGTGCATATTTTGTTGTATCTATTCCACAACATATGCACACCACACTTCTGTGTGATTGTTACAAGTAAATATTTGTGTTGCCATTGGGTTGTGCATTTGAGAAAGAGTAATGTGCCCGGGGTGGCCCAGGTTCCAGTTGTCTCAGTGGTTCAGCTGGTTAGCACAATTGGAATGGTATTCCTGGTGGCTTGGGTTGAAGTCCCAGCTGAGGTACTTATTGTTTCTCACCTCTGTTGTATGTGTTCCATAAAATATGCACACCATACTCCTGTGTGATTGTTACAAGTACATACTTTACAGAGTAAGTATCCTCCAGTTTTTATCTGTCAAGGGTGTGAAAAAAGGGTAATGAGGGGAGCTGAGACAGTCTTTGCCTAGTGCTGAGGGTCATAGAGACTGTCTTTTTAGCATTAAAAATAACTGGTGCAAAACTAACCAGCACTGAACATTATCAAAGTCCTGCTGGAGGCTGGTGGTTACACAGGAGGGACCAGCTGTATACAAGACAGTGTCATCGGCATACATTTGGATGCTGGAGGAGGAGCAGACAGAGGGAATGCCATTTAGGAAAATGGAGAAGAGAAGGGGACTGAGGACTGAGCCCTGGGGGACACCAGTCCTGATGGGGGGGGATATGGAATCAGCAGTCCTGACCACTTGGATTCTGCCCACCAAGTAGGACCTGAACCAGTCAACAGCAGCTGGTGACAGCCCAGCTCAAGTGAGTTTACTTAAAGGGCTGGGATGGGAGACTGTGTCAAAAACCTTTACTAGGTCAACAAAAATGGTGGCGGTGATGAGGCCACTGTCCATCCCTGTAAGGATGGAGTCGATGAGCCTGAGGAGAGAAGTAGTGGTAGATTGGAGCTTCCTATACTTTTGGAATTTATCTTATATATAGACATCTTTACTGGAATGATCAGTTATGATATATTTTCTTTAGAAGCCCACTGTTTTTAGATATGCTTACTCTGATACCTCACATCTTACTCAGATTGGAGCTTCCTAAAGCCATACTGGTAAGTGAGGAAGAAGGAGGTGTTGTCCAGGGTGGAGGAGAGTTGAGAGAGGACAAGATGCTCTTGGAGTTTGGAAAGGATAGGGAGGAGGAAGATGGGCTGGTAGTTGCCTGGTGAGGAGGGCTCACCTCCTTTAGGAAGTGGTAGGACCAAGGCATGCTTCCAGGCTGAGGGGACTGCAGCTAAGGAAAAGGAGAGATAAAGGAGAGGGTAAGGGGGGGCAATGGCAGGGGCTGATAGGAAGAGAGGTTTTGAGTCAAGTCCATCCAGGTAGGTGACTGAGGAGGGGTTCAGGGCAAGTAGCACTTTGAGTGTGGTAGAGGAAAGTGTAGGGGAGAAGGAGAAGGGGGGATGAGAGGGGGAGGGAGGAGGGATGGGGCAGGAAGGAAGAGACCGAAGTAGGTCAGCAGAGCATGAAGTGAAATAACAGTTGAATTTTGAGGCAACTGTTGGGGGATCAGATATGAGGGAGTCACCCTTCTGAAGGACAGGGATGGGGTAATGCATGGGGGTGAAAAAAGGGATTGAATCACCTGCCAGAATTTGGAAGTTAGTTACAGTTAGTTGATATTGCATAATTGGGTGTTGTCTTGGAAGCAGACACACCTTTCCCCCCTTCCTATGTTCTCTGCTAGGGCTATCTTGATCTGGCTGTATAGGTAGCCCCCCCCCATGTTCTGTGCTAGGGTTGTTTTGATCTGGCTGTATAGGTAGTTTCTTGTATTACACTAACACACCTGACTGTTTAGGTGTAAACCTTTCAAATACTACTAAATTCTACAGACATGCTGGACTCTGCTTAGGGATGGTCTTATTAATGAGCATGCAAAGTAATCAAAGATTAAACTACCTTCAGGGGTGCTGTATTTTAAGTAACTATTCATTATTATTAACTATTAGATATCAGTGAGGTCAAATTGCTAGCGCCATCATCTTGGAGTCAGTCTCATAGTAATCATGTGTTAAAGTCTCACACACAGAACTTGGGCTCATATCCATATCTGATACTGCAGTGTGGAACTGGTGATCTTGCTGGTGCAGGAAAAGAGGATGAATAATCATGGATCCCCACCAGCAGCATGCTGTAAAAGGGGGATAAGAAACCAGACTGCACATGTGGGGGGTGGGCATACTGTAAAAGAGATATAAGGCCTTTCGGCACCATGCAATTCTGCTTAAAGTTGGACCAGCATAACATTCTGTGGTGATTTGCATATGCAGCCCATGATGCTTTGCACTGTGTGGGCATGTGTGATTTTGTATTTTCTTGAAACTTGGCTTCCCAGCCAAATGCCCTTTGGGATAACCCTTGCCTCAGTGTTTGTGCACAGAGGTTCTTTGTCTCTTAAATAGTTTTTTATTTTAATGGGTTCACCACAACATATCCAAGACACACTGTCTTAGGGTAGCTGGTCCATTCCACTGGGGTGTCAAACAGATGAGGCATACTGATGAGTCCTGGTAGGACGAAACACATGTCTATGTCTTCTGTTAGCATCCTTTGCAAACTGTGTGAGAGGCCTTTCAGCACCATGCAATTCTGCTTAAAGTTGGACCAGCATAACATTCTGTGGTGATTTGCATATGCAGCCCATGATGCTTTGCATTGTGTGGGCATGTGTGATTTTGTATTTTTTTTAAGAAACAATGCAGCATATGTGTGGGGGGTATTACATATTTGGATAAAATCAAAAACAACATGACTCAATCAAAGCACCCCAGCCAGTGCAACAAGGTGTATAGAATGCTAGGCCTTTATGTGGCTCAAAAGGTTGGGTGAAGCAGCCTCTTACTTTTCTCAGCTACATCACTGCTATCAAATTGTAGCTATATTGGCTGTGATCAGAGTTTGTTGGTTAATGCTTCTTCTTTTTTATGCTTGCTTTCACACATGAATGCTGTGCATGTGCAAGAAACATCTTGGGACAGTACGACATTTTAGAGGTGTGTGAGTTTCTGCTCAATGCAGCTGACACTTTATGGGGCTCGTCCTTCAGGCACCAATGCATCGGCAAGCTGTCTATGACAGCAGTTTGAGAGAGGACTGTACTTGAAATAAATCTGCCACTGCAATAAGGGACATTTTCCTCATTGCAGCAGGACATTCCCCTTCCTCAATGCCAGGCACACAGACATACCTTCTCTCTGTTGGCAGCAGCTGACTGCACTCTGGCCATGCTCATTATGGTACACAGTAATGTGCATGGCCTGAGTTATGTTTCTTGTCAGCTTCTGCCACCAAGCACCTTGTTTGTTCATTGTGCCTTTCCTGGTGGACCATTTCAATAAATAAATATATGAGCTGTGGCGCAACTTTCCACATTGGTGGCTCCTGCCATCTGCCACACGTACCCCCTGGAAAGCCAACATCAGCGTGCCCAATCTCTGTGTCAGCATGTATCCCCCCTCCCCCCATTAATGTGACACACTGGGAGCCCATGCCAATGTGCCAAAATAATTGTTTATTTATGTTTCCGACAGCAGGAAGCCACTCCCAGTGTCAGATGAGCCCCCACACCCAAATATTTCAAGTGCCGACATCGGGATGTCCAATCACCATGTCAGCATGCCCCCCACACACACACACTTGTAGCACACTAGAGCCCACCCAATGTGCCTAAATATTTTGGGTAACCAGTAACATAAAGAAAACCATCCCCAAAGTCTCTTGTCATCTCCCCATTCCCCTCCCCACCCCACCCACCCTCTGTGAACTACCTCCCTTTTCCTGCCTCGCCTTACCTCCCAGGTCAGGAGCAGCTATCTTCTATGGACCGGGACATGTCTGCACTTTTCAAAGCAGACCGGGCAAACTGAAGAAATGACGGTAAGCTGTATAATGGGAGTCAAGGGGGGAGTTCAACTTAGGTTGATATCTCAGCCATTTTTAGGAGTTCTGGCCTCAAGTTTTCAACATGGGGTTCTTGGGACCCCACTTCATGAACACTGTCATTGGTTACTCAGTCCTGAAAGGTGATTTCACAATTGTTGCTTGGAATCACCTTTCAGGACTAATTAAGAAGAAGAAGAAGAATCAGTATTTATATAGTGCTTTTTATACACAGTGTATCCCAAAGCACTTTACAAGCAATGCTAGACTGGTAGTGAAGTGACTGAATGTGTAGTGGCACCATATCGCACATCAACACCCACACACAGCCTGGACAATTGCATGAACAGGTTTTATGGGATGGGGAATGCTGGCCAGGACACTGAGAATGTCCCCTACTCTTTGTGAAGAGTGCCCTGGGTTCTTTTACATCCGCCTGGACACCCACTAGAACAACACCAGGCTGGGTAGACGGGACCTCGGTTTAACATCTCATCTGAAGAATGGCACACCCCCCCCAATACTGCACTCAGATGCCAGCATTAATGAAACAACAGTGTCACTGTTCATAAGATGAGGTCCCAAAAAACCCATGTTGCAAATTTGGTGAAAAATTTAAAAAAATTACGCATTATGAGCGTGTGTTGCACAATTTCAATGCACACTCGTAACTTCACCAATTTTTAATATTTTCACTCCAGATTTTCAACACTGTCATTTTGTCACAACTCCCCATGAACAGTACAGCTGTCATTTTTCATATCCTACCCAAAATGTGTTTTCACAGCTGTGGCACTGAATGGCGCAGATGCTGTACAAAATCACCTTTTGGGATTGAGTAACAAAATGATAGTGCCACTGTTCATGAGATGGGGTCCCAAAAATTCCATGTAGAAAATTTAGAGTGAAAATACCAACAAACGTCTGGGGTGTTAGGGTTTCCAACCATAACACCCCACCCTGTAGAAACTGACAGGTGTCATTGGTGTGACTTGGGGTCTTTGGCCATAATGCTCATGCCATTCCACCCCAACCCTTCAGCCAGTGACAGGCATTGAGGTGTGCCTTGGGGTCTGCAGCTCTAATGTACACCCCATTCTCCTGTACTGCACCCATCTCTGCTTATTTCCTTATGGAATGGGGTGAGTGTAAGGGCTGAAAACCCCAAGGCACACCGCAACACCTGTTGGTGTCTGCAGGGTGGAGTGAAGTGGAATGGCATGAGCGTTATGGCCAATGACCTAGCACCTCCCAAATGCCTGTCAGTCTCTGCAGGCAGGGAGTGGGGTGGGGGTTGGTGTTAGTTTAATACTTCACTGCCATTCCTATTATGCATCTATGTAACTTCTGCACTACTAATGCCAATACAAGGAAACAAATATTTGGTATTGACAAATCCTTGTTGAAAACTGGGAATAAGGAGATACAGTGTGAACTGCAGAAAGGACTGGAAGAGGAGGAAGAAGCCAAATAGATGGAAATAGACTTATTACCAGCATTGTGATAAAATAAAACTATGAACTTTAATTGTTAATCTACTGTATTAACTATCATCTTTGATTTTTAATACTGGATTTGTATTGGGATTTCAATGAATTGGAAAACATCTGAAAAAAATATATTGATTACTTTTATTAGGATCCCTTTTCTCTGTCTTTTATTTTTTCCTTTTCTTTTCTTTCTTTGTTCTTAAGATTTTTTCTGACAGTTTTTATTCTTTCTGATCTAGAATTCCCAACCTTGAAGTGTAGAGATTGGGGTTTCAAGTATAAGACCGAAACAAGGAATCATTTTTAAATGAATGGACTGAAACCTGAGACTTGTGGTGCTACATTTATTTATCCATTTTGGGATTAATTTTCTTAATAGTGATAGATAGATAGACAGATAGATAGATAGACAGACAGACAGACAGACAGAAAGGTAGATATAGTGAATCTACCATCTTGTGTACTGTACAATACTTAATTTATAGAAATACATGTAATGTTTTTATTTTACTTTATGTTTGTGGAACTTTGACTCAGTTTGAATCAAGTATTATTTATCATGTAAATAAATGAAGAATCAATAGAAAGAAAACTTTAAAAAAAGGAAATGGACCTTGATTCAATATGCCTGTACTCCTTACCAATTTCTAAATTAAAAAAAAAGAAAATTATGTTTCTAAGCTCAAACTACAACATGCTTTGTATCATGTGATACACATTTAGTAAGTATACTGTACAGATAAAACAAATAACTTATGACAAACATAAAATAAAAAATCATAACAGAACTCGAGTGCTTTAATATCGCTGATAGAGTAGGCTCCTGAAAGTTTGTCTCCACAGCCTGAGGGGTTTCCCTATTTCCTATAGTTCAACTGAAGAAAGTATGCCAAAAAAACCCCAGGTGATGTCACTTCTAGGAGCAGGCGAATATTTTTCCTATTGTCAGGCACTTCATGTGATACTGTCCACCATGGCACTATCGCTTTATCTTTCATCTGCAGCAAAAGATCTGTTTAGCTATATAACCACACCCTCCCCCAAACAAACTAATTATGTTGCGAAGGCCAAGTACATGGAACGGGATTGTAAGGGCAACCAGCCTGGACTGCACCCCATTCTTGGGTGTAACTAAAGCTTGCTAAATCACCAGTGGTGTAACTAAGCAAAGCTGTATACTGTGTGTACAGGTTCTACTAATTGTAGCTCTAGGAGTGAATGTCCCGGTTGATTACTCGTGGTGGCAGACTGGCAGTCAAGAAAGCTAGTAAACCAAATATATGTAACCATTTCTGCCATTCATGGTAGTGCAGGGGTTTCGTAGGTAGATTCAAGCAAAAAATGGATGATAAGTCAATGGTGCTTGCCAGTGTTTTACTCAAAACAAAATTTCTCATCAACAGAAACTGTTTGGTCTAAGCTTATTTTGAAGGAATCAATATCTGGACAGTTTATAACAGCAAGTGGGAGATTATTCCATATTTGGACAAATCTGTTGCTAAACCAACTTTTTCTTTGCAGTGTATTCTGTTTAGTCATAAGTAGTTGTTTGTTATGTTTTTTCTAGTACTTGTTCTGAATTTGCTTGATATAATCCCCAAATCATCCTAAAGGGTAGGATCATACATAGCTTTAAAAAAGAGGCACATATCCCCTCTAAGTCTCCTGTAATGGACAGTGTGCATACTTAATGATGCAAGTCTATCCTTAGGGACTTATTATTCATCCCAACTATAGCTTTAGTAGCCCTACATTGGACCCCCCCCCAATCCTTATAATATCATCTTTTATATAAGGTGTTCAAACCTGGACACAATACTCCAGGTGGGGTCTGACCAGGGCAGTATATAATGGCAAAATTACTTCCTTATTTCTGCTAGAAATGTGTCTGAAGATACAATTTAGTTTTTGGTTGGCTTTTTTAATTTGGGTACTACAATGAGATCTAAATTTCAAGTCGGGAGTGACAATTATTCCCAAATCTTTTTCTTGGTCAGTTATTTCAAGATCATTATTCCCTAACTTATATAGATAATGGTTACTGTGCATTCCTAGGTGCATCACTTTACATTTCATAGTATTTAAAAATAGTTTACTACAGTTTGTCCAATTGAGAATTTTATCAAGAGCTAGTTGAAGAGCGACATAATGTTTAGGGCCGTTAACCACAGTACCTAACTGACAATCATCCACAAACTTCAAAATCCATATATTGGGTATATCAATTTTAAGTGAAGATATGTAAATATAAAAGAGACAGGGGCCCAGAACAGATCCCTGAGGGTCCCCACTAGTGACCAAGGCCCAATCAGATAAAACATCATTAATGGATATCCTCTGTTTTCTTCCCCTAAGCCAACCAGATATCCAATTTAGGATATTAGTATTTAGTTGGTAGGGTGCAATGACTTCAACAAGCTTAGTATGTGGGAGCCTGTCAAAAGCCTTGGCAAAATCCAAGAACACAACATCAACAGAATTTCCATGGTCTATTTCCCTACTTACGTTATCATAAAAGGCTAGCAAATTAGTTAGACAGGATCTAGATTTGGTAAATCCATGTTGTATGGGATCAGTTAGGCCAGATTGTTCAATATATTTTTGTATGTAATCTTTAGTACTTTCTAAGATCTTACATAGAAGTGATGTTAAACTTAATGGTCTGAAATTCGCAGGATTCGATTTTGTAATTTGGGAATGCTCACATGGCTGGAAAGGATAAAACACAGTATCCAAGATATAGGATGGATGCTGTCACTGAGATAATCCCAAAACCAGCCTAGCTGGCTGTGCAGCCTTGTACAGGTCTTTGGGGGACAGCATGTGATGACTGAATAAATCCCAGTATGTACAGTTCCCCTTTGTCAAATCACAGGTAAACTCAGACAGTAAATTTCTGATTATAACTAAAAGATTGTCTGTAGGTTTAGGAGATGTCAAATGACTATGCCGGAGAATTTTAAATGGATATGATATTAAAAGGATGCCATGAGTCTATTTCTCCTCATATTGATTGTACATGGCTAATGTATAAATGCTATTAACAGAATTATGCTTCGGTATCTAAGAGTTAAATGAGTCTCTCTTGAAAAACCTTATGACTGTGTGCTTTGACAACATAGCAGATGTAAACTAGTTGAGGCCCTCACTAGTTTAGGCAGATTGAAATGCTCAGTTTTTCTTGTTCACATGATTCTTAGTAAATAAGACCTGTCTTGTTATCAGTTACTGTCTCTGTACTGTTACTGAGTAGATAACAAGCATGTGTAAAACTGCAGTCATATACCACCAACTTAAGGAATACAGTCCTCTCATTCCTGTTAAATGCCATGCATAGATGTCCAGTTGGCATTCAAGTGTTGGATGATGGCTACATTTTGGAGGCAGCTAGTCATGTGTGAAACCTCATGTACCACAGACTTAAGAAACCCAGGTCCCTCAATCATGTTAGATGTCATGCAGAGGTGTCCAGCTCGCATCAAGAGAGTTCGGTGGTGGCTGCAGTTTCCCTAACTCTTTATTATCATATCATAGGGAGCCATTACCATGATAGTGATTGTCATAAGCATGCCATTATAGCAGCAATGCAACTCCTTTGTGCAGGTCCCAACAGGTGCCACATGAGGCTCAACATTTTATACAAACACAATTATTTTAAACAGAACTTGTGCAGTCATTCAGTGTGCACAATAAGTAATAAAACTCAGGGGAACAGATTCAAACACTGTTGGTGACTTCAGTCTTTACTGACTGTAGCCACTAATCACAAGACTAATATTAAATTAGACTGGACTTCCAAACAGTCCTGCACACACCAGCCTCTAAAATAGACAAGGACACAGGTCTTAAAATACAAAAACCTTTTAATTTAAGGCATAAAAAACACTTATAACCTGACATGTTTCAGATGAAACTGCATCATTTCTCAAAGGCTAATTTATCACATAGTGTAAGGCAGTTAAATACAAAATTTGAAAATACATCATCATGACATCATCAGTATTATCACACTGGATTGGTTAAAACCAGAGACACTATCATATTCTTGCTGGGTCCTTAATGTAGTAGTATATCCCACAAATCTATTAAACACTACATACAAATACAGTCAATTCACAAATGACTATAAAGTCCTAACCAGGACCAAAAGGGAAGGGGGAAGGGAATGGTACGGGAGATAAAGGAGGAAGATCAGGGAACACAAAGAGCAGGAAAAGGGACAATTGGAGTAATAAGGAAGGGAACAGGGGGGAGGGAAGGGAAAAACTAATAAATACAACAGTCAGTTGCATCCAATAGGGAGAAAGTGCTTTAAAGATCTATATATCATCACCAATAAGAACTGTGCAAATAACAGGGTACAGTGTAGCATGTTTAGTTCAAAGCCATAATTGAGCCCCATATCTCAAATTGCTTGCAATGAAAATGAGAATATAGGGCGCAAGTATGAAATACATCTGCTAATCACATGAGACACAGAGGGTGTCATTTACAGGGCAACATGTGACTGCAGGGCATTCTACATTGGCAAAACAAAAAGAAAACAGAATACCCATGTAGGGGAACATATCCGTGCAATAAGGAAGGGAGATATTATGTATGCTACTGCTGCACATGTTACCAGTTGTAATGATAGATAGAAACACAGATTTACCTTTCAAGGTATTGACAGGGTGAATCCAAAACCCTGAGGAGGGGGGATTTTAATGATTTTTATTAACAAGAGAGGCCTTTTAGATCATTTAGATCACACAAATATAGGGCTCAATTATGGCTTTGAATTAAAGCCATTTTTAAAGAAAAGAAAGAAATGAATTCTGCTTGTCTTGAAATCGGTATCATTGCTGCTACACTGTGCCCTGTTATTTGCACAGTTCTTATTGGTAATGGTATCTAGATCTTTAAAGCACTTTCTCCTGATTGGATGCAATTGACTGTTGTATTTACTAGTTTTTCCCTTCCCTCCCCCATCTTTCCTTCCTTATTATTCCAATTGCCCCTTTTCCTGCCACTTGTGTTCCCTGATCTTCCTCTCCCCCCCCTCTTTTGGTCCTGGTTAGACTTTATAGCCATTTGTGAATTTACTGTATTTGTATATAGTGTTTAATAGATTTGTTGGATATACTACTGCATTTAGGACTCAGCAAGAATATGATGGTGTCTCTGGTTTTAACCAATCCGGTGTGATAATACTGATGATGTCATGATGATTTATTTTAAAATTTTGTATTTAACTGCCTTGCACTATGTGATAAATTAGCCTTCGAGAAAGGATGCAGTTTTGTCTGAAACGCATCTGGTTATAAGTGTTTTTTATGCCTTAAATTAAAAGGTTTTTGTATTTTAAGACCTGTGACCTTGTCTATTTTAGAGGCTGATATGTGCAGGACATTTTGGAAGTGTATTTTATAGTTTTTATTTTGCACCACTGTTCCATGTGCGAATTCCAGTTTGTTGCTAGTATTAAACAAGATTAAAAATATTTCGACAGGCATTGCAGATCTACAGATGCCAAATCAGAGGATTCAGGACTACATTAATGTGAAATATGGGCATGATGAAATATCTGTTCTGACTGTAATAGCTGCTGTAACTATCATAGGTCACATGCTGAAATTCTTTGTCTTTATTTTTTGGTTTTATGGTATGTCGTGGCTGCCTAGATGGCAGGAGATGAACAAGATGGACCCTTTGTCAGTTGGTGGTTCTTAAAGGAAATTTCTAAGATAGTATTTTCTGCTTTTAGGCTTTATAGTCCATCAACACATGGCTGCCCACATCCTTTTCAGCATAAATTTTAATTTGTGTTCCATAGTCCAATTAGGGAGAGAAGGGATTGTAAATCTCAGTGAACCAACATACACCTGATCCCTTCCACTTCTGTGTTTGCTGGCCGAACATTGGGAAGAATTCTGCAATGATTCTACTGGCCTGGAATACATGAGGAGGTAGCAAAGTATTGTCAGAGTTGTAAGAAATGCCAACAGGTTAGCCAGGCATGGCGAAAAGAAATGGTACCCCTAATGCCATTACCTTGGGTAGACACCCCCTTTGAACACATAGGGATAGACATAGTAAGCTCCTTAGTTAAAAGTTCAAAAGGGAATCATTTTAATTTGGTCATTTGTGACTATGGAACTAAATACCCTGAAGCAATTCCCCGAGAACAGTGACCACCCGCAAAATAGCTGAAGAATTAATCAAGCTGTTTAGTTGGGTGGGTATCCCCAAAGAAATTTTGTCTGACAGAGGGAGTAATTTTAATGCCACATTATTAAAGGAATTATATAAATTACTAGGCATTGTGGCATTACGATCTTCCCCCATTATCCCCAAACCGACGAACTCGTTGAACGCTTTAACCAAACTTTAAAGCAGATGTTGACAAAGTTCGTCAATGAAGAAGAATAAGATTGGGATAATTTTCTACCATTTCTGTTGTTTGCATATCGTGAGGTACCCCAGGACTCAACTGATTATTCTCCATTTTCTTTGTTATTTGGAAGGAATCCCTGTGACCCATTAGATGTTATAAAGGAAATGTGGGAAGAAGGAAAGGAATTAAAACAGACCAGGACTGCACCCTACATGAAATTGTTAAGAAAGAAATTGGAAGTGTATACACAAAAGACCCATGACATTAGTGTATGAGCACAACAAAATCAAAAGAAAGATTATGATCAAGGGACAACCGAGGGTAAACAATTTTAGGTTGGAGATCAAGTATTACTACTATTACCCTCCTCTAGTAATAAATTACTAATGAAATGGCAAAGCTCTTACAAAATCCTAAAATAGATGGGACCAGTAAATTATGAGGTTCACACCCCGGATATTAGACCTGGAAAAAAGATCTACCATGTCAATTTATTAAAGAAATGGTATAGCAGAGGTGACTCAGAGAATAGCCCAGTGGTAATGCCATGTACTGAGGATACAGACTTCAAAGTTGCTTATGGACAACTTGAAGATAGAAAGGGACCCCAAGATGTGTATATTAATCCTAACTTAGATCTTAAACAGCAGGAAGAGTTACACAATCTAATACAGTCCTTTGTAGCCACATTTACTAGTACCCCTGGTTGGGCCTGTAATGTAGAACATCAGATTAATACTCACACAGGACCTGTGAGGAAGAGACCATATAGACTCCCTGAGACAGTTCAAAAGTAAGTTCAAGAAGGGATCACAAAATGTCTAGCCCTTAAGATTATTGAACCCTCAAAGAGTGCATGGGGATCATCGATAGTTGTGGTACCAAAGAAAGAAGGAGGTATCAGGTTGTGTCTTGACTTCAGAGGACTCAATCAAGTGGCACAATTTGATGCATACCCCATGCCCCGGATAGATGATATTTTAGATAGAATTGGTAAAGCTAAATTTATCTCTACACTAGATCTCACAAATGGGTATTGGCAAATTCCTTTGGCAGACACTGATAAAGAAAAGACTGCATTCAGTGCGCCAGTGGGATTGTACCAATTTTGTACCATGCCATTTGGACTCCACGGAGCCCCGGCTACATTCCAACACCACATGGACCAAATATAGCACTCTTTACTACATTCTGCATAGCATATTTGGATGATGTAGTAGTGTTTAGTTGGGATTGGGACTCCCATATGGCATATTTACAAGATGTAATTAAGGCTATACAAATAGCTGGGATGACTATCAACCCCACAAAATGTGCACTAGCATTGAATGAAACAAAATACTTGGGATTTATTTTGGTTAATGGGCTTATTAAACCTTAAATAGACAAAGTGGAAGCTGTTGCCAATAGCCTTAAACCTGTTACAAAGAAACAACTTAGGTCATTCTTAGGTCTAGTGGGATATTATAGACACTTTATCCCTAATTTCTCCATAGTAGCTGCACCACTAACAGATCTTACTAAAAAGAAATGGAGAAATAAAATATTGTGGTCTGATGAGTGTGAGCAAGCATTCCTCACCATTAAAGCTGCACTGTGTTCTTCTCCTGTACTGAAGAGACCAGATTTTAAGTACCCTTTTGAGTTACATACCGATGCCTCTGGAACAGGTATTTGGTAACTTCAGTCTCTACTGACTATAGCCACTAATCACAAGACTAGTATTAAACTAGACTGTACTTCCATACAGTCCTGCACACACCAGCCTCTAAAATAGACAAGGGCACAGGTCTTAAAATATAAAAACTTTTTAATTTAAGGTATAAAAACACTTATAACCTGGCGCATTTTGAATAAAACTGCATCCTTTCTCAAAGGCTAATTCATCACATACTGCAAGGCAGTTAAACACAATATTTGAAAATACATCATCATGACATCATCAGTATTATCACACTGGGTTGGTTAAAACCAGAGATGCTATCATATTCTTGCTGGGTCCTAAATGTAGTAGTATAGCCCACAAAAGTATTAAACACTGTATACAAATACAGTAAATTCACAAAATAAAAAAAAATTAAAGGTCTTTGTATTTTAAGACCTCTGTCCTTGTCTATTTTAGAGAATGGAGTGTGCAGGACTTTTTGGAAGTGTATTTTATAGTTAGTTTTTTGCACCACCGTTCCTTATGAGAATTCTAGTTTGTTGCTAGTATTAAACTAGATTTAAAATATTTCAACAGTCATTACAGGTCTACAGATGGCAAATCAGAGGATTCAGGACTACATTAGTGTGAAATATGGGCATGATGAAATATCTATTCTGACTGTAATAGCTGCTGTAACTATCATTGGTCACATGCTGAAATTCTTTGTCTTTATTGTTTGTTTTTATGGTATGTCGCAGCTGCCTAGATGGCAGGAGATGAACAAGATGGACCCTTTGTCAGTTGGTGGTTCTTAAAGGAAATTTCTAAGATAATAGTTTCTGCTTTTAAGATTTATAGTCCATCAACACATGGCTGCCCACATCCTTTTCAGCATAAATTTTAATCTATGTTCCTTAGTCCAATTAGGAAGAGAAGAGATTGTATATCTCACTGAACCAACATACACCTTATCACTTCCATTTCTGTGTTTGCTGGCCCCGCCCCTGCACGCAGATGTTTTATGATATCTAACCAGGAGGACGCGGGGCACATCCCATTGTTGTCTATGGGGTATCTCAAAACTTTTTTTATACATTAAAGCAATGTTTCATATAAATGAAAGCCACTGCTCAATTAAAAGAGGTTCTATTAGTTGAGCAATAGCTTTTCTTTGTATAAAAGGTTGCTTTAACATATAAAAGAAGGTTTCAAAAATGCCCCACATAGACTACAAATAGATGTGTCCCCATGCTCTCCCTGTTTAGATATCATAAAAAAGTGTGAGTGCAGGGGTAGAGCCAGTGGACAGGGAAGTGGGAGGATTGGGTAGCTGTTGCTTCGGTTTGATTTACAATATTTTCCCTCCCTAAATGGACTAAGGAAATAAATTTAAATGTATGCAGAAAAGGACTAGTGTAGCCATAAGGTAACAAACTATAAAGCTCATACTCAAATCTTTGAAATTTACTTTAAGATTCCCTTTTGCTTTGTGGGTGGCATTTGCACCTCTTGGAGGAAAGTAAGCATTTACTTTATTTGCTGATATCAGCTCACTGTGACATTTCTGGTAAAACTTTTGAAACTAAATAAATATGTATGCTCACCTTTCCAAAGGCAATTGCAGTTCTTCCAATACTTGGTTCTGTCACTTTGTAAAAATGCAAACTGACCTCTCTGTGAATTGCATCTGCATATGTTAATGCATGCACACTTACATTACTATTCAACTGGAAACTTACACTGTGTACAATTTTGCAACTGAGAATTGGGCCCAATGTTTCTCAAAGTCTTCTCAAAAGTGAAAAACTCACCTTAACATAATCATCACCGTAAGTCAGAAAGATTAAACCTATTGGTTCCAAAGAACAAAATAGGATCAAATGAGATTAAAGATTATGAACTTTGAAAAAAATCTCCAGTTTAAGTTTCTCAACAGCAGGAAAAATGATTTTGCATGGACCACAAACACAACATATCCATTCAAAAAAATATATATTGCCATATTCCACTATGGATACAATTACCTCAGGTGAGGTCTAACAGATAACATTGGATGTACAGTAACAGACAAAGAAATGTTGGTAAATTGGGTTTATATTTATTTTTTCTGTGCCATTCCACATTGTCACTGGAAAAGTATTACACATGGGATGCAGTAAGCAGTACCAGTGCCCCCATCAGAGAACAATAATGTTTTTAATACATTTCAGCCACTTTCTCTCAGCTGTTTGTAACAGTCTGTGTGCAAAGGCTGTATCAGTGTTAACTTAGCATATCCACTCCATAGTGTTTTCAGAATTTTTTCCTAGAGAACCACAGAGCATTGTTCTGATCCTGAGGTTTCTGTTCTTTCTGCAAAGGAAGCTGCCAGTGCCCATGTCAAATGTGCTGTAACCTTTTTAAGGGGCTTCAACTTGGTTGCCACATATACTTTTGTAATATAAAGATCTGATTAATTTAGCAAAGTGCCCTTGGACAATGCCTGTCCTTTCTTTGCTGTCCCCTTCATCACAGAAAGGTATTCCAATGGTGTAAAAAGGTGCTGCAGTTAGCAAATATCTCTTAACTGATAACACAAGAAGCTGCCTCTCTCTCTCACTGGCCAGATAAGGACAAAAAGAAGGCTAGGTAACCTCCTCAGCAACATGACTGGAAGAGGTAGGAACCTGAGGAATAAATGAAGGCTCTGAACATATATTTATTTTGCCTTGAAAAAAGCAGGAATCTAAGGTGTTTTACACGAATAAGGCCCAAGTTCATTGACTCTGATCCGGACAAATGGCTACAAGAAAGCATGTCTCCATCAACAGCAGTTTCTCTAATATCAGTCAATGTTTCAAATCTTTGTTTGCAAAATGCTTTGAGCATACAAAGATCGAATGGAGGTACCACATTTTTGAAAATTGTTCTGGACCTACTGATTACAATGAAAAATCTATTAATATCTTAATGAGATCAACTGCATTAAGACTGCTCAGAGAAAGACTTTTATCTAAACCATCTTGCAGGAAATCCTCTACTTGAACCATATAGGCCTTCCTGATATGGAGACCAGAATGCCTCACCCATCACTTAAAGTTTAATCAAACTCCATTGTACACAGAGGACATAGACTGCTCCTGAAAAACCTCAAAGTGTTTACTATGTTAACTAAACAGTCTAGTTTGATGAGGAGTATTCTCTCTGGACCAAGACTGCCAGTTGTAGATAGCCTGGATTCTGATGAAAGATTGGACCTCAGTATAGACGTTCTTTGCATATCGATAGCCATTAGAGTGACTAGGTTCTAAACCATAGTTTTCTGTGCTGCTCTGGTGGTATCAGAAGGAATAGGCCAACTACAGTGGTAGCCACAGACATTGCCAGCTATTTCCAGATATTTCGAGAAATTTCTGAAGAGTTTCTCTCTGTTGCCCCTACTGTTTGAATGCAAAAAGCATCAAATATTTCTGGAAATATCACAGAAATTTCGGGAAATAGCTGGCAGTGTCTGTGGCTACTACTGTAGTTGTAGTGCGGGACACAGACATGCTCTGTCAAAGTCCCATGTCTGGATCAGTGTATGTATGGCTGCCACCCATTAACAACTGCATCAGCGGAAAAATCTCAGAAGATGGCATTTGTTTTGGAGAGAAACAGATCAATTTAAATGTTTAAACACTAAATATGATTATTCTCTGACATTTCAACGCTTTGTATGCTTTGGTCAACATGCTTTTGCTTCTTACTCCACTTTTGTTTTTATGTACAGTACTACTGCTACTATTATTATTACATCATCTGACTGGGTCCTTATCAACTGGAGTCTGATGGAATCCTGGAAATAAATAAATAAATGTTCTTTTTATTTAAACTATGAAAAATAAGTTGAAGTTTATGCAATCGAACAAACCAAAATTATCAACTTATAAATAAAAAACAAAACAAGAGAGGATTACAAATATTAATTAATAGTTAAGTTAATAGGTAGTTAGTCGATCACCTGCTTGTCTGCTGTCTGCCAAGCTGGAAACTGAACAATCCCCTGGTGCTAGAGGATTACAAATATTAATTAATCCAGTAACTACAAGTGCTCCTACAAGTACCATGGATATTGTGTATATACATGTCAGATATTAGTTAATAATTTCTACAGAAGTTAGTTACACGATTGCATATTCTGCCCCATACTGCTCATTATCGTCATACTGCATGTGACAGTTGTTCTTATTCATCAACATCATTACCATGATCATCTCCTCCGGGATCCATACAAACTAACGGACACAGAACGTACCACAAAAATGTTTTTTTTTTTCTTGTTATCAACAATTCACTTATAAAACAATAACTACAGCACTCGTGAATCATTTGAGATGCTCAATGGACCCATCAATCAAATATCATAGGAATCATAGGAATACTACAAGTCAGTAACATTAGCCATCAGTGACTCACCATTTTACAATGGACTTCTATTTATGATTACCTATCAGGTATTTATCCAGCTCTGCCTTAAAAAAATCCATACTCTGATAACACAGCAAGAGTCAGGTAAACTGTTCCAAATAGTCACCACCCTTTGGTTTATCCAAGAGCCTCATCTAGAAGTCTTGCATAGTTCGTCCCTCAGCTGATATCTGTGATTCCTTATTGCCCCATTTGTTATTTTTTTAACTAGGCCAGTACACTCCCAGAGATTACTATTTCTGAAAGCCTTGTATATAAAACACAAATCCCCTCTTAGTCTTCTATATTCCAAGGAGAAGATACCTAGCTCATGAAGTCTCTCCCAGTAGGATAAGTGTAAAATTCCATCAGTCTTTTTTGTTGCCCTTCTCTGCACCCCCTCCAATAATGATATATCATACAGTTTATTTGGCACCCAAAACTGAACACATAACTCAAGATGGAGCCTAACAAGAGAGCTGAACAAGGGCAAGATGACCCTCCTCTCCCTACTTATGACATGCTTTAGTATGCATGCTAGCATTCTGTTGCCACTTCTTACCACCTCTCGTGTATGTATGGCAAATGATAAATTATTAGTTATAAATATACCTAAATCCTTTTCCTTGTCAGAAGTCTCAAGCTTTGTTTCATTCAAATAATACTTAGCCAGGCTGTTTCTGACCCTGAGATGCATTAACCTGAAATGCATTACTATTGCAAATAGAGCTGAGCAAAAAATTAGGCCCCCATAGTTAAAAGGTTAGCATGGTGCTAACCATGTTAGTGCAGTGCTAACCAGGAACAGCATGATCAGACATGGCAGGGACCATAATTAGTGGCCCCTGATGCATGACATTAATCTAATAGAATTAAAGTACAGCATATATCACTGTACCCATGCAAATTAGGGATCCCCTTGCATACACTGTGCAGCAGTATTTTCAAAGATCTTAAAAGACCTAAACAGCCTTGGATCAACACTGCTTAATGCTTTCAAAACCCTACTCATCACTACACACAATAGTTCAAAACCCCCGCTTCCCTGCCCAAGTGCAGTTACTCCCTGCCAAGGTCTCCGCTCCTCCAATCACCGATCTGATGCCCCTTCATCTGACGCCCCTTCATATGTAATGCAATATATCCCTGACTGTAATGATCCCCACTAATTGGTAATCTGATGCTCTTTCTTGTTCACTACAGTAAGCACATGCGCGTTCCATGTCACTCAGATGGTGGGCAGTCAAGGTGGTGAGCAGAGGGGTTGTGCTGGTTGCCATCACTGGATTCTTCTTTTTTACTTGATAGAGTCGGGCCATGGTGGGGGATTGAGAGGCCTGAGTGGATGGGACAGGGTGGGGAGTTAGATGGTTTATCAGTGTGGGGGAATGGATCAGTGATCAGGCATGTGGCAGGACCACTAAGGCCAGAGATATCTTACATTACACATGAGGGGCATCAGAGTGGCGACTGGGGGGACCACTTGAGCCAGGGATATTGTACATTACATATGAAGGAGCATCCATTTAGTGATTGGGGAGTGTGTGAGACCACTACAGCCAGGGGTATCGTACATAACATATGAAAGGCCATCAGACTGGTGATTGGAGCACCTGAGTTTCAATGTGAAAAAAGTGCAAAATCATGCACTTAGGGCACAGAAACCCAGAGGTGGAGTACAAAATTGGTGGAGAGGTGGTGACAACCACCAAACAGGAAAGACACTGAGGATAATCATAATTGATGATGTAAAGGAGGCCAGGCAGCACAACAAGGCAGTTGTGAGGGCTAGTGGGATGCTGGGATGCATAGGTAGGGGTATCAAAATCAAAAAGAGGGAGGTGGTGTTGCCCCTGTATAGATTGTTGGTACGACCCCACCTAGCATACTGTGTCCAGTTCTGGAGACCACATCTCCAGAACAACATAGACAAAAAGGAGGCTGTCCAGAGGAGGGCAACTAAAATCATGCAGGGTCTGAATTAAAAGCCTTTCCAGAAAAGGCTAAAGACCTCAACATGTACACCCTGGGGGGCAGGGATGTGATAGAAATGTTTAAGTACCTCACGAGAATAAATTACATGAGGGAGGTATTTTTTAGAAAAAAGATGCTCAAGAAAAGGGACATGCAGTGAGGCTGGAGAGAGTAGATTCAGGAGAGATGTGTGGAAGTACTTCTTCACAGAAAGAGTGGTAGATGTCTGGAACAGTCTTCCAGCAGAGGTGAGGGCAATAAGAGAGATGAGATTCAAGAATGCATGGGATAGGCATAAGGGAATCTTAGTGGAAAGGAAGTTGGAGGGACAAAGAGCCAAAAATCTAGTAGGGTCTGTAGTGACACTGTACACAGGGAAAAATGTGCAGTCTAGGTGAGCCAAGCAGTCTTTATCCACCATCAAATTCAATGTTTCTATGGAGGGTGGGAGGACCACTAGAGTCAGGTATATCTTGCATTACACATAAAGGGGCATTAGATCTGTGATTGGGGTGGGGTAAGGGGACCACTATAGCCAGGGATACCTTACATTATATATCAAGGAGCATCTGATTGGCAATCAAGGGGAGATGGCACAGCTCTGCACAATACCGCCATGCAGTGGTGTACGGCATCATTGTGTGGCATTCTAATGAGCTCATAATGTATGAAAATGGCCCCTTTGCACCTTTCATGCCCTATGGCTTATTAGGACACCACTACTTTGAAGACACACCCCGAGGAAGCCTTTGGTGGAGAAGCACTGGGGCATAGTTTCCATTTGGTGACTGGGTCCAACTCAGGCCACTGTTATTTTCTTAGCCTGTGGCAATAAAAAGTTGTTTTTTTTTGCAATATCTGGTTCCAAGTTCAATTTGGTGTGGGTGGTTGTACAGCGTCTTCAGAGTAGTGGAAGTTTTTAGAAGGGGTGAGCCCCCACTTCACCATGTACTCATTTTTTCACTGTCATGCAGTGAATGCTTTTCCTGAACTGGCTTATTAGTACACCCTGCCTGAATACGGCTCACAGGGGCAATGGTGCTATTCCATTTGGTATGTGCTTTCTCCATTCCCTCCTGTGGGCTATATTTTTTTATGGGGCTGTGTGAGACACAGCCCCATACTGAAACAGATAGCACACTCTGGTCAGAGCATGCTAACTGCCTGAATATTCCTCCCAGCTCCCAGCTAGCCACGTGGTAGCTCAGGAGCTCACTAATGGGTCAGCAGTGCAAATGTCCAGCACTGAATATGATGCTCTTAATATTTTATCAACTTTATTGACTAGAAACATAGAAACATAGACTTTGACGGCAGATAAGGACCGCTAGGCCCATCTAGTCTGCCCATTTCCCTACCTACAGGATAGGCCGCAGATCCTAGTTAATCAACAGCCTTTATCTTCCTGCCCCCCACAAGAATTGCCTTATGTCTGTCCCATGCATTCTTGAATTCTCCCACAGTTTTAGACCCCACAACCTCCTCAGGAAGGCTGTTCCATGCATCCACTACTCTCTGTGAAATAATACTTCTCACATTGCCCTGAACCGCCCTCCTTCTATCTTTAAATTGTGTCCCCTTGTTCTTGCAAGTCTCTTTTTCTGAAAGATGCTACCCTCTTGGACTTTGTTGATTCCCTTGAGGTACTTGAAAGTTTCTATCATGTCCCCTCTCCCTTCTTTCCTCAAGGGTATACATATTAAGCTCCTTTAGTCTCTCCTCATACGGCTTCTTTTGCAGACCCTGCACCATTTTAGTTGCCCTCCTCTGGACTGCCTCTATCCTGTCTATGTCCTTGCGGAGATGGGGTCTCCAGAACTGGACACAGTATTCCAGATGGGGTCTCACCAACTGTCTGTACAGAGGGATAACAACTTCCTGTTTTCTGCTGCTGATGCCTCTCCCTATACATCCCAGTATACCCCCGGCCCTCCCTACTGCCTTCTCACATTGCTTGCTAACCTTAAGGTCATCTGATATGATTACCCTCAGGTCCCTTTCCTGTTTTGTTGTTGTTACTAGCTCCCCACCCATTGACTACCCTAGACTTGGACTTGTGTATAGAGCCAGGAAAATAGGTTGAACATTTCAAAGAGTTATTTTATGATCCTAAGGTAGAAATAATCAATAACCAGATGAGAGAGGATATATGAACTCCAGTAAAAGAAGAATTTACTAAGGAAGAAATGTATATGGCCATTCAGGCAGTCGAAAGGCACAGAGCACCAGAGTCAGATGGAGTGCCTATAGATGTACATTATTTATGAATTTGATGGATATTTGGATTTCAAGTTTATATAAGTATTTAAGTATATAAATGAGACTGGAAAAATCCTTAAAACCTAGATGGAAAATATAATAATACCTCTTTTTAAAAAAGGAGACAAAAAGGAGCCATTCTGCTATAGGCCTATCAGTCTAATTGATAATACTCAAAACAATTTTATCATCATTATAAATAATAGACTTTTAGATTGGATACAAGAAAACAGAATATTTGATTAGGCCCAAGCAGGTTTTATTCCACAACATTCCACTATAGATCAATGTTTTACCTTATCAGACTTAATTTTATAAATACACAGTGGTGAAAAGGCAAAATTTCTATTGCATTTTGATTGACCTGAAATCGGCTTTTGGCAGCATAAATAGAAATCTGTTCTGGACAGCTTTGGAGGACCTAGGAATTGAAAAGGCTCTTATTAATAATCTAAGTACTTTATACAATAATAACCCAACTCAGGTTAGATAAAATACCAAGGGTGATAAAAGTGCAATACTCACAACCAACAAAGGAGTTAAACAAGGATGTGTTATATCACCTATATTCATAGATTCGTACAAGTTCAGAAGTCATTAGCCCATAAAGAACTCACCACCATCTTGTCAATGGTGGAAGGTATATTTCCTATGCCCCATATAGGAGTCTAATTTTATTTTAAATTGCTCCACATTTTCACTCATTGCAATGTCCTCTGGAAGTGAGTTCCATATAGGTGGCACACTTTGAGTAAAAAAATCTGCTGTGTTTTACAGTTTTACATTAAGAAGTTTTAAGCTTATAACTATGAGATCTAGTATTATTATTAATAAGATTTCTCTCCAAGCCAATTGCATTCAGTACATATTCATTATGAAATGCCTTGAAGGTGTAAATCAAATCACCCCAAAGAGCTCTATATTCAAGGGAAAACAGTTGAAGGGATAGCAGTCTTGTTTTATAATCCAGACGTAACATATTTGTAATTCTTTTGGTTACCTTGCGTTGTACTCTCTCCACTGTACTTTGGTATCCTTTGGATGTTGGTGTACAAAAGGGAGCACAAAAATCTAGATGTGGATGCATGAGGCTCGTATGCAGTGGAAGTATTATTTCAGGATTCCTACTTCTGATGTGTTTAAAAATATTACCCAAAATAAAATGACATTTTTTAACTACTTTATGTGTGTGTATATTAAATTTTAAATTATCTGATATTGTTACACCTAGGTCTCTTTCCTGTGATGTAACAATTAACTCTGAATTATTCATTAAATAGGTGGCTTTAGTGTTAATTTTCTCCATATGCATAACTTTGCACTTGGAGACATTAAATTTCATATTATTTTTATTAGCCCAGGCACATAAGTTATTCAAGTTGTTCTGCATGTTTATTATTGACTGGTGGTCAGTTATTATGCTACCCAATTTGCAGTCATCTGCATATTTATTAATCCATGTCCCATCAGATGTCTGCATGCTGGACACCAGGACATTAAACAGGAGGGGTCCCAACACAGATCCCTGATGAACTTTGCTAGTAACAGGGATCCATTTAGACTTGATTCCCCTAATGACCACCCTCTGTTTTCTTTTGTCCAACCAGGATGAAATCCACTTTATCAATTTTGTATCTAAATTTATTCTCACTAATTGTTCTATCAGGGTTTTGTGTGACATGGTATCAAAGGCTTTTTCAAAATCCAGGAATATGACATCCACAGACAAACCACTATCAAGGACAGCACTTACTGGCTCATAGACATTAATCAAATTTGTAAGACATGATCTACTCACTGTAAAACCATGTTATGTAATGTCTGTGTGACCTGATCTATTAATATGGTTTACAATTTTGTGATATAATATTTTTTCCATTACTTTACTCGGGAGAGATGTTAGGCTAATAGGTCTATATTTACAAGACTGTTGTCTACAGCCATCCTTAAAAATTGGGATAACGTTAGCCTCCCGCCTAGTTTGCAACACTTTCCTTCTTTCAGTGATGTATTAAACAAAACGCTGAGAGGACCTACTAATTCTTTAATAAGTTCCTTTAGAAACTTGGAATTAATATTATAGGGTCCTGGAGATGTAGTGACCTTAATTGAGTTAATAGCATCCATTATTTTCTGTTTAGTAAATGTAACAACATCATCTATAGAGGATATGCTTTCAATATTTAGATTTTCTTTTGCTTTGAATATACTACCAAAGTAGTGGTTTAGTTCTTCAGCCATTTCCCTTTCTCCAGTGATTATTTTATTTTTCACATTCAATGATCCAATTCCTTTAACACTTCCCTTGATTGAGCCAATATAATTCTAAAATTATTTTTTATTATCTTTAATCTTCTTTACAAGGTCTGTTTCAAGCTTCATTTTTGCTTTGCGTATGGCTTTCTTGGTCATTTTAGCAAGTGATTTAAATATTTCCCAGTCTTTATCTTTTTTGGTTTTATTATACTTGTATGGTCTATGTTTCTTTTTAATAATACGCCTAATTTCCTTTGTCCACCACAATGGGATCCTCTGTCCTTTATTATCATACTTAACTCTATCTGGGACCCAAGTGTTTACACAAAAATCAATTGTAGTTTTTAATTTTTCCCATGTTTGATCTAGGTTTAGGTCTTTTAAATCTTTCTCCCAGTCCCAGGATATGAGATAGTTTTTTATACTGTTGTAGTCTGCTTTATAAAAATGTTTGATGTTTGCAACACCATTATTACATAATACACTTGCTTGAATACTACAAGTTACTATGTTAGGATCACTGTCACCTAATGGATGTAATATATTTGGATCTGATACTTAGTCTACAGTATTGGTGAAAATTAAATCTAGAATGTTATTTTTCCTAGTGGGTTGAGACACTATTTGTTCTAGACCCATACTAAAGGTAATTTCTAAAAATCTCTGTTCAAAGTGACTTTTAGTTTCAAGGGTCACCCAATTTATGTTAGGGAAATAAAAATCTCCCAATAACATTAAGTCCCCTGAGTCCTCTCCCTTTTCCAAATGATTTAGGAAACTGATATTCTCTTCCTGATTGAGATTAGGTGCTCGATAACATAGGCCTAGAGTAAGTGTTTTATGACCTAATTAAATTTTGATCCATAAAATTTCAGCATTGGTTATCAATAATATTTACTTGATGACTCTTGAGCTTATTAGAGATATACAGAGCCGGGCCACCCCCTGACTTATTCTGACTGTTTTTAGTATATTTAACATAACCTGGTATATCAGTGTTCCAGTCATTTTCTGTAAACCAAGTCTCAGTTATCCTGCATATGTCAATATATTTTGTAGACATGATATATTTTAATTCCTCCATTTTATTATTAAGGCTTCTAGAATTTGTCATTAGAATCTTAAGCTCATTTAAGTGATCTTGATACACTGAAGTTTTTATTGATGCATTTGTGATTAAGGGGATATTTTTGACAAGACTGTGTTCTTCTTGTTTTTTTTTTAATGTTTTTTATTTGGTTTCCTTTTCATTTTATTTCTATTTTTTGTTTTATTTAAAGTGTTGGTAACTTGAAATTTTGTGCATGGTATAACCTCCTCCTCCCTTTTAACTAGTTTAAATAACTGTCAATATAAGCGTTCATATGTTGGCCGAGTAACTGTGTCCCATATTTACTAAGGTGTAAACCATCATTACTATATAGGTATGTATTGTGCTCAAATTCTTCCCAATGACTAACACATCTCACATTCTGTTTAAGGCACCACTGCCTTAACCAGTTATTAAGATACTTCAATTTCCTGTTTTGCTGAAATGTGGCCCTTGGGAGAGGTAGCATTTCTGATAGGGCAAAATTACAACCTAGATTTTCAAATTTATTTGTTAAATTCACCCACTCCTGTTTTGTTTGTTGTGGATGCTGATGCAGCACATTGTTTGCTCCTGCATGGATTATTACTAACTTTTGTCTTGTTTCAGATCCTAGTATATCATTAGTCATTCTGGTGATATCAACTATATGGTTCCTTTAAAGCATGACATAGGAGGAGTCACGTGATGGCAGCTTAGGCTCTAGCAGCGTTTCCTCAGAGATCCGTTCCTCATCCAGTTTGTTTTTATTTAATAATCGCTCCACGTCTCGGCTTTCACCCGCTAATTTCGTTTAAAGATGTTACCTCAGCCCCGGTGTGCTTGGCGATCGATTATATGGAGGCTTACATGAAAAAGGCTCCCCCTCGGCATTCTCCACGGCGAACGCCAGAGAAGGAGAAGGCCGCCAAGCGGCCTAAGCAACAGCCTGCTAGTTTAATTAAGATGCCTGCAGGTAGGGCGCTCTCACCGAGGCAGATTTTTGGAAGTCATGCAGCCGCTTCAATCTCGCGTATTGCTGCTTTCACTGAAGATTTGCAAGATATCAAAACTCGTGGAAGTTTTAACAAGAAGGGTTACTGATTCGAAGCCAGAATTGTTTCCCTGGAGAAGAAACAAGACAAAGCTGATCTGGAGGTGATCAATATGAGGCGCAGGATAAAAAATCTGGAAAATAAATTAGAGGACCTGGAGGGGCGCAGCCGACGGAATAACTTGGTTATATTAGGCATTCTGGAAAAGGAGGAAGGGAGTGGGATAATTAAGTTTCTGCAGAGACTTTGCAGTAAAATAGCCGGTCCATCGCCAGGTGGAGGTGAATATGTCATAGAGCGAGCTCACAGAGCCCTTCACCCCCCTCCTTCTCAAGGTCAGCCACCTAGGCCAATTATTTTCAAGCTCCTGAATCTCTTGGATAGACAGCATATCCTTGATAAATCCAAAAGCATTGGGGAAGTTACTTGGGAAGGGAAGAAAATCCATATTACCCAGGACCTTCTGCATTTAGTGCGGATAAGGAGGCAGGAGTTCCATCCTTTAGTCTCCAAGCTGGTTGCTGCCTCTAAGCCATTCAGGGTAAAAATACCCTGCCATTCTGATGGTCAAGACAGAAGATAAGTGGCTTTTGTTCGAGTCACCTGCTCAAGCCCTTCCAGAGCTCAAAAACATCTTTCCTGACCTCTTCAAGTAAAGACAGGAGTTTGCACTGTGGCCCAGATGACATGTTGATGTTGTGTGCTTTATTTTGATTTAAGCCTCCTGAACTCTGGGTTTGCTCTAGTGGAGCGTGCTGGATACTTAACCACTCCTTGGCAAAGTTGAAGTCTGGGTATCAGCTTTTATTGATCCCTAGGGCACAGAGCTTTTCACCTCAATCCTCATGTGAGGGGGAATTCTCCTATTGGAATGGACCTGCAAGAGAATGTCTCAGCAACCGAACGGTTTCTCTGTGGTGCTTGCTGTTTTTCCACTGTTGTTCTCTTTTATTTGCCTCTGAACATGAGATTTGATTAAAGTCTCAATTAAGTTATAGATATAAAATTATAAAATTTTTTTTTTTCTCTCTGTCGCGTCAGTCGCTCCTTTTCGGGATGGGCTTGGATGTCAAGCAATCCTTGCACAAAGTAGGACATTTGTCGGGGACTATATATGAAGCTGGATTTGATGGACGGTCTCTGACTACTTTCCATTATTCTGATATCTTTATTTCTACAGGATCCAAGTTAACTGAGGACTGTTAATTATCCTAGGGGGGGTTGGTGTTTTTTTTCTCTAAGGGTGTAGTTGTTTAGGATCTGATGGAGTGGGTGGGGGGCTCCGGGAGTATAACTGTAGAGTTTGAACTGTTATGATATTAATCATGTGGCGAGTTGGTTTGGGAGTACAGTTGAGCCGAACTGGGGTTTGTTAGCTTTATTAAGATTGGGGGTTTATTGGTTTCTTGGTTTTGCGGAAGTATTTTGTATATTAGTGCAGTGGGTGGGGGCTTCGAGTACACACTACGGGGGATCATCGATTATAGCTGAGGTTGGACTGGCTTTTACTTTATTAGTAGAACCCTGGCCTCTTTTGCTGGGGCACGGATCATGTATTTTGGGTCTTCTTCACTTATTTCATATTATTATAGGCTATGGTTAGTCATTACACTTTTATTAGTTGGAATGTTAAGGGAGCCAAGGACCGGGTCAAGAGGCAAATCATTTTAAGACACTTACGACAGTTGAGGGCGCAAATTGTTTTCCTGCAAGAAACACACCTAAGGAGAGAGGATATTGTCCTCTTCAAAAGAATATGGGTTGGGCAAGTTTTTGGGGCCGGTGCGTCCCCGAATAAAGGGGGAGTAGTTATTCTCATAGCCAAAAATCTTCCCTTTAGATTGTCCAAGAATTTGGGATCTGGAGGGTCGTTATGTGGTTGTGCATGGTCTTTTAGAATCCCATTCAGTCCTTCTTGGCTCAATATACGGCCCAAACTGTGATTCCCCATCTTTTTTCGTGCGCTTACTTAGTATCGTGGTGTCTGACCCACCTAAGCTTACTATTCTGGGTGGGATTGGAACCTAGTGCTCCAATCGGAACTAGATTGAGCCGGTGGTGAGAGCGCGGTTATCCCCAGCACAAAGAGCACTGAAAGGTCTCATTAGAGATGCTGCTTTGGTCGATATATGGAGAGTCTTAAACCGACACTCCGCAGTATACCTTTTCTCTGCTGCACACAGGACATATTCCGAATAGATTACTTTCTCATCAGTTCTTTCGCATATCTGGTGTGTTGCAGGCAGAGATATCAGCCAGAGTATTGTCTGACCATGCCCCAGTGAGCCTGGAATTCTGGTTGGGAGCAGGAGAAACGATCACCCCAATGGAGGTTAAACAGCCAGATACTGAGAGATGAGAACTCTCTGAGGCATATAGTAGATTTCATTACTACCTTCCTTAACAGTAATCAGGGTTCAGTGGCTAAGTATGACTTAATTTGGGCCACCTTAAAATGTTCCCTAAGGGGAGAGCTGATAAAAATGGCCTCCTTGAGGGTACGGTCCCAAAGAGCTCAATTGGACTCCCTTCTGGTCTCAATCAAGGATTTAGAGCACAATTTATCCCGGGCCTCTACGGCCAAAAGTTGGACCAGACTTTACCAATTACAAACCAAGTATGCTGGTATTGTTTCCCAAAGAGCGGAGCTAGCCCTCCTAAGGACTAAACTTAGATACCTAGACGCAGGGGAAAGAGCTAGTAAGTTCCTCGCCATGCGCATCCATCAGTTGGATTCTTCGCAGTTCATCACAGGAATCTATGTAGGGGAGACAATCGGGTTTGTACCGACCCCTTGGAAATGGCGAAAGCCTTTGGCACTTATTTCCAGGGCTTATACGATGTTGACCCAGCTCAACGGCCCTCTGATTTGGACATTAATTTGTACCTTAGCTCGGTCAACTTTCCTAAAATTACTGATGCAGAGGCAGTTTGTTTAAGTGCTCCAATTTCTCTCGTTGAAATACAGCAAGCTGTATAGCAGATGCCCCTAGATAAGTCCCCGGGGCCAGACGGCCTACCTAGTAATTTTTACAAAGCCTGTCTCCCGGTAATTGCCCCTGTCCTGAAGGAAGTTTTTGGGTATTGGTTCAATAATGGGGTTTCAGACCCTAGCTTCCAAGAAGCCACGGTCTCTTTAATGTTAAAACAAGGGAAAGACCCGTTACACATTGACAGTTATCGCCCCATCTCCTTACTAAACATGGATGTTAAAATTCTGGCCAAAATCCTGGCAAATAGACTCTTAAAAGTCATGGGTAGACTGGTGAGTCGAGAACAAGTAGGATTTATGGCTGGAAGGTCCTCTCAAGATCACTTGAGAAAGTTACTACACCTTCTGGTATTGGCCAGGGATTCCGAGATACCAGCGGTATTAGTGTCACTCGATGCCGAAAAGGCATTCGACAGGGTCTTCTGGGATTTCCTATTTGCCACCCTAACATCATTTGGGCTGCCTACAGAATTTCAGAGATGGGTCCATCCCTTATACCAGTTCCCCTCGGCCAGGGTCAAATGCAACGGAATACTGTCCCCTTCATTTAATTTAGCCGGGGCACAAGGCAAAGGTTGTCCATTGTCCCCTTGCTCTTAACTTATACTTAGAACCGTTATTAGCAGGTTGGCAATGAATGCAGCCATAAAAGGAATCGAGTGGGGAATGCAAAGTGCGCCCTGTCAGTATATGCAGATGACATACTGCTCCATGTTGAGGAACCAGACATCTCAATTTCAGCTGCTCTAACTGAGATTGAGAGTTTCTCTAAAGTCTCCTACTATATAAACTAAACCAGGCTAAAACAAAGATACTTCTGTTAAATAGTTAGAGTCATTAAGGCCGAACTTTCTACTTCGGCCTCCTGGGAAGCAAAATCAGTTACATACTTGGGTATTAAGATTTATAATGTTTTGAACTCTATTACCAGGGCTAACATTGGCAGTTTAGTTAATATAGTAAAGGAGGACTTGGAGAGGTGGCGGCTGCTCCCTTTCTCCCTCTGGAGGAGGCTCAGTATAGTTAAAATGAATGTCCTACCGAGGATAATGTATCCCTGGGTATGCTAGGCTTCTTGTTGCCGAAAAATGGTTTTCAAACTACATGGCGCCGTCAGTACCTTTTGTGGAACAAAAAAGAGTATAGATCTTACATAAAATTGACGGCTCCAAAGTTAAGAGGAGGTTTTGTCTCTTCTTTCTTCCTTTATTATGCTGCACAGCACATAAGTAAAATAGCTCACTGGAGTGAGAGATTGGACATCAGGTATAGACCCCTGTGGGTGGACATAGAGCAGCACTTGCACACAGGTTAATTGCTCCCTGAGGGCCTCCTATTTGCCTCCCCATCGGCCATTCCTAAGGTCCTTCGAGGGAACCCGATAGGTTGGTCGTTAAAAGCCCTCCATCAGATACAGAACTATCTGACCGTAGTGGTACTTTCGGCTGACCAGCCCATTATTGGTAATCCACACTTTAAAGTTGGAGGAGCACCATTGTCTTTACATTTTGGCCTAAGTTAAATGACGCTAGGCTTTCAAATTGTTGGTCAAATGGAAACTACTCCTTTGAATATTTCCGAAGTCTTTTGGAGCCTCGGTAAGGAGATGTTTAAATATTTACAAGTTAACAATGCCCTATCCTCCTTCTTCTCCGGGTTCTCTCCGATAGGTCCGAGTGACAGGGACCTATCCTCGCTTATTTATAAAGCCTCCCAACCACGCTCAGTTTCAAACTTATATAAAACTCTTCAGGAATGGGATTCTAGATTACCATCAGGTATCTGTTATTATTGGTCAAAGGAATTGGGTATTCCGGAGGATCCCACTTTGTGGCAGAAACTCTGGATATCCATGTACAGGTATATAAAGCAAGACAGACTGAGACTAATGCACTTCAACATCATGCACAATATCTACTTCACTCCTGTTCAGCTATGCAAATATGGGGTATTGACAACGTCACTCTGTTCAAAGTGTAAGGGGGGTTCCGGTACCCTATATCACATGCTTTGGCTATGCCCCTGTGTGCAGGTTTTCTGGTGTTCTATCGCTAATGTTCTTGACCCTGTCCTTGGCTTAGGAGCTTTGTTTACATCTTAATTTGTTTAGTCAATCTTTTTCCTTTGGGTGTCACCAAAATTATGAAAGCCCATATGTCGCTTGTCTCAGCTACAGCTAAATTAGTAATTCTGAGACATTGGGTTGACGATAAACCCCCCACTCTGATAGAGTAGTATAAAGAGAGCATGTTGGCCTTGCAGTTAGAGAGACACATCGCCTGCATGCAGGGTAGGCCAGAAGCCTATACATTACTTGGGGCTCCTTGAGGCCTTCTTGATGGCCTGGAAGCCATGAAAATCTATACTTCTTATTTGGTTGTAAACTAAGGTTATTTTGTGTGTGTGGTCGGGGAGAGGGAGGGAGGGTCGGGTTGTTTGGTTTTGTTGCTCACTGTTACAGTACATTGCTCTGTGATTACCACTGGGTATGGTTTTGATCTGTGAAAATTTAATAAAACTGGTTTAATAAAAAAAAAGCATGACATAGTCCTGTTTTCTTTGTTTTTGTTACAAATTGCCCTGTCTATGCCCTTAACAATTGAGTATCCTAAGACAAATACTTGTGTGGTATTATGCTGGTCAATTTCCTTCACCCTGCTTATGTACTCAGTATTCAGATTATTTGGAACTGAGTTGATAGCACTAACTTACAATTGTATAAGTGGTTCCTCAGAGGGTCCATTTGTGTCCTTATTCTTGTTAGTATTTTTAGTTTTAGGGGAACAGATCAGTTCTGTTGGATTGACCTCTAGACTGGACAGTGTACAGTTACTCTCTTCTTTATTAGTTTCCTGGGTTAGTGGATCAAATGAGTTAGTGAATTCTAAATTAAAATGGTTTGCTTTTCTCCCTTTTTTCTTTTTAAGGGTTTTAAATGTTGTACTTGATACCATTGTTCTTCTGAGATTGGAACTTCTTTCTCATTCCTACTTCTTTTCCTGGTTGGAGTAATCGGACATGTGTTAATACTATGATTAGGGTCACAATATGAAATAGAGTGGGTTAAATTTTGATTACTAGAGGTTCCAGGGACACTAGTATGAAGTCTAGCCTGGAAGCAATCTGCCTTGTCTTGTTGACTTTTTTCAAGCTCTGCTATTCTTTCATTAAATTGGGCAATTAAGCTTACCATGTCAGCATTACCTATACATTTGGGACATGTAAATATGTTATAGGAAGAATCTATGTTCACAAATGAGTACATATTACAAGCTGAGCACCTAATCCCTGTTTTATCTTTAGTTGCTTCTATTATAGCCTCCATTATTAAATATAATTGTTTTGATGTGATGAGTGATGTGAGCCACTGATTACCTTAATAACTTACTACAATAATATGCATAAAGTGATTAATGCAACTGATATATATATTTTTTTTTTGATTGGACTGATCACAGTCTTTAATGCGAGTACTACCAATACTGCTTCCCTAGTATCAGTGCGGAATTTCTTTAAACTTAGAACCTCAAGTGGAAGAGAGGGCAATAGTGGGTCACTCTAATTCCTTTTATTAGCTTCTTGCAGGAAATATAAAATACCCTGAGAACTCATTAATTATTGAAAAACATGAACACCTTACTAGGGTTTTATTTACTCTTTTATACAAATCTTAATAATACCCAATTGAGTGTAAAATACAAGCTTCCTTCTAAATACTTCAGTAGTAATAACAATTACAGGATAATTTTTTCTTAAATCAGATTTTATTGAAGATGAATGACCCGGAATTTCATATGCTACACATTGGGGAGCGATAGTGTCCCTATCTGGCTTACACTGATGATATTATTTTATTGTGAACCAGCTTTTTAGGGATCAAAAGAATTCTTCAAAAATGTTCTCAAGACTGTACAAAAGCTGAGCTGCAGATAAACTATAGTAAAACAAAGGTGGTGATCTCTGGAAAAAAGTAAGAAAAATATAAGATTCTGGTAGATAATTCAGAACTAGAGACACTTAGAAGCTTTTGTTATCTTGGAAGCACGATGACAGATGAACTATCTTGGGGAAAATGTAGGAAAGAAATAGAAGTAATAACAAATAGACATCTTCCAGCATTGACAAGCTTTGCATACAAATATGGTGTAACTCTATTAAAGGATGTCTCGGAGGAATTAATGCTAAAATCAAAAGTCAAATCTTCTATGGTGCAGAAGTCAGGGATTGGGAACTAAAATAACCAAAAAAAAAGACTTTTAAACATCTTTTACAAGAAATTGCTAGGTCTTCCACAAGGTGTTCCCTCAGCTCTTGTTAGCAAAGAACTTGGTCAATTGCCTTTAGAATGCCTTATTTAGGAAAGATTGGCTATATATTGGTTAAAGACCTACACCATGAATGAGAACAGACTCTCTCATTTGTGCATTGAGGAAGCCATAAATTATTTTTGGCTGGCAGTATAGCCTAGAGGTTAGAGGAACGAGGTGTGAATGAGTGTGGTTCATCCAGTAGACCAGACCTGAGTTTGATTCTCACAACCTCCACTTGCATACTGTGTGACTCTGAGCAAGTCACTTAACTGCCCAGTGCTCCCAGGTCACCCCTGAAAACAGGCACTTGTGCCTAGTGGGCCTTATCCAGTTATCAAAGACTAAAATAAAATAAAAAAATTAAAATAAATAAATTTACATTCTCAAATAATCCTTCTAAGTGTTTTAGTAACTGAAAATATTGTGAAACCTTATGGGCTACTCCATTGCCTTACAGATATATTATTAAACCACCAAAGGTAATTTATTCATTGATAAAGGAAAGAGTGAGAGCAATATGTAAGCAAAAAGACATTGGGCCCCATATTCAGAGCCATCCAGATGCGAGCGTAAAACGATGCGCTGCACAAATAAAATTGGGACCGGATGGCTCTGGTGCCCTTTTCAAATAGATTGTGCGATCCAAATAGATCATGCAAACTGTTTGAATATCAGACCCTGGATGTGGGGAGCACAGCAGGGGGTGCCAAGTCCCATGCTATGCATCCAGGGTGTGGGCCTGAGGACCACCCATAGGGGAATGTGTGGTACATACCTCTATGCGCTGCAGTCCCCATGGGTGATATTCAGCCCAAACATGCAAATGAGCCCATTGGGCATGCATGGCACAAAGGGACCATTTGTATACCTATTTTGGACTAATTTACACGGCAGCATCTGTTGGAATGCACCAGGCCAGCCTCATCCCCAGCCCTGATCGCTGTACAAAAAGAAGAATCCCATAGCCCCATTTCCATAGTGTAGGGACCCCCCTCCACAGCCCCAATTGCAGTAAATCATAATGTCACACACACAACCCCATTTCCATGGTGTAGGGACCCCCTCCCTAGCCCCAATCACCCTAAATCATAATGTCACACACATCCCCATTTCCATAGTGTAGGGACCCCCCTATCCAGTCCCAATCTCTGTAAATCATAATGTCACACACTTCCCATTTCCATAATGTAGGAACCCCCTCTCCAGCTCTGATCGCTGTAAATCATAATGTCACATACATCCCCATTTCCATAGTGTAGGGACCTCCCTCACCAGCCAAATCACCATAAATCATAATGTCACACACAGGCCCATTTCCATAGCATAGGGACCCCCCTCCCCAGCCCCAATCTTCACAACATAAAACCCCCTCCCTGCTTGCCCTGGTAGTCTAGTGTGATCTCCCACCCCAATCTTCATAAAATAAAACATCCACCCCAATCGTCCTGCTAGTGAAGTGTCCCTCCTCTCTAGCCCCAATCACAGATGTCAAACAAATACCCGCTCCACTTTCCTTGGTAGTCAAGTGGCCCCCCATCCCATTAACCAGTGACCTACCACCCTGCTCCCCTTCAAACAAAACTGGAGCTGGTGACTAGCACAACCCACCTCACACTGCACCAGCCAGCCACCATCTGAACTGTACAGGAGTGCTGTACAGTATGTGGTACATGCCCACTGGTTGACCAGTCAACCAATGGGCATGTACTATATACCATACAGTGCTCTGGTATAGTTTAGTTGGTGACTGACTGGTGTGGTGTAAGGTGGGCTGTGCCAGTCACCTGCTCCAGTTGGGTTGAGAGGGGAGTGTGATGGTGGTAGGTCACTGGCTAATGGGGTGGGGGCCACTTGACTACCAAGGAAAGGAGAGTGGGTATTTGTTTAACATTTGTGATTGGGGCAGGGGAGAGGGGGCCACTGCAATACCAGGTCAATTGGGGCAGAGGAGGTCACACTAGACTACTAAAGTGATTGGGACTGGGAAGGGGGTCTCTACACTATGAAAACATGGATATGTGTGACATTACGATTTATGGTGCTCGGGGCTTGGAAAGGGGTACCTACACTATGGAAACAGGAATGTGTAACATTATGATTTATGGTGATTGGGGCTGGGGAGGGGGATCCGTACATTATGGAAATGGGGATGTGTGTGTTATTATGATTTTTGACAATGAGGACTGGGGGGGGAGAAAGGAAGCAGATACATCCAAAACACGTCAGGCATTTATGCTTCTAGTTATGCCTTAATATGCTTTATGCAGATGTCTCAGACCTAAATAACTTCCTAGCCTCTGACTTCTGAAGTATTCAAACCTGGTTCACTGAGAATAACCTTGTGCTCAATATAAGCAAAACACATTCAATGCTCTTTGGCTCTCCTGTTAGACTAAAAGGGATTAGCAACCCCCCTTAATATCCTGTGCTGATGCCCCCCCCCCCAGTAGCTAACACCAGTTCCTTCGAATACCTGGGTGTTTTTCTCGACGAATCCCTGGATTTTGACTGTCATATTACTGCTACCTGCAAATCTGTCAATGCAAAAATTAGGGGGGGCATACCACACTAGTTATGCCCTCACCCCATCAGCTAGGCTTGCTGTGGCACAAGGTCTCCTGCTCCCATCCCTGGCCTATTGCTAGGCTATCTACCTAGGCACCACTAAGACCTCTCTCCAGAAGTGGGACACTACCTATAATAACATTTGCCGCTATGCCTCGGCCTCACCAAGGTATAAACACCACTGTCAACTCTATGCTGACCTAAAATGGCCCAGCCCTGCTGCTCACCCACTCCAGTCCTACAGCTCTCTTGTCGACGGTATAACAAGAACAGGCCTCCCCAATCCCTCGCCTGTTTGTTACAGTCTCAAACCCCTTCGTATGGGCTCAGATTGAATAATCAAGCTCGTTTCTATATCCCTCAATGTAAAACTGCTATGGGTGCACAAGCTTTCTCTTACGCTGCCCCCAAGTATTGAAATTCTATCCCTCAAGTCATACACTCAGCATCTACCCATGTGGGTTTCAAGAACCTCCACTGTGAATATTTACAAGCATCAAATCCCTGCGTATGCTTCCGGCCACCTTAAGTTTTTTATCTCCCCCAGCTCTTATCCTTGCTATACTACACTCCACTTTCTACCTTTCCTCCTCCTGCTTTCATCCCCCCCATTTGTAACCTCTCACCCTCTCCCCCTCCCTCTCCCCTTCCTCCTCTCTACTCTTTCTAGGGCATAGTCCTCGCAACAGCACTTACAGTATGCAGTACTTTACAACCCTGTATTTCTTGCACTCATTTTCTCTACTATCCCAATGTATTGTTTAAATATTGACCTGTTCCAACTATGTACTTCACTGATTCACTATTGTATTTCTGACTCCTTCACTTTGTATTCACCTATGTTATGTGCTGTGTCACATTGTTGTTGTTAATTTTATTCAACTTGTATCCTCCCAGGTCGTGCCTGAAAATAGGCATCCTTATGCCTAGTGTACTCACCCGGTTACCAAAAGCAAATAAATAAATAATAACGATTATAGTTTTTTTCTGCTGAAGACCTGTGCCCTTGAATATATTTGAGGTTGATGAGTGCTCGACTTACTCTGTTTGTCTCTAGTCTATATCTGGTTTGGCAGCACCATCATTTCTGATGCGAACTCCTGTTCTGTTTTTTTGTATCATTCTAAATTTGTTTATTTTAATAAATACAACAGTTAAAGAGCTATTGATGCCTGTTGGAACCCTTACAAAAAGCAATATTTAGAATCAATTCAGATTTTTTTTCATATATTTTTAATATTTATCTTCAATTTGTACTTCATTAATGGACACATTAGCCTTTAAGCAATCCTATTTTTCAGATAATTCCTACTTAGATCCTATTCAGGTGAATTTCTTTATTACTAAAGAAAATACAGAGAATGCCTAGGGAGGCAGTATAGCGCAGTGGTTTAAGGCTCTGAGCTGCAAATCTGGTTTTAACCAGCAAACCAGATCTGGGTTTGAATCCCACAGCTTTGACCTACATACTGTGTGACCCTGAGCAAGTCACTTAACTTCCCTGTGCTCCCAGGTTGCACCTGTAAAAAAGCTTTCAGCTTAGTGTGCTACTCCTGGTTAAACAACTAAAATATATATATAGTATAATATAATCTGAATGATCTTTAAATACAAATGTTCTCCCAGAGGTATCAGTAGCTCTTTAAGTTTACAATCGCTATGGGTCACTGATCTTTTTGGTCAACTCTGGTCATCTCTGCTTAAGGGGTTTCGTCCCCTAGATAAATATGGCTTGATCACAGCCCTATCAATGATGCAAGAACCCATCTTTTGGTATTCTATTAGTTCTGAGTACCCCCAATACCTAGCTACAAATCACAAACTAGGCAACCATATTTTATGGGCGAGAAGCATCACTAATTTAAACACTAACACACTTTGTAATTTGTAGAGACAGACCTGGACACTGAAAACAGACTCCATTGCAGGAAATTTCATTTACTGAGTCTATAATGTAATTGTATGTTGTTGTGAATGCAATTGTTCAGTAACTGTATTTAAATTATTTTTAGTAGCTTGTTTTATGAACTCCTCTAAATGCATTTTAGATTGGCTTTAAAATGTATCACTTGTGGAGTCATTATGTGGTTAGGTGACTTGATCGTCTGGAAAAATTGGGCAAAAACTTCAAATAAATTGCTGAGATATGATTAAAAGTTAAATAAGTAAAAAAGAAATGCTAAGAATGTGAGCATGTGCAGTACCTGTATTTCTGGACTTAATCATGGAAATCATAGAGAGGATTCTCCAAGTCTTGGAAAGCGCATGCTATGCTTGCCCAGAAATTACTGTAGTTCTGTAGTGTGACCCAAACTTTTCACTGACAGGTTCTCTGATGGGTACAGGAGTACTTGAGGGACACTATAGAATCATGTGATGAGAGACAGTTCGGCTAAACAGGTAATGCTGGGTGGATGAAGGAGGGTGGCATAAGAGTCAGTGGGTGGGTGACGGTGTTTTGTTTTGTCAGGTAGATAAAAAGTCATCATCACCTGAGGGCTGTTTAGTGGCCTATGTGAAATGAGTTGCAGTGGTCTCAGTTCAGCTCCCAGTAGGCAGGTGTCCACCTCATAAAATCACCAACACAACTGACACTAATTGGCACCCTTGTTGGGAGTCTCACATGAGAGGCCAAGGATTGAATGCACAAGGAGTCTGAGCTACCTTCTCAACTGAGTAGTAGTCCCTCCATGACAGGGCTGAGGCACATTAGTGGGGCAGTGCAGAGAAGCTTGCACTGTGATCACCCATGCTGTACCTGTCATGTGGATAAACAGAGAACTTCCAGTTCCAGTGCTGTCAGTCCCGAAATATTCACAAGCACTAAATTCACACACAGAAAAAAAATGGTAGATAGCAGCTGGTCATGGTGATTGGAGAGCTGAGATGATTGCCCAGTGAGGGAGCTGTCAAAAGTGACAGTATGGGTGGGGAGAGTGGCATGGGTGGATGAGGGTGAGGGTGGGTGTAATTGTTAAGCTTCTTTTTGTTTTTATAGAGTATATAATCAGTGGAGGATACAAAAAAAATGAAAGTGACAGGCCATGGTGGCAGGAGGGCTATGCTAGTCACTCATCATGGGACATATCTATTTATTAAAAGGACTACTGCTGTGGTAGGGAAGGAGGGTGAGCTGAGTGCCAGAAAGAGTGATAAGTGATTGAGTATAGGTGGCAGGAATGGGCATCTACCACCAGAAAGACTTAGTAAACTGTGGTTACCAAGGTGGGGAGCTACTGGCAGCAGGATAGGGCAACTGATGCTGGAAACACATAAATCATAAATCAGGGAGGGGCCAAGATGGGGGTACTGGTGGAGGGACTGGGCATCTGCCACCAGTTAATGTAAATCAGTGGTGCTAAGATGGAGGGGGGTTCTGGTTGCTATATGGGTCATCAGAAGGCAAGGTACAGTAGGTTTTTCATGTTTATGCAGAAAATTATCATAGCTACAGAAATCAAAGGCAAGAATGTTGGTTTCTGTAGAAAATCACTATGATTTTCCTACAGAATCATGAAAACCTTTTAAAGATAATTAAAATATTTATATTTTTTCAAGCCAGCTCAGATGCCTCATTAGACTACCTTCTGGCGACAAACCATACAGCTGTCAAGTTTTAGAGGTTTTTTTCATCTTTACCATTTAAAATGTTCTTCCTTTATCAGCTTTAAACCTGAAATAAAATTCACATTTTAGTCAGCTATTTTTTGGGTGTACTGCCTTTGTGCCGGTTTTTAAACGTTTCAAACCTTATAACTTAAATATTGCAGGTCGGTTTGTCTCCAGATCATAAAAGGGTCCTACTCTGGGATACAATCTAATGAATCTTTCATTTTCCAGTTATAACTTGGTTTCATGTTTGCTGTAACCATGCACAATTAAAAAAACAGGTAATTTTGAGGACTTTTATGCAATTGACTAATTAATAACTCCAAACCCACTAAACTGATTCTCACCAAACTTACCAGAAAATTACCATCTAGGACTGGACAAGTGTACTCCACATTTTACATTTCCAAGGGGCTAAGGTCAGCAAGAAATAAGCAGATGAAAATCCCTGTTTCACAGAAACACTAACTCAAACCCTAACATAGAGGCATTACTGCACCTCTAAACTTTGCAATACAAGGGGTGAATTATAATGGATATTTTTTTACTGCTACAGGATTTGAGTTATATGCCATTGACATTCCATACTGTTTAAAAATTGACTAATGGGAGAATTTCTGGAAATCAGAAGATGTTTCTATTAAGCATTTTTTTCTTGTTGAGTCACATTTTCTGGCAGGTATTTTCCCCATTTCACCTGCATACTCTCTGGCCAGGAGGTGAATGCTGATGCTGCAGGGACTACTGAAAACTGTCATCATGATTATGCCATAGAAGTCGTGCCTAAGTATTGAGGGTTGTGGGGAAGGGAGCAGTACCCCCCCCAAAAAAAAGAGTTAAGCATTTTCTGTGGTTTAATTCTTTATACTGTAAGCTATAGTAGCACAGACATGCTGTACTCCAGGACTTAGAAAGTCTAGTGTTTTGACAGAAAAGTCTGGATCTCAACAGTCAGCTACAATATTTAATTTAGTTTTACCAATCCAATTTGAAAATGGAATTTGTGCTCTGCTTTTGAACTGGGTTTCTAAAATAAAATTACTTATTTGAAGCTGACCATGGAGTTCCAGACTTTTCTGTTCAAACACGAGACCTTCTGCCTCCTGGAGTGCAGCATTTTTATGCCAGCTTACAATGTACTGTATGTCTCAGATAGTGCCCTCTTCCACTGAACCCTGAGTGTGTGACTCCCTGTGTTCCCTGAATCTTTTACACCCCACCCCAAAACATATCCACAACAGTAGTACATAGGAATATCTGATTTAAGAGAAAGGATAAGACGAATGTGTCCATCTAGTCCATCCACTACCATCTTTGTGTTTGTACTCTTCGTGTGATTACTGATTTGTTATACTATATCTATAATGTGCACAAGTACACAATAATGATTTCTTATATACCCTGGCCCCAGGAGAGGAAAAATGCATGTGGTGGAAACCTCCGATAACACAAGGTTCAGTGCCCATTCTTCTGAGGCATTGCTTTGTTCAGAAAAACCAACAACTGTTATGTTTGCTCTTGATGCCATATAAGCACCTTGTCTTTCATCTTGGACAGCTGACAACTGGGTATTTCTGTAGACATTGCCTAACAGTCCTAAAATAATAAGGAAGGGGTACTGATGCCCCAAGTGCTTGTGTCCTCCCACCCTGGGGGTCCAAAGTGTGCCACCTCTGTGATGAGGCGTTTCAGTCTGTGTCAGACAGACTGGGGTAGAAGCCCAGGGACTGAGGCTGCCACATAGTAGCACCGTGTGATAACACCACATCAACAGGTCAGCTTGGATTTTTGCAGTAATTCAACAAAAGAAATAAAAGTCAACATATTTCAATAGTATATATCCAAGCATCTTTCCCGAGGTCACCAAACACTGGAAAAGACATCATGACATAAGTCAGATGTGAGAACATTTCCATAAATTTGGATTTATGTGGTCATATATTGACATAAATCAAAATATTTCCACTTGAGTCAAGTAAGTGAAAAAAGAGGTCCTGCAGAAATCCAGCTGTTGCAAACAGCAAACCCTACTCTAAATATCACTGATAGGGCAGCCTGTGCCAATGACTGACAGCTCAAAGTGCCTCTGGCTTGGCTCTAACAGCCAAAATATGAACCAAGCTAGTGTTATAGTAATACATATTTTTTTATAAAGCTTTAATTTCATACTCAAGTGTTTTAAGTGATGCCTAATTACACAGTAGAATTATTTGAATAATGCAAGAAAAAGACATAAATCAAACTGCTAGAGAAGAAAATTATTGTTTTTCATTTTTATGTCCTGTTTCATACTTTGAGTCCTAATGAAAGGATGCCAGGTTTAGGGGTTGGGCATTCCTTTGATCTTGGGAGTTGTGCTGAGCTGAGACAGGTCATTGGCTTAATTCAGCCTGGCTTGCTTCAGATTTCATGGTCTTTGTCAGCCTTGCCTCTGAAGTTAGCAGACCCTAATTTTTAGGGTGCATTACTTACGTATATCTCGTGAAAAATTGTACAGATATGTGATCTTATTGCATAGGCAAGCTAACCTTTTAAATTACATGTATTCATTTATCTAGAGCCTGTGTGGCAACTGTCAAACCTGGTGCAGAACTCATAAATATCTGCATAGGATGAAAGTTCTGTGGGAGGGGAGGGCTGAATACAAGGCAGTCCTGATAATGCCATAATTAGTAGACAAGTATCTAGAAGGTGGGAATTTGAGAAACCCTGATGGTCCAGATCGTATCCATCGAAAGGTAATACCAGAGTTAAGATGAGTTCTGACAGGACCCCTCTCTGACATCTTTTAGGCCACCTAATAGAGAGGAATTGGGCCATAAGGCTGAAAAACAACTAGTGGCATACCCTTTTCATGACGGTGGTGATCAGACCCAGGCAATTACAGAACTGTAACGCTTATCTCAGTGCTTGGCAAAGTATCTGAGTCAATCATAAAAGATGTGGTGGTGGTCAGCACATAGAACAGAATGGACTGTTATCTAGGGAAAAAAGGTATACCCTGCCAAACTAACCTGATTGTTTTCTGTGAAGAGGCAAGTAGGGAAGTAGATAAGGGCCAGGCGATGGATGTTAACCAGTCTGAACTTCAACAAGGCCTTTGACACTATTTGGCACATAAAATACATGGAGTAAAGAGTGCAATATGGAGACCACAATGTGTACAGAAAGTGGATTGTACATTAGCTGACAGGTTAAGAGTGATGGTAACTGATCACCATTTAGAGTGGGATGTTCTACAATGGTGTACCTCAGGGGTTGGTGCTAAGTACACTGCTTTGTTTTTTAATTATTCTTTATTCTCCCAACTGCCCTGCTTTGGCCTCTCCAGTCTGCACTGGACGCTGTCCAGCCCTGTCACCTTCCAGACCCCAGGGAGCTCCCTTTAACCTGCCCAATGGGGATCCTTCTCATGGTAGAGCTGTTGAGGATGGGCCAGTCTGTCTCTGGTCTTATTGAATTTGGTGGCCAGGGGGCTCCATTGTCCTGGGTGGACAGTGTGAGGCCCAAATGTCGCTGCTTCATCCTGCCACAGTGGGGTGATTTTTCCAAGTTCTCCCACTGAGATCCTTGATTGTAAATACATGATGCACAATTGCAAATGGCATGCATGCATGCATGCACAACAAAACCAATGTGTCTCCCCTCCCACTGCCATGCCTGAAAGACTTGTGCCTCCTGGGCATCCCCAGATGGCACTCCTGTAATGGAGATTGATTGTCCACCCTCCCAGAGAAGGAGAACATCCTGTGGGGTACTTTTCCACCCCCCCACATGCCCTCCAGCATCCCTGGCTCATTCTTAAACCTGGATTGCAAGTGAGAAACCTGCCACTGTGCCAATGGGTCAGCCAAGTCCATTGCTTTTTAAAATATATATTAATAATGACCTGGAGAGGGCAGCAGCATTCTGTAAATGTTTTCTGATGATAGTAAATTCCAAGAAGAGAGAACACAACAGAGGGGATGTGGACTACAGGTGAACCTGCACATGTTAGGGGCAAGGGCCAAAAAACAGGGGCTTAGATGTAACCAAGAGAAGTGAAAGTTAATACTACAGCTAGAGGAAATAATGTGGGCTGCACATACACCTTGTGTGGTACACCAGCAGTCTGCACAACTGAAGAAAAGGATCTAGAGTAACTGTGAGCAGTTAGCTGAAGCCAAGCTGGTAATGTGCTACCATAGTCAACAGAGAAAATGCACTAGAGATGCATTCATAGGAGAGTAAAGAACAGGTCAAGGGAGGTGATCCTACCCCTACACAAGGTCTTGATTAGACCACACCTACAGTACTGCATCATGTGTTCCTCACCACAATAAAAGGACACTGAAAAGATGAAAGGGTCTAGCACAGGGCTAGTGTGCTGCCTAGTGGCTTAGGGGGCAAGAGGTGGGAGGAAAGATTGTCATACTTAAATAATTTAGCCTTCAGAAAAAAGGCAGAGATGATAGTAAATTCCAAGAAGAGAGAACACAGCAGAGGGGGTGTGGACTACAGGTGAACCTACACATGTTAGGGGCCAGGGCCAAAAAACAGGGGCTTAGATGTAACCCCAAGAAACAATCTCCTGGTTCAAAAACTATCTCACTGACTGGACACAACAAGTCACAATCAACACCACCGTCTCAGCTAAGCAACCTGTTCTTGCAGGTGTCCCCCAAGGGTCGATTTTAGGCCCTCTACTATTCAGTCTCTATCGAAACTCCCTCCCTCCCTCAGGCCTGCAGTGGTAAACTATTGCTCTATGCAGACGGTGCTGTAGTATACCGGAAACACCCCAATCCAAACTCTCTTCAAAATACCCTGCAAGGCTGCTTTAGAGAACTAGGATCCTGGTTCACCGATCATCGATTACTACTTAACTACAACAAGACTAAATTTATGATCTTTGCTAACTGCCAAAAACCCCAACAGTAATGCCCTGCTACCTATCTCAAATTCTCAGGGCACCCACATAGAACAGGTCCCTAACTTTAAATATCTGATCATCACTCTGGATACATCCCTTACATACCACATACATATTAAGCACCTCTCCACCTCTGCAAACATCTGGCTTGGGATATTATAGAGACACAAACACTGCCTCCCCCCAGGCACTAAGGCTGGCGGTAACCAGCTCAGTCCTATCTGTGGTCGATTATGGGATAATAATCTACAGCATGGCTGACAACACAGCCCTAAACAGCATCAAACTAGCCCTCAACAAAGTCTGCAGACTGGTCACAAGCAGCGATAGATTAACCCATATGTGTGAGCTCTATAAGTGAGCAGACCAGCTGACCTTTGAAGGCAGACTAATGTACCACACTTGCCTCCTAGCAAAAAAAGATCCAAATGAATCTTGCACCCAAGGGCCTTCACCCCATCATCCAACCAACCCCCCACAGGAGCACCCCTAGGCACCTGGTGAACACCCCTCTCCTAGTCCCCCACTGTAGGACTACCCTAGGGCAAAGGTCTTTCCAGTATCGTGCTCCACTCTGGCTAAATAAACTTCCCTCCTCCATCTCCTTGGCCCCCTAGCCTTGGCCTATTTAAAAATGGTATCAAGAGATTTCTCCTTGATTGGGAGATATGTGGCTGTAACAACCAGTCCTCACTAACACGGTAGGTGTCTGAAAGCTAGCATTTCCCAGAGCTCCAAACCAAGGCCAACATAGCTAACGGTGACGAAAAACACAAACCCCCAGATTGGAGATGGCCTCTGAATTGGTAACCAGTCCCTCTCCCCCGCAATGACCCAGGGTCCTTTAACAACCCTAGAGATCCTAACCAAGCAATGTAAAGCGAGCCATGTAAATTAACCTGTACAGAGTAACCATGTATAATTTGTCTTAATGTAATGTTTTGCTTAGTAAGCAATGTACAATTTGTCTTTAAGTTATGTTTCTGTTTTGTACTGACGTGGAGCCTTTGCAAAGGAGTCATCGACTCAAAGGATTGTAATTCTGAAATTTCAATAAAATAAAAATATAAAATAAAATGATCATGGTATTTGGAATACCAAAGGGGATTGATAGGTTGGAGTATACATGGATGTTTAAGCAAGGAACTGCAGGCAGAACTAGAGAATATGCACACAAGCTAAGGGTGTGGCAGGATAAGGGGAAACATTAAAAATCATTACTTCACACAAAGGGGGTTTTCATGTGGAATAGGCTACCCTTGTGCAGTTGTGGAAACTTCTATAGCCCTCCTTAGGCATTCAAGGCATGACTAGACAGACTCTTGGAGAATTTCTTTGAGGGTTATACCGATCATTATGAGCAGGGGTAACGTTCCAGTTGAAAAGGTTGGATGTGAGTCAGTACTCAGATAGGGTATAATCATGAGCCTTAAGTCCCTTTTGTCACCATGCTACTACTAATAATAGTAATTTCATGTAGCTGTCCCTAGTGTTCATGAACAGAGACAGAATTGCAGACATCAAGGTGGGATGCCATCTGAGGACCAGCAATTATTGTGAAGTGTGGTTTAACATAGGGATAGCATCAGAGACAAACCACACAAACACAAGGGTCCTGGACTTCAGGAGAGCAGATAAAAAAAAAAAATGGGTGAATGAATGCCTCAGAGATGATCTAGTGGAGGGGTTGCCTGGGTGTGGTGGTGGAACAATGGGCCAAATTATGGGATGGCATAGTGAAGGCAACAAACCTCTGTTTGACAGAAGTGAACAAAAACAGGAGGAAAAGAGACCACAAACTGGTTCTCAAGGGAAGTGGCTACAAAGACTAAAGGGGTGTCATTCAGGAGGTGCAAGGAGATGCAGAGGGAAGAGGGCAGGATGGTGTACCAGGAATAGAAGAGGGAAGCAGGGAAGGCAGTGGGGGTGCAAAGGTGTAAACAGAGGAAAGAATAGCCAAAGGGACATTTAAAAGAGACAAGCCCTTTTTCAGATACATAAGCAAAAAACAGGAAGGCAAGGGAAGGGATTGTGAGGTTAGGAACAGCAGGTAGAGACTGTGCAGAGGAGGATCAAGGAAAAGCAAATATCCTGAACAAATACTTCTGCTCAGTCTTCACATTGGAGGGAGTGGGAGACAGACTATATGGAAGCAGCAGGAATACTGGAGGAAGGAGTGAGGACACCAGCCCATTCACAGAGGAGAGATACCGGAGGGGACTCGAGAATCTGAATGTGGATAAGGCTATTGGTCCTATCCAACAATTCACTGGAAACAGGAGTGGTTCCAGAGGACTGGAAGAAGGCAGATGTAGTCCCAGTTCATAAAAGTGGCAGCAGAGAGGAGGCTGGTAACTATAGGCAGTTAGTCTAACATCAGTGGTGGGGAAGTTAATGGAGACACTATTAAAAGAAAGGATAGTGGAGTGTCTTGAATTCAGAGGGATACAAGACATGACACAGCACATATTCTTGGGGGTCATGTCAGGCAAACCTGATTGATTTCTTCAACTGGGTGACCAGGGAAATAGATCGGTGTGGGGTGGTGGGTGTTGTCTACTTACATTTCAGCAAGGCCTTCCACACTGTAGCACATAGGAGGCTTTTAAGGAAACTGGGCAGTTTTGGGGTTGGCCCTAAAGTGGTTAACTGGGTGCAGAACTGGTTGATGGATAGGTGGCAAAAGGTGGTGGTAAACAGCACTCACTCTAATGAGGGCAGATTGATCAGTGGGGTATCTCAGGGCTCAGTACAGAGACTAGGCCTCTTCAATGTCTTTATAAGAAACATCATAGAAACATAGACATAGACTTTGACGGCAGATAAGGACCGCTTGGCCCATCTAGTCTGCCCATTTCCCTACCTACAGGATAGGCCGTAGATCCTAGTTAACCAACAGCCTATTTCTTCCTACCCCCCACAAGAATTGCCTTATGTCTGTCCCATGCATTCTTGAATTCTCCCATAGTTTTAGACCCCACAACCTCCTCAGGAAGGCTGTTCCATGCATTCACTACCCTCTCTGTGAAATAATACTTCCTCACATTGCCCCTGAACCTCCCTCCTTCTATCTTAAAATTGTGTCCCCTTGTTCTTGCAAGTCTCTTTTTCTGAAAGATGCTACCCTCTTTGACTTTGTTGATTCCACTGAGGTACTTAAAAGTTTCTATCATGTCCCCCCTCTCCCTTCTTTCCTCAAGGGTATACATATTAAGATCCTTTAGTCTCTCCTCATACGGCTTCCCTTGCAGACCCTGCACCATTTTAGTTGCCCTCCTCTGGACTATCTCTATCCTGTCTATGTCCTTGCGGAGATGGGGTCTCCAGAACTGGACACAGTACTCCAGATGGGGTCTCACCAACTGTCTGTACAGAAGGATAACAACTTCCTGTTTTCTGCTGCTGATGCCTCTCCCTATACATCCCAGTATACCCCCAGCCCTCCCTACTGCCTTCTCACATTGCTTGCTAACCTTAAGGTCATCTGATATGATTACCCCAGGTCCCTTTCCTTTTTTGTTGTTGTTACTACCTCCCACCCATTGTGTATTCTTCCCCTGGGTTCTTGTTTCCCAGGTGCATTATTTTGCACTTCTTTGCATTGAATCCTAGCTGCCATACTTCTGACCATTCCTCCAACCTTGCCAAGTCCCTTTTCATCCTTTCCATGCCTTCTTGTGTATCAACCCTGTTGCAGATCTTTGTGTCATCTGCAAAAAGGGATACTTTTCCTTCCAGTCCCTTTGCAATGTCACTGATGAAGACATTAAAAAGGACTGGACCCAATACTGAACCCTGCAGTACCCCACTAGTAACCTCTCTTTCTTCAGAGTGGACTCCATTTACAATTACCTTCTGTGTCCTGTTGTGCAGCCAATGTTTTACCCAGGCTACCACCCTGGGACCCACTCCCAGGCTGGTTAATTTGACTATTAATCTTTTGTGTGGGACTGTGTCAAATGCCTTGCTAAAGTCTAGGTAGGCCATGTCCACAGCCCCTCCCTGGTCTACTACTTTGGCCACCCAGTCAAAGAAATCTATTAGATTCGTCTGACATGACCTTCCCGCTGTGAATCCATGCTGCCTTGGCATCGTGAAAGAACTGGAAGGGAAGGTATACCTCTTTGCAGAAAAACTTGCAATAGGGTAGATATTCTGCAGAGGTGGAGAGAATGAGTAGAGACCTGAGAAAGCTAGAGTTGTCAAGGGTATGAAAGCAAGGTTTCAATGCAAAAAAAAAGCACAAAATCATGCACATAGGCACAGAAACCCAGGGGCTGTGTATAAAATGAGGGAAGATGTACTGATGGTCAGTAGACAAGAAACGGAACTTTTGGTTATCATATCCGATGATCTTAAGGTGGCAGAGCATTAAGACAAGGCAGTAGGCAGGGCCAGTGGGGTTCTGGACTGTATAGGGAGGGGAATCACCAGCAGAAGGAGAAAGGTGGTGTTACCACTGTATCAATTGCTGGTGAGACCCCCACCAGGCTTACTGTGTCCAGTTCAGAAGATCACATCTCAGGAAGAATGCAGACTGGGTAGAGGCTGTCCAAAGAAGGGTAGCTAAAATGGTACAGGGGCTGTATCATAAGCCCTTTGAGGAGAGACTGAGGGATCTGAATATGTACACCCTGGAAGACAGGAAAGAGAGGGGGGACATGATAGAGACATAAAAGTACCTCACGGGGGTGAATAAGGTACAGGAGGGTAAAATTTTTTCAGAAGTGAAGGTGCAAAAGAACAAGTGGGCATGCAATGAAGCTGGAAGGGGGGAATTTTGGAGGGATATGAGGAAGTATTTATTCTTTGAAAGAGTGGTGGACATCTGAAAAAGTGTTCCAGTGGAGGTGGAGGAGCGAAACAGTGGTGGGCTTTAAGCATGAATGGGACAGGCACAAAGGAATTTTGGTAGGAAGGGGTGGGGTGGGGGAGGAGTATCTGCAAATCAGGTTGGGTCTGTGGTGACAGTATAGGCAGGGGCAAAATGAACAGACTGGGTGGACCAAGTGGTCCTTATCTGTGGACATATTCTATGTTTACGGTATGTCTGAAAGCACAAAAGTACGTTCATGTGCCTGACCCTACAGCAATCTGCTGATCAGCTAATCACATCAAATGACAGGTGATTTCAGAATCAGGACTTTCTCCAAATCTTTGAAACTTGTAATTTAACTATTAAACCCAGTATCTGATGCGTGCTACTGTACTGATAGCTTGTACCAACTTACCTGCTAGTCTTCTTTGCCACTGAAAAATTGCAGTCTCTTCTTCATCCAACAACATCTTTAATATAACAGCTTCAGCATGGAAAACCTTTGAAAAAAGACTGCTCTGTGCTTAAAGAAATTATAGCTCACTCACTTAGTGATTGCACTGGAGTTTCATATAAAACTACTAACGGCATCATCCATGTCCTGCAAAGCACTACTCCCCACCAAAACATAGGCAAACTGACTGTGTCACCTATTCATCAGAGGTACATTTTGAATTGGTGGAGTATGCTGCCAAAAGTGGCGTTATGAATACTGTAAGGGTTTATCAGTCCAAGTATGCTAAACCAATAAATGAGAGCACCATCTGCAAGATTAAAACTGATTACTCGCAAAAGTTAAAAACTGTTTCCGTCCCTTCTCACCTACCCGCTGAGCTCCCTCCCAGACTGTGTGAATGTCTTACCTTACTTGTCAAGGACGTTGAAAATGAATTAAAAAAATAATGAGGTTTGAGAGTTGGTTGAGCAGTGGTAAATGCCCATGTTGTTGCAGCAGTTGCGGTGGAAGTTGTCAAGGCACACAGCCATAAGCTTGTCTCTGATACGGTGGCAATTTATCATTCACAAGACAATGGGTCAGGCCATTTTTAAACAGGCTAGTTTTCTGTAAAAGAACTGGTACAAAGGCTGGGAGAAAAACATCTGATGACTTTTTACAACTGAAAGAAACATTCCTTAAGAGGATTAGTACTACTGCAATGTAGGAGCTTATTCCTGCTGAACTAAAAATAAAATAATGGATAGGTTAGTGTTCATTACTGGGGATTAATACCATCGAGAGGTTCTGGACAGAGTGGAACCTTGAGAGTGAAGCTTGAGAGGTTCTAATGTGTCCAGAAACTTGAGATGGTAGGACTCCTGGTAATGAACATTAAGTTATCAGTTATTTTTTTTAATATATGGATCCGAGGAGGGCAATGCAAAACTTACACTGACCTCAATGTAGTAGAGGTGGTTTTCCAGCTCTGGGTCCAGGGCGACGAGGAAGGAGAAGGCAAACGTGGGCCTGGCATTTGAGATCATCATGTCGGTGGTAATTTTCGCCAAGTGGGCTGGTAGGTCCACCAGGTGCCTCACCTCTTCATTCAACTGATTTACCTCGGCAGTCCTGCAATGGGCAAGCAGGGCCTTAAAGAGCAAAAGGGGGCAGATAACTGAGGCCTGCATGGCCAAGAATGGAACAGATGAAGCTGGAGTAAGGAGCAAAGAAAAAACACTGCTCCAAGCACCAAGGATTTCTCTCATTAAGTGAGAGAGCAAGCCACCATGTTTTGGAAGTTGTTCTGCCACCCACACAGGAAAAATGGCCAATTGGAAGACATGCTTAGGAAGATGTCGGGGACAGACTTGCACTTGTGCTGTTGAAGTTTGGTGATAATACTATTGTTCAGGTACATAACAATGGTATTACCGCATCTGAACGATACTATTATCAGTCATGAAGTGTAGTATTATTGCCCTGGAAGTGATAGTATTACTGAATTTTCTTTGTATGCTTTGGAATCGTATTAATTTCAAAATCCATGTATTAATAATCAATATTGATGAGACGGGTGTAAATATCGTAACCTGCTCCAAGTGGACCATGGAGAAGGCTGGGGTAAAGCATGTTGAGGTCACTGGTCTTCAGAATTTGCATTAAGCCTCCTTGGTAATGGGCTGCACTTTAGCTGGAGACTACTTCCTGATGCAGGTAATCTAGCAAGGCAAAACTGACAACAGTCATCCAAATTTCACCTTCCCCCCCGACTGGCATACTGCATAACCCACTCCAAGAATGACTGGGCTGATCAGGGCACAGTGCTGCAGTACACTGGCCAAGTGTTATTGCCATACAATGCCTCTGTATCCCCAAAAAATTAGGTACCAGCTTAACAGCTCTCCCTCCTGATACTAGATGATCTAAAGGCTTGCTTCACAGACTGGTATGCTGATGAAATTACTGAGAAGCTCAATTTGGCAAATCCTTCTGTGAAAAAAATAGTTGATCTGCTCATGGCGACCTTGAAAGTGCAATGTGCACAATGGCTAGTGAAATCCACTGAAGAATTGAGAAGCTGCCACAAGGATTGTCTTCGTGGTTTTCAAGATGCCAGAATTTATGCAGCACATTCAACTTGTTTAGATTTGTGTGGAAGTGAAGTAGGCTACAGTATACAGAAAACAATAACACTTACAACACTAATACATTATTAACTGTCATTTCACTTTAAAGGTCTCTGACATTTCTGCGATGTTGCAACAAATGGGTCTGACCAAAAGTGGCTCACAAATCGTTGGTTTACACTAAGTACTGTAAGTGCTCAAAACAAACTACCACACCTAATTCACAGCACCAGACATGGAACTAAGTGTATTTTGTTCATTGCAGGTTACGAGTTTGCAAGATTTCGGTGGAAGGTAATCAAAGGAAGAACAGCACTGCGCTGAGACACTTTGTTTCAAAAAGTTTTCTTTCTCTTTTTGCTACAAATTATTGCATTAAAGAATTCTGGAAATTATGTTCACTGTACAGGATGTTTAATTTTGTGCATTGCAGGGACACATGATTATAGTGAGAATTATTTTGTATCATTATCTTTTTTTACAATATGTTACTTATGCAATAATTCACTACATGGTGTGCGTTATGTAAGTAATAAGGCATGACAGTGTGTGCATTATGGTAATATAACTGCACACCTCATGTATATTGTTAGAAGGCTGGTAAAGAAGTTAGACTACATGGGGTTGGACAGAAGGTGGTAAAATGGCTAACAAATTGGCTGCAAGGCAGAATACAGAGGGTCCAGGTAAATGGCACAATATCAGCAGAGGGTAAGGTGTGCTCCAGGGCTCTGTGATGGGCCTCTACTCTTCAATATTTTCATAGCTGACATTGCAGATGTTCTTAAAGGAAAGGTGTGTCTATTCACGGACAACACCAAGATCTGTAGCAGGGTGGACTCCTTAGATGTAGTAAACAAGATGGAATCGAACCTAAAGAAGCTTGAGGAGTGGTCTAGACCATGGCAGCTGAGATTTAATGACAAAAAGTGCAAAGTCATGCACATGGGAAGGGGAAACTCAAAGATGGTGTATTACTTAGGAGGGATAAGACTAGCTGCCTCAAACCAAAAGCGTGATCTGGGAATCATGATTTCGGATGACTTAAAAAAGGGAAAACAATGCGAAAACGCAGCGCTTAAGGACTGTGGCATGTTGGGATGTATAGGAAGGGAACTCACAAGCAGGAGGAGAGGTGGTCATGCCACTGTATAGAGTTCTGGTCAGGCCACATCTGGAATACTGTGTCCAGTTTTGGAGGACACACTTCAAAAAGGACATTGACCAGTTAGAATCAGAACAGAGAAAGGCGACAAAAATGGTACAGGGGTTGCAACAATTGTCTTATGAAGAAAGATTAAGAGAACTGAACATGTACTCCCTGGAACAAAGAAGGGAGAGGGGAGACATGATCAAAACCTTTAAGTACATGAAAGGCATAAATAAAGTACATGCACAGGACCTTTTTCATTTCAAGGAGGGCAATAGAACTAGGTGGCATGATCAGAGGCTAAGAGGAGGGAGGTTCAACACCAATATCACACAGTTCTTCATGGGGAGAGTGGTAGATAGATGGAATAGCCTGCCCCCAGGAGTGGTGGGGGCAAAGACAGTGGGGGAATTCAAGGCAGCATGGGATAGACACAGGGGAGCCCTCACACATAAGGGCAATTAGGGGGTAGGAAATAAATCAAAAGCAGCCTAGATGGACCAAACCGGTCTCCTTTTGCCACCACTTTCTATGCTTCTATGTTTCTATGTTAGTCATGAAATGCAGCTGAGTGCCATTAAATGCACCTGAGAAATGTGATCATATCACCATAATGGAACACCCTGGAGTATCTAGATTGGGCCTGCCTCTGCTTATGTATGTGCTTCCCAGTACCTCTTTCCCTCACCTACATTCTTTTGTCTGAGTCTTTCCTCACATACAACAATTGGAATGTTTACTGTGGAAAACAGGGATTCAAAATTCTGCACAATTCCACTGGTAGACTATTCCTTTCCCAGCATACTGTACACACCACACACACACACACACACACACACACACACACACACACACTTCATATGGAACCTTGCCCCAAGGCTCAGCCCCTGACCCACCTATACAATCGTTCTCCCTAGTCCCCACCTAATGTAGCAATCAATCCAGGCTTTCACCCTCTGGATGGGGCTGTAAGACAGAGCAGCTCTGTGGAACACATTCAGGGTCCCAGTGGTGGCTAACCATCAGAAGAGCCCCTTGGCTTGCCCCCCCAAGGCAGGGCCATGGAGCCAGCCAAACAGACAGTCTGTAGTGGCTGTGTGACTGGTTAGGATGTGTGGCAGGCAGCATGGAGCTGGCAAGTTGGGGTGTCATTGATGGCAGTGGCAATGATTTTGTCCTGCTATAGCCCCTGGGTCGTGACGTGCAATGACATCAGAGCATGATGTCAGTATGTCCCCCCCCAACATAACGGTGCCCAGAAATTGGTCAGTCCCACAGCCTCTGTTAGAGGATGATAATGTGCTAGTCACTCCCCGAACTCTCCCCCCACAGAAGAAGAGCTGTCCCTCAGATGCTCCATCCTTCTCTCCCTGGCAGGCCCTCTGACTCCTTGGGTCTGTTCCCAAACCCGAGGTATAAGCATCACTGGTGGATGCCTTGTCACTGCACCTGCTAGCCCAGAGCTACAATTTTATCACTAGCAGAGTAAGCAGCAGAGATTATCCTGGTAAGCAGGTAAAGACAAGAAGATGATTTTTCACAGTCAGCAAAGGAACACTAGTAATGAAAACTGAACTGTAATTTATTTGTACTTTATTTTTCTAATTTGTTCATGTGTGTCAGGAGAATGTGATGATCAGGGAGACAACAGTTTATTTAGTTTTTTTTTATTTTGAATACTTTTGTTTTAGTACCTAGTTAAAGATTTTTACTGAGTAAAGACGGCAGCCATGTTAGTGATAGAAAGTCAGTTCTGGGTTTAGGAGAACTGATTTTTGCATCATGTGATGTGACTACTGTACTAACAAATCCAGTCAGGCTTAGAACAAGGATGACAGTGCATTATATTATATAGAGGACAATATATGGCCCACTATCCACAACAAGCATGTGTAGTCATCAAGAGGTTGCCATGGTGACCGTTAAAACCTTGAGAGTGAAGTTTAAGAGGTTTTGATTGCCATGGCAACCTCAAGATGGCTACTCTTGCTTATTATGGATAGCGGATCTTACATTGTCTTTCATAGTGTATGGCCCACTATGCATGAGAAAAAAATTAGTCTGTTTGCCTCAAAATATCACTTACTTTTCCAGCACTACTCCATTTCAGGGTCAGCTCTTGCTGCCATGGCCATTTCAGGAAGAGTGGAAGTTCATGAGGCAGGCAGTATAGCGCAGTGGGTTAAGACTCTGAGCTGCAGATCTGGAGACCTGGATTTGAATCCCACAGCCACCTAGGTGCATACTGTGTGATCCTGAGCAAGTCACTTAACTTCCTTGTGCTCCCAGGTCACATCTGGAAGCAAGCTTCAGCTTAATGTGCTACTCCTGGTTAAACGATGTTCCCTTTCCCATTCATGTAATGCGCATGTGTGATGACATTCTAAGCTGTTGTGCTGCAGTAGCTATGTAGTTAGTGCAGCACTGTGCACAACAAGAATAATGACAACCAGCCCAGTGGTGCTGAGGGCTAAGGTGCTGGATGCCACAAATTGTGCCACGCTGGCAACCTGGGTTCAGGTATGGACTCAGGCCACTGTGGATTGGCAGGGGAGGGAAGGGATTGAGCATCTGGAGCACTGCTCTCCCTTCCCTTGGGAGAGACTGGGGTCTCGCGCCACTCTCTAGCGACTCCTGAGGGAACTAGGGGGCATGCAGAGATGTGGTGCCATTACAAGGGGAGGAGTGGTGGGAGACATCGGCAAATAGTGCCCTGACATCATTGCATGTCCACACTCCTGTGAGGAAACACATATGGGAAAAATCCCTGGAGGACTGGGAAGGCGACAAGGACCTCAGGGCTCTGGCCCCACACCCCCAACTCTGCACCACTCCAGTGGTCCCCAGATGCCACCCACTCAGGATGAGCCCTCTAAATCTCAGAGAGATGCCACCAAGGTAGGAGAAGCAGGCCCACTCTGGGGAGGGGGGTGATCCGGGGAGCTGGGAAGTCCTGGTGGGGTAGCTATTGGAGGGTCTCAGACAGGGATTAGTAGGGTCAGATCGAGTAGGCACCTCCGAGAGATGCCTTGGTCCAAAGGTGCAGAAAAAAAACAAATTAATAAAAAAAATAAGCATAATGATGTAGCTATTGCAGCATAACAGCATTGTTCTAGGTATGGATTTCTACCTAGAACAACATTCTACCGTACACTATACTGAAATAATACATGATCACCTGACTGGTTTTACCAAATTAAGTTTCTTTGATAGACTCATTTTATAAGGTAGAATAACATGCTGCCTTGGATGGGTTGAAGCAAGAGGTGAAGCTAAGTGCTTCTACCACCTGAGAAGGGTCATTATCCTACCACTATGCGCCCTCTAAAGTGCCTTATTGTGATTATGAAATGAGTCCTACAAAGTTAATAAATATAGAATAAAGGATGGGGAAGTGTGAGTTAGAAGGTGATAGTTCAATTGAGGGGTTTAAGGAACATAATAATCCATGAGGCCGAAGACCAAGTGGATTGTGATGGCCCTTAAACCCTGAGAATGAATTGTCACCTTATAACTCACACTTCCCCATCATTTTATGTTTGATATCATATGGATAATCCCACAGTTAAAGTAAGACTATGCCACTAGAACAAACAGCAGCAGGAGTTTTCCTCACACAGCTGTAATTGCACTGCAGTCACTCTCACTTTCAGATGAATTTTGTGAATCTCCCAATTTTCTCCTATGTGCTCTAAATAAGCAGTGACTAACTTGAGGCCACATAGTGTTTTTTGGTGGTTTTCATGATTTTTGTTGCTTTTTGAAGGCTTATGTGTCCTTTGAATTGGGACAAATTAAGCACAATGCCATTTTATTCAGCTGAAAGCGAGAGCGAGTTAAGCACAATTGCAGTGTGAGGAAAACTCCTGCTGCTGTTTGTTTTAGTGGTGCAAGTGCTGTTTTCTTTCACTTTGCAGTAATCCACTGGTGGTGATTGATAGGTGGTGATAATCCATGCTTAGAAATGGACTATCACCACCTGTCAATTAAAAAGCATATATTATCACCTTTAGAAATGTGTTTCTGTCTGTGGGTTATAGGCCTTAGCCGTATAATATATAAAAATAACAAAATGTTTATGTGCTTTAAATCACAAAAGTTGAAAATACAAATAATCAAAGGAAAAAAATAGTATCCTTTATCCTGTTATGTGCAGTTGTGCTGGTAGCTTGCCAGTAGGTTGTACTGATGATGCATGTAGGCAGAAAGTATTGGCAGTGAAAGATCGGCACCACTTTGTGATATATGGCACCAGTTTCGAGTGGCAGTTTGTGGAGTGGTTGTGGTTTATAGAGGGGGGTTGTTTCTCAAGACCACTGTAGCCTTTTAAGAAATGCCCCAATCAACAGCAAGTTTGGGGACATGGAGTAAAGAGAGCAGCCAGTGAGCAATCAGTGGTGGAGCAGTTTGCAGTGCCAAATGTAACTGACAGCAGTGGCAGAGTATGAGTGAGAGATGTTATTTTTAGCTCTGTTCAGAGGCTGATAAAAAGAAAAAAAGACTTTTCTTTTAGGACAGGCTTCTTGATGGAGGGCAGGAGGCTATCTCCATAAGTACATTTGTAATTGAGACTGTTACAGGGAAAATACTTCATAGAATCATAGAATCTTGATGGCAGAAAAGGTCCTTGGCCCATCCAGTCTACCCTTTTCCACCCCTTTCTATATTTCACCCCATCCAGTAACCCCGTTCCTGCTCCCATATAACGCCTTGTGTCTGTCCCATGCAATCTTGAACTCCAGCACTATTTTGGCCCCCACCAAATCCTCCAGAAGCTTGTTCCATGCCTGCACCACCCTCGCCGTGAAGAACTGTCCTCTTACATCACCTCTGCATCTCCCCCCTACATTCTCAGTCTGTGCCCCCTAGTTACTGCACCATCCTTCCTTTGAAGTAGGCTCCCTGCCTTCACCCTGTTGATCCCCTTGACATATATGAAAGGTTCTATCATGTCCCCTCTTTCCCTTCTAGTTTCCAAGGAGTACAGCCCCAATTCCCTACATCTCTGCTCATACAGTTTGCCCTGCATAGCCCGTACCATCTTAGTTGCCCTTCTCTGAGCCATCTCAATCTTACTTATGTCCTTACACAGATGTGGCCTCCAGAACTGGACTCCCTACTCGAGGTATGGTCTCATCATGGCTTTGTAAAGGGACATCAGTACCTCCCTCCATCTTTTAGTAATGCTTCTGCCAAGACACGCCAGCATCCCATATGCTTTTCCCACTGCTCTGCTGCATTGGTTTCCCACCTAGAGGTTACTAGATAGTATTATCACTAAATCCTTCTACTCCATAACCCTAACATCCTCCCCCCCCAGCGTATATCCTGCTTTCAGATTTTTGTGCCCTAGGTGCATCACAACCCACATTTTGATACTGAATCTTAGCTGCCAAGTCTCCACCCACCCTTCCAAAATCCTAAGGTCATGCCTCATGTCCTCACCCCCCACTGCAGTGTCCACCTATTGCAGATCTTTGTATCATCTACAAAAAGGCCCACCCTTCCTCTCAGTCCCTCTGCTATGTCACTAATAGAGATGCAGAAAAGGAGGGGCCCAGTACTGACCCCTGGGGTACCTCATTCATCACCCATCCTGTCCCAGAGTAAACCCTGTTTACCACAACTCTCTGGCTTCTGTCTGCTAACCAGTTTTCTACTCACATGGTTATTTTATCACCTACCCCTACACTTCCCAGCTTGTTCACTAGCCTTCTGTGGGGAATGATGTTGAAGACCTTGCTGAAATCCAAATAGGCTATGTCCACCCCCCCCCCCACCGGCTCAGTTTCTTGCATCACCCAGTCAAAGAATTCAATTACATTTTTCTGGCATGGCTTCCCTTTCGAGAAGCCATGCTGTCTATCATCAACTAGTCCTCTGTCCTCCAGGTAGTCCACCATCCTCTTTCTAATGAGTGCCTCCATGACCTTCCCCACCACTGAGGTGAGGTTGACTAGGTGGTAGTTTTCTTTCATCTTCTTGCTACCCCCTTGTGCAGCGGCACTACATTCACCTTCTTCCAGTCTGCCGGCACCCTTCCTGAATCCAGATACAGGTTGAACAGCCTTGCCAACGGGGCTGCCAACTCATCACCCAAGTTCCCGTATCACCCTCAGGTGCATCCCATCTGACCACAATGCCTTATCCACCCACAGCATTCTTAGGTCCTCCTTAACTCTCTCTATACTGAAGGGACTCATGTCCACCCCTTTGCCACCCACCACCTCTCCTTCAGCTCTGGCCCCATGCCCTCGCCCTCCTCAATAAAAACTGAGCAAAAATACTTGTTTAGCGCTTCTGCTTTTTCACAGTCCTTTTCGAATTGTGTCCCACCCTCCCCCTCAGCCTTGCAATCCCCTGCTTTGCCTTCCTCCTGTTCCCCACAAATCTAAAAAAATGTTTAGTTTCCTCTTTTGGCCCATTTAGCTATTCTTTCCTTTGTAATTGCCTCTGCCCTCCTTATTCCCTTCCCCCTCCCTTCTACCTGTGATGCCATGTTAGTTGTGGGCATTTTGCCTTGACAGAGACACACATTTTAACTGAAAGGTGCAGAGTCTGTTTGTGTAGGGCTACTTTCAGCTGAGCTGTTGTGCTGGGATAATGTCCTGATTGTAAGTACCTCTAAGCCAATCAGGATCCAGCATTCTTTCTACCCATTTCATTATATGTATTATCCCAAAATGGCTAAATACAGAGGATTCTCCCTGGTATGGAAGAGGAAGCGGCAAGTGGAGCATAAATAAAATCAGGCTTCTATCTGAAAGCTTCCTCTGCCTGAAAAGTGTTCCACAGCGCATGCCATTTTTGTGCTTTCTGTTTTTATTTTATGAGAGGGGATCCCTCCCTGAAGCCTGAATACTACTTTTTGTATTCATTACCAGTAATGAAAAAGTAATTGTTTTGTCATTTTGGCATAGTATTCACTAGTATTTAAGCAATCTGCCAACAAGATGAATATTTAAATGAGCTAAATATTTGCAGACTAACTTAATAATAAGGCAGTATTCAGTTAGTATTCAGCTCACGAAAATGCAAATTAAGGCAGTACTTTTTGAAGATCAAATGAGTACTTCTGAATTGTGCAACTAAATACCAATGAAGACCAATGAACACTAGTTGAATACTTTTGATAGTACTAAATAAGTATTAATTTAGTATTCATATAGGGCCTTATGTCCTATGGTATATGCTGATATATGTGGCATGTAGGTGGCACTACATTGCAAAGCTGTACTCAATCCCCTAGCTGTGGGCAATGCAATACACAAACCAGCCAGGGTGGGAGTGCCTGAAGGTGGCTCCTGACTATGTGCCATGCAAGACAGTGCATAGTGCCAGTTGAGGGGGCACAAACTATGCCTACAGGTAACAGTACTCACCAAAGGTGCATTTCCATGCTTCAGCAGTATGAAGGGTGCAAGTCCAAGGAGTGGCCAGCTCCAGATATGTCCAGAAGAGATCCAGCAAAGAACAGCACACAAACACTACTTGCAGCTGTTAATTTGCTTCTTGCTGCACACACAAAGTGACTATTTCCAACAGCTCCAGCAATCAGGGCATTCTGGGGCATCCTGTCCAATTGCTGGAGCTCTTTGTGTGTGCAATAAAAAACAGATTAACAGCAGCAAGTGTTTTTTGAGTGTGGCTCTTTGTTGGATATGCCTGCAGGTACCCTGACATAGATGCTATGTGCATTCTCCAATCTGCAGATGATAGCATGACAGGGCATCTACCTAGAGATGTGCAAGCCAGAGCAGGTTTGAGCCTGGCTTGAGCTTAGTGCCTGGCTGAGCTCAGCTTGACCTTTATAAGCAATTGAGAGCCAAGGTCAAGCCAAGACAGTTATGCTCAAAGTAAGCTTTTTGTCAGCCTGAGCAGTTAATGTAATATCTGTAGTGTTCAACTCCTATGTAGAGAACAGCCTGCAGCAGTCAGGGCTCAGCTAATGTTTTGGCTCATAAGGTCAAGCCAGACCCCTGGCTCAGCTCTGGCTTGGCTCTAGGTGAAAATGTCCTGGCTTGCCCACCTCTATATGCACTGCCCCTATCCTGCAACCCTGAGCCCTTTTGACATGCAATGAAGGATGGGACTACAGGACAGCACCTTCCCATAGTGCATGGGCCTCTTAAGGTACTACAGCACACCGGTACACACAATCAACTGTTCCACAGACAGCAGATGATTCAGTCCTCTGGTAGGACAGGCCTCTGATTGGATGCCTGCCGGTGTCCTCCATTCCACACCTGTCCCTGCCGTGCTGCTCACCACATGTTGGGAGAGGCCATGGATGGGTTGTGAAAAGCAAGCACTTGATACATGCATGGGTAGGTGCTTTTATGGAATACTAGTAGTTACCCATAGCATAGTAATCATGTGTGATTAATCAGTTTAGTACATGCACACTAATTCAATATAAATTCCACACCTTGGCTCTCATTTTCAGAGCCAGCTGTGTACATTATGTAGACAGTAGCACTGCAAGGCAAATAGTGCATGGCTGGCCCTGTGTAATATTTAGACAGTCAGCATGCTGTGATGGAGGGTGCCAACTGTCTGAATATGGTGCTATGCTGGTACCGCGTATAGTGACTATGTGCTCCATCAGCACAGCCCATGGCTGAATATGGTCCACAAGGGACTCCACTGGAGATTGCACTGCCCAGAGGGGATCGTGCCAGGGTGCCTGTGGGCCATATTCAGCCCTGTCATACTAATGAGCCCACTGGGCATGCAAGGCACTAAGGGACCATTAGCTACCATGCAGTCCTGTAGCGCCCATACTGGGCTTGTGAAACATATATTCCTTGGTGTCTAGTGGTCCTCCCCCCAGTTGACCATGCTGGGCTTTGGAAACATGTATGTCCTGGTGTCTAGTAGATCACCCCTGATCACACATACTTGGCTTCTGAAACATCCATTTCTTGGTATCTAGTAGTCCCCCCACCCACAGATACCTCATTACTGGTTGAAATGTGCAACCCCTTGGTAGACTATTGGACACCCCACCCAATGAAGGGTTGCCAAACCTCCAACTGACTGACCAACCGACTCAAGACTGATGGCCCACTGACAGCATCGGTACCACATCGATGGTGACTAGCAGAGCCTACTGCTCAATAACTTGGTTGCTTGCCATCTGGCTGTCAGTGAGTGATCATGAAACTGTACCCATGATTGTTCAATGACAGTCAGACATTGACCAGCCAAGAAGGTGAGCAGAAGTCTGTGCCAGTCACCCCTGATGCTGTACTGACTGATATCCTGGGTGAGGGCTGGTGGGGTGGTGGGTTCTGACTGAGTGGGTTGGGAGAGAGCAGCTGTGGAGGCAGGTGGGATGTGCTGGTTGACAGAGTTGTAATTACTTAAATATAAAATTGCTGGTGCTGGAGGAGGAGAGTGGGATTAGATTTCTAACAGAGGCTTGGGGAAATGGGTGGCTTGAATTTAAGGATTTGGGTTTGGGAGGAGGGTGGGGGTCTGGTTTTTTTTTATTCTTTTTTTAATAGTATTTCTAGACTAGGACTAAGCATGAATACTGCCACTATTCATTATTCATATCCAAACAATGAATAGTGCATTATTTGTGGTAATCAGGAAATACTATTCATTACTCATACACCCCTACAACACATTTGTTGCTTTTTCAGGTTGGCAGCATCCACAATTAAATGTTAAAAAATGTATCTTAAATAAAGCACCAACAGTGTAACATTAAAAATTAAATGGGTAGATCAAGCCCACCAAACTAAATTTAAACACACAGGCTGTGAATAAGTGAAAGAACATACCCTACTATACCTAGGAGGTTCCTTTTTTTTAATATGTATTTCATGCCTCTGCACTCTCCAGTCTGGCTCTCTGGAGGCTTTCCCAGCACCTCCCATGGCCCCTACCTCATGTCTCATGACCTCTATAAAGCAATTGTTTACCCCCACAGGTGGGGTTTGTGGTAGAGGGGATGCACATCCAATCAAGACGTGTCGGGCTTTGTGGATGAAGGTGGTGGGGCCTACCCAGATATACTGTAGAAAGGCCCCCAGATATACTGTACAAAGGCTTCTACTCTGGGAGCCAAGACCAGGACTTTTTTCCCTTGGTTTCTCCCCTTCCCCTACTGGTGTCAGCATGCTTAGGGAAACAATATATGTGTGCAAGTGTCCTTGGCTAGGGTCCTCCGCTCTCATTCTACCTTCCCACTGCATTGCCACCTAAGGTGGCTGTACAGCAACCTGAACAGAGGCCCTCTATAACTGGAGGACAGTGTCCTGCTCAACTCCCCTCCCCCCGGGACAGCCCCCAGTGATGCAGATGCATTCCCAAACCAGGGTCACCGGCATCGTGAGCAGTGACCCTGCTGCTGCACCAATGGATTGGCTACCAGTCAGGTTCTATTATTAAATCTCTTGACTGCAATGTCTTTAGGTTTCTGAAATCACAAAAGCAGCTGTAAACCAATATTATCATAAAAGTACGTAATTTAAAAATGAAGGACTTCCTAACACAATATAGTGTTGCTCCTTATATCCTAATTCACAGCGGTGCCAGTCAGTATGCAATGTAGTGTGCAGAATACTGCAGGGAATTATGTAATTCAATGGCAATTCAGCCTTTTTATCATGTGGCACTTTGTGACATGTCACTTACTGCAAGTTACTGTGTTGCATCCTAGCTGACTCTGCTGTAAATATAGTAAATTCCAAGTAAGTGATCCCTTTGCTAGAAAAAAGCTAAATATATTTTATAGGCAACATCATTCAGTCACCCAATGTTAAATACACTTTAAAATATAATTTTCATATATGGTCTTGTACAAAACTTCTGCTTATTAAATTCATCATTCATTATACGTACAATTCATACAGGAAAAAAGTATTGATTTTGATCTAACTGCTAACATCGATGCACAGACAATAAAGCATCTGTGCAGCATCTGTAAATATGCTACGGTTAAGCATACTAGGTGCCAGATAATTTCTGTAACAAATGTCCAAATGAAAACAATGGATTTCCTGATCTGGAATTTGCAAATCATATTAGAAAATCTTCTTAGAAAATCATAGACTCATAGAAGCTTGTCCGCAGAAAAGGACCACACCTGTCCATCCAGTCTGCCCAGTTCCCCCATACCTCCCCCCCTCTCTGCCAGCCCTCAACCTTCCCATCTACACAGCCCCATATGCCTGTCCCATGCCCTCTTGAATTCGTCCACCAATTTAACCCCACCACTTTGTCTGGCAGTCTGTTCCAGAGCTCCACCACCCTCTCTGTGAAGAATCACCCTCTCACATTGCCTCTATATCTTTTCCCTGCAGTCTGAGGCTATGCCCTCTAGTTCTGGCCCCCTCCTTTCTCTTAAGTAACCCCCCTTCTCTTACTTTATTGAGCCCCTTCACATTTTTGAAAGTTTCTCCTACATATAATTTGTAGTATTACAGCAATAACTATATCAAAATGTTTTAATCAAGAAGAACAAACCTGTTTAGTAATTGGGACAACAACAATGTTTATTTCTGGCGAAAAAACACAGTGGGAAATTAGCTAAACAAAACTTTGAATGCTGTTCCACACCCCCAACCATTTTACACAAGTACATGCTGTAACAAAATAATTCTCAATGTGATTGGTTTCAATTCTGCCATGTATATAATGCACAGAACTCTAGCTAATAAAAGCAAACAAAAACTGCAACCCCCCCCCACATTCTTTATACTTTGTAGGTTTAGGATGGAATTAGATGTGAGCCCATCTTGTCTGTCCCCCCACACCAGTGGGGCACAGCTTAGTAAACCAGATAATTATTAAGTGCTTTTTTAAATGTATAGGGATCCTGTATACTAACTACAGTACTTGGCAGTTTATTCCAAACGGCTGTTACACACAATGTAAAAAAATGTTCTCACGTTTTACATTTGCTTGTGTGCATGCACAAGGAACGTCTTGCAACAGTACTACTTTTGGAGGTGTGTGATCCTCCTCACCAATGTAGTGCTCAGTGTAGCAGGTGTGACCTTAAGGGACCAATACATGCCGAGCTGTGTATGACAGCAGTTCGGCTGTGTTGGTCTTCACTTCTAACAAAAGGTCCGCTGCAATCAGCGGTGGTAGTAAGTATGCAATTAGCACACATACCTCAGCCGAACTGCTGTCCTGCACAGCTCGGCATGAAATCCCACCCACTTCCTCCCTCCCTCTGCTAATGTCCTCCCCCTCCCTCATTACTGATCTCCCTGGTCCCCACTTTGTGTGCTGAGGGGGGTGCCCAGTCCCCCTCTGCTCATGCACCCCAACACACTGTGTGGCCAACGGGGGTGCCCAATCCCCTGTCAGCTGCAGCTCCCCCAATAAACAACCAGTTGCCACACTGGGAGCCCACCCCAGCATGCTATTGCCTCCCCCCCCACATACACTGTATAGCCAGTAGGGGTGCCCAATCCCCACCAGCTCCAGCCCCACCCCACAGACACATAGGTGGCACACTGGGAGCCCACCCCAGCATGCCAAAAGTGTCAGTTTCTTTTTTTTTAATTCCCTGTGAAAGAAGAAAATGGTCCCTGGGTGAGTCCCTGTCCCCCCCATCAACCTGCGCCCACCCACCTTGCCACACCCTCCCCACCCCATATTTACCTCTGGAGCCTGGGGCGATGATCTTTGTTGAACCAGGAACACATCTGCACTCTTCAAAGCCAACCATGAACTGAGGAAATGCCGGTAAGCTGTATAATGGCATAAATAGGGTTTTCCCAACTTAGGTGGATATCTCGGCCATTTTTTTTTACTTTTGACACCAAATTTTCAACATCGGGTTCTTGACACACCTTCTCATGAATTCAATCACTGTCGTGGCATTATTCAGTCCCAAAAGGTAATTTTGTGGTCACTGCATGGAATCACCTTTTGGGACCAATTAACAAAACGACAGTACTGGTGTTCATGAGGTGGCCTCTTAAAAAGCCTGTGTTGCAAATTTGGTGAAAAAATTCCAAAATGTGACTGTTTTATGAGCGTGCATTGCACAGTTTCCACGCACACTCGTAAGTTGAAGAATTTGTAATGTTTTCACTCCAGGTTTTCAACATAGGCATATTTCCACACCTCCTTATGAACAGTGCACCTGTCATTTTTCACATCCTGGCTGAAATGTGTTTTTGCACTTCCAGTGCAAAATAGCGTGGTCGCTGTTGGAAATCAGTGTTCACTACAGAATAAAACAATCACAGTGACACTGTTCATGAGCAGAGGTTCTAAAATGCCTATGTTGAAAATTTGGTGGCAAAAGTCCTTAAAATGGCTGTGTTACGAGCATGCATTGCACAGTTTCTCCCACACTCTTAGGTCAGTGAATTTGTAATATTTCCATTCCAGATTTTCCACACTGCCATTTTCCCACATCTCCTTATGACCAGTACAGCTGTCATTTTTCACATCCTGGCCAAAATGCGTTTTTGCACTTCCGGCGTACAATAGCGTGGCTGCTGTGGGAAATCATGTTCGGTACAGAGTAAGAAAATCACAGTAACACTGTTCATGTGCAGACTTTCTAAAATGCCTATGCTGAAAATTTGGTGCAAAAATTCCAGAAAATGACTGTTTTATGAGCGTTCGTTGTACAGTTTCCACGCGCACTTGTAACATCATGAATTTGTCATATTTTCACTCCAGATTTTAAACATTTGCATGTTCCCACACCTCCTTATGAACAGTACAGCTGTCATTTTTCACATCCTGGCTGAAATGTGTTTTTTCCACTTCCGGCACAGAATAGCACGGTCACTGTGGGAAATCAGTGTTCTGTGCACAGCAAGAAAATCATAGTGCCAGTGTTCATGACCAGAGGTGACAAAATGCCTATGTTGAAAATCTGGTGAAATAATTCCACTAAATGACTGTGTTATAAGCGCAGGTTGTGCAGTTTCCACACAGGCTCGTACCCTTGAACATGCCCAGGGTGTTAGGTTCCTAAAACAAACACTTAAGAAGTATGAGGGTGAAATGTTGATCCTATGCAAGAGGAGTTCCAGAGAGGTACTCTTTTGAGATATAGATGCTAAGGGAGATGGATACAGCGGAGTGCTTGTATAAATGCAAAACAAATGCACATACCTGCAAGCGAACGTTTGGCATTGACAAATGCTTGTTTGTATTGGTCATGGGTAGTTCAAATTGGTTGTTGTGTGATCTCAAATTTTGATTTCTATTGTTGGAAATAATACTGCATTCATTTTTTATAATTGGTTCTCTAATAAATATTGTAGAAGAGGAGACAGTCTCCTCTTTCCCTCCTAACCTCCAAAGGCATTAGATTTAATTCCTGAATTCTATTAGGGTATGGAAACCTGGATAAGATAAGTATCATCTTTGTCACTCGTTTCTGTACTCTTTCAATAAGATTAATTTCCTGTTTATTATATGATGACCAAAGAGGTGATGCATAATCCATGTGTGGATGTACATAATTCCTACACAAATTCATGGTAGCATACCTGTCTCTTGTTATGAATTATTTCTTGATAATGTTAATGATTTTGTTAGCCTTTTGTACCATGGCTCTAATATGGATTATGTGTTTAAATGTATTATCTATTATTATACCGAGCTCTCTTTCATTGTCAACTGTACGCACTTGTATAGAGTCTATTGAATAAACATTATGGGGGTTATTTTTCCCAAGATGCATTTGCATTTTTTTAGCACTAGATGTTACAAACCACAGTAATATTTGCAGATCATTCAGTCTTGTATGTGCTTTCTTGATTAATGAAAGTACAACATCCAGCCTGTGGAAGAAAAGTAGATGTGTGTCACATCAGTATTTACAGTATATAATTATTTAAAATAATAGTGCAGTGAGAAAAAAAGCAAATCTGTATCTGCAATGCCTTAAAAATATACCTTCACGACTTGAAATTTCTCTAAATGAGTCTCCAAGTATTCAAAAAGCAATGTATATTATATAAATTCTTTAAAAAAAACTCCATTAATGCATCAGTTAGGGTTAAAGTGACAAAAGTAGGGAAATGTGGTGTTAGGGTTTCCAAACCTAACACCCCCACCCTCACATTGCAGGCAGCAACAGGGGTGGGGTGTGCCCTGTGTTGTCAACCCTAATGCTCACCCCATTCCACATTTAAGTAAGCTAAGAAAGGTACAGTATCTGATAATGGGGTGAGCATTAGGGTTGACAACCCCAAGGCACACACCACCCCTGCTGCTGTCTACAGGGTGATGGTGTGGTGTTAGGGTTGGAAACCCTAACACCACATTTCCCTACTTTTGCCACATTAACCCTAACTGATGCATTAACAGAGTTTTTTTGGAAAGAAGTTCCTTACTTTTTGAGATAGTATAATTGTATCCTCATTTGGCTGTGGGAGTACAGTGTCCTCTGGCCTATGCTCCAATCCTTCCATAGATACAAACATGTTGCTGTGGAAGCATTTCAGCCTAAACAGCAACCAAACTGTCAGCATAGCCTTTTTATTACCCCACCTGATGAATGTTGGGCTGACAATTTTCAAATCCCAGCTAAAACATCATTCTGCGTCACCACAACATCATTCCACACCACAGGTGAGAAAACACATTTTGGCTAGGATTTGAAAAATTACAGCTGTCACATTCATGAGGTGTTGTTAAAAATGTCTATATTGAAAATTTGGTGTGAAAATATTTACAATTACCAAAGGTACTAGTGTAGTGAAACTGAAATGCATGTGCATAACTTTGCCATATTTATATATTTTAACCCTAAATTTTCAGCATAGCCTTCTTATGAGCCCACCTCATGAACAAAGGCAGTGAAAAGTTTTCAAATCCCATCTGAAAGGTGATTTTGCCAAGCAACCACGAAATCACCTTTCAGGACGGATTAGTGAAATTCCATTGACATTATCCATGAGCTGGGTCCCCAAAAAGACATGTTGAAAATTTAGTGTCAAAATGTGCAAAAATGGCCAATATATGCATCAAAGTTGAAAACCCCATTGAAATACATTGAAAAGCATTTACCTTAGTTTCTTATATTGCAGTTGCCATTTCCAGCAGCAAGTGAATCTTCACCAGGGATCTCTTCAACTGAGTGATGGTGTGTGGGAGTGTGAGGTGTGGGGTGAAGGGTGCTGAGTGGGAGGTTGGGTTGGGGGATGGGATAGCCAATGGACTTTTATTTTACAGAGTTTTATGAAAAAATATAGACATTGAGGAACTGTTACCTTTATTACAACCTAGATGCCTATTGGAGGGAGGGGGTACCACTAGATACCAGGGAAAGTACAAGTCCAAAAGGGGACAGCGATTGGAAGGTGGTGGTACCACACCACTAGACACCAGGGAAAACTGGAAACTTATGGGGATGGTGATCAGAGAGTGGGGGGTGCCACTAGACATCAGGGAAACAAGGGAGACGAGGACTGGAGGGTGGGAGGCGCCACTAGACACCACAGAAACAACAGGGATGGTGATCAGAAGGTGGGGTGCCAGCAAAAAACAGAGAATGGGTGAAAGGGGAAAATGTTTAACCAGAAAAGGCACATGAGCCAAAGCTTGTTTTGTGGTCTGACCTGGGAGCACAAGGAAGTTAACTGACTTGATCAGGGTCACACAGTATGCAAGTGGGGGCTGTGGGATTCAAACCCAGGTTTCTAGGTTTGCAGCTCAGACCCTTAAACCACTACCTCTTTGATGGTTCTCATGCACTATATATTTAACACTGTATATTATGTATATCTGTATAAATGGTCTATGTGACATTTATTGTATGTTAGTGTGATTTATAACATGGGTTGGAAATTTCCTGCTTCCTGATTAGTTCATAATGCTTCGAGACCCATAAGGTAATTCCACAGAAATACACAGGATGGAACAAGTTCAGGCAGTGGGATTAGGGATTGGGGTGAATTGTATGCAGAATTCATACCCATTTCACTTATCCCTGATTGCCATTATAAACATGGCTGCTACCTCTACTCACTTAAAACCTTCAATTTTAACAGTAAATAAATAAACGTTCTTTCCCCTCATGATTCCTTCCTTACTCACCTAAACAAATAAAAGCAACTGAAGAAGTGTTCGGTTTTAATTCTTGGTGCTTCTTTGGTGACAGTGAAAAATTCCCCTTCTGTCCTTAACAACTGGCTAGGCCACCCTTGCTGCTTACCTTGCCATAGATAAAATTCGGACCTTATGTAGGCTCTACATAACACCTTTTGTGTGTGAGGGAGTGAACATTTTTCCAGATGCATTCTGCAGATGTATTAATTCCTGTATTCCACAAAAGTGAACATTCCATCTACTGACTGTGTGGAAAGAGAGATGATTGCCAGGTGGCGAAGGATTGTCATTTGCTAGTTACTTTTGACAAAAGAAAATACATATTTCTAATAATAAAGTTGGATTTGTTTTAATTGTTTCTTAATTTACAAATTTTAGACGTGCAAGAAGATACTCTAGGTCATTGGTAGTTTTGGGATAATGCACTTCCGGGTGCTGAAGGTACTTGGTGCAAGCTCCTTATGTATCACTATGCACCTGGGCATGCATTAACCCCCGACCACCAACACTCTGTCATGTCTTATTGCTTACCTATGATCATGGATTATGCTTGTAAAAGGAGTTTAGCTCCAGTACACCGACCCAGTTAACAAATAAACAGAAAAGTATGTTTAACTTTTCTTTCTATTTTTCTATAGTATACATACTTTTTCTTTAAAAAAAAAATCAGCAATAAACCCTTAAGCAGGAGATTGGGAATCCAATGGCAAATGCTGTAACATGTGGGTGGCAATGCAGTTTAGTGGCTAAAGAACTGAACTGGGAACCAAGAAATCCAAAGTTTGAATACAGTACCATGATAGTCTGTGGCTTACTGTATGACCCCAATCAAGTCATTTAACCTCCTGATGCTTCCATCCTCTGAGTTGTAAAACTGGGCAGAAACAGAGCCCTAATGAAAATAAGATATTTTGTCTGAGTTGTGACATCCTTGTTAAATAAGTTATATAAAACTATATATTGTGTTTCTTGTGGACTCCAGTCTTTATGCATTTCAAATATTAAATGTAAGAATTGTACTGTGACATTATTTAGGGATGTACTGTGTGACACATATGCCGTAACCCTACCCGGTCATAATGTCATACACTTAATAGCATATAACACTATAGCTAACCCGTAACAGCGCTGTCCATGACAGTGAATGGTGCAATAATGCGTATACTGCTGTACCCTGTATTGCACCATTCACACACTACCAGGCAGAGGATAAGACCTCTATTGGGAGTGGCTTCCATCAAGCAGCTGACATGGTTCACTGGACAGAGCCACAGCAGCAGGAACCCAGGTGCTGTGTCTGGGACTGGGTTTGATTCCTGGTTCCAGACATTTTATTTTATCCACATATTGTGCTCTCCCCAAGTTGGACCCCCCCCCCAGAGTTGAGAATCTTTAGTGGAGGGTGCTGGGGGCACAGACCCCCATGACAGGGCGTGTGGGGGGCAGAGAGCCTCACAGGAAAAAGACATGCCTCGTGGCAATCTCATGCTGTATTGGCAGCGCAATTTTGCCATGTGGCATTATGTCTTGCGACATTATGCCCCCATGCCATGCCTTAATTAAATACTTTATATAACAGCAACTTATTTTTGTAGAAATCTTGTTATGTTTAATATCACAGATAAGGTGGGACTGGGTTTACTTCTCTATAGCACATTTTGTGAACACTGTATTCCAAAGCATTTTACAGCACATGAAAAGCTGGCAGCAGCAACTAAGCAAAACGTTAAGTGAAATTTAAAGAGAGGTAAAAAAAGAAGGAAGGAAGGGAGGGAAAGAAAGAAATAAAGAAAGAAGGAAGGAAGGAAAGAAAGAAAGAAAGAAAGAAAGAAAGAAAGAAAGAAAGAAAGAAAGAGTAACATGACCACAGCTGTAAGTTACACAGTAAGTATTCATCAGGGCTGAGATTCAGACCTAAATCTCCAGAATCACATTTCTGCACTGTATTAGGATACACTGCTATCCAGATCAAAGTGGAAAAATAAACCAACAGCTTGTCTTTCATTTGTTAAGCTTAGTAAAAAAAAAACTTAGAAGTTGCAAACTATTTGAGAGTTCTTCTAACTACTGCAGAATTCAGCCCCAAATGGTATCCCTTTTAATAGCTCCCATTAAGCACGTGTAATCCTTTTCCCTACCTAACCAAAACAGCCTGTTTTTTAAAAGATTTTTATCTGATGTAACTGTTCACAAAGATCTCATGTTTTTCTTAAGCTGCCATCTTTTCACATTTTTATTTGTCAGGGTCATTCTGAGCTCTGTATGTTCTGGAAAATGTTTTTCATAGTAGAGTAAATTCTATTTTTTTCAAAAACATTTGGATTTGTCAAACATAATTTATGCCTCTGCATGATTCATTCTTTAAAATAAATACTGAAACCCTGGAGAACAGAGGCTAAAAGTGTGCAGAATCCGCAAGGTAAAATTTATTCCCAGAAAACTATTCTGATTAAAAGAACACACAATGTTTAACTTAAGTAGTTACTTAACCAGAGCACTACTAGCTACACCCAAGCAGACTCATTTTTTACAGGCCTCTATTGTGTCTGCTGAACTGCTGCTCTCTTTAGTAAAATCTCTCATATTCAACATCCTCTATTAAAACCACCTGCAGGACTATGTCAGGCGGGATTGATACTGTCAAGTGACTTAACTTCTTAAGCCAATACAAGTCATTAAGTACAATGTAAATTACAGATTTAAACACAGATAGTCAATAGGAACCATCCATGATCAATTAGTGCCTTCCTCCGCTCCGAGTGGATTTCCATAGGCGACCCCGTCTGTAACATCTATACAGACCTGAAACCCTGGATCTAATTATGATTGAGAAACTCCAGGCCCAAGCCTGTGCTGAAAGGCCATCAGTAGGCCTACCCATTAATAACCCACAAGTGCGCTGTACATTATAATTGTCAGACTGCAATTTACAGTAATCCTCCAAAGCAAAAAAAAAAAAAGGAACTTAAATAGCTGCAGCTGATTTTTGAGATTCATACAACCAGTTGAAAGAGAGAAAAACAAGATGCATAGGTTAAAAGGCCAAACTGTGCAAGTGTGTGTGCTGAGTGACAGACATTTTAGTACTAGCTTGGGACCACATTTTAAAAGGTCACTGAAAAGTTTTGGCATGAGCCCTCTGACAAACAATGAACTTTCCATATATTTATTTGCCATCTCTTTGTTTTTACAGCAAGCAAAATAAATGACTTGAATGACATTGTACAGGCCTGCATATTGTCAGCACAACTTATAAGTCATTATTAAACTCCATCAAATCAGACCTAACCCGGTCTACGTAATGAGACTAGAAGTTATTTGCATTCCTTCTGTCATAAAAAATCATATCCCCTTTCCCCTGACTCTCGGTTCTTTATTGAATGCAGCCACAAGAGTATTACAGTGCTGGCGATATAAGCTTAGGCAGTCTTAGCCCCATATAACTCAATGCAACTGCTTAGAACCAATTCCACTAAAAAGTCCCAGCTGAGTCCAACTGGGCACTCAATCAAGACACACATATTACTTTTAAATAAGATTAGCCTTTATATTTCACTGTTTAAATTAAAAAAAGTTTTCATATCATTCCCTCATTGTCTTTAAAAACCAACATACAGTAACGCTGTTATTGAAAATGCTACTACCTACATTTAAATAAAAAAATGAGGCCAACATAATGTTATTATTCAAAGGTGCCCTTAAAAGAACAGCCGCAGTTTGTTTTCTGCCAATGAAAAATAGAATAAAGATGTTATATAGTTTCATTTTTCTACAAGGAGCTTTCATAAATCATACACAACATGTACGCAAATCTTTCTTTCCTTTATTGCACATGTGAATGTGGTGTCTGTTCATGCAAAAGTACTTGCTGAGAAGTGTTAAAAACACATTTTGCCCTTTGACACTAGGTTTAACTCCTGAGGAGTTGATAGTTGTCAAGATGCATTCACTCTGATTGAAGACTTCTATTGTAGGGCTAAAACCATGTAAGGAAGAAGCTGCAGATTAGTGTACTGGATTTTGTCATGCAAGTAAACATGTTGAATCCCACACAGAGATTTTAGCTTGGTGGTACCAGTACACTGGGCAGTCATTAAACACTGCAATTTTACAACAAAAATTGATAACATTTCAAGAAAGTACCAGTTTTCATATTTGTTTTCCAGCACATGCTCCTTCCAGTCCCCTGCCCCCATATAAAATACAGTGGTGTCATGTCAGCAGAATTCTTGGTGCTGCAAAACTTAAGATCACTAGACCCAAAGAGACTGCAAAGCCACCTCCCCATACATTTTTTTATAAACCAGAATTTTGTTGCTGGACAACAATCCAAAAGATCAGATGCTAGACAAACCTTTTTCAAGCAGCAATGGCAATGCAACTATTATCATATGGATTGCAATGGAAGTAAATTGGGGTCTCATCTGCAAAACCTTACAAACCCTAACTGGTGCCCCTGACAGAATAGGAAAAGTTACATTTTAATACATAATTAGGGGTGAAAGAAGACCACCTGTCCATTGACTTTCTCCCTCCCAGCTGCTCAGTGGAATTCCCCGTCACCTCATATTCTTCAAACTAATTGCTGATGCCTAGTCTAAGCATGAAGCTTATTTTAATATCAACTAATGTCACATGTTCCCAAGTCTATTTAACAGGTTCACCACTCTGGCCTTTGGGCCAGATAGTTATGGGCTTTAGTAACACCACTCTGGCCTTTGGGCCAGAAAGTTATGGGCTTTAGTAACACCACTCTGGCCTTTGGACCATAAAGTTATGGGCTTTAGTAACACCACTCTGGCCTTTGGGCCAGAAAGTTATGGGCTTTAGTACCAAATGGGTACTTGAGCTCATACCCTAAACACTGACACTCCAGTGCAGTACCAGGTGGGTGCTGTATTATCAGGATGTACTGTCTTTCAGATGAGATGTGAAACTGAGATCCCTTCTTTTGGTCTCTGGGGCTGTCCTGGTGGATGTCCAGGTGGAAGTAAAGGCAACTAAGGCACTTTTTATGGCTGAGGGTGGAGCCTACAGCCATGTTGTGATCTGTAGCCTGAAATTGGCTGATCAGGGCACACTTCCATTGGACTTTTGGAAGTATCCTTCTGAAAGTCCAACAGAGCTGGGAGCACTCTGCCACAGTCGACCACTACGGAGTAACAGCCACGCTATTTTGGATGTTACTTCCACATTCCGGTACAAGAACTGTGCATGCGCGCAGCATACACATTTGCAGCTCTGCTGGTGCTGCCACCTTGGGAATGACAGAATGCCATTCACCACAATTATCCATGCGTGAATGCCACACATGCACAGTAGCATCGCCGCCGCCATCTTTTGGATGGCACTCTTTCCACTCCCTCCCACTACTGCTGTCCTCCCCACTCCCTCTATTCTGTCCCAGCCCCAGCAGCAAATAAAACCCTCCCGCTCGCTCCCACTGCTGCTGCCCTCCCCGCTCCCTCTGTTCCCTGTCCCCACACCAACATCAGGGAGCCCAATGCCCATGTCGGCATATGTACCCACCCCTAATGCATGGGGTACACTGGGAGCCCACCCCAGTGTGCCCAAATTTATGTGGGCTTTTTTTCGCTCCCTCCCACTGCTGCTGTCCTCCCTGCTTCCTCCATTCCCCATCCCTGCACCGACATCAGGCTGCCCAATCCCCATGTCAGCATCATGTACCCACCAACTCATGTGCACAATGGGAGCCCACCCAAGTGTGCCTAAATTTATGTTTTTTTCCTGTAAATAAGGAAAACAGTCCCCCAACATCTTTTTTTACCTGTAAAAGAGAAAACAGTTCCTCATCATTGCACCAGTCTCCCTCCCATCCCCACCCTCCCACTGAGCACCCACCACCCACCTTACCCCTTACTTACCTCTGGATGTCAGTGCTGTCATCTTCTCTGGACCAGGACATGTCTGCACTCTTCAAAGCCGAACCACAAACTGAAGAATCAAAGCTAAACATGGTATAGTGGCAGTCAATGGGGTTGTCAACTTTTGTTGATATATCAGCCATTTTTAAGAATTCTGGCCCCAAATGTTTTACATGAGATTCTTGGGACCCCACCACATGAACACTGTCACTGTCATTTTATTACTTGGTCCTGAAAGGTGATTTCACAGTCGCTGCATGGAATCACCTTCCAGGACCAATTAACAAAATGACAGGGCCACTTTTCATGAGGTGGGGTTCCAAAAAGCCCATGTTACAAATTTGGTGAAAAAGTTCCAGAGAGTGACTGCATTATGAGTGTGCATTGTGCAGTTTCTACGCACGCTCCTCACTTTGCCAATTTGTTATATTTTGATTCCAGATTTTCAACACTGCCATTTTTGCACACCTCCTTATTAACAGTGCAGCTGTCATTTTTCACATCCTGCCCAAAATGTGTTTTCACACCTGTGGCACAAAATGGTGCGGTCGTTCTGTGAAACCACCTTTCGGGACCAGTGGACGAAATGACAGTGGCACTCATCATGAGGTGGGGTTCCAAAAAGGCCATATTGAAAATCTGGTGAAACAGCTCCATAAAATGGCTGAGTTACACCCGGTCATTCAAACATTTCTATGCACACGTGTAACTTTAGACATTTGGCAGGTCGCTATAGCTGTATCGGCTCTGGCTAGATCTTGTTGTAACAGAAGGTGCATTTTTATGTAAAGAAAAATATCCGTCACAATACATTACACAGAAGAAACAAACAACTGGCACATAACCATTATCAAAACACACACTTTCCCATTTTAGACTAACTCATATCCTCACCACCCAAATAACTCCCCTGGCTCCTACTAATCAAACCGTGTAATTTCTCACCAAAGTGCTTGATACTTTTTCTTGTGCATCCATATATATTCATTTTCCCTGATATCCCTAATTTCATTAGAAACATTGAACACAGAATACGACAGCAGAAGAAGACCGTTAGGTCCATCTAGTCTGCCCTTGATTTTCTACCTCCCAACCACCCTTGCATGTGAGAGCTCCCCTGTGAATAACACATGCTACCTTGAATTTCCTCATTCCTTATAAGATTTGTTAATACATCCAATATTATATCTTTTTTCCATAAAACATATTGGCATCTAGCCTAAAAATACATAATTTCAAACAGGCAAATATAACCAGCATCATACCTGGGTCACATTGAGTCCAGAGCCTGGATTTTCAAAGGGTCCTAGGCCGAAGCAAGGTGCGCCAAACAGCCACCTTGCATCAAATCCATGTGTGCCAAATATTGTGCAACATATTCTGCAAGAAAAGCATTTTCTGTTGCAGAGTCCCCCAAAATGATGCAAGAGGTCTGCTGTGTCAAAAATATGTCACATATGGAGAGAATGATATAAGCTGAGTCAAAAATGTGTGGGGTTAAAATGACTCAAGCTGGGTCAAAAAGGTGATGCAGGGTTGAGAATGACTCAAGCTGAGTCAAAAAAACAATTCAGCAGGGAGTGAGAATGTCTCAAGCTGAGTCAAAAAGACAAGTGATGCATGGAGCGAGAATGATGCAAGCTACATCAAAAAGACAATGGATAAGGCAAGAATTTGACACAAGCTACATCAAAAAGATGATGCATGAGGCCAGAATTTACTCAAGCAAAGTCAAAAAATATTGTGGATGAAATGGCAAGACAATGGCATTTTAAGCCCCCCAAATGCTTTAAACTAGTCCTGCATGGGAATAGTGGCTCTATAACCAACCCCTTACATAAAATATTCTCACTTTTATATGCTCCAGTGTCAGCTAGACTAACTCTGTCTAGTCTAACAGCAGCATGCAAATTCAGTGCAGTGTCAATAACTTCCACCTTTGAAAATACAAAAAAAGGATTATGCATACTTTTTTCTTATGCAAGCCCCATTGCGACATGGTGCAACTATTTTTTTGATGCAAGCTTGTCGCAGGCCGCTTTGGCACATGCAGTTCTGCTTTTGATGCAAGCAGTGTTAGAAAATCAGAACTGACACAAGTTTTCATGCAGTTTGCTCCTTGCATAATTCTTTTCTGGTACAAGCACCTTGCATCATTCTCTGACCCTTGAAAAACAAGCCCCAGGTGTTTCCAAGGTTACCTCAAATCTGTTGTTTATAAGAAATGTCACAGAACTTTGGCTTCCCCCATTTAGGTGCCAGAAAAGGTGACAAGGGGGCAATATATGCACACTTAAAAAATAAATGATCCATTGGGCTCGATTTTCAAAGATCGGTGAAAGCTGAACCAAATGCAACTTTTGCCAATCAGTGGTGTACCTGGGATCCTGCACCCAATTCAGGAATGGGTGGGGTCCCAGCACCAAAGTCCTGCTGCTTGTGTCAAATGTTGCTGTGTGTCAAAGGCAAGGCACATGGGAGAGGTTAGCCACAAGCTGTGGGGCGGTCAGGCAGCATTGCTGCTCAGTAATGGGGACCAGCCTAGAGGGTGGCAGTATCATGAGGGATGGGAGTTGGGGAGGGTAGGTAGGGCACAGATGGGTGCCAGGGGGTGCTAACAGACAATTCAGGATGCAGCAGTGCCTGTGCCCTCATGGTGGTGGCTACCACATGCCTGGCATCATGGGGGGGATCTGCAGGCACTACACAATGGATGTGAGTGATCTGGGTACTGTGGGGATGTGGGTTACCGCAGGTGAGCAGTGGGACAGGTTCCCTCCCTCCTTGCCAAGGCTCCAAGGGTGGCACAAGGGCCCTTAGACCACTTATAGGATGGTCTAAGTCCTGGGAGGTCCTACTGGTTGTCAGAATCCAATTTAAGGGAATGTTGCAGCCAGCATCTGATGCAAGCCTCCTAGCATCTTGGCACACCCACGACCTTGGCGCAAGCCTGGCTTGTAGCCAGTTTGGCATAGTGGGCCCCTTTTGTGCTGCAGCCACCCTTTCTGAATCGCAAACTCCACAAGTTGTGCCACAAGGTGCCCCTTACATCACTTCTGTTTGATGCAGGCACCTTGCATCACAATCAGAGTTCCAAGAATCGAGCCCCTTATCACAGTTTCCTGCACACATGTTGGTCTATGGCATCTTCTTTCTTCCATGCTTTTATATTTAGATTTGCCCTTTACATTTAGTTTCCCATGCTCACATACCCATAGTACATCCTACATTTTTTGAGGGGACCCTGTGCTCTAATAATTGCTTTACAATAATATTGTCATCTATGCCATAATGTAGGCCAAACACGGGTGTGCTATGAAAATGTTCTCTGATAATTATTTTATATAACGACTTCTCATTATTATTCTTAATAATCTCTATGGCCAAATCCCAGATTTTTACTTTCTGAAAACAATTCTGTATGTAACTAATATATGGAAAAGCCTGTCGATTAATTTGCCGCAGTTTCCTTTTTTCCCATAAGCCATTGTACTTATTACATATACTTCTTAACAGTTCTAGGCCCAGTTTTATTGGATGGGTGAATAAAGGTTGAATATTATAACTGAAAAACAGTAAAGGATTCTCCATCTCTATGTGATATGTGTAGTATTTCTTTTAATGGGATTTATTCCATTGCCCCACAGAAGCCTAAAGAACATACTATATAGTGATACCTCCATTTCTTTCAGGGGGACAAAACTAATATCTAAGAATAAAGAGATCAAAAACATCTTAATCATTATTATTCTTTTTTTTAGACATTACCCACTGATTTCATTTATTCAGATTAATTTCTGCTAGATCTAGCTTAGTTTTCAAGTTATAACATGTTCATATGACCAAACCAGATCCCTAAAATTTTTATTTTATTTGCTGTAAGCCATATCCCCTTCACAGTATCTACTGCATTAGGTATGTGTTCCCCTAAAATTATTGCCCTGCTTTTTTCAGTAAATTAACCTTAGCACCTAACATTACTGAACTGTTCAAAATGTTAAATGGTTTTAACACCTGATTGAGCATCCTTCACCGATACACGTCATCTGTACAAGACAGATTTATACCGGAACTGAACTGTGTTAACATTAATCCCTTGAATCCTGTTAACTTGATCAATACACCTTAAAACAGGGTACAACACATAAAGATACAGCATGGAACTCGTGGGACTTCCCTGCCTGGCCCCTAACCTTAATGCTATCTCCATTCCACATATGCCATTAACTACTGGAAAAACAGTGCCCTCCTTACACAGGAACTGAACACAATCAAAACATTTTTTCTTTGAAATGCCATGATTTTCTAGAATACACCATAAATAGTTATGATTTGCCCTACCAAAGCCTTTCTTTTTGTCAAGTGCCAGGAGAAGACCTTGTGCATTCCCTTATTTTCTCTGTTCAAACACTTCACAGAGTTACACCAAATTACCCTGTATTTTTCTTCCTTCAATAGCACAAGTCTGTGTTAACACTATGAGGGTGGATGCTGCAGCCACAAGTCTCTTCCCCTGGAGCTTTAGTAATATCTTTATATCTGTATTTAGTAAACTTAATGGTCTCCAATTATTTATGTCTGATGTTCCTCTTTTTTGTGCAACAAAATTCAAATGCCTTGCAACATGGTATCACCAGATTTCTGCTCTGTCAGTCTTTCATTATAAACCTCAGATAAGGGAGCTGCCAGTACCTCACTGTATAATTTATATACTTCTCTAGCATGCCATTACTGCTAGGAGCAGTATTATTATTTAAAGACTTAACTGCATCAACCACTTCTTGGGTCATAATCTCAGCAGCTTGCGATACTTTTATATCATCTGACAATTCTGGTATTTGTATGTGTTGTAATAAACCTGCACTGTCGATCCCTGTACCTTTCCCTAACCCAAATTGCCTCTTGAACGTATGTTTCCACAACATCCCTAATGCCCTCCTGTGTGGTTCTTCCTATCCCAATATGATCTTTTAACTGTGTCATTGTCTTTTTAGCTATTCTGTATGCATAGTCATCAAAATTATTTGTTTGGGCTTTTCTGCTGAATGTGCTGAATTTTTGTTTTAACAGTAAAGATGTCATTCTGTCATATTGTAGTTTCCCCATTTCCATTTTTACATGTCTAATTTGCTCTGTACAGTTTTGCCTGGTTTCAACAGCCAATGATAATAATTTCTGAAGTTGATGTCTTAACGCTAAATACTGCAAATATTCATTTGTCTTTTTTGCAAGTTTAATTCATAACCCTCTAAGTTCCTTAACATATTCTCACCATTCCACTAGTGAATCAAACATTATCTACCACAGTTAATCTGTTTTTTAAAAATTCCTCTTACTTGGTCTTTAAGATTCTCTTCTGAAAAAAAGAGGTATTCAATCGCCACCCAGATGGTTTAGCTCTAGGATATGATTCTGAATTTATCATAATCGTAACTGTTTTATGATCAGATGTTTCAATGACCACAGTGGATGTAGAAGTTACTATCAACCATGGTGGCAAAATTAATAAGTCTATGTGAGTTGACAAGGAACCTATATTTTCTACTGGTGAACCAAAGACAGCTGCAGCATCCACTGAGAGCGCAGAGGTTACCATATTCCCTAGAAAAATGGAATCATAATATGTTTTATTTTTATCTACACTTTTTTATGTTCTTAAAGAACCCATAGTTTCAGCCACCACCAAAAACAACACCTTTATTAGTAAATAGAAAATGTCCTATCACTTTACACACTTCAGTTCTGGCTGCCTAGACTGTGGGCAATATACATTCATTATATGTAACTCTATCCCCTTATATAAAACCTCTAAAATTGTCGGCCTGGTGGCACTTGAGGTTGGGGTGCTGGTTGCTACACCTTATGCCATAATGGCAACCTGGGTCCGGGAACAAGCCCAGGATGCCAGGGGTCAGCAGGAGGGAGAAAGGATCGAGTATCGGGAGGATTACTATCCTCTCTTGGGGGGAGTGAAACTAGTTGTCCCTCTCATTGGCTGCCCTCTGGCAGTGGCTGGAGGGCAGCATGGGTCAGGAGGCTTGATCCAATGTCCTCATGTCACAGGGATAGGGGACAGGCAAAAATGATAAGGAGCCTGGCAGGCTAGATTTGGTCTGCCGCTCCTGGGGGCTGTCCCCAGATTCTGGATTGGGTCTCCAGGATGGGGGAGAAGTGGGTAACCTCCTCTTGGCCACACCGTTGGGGGCAATCCACAGGGGAACCACTGGGGACCACAAGTATGGGAGCAGCCGGACTGGAGAAAAAGTCCCTCCATCAGGATGGCCGAAGTTGCCTGCCAGGGCTCTGGAAGATAAAGAGATAATAGAAAGAATATAAAATAAAAACAATATCTAAAATTAACACTCTCCCTGGAATGATATCTATTACTGCATGTACTTGCACATTATATGTTGCCAACAGGATACTAACACCAGAGCACTGGTCCTCTCACACTGACCTGAAGGATGGCCCCCTCATCCAAGATTTCTTAGACAACCAAACTTCCTTTAGAGTGTGAATCCTTGTTTCCTGGAGGAAGACGATGTCTGGCCCCAGATTCTGAAATGCATAAATCATAATTAGTCTCTTTTTCAATTAAATATACTATTTGCATTCAGAGCAGTAATAGATAAACCTGGTAAAACACTAGACTCTATTATGTAATAATGAAGTAGTCATAACCAAAATAACATCCTCCTACAGGAGCACCCCCTTTCTTCCTGCTTTCCATTGTCTTAGTATTTTTACATTTTTTTCAAAACTCTTTGTTCAGGACCAAGGTCACACATACTTGAGGAGGGTTCATGCTGTGAAGAAGAGATGATGGCAACATCCAAATCATCTGCCGTGTCTCCCACATCTTTCTTTGCTGTTAGGACATCAAATTTATTTTGTAATTCTACCAACAATTTTCTTGTTAGCATCTGAACAGGTTGAATGGGCTGAGTTTTCTTCCTCCTGTACCAGATCACCATCTTAAAGGTTTCTGTCTCTGGGGTATTTGGTGGGGGCATATCTGTAGTAACCATCACCTCCTGCAGAATGTCCACCTTATTCGAAGTTTGTGCTTGATCTGCATCCCCCTCATTGCCTTCATGAGAAGAGTTGTCCCCAGTGATCCTGCAGCAGCAGCAGGATCTACAGCACTTCCTTGTTGTGCTTCCAAATGTTGCACTGCATTTTGGTCCTGAAGTACAAGGCTCTTTACTGTCAATAACTATACTTTTCTGTGGAATTCCATCCCTTCTCTTGCCAGTAGGTGTATTCCTTGCTTGCTGCTGTTGTCTTCTCTTGTTATATGATTTGTGGGCAGTATTTATATAAAAGTCCTGCTCAGCTTGATTCATAACATCATCTCTATTTTGGGAGGCCCATGGACATGATCTGAAGGGGACCCTTCTTCTTCACATTTTTGCATTGCACATCAGTATGTCCCAATTCCATGCATAGTCTGCATTGTACTGCATCATATACACTGCTTAAGTGTGTTTGCACACCATATTTGTTGCAGGCCTTTGGTTGTGCCATTTAAAGCAGGACCCGTCTGTCCCCTCCCTAAATAAAAATAATTTGGGAGATGCTGCATCCCTTTTTTCTGAGTATAACAGTCCACTTGGATCCTCCCCCACATTGTTTCCAACATTGTATTGGTTTGAGTTGGCAGAAAAGTCTTTCCCCAGGTCCACTTCTGAAATGGGACCTGGAGAATGCCATGGACTGCTTGGAGAATTCCTGACCCAATCTACTTCCCTAAGAGCTGTCTCAGCGGACCACCTCACTATAACAGTCATTTTACTTTTTAAAACATTTGGGAAAACCCCCAGCATATGTCAAGTGTTTTTCCTCATCCCATATTTGACAGAATTACCTTCAGAGACAGCTGCCACTTTAACACTGTCAGTGAGCAGTGTCTTTGATCCTGCAGGCTTGACATTTGGTGCCATGTCAGCAACTGTGTCTGTTTGACACTTCACCACTGATAACTGTCTCATCGTCCTTATTCAGAACTGGGTTCTTTTCCATAGAAGCTGTATTCAAACAAACAGATTTCTTTGTTTCCATGGCTGCATTTGCATTTTGACTGTCTGTAATAATCTCACCAGTACTTGGCCGGGATCCCACAGTTGGGACGTCAATGCCTTTTGAGCTCACTACTTGGGAAACCTTTTCAGCTGTTCCGCACAGGCTGTTCTTACCAGGACTGATCTGCTTTCTAGTTTTGTATTTTAAATCCTCTTCTGCCAAACGTTTGAGTAAATATTCCAGTTTCTTCGGATATGCTGCTTCTAGTTGTTCTTCAAAAAGAATGCTCTTATCATTCTGTAATTCCAGCTCCACTCTTGTAGTTTCACAAGGTCTCAGTGAGTTCAAATATGACTCCACCACCTTCATGGACACAGTAGCCCATGATGCCTGTGTCAATTCATTGACTTGGGCTTCCCCATATCTCCAGCTGGGGAGGGAAGAATTCTCCTCCACTCAGAGCTCCATGTTCTATCTCCACTCCCACTTCCCCCTTCCTCCACTCTCTCTGACAGCACCTCACCAGTGTCCTCTGCTGAAGAGAAGGGGAGTTTTTTATTGAAGGACACAATACAAACATAATGAAAATCATAAGGAAATAAAAAAAAAAAACAATGCCATACAAAAAAAAATTAATTCTGAAAAATTTAAAGAATCACAATACATCATAGAAAAACATAATCTTGTGGTTGAAATTAGTAGATGTATAGAACGTTCTACAGACCTACCATTGCCTTTAATATAGCTGAGGGTGTCCCTCACTTAACTTATTATAGTCCTTCCTCGTGCTAAGTCTGACTCAATTTAGGGTAGTTTTTTACCTAAACTTTATAAAAAGTGAGGCCTCTCCACCATGACTTAACTTTCTGTACTTCATAAATCAACTATTCATTATGAACAATTTTTCGAAGGGCATTTTCACAAACCACTTTAAATATAGTATACAGCATTCTTTGCTGCCTAAGCACCCATTGTACCCTTGCATTCCATTAATAATATTTTAGAACAGCAAAAAAAACTGATAAGGAACTTTTCTGGTATTTAGCCAGCTGGTGGGTATAGTCCCCTAACATTAAAGCTTTATATGTAATATTTTTCAGCCAAGAGAGTTTCCAAGCTTGAGTGAGAAAAATCTGTAGGTTGTTGGAGTATGAACAATTAAGGGCAACATTTTCTATGGCTTCATCCGGGGCTCCACAGTCCATGCACAGGCATGATCACTCTTCAAGTGGCTTGTGCTTATGGTTACTGCAGACACTGAGTTGCCCATAGGCACTAATCCAGACAGTTTACCATACAGTAAGTGTTCTGGGATTCATTCCTCAGTAAGCATAGATAATACTTTATCTATGTTCTGAGGTCTGCATTTTTTTTAAATTCTGGGTTTATGGGGGCACTAATCTCCAAAATATGCTGATATAACTGTTTCCATGTGGCTGATCTTAAAATGGACTTTGAAATGTGCCATTTATTGAGATTTTGTACTGTGGATTTCAGAGAATCTGGATTCTATAGAAATTTTGTAAATTTCAGAGGGGGGTCGTCCAATTTAGAGATAAAGACTTGCCAATTGTTCATAAACCATAGATTTACCAATGAAGATGAGTTCTCTCACATTTTTTTTGATGGAATGGGTCAAAAATAAAGAGTGGAAAAAAGACAACTGGGTCTATCATTCCCAAGCTACCTTTCTGCCAGGAAAGGTATGTATAGCTTCATTTGACTGGGTTCAGATGACTGCCCCACAGCATACAGAAAAAAACGCTATACATGCAGGTTTCTAGTGATAATGGTAATGGAAAAACAGTACCAATGTATATCAAACTGGGAATTAAAACGTGTTTAATAATATGGATCCTCTTTAGTTTGGAGAGTTTACACTCCTTCCATATATTAATTTTAGTTTCCCAACCTTGTAATGCCCTTTCCCAGTTTAATGTAGCTAGATTTTGATCCCAAAAGTGATGCCTGAGATTTTCACTGGTTCTGTAATTACTCTAAAGCCATTCATTACCACTGGCACCTACCTAGTAGGCCAATTGGAATTGCTTTGCATTTCACCATATTTAATTTTGCATTTGAGGCCTCCAAATAGGTTTGTAATTCTCTGCTTGCTTCCCTAATACTTCTATGATTTTCTAAGGTTAAACAGGTATTGTCCATGTAAGCCAGGACCTTCACTTTGTTCCCTAGTGGATTTCCTGTAAGTACTTTAATTTGCTGGTTCTGTGCAATGTGTTCCAAAAGTGGATTCAGGGAGAAAGTGTATAACATAGGGCTCAGGGGACAACCCTGTCTGACCCCCATAATTATTTCACAGTCCAGTCCCAGTTTCCTGAAAACAAGGGGATTACAGTGTGCTTGGGCATATAGCATTCTAATTTTATCTATGAATCCCTGTGGTATGCCATACGCCTGCAATACTTGGAAAAGAAAGGCATGGTTCACCCTATTGAAGGCTTTCTGCTGGTCTAAGGATATAATCCATCCTGTTTTCTAGGATTTTAGGTAGAACTCCCATAATTCCCTTAGGATTATCAAGGGGTGCTATATTGCTCTATCGGGTAGCCCACAGAATTGAGCTGCATGGATTATATATGTAGCCACTGATCGTAGATGTAGGTGTACAATTTGTGATAGTATTTTAAAGTCCACATTAAGCAAGCCAATCAGTCTCTAGTTATGTATGAATGTCCTATCGCCTGATTTGTATAGGTATATCAGGATACTTCTTCCCATCTGGCTCTTGAATCCATCCTGCTCCTTTCAGGGCATACTCCACCCAAGATTTATCTGCCTCAGTGGTCTAAGAAATCCCAAAAGCATTTTTAATAGCCATTGCTTCCAACTCAGGAGGAGAAAAAGTCACTGGCAATTGCTTTGTTGAGCTAATGGCCTCTGGGTTGTAAAGGTCAGAGCTGTTCAAAAGATGTCAAAGCTGAAGCATCATATTTTTCCCATTTCCTTCTAGAATCATCTGTCCATCATTTTAAACCCCCTTCACCCTCGGACACTAGTTTTCGTAATGCATTTTGTTCTCTGATAAATCTGCATCTGTAATGCTTTGTGGCTGGTTCTACTGCAATGCTTCTAAAGCATCCCCTGTAAATATGTGCTCCACTTGTTGGAGTCTTAGACTGGAGTGTATCTCCTCCATTTGTGCCATTCCTGACTCAATGTCTACTTTTGTGCTAGATTCTGGAGCTTTAGTGGGTTGCCGTGATACGTTTGCAGACTGGTGCAAGGTAATCACTGCTGAAGATGACTGTGCACTGACTCACAATCCTGCTCTATTGTTACCATGCTCTGGGTTGTTTTGTAATTTAAGATCTGTGAGTAACTGCTGGGAGACCTCAGTTTTATGTTTAACACTTTGCACAGTACTTGTAGTAGCCGTAACTTTCTGGCTAGGCACATTAGCAAAGGTGATGCCAGGGAGACTAATGAAAGGCCAATCCCCTCCCCCCAGCTCCCACAATTGCCTTAGTGTTCCCCATGAAATACAATACAGTTGCTGTCTCCTGTGTCTCTGGAGTAGTCTAATAGGTAACATTAGTATGCGGTACCTGAATTCTGTGGAGTGTTGTGCCAGATGTAGCATCCGTAACTAAAGGAAAACTCCTACTGTTGGTCCTGCTGATGTGGAGGCCTTCAGGGTGTGCTGCTTCATTTGTATCAGTAAATCATGCCATGGCTTTCTGTAAAGATACTTCTTTGGCTCTATGTTGTCCCTCTTCATTTAGGATGAGTTGTTTTAAATTGTCCACCATTTTGACAGTTCTTAAGCTGTCTTCAATCCATAACTCTTCAGCGTGGTTATTTTGTTTCCTAGGTTTCACTCCTGGTTCAATGACAGTGATGTTATTTTCAGATAAATCTGCTGCATCAAAAAATATTTCATTCTCCTGTATTGTCGAGGCTGGGGCAGAGACCGAGACCCCAGCCTCCTCCACTTCCATCCTCATCAGTTCACCAACCAAACTGGCCATTGTACAAGACAAATGACAGCACCCCTACCACACAGTAGGGGAAAGTTTATTCAATACAAAACTAAAATACATATACTCATATGAAAACATCATAACCAAAAAAACTACATTATAGTCAATCAAACAAATCATAATGAAAATATAGTATACAGCTCTTAATTCAGAGACTAATACAAAATCTGAAACAAATTAAAAAGGGCAAAGAGTAAAGAAATACATATATGGTATACCCAAAGACAGAGTCTCTCAGCCCTTAATACAAAAAAACTAACAAAAAATTCTGTTCTCCAATACGTATCGACTTCATGACAATATGTATCCAATGCCTATGTTATACGGGTGTCAGAATCAGTTACCCAAGGTATATTATGACATTTAATCAGCCAAAGTTGGTTTTGTAAAGAAGTTTTTTCCCTCGTACAATTTTGTGCCAAATCTTTATTAATATTTCCTAAAATCTCCAGATAAGTAGTATATTTTTGTTGTAATGTAAAGCAGCAACATGCATTCCAAATATGTCATTTACAGACCATAAGAACCACTTCTATAGTTTCTTTATCCCATTTCTTCCATGGTCCTGAGAAGGCCCCATACATCAGAATTTTATAGGACATCAGGGCAAAGGTAGAAGTTGACCAGGCTCTAGCAAGAAAGGCCCAAAATTCATTAATAGAAGAACAGTGAAAGAACAAGTGCTCAAACGTTTCTACCTGGTTAGTACATTCAGATCTACTGCACAATCTTGCACTTGCCTGCTTATGTTTCTGGTTGCCCTTAACGTTAATTTTCCCATGACAACTAAGCCAATGTAAGTCCCACATACGGGGGGGAAGGGGTCCTAGGGTTTCTAAGTAGTTCTATCAGATTTTGTCTTCTCTCTTCTGGGCAATGTTCAAATACAATTGGGACTGTACATATTGTATTTAAAAGGTCAGTATACAAGACTCTTATCTGAAGAGAGATAATCATATTAGTAGTGGCATTCCACTGTCTTAATCTCATAAATATTTATTTCCAGTACATTGGAACATCCAATTGATGTCGTACAATTCTAAGTGCCTTATTATCCCATAACTGAAACTACACCTTAATATTATTATATACCCAGGGTTCCCACCCTTTCTCTGTATGGACTAGAAGAGGTCATAAATTAGCCATAAAAAATATACAGTTTAAAAAAGAATTAAGGAGGAACCATCTGCAAGCCCCCTTTCGAAAGGGAAGATACAATGTATTTCTTTTTATGGAGTTAAAATGGCTGCCCCAGAATGCTTGAAAAAAAACCCACTTAATTAACATGTCTCTAAACATTTTTTTTGGGGGGAACATAACTAATAAATAAAAAAAAATGGTATCAAATAAGTTTTAGTTAAATAAACTCTTTTTTCTTCCCCATTTTCCACTTGTTCCAAGTGGAAACCTTTCGTTGTGCTACCCCAGGTTTTTCCTCCCAGTTAAGCACATCTGAACGTGCTGTTCTGAATTTAACTCCTAGAATTTTTATTGGTTCTGATATAATCTTTACACCTCCTACACTGTCTGAGGCTAATGGGTCATCCTGTAACACCTTACCCGCACATTTTTGTATGTTTAAAGCTGCACCAGCAACTGTCCTAAATTCAGAGTATATTCTCAGGGCTTCCACCACTGAGGCTTCATCTTTCAATAACAAGCACATATCATCTGCATATGCTATGGTATTCAGAACAGTCAAACCCGAAGTATCCATAATTGGTGTGAGCAGTCGTGAAGCATTAATCATTCTTAACCGAGGATCTAAAATGAAGATATACAATACCTGACTTAGGGGGGCATCCCTGTTGTACACCTCTTTCAATACTTATTAAAGGTCCCCTCCACCCATTAACCAATTGAACTATTGTTGCTGTATGATACAACACTTTAATTCACTATATACATTTATGAAATGGCTGGTAACAATCTAGCATTGTGATTGGGCTGCGCTATGCCAGGTGGGCACTTATCTTTCCATTCTGCCAGTGTTCCAAATTAGAATGTTAAAAAAATAAAAGCTGTCATCTTATTTTCACTTGCAAACCCACCCGATCACTGTAGTGCTGCCAGACCACAATTACTGCCACAATCTCTTCCCATTGCGTTCAACCATCCGCTTGCTCGCTCCCACCCACCAAGATCTCTCCCCAGTTGCTGGCAATGGCAGCAAGCAGTGAGACAATTAAAAAAAAATTACTGCCCCGATGTCTTCCCATTGTGCTCAACTGTCCTCTTGCTCACTCCCACCCGCCGAGATCTCTTCCCTTTCTTGCCACTGGTCCGCTCTGTCAATCAGTCCTCCTCAAGCATAGGTGCCACCTACTTGGTACTAACTTATTGTACCTGTTACTGTTTTGATGGGGGGAACAGAACTGGAGCAGGAGGGGGCAATGCCATGACAAGTCAAAAAATCCACAAGTACGGCAGCCTGCCTAGGTCAAATATCCTCAACTCAAAAAAAAAAGCATACAGTAAACTGGCGGAGGAACTATTTTATATTAATTCTAGAAAAATATTTCATTTTTGTATTACTTATTAAAGTTATTTTTACTTTCACATCCATCTATAATTTAGATGCCCATTTCATAAATGCAATAATCCACTCCAGGGTCTGTGTGTTACACACTTTAGCACACGGCTATGAGGCTAGATGCACTCAGCCAGTGGCCTCATGCCTCACTACGCCTCCTAGTCGTGTGTTAAAGTGTCTAACACACACTCTGTCGTGTCTTATTGCTTACTTATCAGGTATCTGGAACTTTTACAAAACCAACCATAAAAAGTCATGACTAACAGCATCAAATGCTTGTCTCTGGTCTAACGATTCCACCAGGCCCAAAAGATGGCCCATATTCCCCTTTTCTATTAATTCTTGAATGCATCATTCTTGTATAAAAGAGGCCCGTGCATCAGAAATAAGTGATTTTGCTACTCCCATCAGTCTTTTAGCCAGGATTTTAGTGAGAATCTTAAAATCTGTGTTTAACAGACTGCTTGGCCTCCAATTTTGTAAGGCCCTTTTATCCCCCTTTTTATGTATATAAATCAGAGACACCATGTTCATCTTTAAAGGAATATATTGACAATCCAGCATACAATTGTATACTTGAGTTAATTCCTCTCCCAATTCTGTACCCATAAATTTATAAAGTTTTGATGGTAAGCCATCTGGGCCTGGAGCCGTGATATTATTTAGGGAGTGAATGGCTTCCATAACTTCAAAATGTTGTATGGATCGTTCTAATTGTGTATTTATTCTCTGCCTCTGAGGATGCTGGGAAGTTAATAGAAGGTCAAACATTCTCAGCCCTACAGCATCGACTTCAAGTGGGCCATATTTCATTCTGGAATATTCAGTAACCATTTCCATAATGTCAGTATTAGTAGTTTTTAAATCATTCTGTCGGTTATATAATGCAGTGATTTCTTTTTTACTTACTCTAAATTGACAGGCTTCATATGGACAGATTATTTCAGAGATTCCAGCTATGCCAAACTGTTGTTGGTGCTTAAGTGTTTGGGCTTTTTCCATATGAAATACCTGTAACTGTTTTTTAAGCACTTGAATTTGTGCCATATAATTATGCTTGGTACTTATAGATAATTACATAAGCCTTTGCAGTTGGGTTCTACATTGTACATATCCATTATAGTTATCCATACATGAAGATCCACTGTGTTGTTTTAAAAATTTAGCAAGATCCTGTTTAAAATCCACCCACAACTGTATAATATTATCATATCGAATGAACACTGATGTTTTCGCTTCCAGAAATTCTTTCTGTAGGGACACAAACCCCCTCATTTTGTAACAAGGTGGTATTAATTTTCCAGATACCAGGGCCTTTTTGTATAGAATGTTTACTCCCTCTAATGACCGTTAAGACATCATGATCTGAAAATTCTGCAATATTTACTACTGTTTCACTAATGGGTAAGTTTTGAGATAAAAAGAAGAAATCAATTTGGGTGGTCAGGTTTCCCTTATAAAATGTAGGGGTTTGTAAATTAGTGTGTGATTTATAGGTGTCTATTAAATGTACTGTTTTTTAATACTGATGTTAAGAAATTGGAGTCACAGAATAACTTTGAAGTTATGGAGGTGGAGGTCTTGTCTTTTAAAGAGAGACCACAATTAAAGACCCCTACAAAAATTGTAAACTGAGAAGTGTGAAGAAAAGGCTGAATCAGTTTCAGACGATCAACTCACAGGGTTTTAGTTTGCAGGGTGTAAATGTTTATCAGTCTACATAATGGGTTTTGAATTTTAACATCCAAAATTAGGACTCTGCCAGAGACCAAGTCAATTAATGTAATGATTTCTATGTCTGGAAAGTGGAACAGAATCCTTGCTTCAGAGCATGTTTCTAACCCAGTAATGCTCAAGATATTCCTAACTTTATGCAGTGAGACTGGAGGGGTGGACTGCCCAGAGAAATGGAACACATGCAAATGAGTAGAATTCTTTGCACATGAGCATCTTTCAAATACTGCCTCTACCAACTGTAGTGTTCTAACCTCTTAAAATTTTTTCTCACCTCCTGAAAGTCTGGTCGCTTGGAGTGGTCGTCTGACTCTTTTGCATGAAAGAAGATTCAAAACCTTAAAAAACTTAAGTATATTCTATTTCTTTATTGTCTCTACTGATTGTTAGTGTAAATCTTGTTTGTGGTATAAACAGAAATGAACTGGATTGTGTTAAGAGGTGGAGGAGGAGGGCAGTTTCATGGCAATGTTGTCTGCAATTATCACAGGTGCTATATCTGTAACAGGCTGTTCCTTTTCTTTTTCTGCCATGGAAACAGTTTCTGGTGCACTCTCAAAGTCTCCATCTTCGACATCTGTCTCCATGTTCTGGGGGGGGGGGGACACCACAAGGCACCTCCTGAACTTGAACAAAGGTGTTACTGTCCCTTCAATTCTTAGAAGGACCTGAGCTTTCCTCCAGTACTGTATTAGCCTGCACCTGAGCATCTTCTGGCCTTGGGTCATTTCTAGTGAAAATTTTCTTTTTTTTTGTGCTAATGTGATGTATAGGTGCTGTTCAGCTCCATCCACCAAATCTGGTTTACTATGTGCTGCCCACTGACAAGTCTGAAAGTTATGACCAATTACATCACATACGTTGCAGCTCTCCCTCTCAGTACAGTGTGCTCCAGAATGTCTGATTGCTCCATATGCAGCACATTTTTTACTGGTCACAGGCACTGCTAAGATGTGCCACCGAACCACATCTATAGCATGCCTTTGGTTGTCCTAGGTAGAAGAGAACTCCCCTATCCTTACCCAGAAAAAAACTATTTGGCAAGTGCATCACGCCTGTATCACTCATTTTCAGCATCACCCTAACTCGCCATCCACCAGTCCATAGCTGTTCTGAATCGGGGATTGCCTCGGGATCCGAAAGAATAGCGCATGTTGCTTTAAGCCAGTATGTTAAATCATTCATATTTACCCCTTCACTGTGAAACAATACTGTAACTGTTTTCTGTGTGCGCCTAGAAAAGGGGAGAACAGAGAAGGGAGTTCATAGAGGAGTATTTTTCAGTTTATGATATTTAATCCAGAAATGTTCAAGACCCTGCTGTGTTTTAAAACTTATATCAAATATAGTTTCCCCTGATATATGAATGAGGGCATGGATTTCATCAGCAAAGAACTTGAGGGAGTCCTTTAACAGTACTCTAGCAACATACAGTCGATCTGGAGCTTCTTGCATGCCTCCCATATACTTAATTCTAACTGCATTGTGCCTGTTTCAAGGTTGAAGAGGGGTTGATACACAAGGTGGGGTGGAAAGAATGAAAAGGGACTTGGCAAGGTTGGAGGAATGGTCAAATATATGGCAGCTCAGATTCAATGCAAAGAATTGCAAGGTAATGCATCTGGGAAACAAAAACCCTGGGGAAGAGTACACAATGGGGTGGGGGTGAGTTAGTAACAACAAAAAAAATCAAAAAAGACCTAGAAGTAATTATATCAGATGACCTAAAAGGTGGGCAAGCAATGTGAGAAGGCAGTAAGGAGGGCTGGGGGGGATACTGAGATGCATAGCGAGAGGCATCAACAGTAGAAAACAGGAAGCTGTTATCCCTGTGTACAGACAGTTAGTGAGACCCCATCTGGAGTACTGCGTGCAATTCTGGAGACCCTATCTCCGCAAAGACATAGACCGAGTGGAGGCTGTTCAGAGGAGGGCAACCAAAATGGTGCAGGGTCTGCACCAGAAGACATATGAAGAAAGACTAAAGCAGCTTAATATGTATACCCTTGAGGAAGGGGGGGACATGATAGAAACGTTCAAGTATCTCAAGGGAATTAACAAAGTACAAGTTGGTAGTATCTTTCAGAAGAAGAGATGTACAAGAACAAGGGGGCACAATTTGAAGATGGGGGGACGGCTCAGAGGTAATGTTAGAAAGTATTTTTTTCACAGAGAGGGTTGTGGATGCATGGAACAGCCTTCCTGAGGAGGTTGTGGAGTCAGGAACAGTGGGAGAATTCAAGAATGCATGGGACAGGCATAAGGCAATTCTAGTGGGGGGTTGAAGGAAGTAAGCTGTTGATTAACTAGAATCTGTAGCTTATTCATCAGGTAGGGAAACGGGCAGACTAGGTGGGCCAAGCGGTCCTTATCTGCCATCAGATTCTATGTTTCTATGTTTCTATGGGTTGTGAATAAAGATGCAGAGGGGCGTGCAGTATTTCTGGATGGTGCCACGGAATAAGTTTGCCTCTGCTTCTGTGTTATGCTAGGGGCTTTTTCTGGGGTTTGCCATCTCAGGTCAGTAATTATAAGGTCCATCGAGGCCCCAGGCCATAACAGGACCAGGTTCTGTGTCAGATTCAAATCAGGGGGAATTTCTAGAGACTGAGGATTTAAGACTTCAAAATTATCAATCTGCACAACATGTAATGCCCCTGGGATATGAACTGGTGATGCACCCGATATCCAGTGTCCCATAGTTGTTTTTTTTTTTCCCACCCTGCTGCCTATAAAGCTTTATCCACAGACCATACATATTTTTTTTTGTCAGTTCTGTTTGTGGCACTCCAGACCCCAGAATTCTCTCGGGCTACTCAGTGTTCCACTGCTTCTACTGCCCACCATGACCCCCGCCTCCTCAAGGGCATTACTTTCTCCTCAGTGAACCCTCTCCAGCCAGAGTCTGTGAGGAGATCGAAGGGGTGGAGTTGGAGAGCCAATGTAGGTCGTGTGGTGGCAGGCAATGAGAGCAGTCGCATATCTGTGCTGGAGGGTTTTTTCCCATGAGTTATGCCCCAGATGTGGGACATGCAATGCCACCTAGCCTGTGATATGGATGCTCCCACCCACGTCTGGAAGGCAGCTGCCCAACGTCTTCCCCCTGTATGCAAGCCCCTGTGCATTGCAGTGCCACCAGTCTCCACTGGAGGCTGCTGCTATGCCGTGCTGTCTCTGGATCCCTCCCAAGAAAGGTGAGCAGTCCTCTGAATGCTCGATCCTCTCTCTTCCCCCTGCTGTCTCCTGGTGGTCTGGACTTGTTCCCAAACCCAGGTCACCAGTGTGGCATGAGATGTGGCGTCCAGCACCTCAACCCTCAGCACCCACCGGGCTGGTTCAGACCATACATCTTGAGTAGTTACAGTTTGTACTGTGGGGCATCTTAGGCCGGATGGTATGTCCGTATTTGCCATTCCTGACATAAGTCCCAGAGCATATTCAGCATTTGGCGCAACAGAAGAACTGTGCAATGCACAAGTCCTTACTTCCTCTGCTGAAGCTGAGATGTTCATAGGATTCAGATTCCATAGCAACCGTAACTACATCTTCATTTGCTGTATCATTGTGCGGCATTCCACTTGCTGCTATTTGCGCAAGCAAGGCAGTTCATTTTGTCAAGTGTCTAGTGTCCTCTTCCTCCAGTAAATCTTTCAAGGTAGGGCTTGTGATTTGTACATCCAAGAGTTTTACATCCTTGCTGAGATGGGGAAAATCTTAATTTTAAATTCCTTCATTATCTGATGGGTTATTTGCTGGATCATATATTTTTTGTTCATTCCAAGTAGATGGTACCGGATCCACATCCACATGTTCTGCAGAGGTCTCTAACAGGGCTAAGATAGGAAAGGAGACCTGCTCCCCTAACTTCACAATATCTAACCTTTCTCCTTCAAGTGCCAGGATGTCAGAGGTTACCCTACAGGTGAGTAGGGGAATGTTTTATTCAAAACTTAAATCAAAATACACAAAATTGTATTACTAAATACAAAATCGTAATAAAAAATCAAAAACAGAAATGAGTATTACTTCATACAGTAACTATAAACCTATGTGAATCTTAGTCATACTAACCTCCTTCCCCTCTCCACTAAGATAATTGGGGAATATTTCATTTAAAAACTCAAACTATCTTATTTATAATACTAAAACATTGTATTACATTCATACCAAAAAAAAGGATCAGAAATATTGCAATAAAAAAATATTCCCCATACTTGAAATAATAAACAGAAAGGATTCATGTATATACAATACTCCCTATCCTTCCCCACTAAAAGAGTAGGGAATTCATGTTTCAACAGTATGAAAACCAAAAATGAAATACACCTATTTTGTTATCCCAAGGACAAAATTATACATGGTATTTTAATATTTCACCATATATTTCAGTTACAGTTTTAATATTACACAAGGAATTCTCAGGAAACCCCTCTCCCTTCCCAATTCTTTATCCCTTCTGTTTTTAAACCAAATCACCCAAACCCATTTCTATGCTTACTTACATGAATCTTAAAATAACAGATCATTTATATACAAACTGTAGTGATCATCTCTTGTGAACTTTAATAAGTGCTAAATTCAGAACACAGCTTTGATATGAGAAAAAAAGTTAACAAAAATACCCATATGCTGTTCTTTTATGTATGTCTTAAGATACAGATAGAAACAGCTGATATGATGATAACATCCCATTAGTGTTACAGTATGAATGCTAAAGTGATATCCTAATAAAAAAATGAAAGAGAGCGAAAAAGCTACTATACATGCTCCCTATCTCCTCTATAACTTGATACTTATCTTGTGTCTAACCAATGTAATAATTCCCATCACATATTTTTAATTTTTTTATTTATTTTGCTTTATGGCCAAGCTGGACCATCAGGATTGGACCCTGGTCATGGACCCCCAAGCCTCAGCCCCAAGCCTCTGAATTTTTGCCAGCACTCCCCAGTCACCCCTGGCTTGTTCCCCAGATGGTGGGGTTGCAGCTCCATCCCCACTACCAGGACCACACTACTAATATCTGGTCAGGGGGCTGGCCTCAGAGGCTGATTGAGGCTGGGAGCAGGGCGTCATAGAGATGGCCAGTTCAGTGATTTTTTTTCCCCCATTAGCAGGGATGGGGATGTGCAATGATGCCAGCATCTGCCACACCCCTTGCGCATGATGGTGCCAGGCACATGGAATCTCCCGGCCTCCACCAGGAGTCCTCAGTGTGCTGGCACACAACCCAACCTCCCCCAGAGAAAGAGAGCAGTCCATAGGACACTCAATCCTTCTCCGCCCGGCTGGCCCTCTGGGTCTCCAGGTCCATTCCCAAAACTGGGTCGTCAGCGTCACAGACTGAAATCTAACCGCTGTGCTGGCTGGCCAGCCACCCATCGCTTATTATAAAGAGCAGCAGGCAAATTAGTTTCATCTTCTCTTTTTAAAGATAAAACAGCTTCTCTGTTTGATCAAAATAACTGTTCTGGAGTGACAAAATATTGCAGTAAACACCATTGAACATGGCTTTGCCAAATATAACATTTAAGGAAACCTAAAATTTCATGGATAACGGCAACATCATATTGTTTCCACAGTTCTGGTAAGATACCTAATAGTAATACCCCTGAATTAATTCCAACAATTGGTGAGGTAGCCCAGATCCGTGCAAGGAAAGCCCAGAATTGTCTTATATAGGGACAAAAAAAGAATACATGCTCCTTAGTTTCAACTGGTTCTGTGCATATGCTTGTTCTTGGACATGCCCTATCTTCCCTACTACAGTATTATGCTTTGAGTTACCTTTTATGTTTAATTTACGATGCACAGGGGTAATGCCAAACTTCACCCAACAACTAACACACCAAAATCTGGCCAATGGAAAATCATGTACACAAATGCTCACAGCCTGGGAAATAAGATCCCAGACCTGCAGGCAATAATGTCAGAGGCTAAACTGGACATAGTAGCAATTAGTGAGACGTGGTTTACCAGTAACCACACTTGGGAGACTTCAGTACCTGGCTATGTATTGTCTCAGAAGAGACCGAGGTGCAAAAGGGGGGAGGGTGGCCTGTATGTTAATGAAAATATCAAAGCTACAGAAATTCAGAATACACATAAGGAGCCAGAAGAACTGTGGGTCACCCTGGAAACAGGAAATGGGACAGCCATAAGAACTGGGGTTGTCTACAGGCCCCCAGACCAGAGGGAGGACATAGACACATTACTGTTAGAAGATATACAAAACATGACAGCTAAAGGGGAGGTTCTGATAATGGGAGACTTCAACATGCCAGATACAGATTGGTCAATACCAGCAGGAACATCTGCCAGAACTAGACTCATAGTGGATTCCCTGCAGGGGGAGGGCCTCAAACAACTGGTACAGCAACCCACAAGAGACAAGGCTATCCTAGATCTAGTACTGACTAACAAAGAAGGGATCACAGATCTCCAGGTAGAAGGTCACCTGGGAGCCAGTGACCATCACATGGTATGGTTCAATTTGGCTACTACATCTAAATCATCCCATTCCAAAGCAAAAATATGGGACTTCAGAGGAGCTGACTTTGATAAGATGGCCAACAGAGTTAAGCTAGCCTGGCAAAAGAAACACAGGTGAGGAGGTACAGGCAAAGTGGGCAAGCATTAAGGATACAATACTTGAAGCAACATCCCATTGTGTTAGACAGAAAAGGAAGTGCAAAAGAAGAAGGAAACCACTTTGGTTCTCAAATACAGTAGCAGAAAAGGTCAGAGCCAAAAGGCTTGCCTTCAGAAAATATAAGGAACACAGCGGGATGAAGATAGGGAGGCATACCAAACTGCCCTAAGGGGAAGCAGGTAAGGCAGTAAGGCAGGCAAAGTCCCAAACTGAGGAAACACTAGCACGAACAGTAAAAGAAGGTGACAAGACTTTCTATAGATACATTAGTGAAAGGAGAAAGTCCAGAGGGGGTATTGCTAAGCTTAATGGAGAAAAGGGAGCATGTGAGGAGGAGGACCCTGTAAAGGCATCTATCCTAAATAGATACTTTTGCTCAGTATTTACTGAAGAGAAGGTAGGGCAGGCCCACAGCTCAAGCATCATGGACACAGGGGGAGGAGGTGAGCACTACTCCCTTCACAAAAGAAAGGGTCCTACAAGAGCTTGCTAAGCTCAGGGTGGATAAGGCAATGGGACCTGATGGCATACATCCCAGGGTACTTAAGGAGCTAAGGAGGAACTAGCAGAGCCATTAGCAGAATTGTTTAGTGAGTCTCTGAGCACAGGAGAGGTCCCAGAAGACTGGAGAAGGGCTCATGTGATCCCACTCCACAAGAGTGGTAGCAGGAGGAGGCGGGGAACTACAGACCGGTCAGTCTTACCTCAGTAGTGGGCAAGATTGGGCACTCCTTAAGGAAAGGATAGTGCAACACCTGGAATCCATAGGGCACAGGATCCAAGACAGCATGGGTTTACAAAGGAAGGTCCTGTCAAACTAATCTCATAGATTTCTTTGACTGGGTAACCAGAGTGGTGGACCAAGGGGAGCAGTTGATGTCGCCTACCTTGACTTCAGCAAAGCTTTGACACTGTTCCACATAGAAGATTGATAAATAAGCTAGGTAGGCTCGGGGTGGGTCAGAAGTTGGTCAACTGGGTGGCAAACTGGTTGACTGGCAGAAAACAGAGAGTGGTGGTAAATGGTATACAGTCAGAAGAGATGCAAGTCACAAGTGGGGTACCTCAGGGATCAGTCCTGGGGCCAGTCCTATTCAACATCTTCATTAGTGACCTCGCAGATGGACTAGAGGGAAGGCTTGTCTGTTTGCAGATGACACCAAGATCTGCAACAGAGTAGATGATCCAGATGGGGTGGGCAGAATGAGAAGAGATCTGGATAAACTAGCAGAATGGTCAGAAGAGTGGCAACTGGGATTTAATGCAAAGAAGTGCAAAATCATGCACATAGGGAAGAGAAACCCGAAGCCACTTATGGGCTGGAGGGAGTTGCTAGCAGTCACAAAGGAAGAAAGAGACTTGGGCATCATCATCACTGATGACCTAAAATCATCCAAGCAGACCTCTAAAGCAGTAGGTAAGGCTAGGGGTGTTAGGGTGTATTAGTAGGTATCACAAGTCGTAAGAGGAGGTAATAATCCTCTGTACAAGACATTGGTTAAGCCCCATCTGAGGTACTGCGTGCAGTATTGGAGGCCACACCTTCACAAGGACATTAACCAAATTGAGGCAGTCCAGAGAAGGCAACAAAATGGTGCAGGGACTGCATCAGAAGACATATGAGGACAGATTAACGGAGCTCAATATGTATACCCTTGAGCAAAGGAGGAGAGAGGTGATATGATCGAGACATTTAAACACCTTAAGGGCATAAACAAGGTGAAGAGTCTAACATGTTTAAATATAAGAAAATAGCAGGACAAGAGGACACAGCATGAGATTAGAGGGAGGCCATTAAGGGGAATATGAGGAAATTCTTTTTCACAGAAAGGGTGGTGGATGCATGGAATGGCTTACCACAAGAAGTGGTGGCTATGAATACAGTGCAGGGCTTCAAACAGGCATGGGATAGGCATAAGGGAGCAATACAAATGACTATGAATAGATAGGTCACTGACAGAGCAAAGGCCGATGGCACATTTATGAGGTAGAAAAAGAAATGGGCAGACTGGATGGGCCTTGCAGTCCTTATCTGCCGTCAACTTCTATGTTTCTATGTTACCATGAATGCTAAGCCATGTTACACCCCACATAAAAGGAGGCATCCTAGAAGACATTAATATTGCTTTAATGTGTAGAATGTCTTTCTGAGGTCTATAGTAAACTTCAGGTAGTTGCAGAAAATATTGTTGAATTGCAAGATAAAATTCCTTTCTAGATTTATGAGGCACCATAGATTTGGTGATTTGCCATTGTTTAAGTTTACCAAAACAAGTGTAGTAGGAGAGGGGTAGGCCTTGAATATGTATTTGTCTAGCAATGGCCTTGTCCCAACCCAAATCAGTAAGCCATGGGGAGAATACATCTTCCACCCAGGGTGTCCAAACCTGTTCTATATTTACAACTAAAGGCTGAATATTTACATATAAAAATATTGAAAATGAACACAATGGGATTCACCATATTCGATTCACCACGGTCCTGTTTTAAATACAAGATGCCTCTTTTTTTTGGATTCAAATGGTTACGCCTTAATGCTTGAAAGAACACACTTAAAAGAGCACTCCCCAAATGTTGGGGCAGTAAATAAATTGCTGCTGTGTGTAAAAAAAAACTAATAAATATCTCTTAATCCTATAGGTCCACTTAGCTTTTGCCATCCCCCATTTGTTCCAATTTCCTATGCTCACTTTTGCCTCTCTAATAAGACATTCCAGTTGTAGTCATCTTCCTTCTCTACCCCAAAATACACTCTTAAAAGTTTAACCCCTGTGGAAACCACTGGAATTCCCATCACTTTTTCATATGAAGAAATTTTATTACCAAGAAAAAGGCACTTACTTTTATTAAGATTTATCTGAGCTCCCATACCTTCCATAAAAGCTATTGTCAATACCTCAGTAGCTTAACTGGATGGAAGATCTGCTAAAAAGGACACAAAGATCATAAAAGTAAGTGATAGTTTTAAGTTCTGACACTTCATTATGTATTGTGATGCCACTAATAGCATTCATCCTGTTTAACCGTACCAAAAAATGATCTAATGTAAGAATATAATGAAGCGGACTGAGAGGGCATCCCTGACGCACACCTCTGGTGTGTCTTATATTTCCCAGTCCAACCATTTACAAAAGGTGCCACTGCAGCAGTATCATAATATCCCTTCAACAAGGAGATGAAACCCACAGGAAATCCATAATGCTCCAAACATTTCCAGAGATAAGAATGGGAAACTATCAAATGCCTTTAGTTGATCAATATTAGGCAAAAATCTGGTGATTTCTCCTGTATTACTCCTATCAAAAATCTCTCATAGCAAAATTAATGCATCCGTAATCATCCTACCAGGCACTGAACAAAATTGTGAAGCATGTACAATACGCGTCAGAACCATGGAGAGTCTATTACTCAATATTTTTGTCAAAATCTTACAATCTGAATTGAGAAGTGTAATCGGTCTCCAGTTTTGAAGGTCTTCTCTGTCACCAGATTTATACAAAAAAATAACCAAACCTTGATTAAAACTAGTGGAATATATACCTGTGTCTAAACAGGCTGTATACAATTGTTTTAATTCTAGTCCTAAAGTGTTAAATAATAAAGAATACAATTCATTTGGCAAACCATCCTTTCCTGGAGCTTTACCCCGAGGCAAAGCCTTGATGACTGTTTCTTGTTCCTGTAATGTAATAGGCCGTATTAATGTTGGTAGCATATATGGAGGAACAGTTTGCAATTCACACAAAGACAACCAGGATTCTATTTTTCTTTCCGTTATTGATGGATCTGCTCTAAACAATTGCTGAAAATGTTTATCCAATTTTGCAAGAATTTGTGTTTGGGAGCCCACAAAGTTTCCTGAAGATGTCAACACCTGTCTCATGTCCTTGTGTTTACATCTGCTAGCACAATTCTCAAAAGGATTTATCACCTCCTGGGTCCCATTTGTGCCAAACCTTTGTGCTGTCTCCAAAGTCTTCCATTTATTGTATTGCATCTGGGACAGCTTGGCCTTCAAATTTTGTACTTCTAGCATATCAACCTGTACAGAAGTTTTTGTCTTAATTTTGTATAAGAATCTTGTTTAGCTTTACCCAGCATTCTTCCAATTTGTTGAAAATATTGTTTTATATCTTGTTTTGCATCTTTCCACCAACTCTGAATTGAGTCATATAAGAAACATTCTGAGCTTCTGACCAACAGCAGTGAAAGAAAACCCTCTCTAAAATCTGGAATTTCTAGTAGAGAGAGAGAGAGAGAGAGAGAGAGAGAGAGAGAGAGATCTAATTTCCGGTATCCAGGGCCTTTAGAAATAGCCAGGAAATTTGAAAATGTGACATTTAAAAGAACATGATCAGATGTTGACACCGGTATAACCCCTTGAGATCTGTACTGTAAATTTGGGGAAACAAACCAATAATCTATACGGGATCTATGAGAACCTGAGAAATATGTGTATGCTACCTCAGGTCCCTTGGAAAAGAAAATATCTATTAATCCAGTAATTTGCAAAATTTCATTCAAAAAATGTAAGACACAATATAATTTGTTGCTTTCAGCTCCTCTGTCATGTACCACCCTATTGATGTTAAAGTTTCCACCAAAAAGAATGTTCCATCTCGTAATCAGGAATGATTGGATTTTAGCCAATAATTCTATTCTGTCAGTTTTTACTTGTGAGCCATACATATTTATAAGCCTAAAATCAGAGTTATGCACTGTAACATCCATTAAAAGACTCCTACCCGCTTCTATCTCAATTATATGTGTTACCACAATCTCTGAATTAAGAAAACAAATGCCCTCTCAAAAGCATAACACTCCCCCCCCGACCAATAGCAAGGGCCCCATGGCCATGCTTGAGAGGCAATATTGAATTTGTCAGCTGTATACAATCTGGTATCTTGAAATAATACTATATCACAATTTAACATGGAAAACATCTCAAAGGTAGAAGTCATGATCATGTGTTAGTCTGTTTTTTCCTAGCACTTTCCCGTAAACCAGTCCTTAGCCCATTCTTTTTATATATTTTTTTGCTTTCTTCGTGCCATCATAAGGTTTCCCTTGATCAATGTCAGAGGCTGGATCTCTCTGGGATGAAGACCGGGAAGCGATATCTGAATCCTAGTCTATCATCCCTTCTTCCACCTGTAAAATCTCATATGAATTGGATACAGTGATACTAGAAGTGGTTCCCAGCAATAGCACTTCCATAATCCCTGGACGGTCTATTGGACGTTGAGGTTTAGCACTAAGGGGACCCTGGGATGGGGGGGTGGAGCCATATCTCCTTTATCCATGGGAATAACCTTAGCAGGGATCCCACTACTTTCCAGTTCTGTGTCTTTCATTACCTGTTGTAACTCACTAGGAATAACCAGTGGAACCTATTCCCTGCTTGTTTCCTCAGGTACATGAGTAGAGTCCTGCCCAGGAGAAGGCTGAGGGTCCCTAGGAGGCCTTGGGTTAGGTGGGTACCTGCCAGACCTGTCTGTATTGATACAGTAATCTTGAACAGTAAAATCAGCTTCATCTGTACTGTGAGAGGCTAAAGGACATTCCATAAAGGTGAGTCCCAGTTTGTCACAAAATTTACAGGTTGGGGCATTGTCACAGTCAGTGCTGGTATGGCCCAGCTCTCCACAACGAAAGTACATTATTTTGTCACAAGTTGTACTAATATGTCGAACTGAACCACATTTGTGACACTTTCTAGGTTGTCCCAGGTAAAAGATAAACCCCTTATCTTTCCCAATTAAAAAACAGTTTTGAAGATGTTGAAAATCATTGTCTATGGAAAACAACTTCACTTTGATGCACCGCCACCCATTCCAAAAACCCTCAGCATCTAATATACGTTCTGGGGTACCTTGAACATCACACCTTTTATCCAACCAGAATAAAATATCAGTAATGTTGACCCCTTCATTTCTGAACAAAACTGTCACAATGCAAAATGATTTTTTAGTTAGGGGAATGACCTGAAAAGGGATCCATAGTGGCTTTGTTTTTAACAGTGAGTATTTTGTCCAAAAATGCTCAGAATATTCTGGGTTCTGAAACTGATATCAAACGTCTGTTCCCCTGGTGCATGAATTAAGGCATACACCTCATTGGAGGAGAACCCTAAGGATTGTTTTATAAGAATCCTGCCCACAAAATATCTATCAGGCAACTCAGTCATTACCCCAGATATCTGAGACATATGGCATTCCTTCTTTTGGCCTGTTCAACAGGTTTATGGAAGAGGCCAGCATAAGTCTTTTTTTCTCTAGCGTTCTGAAATGTATTTTTTTGCCCTTCTTGTTGCCCAGTTTCTATCATCCCCGATATCGCCAAAACTGTAGGGCCCATATTTTCTATCATATCTGGCGAATCAATTGGATCCCCATCACCTGAATGTTTAAAGGAGAAAAAGAAGGCGTGCCTAAATTCAGGGACTCTCAAGACTCATGTCGTTGTTTTTGTAAAGTACCAGCTTGAGGATGCTTTTGTAGTACCGGATCCATCTCTTGGCCAACCTGTCTCGGGCTTCCAGTATACATGAGATCCACGGTCAAAGAACCATTGGGCTGCCTAATACATCCAGCATTACTTAGAGCATCATCCGCAGACTAACCCTCATCTTCCGGTGCCTGCTGCAAAATTTGCACACTGTTTCTTACACCAGAAGGAAGTGGTTGCTGTTCCTGTAAGTTATTAGGTACAGTAGTCCAAAAAACTTTTGAACTAGAAGTCTGCAGAGAAGAAGACATACCTGACATCCTTTTCTATTTCTTTTCTTCTAGTAATATGGCTGCTACTTGCTAATAAACCCATGTCACTTCTTGGATTTTATCCTCTGGTACTTTTTTAAGCTGCATTTCTGTGTCTTGAGCCACAAAAGTATTTGGCCCAATATTCTCCATCTGAACTCACTGCCAATCCTAGCTATCAGTGCTGACAATGCCCACAGTGGATTCTCCAACCAAACCACATCCTTGCAGCACAGACTCCAGACTGATCTCCACCACACACCTACAGGACAGCGCCCCTATGAAGCAGTAGGAGAATTTTGTTTTTATTACAAGTCATTAGACACCAACAAAAAGAAATACATCAGAAAATACAATAACAAATACATCAAGTAACTGGAAAATCAGAATCACTGATCCATAAAAGATTTCTCCAAACATTTTCCATGAACTGAACAGTGTGAACCTTCATTTCCAAAAAATAAATATCCCTCAATTCCCTAGTAATTTTGCACACAAGTTCATCTTACAATATTTATTTTTGTTGCAATGTAAACAAGCATCTAGTATTCCTGATGAACCGTTTAATGACAGAAAAAATAACATTTAATGTACCATGATGCCAGCATTTCCAGTTTGACCCATATACACCATAAATCAATTCATCACATGTAACCCCTTTCAGAATGGGCATTCCCCAGTGTGAGACCAAAAAAGTCCAAAAGGGTACAATATATGAGCAGGTAAAAAATAAATGCCTTGTTGTCTCATAAATGGCAATATAACCTGGGTGAGCACAGATCCACTCCTCCAGAGATTTATGTTTTTGATTAGCCTTAACATACAACTTTTCATGGCAGCACAGTCAGAACACATCTTTAAATTTCAGAGGAACTCTCCTATCAGAAATTAAGTGAGTGACAGACTTCTCATACGCCGATGGGCAAAAAGGAGAGGAGAGGTCATAGGTTCCGTAAAATGAGATTCCATAACCCGACCATATAATTGCTTTTTCATGAGGGGAAACAATCTCAGCATGTGTGATACCCCAATGATGTAATTTTATATAAACCTCCCTAAGATATGAAGGAGCACAAGACACAGTCTTAAAGGCTTTCTGGGTATTCGTCCGCCAACCCGGATACCAAGAAAGTTACTTTTGCTCCAACAAGGGAATCCATTGATGGCCATGCTGGCAGAATAATGGATGGATATTAAGCTGCAAAAAATGAATAAAAAAAAAAACAATATAGGATTCACCACATTAATGCCACCCTTCGCTATGGGCAAATATAGAATGTTCCTTTTAATAGGGTTTAATCTGCTACCCCAAATGGGCAGAAAAAATAAACTCAAAATCGTTGTTTCCCGCTCCTTAGGAGGAGGAAACACTGAACACACATATAAAAAATAGGGAGTAAATATGTTTTAACTAAATGCGCCCATTTTAATTTCCCCATAGAGACCTTATTCCATCTATCCAGCATGACTTTCCCTTGTTGTAGCTTAACATCCCAATTCCACAAATCCTGCCGATCACCCCAAAAGGAAACCCCTAAAATACTGATAGGTGGCTCAACAATCGTAATACCAGCTATATGGGCATGTAGACACATTGATGTACCTAATATAATACCCATGCTCTTCTCCCTATTCACCTGAACTCCAGAAGCCGAGCCATACAGAGAACAAAATTCAACAACTCAAGCAACAGCAAGCACATCCTCAAGAATCACACACAGATCATCAGCATATGCAATGGCTAGTGTAGGAAGTCTATAATTTGGCAACAACAATGGTGTAAAAAATCGAACATCATTTAATAACCTGAGCAAGGGATCAATTGTAAACACATAAAGGAGGGGGACTAAGGGGGCAACCCTGTCTGACCCCATGTTTCATGTATCAGTGGACCCAGATACCCATTCACCAAAGGTTGCATTATTGCCGTACAATACGCAGCCTTGATCCATGAGATAAAAGGGGGAGACAACCCATATCATTCCAAAACATCCCATAAAAAAACATGGAAGATGGAACCAAAGGCCTTTCTTTGATCCAGTGTTAAAACATAGCCTGCCATGTTAAACAGGCTGCCCGAAGCAGCAATAAATGGTCCGTAATAGATCTACTAGGGATACCACAAGTCTGTGCAGAGAAAATGACATGAATAGCTACTTTTAACAATCTATTATGAAGAACCTTCATCAAAATTTTAAAGTCCACATTGAGCAGACATATTGGCTGCCAATTATTCAACTCCCTTCTATCCCCTTTCTTAAAAATATAAGTCACAATACCCATAGTCACATCAAGAGGAAAGTTATCAGTATGCAAAATAAAATTATAAACAGCAGTCAATTTCTGTGCAGTCATGGGGCACAATACCTGAGAAATTTCAGCCAGGATACCATCCTTCCCCAGTGTCTTCCCTTTCTTTAAAGTGAGAATCAAAGAGGTGACCTCCTTTACTGACAAAGCTTGAGTGATATCTTGCAAAATACCAATGGGGCATTCTGGAATGGCTTTCATTCCTAGAAGCTTCAAAAATGAGACAGCATCACCCTGAAATTCCTGAAGCTGACATCACAAATAAGAAGAAACCACATCCAGAATTGCCCTCTGTGTTGTTTGGACAACTTCATTCAAATCTAAAACCTCAGAAAAATGTTTTTTTCTGAATCCACTCAGCACAACTAAGAAATGGACAGACAAGTTCATCTTCCCTTGTGTACCAAAGGATTGCTGCATCAACAGGGAAGACACCTATTTAGTATGAAAATCCTTCATCTCCTGTTGTATATTTGTGATCTGAGCAGTAAAATCATGCCTAGTCATCTGCGCTAAACTCATGACATGTTGTAACTGTTGACGGAGAGTCTGATAGCAAACACGGTCCATATCCCTATTCTGCTTACCCAAAGACAATAAAAGAGACTGCAAATCAGCATTCAAACTATTCCACCATAGGAAATCATCATCAAAAAGGTCGAACAATGTCTTCTTACCACCTACAATGCAATATCTGTTGTTGAATACTATCAGAGTGTAAGAGCAGGGTATTAAACTTCCAAAGCCCAGGCCCCAAATGTTTATCAGGTTTACCTATCACCAGCAGCAATTCCTTATGATCCGAATATTCAACAGCCTCCATCAACACCTTCTGAATAGTAATATGATTACTAATAAAAAAGAAATCAATCATAGTAGCAAATCGCCCATGTTGAAAAGTGGGGCACCCCTTACCATGCAAAAATTTAGATGCATCCACCAATGCCGCTAACCGAGCCATAGAACCAAGGAAACGCATATCACTAAATATTTTAGTAGTCTGGGTAGTACTGCTTCTATCACTACTAGATAAATTGCAGTTAAAGTCACCCCCTAAAATTACAGACTGAGCCAAAAAGCGATAAGAACGTATAGCACTAAACGTCTCCACCTGATCCGCCTTAGACTGAGGGGCATACACATTAATCCAACAAAAATATTTTAAGTCATATTAAATATCAAGCACCAAAACCCATCCAGGTTCCAACTCCAAAACTTTCAATACCTGAATTGGAATTGTAAATAAAATAGCCACACCCGTACACCACTCGAGGCCTATTAACCAGTAGGAGGCCCCAGCATACCACTCTGTAGAAGCAAGCATCGTATTCCTAGTGGTATGCAAACTAGTATCCTGAAGAAAGGTAACATCCACAGGATTAGACTGAAAATGAGAAAATACAATCCACCTCTCACATGTATTCTGAATACTATTAACACTGATTGTGAAGAAAGTTAGACGTTGCATAACCTAAAAACAGGTAGACATCCCTCATTTTTTCTGAACATGCTTCCCAGGCATGTCAGATTTAACTTTTGGCACAGTACGCTGTCTTGTTTTCCCCATCATCTGAACCTCCTCCCCATTTCACTCAACTCAGAGTCAGACATTACTCCCAAGCTGCTATGAGTTTCAGAGAAAACAGCAGACTCCTGATCCTGTTGATCAGGTAAATCCTGCAAAGGCCCATATTTGTTGGAGAGAGGTATTTCAGAGATTCTTTGCACTTCAGACGCTGGCTGCTGCCAAGCCTGTCGGCATCTTGTCACTCGTTTCCCTGCCTCAGGAACAGACACAGGCGGGGGTGGGAGTGGAGGAGGCATCTCAGCAATCCCAGAGTCAGTTTTTCCAACTGCGGGAACTGACTCAGAAACTAGAGGGAGACTCGAATCAATAACCAAAACAGGATCCACAGAAGGCACATCCTGAACCTCCCCAATCCCAGCAATCTGACACGGGGGAAGGGAAGCAGCAGACACAGGAGGGGCCTCTAAAATATTCTCATGAGCATATCTAGCATGCTCCCTTTGGGCCACAGCTACCATCAGCCGCTGATCAGTCTCCAGATCCTGTCTGTCTATGAGCAGCATGTGTACAATCAGTATAATAATGACCACGAGTCCCACAAAGATTACATTGTGCATCAATGGTGCATTGTGTCCTGCCATGGCCTAACAAACCACATAATACACATTTAATCTGATCACGAGCATTACTAATATGACGTGGGGAACCACACTTATAACACGTTTTTGGTTGCCCAGGATAAAACAGGATGCCCCTATCACCCCCCCAGAAAGAAGGAATTAAGTAAATGTTGAAGTACACCATCCACAATCTTCAAAGAAACCCGGACCTTCCACCCTCCCGTCCAGATATTCTTGGTGTCAAAAATGGCCTCGGGATGCCCCAAAACAGTACATTTTTGTCTCAGCCAAAACAACAAGTCAGCAATACTAACTCTTTCATTATGGAAGAGAATAGTGATCATTTTTTGAGTAGGTTTAGATAGGGGAATGACCTCAAACAGAGCCCACGGGGGAAGCTTTCACCCTCTGGTACCTAGTCCAAAACTGTTCAAGGTCACTCTGCAGTTTGAAACTAAGATTGAAAGTACATCCCCCCGACACATGGATCAGGCATATAATTCAGCAGCATTAAACTTCAAGGACTCCTTCAATAACACTCATTCCACATATACCCTGTCTGGAAAATGTCCAAACCCCTTTGTACAACATGCAGACAGCATTATGTCTCCTGGCTGGAAATACACGCTGATGAAAAATGAAGCATAAGACTTGATTGTCTCTCCCCCCCGACCAACCATGTCAAGAAGTACCAGCAGTATGGTCATCAGTGTCACTGGGTGCACCATGCGAGGAAGAATCGTCAGGCCCAGGAGGAACAGTACCATCAGGAGGCACCTGTCGTGTCTCTATCAAAGGTTAAAGTGGAAAAGTTAAAGCTGGATTTTGAGTTAAATGTAATTCAGTCAGGAGTTGTAAATCAGGAACAGGGTTTACATAAGATACATTAGTGATGGGGTCATCCTGCAAAGCAGGAATGTCAGAGAGTGCAGAATTCAGTCTTACCCTGGGAATCTTCAGTGGAGAAAAGACAGAGGTCCACTGTTGTGTAGTTTGCAATTGCACCTAACCAGACACTTTCAACGAATTTGCCATGGACCACGGGCCAAGCGGTGCTGCCGAAACATCAGCCCAAGAAGGTTTGACAGAAGCTTTTTTAAAGACATGGTCCAGTGAGGATTTCACAGAGAAGGAGAACACGGTAAAGTTCTCCTAGTTCAAAGCAGCCATCCGAACAAACACAGGAGCAGTCATTGTCATAGCAGCCATCATTACAGGACCAGGCATATTTCGGGATGGTACCCGACAACTCCCACCATTAGCCACTGAAACACCATCAAGAACCACAGTATCTCCCAAATCAGGCACAGACATCACTAACTTCAGCACATTACACAAATCCTCTTTCTGTTGCCGGTAGCGCTCTTCTGTAGCATTTAATTCAATAAGCAATTTGTCCACCGTCTGAGTTCTGTCACCCAAAGCCAAATGTAGAGCCAGTAAAGAACCTTGTCATCTCAGGATCTCTGCTCCCTCAGCAATCTCGGGCACATTACCACTGGTAGCATCATAAAAAGTGTCTGATTCCATAAGCGGTGCCTGTGGAGGAGACCCCTGCTCCTCAACCAGCCGCACCTCCATCTCCATCACAGCTCAGAGAAGGAATGAGCCAACCATGCTCAAAGCAGCCCCCTACAGGCCAGTAGGAGAATTTCCCTGGTGTCCAAAATTTGGTGACAATTGTGAGTATGTGTAGCCCGAGAAGAGATGGCTGCCAAACTGGGCAGGCTGCTATAAGCTCTGTTCTGAGCTTTCAAAATTCTGTTAAATATTGTCTAAAAGACCCTTAAAAAGGGTCTATTTTGATTTTAAATTAGTGATTGTGTTAGGGATTTTTAGTGGCAGCCGGTGTTTTAGTGAGTTAAAGTTAGGAGCTAGTTTTCATTGTTTTCACAGAGTGCTGTAGTGTGGCGTCTATGTAGGTCCGTTTAATCAGGTCCCACATATTAGTGATTGTGTTAACTGAAATTTGGTTCCAATGTGGTGAAATGGGCATAAGAATACTGCTTACCATCCCAATGTTTCTTTCTTGATGCTGACTGGAAGTGTTGGTTCCCATGGAAAGTTGCAGTGGCATTATGGCCCATGACCTGAGCCTGTGACTTGGGAAACAGAGGAAAGCTACTGTACATTACAAACTGTGGCTGTGTAACAGGTGGTGGCTGGATTCCAGTGATTGTTTGGGAGCTCATGCTGGTGAGAGCAGTAATTGTGCTCTTCGACTGAAGTTGCATTTTGAAAGGTGATTCAGCATGCCAGGTCTTGGGTTGTGCAAGTGGAGTTTGTTGAGTGGCTCTAGGAAGCTGGTGGGAGAGGCAGACCTAGGGTGGGAGCAGAGACAATGAAGGAAATGTTGCTGTGTGCCTGGGTCAGGGTGAAAATGAGAGACCAGTTGAAGAACTAACAAACCTCTACAGAACTCTGACCCACTGGAGCTACTTAGATTATTATAACTTTCTGAAAGTACTGTGTTTGCAGGAATTTTGCCATCTTAGTGGCAGTAAATTGTCTCCTAATTTATACTGCTGGTTCATTATTCCAGGCTGAGAGCTGAGGGGGGCAGCATTCTATTTGAATTATTTTCACATGCCTTAGCTATTGACCCAGGACTTTATTTAATTTTGGATCTGGACAGTTGTGGGACTTGTTTTATTAGATGTTGAAGATTGCTTTTAACCACACTCTTACGTTGTTTTATTTAACTTTTGTGATTGCATTTTGTAAGCTTAGTGTTTTATAATTGTGTTTTCTTTTGTGGTTTTAGTGAATGAATGGTGATGTGTATGGGTGTGATTTTTTAATTGCTTGTGTGTATTGGTATCAAGCATTTTTCTTGGAGTTTTTCTGGCTGGATGTTTGAAAGTGGTGAGACACAAATTCCCCCTTTCAGACTTGACCTTAAGGGGTGAGTGAGTCCCCTTTTAGTCTACTCCTTTCTCAGCTGCTAGTGGAAGTTCTCTGAGATTAGTTGAATGTGTAGTTGGTGTGTTGTGGTGCTGAAATTTAAATACAGTAGTTTTTGTAAAATTGGAATGTGTGAATTTAAAATGTACCTAGGTACAAATTTTATTAGGTACTCTCCCAGCAGTCTGAGGCAGCTGTGTCCTTTTCAAGATAAACTGCCAGATTTGTAGGAAGAGGTTTTTAAACTGTGTAAACAGCTGGGTATATTAAAGAAAAGAATGAGAGGCAGCATTGGGGCAGCAAGGAGGAGGGGAAAAGAAGGTATCACAGGTTGACTGGTTTCCTCTGCTGTCTTGAGAGCCCCCTCTCTGTCTATATTCTGACTGTGGAGGGGGTGCGAGGTGGCCAACCCCTCCCTGCAAGGGTGATGCCGTTAAATGCTAGGTCAGTAGTTAATAAAACTGGTTTTGCGTGACCATGACCTGTTTGATTTAGGGAATGCTGATCTTATATTTTAATCATGGAGACCTGGTTGGACAATAATGTCAGCCCTATTTTATCAGGTCTGGTTCCTGCAGGGATACGAGGGGGTTATCTTGGGAACTGGGTACACAATGCATCAGGTTCCCCTAGGAGTTGTATGACTCATTGGAAGCAGTGGCCTTTAATTGCTTGGGGTCAAGAGCTATAAATCTATGTTGATTTATTGCCCACCAGGTGTGAAAGGTGATTTTCTTGAGGACTTATCTGAGTTGGTGTCTTCCCTGGTCTTGCAGTATCCTAGGCTTAATATTCTGGGTGACTGCAATGCCTGGGTGGAATCCTTCTCATCCATTTTTGTGGGAGATTTCCTTAATATAATGGAATCAATGAATTTCCACCAAAATGTAAGGACCCTCACTCATATGGCTGGCCACACTCTTGATTTGATTTTTACTACTGGCATGGGATTTTCTAAAATATCTGCTGAACCAGTTGTCTGGTCTGACCATTCTGTTCTGTGGTTCGAGATGATAAGTAAGATCATTAATATTCCCCCCTCTGGTGAGATGATACACTGTTGTAGCTTGAGGAGTACTGAGCCTGAAGCTTTTAGGGCTCATATGGACATTTCAGGGATTTTGGCCTCCTTCTCCAGGGGGTGCCATGCAGAGGCTGAGGCTTATAATTCCACCATCCTTGCTGTAGCTGACTCACTGGCACCAGTCTGCCTCTGCTCATATCCTGAAAGTTGCAGCTCTCCTTGGTATAATGATGAGCTGAGGGGACTAAAAAGATGTGGACAGAGGCTTGAGAGGAATTGGAGGAGATCTGGCCAGCTTTCTGACAAACTTGCTCTGATCTCTCATTATCAGAGATATCAGGAGGCAATGATCAGTGTGAGGAAACAAATCTATTCCTCCCTCATTGGAGCTGGGAAAAATAGACCTGCAGCTTTCTTCAGCTGGTGGATAAGATTCTTAATCCAAACTATCTTGACTGTCAGTCAGAGCCAAGTTCGGTGGAGAGATGCAAGCAGTTTTCTGATTTTAGCACAGCCAAGATTGTGGAGGTAAGGCACAATATCTCCTCTTGGATAGTGCTCAAGGAGCTGAGGTAACTGAATCTTGGGTGCTGTGGATGCAATTTCGGCTGACTGATTATATAGAAATCTGCTAAGTGCTGTCAGTGATGCTCCAGTCCACTTGCATCCTAGACCCTGACACTCCTAGTGCCTGTTTTTGTAGATATTGTGAATTCATCTTTGATTAAGGGAGTTTTCCTTGACTCCCTTATAGGGGTTACTGTGAAGCCCCTCCTTAAGAAGCCAAATTCAGATCTGCATGATCTTGCACATTACAGGCCAATGTCTAACCTTCCTTTTATAGGGAAGGTAATTGAGGAAAGTGGTGGCAATTTGCTTGACAGAACACCTGGAGAAATTTGAGGTCTACAAGCCTCTCCAATCAGGTTTCCACTCACATCACAGCATGAAGACTGCCTTGGTCTGGGTCATTAATGATCTGCTCCTGGTGAAGAATTGAGGACAGCTGTCTGTTTTGGTTCTCCTAGACCTGTCATCAGCATTTGTTAAAGTGGATCATAAAGAGTTAGCTGAGTGACTGAGGTGTTTCTGTGGATTGGCTGGTACAGTGTTATACTTGTTCAGATCTTTTCTGGAAAATCGTCTCCAGACTGTGGTGTTGGGTAACTGTCAATCTGCCTCCTCATCGGTCACGTGTGGCATCCTACAGGGCTCTATACTCTCCCAGTTGGTATTTGCAGTATATATACTTCTGCTAGGAGAAGTGATCGATAAGTATGGCTTGAGTTTTCACTACTATGCAGATGACACTCAGCTTTACCTTTGATTTTGACCTGGTCAGGGGGATCTGATGCATGTGGTTGAAAAGGTCATCATGGAGATCAAGTATTGAATGAGTGCGAACTGGTTCAAAACTGAATCCCAGCAAAACCGAGTTGCTTCTGGTAGGCTCAGAATGACTGGTGTCTGCCGTAAGAGAAAATCTTGTTCTCCCTGCTTGTGATGTGAACTACTGCAGATTGCAGGGAGATTCACAATCTAGGAGTAATATTTGACAGTCAATTGGATTTTACATCTCAAATTACTACTGTCATCAGAAGTGGTTTTTACCACTTGAAAAATGTGACTAGATTGCGTCCTTTCCTTGATCAAGGTGATCTGTGCACACTAGTACAAGCTTTCATGACCTCATGAATCAACTACTGCAATGCACTCTATTATGTCACCCCAGCTACTCAGTTACGCTGTCTACAGTTATTGCAAAATTCAGCTGCCAGATTGTTAACCAGTGTATCCAAATTCAATCACATTACTCCTTCTTAGAGGGAGCAGCTCTGGCTCCTGATTAGATGGTGTTCTGAATTTGAAGTTCTTTTGCTGGTTTATAAGGACATAAATGGACTGGTCCCCCTCTACATTTATAAATTATTGGCAACCCATCAGGAAGATTATTGGGATACCAGAGTTCTTCGCTCGGACACCCAGGAACTTCTGTTAGCCCCAGTATCAAGATTAAAGTTTGTTGGGGACTGAGCATTTTCTGTAACTGCACTCAGATTCTGGAATGTTGTCCTGAAAACCATCTGTTCTGCCCCATCAGTGGAAAATGTTTAATCTCGAAGACCTGGCTGTTTAGACGGGTCTTCTCAGGAGACTGATAAGCTCCATTAATCTCTGTGAAATATTCATATGTTTAATGTATGATTTGAACAGCAACTTACTGCCGCTGCAATGTATTATTTGTGATTTAAATTTATTTGTACTGTAAAGCAGTTTGAGCTCTGAAAAGGCACTATATGAATACAGTTCCTATCCTGTCCTATCTTCCTGGCTACAGTTTCCTTTCCAATCCCTATAAAACTGGTTCAAACAATTGTCCAAGGCTGTGGGTGTAGTTATTGATGAGTGGCATGGCTGCCATTGTACTGTACAGTCACTTTACTACCAGTTACTCTCATATTGCATGTGAAGCACTTTGGGATACAATGTGCGAGAAATGCTGTATCAGTCAAATTCTTCTTTTTCTTCTTCTTCTTCTTTTTCTTTTCTCGTATGTGAAATGGTTCTTCCTGATGTTTGCACTGAATCTTCTTTACTTCAGTGACATTGAGTGTCCCCATGTCCTTTCATCCTTGTGCATTTTGAATGACTGCACTTGGTCTGATGGTGTTATTTCTTTTAGATACTTGAATACTGTAATCATGTTACCCCTGAGTCTTCTCTTTTTCATGGAGAACATCGTGGTTCTGCCATTTGGCCCTTAAAGTCCATGGACTGGATTTTCAAAGGCACAAGAATGTCACACAGTGTTTACATAAAACAAACGATGCAAGGAGCAGGATCCATCAAAACTTGTGTCAGTTCCAGTTTTGTAATGGTGCTTGTGTCAAAAACAGGTCTACATGTGCCAGACTGGCTTGCACCATGCCTGTGTCAAACAAATGTCTGCCCCCATGTCGGAAGGAATGCCTGCATCACAGAAATGATGCACCATCCCCTTATGTGGGATTTTTAAAGAATTTAGGTCCTGCAATTGTGCCTAAGATGCATGCCTCTGTTAGACCAGCCAGAGCTGGTCTAACTGACTCTAGAGCATATAAAGAGGCCCACAGTAGGTAGACAGACCTGCCTGGTACAATGAATGGCATTCTGCTGTAAGAGTCCTGCACTGTAGACATTGTAATGCTTTCTCAAGTACTGTAGTATGTAAAATATTGCCTCCAGAAGCTATTCCACTCACTGTCATTTTTGACTCAGTTTGTGTCATTTTGGCTCCATGCATCATATTTTTGATGCAGCAGTCCTCTTGCATAATTTTGGGGGACTTTTCCACAGAGGATGTTTTTCTTCCAAAATAAGGCATACAGTATTTGGTGAGCCTGGATTTGATGCAAAGTGGTTGTTTGACACACCTTGCATCAGCCTAAGGGCCCTTTGAAAATCCCGTCCCCTTTTACGACATCTGATGCAAGGTACATGTTTGCACCTTGCATTGGTCTGGACCTTTGAAAATCTGTTCCAAGCCCAGATTTTCAAAGGCCAGAGAATGTCACATAGTGCTTGCTTAAAAAAAATGACACAAGGAGAATGATGCATTGAAACTTGCATCAGTTTTGAGTTTCTGACAGTGTTTGTGTCAAACGCAGGTCTTCATGTTCCAGACTGCCTTGTGCCATGCTTGCATCAAAACAATGCCTCCCCCATATCAGAAGGGATGCTTTTTGTCCCAGAAATGATACACCATCTCCTTATGTGGGATTTTCAAAGAATGTAGGTCCTGCCATTGTGCCTAAAATGCATGCCGCTGTTAGACCAGACAGAGCTGGACTAACTGACACTAGAGCATATACAGAGTCCCACTACAAGTGGGCAGACCAAAGTTTGATAATATGAATGGCATTCTACTGCAAGAGTCCTGAACTGTAGACATCATAATGCCTTCTCAAGTACTGTAGCATGTAAAATATTGTTTCCAGAGGCCATTTCATCTGCCGTATTTTTTGACTCAGCTTGTATCATTCTCACCCCATTGGGCAAATTGTTGATGCAGTGGATCCCCTGCATAATTTTGAGGGACTTTACCACAAAGAATGCGTTTCTTGCAAAATACAGCACATGGAATTTGATGCACTTGGTTTTGATGCAAGGTGAATGTTTGATGCATTTTGCAATGGTCTGAGAGCCCTTTCAAAATCCAGCCAATTGGGCTTGAGTTTCAGTGGGCCATTACAGTGACACAAACTGCGGCAAATGGCAGCTTGCACCAAAGTCTGCTGTGCCAGGGGATCCTGAATAAGATTTGGGTACAGGAGGGGTCCTGGCATAAAGCACTTCTAGGTTGCTACAACAGCTGTAGTGCATCAGACAGATGGTGTGTGGGAGGGGATTGAAGGAGGCTTCTGCCATTGACTGATCAGTGACACGGCCCATGGGCATATATACAGAAGAGGCACACATCGGGTGCAGAATCTCAGCACACATGTGTAGAGGCTGACATGACACCAGCCTCCAGGTATCCTGAGATACCCCAGTTCCCTGCTACACCAATGGCCACAGTGTAGTTTCCCCCACTTATCTCTCAGTGTCCAGCCCATCCTACAGGGCTCCTGGAGCTCCTGCAAAGTCCAGTGGTGAGGGCGATGGGGGAGATCTGGCCGCACTATAGCAGCAAGTGATGCACCAAACTCAGACTGTCAGACAGACATGACAGACATATACATTGCACTCTGCAGTACCGGAACAGGCAGGACCTTTGTAGGTGGCAATCTGGTACCCTGAGTGTTGGGCAGATCACATGTATGGATGCAGGACATGCCTTGGAGGGTCGCCTTGATGCACAGTCCCACATGTGGGATGCACACCCACCAGCAGCACCCCCCCCCCAAATGTCTGACACAGCCAGTTGGTAGGTATCCATGGCACAGGACGTTCTCACCCAGAGTGGCAGGGGCATACCCACATGTGACACACTAGTGTTAGGCAGCATGGAGTGCAGCATTTCAGAGGTCTGTCAGACATTGTAGCCACAGTTTGTGTTTGACAGAGTCATGCAGTATGGGAGTGATTCTGGGGTTAGGCATGGTACACATTGATATGTGCTGCTGTGGTACAGTAGGTGCTCCCTCCTGGTATTGTGGGCTACCATTGCCATGTTCTGGCTGCTTGTATCTCACCTCCATCCTGTACTGTGTGACAATACATGGCTGTGTCACAGCCTCTGTTGTGCTGGGTTAACGGGCACCATCTTGTAGTCCTGCCTAGTGTATGGCATGTCAGCTGCTGGCAACCCCACAGTGTTGATTCACCAGGACTGATGGCTGTCATGGATGCGGTGTGATCCAACAGGGTTTAGTATATGCAGGACTCTGCTGTTCAGAGCAGCATGAGTCAGCCATTGGCTATGGCCTCTTATGGTGTATGGGGCCATTAGACCAGCCACAGCTGGTCAAAACCCCAGCCTAATGCACAGTCATTGTGTGGCTAAATAAATCCCACAGTAAGGGATACTGCAGCACAGTGGTGTCGCAAGGCCCACCACTATCATGTTGAAGCCATGCATCCACTGCAAGGATGGCACAAGCCCCAGTGGCACAGGTGCCCTGTTTGGCTCAAGCTGTACTGGAAAATCAGGAATGATGCACAGTATGGCTTAGGGTGCTCCTTGTGTCATGTCTGTTTGACGCAAACACTGGGGAATGGATTTTCAAAGCCTGAGATGCATGCAAGGTGCTTGCACCAAACAAGTATGACACAACTGGCACCTTGCATCAAAAGATGTGACAGTCCTGATTCAGAAATGCAGTCTGTGTCTGAATCAAGATCAACTATGGCTAAGTGGTACTGCACCTCTCTTGTGACAAAACTGAGAGTACACCATTTCACAAAGGGCTTGCACCATGGCAGCCTTACAACACACCCCTTTTCTGGGATTCAGGAAGCCCCTCCATGGCCACAGCAAGGGGATTGAGATAGACCAGCAATGAGCTGGTCTAAGCCCCTTGCACCAGTGCAAGATGCTGTGGTGACTTGTTTTCAGGGGCCCTGACAGTTGTGTACAGGGGCAGCATGGGCACGGGGTACCACAGTGACAGCTGGGGAGGGGGTGGGTAGGAACATTACTGATGTTGCACCCAGAGGGGTGTCGATGATTTAACAATACTGTCCCATGTGGGCACAGCCCTGGGGCTGCTACCAAGGCTGTGTCCACTTTGGGCCATGGCATTGCATGTTTCTGTACCCCCATTGCCATTCCTTGTCAGTGACTGTATTGCTCAATAATCAGCACCCCCACCTGGTGCAACATCACTAATATGCTTGCTCATCCCCTCCCCAAGTGCCACTATGGCACACCATGCCCATGACATCCCCATACTCCACATGCCTTGCATGTGTTTTCCCCCACCCCTAATCATCCTGGCAACTTTACATTGCACTGGATGGGGGGCAGCTGGATCCCTGCAGCTTTGCCCGCAGGTGCAATGATTGTTTTGGCATATGCCTGTGAGTGCGGTAACTCCCAGATTTGTGATGCAGGGACCCAGTTCTTCCTAAATATGGCACAGGGTCCCTGATGCAGCCAGGGTGTGTCACAGTCCTAGATCACTGCAACTTGCCGTGATCTAGGGGCTCTTTGAAAATCTGGCCCCATGTGTCACTCCCAGCTCTTTGAAAATTGAGCCCATTGTCTCTATCTTGACCTACTTATGAAGTTTTGCTTAATGCATGCCCCAGTTTTGTTTACCTTGCTAGCTGCTGCCTCACACTGCTGTTTCCATTTAAAGTTGATACTAATTATTACTTCGCAGTCTTTCTCCTACTGGTTTTTGCTAATATCCATGCCATTCATGTAGTATTTTAAATGGTTGTTATTTTTTTCCCAGATGCATTGCCTTGCATTTTTTCAACACTGAAGTTCATCTGCCATTTTGCTGCCCACTTTCCAAGCCTGACCATATCATTCTGCATTTCATCTATTTCATTTCTTTTCATTTATTCTTTGGTAACCGGGTAAGGGCACTGGACCAATGGTTCCTTTTCAGGCCCGACTTGGACATAAAATAAGCAAAATACACAAGAAACAGTTCAAAAACAGTACAAAATCTATCTCTTGTTGTGATGCAACTTCTCATCCTATCTTGGTGTTATCAGCAAGCCTGGCACTCAATCTGGAGGTACTCACATCCAGGTCACTTGCAGCAATATTTATTCAGGAGACAGAAAGAGACCCAATACCCCATCTTGTCTATCCTCTTAATAAGAATATTTATGTTCTAGATTATGCATGTGAACTGGTAATCATGAGCAAGTCTCTTTTGCTTCAATTTCTTACAGATCTCCGGTAAATGATGCTACAGCAAAATATCAACCTTTTATGCCTCACACTTGCTAATTAATCTTTCCTCCCTTGCTGTGCTATGCAGAAGATGAAGACGTGCTCATGATCACCCCCATGGTAACTACATGGCTTAAAAGTATTTATTCTTTACTGCCTACCATTCCAGACAGTTTTGGTTTCATAATGTAACCCCTAGATGGCGCTATCCCAGGGGCTACTACCCCTGACTGATTTGCCACTAACAGGTTGAGGGGCCTGGATCCAATGGCGGGTGCCTCCACCCAGAGGTCAGGGTTTGCAATAGTTAAACTAACTTGGTCACAGCCCTCTGGGACACTGCAACCCCCCTTTCTTCCCACTAGTGGCCCACACAATATATCAGAATTACCTTCACAGTATACACTTACCCCCAGGTCTGGTTCCGCACTGGGACCTCCTGTGAAATGAGATACAGTGCAACAATCAAGTACAGTACTTTAACATAGACAAATACCTCAGGCAGTATAACTTTGCTGAAACAAGCAGCTCTGATTTATTTAGGGGATATAACAAGGACAGGGGAAATCGGGTTAATTAGCTTATCACTTTAATAATTATTTATGGCTCTGTGCACAGGCCTATCCCTTATCAGTTACTGTCCCTGGGTACCCAAGCCCTAGTGGCTAGTCCAAACCATGGCAGCTGGTAGGGGCCTTTCACACAGAGAAAGGAGGAATTAAACAGTTAGCAGTACAGTAATTCCATTTTGGATTTAATGTGGCAATTCAACAGGGAGCTATCTGAATTAGTACCTACGCCTCCAAATAAGATAGGGTCCTTCAATGTCAGCAGGGCTCACTTGAGGTACACAAACCTCTTCACACATCCATATAAAGAAAGCACTATACCAGGCAGGCTGCATCTGTATCCGATCACAATTACTGCACAATACCGGGAGAACACAAGCAGATTCAGTTCCTGACAGACCGAGTGTCAATTTTCAGCAATTTCTACAGTCTTCTACAGGGTGAGCCTGGTTTCTACTCTTCAGAGATCCTTTGATTCTTTTCACAGGACGGATTCAGTCCTAACAAGCTGTTACACAAGCTGCAGACGGAACTCTGGGCCTTACACACGTTTTTGACTAAAACTGCACACTGAAAAGCACAGGCTCCTTCCTTCTTCACTGCCAAAGCTCAACTGAAACTCCAACCGACAAAACCCGAGCACTTCCTTTGAGTTCCTCCCAGTTCTTGACTGGATTGGCGTCACCACAATAGACTGCTGCTGTTGGTCCAAAAAAGGTGCTGAAGTCTAAACTACATCTCCCAGAGTCACTGCTCATACAATCCTCTTGTGGCTGGCTCAGATTATGAGTCCAAGTTCTGATTCGTCAAGGCACCATTTTAGAGCTAGCTTACCCCACACTGATTGGTCCAGTTCAGCAGTTCAAAACTAGAATGGGGAACTAGCAGACACAGTTCTGACTGCAAGAAAGCAGGTTAGACAAACTGTAATTTCATTATTACTCTAAATAATTTCTGGCAAACAGTTACATCTTTCAGATAGGTTCCTTTGCACCCTAGTGACTGCAAAATGAAGTGAATTGGCAGCAGCTCGAGTGGTACTCAGAGAAGCACACAGTCCCCCCATACAAACTAATTATGTCTGCAAGCAGACAGCTCTTAAAGAGACAGTACCAGAGGCTCTAAAAACACTCACTGATAAATGGCTTAAATGCCAAACACCATTCAGGCTTGGAGCATTCAAGCAAGCTCCTGGAAGTCTTTTGGGAACCCCCATTTGCAGGGGGGTTACAATAAGGCTTGCAAAAGTTACTCAACGCTGGCTATTTTATTTCCAAATGTACTGTAGGTGCATTTACAGTGAGGCGTCTGTTAGCAAATCCATTCAAAATATTAACTATATGACTGCTGATGTTCCACATAAGAGATCTTCTACTTCACAATGGTGAAAACTGAAGGTATGAGACAGTCACAAAATAAAGAGGATAGTCATTTCCAAGGTTTGGTTCCTACCCGTTTAGCATAATCTTACTATAGATATTACCACTGAAGAAACCAGATTCTCCATGATAGCAGGAGAAAATAAAAGGCACAAGAAGTCAAACTCCTAAACATGTTGGGGAGAGGTTCCAGCAAATATATCTTGGTGAAGGAAACCACTAGAGTTAGCACAGCTCTAAAATTAAAATAGTCATCTTGAAACCTACTTGAAGGGCCAAGGAATGTTAGAGTCTGTACATTTCATTTCAGTTTTAGCTGGTGATTGTATTGGTTTGTGTTTGCCTGAGTGGCTGGAGGCCTACTGAGACTAATATTGTAATCAGGCTGCAATTAATTTAAAACAATAGCTTTGTACAGCCAATAGAATGACATGCAAAAAGTAAATTCCTCGCTGCCAAAAAATAATGGTGTTAGGAAAATAGGTTTTATAACTCTTTTCTAGTTTCAATAAATCATAGACTCCACCCACCCCCATTTGCTGGATGTCCTCTTATTTTGAAATCATGTTCATAACCAACAATGAAACATAAAAAAACTTGATACTTTTGAAAAGTTATGTGACTAAACATCTCAATGAATCCTATTGCCTTGCAAAGCTACATGTTAGCTGCCAATTCCGTATATGTTTTTCATTAACAGCTCATCAATGGACTATGACATATTTGGCACTCTCAACTTTGGGTAAAGAGAAGGTATAAGTACACATGTTTATGTAATACCATTAAGTCAGCAACCAGAAATGAAACACTGGACAAATTCAAGTGCATTGACATTGAAAAGAAACTGCAGCTAGCAATTTTATGTAGGCTGGCTGTATCAGTGAAGAAGTTTAACCTTTAGGCTAATGACAGAATTAGAATGTATTGGAATTCTGGAATGATATATTAATCTGAGGCAAATCAAAAGTTAATCAATGTAATTTAGAACACATTTTATCCAGTTTCACTTTAAATATTCGTGTCCTGATGCATATCCACTAACTGCTTGGGGGTTGAGGGTGTAATCACCCACCCCGCAAACAAAAAAAACTGAAATGGGTCTCTGTCTCTATAAGCAGCATGACTTGAAACTTTCTATTTTAATGGGCCTCCTCAGGTTCTACTGATTTGATGACAGGGTGGGGACACCCCCCACCATCTCATTCATTCTGCTGCAAAAACACCACCACCATTTTTAGTAACTGAGAGGTGGGAGCAGTGCAGAATGAATGGCACAGATGAATGCCATATAATAGTTGGACTGGTCTGTTCCCAGCTAGAGGTGGAGATAGAGTGAGTTTGGAGGGGCGTGGTTTTCTGAAAGGCATCTTTCATTGCCCCATATCCCTACAATATTACTCTTTCTCCACTTCTAGTTTGAAAAGGGATTTTGTGCTCTACCTAACTCCAGGTTTTTCCTCTAACAATTAACTATTTTGTATTAATTGCACATGGGCAATGCCATCTGTCTTCCAATTCCCTTCTCCTCACCTGTTGCCACTGGTTAAGTCATTCAGGACCATCTCATCTCTGTACATGAACTCACAATGACTGGGTCATCTTTTCTCCCCATTGGGTTAGCACACTGTGCGACAGACTATGAACTAGTTGAGGTTGGGGGGTCACTCTGAAGTAATCTAAAGATTGTTCAAGTCAGGACGGAGGCAGGTAGTTGTAAACCTGTGTTAGATGCTGAAAATAGGCAGTGGAGTGTAAAGAGAACAGAAAACTGTGTCTCTTACCTGTCTGACTCTGGAGATGCTAACAGCTATGTCTGAAGCCCCCAACAACTACTGACATAATGGCAAGACCAGCAACGTTATCTTAACTCACTCTCCCTCTCCCTCCCCCTCTCCCTGTCCCAGACTGTAAAGTGCTTTGGGGTGCAGTCTGTATAAAAGGCACTATAACAAATCCCTCTGTGGGGAAGAGGGGACCTGCCCAGAGGCATTGCCAATTGAGAGGGAATGGTGGGCCTGCATGGTGGGGCAGTAAAGATGGGGGTGAAGAGGCAGCAGAACTGGTAACACAGCAGTAAAGATGGGTGGAATGGGGACTCACATAGAGGCAATAAAGATAAGTGAGGCTGTGTGTGGGGGAGGCTAAGGCTGGCATTAGGGCAAGACATATATTGGTTGGGGACTGACACCAAGGTAGTAATGATGGAGGAACTAGCACCAGGGCACATTTAGGGACTAGGAGAATAAAGATGGGAGAGAGTGCATTCACTGTGTGCTCCCAAAGATATGGGTAAAACAACAAACATGCAAGGAATCCCTAAGGACTGGATAAGCTGGGAGGGGGGGCTATGACCCCACCACCCATTAGAGCAGTAAAGATGTGGATAGCATACATCTGTGAGTCACTGATGATTAGTGGAAAATTTTATAAATAAAAGCGGAACAGGTAAGGAAGCTAAGAACAGAAGATCAGGCTCAGAGGAAGACAAGGTTAGAAGAAGTCCTGCCTCTGCACAGTGCCAGGCTATGGGGCACACAGTGCTTTGCCCAAAGATGTGAAAGGTTACAGTCAATCAGTTAAGAATGTTGGAGGGCTTTTGTGAAGGGTGAGGGATATTCCCCCAAAAGGATCTTTCTTTGTCAATTTAAAAACACTGTGTGTGTGTGTGTGTGTGTGTGTGTGTGTGTGTGTGTAAGAACATGAGAAGTGGCCAGCAGATGGGGACTGTGTGATCCATCTAATCTGCCCAAACATTTCTACCCCTCTCCCTGTTTTATTACCCCTTCAGGTGCCTGCATTGCCTATACCATGCTAGTTTGAATTCTCGTACTATCTTCAATGCTACCACCTCTGAGGGCAGGCTGTTCCATGGTTCTGTTACCCTCTCTGTGAAAAAGTATTGCCTATATATTGGTTCTAAATTTGCCTCCCACTAGGCACAGATTGTGCCCCCTTGTATACGTTGTTTTGCTTTCCTGGAACAAGTTTCCTGACTTGGCTGTTTTGATTCCCTTTATGTATTTGAATGTTTCTATCATGTTCCACCTATTTCTTTTTTGATCTAGAGAATATAAGTTTAATTCACTGAATCTCATTTCATACTGTTCTTGATGCAGACCCTGCACCACCTTAGTGACCCTTGTCTGAACCTTTTCCAAGCGGTCAATGTCCTTTTTTAGGTGGAGCCTCCAGAATTGCACGCAGTATTCCAGGTGTGGCCTGACCAAGGACCTGTACAGTGGGATGTTTACCTCACACTTCCTGCTCATAATCCCTCTACCTATGTAACTGAGGATGCTGCTGGCCTTGTGTGCTGCTTTTTCACATTGTTTCCTCACTTTTAGATCATTGGTAACAACTACTTGAGATCCCATTCCATCTTTGATTCTTCTAATTGATGCAAATTCAGTGTGTACATCTTTCTTGGGTTACATTTACCCATGTGCATCACCTTACACTTCTTGGCGTTAAATTTTAACTGCCACATTCTTGACCACTCTTCTAATTTCTTGAGATTGGCTTCCATCCCAGAGGTACCTTCATCTATGTCTTCCCTGTTGCAGTTTTGTATCATCTGCGAACAGGCAGACCTTCCCCTCAAGTCCATCAGCAATGTCGCTGATGAATAAGTTGAAGAGGATTGGGCCAAGTATTGACCCCTGTGGGACACCATTGGTTTCTCTGCCCTCCTCTGATAATGCCCCATTGATCAGGACTCTGATCTATCCTGAAGTCAGTTCTTAATCCAGCTGACTATTTTATGGTCTATGCCTGTTTGTTGACTGATGTCCTGTGGGGAACAGTGTCAAAAGCTTTGCCAAAATCGAAGTAAATCACATCCACTGTGCCCAATGATCCACTGTTATGGTTACCCAATCGAAGAAGTCCATCATATTCATTAGACATGAGCACCCAGCCGTAAACCTGAGCTGCTTTGGGTGGAGTCGTCTGTTTTCCCTTTGGTAGTCTGCTATCCTGTCCTTAAGCAATGCTTCCATAATTTACCCACCACTGAGGTTAGGCTGACAGGGTGGTAGTTCCCTGGTTCTTCCCTGCTTTCACTCTTGTGCAAGGGCACCACTGTTGCCCTTTTCCAGTTGTCTGGTACTATACAGCTTTCTAGCGATGTGTTGAACAGTTGAGCCCATGCTACAGCAATCTCTTCCCCTGAGTTCTTTCAGGATCCTTGGGTGGATCCCATCTGTACCCATTGCCTTATCTACTTTTAACTTACCCAGCTCCTCTAGGACTCTTTCTTTTGTGAAGGGGCTCATGTTGGACACATTTTTGTTTTGCCCAATGCCACTCAACATAGGTCCTTTGCCACTATCTTCTATAGTGAAGACTGAGCAGAAGTTGTCATTCAGTACCTCTGCCTTATCTTTATCCCTTTCCACCAGATGACCCTCCTTTGATGCTAGATGGACTATTCCCCTTATTCTTCCTTTTCTTTCTTATGTATCAGTAGAAGGTGTGTGTGTGTGTGTGTGTGTGTGTGTGTGTGTGTGTGTGTGTGTGTGTGTGTGTCTGTTTGTCTGTGGTAGGTGCATGCAAGAATGATTTATCTTCACCTATGCATAACACTATGGGAAGTGCCACTATCTGTGAACATGCAAACATGAAAACTGCCAACAGAAGAAGGTCCATTCATCTATCAAGTCTCCTTGAATGGCAGAGCCCCTTCTCAGCAACTACTGAGGGCTCCACCCCTCTCCATCAAACATGACCCCTCCTTCATTCCTTTTATACTGCCTCATTGACCCTGACCCTCCCTTTCACCCTGTCTCTCACCACCTCTTGAATCCATCCATCATCTCTAAGTAGACAACCTTCTTCAGGAGTTCATTTCATGCTGTCACCACTTGTTCTTTGAAAACGTATCTCTTAACCTGCCTCTTGAACCTTCACCCTGCCAGCTTATGGAAGTGCCCCCTTGTGGTCCTGTTCCCATTAAGAATAACGAGCACCCCTGCTGTAGCCATCTTGTTGATATCTTTTAGATACTTAAAGGTTTAATTCATGTCAGTGCATTTCCTGCCTGAAGCTTTCCTTCCTAAAGGTACAACCATCTCCTCGCTGCTGACCAAGCATGTTTTTTTTTTTTAATTTACGCACAGCCACACTTCTTCACCCAATTGGCCGCTTTCTCTACCGAACAGACTCCTAGGCCAATCAGGTCCTACAGCTTTCCATTTCCTCGCTGAACTCAGACTGCACCTTTCTGAGCCTAGATAGGCTGCTGCCTGGGAAAAATGTTAGTGTTTTGTGGTTTAGCTTTACGAATTCTTATCACTGAGTCCTGCACCCTTATATTGTTTCTGCATGCTTGAAATTGCTGTGCTATCTTGTTAGCTGTTTATTTACTTTTAGCCACTACCTGCTAGCTGTAGAATTGAACTGCTTCATTATTGTAGTGTTTTAAATTAACTTACAGCATGCATGCTGTTTACTGACATCACAGTGTTAAGTCTTTGTGTTATCCTGCCTTACGTCCCTCTGTTGCTAATTCCTTTTTTCTCTCTTTGCTTCTCTTGTACTTCGCTTCCTCCCCCGCCCAATCTCATTACTGGCATCACTTTTTTTTCTTTCCTATTCTCCCCTGCCTGTGACCTTGACATCATCCTTTGTTTCCCCCCCCTACTCTATTACACATCCACTGATCAGGTCTGACTCCTCTGCTTCAGACCCCCTGTCAAGTCTCTGTCTCTCTCTCTCTATCTCTCTCTCTCTCTCTCCCTCTGCTTTCTCTTTGACCCCTGCCCCTCGCTACTTGTGTTATTTATTAAACTGTATTCTATTCTCTTCCCTTAGATCCCTCTCTACCCTGACAGGGTGCACCTTCAGCTGCCAGCGGCATGGCTCCAATCCTGTGCTATGGCTGCCACTTCTCGTTCTCTGCCTGAAGCTTCCCTTCCTAAAGGTACAACCGTCTCCTTGCTGCTAACTAAGCATTGTTTATTTTTAAATTTAGGTGCAGCCCTACTTCTTCACTCGATTGGCCGCTTTCTCTCTACCAGACTGACTCCTCGGCCAATCAGGTCCTACAGCTCTCCATTTCCTCGCTGATCGCAGACTGCTCCTTACTGAGCCTAGCTAGCCTGCTGCCTGGGAAGAAAATGTTAACGTCCCACCCACCCCCCATCCCCAGCACTCTAAATGCTCTTGGGCTGCTACTACTGCCTGTTCCTTCTTCGAGATCTAATAAGTTGACACCCTCTTAAAGCGACCACCTCCCATTTCTCCACCTACCCTTAATTTCTCTCTCTCTCTCTGCCTACCTCTTTAAATAAAAGAAAAAAATAATAAAAAAATGTCCTCTTCTTTACCTTGCCACATAACATAATTTGTGTCTGGCCAATTTAATCAGTTAGATTGCGCCTCTGCCCAGCATCAAACTATGTCTCCCTACCACAACTACTTTTTTACTTGCCACTATTTCACCTACCTTCCTCATTTTTTCCTCCTTGTTTCTCCCCTAGTCTTTTAATTAACTCTCCCCAGTCACCATCTAGTCTCTTCCTGTTTCCCCCATCTCAGCCGCCTCCAATCTCTTCTAGCCATCCCCCCACTCCTCACCTCTTCCACCCCTCTTGCCATGCCTTTACCTACCTACCTCTTGCTGGTTCTCATGTCACTGTTCCCCCTCTCTGACTTTCTTCCCCTTCAAAAACCCCCTTCTACCATATCTCCCCTCATCCCCACACATTTCACACTTTTTCTATCCTCACAGTATTTCTATACCCTTCTCTGTTCTCTTTCCTTCAACCTTCACCTGTATGCCTCCTATCGCTAACACACCCTTTCCTCTACCCTCTCCCTCTACCCACCCAGGATTACTCCCTTCCTCTCTTCTTAACCGTGAGGCTTTGCTCCACCTCACATCCCCTCTCCCCCTTACCCACCTTCACCAGCATAGGTAACCTAAGTACCCCCCCCCCCACTTTCCTCTTCTCTTGCTTCTCCTACTCCTTTCTGGTGATATTCACCCAAACACAGGTCCCCGTTTAACCCCCCAGCCATGGCACCAGGACAAGCCACCATATACACTTCTCCTCCCTGCCTAAAGGTCTTTGGTCTTTTCCCCTAAATGCTTGCAGCCTACTTCCCAAACTGGACCTGCTCAAAGTATGGCTTGCCCAATATCCTGCTGACATCCTCTTTATAAGTGAAACATGGCTTTCATCTATAATTCCTGACTATGCCATCTCCACCCCAGACTTCAACCTATTTCATCACGATCATGGCAGGCAAGGGGGTGGTGTTGCCCTATACATTAGGCAATCTTTCTCATGTTCCATTATCTTCAAGAAAGCATGAACATCCTCCTACAAGGTTATCATAGTACAGCTTTCCACTCCTTCATCTATCCCGCTGTATGTTGGCACCTTCTATGCCCCTTCTAAAACTTCTCATGATGCCCTATTAATCCACCATCTCCTCTATTTCTTCCTTCACATCCATCGGTGAGCTACTACTCTTTGGGGATTTCAACCTTGACTGGCTTTCACCCTCCTCCAAGTCCACTATTCTTAAACTAGAAGTCTTAAACCTCGTTCAGTTAATGAAAGAACCTACTCACCTAAATCCATGCTCCGAGAACCACACTCTTCTTGACTGGGTTCTAGCTTCTCACCCCCATCGTATCATGACTGCTGTAGTCCTCCCAGACACTATCAGTGATCACTGTATCACTTACTGTGTAAGAAAGATCTACACCCCTCGCACGGGGCTCAAACACATTTGGACCCATCCCCTTCATAACTTAGACTATGCTGCCCTTCAGCATGACATCTCTATTGCAGAATTGGTTCCCATCTACTCTGCTAGTGACGTTGACTCTGCCCTGTCACTCTTCTCTAACATTCTTTTATGCATATGGAACCTCCACACCCCCATTAAGAAAACCAGGGTAAAAAGACATCATCACCCATGGATCGCTGCCGATCTGCTGGACAAGAGTAGGGCCAGGAACAAAGCTTGGCAACACTACAAATTCTCCTCTTTCCAGTCAGACCTTCAAGACTACAGGTCCCTTAGAAATAACTGCACCAAGGTCATACATCTCTCCAAGTCAAATTACTTCAGGTGCCGCCTGCAGTAAAATCAGCAGACTCCTGCTTCCTTTGGAAAGTTCTCCACACCCTCATAGGCCCTCCAGCCAAATATACATCAACTGTTCTCAATGTAGAAGGGTCCCCTGTCTCCGACCCTGCCTCGCTGGCTGAGATCTTTAAACAATTCTTTGCTATTTCTGCACTCCCTGCTACTAGTTCCCTGTCATCCCCCTCACAGCCCCTTGGCCCACCAGGCTGCACTCATCCTGCCCTCTGTTTATAAACTCCCTCTGTTCACTCCTCTAGAGGTCCGCTCTGCCCTTCTTGCTCTAAACCCTTCAAAGTCAAGCCCTTATGGTCTCCACCCTAGGCTTCTCCACTTCTCTGCATCTGCCATTACTCCCCCCTTACCCATATCCTAAACCTTTCTCTCTCCATCTCCACTGTCCCCAAGTCCTGGAAATCAGCTAGAGTCCTTCCTCTCCACAAAGGGGGGATCTCTTCTCCCCTGGTAACCACAGCCCCATCTCCCTCCTCCGCTCCTTAGCTAAATAATAAGAATCACTTAGTCATTCAAGGCTAACTGACTTCCTTGCCAGTTAAAACACTTTCTCCCCCTTCCAGTCTGGCTTAAGGAAGCATCACTCGACTGTGTCTTTTCTCTTATGCATCACTGACTACATACTCACTGCGATGGATAGGAGCCACACTACAACTGCTATTTTCATTGATCTTGAGAAAGGTTTAGATGTTGTCTCCCATCCACTCCTACCACAAACTCTCAGCTCTGTCAGTCTCTCAGAGCCTGCTGTAAACTGGTGTCGCTCCTATCTTCTTGACATGGTACAATTGGTTCTGATTGGTGACGTCTTATCCTCCCCACTCTCTATCCTCTCTGGCACCCCCCAAGGTTCCATCCATGGCCCTACCCTCTTCCCCCTTTTTATAAATAACATCCCCTCAGTTTGCAAGTGAGCCTGAAATTCACATGTATGCTGACAACATAATTCTTTTCCTCTCTGAGCCCTCTGTTGCTAGTGTATAGTCCCCTCTTCAGGATGATTTCAATAGAGTCCAGTCCTGGTTTATGGACAATAAACTTAACCTCAGTGTCAAAAAAACAGTGGCCATGACCTTTGGCACCAGACAAACGCTGTTACAGAACCCCCCCACACACACTTTCTCAGCCTTGGATGATTCCACGCTCGAGAATGTGCCAGTTTTCAAATACTTAGGGGTGTGGTTTGATGGAAACTTGAATTTCTTCACCCATGTTGATGCCATTTGTGCCAAGCTTTTGCCCCAATCTTGGTGCCCTTCTCTGACATAAAGATAGACTCCGCTACCTATCCATAGAGAGTTGGTCTCCAAAATGATACTTCCAACTTTTGACTATGCCGACGTGGTATATGGAACTGCTTCTCAGACTTCATTAGGCAAACTCGACATTCTCCTAAACTCATTCTGCCATTTTGCTACTGCCTCCCCCCCAATACATCACTGTCTTCTCTATCCTCCTTTATCCCTTACTCCCTACCCCACAGCCATATGGTTCACTGTGTTATTTTTGTTGCTAAATTCTGGTTTGGCTCCCTCCTCTCCCCTCCTACCTTTCCTCTCAACTGTCCCAAGCTGACTGCTCTAACCATTCCCTCCATCGCAGGGACTTTCACTCCTTTTCCTTGCCTCTCCCTCATTCTGTCTCCAGTCAATCAGCTTTTTCCTTCTGCTTCCATTCTCTCTGGAACAAACTACCCTCTGACCTCTGAGCATTTTCCTCCCTCTTCTCTCTTAAGAGGCTTCTTAGACATCTTCCCTATCAGCCATGCTCTCAATGCTCCCTACCTCACTGCCTTAAATATGTATAACTGTGCGGTGTTGCCTTACATGATGTTTCTTTAGTAGCTGTTTTGGGAGTGTGTATTAATCTAACCTCCACTATAGAGTATCAGTCTTTTGACTGTTCTGTATATTGTTGCTGTTCCTAATGTGTTTTTTTTTAACATAGTACATGGGTCTTGTAACCATGACTCATGTATAATCCTTGTCTATGTATTTGTCTATGTATTTTTATGCTGCTCTCCTTGCACTTCTCCTGTGGTTCTCCTTCCCCCGGGTCGCATCTGGAAATGAGCTTCGTCCCATGGTGCTTTTCCCAGTTATCAACTTTTAAATACATAAATAAATAAATAAAAATATCCACACTCTCCATCCTCTCCTTGAGTAAGTACATGTTGACGTCATTTAGTCTATCCTCATATGACCTGCCCTTTTTGTCACCCTCCTGTGGACTGGCTCTATCAGGTTTATATCCTTGCTCAGGTAGGGTTGCCAATATTGTACACCATTCTCCAGGTGCAACAACACCAAGGATCTGTACAGTGGCAATATTACTCTTGGGTCTCAAAGAGCAGAAGAAGGCACCAGGACCAATGAGACTGCTCTTCCCACTTCTTGTGGGGTGTATATTTAGTTGTCATCTGTCAAGAGAAATTTATTAAGGTTATATTTGAATCTGTTAAAGTTTGTAGAATCCACTGTACTTTGTGGTAGTGAATTCCACAGGTTGCATACCTGTACTATAAAGAAATATTTCCTTTTTTTTGGTCACAGCTCTTGGTATACACAGTTTTGGCTATGACATCTAAGGCTGCTAGGTTTCAGCACATAATTAATACCACAGTCCTTCATTAATTGTTTATCATTAAGTATTTTAAAGAGTAATAAAGGTCCCCCCTGTCCCTTCTCAGTTTTAGTTTGTATAAGTTTAGTGATTTTAGTCTATCCTTTTTTGCAGTTAAACTTTTTTATTAATTTTTCATAAGATACACAGACAAACCTCTTACAGTACAGTACAATGTGAGGATTTTTTTTTTTAAAGAAATTGAGGCAGCATATAATAAGAACATTGCTACAATAATACAAGGAGCTTTTGGTTTAAAATATAGTAAACAATACAGGTCATGTAATTAGCATATACTTGACATTTGTAGTGAACTTAAAGCGGATAGTATGATTAGATACGGTTTATATTAAAATGTTACATAATTATATATGATGTTGCAAAAGGGAAAAAAGTACATTCGTAAAAGGATTGTGGAGTAATAAAGAATGATTGAGAACAGAGTATAGGAAAGAAAAGATATATAAGAAAGTTAAGAAGAGAGACAGGGAAACTATAAAAAAGGGGAAAAAAGCAAGACTACAATGATGTAACAGTAAAATGGGAAAATCCATATATATTAAGTCCATACATTGGTGTTGGAAGATTTAGTTGATTCCAAAAAATTAAAAAAGCCCTGCCAACAATTGTTATATAACATGAGTCGGTCAGACAAGATATATGTCATACGGTCCAGAGAGGCATATTGCAATAGTTGGTTAATGATACCGGAAGGTAGGGATTATGTTGGATCTCCAATGCATGAGGATTGTGGGCGTTAACTTGAAGGAAGAGTATATTTAACCATCTGCTCTACGAATATGAAATTTTATAAGAACGGTGATTAAAAATACCAAGAATGCAATGTTTAGGGTCTAGTGTAAAAGGTTGACCTACCACTTTCATTGCAAATCTGTGAGTACAGTGCCAAATCTTTGTATGAGGGACAGTGCCATAAGATATGCAATAAATCCCATTGGGAACTGCAGCACCAGAAATTGTTATTGTTCAATAAACCCATTTTTGTAATACAACAGGAGTTCTGTACCACAAATGAAGGATCTTGGTTTGAATGAGGGAACTGTGTTTATCATTAAAAGATTTGTGACAGGAGAGCCAACATCTGGACCATTGTGCATTGGTGATATTATATTGTAGCAAAGTACTCCATCTGTTTTAGCATTGACAGAGTAGTCAGGAAGGATATCACAAATATCTTTGTAAACAGTGCTATTTAAATTGGATGTTGTTTTTATCCATTTAGAGATGTGCTTATCATACAGAGAATTGATAGAGAAGGGTGTGAGATAAGAGTTGCATGATGCTGTAGATATTTCCAAAAATCCTGATGGGAAGATTCCATATGCCTCTGAGGTCGGTGTAAGATTTTAACTTTAATGACTTGGGTTCAAGTATATCCTGCAAAGAGAATACCCTTATTTTTCCAGGTACGACAAAAATGGGGTGATTATCAAGAGATATATGGTGGTTACCCCAGATGGGGTGAAGCTAAGGGTTTGGGGTTAGATTTAATATGCTTGTGAATGATTTTCCAATAGAATATAGAAGCAGCTATGGTAGGGTGAGACTTTAAAGAAGAGGTAAGGGTGTTATAAAGGAAAGAAGTCACCACATTACCAGGACATAAGGATGTTTCCATATTGACCCATAAAGGAGACTGGATGTTGGGTTTGTTAAACCATTTAATTGTTTGAGATGCACGAAAGCCCATAAGTAGGCTTGAACCAAGGAAGGCCAAAGCCACCTTTTGACCAATGGGATCTAAGCTTATTATGACTAAATCTAGGTATTTTTCCTTCCCAAATGAAGCTGCCGATAATTTTGTCTATTTTGGTAAGAAAACTAGAGGGAAGTCTCAAAGGGATATTGGAAAATAGGTATAATATTTTAGGAGTTATTGACATTTTAATGGCGGAAATTTTACCATTAAAAGAAAGTTTAAGTAGCTTCCATCTATCAAGTGTTGTTTGGATACTGGTTAACAGAGGAAAGATTAGCATCCCATAATTTATTCAATGTCGGGTGATCCAATGCCAAGATAAGATATACCTTGGGGGCCCAACGAAAGCCCAATGAGTTGTTCATGAGGTGACCAAAGGTTATTCAGTGGTAGCGCTGGATTTGTTAAGGTTTAGAGCTAGTCTGGAGTGGAGGTGAAGTCATTCAGTAGTTTAACTAAAGGTTGCCCAGAACTTCGAGGTTTTCGAGTAAAATAAGGAGATCATCTGCATATGAAAGTGAAGTATAGTGAGAGTTACCAATAGTAATGCCTTTAATTGTACCGATTGATGTAGGGATGCAGAAAGAGGTTCCATGGCAAGTATAAACAATGAAGGCATAAGGGGCATCCTTGTCTGGTGCCTCTTGCAAGTAAAAGGAGGGGACAAAATAGAGTTCGTGGAGAACTCGAGCTGAAGGAGGTATACAATAATTGAATCCAAGCACAAAATTATTTGTAAAGCCAAAATGAGATAGCACCTGATATAGATATTCCCAATTAAGAGAGTCAAATGCTTTCTCAAAGCCAATGGCTATTGCAGCTGCAGGGGTTTTAAGAGTTTTTGCTTTGTGAATTAAATTGAGTAATAAGCGAAGATGATCGGAACTGTTTCTATTTTTGATAAATCCTGATTGAGAAGTATGGATGAGTTTAGTCATTAAAGATTCTAAGCGGAGAGTTAATAATTTGGCAAAGATTTTCCATCAGTATTAAGAAGTGAGATCGGTCTATAGTTTGAAGGAAGTAAAGGTCTTTGTCTTTTTTGGTAAGACTGTTATGATGGCTTCCGGTCATTGTGCATGGGAGTTTCTTTATTAAGGTTGCTTCTTGGAATACATTGACTAATACAGGACAAAGAGTGTCAGATAGGGTTTTATAAAATCAATAGGGAACCCATCACTGCCAGGTGCTTTACCGCTTTTAATGATGATAAAGCAGTTTGGATTTCCTGTAAAGTGATTGGTTTATCAAGCACAGCTTTGTCCTGAGGGGATAGGTGGGTAGATTCAATTTTTTCCAGAAAATGTTGTATTAGGTTGGGATTTGTAGTATTAGGTTGCAAGTATAGTTGATGGTAAAAGGATTGCATAATACTATTGATTGAAAGGTTGTCTGTGTGTCTGACCTGATGGATCTTTTAGACCTGCTATATGTCTCTGCATCTGTTGAGTTTTTAGCTGGTAAGAGAGCAACTTTCGCATTTATCCCTTGTTCCCAATAACCGTGTTTAATCCTAAAGGGCAAGTTCAGCTTTCTGGATATCAACTCGTTAATTTTAATTCTTAATTGTAGAATTTCCAGATGAAGCTGTGAATTATGATTGGGTTTATTTAATTTATAGTATTGGGTTTCTTTTTCTTGAAAGGATTTTTCTAAATTAGCTAATTGTTGTTCTCTTAATTTCTTTCTATGCGCTGCATAACTAATAATTTTACCTCTAATAGTGGCTTTTAATGCTTCCCAGATAGTACCTTGAGACATATCTGGAGTATCGTTAATAGAAAGAAAATCTTGAATCTGGGTTTTAATCCAAGGAGTGAATTCAGGGTCTCTGAGTAAAAGTGGTCTAAACGCCAAGATGGGGATTTAGAAGAAGGTGGACCCCAGAGTAAATGCAAACTGATAGGGAATGATCAGATATAACAATAGGGAGAATCGATGTATCAATATTTTTTCAGTAATGAGGGAGAAGAGAACCAATAATCAATCCTACTATATGATTTATGTAAAGAGGAATAAAAGTGTAATCTCGTTGTCTGGGATGATGTAGTCTCCAAATGTCAGAGAGACCTAAACCTTCATAAGCATTGATAGAGCCTTAATACTACGGGGTGGGCATCATGTGATGAGTTACTTCTGTCAAAATATGCTTGTAGTGCTAAGTTAAAGTCACCACCAATAAGAATAGGTGAATTATTTTATTATTAATCATAATTTGTTGGGATAGATTATGGAAGAAAATGGGTGAATCAAAGTTGGTGCATATACATTCACAAACATAAGCGGACCTGCTGTGGTGTTTAATAGGTTATAATCCACCTACCATCCGGGTCTCTAATGATTTTTATGGGGCCAATTAAGAGATTTATGTATTAAGATAGCAACCCCATGTTTTTGGATGAAGAAGATGACGATATACTTGACCGACCCAGTCCCTTTAAGTCTGTCGACATCCTCTGATAAAGTTTAGTTTCTTGTAAGAAAGCAATATGTGTTTTATGCTTTTAAGATAGGTAAGTACTTGCTTACGTTTACAAGGCGAGTTGAGTCCTTGACATTCCATGAATGTAGATTAGATCACTCATGGTACTAGGATATAAGGTAATTAGTTACAAATAGGAATGAGGACTCAATACCATTAATTTGGAGGATGTCACAGATTCAAAAGGTAAATATATATAATAAACAAATGTATGCAGGGCCCTTAACTTGTATGGGTTCGAGATGATTGAGTATTTGTATTCATTTTGTCTCAGAGAGGAGAGTATAGAGATAAGAATATCAAGTAATTAAACATTAGAACCAACAAACGTTAGTATAAACTCAGTAACAAGAATATTAATTTGAAACTTTTATGAAATGCAGAGCAATAAGAGTCGGTAAATATACTAGGACTCTCTCACTCTACACTACTAGGCGTGTAGAGTAATTAGTGAATCTCAAGATACGGTTTACCTATAATCTTAAGATGCTAAACTTTATATAACAGTATATTAATGAAGTGTAATTGAGATTTGTGCTGAGGTAATTAAAGCATTACCCTGGAAAAACAAAACATCATTCTACCAAATAAAAAGGATAATTATGTAATAGTGTTAAATTCCAAACATAATGAATTAGCTTGGACCTAGCAATAAGTCCAATATTAAATAAAGTATACCAACATGATGGCAGATAATGCTGAAACAGTGTGAGCCAGATAAAGGATGCCCGATGTGTATTAATCCACATAAGCTAGGTTAGGGAATGCAGTATATACTATAGGTTCATAGTGCATCAGTGTATTGTGGAATCATTTTATAAGTTCCAATGATTTGGAAGAAAATGGGATGAAGAATAATGTGAAAAGGCGGAAAACTCAATGTATAGAAATACAATTGAAGCATACTTTGGTGCAAAAATCTGTGAGATATAATGGGAATGCATCTGATGCACTACATACCAGAAGTGATGCAAAATAAATATTAAATAAGTAAATGATTTTAGAGTATTTGTCTAATCATCCTCCACATTCCAAATGATAGGATTTATGTGGAAAATGCTATAATAGTAGGGTTAAGGCACACTGATATGAAATACAGAACTCTATATATGTATGTCGTCTGACCACATGGTGGCACCAAAGCTTATGAAAAATTAGAGTGTGAATAGCAATTATATATACTAATGTCTGGCACCACACAAGGATTAATTAGAAGAGATCTTACAAACATTTTAATATTTATTCTTTCTCTCATTTATTTTTTTCCATTGAATACATTGAGGTAACTCCACATGGATTAAATACCTCAGTGTCAACTGGCTCACCTCCCACAGACAGATACAGGCTTCTCAGCAGCGACAGTGATTTACTGCATTTAAGTGCTCCAAACCTGTTGGGTGCGATAGAGACTGCACTTTGCGGTAAATGTACTGAAGGAATCGAGTGAGGTGGTGTGAAGAGGAGGGATTCTGGTGAGAAACTGCTATGTCACATCTAATTATGGGCCATAGTATTTATTACAAATTTTTTTTTTTTTTTTTAGTGGGAAAAGCCTCAGGTAGCCTTGCTCTTTGATTTTCTTCTCCTTTTCTTTTTGGGTGGTTCAGATGATTTAAAGGGAGAGCTGGACACAAGATCAGCCCAGGAAGAATCGGGAGAGTCATTACCCATTGAGAGCTTCTTCTGGTCTTGAGTAAAGGGTTGGATACAGTCTGTCTCAGATCCTCCATAGATGAGTGCAGATCTTCTTGGAGCAGATCTTCTTGGAGTGGGGAGAATTTGTTAGACAAGGTAAGAGGAGTAGAAAAACTGATGTGACGTTCCACATGGAAGCTGAGAGGTGGAAATATTATTTAAACAGCAAGTATTATTATTTAGAGAAGAACCAGATGCTTTTTTTTCTTGTATGCGTGCAGAGCTTCTGTCAGGAGCTACAGTGGCAGATATGATGGCTGCAGATTTCTCAGGGACCTGAGGACAGTTTCAGCAGGAAGGGCAAGACATTGTAATTGCGAGTGCTTGTGCTGGAGCAGGACGAGCTGCATTAGCATCGCAAGGCAATATAAGTGCGGGCTGTGTCCAATTCAGAAATTCGAGAGAGATTCTGGGGTACTGAAATCTCTGGTAGAATTATTCAAAAAAGGCGATTGTTGCAAGCATAACGCAGTGCAAACCTTAATTCCACGCTGATGAAGGATTGTTTTAATGGGGTTTAAGCTTTTCGTTTGTTAGATAATTCTTTAGAATAGGTCTCTGAAATTAGGATTCTGTTTTCTTGCCAAATGCGTGCACCTAATTGCCTCGCTTTTGAAGAATCAGTTCAGTATGTGCGTGGTTTAGAAAGTTGGCAATGATGGGCCTGGGTTTCTGGTTGTCCAGGCCTCGGATTTAAGGTGCGAGTATTTCATGATTAGGTCTTGGCCGTGGTAATTTAAGCAAAGAAGGAAGTACATGAATTAGAAGAGCACTGTTGTCTCCTAGTTCAACACCTTCAGGAAATCAGAGAAATCTAAGGTTGTTATGTCTGTTTCTATTTTCAATATCATCTATTTTGTCCTGAAGGTTCCTAATAACTCTGTCCTGCTCCTGATGGTAGCCTGTAATGTGTTAATGGAATCTTCATTTTGAGATGCTTTAATAGCGCTGATTTTTGATCAAGTGCCTGCATATTATTGATATTTTGTTGAGATGCAATTTTAATACATTGATTTCACTTATTAGTTGCTGAAACATTGCCTCCACTCTATTAAGAGAACTGTTATGTGGAGATTGGTCTGCCATTATTGTAGGCCTTAATAGAGAAATTGAAAAGCTGTAGATAACTCGTTCAGTAATTATGAGGCAATAAAAATACTGTACCAGAGCTGTTCTGAGATGTACATATAGTAAGATCTCAGATGTTGGTGAAGGTAGGAAGTCTGGAATCTGTAGGATGGATGATGATATTTGGTGAATCCAGGGAGATGAAGAATCAAGCAGCCATCTTCAGCACAGCGCCCTCTGGCTCATTTTAGTCTATCCTGATATGGTTTTCTACATGCCTTAGGTATAATTTAAGTAGCCCTTCTCTGTATGCTATCACATACTTTTATATCATTAGATAGGTATGGATCCCAGAATGAGGAAGCATAATCAATATGAGACATCACAAAGGATCTATATAAGGGAACAATACCTATATAAGGGAACAATACCTCCCCTCGCTGCACACCAGGCAACAGCTCCACTGCGCAAATCTTGTAGCGAAGCACTGGTCAAACTCCCTTCCCTCCTATCTCAGTTCCGCTCAAACAACGCAACCCTCCCTGACTTACTCTTTGCGGTGTTCTGATACAAAACTACTTCATATCCCTTTCATGCGCACCGCGAAAGGCCAATCGGCTTTCAAATACAGGCTGCCCACTCTCTGGAATAACCTCCCAGGTGCAATCAGGCAGTCCACCTTCACCCCTAGGACCTTGACCACTCTCCTTCAGGCCCATTTCTCTGACACTTGCAACTGTTACCCTCAGGTCAGAATGGCTAAACCAAAGAGTTTATCTGGTACTTAATGGAGTAACAAGCAAACAACTATACTATTCTTTTCTGCCCCTGTCTCCTACACCCTCTCTCTCTGACTCACTGCTACATATGCTTATCTTCTCTGTCCCCATTGTTTGTATGCACTAAGTGAACAAAATTATAATGCATAATATCCTGACTGTAATACCTTTGGACTTTGTCTCACCCATGTATGAGCCTGTTGTACCTAAGTATGTACTATATGCATTTGTTTTCACGGCTACAATTCCTACTGTTCCAAATTTAAAGTTAGCACTGTTATGTTGTGTAACACCCAGGTCGCATCTGGAAACAAGTGGATTTCCCACTCAGTATGCTTATCTGGTAAATCTCGTTAATAAATAATAAATAAATAAATAAATACATGTTTCGTTTCTACAAAAATAAATGTTCTCTTAATGGCAAATAGAATTATATTTGCCACTTTAGCCACCTGTCTACAATGTTCCCCTGGTGCCAGCAGAGTGTTGAAAACTATTCCTAGATCCTTCTCAGATGTTACTGGTTTTACTGGTTGATTATTTAAAGTATATTCTTTCAGTGGATTTTTTGACCCAAAGTGGATTGCCACACATCTGTTGACATTAAAGGACATTTTGTTTATCTGAGCCCAGTTGTTGATTTGCTGCAGATCCTCAACAAAGTTATTAATCTTATATTCAGAGTCTACTTCTGCACAAAGTTTGGCATCATCTGCAAACCTGCATATATGGCATTTAGTCTCTTTCTGTAGGTCTGATATAAAGATCCCAAACAATATCAATCCCAAAACAGACCCCTGCAGAACACCACTTGTAACTTCTATTTCATCAGACACTGAGGGCCCAATATTCAAAACTTTGCCCCGTGGCTAAATTAGCACTGCCTGGCATTCAAACTTAGCCTGGACCCAATAGCCCACTATATTCAAAAGGAATAGCCAGGGGCCATCCCAACTGTGTAAACTCTGATTATTAGAGAATTTTTCCCAGTGTGTAACACATATTAGTTGTTTTTGTAATGTCAATTTTCTTAATCATTCATTGAATTTCTTTATTTTATCCTGTTTTGTTCTGGTCACTCTGGGAACTGGTTAAATCTTGGAAATACAGATTTCACAACCCATTTTTTCCAGGTTTGATACCAGCTTTTTAACATTGTTTTGGATATCATCAACAGTGACTGTGTTGATATCATTTGTCCCTGCATGAATTATGAAAAATGTTTTTTCCCCTGAATTCTTTAGTATAATTGGTGCCATTCTGTCTATATCTTGGATCCATGCCCCCTAAAGCTTGACCATGTCCTGTTTTCTTTATCTTTATTGCAATGCATATGTGTATTTTATGATTACGTGTCCAAGTACACACACCTGTCTACTTCCCACGTCATTTGTGTTATTACACTGTTCTGTATCCACTTGTATCTCATGCACCATATCTCTATGTGATACAGTTGAGTTCTTTGGGGTTTCTAAGATTATCATTTGCTAATGCGACATCTCCTGAGCATTGCTCACTTTCCATTTGTGTACTATTCTCCATGTCCTGATGTTACACAACTGGATTCTTTAAGGTTATAGTCGGATTTGTGTTTTGGATATTATTGTTTGTTGAAGCTACATCCCCAGAAACCTGTTTTGTTTAATTAATGTGCACCTGGGCTGATATCACCTGCTCATTGGCTCTACAATTAGTTTGTATTGCTCCCATCAACCGTATATCATGGGTTATTGCATCATCTTTAACTTGTATATTTTCATTTGTACCAGATGGTGTGTTTATCAACTGCCTATCTGGAATACTGTCTTCCCTAACATGCTCTGTGATTTCTGCACCAGTTATTCTATCAGTTTCTAATTCCATAAGTGGGGAAAATCTATTTTGGACTGGCATTTCAAAGTCCGTGGCCCTACACCCCTTTTTATTCCTTCTTTTATTTAGTGCAGGACTCCAATCAGATTCATCACTACTATGGTCTTCTCTAGTATGTTTTAGGGATTCCTCACTTGGATTATTACTCTCCTGTGTTAATTATATTTTACTTTTGTGGTAATGACTCTCTTCCATACTGACTAGTTTTCTTTCTAGTTCTTAAATCTTAATATGTGTGCTCTGTATTTCTTTGCATTGCTCACATTTTAGGCCTTCAAACCCTGTGTTTGTCTCTAGGCAAAATTTATTACATAATATGCACACCATGGCCACTTCTCCTGTGCTTAGGGTAACAAATCCTTCATTTATTTCCATACTTTACTTAAATGGTTGACACAATATAGGATAACAGTGCACCTAACTAGACCCCCAATTTAGACACAGAAAGATCGAACTATACCTGGCTAATCCTCTAGACACAAGTGCAGATGCGCTTGTCTCAGCATGCATCTCTGAGTGTGGCCCCACATACACTCACCCCCGCTCACTGTGTGGGAGTTGAAATAGCGCTGCAACCGGAAGTAGCTACACTTCTGACTTCCGGTTTGGCAGTGCTAACAACAGTGCAGTTTTGTACCTTCAAACACAAATAAAGCCCTACTCATGCATAGGAGCCAAGTGACTGCATACACTCCTGCAATGAAACAGGTATGCAAGGCTTAAAAAATGTTGTGGAATCAGAAATTACAAATGAGGAATGGGGACAGCCTCCAGTGTCCCACAATCCTTTGCTGCCCCAAATGAGGCTAGAGTTGGAGACAAAGGTACTCCCTTACCCTATACATCCTCCAACATGTGCAAATATGCAAATAATGTAACAAAATCAGTGTTTAAAACACTAGCAGACCACCTCTCTCCAGAGGCACGCTCTTATTCCAACTGATATGACCTCCTGCTGCCTGTTTGTGATTCCCTGTCAATACAGCCAAGCATTTTGTTTGCTTTAGCTGCTGCCTTCTTGCAATGCATCAAATGTTTTGGGTTGCTGGTGATGACTGCTACTCCCAAGTCTTTTTCCTCCTCTGACATGTGCATGACTATGTACTTTTTTGCACTGCACCTGAGTTACCATATTCCTGACCACCTTTCTAGCCTGGATAGATCTTCCTTAAGATCCTGAATCCCCTCAGTCATGCCTACCCTCCCTCAGAGCTTTGTGTCATCCACAAAAAGGCAGATTTTGCCCTTTATGCCTTCTCCAATCTTGCTTATGGATATGTTAAATAACATTGGGTCAAGCATTGAGCTCTATGGGACCCTACTGGAGGCTTTCTTTGTATCGGAGAGCTCCCCCATCACCCTCTGGGGCCTTCCCTCCAATGAATTTACCACCCACTTCATTAGTTTCACCCCTGCCCCGAGGTTCTCCAACTTCCTGATCAACTTCTTGTGGAATATTGAGTCAGAGACCTTGCTGAAGTCCAAGCACAGTATGTCAACTGCTTGGCCCTTGTCTGCTATTTTTGTTACCTAGTCAAAGAAGTCAATCAGGTTAGTTTTGCAGGATCTTCCTGCCATGAGCCCATGTTGCCTCTTGTTCTGAAAACCATTTGCCTCCAGAAACCCAAATAGACTTTTCTTAAGGGTTGTCTCCATAAGTTTATCAACAATTGAGGTCAGACTGACAGGCCCATAGTTGCCCAGATCATCTCTGGGCCACTTTGTGCAGTGGCACCACATGCATGGTTCTCCACCCTTGTGGCACCTCCCCCAAATCCAGGGAGCTTTTTTTTTTATACTCAGTTTCTTACCCTTGGCTTCCTGGTCAGCTATTCTGTCTGCACTTCCATTTCTCCAACCACCCTCTGGCCTGCCCTCAGCTTCAGTTAGGGCCCTCACCTTCTTCCCCTGTGGTGGGGTGGTGGGGAGCCCCCTACTCTCCCACCATATAGGATCCAATTCCAGCAATGCCCCCTGAAGCTGGGGTGCCCATTGATGGCCTTCAAGCTGCTTCAACCAAGATGCTGTTTTCCTTCTTCATTTTCTCCCCCAGGAGTAGGGTGTGGAAGGGCATCAAGGGAGGGAGGGAGGGAGTGTGCACGCATCCACATGTGCTCCTCCCAGTGCCTTCCCCACTCAGTTGCTTGCTTGCAGCATCAGTGCTCTGTCTCCCAGCCACCACCAGGGGTCAAAGGTGCACCGACAACTGGACTCTGCCCTCCACAGAGAGGAAAAGCAGCCCCTTGGATGCTCAATCCCTGTCTGCCCCTGCCGACCCCTGGTGACCTGTGCTCATTCCCAAATATGGGTCACTGGTGTAGTGTGAGGTAAGGCGACCAGTGCCTCAGCACTCAGCACTACCGGGCCAGCTAATCCAGGGAGCTTTTGAACAGATCTGCCATTTGACCTACCAGGCCCTCTACCAACTCCCTCAACATTCTCAGGCAGATATCAACCAGACCTGAGGACTTATCAACTTTGAGGGCCATGAGCTCCCTTTTATCCTGTCCTCTGTGATCTTTTTTCTATCCCCTCCCCAGTTTCCTCCCTTGCAGTACTGGGCCATCTTTTTCTTTCCTACAGACAGAGTAGAAGTGCTTTTTCAGTACTTCTTCTTTATTTGTTCTTTACTTTTGTCTTCTCTGTATTACTTTCTGCCCACCACTCCCTTTTTAGTTTCACTGTTCCATCCTTTTTGTCACTTTTTTCCCCTGAAGTACTGGGAAAAAGGCTTTCTCTTCCTTCTTGATTCCTTCTACTATATGCAGCTCCTTTCTTGCCTTGGCTAGCTGAGCACCCTGTCTCTTTAGCCTTACCAAGTATTCCTCCCTATCGTTATCCTTATGGATCTTCCTGAATTTTTGATATGCAGTACTCTTTTCCCTAACTATTTGGGCCAAGTTCCTACTAAACTAACTTGGTTTCTTGGCTTTAGATAGAGTTTTTCCCATCAGTCTAACACATTCATTTATGACAGCTACTATCCTGTTGTTGATGATGGATCACTTATGATCCACTCCCGTCTCCTCCCTGAGGCTAGTTTGGTAAACCCTTAACAAGTCTCCCATCCTACTGAAATCCATCTTTTTTTTAAGTCCAGTACCCTTGCCCTAGTATTTGCTTTCTTCCTGCCCATGTCCAATCAGAACCAGAACATATGATGGTACTCCCTCCCAGGGGCACCTCCTCCTTAATGTCGAGAACATGCATGACCCTTTGCACAGCATTTCATCTGGAGAAGACTCCTTTAAGTGACATTTCACTCTTGACATTGCATGGCATGTTTTTTCATGGAGTCCTTCTAGGTTTAACGATCACTAAAAGAAAGTTCTTGCCTCTGGAGCACATGAAAAAGGCTTAGAGCTGAGTGGGTGTGAGGAAGAGGGTTGTTAATTTAATTATACTTCTTTTGTTAGGCAGGAGGAGGAGGCTGGTGTTAGAAACACAGAAACATAGACTTTGACGGCAGAAAAGGACCACTTGGCCCACCCAGTCTGCCCATTTCCCTACCTACTGGATAAGCTGCAGATTCTAGTTAACCAACAGCCTGCTTCCTGCAACCCCGCACTATAATTGCTTTGTGTCTGTCCCAAGCATGTTTGAATTCCCCCACTGTTTTAGACCCAATGACCTCCTCAGGAAGGCTGTTCCATGTATCCACCACTCCTCCATGAAAAAATTTCCTTACATTACCCCTGAGCCGTCCCCTCTATCTTTAAACTGTGCCCTTGTTCTTACACATCTCTTTTCTGAAAGATGCTACCCTCCTGGACTTTGTTGATTCCCTTGAGGTACTTGAACGTTTCTATCATGTCCCCCCTGTCCCTCCTTTCATCAAGGGTATACATTAGCTTCTCTCAGTCTCTCTTCATATGGTTTCTGATGTAGACCCTGCACCATTTTAGTTGCCCTCCTCTGGACTGCTTCCATCCTGTCTATGTCCTTGCGTAGATGAGGTCTCCAAAACTGCACACAGTACTCCAGATGGGGTCTCACCAACTGTCTGTATAGAGGGATAATCACTTCCCTTTTTCTACTTGTGATGCCCCTTCCTATGCATCCCAGTATCTCCTGGCTCTCCTTACTGACTTCTTCACATTGCTTACCCACCTTTAGGTCATCTGATATGACTTCTCCCAGGTCCCTTTCCATTTTTGTTGTTGTTAGTACCTCCCCTGCTATTGTGTACTCTTCTCCTGGGTTTTTGTTTCCCAGGTGCATTACTTTGCACTTCTTTGAATTGAATCTAAGTTGCCATATGTCTGACCATTCCTCCAACCTTGCCAAGTCCCTTCTTATCTTTTCTACCCCCTCTTGTATATCAACTCTGTTACAGATCTTTGTGTCATCTGCAAAGAGGCATACCCTTCCCTCCAGACCCTCTGCAATGTTACTTATAAAGATGTTAAGAGGATTGGACCCAGTACTGAGCCCTGAGGTACTCCACTAGTAACTCCCTTTCTTGAGATGTGTTCCATTCACTATACCTTCTGTGTCCTGTTGTGCAGCCAGTTCACTACTCCAGTGGCTACCACCCTGGGACCCACCCCAGGCTGGCTAACTTGATTATTAATCTTTGTGTGGGACTGTGTCAAATGCCTACAAAGTCTAGGTAGGCCATATCCACAGCCCCTCCCTGGTCTATTACTTTGGTCACCCAGTCAAAGAAATCAATTAGATTAGTCTGACATGACCTTCCTGCTGTAAATCCATGTTTCTTTGGGTCCTGTGTCCCTTGGCCTCTAGGTGCTCAACAATTCTTTCTTTCAGAAGTGATTCCATCATTTTCCCTACCACTGAGGTCAAACTTACAGGTCTGTAGTTTCCTGCTTCTGCCTTGCTCCCACTTTTGTAAAGGGGAATCACATCTGCCCTCCTCCAGTCCTCAGGTACCACCCTATCCTGCCATGATTTGTTAAAAAGTGTGGTCAGTGGTGTCACTAGGTCCCCTTAGTTCTTTTAGGATTCTGGGGTGAATCCCGTCAGGCCCCATTGCTTTGTCCACCTTGAGTTTTAGGAGTTCTTTCAGGACTCTTTCTTCTGTGAATGGACTGGTATCAACCCCCCTACCCAGAGTGCTTCTATTGTCTGGTTTAGGTAACTGCTCCTCATCTTCTTTTGTGAATACTGAGCAAAAGTATTCATTCAGTATCTCCGCCTTTTCACTGTCTCCCTCTGCCCACCTCCCCTCTCCTTTATTAATCTTCACCATCCCTTCCTTAACCTTTCTATGCTCCCTAATGTACCTATAAAAGGTTTTATCTCCCATCTCCCTTTTTGACTGAGTTGGCTATTTTTTCCTCGGTTTGTTCCTTTGCCATTCTGACTGCCTTTCCTACTTCTTTCTGCTCTAATTGATACAGTTCCCTGTCGTGCTCCCTCTGTGATTCCTTATACTTTTTGAATGCAGCCTTTTTCTTCTTAACCTTCCCTGCCACCTCTTTTGAGAACCATAGTGTTTTTTACTCCGCTTTGTTTTCTTTATTTGTTTTATTACTAAAGACTTGTTGCCTCTATGATGGCAGTTTTGATTTTTCTCCATTGTTCTTCCACCCCTCCTATTTGGCCATTTGCTAGTGCATTCTTCAGGTGTTCACCCATTTTGCCAAAGTCAGCCTTTCTGAAGTCCAGTATCCTATGGCTTATCTCCATGGTTGTGCTCATTGTGAAGCACACTGTGCAGTGGTCGCTTGTTCCCAGATGTCTACTGACATCTAAATTTGTGATCCTCTCTCCATTTGAGAGTACCAGGTCTAGTATTGCTCCCTCCCGAGTGGGTTCCAGCACTAGTTGTCTAAGGTCTGCCCCCTGCAGGGCATCAAGAATGACCCTGCTCTTGGATGTGGCTGCAGTACATGTCCTCCAGTTAACATCTGGCATATTCAGGTCCCCATCAACAGTATCTCCCTTTTTCAGCCATTTTGAGAATGTCCTCTATCATTTTCTTGTCCATTTCCTCCCCTTGAGATGGGGATCTGTATACAACCCCTGTGCGGATTGCAATGCTATCCCCATCTCCAAGGTAACCCAGAGTGCCTCTTGTCCTCCCCCTTTACTTTTTAGTTCTGTAGCTTTGATCCCTTCCCTTATGTACAGAGCTACTCCACCTCCTCTTTGCCTTCCCTGTCCCTTCTGTAGATTGTGTACCCTGGTATGTTGACATCCCATTCATGGTTCTCAGTGTACCATGTTTCTGTGACTGCACAATATCCAATTGTTCATCTTCCATCAAAGCTACTAGCTCAGAAAGCTTGTTTCCAGACTACGGGCATTAGTAGTCATTGCCCTCCATTTAATGTTGGCTTGATCCTTTTTTCCCCATCCCTGCTCTTATTGCTCTTATCTATTTTACCATTTACCCCCATCCTGCCCTGTGTTGAGCTCTGTACCTCAGTGTTTACCCTACTACCTGCCCTGTTTTGTGGGGGGAGGCTTGACTTTTCCTGCCTTTTATAAGTACCTCCCCCCTTATCTAGTTTAAAAGCTTGCCAAGGAAGCATTTAAACCTGTCACCTAGGAGCTTGGTCCCCTTTGTGGACAAATGCAGACCATCATACCAGTATAGACCTTTATCTCTCCAGGTGGACCCCCAGTCTCCAATGAAGCCAGAGCCTTGTGCTCTGCACCAGTTTTGCAACCATTCATTAAACTGCATGGTGTGCAGTACCCTAGCCTCATTCCTGCCATGGACTGGTAGCACCTCTGAGAAGGTTACTGTGCTTTACCCGTCTGAGGCCCTCCCCAACTCCACAAATTCATTCTGCACTGCACTGATCCCATGCTTAGCTAGGTATTTGTCCCAAGGTGGACAATGATATCTAGTTCTCTCTCCTGTGATGCTGCTTCTGCAATTGTGAGGATTGCTTCTTGTCCCTCCAAGCCATGGCACCAGGCAGGCAGCTTACTTCCTTCTCTCCCTTCCCCAGTTCTATCCCCCTAACAATTGAGTCCCCTATCAGTAGCTGTTTCCTTCACCTGTGGTGTCCCTTGCCACACTTTTGTGGGTCTCCCTTGTGGATGTCCTCAGCATTCTTCTGGGTCTCCACTGAGGGTGCCATCATAGAGGAACCTTGCTCTGCCAGAATGGCATCTGATTTGTGTAGAGGTACAACTGGAGGGCTTCGCCTCTGGTCCACCACCGCACCCTCCCAGAACCCACTGTGGTCCTACTGCTCTTCATACTCCGAAACCTCTGACTCAGTGGTTGTGGCAGTGGTGCTCTTTGGGAGGGGGAGGCCTCCTTAGTCCTTGCTAGTTCAGCCTGGAGGTGGGCAACCTCCTCTCTCAGAGCTGACAGTTGCCTACAAATAGGACAGCAATGCAGTTTCCAGAATGTTTCCCGGAAAACTGCTGCCCCACAGCCAGTGCATTGCACCACTCCCCACATGTCCCGCTCCCTTATTCTATACAATATGTAATTATATATGTATTATTATTTGTTTTGTGTAACTACTCTTTATGCACATTGCAGGGTTATTAGGAATATGACAGTTCTGCCCCAAGACCTATTGAGGAAGTGATGTCAGAACTGTGGCTATAAAGGAAATGCCATGCCTGGGGGTGGGGTGGGGAAGGGTGGGTGGGTAGTGCACAGCCACTGGTGACTGTTAGAAACAATCAGATACACAACTGCTCCACCACCCTGGTGAGTACTGTCCTTTATAGTAATACAACTAACACCACAATTTACTAGACCACGGCTCCAACACAAACCAAACCACTCTACTGAGTCCAGGGATAAAAATGAACTCACTCCTCAGCCAGCAGGACACTTAAAATGTTACAAAAATATCCTTCAAAATGCTAGGTCTCAACCCCCGCACTCAAGCAAATTCAGTTGTATCTCACTCTGGTTATAAAATTACTACCCTTTTAAAGGAATCCTGCAATTCTCTGCTTAATGCCAATAAGGAAAAATACAAATAAAACTTTTGTAGAAAGTGTATCTCCCTTCTTACCCAGTGATCTGCAGTATTATGCCTTAATCAGGTTTCCAGGTCCTAAATGGAGTTGCAGTTTGTTCTTTGCAGTAAGTTTGAGCTTCCAACAGACACTTTAAAGTCAGTGTGACTGGCTTCTAACTGTGAAGGATATCTAAGATAAGAACAGAGCTGACACCCCACCCAGAGCCAATTGATTGACTAGTGACACCTGTGATGTAAGCAGGCCTTTTCAATGCAGGCAGACTGCTATGTCTGATTCCAATACACAAAACCTTTCAGTGAAACCAGGGCTAAAAAATTTACTTCTCAGCCAGCAGGACACTTACAATGTTACAAAAATATCCTTCAAAATGCTAGAGTCTCAACCCCGCACTCAAGCAAATTCAATTTGTATCTCACTGAAGTTATAAAATTACTACCCTTTTAAAGGAATCACCACATTCTCTGCTTAATGCCAATAAGGAAAAATACAAATAAAACTTTTTGTAGAAAGTGTATCTCCCTTCTTACCCGGTGCTCTGCAGTATTATGCCTTAATCAGGTTTCCAGGTCCTAAATGGAGTTGCAGTTTGTTCTTTGCAGTAAGTTTGAGCTTCCAACAGACACTTTAAAGTCAGTGTGACTCTGGTGTTGCTGAGTGTATGGAGCAAGGAATACTTATAAATACGTTAGGGACCAGGGAGAAAGAGAATGTTTTTGGGGAGAATTACAGAGGCTGGGGGGAGCATTTTTTCTTTAATTTTTTGGAATGGTAATTTCAGATGGTGAATTGCTGGCAAAGTGCGAGCTTTGTGGTACCTGCATATTTGGGGTGTGCAGATACCTTATCCTGAATATTTGGCTGAATATTCTAGTTGGGTATTAGGTATTCATAGTCATTATTCAGTGGTTGTCTTTCTTTTTTTTTAAGATAAAGAAACAGCCCCTACTCTCCTCCCCAGCCCAGATCCCTTAAAATAAACATGCACCCTGTCCTCCCACTCTCAATTAGAGCCCCAAGTCACCCTTCTGCCCAGCACCCTCAATTTGTTAAAAAGTATATTTTTTTGTGAAAGAAAACTGCAATGATGGGTGACCAGCACAAACCTCCTTCCTCCACTGTGAGCTGCCATCTTTTACAGCTTGTTTTAACAAAACAAATATGTACCCCCCCACCCATGGCTGCAGCACCCTCCTCCCACCTCCCTTCTGCACCTAATTCTGAAGGGTCGAGATGGTAAGAAAAGAACTAAGAATCATGGGATCAGCTAGTTTTACTATACAAGCAAGTATGTGACCACTTTCATTCATTAGAAGGCTGCTGATCATGAAGGAGGATGGGCAGAGTCAGTTGCATTGTTTGTTCTTTCATCGCTGGCTCACCACTTCAGAATTGGGTGCTAAGGGTGAGAAGGGTAGGAGGAGGGTACTGCTGCCATGATGCAGGGGTGAGGGATGTTTTTGTTTTCCTTAAAAGAAGTGCTAAAAGATGGTGGCCTGCAGTAGTGAGAGACATGTTGTGCCGGTTGCCCATAAGTGGAGCTTGCTTCCAAAACAAATACTTTTTTATCAAATTGTGGGATGCTGGGGCAATGAGGGTGGGCTTGAGTCCTAAGTGAGGATAGGCAGACAGAGGCTTGTTTATTTTAAGGGATCTTGGTGGTGGAGGAGGATTTTTTTTTTATTGTTTTTTTTTTTTTAATATAGTATTTCCTGACTAGGAATAGGAGATTATAGTGCCTCTATTTATTATCTGGCTCTGAATAATGCACATTATTCATGGTATTCAGTAAATACATGTATTTATAAAAAGGCGGCTCAAACAATAAAAACAGAACACAAGCAAATATATACTCACAGACATGCAGGTAGCTCAGTTCCACATGTACCAACTCATGAGAGGATGCCATTAAGATAGTGTATTGGATAAACTTTATTAAAGGTAAAAGCAACAGTATGCTAAAGTGCACCCTCCCTCACCAGCCATACATTTCCACATCAACGGATGCTTTTTCAAGGCTGACTTCAATGTGCAAAACCCATCAATAAAAAGGAAAAATTAAGGTGTCAGTACACATGATCAAAGTGATGTAAGTGTTACACCAAGCAATCAATTACACATTGACAAAATTACCAGTTCTACTAGTGAATAAACAGAAAAAACACTTAGTACAGATAATAGTAATCCATAAGCAAACAAAGGGAAATGAAAGGGCAATGACAGGAAAGTGGGGTGGAGAGGGAGGGAAGGACTGGAGGGAAGAAATAGGGGAGGAGGGAGGAAACGTATGAAAGAATGCATACACATCATTTACAAAAATTACAGATAATTACAATATGTTGCTAACACCTATAAATGTGATCTTCATAAGATAATCAATAAATAGTTCAAAGCCAGATATATATTCCATACTAATAAAGGACTCACAAAGCCAACATGATGATAAATAGGGAGACAGCTGAAAAGAAGTAAGTCCAGGTGGACTGCAAGAATTCATTTTTAATTTGCAAAATGTCTCTCTCTGTAAAAATTTCCCATCTAAAGCACCCCCACATATAATTTCACATACTCTCTCTAGTAATTGAAATGAGAAAAAACAACAAGATTTCTTTCTTCCTTCTGCACATGTTGTGCTAAAGTACTAACACCATCCAGTTTCTGTATAATCCTGACATGCTCTGCTGCACTCTCTTTAAATTTTCTTTTAATTTTACCATTGTAAAAAGCAGGACAGCTACTACGAGTTCCAAAATGTGCAACGTACGGTAAGTGTTGCTACATGTCACAAAATCAAAGTTCTCAAAGATCTTATTTGTAACTGGGTACTTGAATTCTGAACCAGGGATTATGTAATTACAAACAAATGCAGTTTCCACATCAATAACTACCGCCTGGTAAATTTTTTGTTTTGCACACACTTGTTCCCCCCCCATCCCAGTACATATTATGGACCAACTGATCCCTCAGCCTGGTTCCTCTTTTAAAAACCATCCTAGGCTTACATTGTGTAACTCCTGACAATTTTCTCTCTGTAGACAAAATATGCCAATTGCATTCCAAAACATTCTCTTTTGTTTTTTTCCAATCCCCCCTCTCTTCGGACCCGCTCCATCCTCCACCCCCATGCCCAGGCTTGTCCCCCTGGGTGGGACAGCTGGGGGGCTCTCCCTCCCAACAGACACTGTTTGGCAAGCCCTGGCTCCCCCCGGGTCAGGGCATGGGAGTGGTATTCCCTTGGCAGACGTCGGAGGCACTGGACAGCAGTAGGGTGGGTCGTCTTGCCGGGGGGTGGCTTTCTTTTGCAATGCTTGCTCCCTGGGGTGGGTACATGCAATGACATCCAGCATCCATCCCACCCCCCAACACTGTAATGGCACTGGTCGCAGCAGAACCCCCAACCTCCACCAGGGGTCCATAAAGCATCAGACACTCTTCCCCTCCCTCCCTCCCCTCAGAGTGGGAGAACAGTCCCCAGGATGCTCAATCCTTCTCCCCCAGCAGGCCCTCTGACCCCCAGTTCTGTTCCCAAACCTGGGTCATTGGCGTCGCAAGTGGAAATCCAACCACTGCACCAGTGGGCTAGCCCCCCCCAAACATTCTTAACAATGTGCACCTGGGGTGAAAAATTAGTAACAAAATATAGGAATACAAGAAGTATAAGGGGACCCAAAGAGGGGAGGAGGACAGGGAGGTGTACCTTGAATGTCTGAGGGAAGCAGGGAAAGCTATGAGGAAGGTCAAGGTGCAGACAGAGGAGGGTTTAGCACAGACTGTGAAAAAAGGGGACAAGACATTCTATATGTACATCAGCAATAGAAGAAAAACCAGGGGGTGGATTTTGATGCTCAAAGGGGAAGAGAGAGATTGTAAGGAAGGGGATCTAGACAAAGCAGAAATACTGAACAAATACTTCTGTTTAGTATTCACTAGGGAGGGAGAGGGTCAAGGATCACAGTTGGGTAACAGAGGCAATGGGGGGGTGGGCACCAGTCCATTCACACTGGAGAGAGTTCTGGAGGAACTCGCAAAGCTGAAGGTGGATGAAAGCCATGGGACCAGATGGCATACACCCAAGGATACTAAGGGAGCTGAGAAGGGAACTAGTAGTGTCTCTGTCTGTCCTGTTCACAGAGTCACTCAACACAAGCATGGTTCCAGAGCCCTGAAGGAGGGTGCATGTAGTCCCTCTGTACAAATGTGGCAGTAGGGAGGAAGCAGGGAACTACAGGCCATTCAGCCTCACCTCAGAGGTGGAGAAGATCATGTAGACACTGCTGAAAGAAAGGATAGTGGCACACCTGGAATCCAATGGTCCCCAGGATCTGAGGCAACACAGATTCCCAGCAGGAAGGTCTTGTCAAACAAATACGATAGATTTTTTTGATTGAATGAGTAGGAAAGTGAATCAGAGAGGGCGGTAGACATCACCTACCTAGATTTCAGCAAAGACTTCGATACCATCCCTCACAGATTGCTGGTTAACAAGATGAATAGTCTGGACATGGGGCATAAGGTGATGCATTGGATTATAAACTGCCTGACGGACAGAAGTCAGAGGGCAGTGATAAATGGGATACAATCTGGGGAGAGAGCAGTGACCAGCGGAGTACCACAGGGATCACTACTGGGACCAGTACTGTTCAATGTCTTCATTAGTGATGCTGCAGAGAGGCTGGACAGAAAGGTCTGCCTATCTGCAGATGACACCAAGATCTGCAACATGGTGGATACTCCAGAAGGGGTGCAGAAAGTGAAGAAGGACTTGCAGAAATTTGAAAGATGGCCAGAGGTCTGGCAACTGAGGTTCAATGTAAAAAAGTGCAAGATAATGCACCTGGGTAGGAGGAACCCTTGGGAGAGCTACAAAATGGGGGGGGGGAGACGCTGACTGTCACCAAAGAGGAAAGGGACCTAGGGGGTTATCATATCTGATCTTAAGGTATCAAAGCAGTGCGTAGTGGCTGCAGGGAGGGCCAGTGGTATGCTGGTATGCATAGGCAGAGGCATTACTAGCAGGAGACGGGAGGTGGTGATGCCATTGTATGAAACACTGGTAAGGCGTCACCTGGAGTATTGTGTGCAGTGCTGGGAATCACACATGCGTAAGGACATAGACATGGTGGAAGCTATCCAGAGAAGGGTGACAAATATGGTGCATGGCTTGCATCACAAAACATACGAGGAGAGACTAAGAAACCTCAATAAGTACTCAGTGGAGGAGAGAAAGAGGGCACATGATAGAAACTTTCAAGTACCTCAAGGGCATAAACAAGGTGCAGGTGGGAGATCTTTTCCAATGTAGAAAAGATATTAGAACGAGGGGACATGATATGAAATTGGAGGGGGTTCGATTAAGAAGTAACATGAGGACATTTTTCTACACAGAGAGGGTGGTGGATGCTTGGAAAAGTCTGCCCCAAGAGGTGGTGGAGGCAAGCAAAGTTGAGGGATTTAAACATGCCTGGGACAGGCACAAGAGAACACTGGGTAGGGAGGGAGTGATGAAAAGCCATTGATCACTTAGGGTCAGTGATTGCATACAGACTTAAGGCTTATGGGCAGACTAGATGGGCCTAGCAGTCCTTATCTGCCGACAATTTCTATGTGTCTATGTAGAATCAAAAGCCTTCCTTCCTCTCTGCCTATATGATCTTTCTCTCCATGTCAACAATCCATTCCTATCCAACTTTTTCTTTCACAGTGGTTTCACTGTTAACATCATAGCCTCTCTGTATAAACCTATCTGTTAAATCTACGGCATGTTTCACATAGTCTTCTGCATTACTGAAACTGCATCTTTCATGCATAAATTGTCCTACAGAAATATTTCTTGTGACATGACTTGGATGACAACTTGTAAAATGTAAAACGGAATTTGGAAGCACCGGGGCAAGTGGCAATAGTTCAAGTAGTCCATGATGAGCACTAGTTTAACAATTTCATGGCTGACATGGTTAATAAAAAGTCATTTTGGAGTAACTCATAACTGCAAGTATTTTGACTGCTTTCTCGAGTTTCATCAGTTTTTGCTTTGAGTGTTCTCACGTGTGGATAGGCAACCCCTTTGACAGTACCGTCCAGCTTGTGGATTCACTGTCCCTAGCTTTCATCTTTTTCTGTTAGAGAAATATAGCCCTTTCTCTGCACTACTGGATGGGCATGAGTTCAGTTTTTAACATTCTGAAATAATATGAGAAGACGGGTCAGGATGATTTTTTTTCGGTATGTTTATCATGTCAGTGGAACTAGAGGGTATACCCTATTCATGAAGAGTACCAAGCACACTCCCTGAAAAAATGGGTTTGAAAAAAAAAATATGTGGCATGTCTTACACTACCTGAAGCCTTCCCTGGCACTTTTGATTTCTCAAAAAAGTATATCTTTCTATTCACTTCCTTAAAATGTAAATGGCTAAAAGAGAAATACATAAAAATATAAAAATTTGGAAAACGCATCGTGAAAATAATGAAATCTGACTAACTGATGGCATTTTAAATCCATACTTTTATGTACAAACACCTACCTACAAAAATAAAATCCTGGGACAAACCTCTATACTGTACATACCTAACATGTTAATGGGCATCACCCAAATTTTGGATTGCAAAAAATACACTATTTGTTTTACTTGGATTCCGACAACCCACATAGGGACTGAGTCGCTCACTCACTCCCCCATTTACCTTTTCTGCTGTACCCCAAAACCACTCCCATCAAGATAGCCTGTCTCACTTCACCACCACCAACAACCCCGTCCCAAAACCCCAAAGTGGAGCCAAGGAGCATTGTCCCAGTACAACATATTTCCTGGGTCCCTGTCAAAAATTACAGAGGAGCCAAGCATAAACTCTGCCAATGGGTTAAACCAGCAAATGGGTGAGAGCACAGCAGACATCACAGTCTATGCAAAAGTAAAGCATACCAGTTTATTGCCAACTCACAGCATCACTTTGTCACAAACCTCAAAGAAAAACAGCAATAAAAAAACACTAACAGCTCTCAAAAATTTTACCAAAGGTCTTTTTTCAATTTTTTTTTTTATTTTATTAAAAATCAGACCCAAAATCCATTTTCAAAGTGCAATAAGACACTCCAGGTGTTTGGTTTCTAAGGTATATATCCATGTCCAGGAGCTGTAAGGTACTCCATCTGGGGCACTGGGTCTCATTACACACTGGGATATTTGGGTGTCCCCTAACACTCCACGCCCTGTCATGTCATATTGCTAAAGTAGATCACACTAGTAAGCCCTGAGACAGTACTGCACCCAACATGCCCCAGGGCAAGGATATCCTTAGTAGCCATGATGGCACTGACTACAAAGTGCTGCAGTACTCTGCACACATCAATATGAATGGTCTGTTTTAAATTACATCCTAAGATTTAAATGATGTTACCAGTGGCTAAGCAGATCTACATTTACAAAAGTACCATTAGGTTGCTGTAACTGTAGATAAAATTAGCTCCTTGTTCTGTTTAATCAAATTTAAAATGTCCTAGTAGCCCTGCACGGGTAGCATTTTGGGCTTTCCATACAGTTTTTCAAAATTCAAAGATTCCATAGATGACTTATGATTGGGTGAAATGTGTCATATTATGTCTCAAAAGGAGAATTAGTGATCTTTGGGTGGTAGATTTAAATGTAATATCTGAAAGCATTTTTTTCACCCAGAGGATGGTAAACCCATGGAACAAGCTTTGAATGGACAGCAGTCAAAGTTGGGAGCGTTAATTCTTTTAGCTAAACCTGGATCAGATTTACACCGAAAACAACATGGCTGAGTAAGAAAACTAATTTACTAGAGTCATGTGGCGTATACTACAAGGAAGCATTAGTATGTCTGGGGAGAAGGTAGTGAATCCCTTAACCATGGGATCACCACTGACAGTTTTTCCTCTCCTCAGTGCATCAGTCCAAAAAATAAATCAGGAATTCTCCCTTTTAGAAAGACCAAACAGCAGGTGTGCACAGAGACTCAGATCAATGTACTACTGGGCTACTAGCCTGATTGTGACCCAGCATACAAAACTGGCATGCTCATGGAGACCAGAAATGAACTATGAGCTCAAAATGGCAAGTGCAAATTAGGTCATTAATTCCAGTATCAAAAACTAATGGTATCACCCAGAGCAGCTGAACTCTGGGCAAACTAATACTGCGCTGGGGCAAACATGTCTAATATATTCATAACTGATTTAGAGGTAGGTACCAGTAGCTGGAATGCACAAGGTGGGGTTAAGTGAAACAGTGGAATGGCATCCTGCAATTCTGCATTTATTCTGGTGATATGTTGTGTGAACATTCTATGCTATTTCTGTGAAAGCAAGTGGGTACATTTCATCAGAAATGCACCCACTTGCTTTCTAATGGCCCTGATACACCTACCTTGAGGTCCATAAAGATGTCTTTATGGTTGGTTGCCTGTTTTGGAACCATGCCTGAATTTCTCCATTCACAAAGTGAATGTGTATGGAATCCTTTCAGTAAAGTGTGGCAGAGCTTACCACCCTCATGCATACTCCACTACAGTAAGCACATTCACATCCATTGGCATTGGTCAAGTGTTCTCCAGTTGTCAGTTTGCTTCTGAAGAACGAAAGTTGTTTATTCCATTAAATGAATTCCATAAAGGATTGAGTATTGCTCAGGGAAAGCACAGAGTGATTCCTTGGTATCATCAATGATCACACAGACTGACTGAAGAAAACATCAAACCTTAGTACATCTTCCTACCCAGGCATGAAAGCCAGGGGAGTGAATCACTAAGTCCTGTCATCTGCCTACAGCAATGCACCCCAGGGTGGATTGTGCCACACCTAGTCTGAAAATGTCCAATATTTTTTAAAAGATAGCACAGTGCTAACAGTTTTAGTGCTGTGCTAACTGTGATTAGCATGGCTGACAGCTTGTTAGTACAGCCAGTGCTATTTCTAATAGCACAGTTAGTGCCGTACTAACATGTTAGTGCAAGAATGATAAACAGGACAAACCAAATCAGAGGTGTCCCATGCATAGAGAGCGCATGGGTATTTAAAATGGTTTCTGGAGGTTGGCCCATTGGTACAGCAGTAAAGTCACCGCTTGCATCACTGGTGGCCTGGGATCAGGAGAAATCTCAGGTTTCCGAGGGCAGGCCTTGGAAGAGGAGGATCTAGTGTTCCACAGGACGTCTCCTCCAGGGAGGGTTGGATGCCTCCTTCTTTGCAGTATTGCCACCTGGGTGAGCACAGGTCGTAGTGTAATTGAAGGAGCACAGTAATAGGAGGAGGCAGCTTGGTGTGTCGAGGTGCAAGCATGCTTACATGCACACTCACGTCATGACACCACCAATCACATTGCCTCAGAAGGACAAAGAAACCAAGAAAAGGGCCCTGGCATCAGGAGCTAAACAAACCTTGGTAAATTGGCTTCCACCCTCGAATGAGACATCTCAGGCTGGGACAAAAATTCATACATGTTCAAGAGGGCTCCCCCCCGACTCAGCCTAGGGGATGCCCAAGTTTCAGTGGGGGCTCAGGTACGACCTCCTTGGTACATGACTATGAATGCCCAAGTGCCAGAGTGAAGGGAGCATAAATTGAATGATAAAAAAAAGGTTTCTGGAATCACTAATGTGTTGCTAGCAAGTGCAGTGCTAACTAACATGTCTAGGAGCTATGTTTAAACAATGTGCCAATGATAGTGCTTTGTTAAAAAACATGTCCCTGGCTTTGGCTCCCCCCCAAAAATAAATTCCATACTAAGGATGTTTAGGACAGAGGCTGATTCCTTGCTATTTGGCCATAGTGAAATTACATTACTGGACCAGCACCTGTAACTGTATCACCTTCATAACCCTGCAATATCCCCTAGTGCAGTGCCTTTGCTTTTCCAGTGTCTTGCCCATACCCTTTCATTTCAACAGTTTGCTGCATATGGGACCCTAATCATTGTTACCCTCCTTATCCTCTTTCTCAACCTCAACGTTCATGTCTCTTGATGCAGAAAAAGGCGTTTATTAATTTTCCATTTATAAACTGAATTATAGGCCTCCCTCTCTCTCTGCTTCCCTAGTGATACTGAGCACTGGATTATATAAATCTGAACAAAACTTACTGCTGCTGATACAGTATTTTCCACCCCCCACCACACGCAAGCCATCCTGGTCACCAGTTCTATACTATGGAATTTGAGACAGTCACCAGCACAGACCTGCAGTCACCAGCTCGGCCAGCCACCACTGAATTGTCATGACACATACTGTAAAAACAGCTCTTTCTATATTCAAGTGACCAAAAAACGACAGTCAGATGGTGGCCAGCCAAGGTGGTGACTGACCAAGTCCAAAATTATGCCACGCAGCTACTGGAAAAGGATGCTAATAGTGGGTTGCTAACTCCAAAATGAACCAGCTGCAAAGACAAGCACTCCAGCAGTAAATCAATGCCCAAAACAAGTACCCCAGTGCTTCAATGACCAAGCCTTCCTTAGGGGGTTCCCCTAAGGAAGGCTTGGTCACTAAAGCGCTGGGGTATTTGGTGCAATGTTGGCTTGCCTTATAATAAACACAGCATCTTGCACTAATTTTCTTGTTTTGGGTACTGATTTACTGCTGGAGTGCTTGTTGTTGCAGCAAGGTGGTGAGTGGAAGGCTGTGCTTGTTGCCATCTCAAATGCTGTAGTACAGCATCAGTAGTGACCACAACAGAGGGATGCAGGGCAGAGAGTCCTGAGTGTGTGGGTTAAGAGGGGGCCTTTGGCCTTTGGGAAATGGGGGAGCCACTAGACCAACAAAACATATATATATACATATATATATATATATATATATATATATATATATATATATATATATATATATATATATATATATATATATATATATATATATAGAATATGTATGGTTGGCTGATTGGGGTGTGTGGATACCACTAAACCATGATTGGGGGTGTGTGGATAACACTAAACCACCCCAGTTGTGGTATTTATAGTGACGGGTTGGGTGAATGGGTGTGGGGGACCACTAGACCACCAGGCGTTGGTGCAGACACAACAGGATGGGCACTTGGGTGGGTCACACAAACATGCTAATGAGCCTATAATGGGCATGCTAATGGACCCTTAGTGCCTTGCATGTACAGTGCACTCCTTCACATCACAGGGCTGAATATGACCCACAGGAGCCCTGGTGCTATCATGTTTGGGAAGTGTTAACTCTATGAGCTCCTTTGGGACATCTTTAGTCTGGATCTGTGTCAGCACAGTGCGTAGTCAATAAGCTCAGTACTGGCACTGCCCCATATTCAGACAGTGTGCTCCAGTTGGAGTGTGCTTATTGTCTGAATAGTTCTTGAGCCAGCCATGTGCTAATTGCTGCTCAGCACTCCTGTATGAGTGGGGCACACCGCCAGCTCTGAATATGGGGCCAATTTCCTATCCAAAATGCAAACAACATGTTTATATCATTTTGGTAATATCACAAACAAAAGAACATGTTTCTATTCATGTTTTAACTCACACATACATTGTATAAATTACATTATGAATTGATAGTCCATACAAATAAACACAATTGTTTAAAATAATACTTGTAAAAAGATTTTGTGTTGCTTTACATTTGATTTGATTTGTGTATATAACCACCTATGCAGATTACTGACCTTCTGTCTCAAGAGAAACACACTTAAGAAATAAGGTGTGTGCACATAATTTTATAGAACCACAAAAATAATACATTGTAGGGGTCCTTAGGGAGATCACCTGCAGCTTATTAAAAGTTTAGCTGTTGTGGAACTTCCTTTTTAAGAAGTAACTCGTCTTTTGGGGGACATAACCATTCTTTGTCTAACAACTGATTTGGCCACTGGAGATTTTAGTGGCTAATGAGGTGTACCTTGTCTTAAAAATCCCATTTTTTTATGTTTGCTTGCAAAGCATGCACATTAAATATATTGGTATTAGTCTGCATTAAAAGGGTTTTTTAAGGTGTGCCCCTCCTCCACCTATCACAGCTTCAGAATACAAAAGCTTGGTTTATCCAATGGATTTGTTGAAACAAATATGTGAAGAAATGGGAAACAGAGTATGGAAATATGTTGCCAAAGGAGTGAAAGATATGTTGAGTAGTTTGGGGATTTTAAAAAGGAAAATATATATACAGAGAGGGACTAAAGGTTCTGGTGAAGGGAAACAGATGAGTAATGGTATTGTAAAGGTAATAAGATGCACAGAGGACAGGTAGAATAAAATTTCTAATGGAGAAAGAGGGGTGAATACTGAAATTTTAATTAAGGTGGATTGAAAGAAATATCTACAATCTGTGTTTCTCAGTACTAATATGAGATTGCTGGTAAGATTGATGAATTAAGCAATAAGGCATGACAGGGTGTGTGTTATCGTGTAATAACATCACTCCTGGGGTGGGTTGAAGCACAAGGTCAAACCGAGTGCTTCCACCACCCCAGGAGTGACATTATTATGCAATAAAACACACTCTGGAGTGCTTTATTGCTATTATACAATGGCTCATTGTTAAACAAAATAAAAAAAAAATAAAAAATATTTTCAGTAGATTCTTAAGAGAAGAGGAAAAAAACTAATGCTAATCAATTACAGTGATGTTATACTGAGATAGCATCACATCTCAGGCACACACTGGCCAATCAGAATCCAGGATTCTTTCTTGCCATTGTATAATTGGCTATTGTTGCCAACCAAAACTCAGTGGGAGTAATTGGACTGACTGAAACTTGATGTACAGGGAATATTGCAAATAAACAAATATCCTTACAGGGATTTAATGTTATGAGGAGAGATGGAGATGGAGATAGTAAAATGGAGGTAGCATATTACATGAGAAAGGAGTTGAAAGCCAATAGGATGGGAGAATGGGATTACAATGAGTTTGAAGTGTTGTGGGTAAGATTAGAACTGGAAAGAGCACCATGAGGTGTAAACCCATTACTTGTTGGGATAATGTATCACCACCCTGCCAATGACAAGACAATGTGTAACTATTTGAAATTTCTAGATAAAACAAAAATGAAGTGCCCATTTTCAAGGATTGTTCTAATAGTTAATTTTTAATAAACTGCCAGTAGAGTTATTCAGGTCATCACATAAAGTAAAATGACTTGTGGATGAACCCTCATGGGGCATTAACACATTAGATTTGTTTCTAACCAGTTTGAAGGATTGGTATCATTGATACTGGGCCCTATGGGGCAGTCAAACCATAATGTTGTGGTCATTTCACCTTTACCTTCCATGGTACCTACAAAGAAAGGGCAGCAGAGCAACTTAAAAAATATAACACATTTAAAAAAATGTTTTGCAAGGTTCTGCATAAGATGTGTGGGAAGAAGTGGAGGGGATTACAAAATGTCATTAGAGAAACGTCAGCAACAAAGAGTCACTTAAGTACATAGTGACAAGCCTTGGATCACTCCCCAGTTTAAGAAATGGGTAAAGGCAAAACAGCTGGTTAAGAAAAAAAGGGAATATGTAGATATACCAATTTTATGGAAATAAGGTGAATAAAGCCAAAAGACACTTGAGAAGGAAGTTTAATAGGGATGAAGTAAGGACCTCTTGGCCACAGATAGTAGAAAATAAGTGTGTGTGTGTGTGTGTGGGGGAGGGATTCATACATTTTTTGGGGGGAGAAATTATTTAATGGGATGGAAAAGTTCAGATTGAGTGATGCTAACGACAAAGAAGCAATATGCGCTCTGTGTACAGAAATCAATGAATATTTTTGCAACTTGACTGGACAAATGGACACTCTGGAAGTTCCTTCATTTAAAGGTTTATATTGTTCACAACATTATCAGGCCACAAGTGAATCAGTGCACAAAGAACTTGAAATAAATAGATGTGTGTAAGACCAAAGTACTCAATTGTTTACCTTAATTAAAGGGGAAGGAGAAGAGCTGGCCCCAGTGTTAGCAACTTTATTAAACCCAGCAATGCAAAAGCTACCATAAGACTGGAAAAGGACAGAGGTGGTCCCCCTACCCAAAAGAGGGGAAGGTAGATGAGATTGAAAATGATCTGCGATTTAGAGCACTTACTTCAGTTGTGACGAAATTAACATTGCTGTGCAATATGTCTTTAACTGGATTTGGAAGGTTGTTCGGGGAAAATAAACCTGAGCCAATATGGTAACATAAAAAACTTTTCTACAGTCCATTTATTTATTTACTTATTTATTCGATCTTGGATTTACATACCTTTGAGCAAGAAGCTCATTTACAAAGGTTTCACATCTAATGAGAAAAACAGAAATACAAGACATAACCATACATACAGTATATAGGAAGTCTTAGTTACAGTCCATGCATTTATAAAACTTCTTCATGATACTCATGTGTTAGCAGAATATGTTCAGGTTACAGAGGTGGCCCTGATTGATTCAAGTACAGCATCTGGCCTGATAAATCACAATTTGGTGGTTAAAAAAATTGTTTGAGGAGGTACATCCTGCCCTGATTACGTGGGTATGGTCCTTCCTACAGAATAGGTAACTGAGAGTTAAGTTAGCAGGAGAAAGATCTGAGTGGCTCCAGCTGAATGGTGGGGTTCCGCAAGGCACAATGTTAGACTCCTTATTGTTTTTAGTGATGATCAATGACTTACAGACAGCAGGACAGCATGTAGTTTATATGGATGGTACTAATTTTATATAGCAGTCATGAAAAAGATACTATCGGGGATCTTCAGCAGGATCTTGAGTACATGGAGAAGCGGGCAGAGGATTAATATAATAATGAGGATTAAAAATGAAAAATGTAGATTATGTCAGTGAATTTTAGAAAAGCAACGAAGAAACCAAAAATGAATAATGAAAAGTTGGATATAGTGCCCAGTGCCAAACTCTTGGGTGTAACTATAGCAGATGATTTAGTTTAAAACTAAACATAGTGGGGCACACAGCTGCACAGTGTGAGCATTTTATTTCACACCTCTTCTCCTGATCTTCATGTGTGTCCTCCCAAGAGCTACAGGTCCTGTCAATACTGGTCTGTTAACTGTACCATCACAAGGGGGCACTGCCTGCATGCTGGGAAGAGGCACCACTAAGTAACCTTGTAGATAAAGTGGTATTCATCACCAACATGTACAGGGTAGATGCAAGCTAAAACTGGACTTCAAAAAAGTCCTCTCAGACCTAAGAGAAGCAGCCTCAAAAGCAGATCAGTGGTATAGTCCTAAATTATTGCATTTATAGTACCAATCACAATCAACATCTGTTTACTATTGTCGTACTTAAACTTTAATAATGGGTTCCTTTTTAGGACTTTCTGTAGTTTTTGTTTTTATGTGCGGGAGACTTTGTGTCATAAATTTTAGCTTTATAGGTTAAGGAGACAAGATTCTAATTTTTCAACAACTGATAAAATTGTGTGGTTGCAGACTTTTCTTTCTGCATCTTGCGCTGTTGTTCTTTTTCTCCGAGCCTGACCTCCAGATAGGAATTCACAACAGAGCTGTGCTATGGAATTCTTAATTTGGGGAATTACATGAGGGATGAGTATACTGCAAACTGTGAAAGTAGAAGTGTGTTCCACAAGGAAATATACTTAATTTGAAACATAGAAACATAGAATTTGATGGCAGATAAGGACCGCTTGGTCCACCGAGTCTGCCCATTTACCTACTTGATGGACAAGCTGCAGATTCTAGTTAATCAACAGCTTACCTCCTCCTACCCTCCACTAGAATTGCCTTCTGCCTGTCCCACGAATTCTCCCACTGTTCCTGACTCCACAACCTCCTCAGGAAGGCTATTCCATGCATCCACAACCCTCTCTGTGAAAAAATACTTTCTAACATTACCTCTGCGCCATCCCTCCTCTATCTTTAAATTGTACCCCCTTGTTCTTGCACAGCTCTTCTTCTGAAAGATACTATCCTCTTGCACTTTGTTAATTCCCTTGAGAAACTTGAAAGTTTCTATCATGCCCCCCCTTTCCTCAAGGGTATACACATTAAGCTGCTTTAGTCTCTCCTCGTATGTCTTCTGGTGCAGACCCTGCACCATTGTGGTTGCCCTCCTCTGAACAGACTCCATCCTGTCTATGTCTTTGTGGAGCTGGGGTCTCCAGAATTGCATGCAGTACTCCAGATACGTTCTCACTAACTGTCTGTACAGATGAATAACAACTTCCTGTTTTCTACTGTTGATGCCTCTCCCTATACATCCCAGTATCCCCCCAACCCTCCCTACTGCCTTCTCACATTGCTTGCCCACCTTTAAGTCATCTGATATAATCACTCCTAGGTCTCTTTCGATTGTTGTTGTTGTTAATAACTCAACCTCCATTGTGTACTCTTCCCCAGGGTTTTTGTTTCTCAGGTGCATTACCTTGCACTTCTTTGCACTGAATCTGAATCTCACCTTGTATATCAACCCTGTTGCAGATCTTTGTGTCATCTGCAAAGAGACATACCTTTCCTTCCAGGTGCTCTCCAATGTCACTTATAAAGACATTAAAGAGGACCGGTCCCAGTACCAAACCCTGCAGTACACCATTCGTTACCCTGCTTTCTTCACTGTGGACTCAGTTTATCATTACCCTTTGCATCCTGTTATCCAGCCAGTTTTTTATCCAGGCTACCACCTTGGGACCCACTCCAAGGCTGGCTAACTTGTATATTAATCTTTCGTGTGAGACTGTGTCAAATGCCTTGCTAAAATCTAGGTAGGCGATATCCACAGCCCCTCCCTGGTCTACTACTTTGGTCACCCAGTCAAAGAAATCTATTAGGTTCGTCTGACATGACCTTCCTGCTGTGAATCCATGCTGCCTTGGGTCCTGTGTCCCACTGGTCTCTAGGTACTCAACAATTATTTCCTTCAGAAATTATTCCATCATTTTCCCTACCACTGAAGTCAAACTACCTGGTCTATAGTTTCCTGCCTCTGCCCTGCTCCCACTTTTGTGAAGTGGGATCACATTTGCCCTCCTCCAGTACTCAAGCAACACTCCATCCTTCCATGATTTGTTAAAGAGAGTAGTCAGTGGTGTTACTAGTTCTACCCTTAGTTCTTTTAGAATTCTTGGGTAAATCCCATTAGGCCCCATTGCTTTGTCCAACCTCAGTTTCAAGAGTTCTTTCAAAACCCTTTCTTCTGTGAATGGACTGGTATTGACTCCCCTCTTCAGAGTTTCTCCCTTGTTTGGTTTAGGTACCTCCCCCTCCTCTTCCATTGTGAATACTGAGCAGAAATATTCTTTCAGTATCCCTGCTTTTTCACTGTCATCCTCTGCCCACATTCCCTCCCCTTTATTAAGTCTCTGTATCCCTCCCATGGTCTTCTTCACTCCCTAATGTACGTATAAAAGGTTTTATCCCTCTTCTTAGCAGAATTGGCTATCTTTTCCTCAGTTTGTGCCTTTGCTATTCTGACTGCCTTCCCTGCCTTCTTCTGCTTTAACTGATAAAGTTCTCTATCCTGCTCCTTCTGTGTTTCTTTATATTTCCTGAATGCTATCCTTTTCTCCTTAACCTTCCCTGCCACCTCTTTTGAGAACCATAGTGTTTTTTTCCTTTGTTTTGTTTTCTTAATTTGCTTAACACAAAGGCTTGTTGCCTCTGTGATGGTTGTTTTCATTATTCCCCATTGTTCCTCCACCCCTCCTTCTTGCCCATTTGCTAGTGCTTTTCTGAGGCACTCTCTCATTTTACTAAAGTCAGCCTTCCTAAAGTCCAATACTCTTGTTTTTGTATGGCTTGACTCTATGGCTGTGTTTATTGTGAACCACACTGTTTTGTGGTCACTTGTTCCCAGATGGCTACGCACTTCTAAATCTGAGATCCTTTCTCCTTCCCCATTTGAGAGTGCCAGGTCTAAGATTGCTCCCTCTCAAGTGGGTTCCAACACTAGCTGTCTGAGGCATGCCCCCTGTAGGGCATCAAGAATGACCCTGCTCTTGGATGTGCCTGCAGCAAAGGTAATTCAGTTAACATCTGGCATATTCAGATCCACCATCAACAATATCTCCCCTTTTTCTGCCATTTTAAGGATGCCTTCTATCATTTCCGTGTCCATTTCCCTCCCTGAGATGGGGATCTGTACACAACTCCCATGCAGATTGTGGTGCCATTTTCTATCTCCAGAGTGACCCATAGTGACTCATCAACTTCCTGTTTACTCTTTAGTTCTATTGTGTTAATCTCTTCCCTTATATAGAGAGCTTCTCCTCCTCCTCTTTTACCAACGCTGTCCCTCCTGTACACTGTGTATCCTGATATGTTGGCTTCCCAGTCATGGTTCTCTGTGTACCATGTTTCAGTGACTGTCACATAATCCAGGCATCCCTCTTCCATCAAGGCCACTAGTTCAGGGAGCTTGTTGCACAGACTGCGGGCACTGGTACTCATCACCTTCCATTTATTTTTGATGGCCTTTACCCCTTTTAGCCCCATCCTTATCCTTATCCTTACCACCTTTTTCTGCATTTATCCCTTTCCTGCTCCCTACTGACTTCTCTACCTAGGTGTTTACCTCTCTAACTACTGTGTTTTGCGGGGGGGGGGGAGGTTGGGATTTCCCTGCTCCTTTTCAGTGCCTCCCCCCTTGGCTAGTTTAAATGCTTGCTAATGAAGCATTTAAACCTGTCACCTAGGATCCTGATTCCCACCCTCGACAGATGCAGACCATCACAACAGTATAAGCCTGCATCCATCCAGGTGGCTCCCCAGTCCCCAATGAGGCCAAAACCCTGTGCTCCGCACCAGTTTTTCAACCATTTGTTGAATCCCATGGTGCAGAATACCCTAGCATCATATTTGCCATAGACAGGCAGCACCTCCGGGAAGGTTACCATACATGCTACATGTCTAAGGCCCCTCCCCAACTCCCCAAACTCCTTTTGCACTGCTCTGATCCCATTCACAGGCAGGTCATTTGTTCCTAGGTGGACAATGACATCCAGCTCCCTCCCTCATGCAGCTGCTCCCAAGATCCTCAGGATTCGCTTCCTGTTTCTCTGAGCCATGGTGCAGGGCAGGCACCTTACCTCCCTATCCCTTTCCTCCCCACTTGTACTACCTAATGATCGAGTCCCCCACCAGGAGTTGTTTCCTTCCCCTGTGGGGTCTCATGCCACCCTCCTGTGGGTCTCCTTTGTGGAGGTTCCCAGCATCATCCTTGGTCTCCACTACAGGTGCCTCCATAGAGGAACCACTCTTTGCCAGAACAGCATATGAATTGTGGAGAGATACAACTGCAGGGATGCACCTCTGTTCCACCACCCTCTCCTTCCATGAGCCCACCTTAGTCCAACCACTCCTCTTTCTTGGCAACCTCTGAGGTAACGGTGGTGGCCCTAGTGGTCCCTGGGTGGGGGAAGAGGTTTCACAAATCCTAGCCAGGTCAGCTTTGAGATGGGCAACCTCCTCCCTCAGACCAGAGAGGTGCCTGTAAACAGGACAGCATCACAGCCTCCAGAATGTCTCCCGGAACACTGCTGCCCCACAGCTATTGCACTGCACCACTCCCATATTGACTTCTTTAGTGTCCCCTCTCCCATTGCTTTGTATGCTTACTGTCTCCTCCCTCTGTGTATTTTTACACTTACTTTCCTACTGCCTATGTGCCCTTACAACTCTCACCCTTCCTGTTCTGGGACAGGAACTTCCTGTAGTCTTCAGTAGTCTCCTTCTTCCATGCTTGGATTCAGACCTCCAGCAGCCAGGGGGGAGAAAATGTTTTTTTCTAGGTTCTTTCAAGGTTGATGAAACTAATGTGTCTCAGTGATCCTTCCCTTTCTACTGCCAAACAGCAAGTTTCTGTTGTCAGTCAAATCCAGTGGCTATAAAACTAGAACTGGCTTTGGGTGGGAGGGTGGAGGGGTGCTAAGGAGGGCAATTAGTAAAAAATCTGTAGTTCAAGACAGCTGTTTTGCACTGAAACCAAAGTTCTCTTCAGTCAAAAATGGCAGGAAGCTGTAATTGGAGACAGCTGCTTTTGTACTCCTAAGCTGCTAAGCCACACCCCCAATTTGATTCACCCTCTGCTCTGACTCAGAAACTCTGAAAACAAGTGTACTTCTGTCAGGAATACAGGGGACTCTCGAGAATAGATTCAGCTGGTTCACCATTATCCTGGGGAGTCAGTTACATCATAAAAGCACAGACTTCTAGTCTCCCATGAGCCAATTCTTTGGAGAGCTTTAATCTTTTATCTGGGAGTGGAGGATGGGATCCATTCATTACAGTCATTACAGGACTGGCAATAACTTAATTCCTAGTACTCAGAGGTAAAACAGATTTTGGTGTCATCTGCAAAGATTCATATCTTCCCCTGAACCCCCTCTTCTATGTCACAAATAAATATGTTAAATAAAACCAGCCATTGATCCGATTTCTGGGGCACACACTCACAGTCTCCCTTTCCCCTGTGGGTACTCCATTTAGGGCCATCCTCCAGGTCCTCCAGCTGAACTAATGTTTTGTCTGCCCTGTAATCTTGTCCACACCCCCAGGTAACTCAGCATCTTAATCAGTCTCCCACGTGGGCCTGAGTTAAAGGCATTGTTAAAGTCTAGGTACAAGACATCAACTGCTTGACTCATATCCACAGCCTTTGCCACCCAATCAAAGAATTCAATCAAGTTCTTTTGCCATGACCTCCCACTGGTAAATTCATGTTATCTGTACTCTTGCAAGCCACTGGCCTCCAGAAACAACACTATCCTCAATCCTTTCCTTAATTATAAACTCAAGTAGTGTCCCTACTATAGACAGCAGGTTGACAGGTCTGTAGTTTCCTGATTCATCTTGCTTCCCACTCTTGTGTTGGGGAACCATGTTCGCTGTCAATCAGTCCTCTGTCACTACCCTGTGTGTCTCTAGAGAGCAGACTAGCCAAGACCTGCCCCACCTCCTTCAACAGTCTCGGGTGTATCCTATCCAGGCCCACTGATTTATTCACCTTCAGTGCACATAGGCCCTTCAACACCATCTCCTCTGTGAAGAGGTCAGTGTTGCTAGTTAGCAGCGATCCCGCACTCCTCTTGCAATCCATTGGTGGGCCCCCTTCCTCCACCATGAACACTGTAAAAACTGCGGAAACCAGCATTAGGACCACCGCAGTTATGTTAATGCTGTATTTAATTTATGCCTATACTGTTTTCACTCTAGCACTTTTCCTCTTATGTTGCGAAATGACTGATTTGATGTATCTGGCTCCCCATTTTTAACACAAACCTACAGTAACTGACACAGATGCTGGCATTTCATAAGGCATAAGGGCAAATATGATAGTATTAGTGCTGCATTTTCATCTTCATTTTATTTTAGTTTCATCATATTTACCAGCGTTTTACTGATGATCAGAGATTCTGTTCACTTTTACTCTTTTGTATTTTTTGTAAGGGCTTCAGGTCACTTAACGGTTATGTTTCCAGTGCTTGTTTTACACTGTAGTCTATTTACACTGACAGTTTTGCATTATAGGATGACATATTAAATAATGAACTTTAGTTTTAGGAAGCGATCTATCAAATGTTATCATTTATGTTTCTTTTCCATATCCATTTTGTATGTTGTGCACCTTGGTGATGGGTTTGATTTTCACCAGTATGATCTTGATGACACCAGTACTTTAACCCTTTTGCTGCCAGGGGTATTTTACACTTCTGTGCCAGGCAATTGTTGTTAATTATGCACGATATTATATAAAATTAAAATATCTCTATATTCCCTTCAAGAAAAAGTAGGGAAAGCATGGATGTTTTTTTATTGGCAGACTCTGACCTTTTTATAGGTATTAATGTTTTGTCAATAGCAGGTCATGTGACCATGAAACATTGCCTGAAATGTAAATATAATGTTATTTTTACTGAAAATGTTGCAGAAAAGATCCCAGAAAACGTATTTAACTGAGAATCATGGAAAGCTATATGTTGCCGAACTTCTCATTGTCTGCACTATATACACACCAAAAAAGGGAGGCAGTTTAGTGCAGTGATTTAAGGCTCTGAGCTGCAAACATGGAGACCTGGGTTTGAATCCTACAGCCCCACTTGCATACTGTGTGACCCTAAGCAAGTTACTTAACTTCCTTGTGCTCCCAGGTCATGCCTGCAAACAAGCTTTCAGCTTAGTGTCTCTCTCCTGGTTAAAAAAAGGTTTTATAGGCAGAAACATATTACAGCAGTAGTACTCTATTTAATTTCTACTTGAAGTGATTTCAATTCTAATTTAATGCACAGCATTGCTTCTTTTGCTTCTAGAAACCCAGAACGTCATGTTATTTTAGGAAAAGGGTATATTTTCTGAAACTACACAAAATACTGTTTTCAAACATTGGTGGCATAGCCCACTACCCAAATGTATACTACCCCATTATTATTCTTTATATTTCTTGCAACTATAAAAAATAATTGACATTTGCATAATATTCACATTTTAAACAAAGCAAATGCCAATGTAACATAAGTGGCAAGTACAGAAACATCCCATTTTTGGATTCTACAGAGAGCATTGGTTACAATGGTATCACATTTACTTGCCTTTTCCACAGAGGTCTAGCAGAAATAAACCATAAACACATAGGTTGTTAAGGTGTATTATAAAGTGGAAAAATTTAGGTCCGTAACAGTGAATGCCCAGCATTGCTTCTCTGGCCTGTAGACATTCAGGAAGCCATGGTACTATAAGAAAAGAATAGATTTTCTGAAACTGCACAAAATACTGCTTTTAAAAATTTGTGATATTGCCTGCTATCCAAATGTTTGCTACCCCTAATCCTCTTTTACATTTGATAGAACTATGCAAAGTGATGGAAATTGGCATAGTTTTCACAGTTTTGCAAATGAAATGTCTACATAACATAAGATGGAGGTACACAAACACCACATTTGTGGATTTTGCTGGGAGTACCAGTTACAATGATGCCACATTTATGTACCTTTACCACAAAGGTTTGGTGGAAAGAGACTTGAAACCTATAGGATGCTAATTATATTTAAAAGGGGAATATTTGGGCCCACAATGGAAAATCCACAGTACTGATTCTCCGGCCAGTAAACATTCAGGACACCCTGATACCATAGGAAAAGTATATATTTTCTGGAACCTGCACAAAATACTGTTTTTAAAAATGTATGACATTGCCTGCTATCCAAATGTTTGCTTCCCATAATCCTTTACATTTGGTAGAACTATGCAAAATGATGGAAATTCACGTAGTTTTCACAATCTAGCAAACCAAAGGTCTGTGTAATTTGGGATGGAGGTACATAAACGCCACATTTGTGAATTCTGCTGAGAATATCAGGTTACAATGTTGCTACATTTACAGTATGTACCTATCCCACAAACATTTGGTTGAAATAGGCTCGAAACCAATTAGATGCTAAGTATATTTTAAAGGGGGAAAATTCAGGCCCACAATGGGGAATCCACAGCACTGGTTCTCTGGCCTGTAGACATTCAGGTCACCATGGTACCATAGAAAAAGTATATATTTTCCGAAACTGCACACAATACTGTTTTTAAAAATGTATGATATTGCCTGCTATCCAGATGTTTGGTACCCACTGTCACAGATTCATTCAGCGGGTCAGGCCCTCTACTCCCAAAGTGCCAACCTCTGAGCACAGTCTTGTGAACAGTGTAACAGACAAGGTAACCTTCTTGTCTGTTTTTGTGAGTTCAGATCAACCTTTGGTCTCAAGTTCTGGAGAGATTCAAACTGTTAACCTCTTGCTAACATACCCAATGCACAGGCTCAGATATATCTGTCTTTGGGGGGCAGATATCTTTGCCTACAGGCACCTAACCAGGTATTCAGAGATGAACCCTTAAAACTTTAATAAAGACCTCTGATTTAAAACGCTTCTCTTTCCAGTTTGGTACCACCATACAAGCTTTTGTCTGCTGTCTGCTATAACCATAAATATTTCTTAGCAAAAGAAAGCAATTCGAAGACAGACCAGGTATGCTCTAAAATTAGAGTTTTTATTAAACTATATAATAACATGCCAAACATACAATACAGAATTCTTATATCACAAGACACACATATCTTTAAACAAAACAAGGTTTAAAACAGTGCAATTCCTACAACAATATTTAGATTTTGTTTGGCTTTCTAAATACCTGTTTTCAGTGCTCAGATGTTTTCTTGCTCGGTGTCAGATAAAAGTGTGTCTGTAGTGAAACAGAATAATCTTTAAAAGCTGGTTTTGCCCACCTCTTTTGCATGAGGTAATCTTTGCTCCTTCCTGTCAACATATCTAAAAAAATATATATTTCTATATAACCACAGGATTTAATTTCAGAGTATTAATTCTACAACCTTAGCATAACTCAATTTCAATGACACCTCTTTTGATTCATGCTGCATCCTCCTCACACAGGCTTCATATGAGTATTTACAACCTCGCACCAATACATCACAACCTGCTTTTCTTCCTCTGGAAGCATCATAAAATGAATATGCTGAACTCAAGCTTCTTAACCCTATAATTAGCTTCAGGCTTTTCCACATAGCACTTTGTCTCTAAAATCTGTTTGTGTATAATCTCACATGCTGTCTCAGCATTTTTCTCCTGGCATCCATCCTTCAGCTGAAACTGGGAGGGGGGGAGTGAGGTTATTCCAAGGGCACTGGCATTGTTTTAACAGGCACTTCAATACCACATTTCTGTTATTTTAAGAAACAAAAATGATACAGCACTCAGAACATGGCTGTCTACGTCACACCCATAATAGTCCTTTACATTTGACAAAACTATGCAAAATAATGGAAATTCGCATAGTTTTCACAGTTTAGAAAACCAAATGGCTATGTAACATAGGATGGAGGTACACAAATACCACATTTGTGGGTTCTGCTGTGAGTACCAGCTACAATGATGCCACATTTATGTATCTTTACCACAAAGAGTTGGTGGAAATAGGCTTGAAACCTATAGGATGCTAAGTATATTGTAAAGGGGGAAAATTTGGGCCCAAAATGGTAAATCTGCAACACTGATTCTCTGGCCTGTAAACAACCAGGACACCATGGTACCACTAGAAAAGTATATATTTTCTGAAACTGTACAAAATACTGTTTTAAAAAAATGTATGACATTGCCTGCTATCCAAATGTTTGCTACCCATAATCCTCCTTTACATTTGGTAGAACTCTGCAAAATGATGGAAATTTGCATAGTTTTTACAGTTTAGCAAACCAAATGTCTATGTAACATAGGATGGAGGTACACAAATACCTCATTTCTGGGTTCTGCTGTGAGCACTGGTTACCATGATGCCACATTTATGTACCTTTACCACAAACGTGTGGTTGAAATGGGCTCAAAACATATAGGGTGCTAACCAGCTTTCATCTTAGTGTGTCTCACCTGGTTAAACAATTGGAAAAAAAACAAAAATGTAAGAGGGGAAGTTTAGGCCCACAATGTAAAATCCATAGCATTGATTCTCTGGCCTGTAGACATTCAGAACACCATGGTACCATAAGAAAAGTATATATTTTCTGAAACTGCACAAAGTACCGTTTTTAAAAATGTATGACATTGCCTGCAGTCAAAATGTTTGCTACCCATAATCTTCCTTTACATTCGGTAGAACTACGCAAAATTATGGAAATTTGCATTGCTTTCACAATCTAGCAAAGCAAATGTCTATGTAACATAGTATGGAGGTACACAAATACCACATTTGTGGGTTCTGCTGGGACTACCAGTTACAATGATGCCACATTTATGTACCTTTACCACAAAGGTTTGGTGGAAATAGGCTCAAACCTATAGGGTGCTAAGTATATTTTAAAGGATAACATTTAGGCCCACAGTAGAAAATCCACACCATTGATCTTAGGACACCATGATACCATCAGAAAAGTATATATTTTCTGAAATTGCAAAAACATACTTGTTATCATGGGTAAGACTGCCTGTTACTGAAGTGTGTACTACCCATAATCCTCCACTACATTTGGTAAGACTATGAAAAATAATGCAATTTTGCATAATTCTCACATTTTAGCAACCAGCTATCTCAGTTAAGTAGGATGCTGGTATATGAAAACTTTTTTTTTTAATTCTAGAGAAAGTACTGCTTAAAGTGGTACTAAATTTATGTTCCTTTACCACAGAGTCTGGCAGAAATAAGCCCAAAACACATAGGTTGCTAAATGTATTTCAGATCCCTTGTATGTATAGTGATAGCAGGTTTGGAGCATTTTGTACCAAGGATCCTTTGGTGGAGGTACATGTTTGTGGTACAGCCAGTTAGTACTCTCCAAAGAAGCCCAACATGGCATGAGTTTGTACTTGAAATATGAGACAGCTAGATAGTTAGGTAGAAATGGACCAAAATGTTGCATTTTATTCAGTATTTTTAGCTGTGGAGCTTAATTCAATGGTGGATTATAGACAACAAACATTTGGGGGAGAAGTCTTTCTCAGTCATCCTTAAAGTCTTCATTTTGTAATCTTTAAAGCAATATACAGTATATTATTCCCTGGTTAACACAATGCATTGAAGTTTTCTGGAGGTAGGAAATGCAGGCAGGGAAGGGCTGCACGGCAAAGTTTTCTACAAAAGCATATTGTAATAGGCAGATGTGAACAGAACGTCATGGTAAGACTGCATGTATTTCACACATGCATTATCAAAATACTCTGGCAGAAACAGAAATAAGGTGAGTTTTCCCATACAATCTAAAATAAAATTATATACCATAGACTAAGATTCATTGAATAAAGGGTTGACAGTATAGCTCAGAAGTTAGTGTAATGAGCCATGATTGAGCTTGGTACAGCCTTGGGTTTGATTCCCACCACCTCCACTTGCATACTGTGTGACCCTGAGCAAGTCACTTAACTTCCCCAGTGTTCCCAGGTTGCTCCTACAGACAGATATTGTGCCTAGTAGGTTTAGCTGGTTACCGAAAGAATACAAACAAAGGTTTGTGGGTGCTGAGATAAGAAAATAACCTCTCCCAAAATGTTATGAACCTAGTGACCACTTTGGCCTAGTCCTATTTAGGATGAATTTTGATACCTAGCAATTAGTCATTCCGGTAAATGAGCTTGGTGTGGTATTTCTCAAAACAATCCTCCAGGCACAGCCCTAGCTTGGTGGGACACTCTGGACAGTGATATCTTGAGTTTCTCCTGAAGTCTTTTTTGTAGCAGACTCTACTTCTCCTCTGGGGTCTAGCTTTCCTTTTAGTAGGAGGCAGCATTCTTTAGAAATGTCTTTCAGTCAGTCTGGCTACACCCTTATTTCTTTCTATTTCTGGTATTTCTGTTGAATCAAATAGAAGACTTGAAAATCAGTTTGGAAATCTAGGAAGGATTTCAAATGACCAGATGACTTTGCCCGGTACAGAATAAAAGCAATGTACATAGACAGTTGAAACAGGTGAACAGCTAATTTCTTGTACCAAGCCATGTTTTTTTGAGTGGCATCATAGGGCTCAAGCATCTGGTCTGCTTTGTCCGCACCTCCCATGTGCTTGTTATGATCTAGGACACACTGAGGCTTGCTTATCAGTTTGTCCTGACCACAAATTGGAACAGCTGCTCTAGATTCATCATGAATTGTACTCAGGAGGTACATATCTTTTTTATTTGTGAATTTTACAGCCAGCAGTTCACCACATCAGAGAGCACTGGTCTCATTAACACTTTGGGGAATCCCTGCCTGTTGGATCGGATAGTGCCACAAGCTACTGTATCAAACTGATACAGGATATTAAAGTGAGGAATCCCAGTATAGAAGTTATCCACGTAGAGGTTATAGCCAGAGCCTAGCAAAGGAAGAATTAGGTCCCACACAATTTTTTAATTTGTGTTCAGACATGGGGGGAAGCCTGCAACATCCTGTGTGGAATCCTTTACTGTGTAAATTCTGAAATGGTATGTGTACCCGGTGGAACTTTCATAAAGTTTGTACAATTTAATTCCATATCAGGCATGTTTCAGAAGATGGTATTGTTTAAATATTATTATCCCTTTGAACAGCAAAAGGGACTCATCCACTGAAATGTTTTGGGATGGGGTATACACGTCAGAAAACATTTTAAAAAGATGATCAATTACTTTTAAAAGCCTAGCATTGTCTGGATGGTCCATTGGCAAAGCCTGAGTGTTGTCATTGTAGTGCATAAATCTCAGCAGAAGTTGAAACTGGTTCCTGCTCATTGCTGGAAACAGAGGGGTAGAATGAGCAGGGTGGGTGGATCAGTATATGCTGATGGTGGGCTTTTTCACAATCTCCATTAACAGTGTCAAACCCCAGAACCTTTTCATTTCCTCTAAGTTTCTGGGAGTCCATTGGCGAGCCCTTGCATGTGGTTTTAGCTTGTCCCCATATTGAGTGAAAAACTGATCCGCATATAAATTTATTTGGGCCCCATATGAGACAGTATTTCAACACTAAAAAATAACTGAAAATATTCTATGGGGTAAATTCTTTTGTGTCAGCCTGGACACCTGCATTACCAGCAAATGGTGGAATGCATAATTTTTCCATATTTGGGGGATTCCATTGGTTAACTGGAGTATAACCACTGTTGTGCCAGCTGCAGCCTTTAGATAGCACTGGGACAGTAGTCTCAGAGTCAGGCATTGCCAGGGGATCAGATTCATTTGAGAAAGTGGCACAGCAGATGGGTATGGACTCATACTTTAGCAAGGTGTCAGGCTCAGACAGCGCATCATGCTCAAGCCAAGTGTCTCCCTCGGGCATGATGCAAGTCTTGGGCAGAGTGCCAGGCTCAGGCAATGTGTCAGTCTCAGTTAACATCTCAGGCTCAGACAGCGTGTCAGGCTCAGGCAACATGTCAGGCTTGGCCAGAGTGTCAGACTTGAGCAGGGCATCAGGCTCAGGTGTGGAGTCATACACAGGAAGAGAATCAGACTTGGCAGGGGAGTCATGCTCAAGCAGAGTATCAGGTTTGGGCAGAGTTTCAGGCTTGGGAAGTGTATGAGTGTCAGGCAACTGCTTGCACTTTAGTTTACACTTTTTTTGTTCAGGTTCTTGCGTAGGCTGGGGCTCTAATTCAGGCTGAGGTAGATGTGTGTGCTTTTTTTGGTGCTTTTTGCATTTACACTCATCCTGTGTTGCAGGCACCATATCACAATAAATGGAAGCTCCAAGGGAGCCTGCTGATCAGGCAGCATTTGAGGCTTAAGCATGGTCTCAGGCTGGAGCCAATGCCAGTGTTTTTATTTTTCATGAGCACCATGAATTGCAGGCTCAAAATGAGCTTCTTGTTCAGGGAGAATTTAGAGCTCTGGCAATTCCTTGGGTGTTTTTTTCTGCTTTTTGCAGTTGACCTGATTTGCAGATGCAGGCTCAAAAAGTAGTTCTTTTTCAGGCTTAGGCAGTGTCTTTGTCTGGAACAGTTGCTTATGCTTGCGTTTTTGATGACTTCCCTCAGCCTGCATTACTGCATCCATCTCAAGCACAGAGCCTTCTTGCTCAGGTAGGGTCACAGATTCAGGCTGGTGCTTTTGCTTATGATTCGTGCAACTTCCCTCAGCCTGCATTGTGGCCTCCAGCTCTATCAATGGCACACATGGAGCCTCTTTCTGGGGAAATATCTCAGGCTCTGGTACCTGCACAAGCTTAGGCAGATACCCATACTTCTGCTTTTTATGTTAGGATGCTTGCTTGGGCTGTGAGTTCTGCTTTTTCCTTTTATGTTTGCTTGCGCACATGCACACAGCACATGCACAAGCAACATCTTGCAACAGTATCACATTTGAGAGGTGCGTCAGTGTTGTGGTCAATGCAGTGGACACTTTATTGGGTGCACCCTTCAGCCACCAATCAAGGGGGAAGCTGCAGATGACAGCAGCTTCAAAGAGAGCCAAGGAGCTGAAATGAATCTGCTGCTGCAATCACAAACAGTTTCATCCCTGCAGCAACACCTCCCTCCTCCCTTGCAACCTTGTTGGCTCCTGCTGCCCAGCACTTTGTCCCTGGCCCTTGCTCTGCCAACAACTTGTTTGTTCTGTGTCCCTTTCCTGGTGAAACAAGTAATGAGTCATGGCTCCTGCCAACTGCCACACAATCCAAGGAAAGCCAGCATCTGGGTGCCCAATCCCCGTGTCGGCATGTATCCACTCTCCCTGCATTAATGTGGCACACTGGGAGCCCAACCCAGTGTGCCAAAATGTTTTTGACACCAGGATGCCCACTCCCAGTGTTGGATGCACCCCCCCAAACCCATCTGTAATCTGCTGACATCAGGGTGCCCAATCCCTGTGTTTGCATGCCTTTCCCACCACCACTACTGTGGCACACTGGGAGCCCACCCCAGTGTGTCAAAATGTATGTTTCTTTTAAAGCTGTAAAGAAAACCATCTCCCGACATCTTTTTTTTACCGTAAGGAAATGGTTCATGTGTCTTCAATTCCCCCTCCCACTGAGCACCCACCTCTCTGCACCCCCCTCACCCATACTTACCCTCCAGAGGTTGGGAGCAGCCATTTTCTCTGGACCAGGACAGGGTCTGCACTCTTCAAAGCTGAACGGCCAACAGGGGAATTGGGTAAGCACTGTATAAGGGGAGTCAATGGGGGGTTTCAACTTAGATTGATATCTTAGTCATTTTTAGGAATTGTGGCCCCAGATTTTCAACATGGGGTTCTTGGGACCCCACCTCATGAATATGTCACTGTCATGTCATTACTTGGTCCTGAAAGGTAATTTTGCGGTCACTGCAAGGAATCACCTTTCAGGACTGATTAACAAAATGACAGTGCCAACATTCATGAGGTGGGGTCCCCAAAAAAACCATGTTGCAAATTTGGTGAAAAAATTCCAAGAAATGTTTGTGGTACGAGTGTGCATTGCGCAGTTGTTATGCATGCTTATAACTTTGCCAATTTTTTATATTTTCACTCCAGATTTTCAACTTTGCCATTTTTTCACACCTCCTCATCAATGACACAGCTGTCATTTTTCACATCCTGCCTGAAATGTGTTGTCACACCTGTGGCACAGAATGGCATGGTCGCTGAGGGAAATCAACTTTCCAGACAGATTAGCAAAATCACAGTGCCACTGTTCATGAGGGTAGGTCCCAAATTGCCTATGTTGAAAATCTGGTGAAAAAAGTCTAATAAAAACGATTGCGTTACGGGCGTGTGTTGTGCAGTATCTATGTATGCTCGTAACTTCACCAATTTTTTTCATATTTTCACTCCAGATTTTTAACATTGCCATTTTTTCACACCTCCTCATGAACGGTACAGCTGTCATTTTTCACATCCAGCCTGAAATGTGTTTTCCCACCTGTGGCACAGAATGGCATAGTAACTTTGCGAAACCACCTTTTGGGACTGAGTAACGAAATGATAGTGCCACTGTTCATGAGGTGGGGTCCCAAAAATACCAGCAAACAGCTGGGGCATAAGGGTTTCCAACTGTAATGCCCCACCCTGTAGAGACTGACAGGCATCGGGAGTGTGATTTGGGGTCATCAGACATAATTTCATTTTTTATTTTTTCGTTTTTTATTTTTAACCAGGTAGTGGACTGGGCACAGCCCTTTTTCAGCCACTCCTGACACTAATCAAAAACAAAACTTCCAATCAGGTATATAAAAATATAAATACACACAATACAATAATTTCATATACAGTTACACACAAGCCCATTGTTTAAATGTGAAAAGAGCCCCTTCCTAAAGTGCATTAAGTTATGTGCTTCCTTGGTTAGATGGGTATATTAGATGGGTAATGCTCACACCTTTCTACCCCCAACCCCCACCCTGCAGCCAGTGACAGGCATCAAGGTGTGCCTTTGGGTCTTCGGGCCCAACGTTCACCCCATTCTTCTGTACAGCACCCATCTCAGCTTCTTTCTTTATGGAATGGGGTGAGCATAAGGACTGAAGACCCCAAGGCACACCCCAACACCTGTCAGTGTCTGCAGGGTGGAGTGAGGTGGAATGGCATGAGCATTATGGCTGATGACACAAAGGCACACCCCCAATGCCTGTCAGTATCTGCAGGGTGGGGGTGGGGGTTGGCATTAGTTCAGTACTTCACTGCCATTCCTATTATGCATCTTTCTAACTCCTGCACTACCAATGCCAATGCCAGCAAGCAAACATTTGGCACTGACAAATGCTTGTTAGGCTTGGGCTGTTGCTTGCTAGTGGGCACACATGTGCACTTGTGTCCACATGGGGACTTAGACTTGGCCTTAGGGCTGTACGGACCACCCTTGTCAGGATCACTCGAAATTGTATCATCACTGGGGGTACTGCTTGGACAGTAGTTGCTCCGAGACTCAGGATCAATAAAATCATCCAACTATGACTCAGAGCTGATATATTTTAAGATCTCCTTTGCAGTATATTTCTGTGGCATGATTATCAGGCAGTATGTCTTAGTGGCAGAGCTACTGTCTCTCCTCTCCCTCTCCTGGACTGTAAAGCACTTTAGGACAGTGTAATTAAAAGGCACTAAATGTTTTATCTAGTGTTTGAAGCACACAGGTGAGAACCAAGATATCTAGGTTTGAATCCCACTATTCACATGTGCTCACAGTGTGGCTGGGTTTAACTGCTGAATAGTATCTGGATTTGTTCCTGATTTTTATTTATTCTTTGCTAACCAGGAGAGAACCTAAAGCCCTAGGTTTGTATCCATCTCTGGATACTTCCAGCATTGCTGTATAATAACTCACAAATTCTTTAATGCTATTTTTATGGGGGGGGGTGTATCTAGAAAGGACAGCAAAAGAAGGGTCATCTCAGAGTGACCGTGGTGCTTAAGGCCCCAAACAGCAAGAAATATGTAACACAGAAGGCTCACACTCACCACTAAAAGCAGCAAACTGTATACAACTGTATCACACTATGGGCACTTACAGCATCACTGTACACTAACTCAAAAATAATTTCATGCTATTTTTTTAAACTAGAAGAGATCCTAGAGCCCTAGGCTCATGTCTCACTACAGACACTGTGTCACTGTATACTAAATATCAAGTTCTTTACATGTTTTATATATTTTTTTATTCATTATTTTTTGCTAACTAGGTAAGGCTCACGGGGTACAAAGCTCATTTGCAGGGGTGACCTGAGAGGGAGCACTGGAAAGGAGTATAAATGAAAGTAAATTAAAGCAAATGAAAGGCACTTTATAAAACAAAAATTCTTTTTAACACACCACAAAATGACAGAAAACTAATGAGTCCAAAAGCAACATTTGTCTGGAAAAAAAAGTAAAAAAAAAAATTAAAATTAAATGGCCAAAATACAAGGAAAAAGCTGATAAAAAAGAGCAACACTTTTTTTTAAAATACTAAATAATTCTGCCTAACACCCAAAACAGCTTTAGAAACACACAACAAAACTGTTACAGGACACTACAGGTTCTTGGTTTGAAACTTTATATCAAGTTTTAAATCACTTTTAACATCAACTGTAGCAACCTCCATCTGCTCTGCTTCACTGTTTCTTGTGGTTTTGCAGCCCAAGGGAAAGTGAAAGCAGACAGACCCAGGCAGACCACGTGTTTGCATGCTTCTGCACACACATGATGTTTGCTGCATTCCAGACCCCCAGGATCATGAGACTAAGGGCTCCTCTCATGGCCCCAGGGGTCAAAGCTTGTAAATTACACTGGGATCTGGTGCACTGGAGAGATTTATGCTCAGATGTACAAGGTACGTCTTTATGGCCATGTGGAGCTGTGCCCTGTGACATATACAGTATGACACAGGGCACTAAAGGGGTTAAGGGATCACCATTCTGATTTACTTCAGGTGCTACCATATGGGTATAAAATGGGAGGAGTCAGTCCAGATACCCGCCTCTTGATGATGCTCCACCTGTGCAAAGTGCCAGGGCACCTGGACTGTGAGAGATCTGTCACACAGTGTCTGCATATTTGTGATTATTTTTCAAGTTGGATTAAAGCATTTTTGTTATTTCACAACAGTGCCTCTATTCTGTTTTGCTGAATCTCCAGACTGCATTGTGTATACCCACTGAGAGTGCTGAACCTTCTTGTCTTGTAGACCATTGCAGAAGTCCCTGCTACATAATGTTGCAGTTACCCTCATTAGTTCTTTAAACACACAGATACATGGTTTGAAGGCTTAAAAAATATCTGCTGTAGTGGAATTCCGTGCCTGTAAAAAGATTTATTGTATTTAATGAAAAGAAGTTACAGCTGAGGAAACTTCATTCCAATATCTTTTGGTACTAAATGTTAACACTCAATTTAATGTCAGAATTTAAGAAGCAATATAGGAAAAAAGCAACAACCAGAACATAATTGTATTGGTGATGCAAGCCGCCATATCCAGAAGTGGTGGTCTACACCACATGAGAAATTGTGCCCTGCCATTATGGAGGCATATTCATGCAGGCAGCATACATTGTCCAGCAGGCACTGCTTGTTTGAGTATCTGGCTGTGGTAGAGCTGCACAAAGTGCATATGCATGGTGCGTCACAGCCCCATTCTGGCAAAAGACACCCTGGAGCAAAGAGGATAGTGTATCCCAGATATGACAACACCTTTGTTCCTGGGTGCCATATTCAAAGTCTGGCATGCTAATGGCCACACATGGCACGCGGGGTGCTAAGGGGACATTTGCATGCCATTATTTGACCATTAGCAGCTAAGCACAGTGCTTCTGTGCATTTGAATGTGTGGAGGAACTATGCAGAGCATTGGCTGTTGCTTTCACCCTCACCAGATCCCCATTGTATTGATAAATACAAACCTGTAAGTCTAGTGGTATACCCCTCCTGCCCCAGTCCTCATTGTACACATGTCAATATCCCTGGCAGTCCAGTGGTACCCCACCTTCTTAACCCCCAGTGTAATTTTAACACTGACCCTGATAGTCTAAAGACACCACCCCTCCCACCCAATCTCCATTATTTATTTATTTAGCTTTTGTTTACCAGGTAAGCACACTAGACAAGTATATGCCTATTTTCAGGTATGACCCAGGAGATTGCAAGGAGTAAATAGACAGTGCAAGGTTTATCAAGATTGCAAAAGATATACAGGCACTGCAAGGTTTAACAGTGAGGCAAGTTAACAGCACATAATGTTAATTTAACAGTTAAATTAAAAACTATACTCAGGCAGGGCTCTAGATAGAGACCAGATAGGGTGATAAAGTACAACATTTCTAAGGGGGTGGAGACAGAACACCACTAATTGGGTACAGTTGCAGGCTGAGGTTAACCTCAACTGATCCCAGAGTGACCTTCTAAATCTGATGTGGGAGGTGGCTCAGTGAGTATGTGCGGGGAGGGAGTTCCATTGCCTATGCACAGACAGAAAATGCCCTGTCACCCATCAATGTACAGGTTTTAGGAACAAGGGACACAGATAAGTCATTGGGCCTAAGTAGGCATGTTGAGTTAACAGGCTCAAATAGTTTTGCTAAGGGTGGAGTGGTAGCAGTTCTAACAACTTTGTCAATGAAGCAGCCCAACACACGAGTCTGATAATTTCCTGGAGAAAGCCAGTTAAGTTTGTTATATAACTTACAATGATGAGTGACTGAGGGGGCAGAGAGGGAAAAATGACATATATTGTTGTAGGCAACATCCCATTTTGATAGACTGGATTTGGTGGTATGGGTAAAGATTATGAGCCCGTAACAAAGCGTTGGGGGGAGTATTCCTTTAGTCATGGCAAGATGCACCTCTAATGTGAGATAGCATTTTGCCCTGTAGGCAAGGCTCTGTTTGCTGTTTGCTACCTTACTCACATTTTGAATGTGCAGGGATAAGTCTAGATGAGGATCAAGGGTGACTCCCAAGTATTTAAAGGAGTCAGCAACCCTCACAAGGAACCCATCATCACTAGTGATTTTCAGAGGCTCAGGATTCATTTTGATTTTGGCCAGGGATCCAAAGAGCATAGCCTGTCTTTTTCTGAAGTTAAGGGCTAACTTGTTAGCCAAGAGCCAAGATTGTACTGTATATTGCAAAAATCAGTCATTAGGTGTGAGTTAATGATACTGATATCCTGTGAGTTAGTGAGGAGCACCAAGACAACAGCATATCAAGTGGCACTACTATTAGCCAGCACCCAAAGCAGGTCATTAATGAGTAGGGAGAAAAGCATGGGTCCCAGAATGGACCCCTGCGGGACCTCAGTTTTGAGAAGAATGGGCTCAGCATATACCCTGTTAAACTTAACAAGTTGCTGCCTTCACTGTAGGTAGTTTGTAAAACCAGGCTAGGGCAGGAGCAGACAAGCCAAAAGACTGAAGCTTTGAGCACAAGACAGTATGGTCCACCAAATCAAAGGCCATAGTAAGATCTACAAAGATCACTGCAGTCAATTTGCCATGATCCATAGGAACCCTAATCTCTGATGTGACCTTGGCAAGAGCAGTGGAGGTGCTATAATCTTTACAGAAACCATGCTGTTCCAAGGATAGTAGTTCATGTCTCTGAATATAGTCCATAAGTTGGGACACTACCACTTTCTGTAGTAACTTGCTAAGAGCAGAGATAATAGCTATGGGTCTATAGTTTTCAAGGCTTTTTGGATCACCTTGTTCAAATACTGGTACAACCCTAGCCACCTTCCATAGTCCTGCAATAGACCTAGTGATAAGGGATGTGTTAAAGATATGGGTAATTGGTAGGGCAAGGAAAGTGGCACTTAGGCGAATAAGTTTAGGTTCCATATTGCCAATGCCCAGCACTGGTAAAGGGGGATAGACTAGCCAGAAGTCTGTGCTTCTCACTTACAGACACAGCTTTCAGGCAAAAAGGTGGGTGAGAAACAGATCCACCTAGGAGCTGTCAGATGGATCCTGTGCAGTAAGGGAGATAAACAGGGAGGTGAAAGCAGACAGGTCAGAGAAATGGATATTGAAAGCATTCACAATTGTTAATGCATTATTGCAGTTTATACCACCAATGAACATGTCAACAATGCTGCATTTAGAAGTGCCGCTGACTACATTCTTAATGTTTTGCCAGAAACTTTTAGGGTCCTTAGCAGAGGTCATCAGAGCTGATTTACAAAATTCGCTCTTGGCTGTATGTATGACTTTTTTACAAGCATTTTGGAGACATCTGTATTCGTGGAAGTCAGACATGTCTTGTGAAGCCTTAAGCCTTGCCCAACATTTATCCCTGAACTTCAAAAGTAAAAACAAACCTCCTTGAAGCCCTTTTGTGGCCATGCCCCTTACACCCCTCTTTATAATTGGAGCATGTTTCTCTTGTAGGGAGGAGAAGCTGCTAAGGAAGTTTTTTAGGGCAACAGAAACGTCATTGGCAGATAGTACAGTGGATCAGACTGTTAACACAAGGTCTACATGAGAGAATTCTAGGCTGAATTTTGAGAAGTCTCTCATATGAATGACCTTATGGGATATTTTAGGGGAAGGGACTTTCCAAATACAATACGTACGGCCATGATCAGAGATCGAGTCTGGGAAGGTTCCAGATTTTGCAGTCCTCTCAGAACCATTTGTCAGGACCCAATCAAGGAGGGAATTTTGACCCCAGATGGGGAAAGGCTTGTTGGATGTTTTATAAGTTGTCTAAGGCCAAGCCCAGTCAATGAAGGTTAAAATTGTTTGACATTACTTACTATCCAATTTAGGTTAAAGTCACCAAACCACACTAGTTCATTTGAGCACACCTTAGGACTAATGCTGTCTAGAAGATAAGTTAGCCCTTGTGCACCACCCTTAGGAGGGTTATAGACATAGACAAAATTAATCATTTTAGTATTTCCCAGTAGGAGAAGTGCATGGAGAAATTCACAGTCGGAGGAGGATGGATGCATGTGGGGTATAGCAGAGACATTTAGGTGGCTTTTATAATATAACAACAGATCCCCATAACTCTTTGTGCCAGCACAATCAAACCTAATAAGACTCAAACCAGGGAGGGTACATGCAGAGTCAGGAATAAAGGGTTTAAGCCACATTTCTACAATGCTCAGAATGTCTGGATTATAGTGAGTTACCCAAGCAATGAGCTCTGCATGGTTTGGCAGGAGACTCCGAACATTTCGGTGGTCTAGTTTTAGGCCTTTGGTAGATAGCCAGGTAGGGGTGCCAGTAAACTGGGGGGTAGCAGGCCCTGGGTTAGGTTTGATATCACCAGCCAGGACAATAAGCAGGAATGAGCCAAAAGTGGCATGGCAGGGCAGCTCCCCTCATAGAAGTTTTAGGGTGGCAGATGTAATGCTTCACAAGGCAGGCAGTAAAAGAGACAGGCTTATATGTCAGACACTAGTTGGGGCACAGGCAAAACTGCTTAGAGGCAATTAGATTAGAAAAGGTATAGTCAGCCTGAGGAAGTTTAGACTGCGACCCCATGGGTACAACAGATTGGAAAAGATAAACCGATGTAAGTTGCATCACCATTAAGGTGAACATGACACAGGCTATCAGATACATTGCAGCAGCCTTGCAGGCAGAAACAGTACAGGCAATGTCAGAGGAAGGCAAGACAGAAACTAAGTAATAACTAGGCAGCAGGCTACTAAAGCTTTCACTACAACTGGAAAAGGTAAACAACCACAGTAAAGAACAACCCCTGCAACTTAGGGTCTAATACGTCCTTTGCCTGCGTGTGATCACATACTAGCAGCACAGTAGAATTTGTATGACTCTGTTATCAGTCACAGCACACTAAGGGTATTGTTTAGTTATTTGAATCTTTGGAGTACTATAGGAGGCTGGTCATAATGGAAAAATTCCATGCCACAGACTTATAGTAACATTAAGGGATTCCTCATTTCCCACACCATAAGACATAGTTACCGTTATCATCAAACATGTACTCACATACAATATTCTGATACTTCACACAGTAGCACCAGACTAAGTTCACTATCTGATGCGCTTACACAGGCAGTCACAGAAATGTTTCTTATTCTATGTGTTTGGGTGACACTTGGGGCAGCGTGGCTGGTTGACTGCCGATTCCCAAAGCTGACACCCACAGTGTGACACCCTTGTCTCTCTGGCCCTCAGTGCTCTGGACTGCTAGTGCGGAGTACCGCTTGAACAGGCATAAAGTGACAAACCTTCCTTCTCCGTCCCACCCCCTCTGCACTCACCACCGACCACTCTCTGTCTGGCACCTGACTCACCCTAAAAAGCCCATTGATGTGTGTGAGCTAAACAGGGGATAGCAACTGGCACAGACCCTCCTTTCAGTACCTTGCCTGACCACCATCTAAGTGACTGGGACTGGGTTTTACATGTACTGTAGAAGCGGCTGTTTCTGTCGTTCAGCAGTCATTCAGATGGTGGCTGGCCAAGGTAAGGTGAGGAGAGTCTGTGACAGTCATTGTCCTTGATTCTGTCTACAAATGTCAATGGGCTTTTAACGGTGACTCGGGTGCCAGTTGGGGGTAGAGGGTGGCAGATGCTGAGTGGGTGAGCTGGAGTGGGGTGTAGGTTACATTGCTTTCTAATGGAGCTCAGGTGGGAGGGGGGGATACCACTAGGCTGCCAGGGTCAGTGTCATCATTACAATGGGGATGAAGCTGGAAGGGGGCCACTACTAGACTGCCAGTGTACAGTAAGTGCCCTTATTACCACATACATTGGAGCAGGAGAGGGTACCACTAGACTGCCATGGTAAGTGACAAAAAGGCACAGTGCCGGGGTTTTCTCCTTCAAGGTTTACTTAATAAAGTGTTTGAATTTGCTATTTAGTGAACATGGTGACTTTTTGTGTTTTCTCATTTAGACTGCCATACAGCACAGTAGCACTTGTAATTCTGTGCAGTGCATGGGTTTGTGTGTGTATTCTGGGATGGAGTAACCTCTTGACTGCCAAAGTAAATGTCATCAATACTACAAGGATCATAATGGTGGGGTATTCTGCTATTGCCTGCCATCAGTGCAGCCAGGGGCAGGGGATCATATACCACTGTGAATGCTAAGAGTAGAGGTTTTTGAAGTAGCATATGGTGCTGTCTCAGCCACCTTTTAGTGCTTCCAAAATCATCTCAATATACCACTGTGCTCTGTACACAAGAGGGTTCCCTCAATTGCATGGACTCAGTGGTGCATTTAGCATGATTGTGCTATCCTCTGAGCACAGTGCCATGTGCCCTTTTGAATATGGCCCCCTCCCCATTCAGACATGTATGTCCAGTTAGTGAAATGCTATTCCTGCAAACACCATACTAACCTTCTCAATATGGGAGCCATACATATGTACAATTATTACAAAAACCATTAAAGGTAATTATATACCATAAGGTGCAGACTGCAAACTTCTGCAGCATGATTACAGTATGAATGATATTATTTTTTTTTCCTTTAAAGGCATCCGTCTCCATAGCATGCGATGGCACATATTTAATTTTTCATTACATTAGTGTTTAGTTACCAATTCCCTTCTAAATTCGAAGCTTAACTACTCTGCAAGTCATATTATTTACAGTAAAAGAAGTGGCTTGCTGCTGCATAGAATTTCAAGAATGCATTTAAAAGGCAATTCCTCACATCTGTGACTGCAATTGTAGGAATAAAAATAGAAAAAAAAAGCAATTTCTTGTATTATTTAATTGGTTATTATACTAGTCCATAAAAAGCTGATTTTTCAGAGAAGTGAGAGCTGACTGCCAGTGAAACATACCAGAATGACCTCTGTGGAGATCTCCCAACATTCCAGTGGTTAGCCTTTTGCTGTATTCAGAGCCACAATTGCTGAATAGTAGCAGAATAACTTTTTAAAATTCTGGAATGTAGCAGTAAAAACTTTTATGTTCTTTTGGTAGCAGAATAAAGTAGCAACTCATATAGGGGATGTGTTTTATTTGTAGCTCTCACTCAGTGGACATTCCCAAGGGAATAAGGACAGGAGTAAATTATGGAGGCTCTGCATGTTTTATAAATGTTAAAATAACTAATTAACAGAAGCCTCTTCATTTATGGTTCTAAAATATTTGTACTTTAACTAGGCATCTATATTTATAAGACTGGATCAATGAAGGAAGTATGGTGTCATTTAAAACAAGCATTTGTCAATGTCGAATGTTGCTTGTTTCTATGTGCTGTTTAGGTGTTTGGAAGTCATTGGAGTGCAAATATTGAAAATTTGCAAACTTACGAGCGTGCGTAGGAGCTGCGCAATGCACGCTCGTGAAACAGTCATTTTTACCAATTTTTTCAGCAAATTTTCAACATAGCCATTTAAAGACCTCTGCTCATGAACAGTGACACTGTGATTTTCTTAATGTGTCCCATACACTGAGTTACTTTTCGACTGCGCCATTGTACGCTACATGGCAGAAACATGTTTTGAGCAGGATGTGAAAATGACAGCTGTACTGCTCATGAGGAGTGTGATAAAATGCCAAGTGTTGAAATCTGGAGTGAAAATATTGAAAATTCACAAACTTCTGAGCGTGCGTAGGAACTGCGCATAACACGCTCGTAAAACAGTCATTTTTAGGAATTGGGCAGGATGTGAAAAATGACAGCTGTACTGCTCATGAGGAGGTGTGATAAAATTCCAATGTTGAAAATTTGGAGTGAAAATATTGAAAATTCACAAACTTACGAGCATGTGTAGGAACTGCGCAATGCACGCTCGTAAAACAGTCATTTTTAGGAATTTTTTGACCAAATTTTCAACATAGTCATTTTAAGACCTCTGCTCATGAACAGTGTCACTGTGATTTTCTTAATTTGTCCTGTACATTGATTTCGCACACCAACTGCGCCATTCAGCGCTACATGGGCAGAAGCACATTTTGGGTGAGATGTGAAAAATGACAGCTGTACTACTCATAAGAAGATGTGGTAAAATGGCAATGTTGAAAATCTGGAGTGAAAATATTGAAATTTCGCGAACTTACGAGCCTGCGTAGGAACTGCGCAAAGCATGCTCGTAAAACATTCATTTTTTGGAATTTTGGCACAAATTTTCAACATGGGGTTTTGGGACCCTTCTCATGAATAATATCACTGTCATGGTGGTATTCAGGCCTGAAGGGTGATTTCGCAGTCACTGCGGAAATAACCCTTCGAAGGCCGAATAACGCCATGACAATGTTTATCATTCATGAGAAAGATCACTATGTTAATTGGTACAAAATTCCCCAAATGCCTGAGATATGCAACAAGTTGAAACCCCCATCTAGCCCATTATACAGCTTACGGCGCATTTCCTCAGTCCATGAGTCGGCTTTGAAAGTGCAGGCGTGTTCCCGATCCACGAAGATCGTCGCACTAGAGTCGGAGAGTAAGTGTGGGGTGTGGGGGTGTGGGGAGGCTGGGTGCGCAGTGGGTGGGTGCGGGTTGTGGGGGTTGGGAGATGCGCCAGGGACCGTTTTGGTTTTCAGGTTTAAAAAAGACGGCGTGGGACCCTTTGCCACGCTGGGATGGCTCCCAGCAGGCACCGAGGACATTGTGGGAGGCGCGTTCAGCCGGCGAGGATTGGGCACCCGTCGGCCATAGAATTTGTTGCCACGCTGGGGTTGGGCTCCCAGCATGGCAAAGACGAGGGCATTCAGCTGGCGGGGATTGGGCACCCCGTCGGCAAGAACGCTTGCCCGCTGGGGTGGGCTCCCAGCGTGGCAACTACTGCAGGGGAGGGGCGCCCAGTTCAGCCGATGGGATTGGGCACCCGTCGGCTATACAGTCGCGTGCGGGGGCGCGCACGCCTGCGTGTGTGGGGGAGCTACGCTTCTTATCGGTGCTCACTGAAGCGTAGCTCCCCCTTTCAACTGTATGCCACTGCATTTTGGAGCGTGGCATAGACAGCTCCAAAATGCATTGGCTTACAGGGGCCACGCCTGCCAGTACACTGACTGAATTGGAGGAGGAGGTGACACACCTCTGAAATCTCCGTTGATGGCACTATGTTTCTTGCACATGCGTGCAAGCAACATAAAAATGTGTGTGATCAGTCTGTGACTGTCAGATGGCAGCCAGCCAAGGAGGTGAGAGTAGGGCTATGCCAGCCACCATTTCATGGGACCAGCACTAATGGTGGCGGGGTTACTCTCGGCAGGTGGGCGTGTGTGTGGTTCACTGTGCAATCAGGGGCTGAGGGAACCATTGAACCACCAAGGAATATTGGCTAACATAAGAATGGGTGATCAAGGGGGATATAGTGAACTGCTGGACTACCAGGGAGTATTGGCTAACATGAGAACACACAGTTAGTGGGGTGAACCACTGGATGGGAAATCAGGGTGGTGGGGGAACCACTGGACCATCAGGGATTACTGACTAACATGAGAATAGGCAATCAGAGGTAGGGGTAACCACTGGACCACCAGGGAGAATTGGCAAACATGAGAACAAGTGATTGGAGGAAGGTGGGGGTAGGTTGGCCCTGGGACAGTCAGCTGTAATACAGCTGCCCTGCCTTAAGTGAGTGGGCATGCAGGCTTAGTGACTGATTAAGATGTGGTTTTCAGCAGTGGTAAACAGCATCACTTGGGGTCTGTTTACATCTGCTGCAAACCTTTGAAAATGCCTCTATGCTGGTGTGTATGAGGGGACCTCTTCATTTGTAAATGTGCAGCAGTATTTTTTTTTCCAATTGTTTAACCAGGTGAGACACACTAAGCTGAAAGCTTTTTTACAGGTGTAACCTGGGAGCACAGGAAAGTTAAGTGACTTGCTCAGGGTCACACAGTATATGCAAGTGAGGGCTGTGGGATTCGAATGCAGGTCTCCAGATATGCAGCTCAGAGCCTTAAACCACTGCGCTATACTGCCTCCCCTATTTTTAAGGCCTTAGTGCTGCCAGGTTTGGGGGGTGCTCTGGGAGCCTCAGAATATGGACCTACCCAGAGCATTGGCACTAACCACATTTGAGTCTGTGCTATCCTTTGAATATCAGGCCCCATTTCTCTAAATCCTTCATCAGATAACATCTATTCACAAGGTTGAATGCCTTACTAGTATCTAACACTAACACATAAAAATTGTCATTCAAATGCTTAGCCCACTGAAAAATTGATTGCATTTTCCATACTATTTTCAGGGTAGTATGCCCTAAGATAAACCCATGTTGGTGCTGATAGGTGACATTGGGGAGATAATCCAAACTTCTATTCACAACTAATTTAGCCATGATTTTATAGTCAATATTTAATAAAAAAGATAGGTCTACGACTATCTGGAGCGTTGCTTAATTTGCCTTCTTTCAAAATTAAAACAGCTCAGGCTTCACTCATAGATCTTGGTATTTCCCCAGTGCCATCCATCAGTTCCTCCACCATTGTGGTAATCCATGAGGATAGCTCCTGCTAAAACACAATGTAAAATTCAGGTGTGAACCTGTCCAGACTGGAGCTTTTGTTCTTAGTGAGTCTCATAAAGAACCAGATGAATTTCCTCATTTAAAAACTTCATAACAGACACTGGGAGAGATCAATATTGGACTTCTGAAAATAGAAACATAGAAACAGAGACTCTAATGGCAGATAAGGACCACTCAGCCCATCCAGTCTGCCCATTTCTCCCTACCTACACTATTATTGCAGATTGTGCTCAATCTACAGCTTTTTTTCCCTCCCACACATCCTTTCCACTAGGATTCCCTTATGCTTATCCCATGCATTCTTGCACCCCACCACTGTTTTGCACCCACCATCTCCTCTGGAAGGCTCTTCCAGGAATCTACCACTCTTTCTGTGAAGAAGTACTTCCTCTTATCTCTCCTGAATCTATCCCCCCCCCAGCTTCATAACATGTCCCCTTGTTCTTGAGCACCTTTTCTTTTGAAAAGTTCTCCCCTCCTGTAACTTATGTGATTTATTTAGCCCAGTGAGGTAAAGTCTGTATCATACCCCCCCATTCCAGGTGTAAATACTTAGTCCTTAATTGTCTCTCACAAGGCTTTTGATGCAGACCCTGCACCATTTTAATTGCCCTCTGGACCACCTCCACTCTGTGTATGTCCTTCCAGAGATATGGTCTCCAGAACTGGACACAATGTTCTAGGTGGGATCATACCAGAGTGATATATACAGAGGTAACACCACTTCTCTCCTTCTGCTGGTGATACCCCTCCCTATGCACCTCTGCAATCCACTTGCCATCCTTACTGCCTTGTTGCACTGCCTAGCCACCATTAGTTCATCAGATATGATTACCCCTTGTTCTCTTTCCTGCTTGGTGGTCATCAATACCTCTCCACCCATTTTGTAATCTGCCCCTGGGTTTTTGTGCCCTACGGCCACTATTTTGCATTTTTTCACATTGAAACCCACTTAACATACCCTTGACCACAACTCTAGTTTTCTCAGGTCTCTGCTCATTCTTTTCACACAGGCCCCTGGAGTATCCACCCTATTGCAGATTTTGGTGTCATCTACAAAGAGGCAGACCTTTTCTTCCAGCTGCTCTGCAGTTTCACTTATAAAGACATTATAGACAACTGGTCGCAGAACTGATCCCTGAGGCAACCCACTGGTCACCTTCCCTTCCTCGGTGTGAACTCTGTTTACCACCACCCTCTTTCACCTATCCCCAACCAATGTTGTATCCAGTTTACAACCTTTGGACCCACTCCTGAGCTACACAGCTTGCTTACTTGTCTCCTATGTGGAACCGTGTCAAACACCTTAATGAAATCTAGGGAGGACACAACCACTGCTCAACCTTGCTCTAGTTTCTTGGTCACCCAATCAAAGAAATCTATCAGATTTGTTTGACAAGACATCCCCCATTAAACCATACTGCCTCGGGTCTTGCAACCCTCTGGATTCAATATATTCCTCAATGCTTTCATTCAGCAGTGATTCCATTAACTTTTCTATTACTGATGTCAGGCTGACTGGCCTATAATTGCTAGCCTCATCCCTGCTACCACTTTCAGATAGTAGGACTGTATCCACCCTCCTCCAGTCCTCCAGAACCATTCCTGTTTCCAGTCAGCTGATAAATAGAACTGTCAGAGGTGTAGCCAGTATTTCCCTGAGCTCCCTCAATACCATTGGATGCACCCCATCTGGCCCTATTGCTTTGTCTACCTTCAGATTAGCAAGTCTCTTCAGGACACTCACCTCCCAAAAAGGGAAAGTGTCCACCTCTGTCCCTCCAAAGCTTTTGATACTTTTTTGTGGCCCTTTTCCTTCTCCTTCCTCTGTGAACACTGAACAAAAGTATTTGTTCAAGATGTCTGCCTTTTCCTGGTCCCCCTCTGCACTGATCCTCCCACCCTTCCCTTTTTAACCTTAAAATGCCACCCTAGGTCTTCCTCTTTTCACTTATAGTACATACCTAAAAAATGTCTTGTTCCCTTTTGATACCTTATAGACTATTTTCTCTTCAGTTCATGCCTTTGCACTCCTTACTAATTTCCTTGCTTCCCTCTGTTTCCTCCAATACACCTCCTTATCCTCTTCCCTCTGCATCTTCTTATACTTTCTGAATGCTACCCTTTTAACTTTTATCTTTTGAGCCACATCTTTTGAGAACCATAGTGGTCTCTTTTTCCTCTTGCTTTTGCTCACGTGTTTGATGCAGAGGTTTATTGCCTTTACTGTGCTCCCTTGTACCTTCGCCCACTATTCCTCCACCCCACCTGGGTCATCCTCCCCCCCCCCAATAGGTCACCCCAAGGCATTCACCTGTCTTTTTAAAATCTGTTCTCCTGCAGTACAGGACCCTCACCCTTGTGTGGTTTGATTCTGCAGCTGTCATTATATTGAACCACACTATACAGTGATCATTGGTCACCATTGGCCTCCCACCTTGACATCTGCAACACTTAATGAGTACCAGGTCCAGTATTGCCCCATTACAAGTGGGTTCACTGACTAGTTACCTGAGGAACTCCTTTTTCAGTGAGTCCAGGATGTTACTGCTTCTAGCTGAAGCCACTGCTGGGAGGCTCCAATCCACATCTGGCAGCACCTCCCTCTTTTCTGAAATCTTGCCAATGCCTTCCACCAGTACCTTATATAATTCCTTCCCCTGTGTTGAAGGTCCATAGATCACTCCAGTGCAAACAGTGGCTCCTCCTACTGGGTCAATATGTTGTACGTTTAATAGCGTACCACAAAACCACGAAACACAAATAGCGTGATAGAGGATAGCAAGAGGGTGCAATTGAAACATAGAAACATAGAAGTTGATGGCAGATAAGGATGACAAGACCCATCCAGTCTGCCCATTTCTTTTTCTACCTTATAAATGTGCCATCAGCCTTTGCTCCGTCAATGGCCTATCTATTCATACTCATCTGTATTGCTCCCTTATGCCTATCCCATACCTGTTTGAAGCCCTGCACTGTATTCGTATCCACCACTTCCTGAGGTAGGCCGTTCCATGCATCCACCACCTTTTCTGTGAAAAAGAACTTCCTCACATTACCCCTTAATTGGACTCCCTCTAATCTCATGCTGCATCCTCTTGTCCTGCTATTTTTCTTATATTGAAACATGTTAGACTTTTTCACCTTGTTAATGCCCTTAAGGTGTTTGAATGTTTCGATCATATAACCTCTCTCTCCCTCCTTTGTTCTAGGGTATACATATTGGGCTCCATTAATCTATCCTCATATGTTTTCTGATGCACTCCCTGCACCATTTTGGTTACGCTTCTCTGGACTGCCTCAATTTGGTTAATGTCCTTGTGAAGGTGCAGCCTCCAGTACTGCATGCAGTACTCCAGATGGGGCCTAACCAGTGTCTTGTAAAGAGAGATTATTACCTCCCTCTTCCGACTTGTGATACTCCTACTAATACACCCTAACATCCCCCTAGCCTTACCTACTGCTTTAGTGGTCTGCTTGGAAGATTTCAGGTCATCAGTGATGATGATACCCAAGTCTCTTTCTTCCCTTGTGACTGCCAGCAACTCTCCACCCAGTCTATAGGTGGCTTTAGGGTTTCTCTTCCCTATGTGCATGATCTTGCACTTCTTTGCATTAAACCCCAGTTGCCACCCTTCTGACCATTTTGCTAGTTTATCCAGATCTCTTCTCATTCTGTCCACCCCATCTGGATCATCTACTCTGTTGCAGATCTTGGTGTCATCTGCAAACAGACAAATCTTACCCTCCAGTCCATCTGCAGTGTCACTGATGAAGATATTGAAGAGGACTGGCCCCAGGACTGATCCCTGAGGTACCCCACTTGTGACTTGCATCTCTTCTCACTGTATACCATTTACCACCGCTCTCTGTTTTCTGCCCAACCAGTTTGCCACCCAGTTGACCAACTTCTGACCCACGCCAATCCTACCCAGCTTATTAATCAATCTTCTATGTGGAACAGTATTGAAAGCTTTGCTGAAGTCAAAGTAGGTGACATCAACTGCTCCCCCTTGGTCCACCACTCTGGTTAACTAGTCAATACTGCAAACGGGTCTGTGCAAGGCACTGCACCCTCTCACTGTCCCAGGCAGAGGATAAGACCTCTGCTGGGAGAGAGATCCACTGAGCAGCTGCTGTGGCTTGATGGGATGAGTCATTGGCAGCAAGGAAGGCAGGCAGTGCGTTTGGGACTGGGTTTGATTTCCTTTCCCAGACGCATGGAATTTTTCATTTTTTCACACTTTGTGAGATGTTTACTTTTAACCCCCCTCCTGGAGTTAGTTATTTTAGTTGGGGATTGAGGCTGCCCTCCATAATAGGAGGCGAAACCCCCCACAGCTAAGACTTATGCATGCAGCTATATTGCGCTGTATTGGCAGCGTGGTATATTGCTGTAGCATAATATCTTGCAACATTATGATACCGTGCCATGGCTCCATTCCCCATCTCCAGGGAGGTCCACTGTACCTCTGTCACCTCCTGTATTCTCTGTATTTCCATGGCTTTTATGCTTTCCCTCACATAAAGCACCCCCCCCTTTCCTTCCCACCCTGTCCTTCCTGAACAGAGTATAGCCCAATATGGCTGTGTCCCAGTCATGGTTTTCAGTGCATTATGACTCCGTAATAGCCACAATATCCAGGTAGGCCACTGCCATGATGGCCCCCAGGTTCAGAATGTTATTTCCTAGACTTCTAGCATTTGCACACATGGCCCTCCAGTCAGATTCAGTCAGCTAGCATTTATTGATCGACCAAAGGTCATTACAATTTATGATGCAAATGTACAATACATACAAAGTTTAAAATTTACAACTTTAAAACAAAAAAGAAAAACATAATAAATACAGTTTTTAAAATCTGATGATATTATACAGTGCTAGTTCCCATGTCAATGTTGCTAATGCCAAATGCCTAATTCAGTTTCCCATAGAGTACAGAAATAGTTTTTGAAACATTATACATGTTTTTTTTTCATTCAGCGATAGACACAATATCCAGGTTGGCATCTACCATGATGGTCTCTAGGTGCAGAATCTTATTTCCTAGACTTCTAGCATTCGTACACATGGCCTTCCAAATTTTGATTCCACTCTGCTTGTTGACCCCCTTTTTTCTTTTTGCCCTCCCTACTTCCCATCTCTCCTTTTTAATGCTCCCTTCCTTTCCCCTTTTATCTCTACCACCATTTCCTTTATTAATTTGCACCCAGGGGGATTTCTTTCCCCTCAGGTTCTCATTATTCTCTACTTCAGCCTGTTGGGGGAAGGGGCACTTTCTGACTCCCTGATTTCTTCTGCCATCCCTCTTGGCTAGTTTAAATGTTCATTGAAGTAACATTGAAACTGTCCACTGAGAGCTGCAGTTCCCCTCACAGATGGATGCATCACCTCTGTATAGGTCTTTATTTTCCCAGAGGTGTCCCCAGTCCCCAGTCCCCAGTGTAGCCAAACCCTTCCACTCTGCACCATTCCTTCAGCCATGAGTTGAAGTTCCTGGTGTGAAGAGCCTTCTCCTTACCCCTGTTGTAGACAGGCAGTAGTCTAAGACCCCTTCCCAGCTCCCTAAACTTCCCCTGCATTGCCCCAGCCCATCCCTAGCCAGATCATTATTTCCACATGGACAATGACATAAGGCTGTCCCTCCCATCCTTCTGCCCTAGCCATCCTCAGGATCCGCTTCAAATCTCTCTGGGTCATGGCACTGGTTAGGCACCTAACCTGCCCCCCCTTTCCTATTTCCAAATCTGTCCCTCTCACAAATAAGTCCCCCTTCAGATGTTGCTTCCTCTTCCTACTCTAGGGTCATGTACCACCCTCCCTAGGGTCCCCACTATGGATCGCCCCCCTCATCCCCTAGTTCACTACCACCAGTGCTTCCTCCTGGCAGTCCTGCCCTGCCAGAGTGGTGTTGGAATTATGTAGTGATACTGGTTGAGGAATATTCCTCTGCCGCACCACCCCGCCCTTCCAGAGCCCACAATAGTCCAGCCATTCCTTCTCCCTGGCATCCCCTGAGGTAACGGTAGCAGACTTGGTGACCCCTGTGTCAGGAGAGAAGTGCCCTGAATCCTAGCCAACTTGGCCTGAAGTCTAGTGACCTTCTCCCTCAACTCAGAGAGGTGCATGCAGATGGGGCAGCAATGCAGTCTCCAGAAGGTCTCTATGTAAACTGCTGCCCCATAACCACTGCACTGCACCACTCCCAGCATTCTTACCCTCTATTCTCCCTGTGCTATCTGGAAATACTTTTGTTCCCTTACCCATGATAGGGTGTTTGCAGTTATCCACTTTTTTGTTTATTTCTATATATGTTCCCCAGTGCCTTGTTTAAATCTTTATATACTCCTACCCTAAACTGGTGTTGTTCCTACTCCCAGTTTTGTCCTATCTTTGACCTTCCACACTTCCCAACAGTGACTGTTATGCGCTCATGAACCAGTGCTTTGAATTAGTTGACCGGCAGAGTCCCCCACTTCTCCGTTTCCTTCTGCTGATGCCTATGATACCAGTCACCTGTTCCACTCCTTTGCTGTTCCACTCACTTGCTGGGCACAAATGTGCTAGACACATTGGTAGTGGCTGCTTTTATGCAGAACCTGCTGCATTCCTGATGGCACACTATTGGCTGTGGGTGGTCAGTTATCAAGTAACTGAGGCCCTAGGCTAGACAATTGGCACCCTTCCCCCAAACTACAGGGCAAGACACAGTTCTTAAAATACGGCCCGTAAATGTTGGGTACTCTGGCTGGTCTCATATTTACCCTCCACTCAATAATAGATACAGTAATTTAACCGAATTTCATCACAATTTACCCCACCTATATTGCCTCCAAACAACCCAAGCCCTTTTTGTCCATCCTGTGGTAAATGCAAGCAGATTCTGCTTAAGGCAGATAATCAAATAATCACTAATACTATTAGGACTGACAGTATCTGGCCTCAAATATTTGTTGACAATAATCTAATATAATATTCCCCATGTTGGTAACCTTAGTCACAAGTTCACAAGTTTGATTATAAAACCCGAGAACAATATTCTTTTTTTTTTTTTTTTTTTAGGATATTCATTAGCATTTTCCTGACTTGTCTCCCTGTAGATAACATGCTGATCTAATCTTTTTAATGTTCCTGGGTACTGTGTTAGCAATCAACTGCTGTTTGTTTTGCCAGAACTCAAACCACTCCTGATAGTATTCCTCATGGACCTGCAAAATTAACCCATCAAATTCCTTTAATCTGTCATCAATTTGCTTCTCTTCCCAAGACCTCTGCTTATTTGCTCAGTTCTGGAATACAGTTATCATCCCCCTTTAAATGGCCTTGAAGGAATCCCACAATTTAAAAATTGGGCATTGGTCAGAAAATGTAAAAATGAAAACAGTACTCTGCCATCACCACTCTCATCTTATTAATAAACTCCGGGATTTTAAAAGCTCATTATTAAATGCCCATATACGTTTGTTTGTTTTTTTGTTAAATTTGAGGTAGTGGTATCTAAAAAAATAGTTACTGTACCAGTGCATTATCTGCCAAAATAAAGCGTTTAATATTCATCTAATTAAAGAAATAGATCAGTGATTTAGATACAAATATGTAGTCAATCCTGGAGAAAGTTTTGTTGATAGTAGCATGATGGGTATATGCCTTCTTGGATGGAAATCTAGCTCTCCAAGGATCAAACAAACCATGTTCCTCTAAGAAATTATTCAGTAATTTAGAAATATTCTTACTATGTATAGAAGACTTAGATAATTTATCCATAAAGGGGTTACAAGGTGCATTGAAGTCACCTGCTAATACTATATTCTCAGCTTGTACCTGAATAAGAGTTTTTGTTAGCAAAGACATGAAGGAACCATGTTGGTTAAATAGTGCATAAACAGAACAAAAAACCTAGACAACCTGGTTAATCCACATTTTGACTACTATAATCCAGCCCTGGTCATCAGCCCGTTTGTCCAGCAATTCACAATTTTAATTTTTCAGATATATAAAGCAACTCCTGCCTGCTTCATTGCATGTGGGGAAAAGAGAACATGTTTTATCCAATTAGTTTTCAATTTGAAAGATTTAGCAGTATCCAGAAATGGTTTTGAAGTGAAATTACATCAGTTTGTAACTTGTTAAGATAGTGGGGCACTCTGGAGTGTTTAACCAGTGAACTGAGTCCATTCACATTAAAAGATGCCCACTGTGTGGTTCTATTAGAATTAGCCATTTTCACATTTTTTGCTACTATATACCACATACTGTAGGTACCAGAAGACTCAGTAGGTCAGGTTCCCTTCTCCCCCTTTTTCTTCTGTTACCACACCTTCCAATCAATCCTCCCCCAAAAACTACAACAAAAATAAATAAACATCTAACAGTCAAAAAAAAAAAAAAGGAGTAACTCACATGAGGTGCAAATTTGTTTTCATTATAGCCCCTTCCCCACATTCCTTTTTATGTTTGCTTGCATGCATGTGCAAGAAACATAGTGCCATCATCCGAGTTTTCAGAGGTGTGTCACCCCCTCTTCCAGTTCAGTCAGTGTGTTGGCAGGCACGGCCCCTGAAAGCCAATGCATGCTGGAGCTGTCTATGACAAGCTCCAAAATGCAGTGGCATACAGTTGAAAGGGGGAGCTACGCTTCAGTGAGCAGCGATAAGATATCGCCTGCTTATGCGCTCCTCTACACACACACATACACACACATACACATACTGCATGCTGCCCCCGCACACACTCTATAGCCAACGGGGTGCCTAATCCCCTCACGGGCTGTGCCGCGCTTCCCCAAAGTTTTCCAAATGCCACGCTGGGTGCCCACCCCAGTGTGGCAAGTTATTGTATAGCCGACGGGTGCCAAATCCCCGTCAGCTCCTGTCCTCCCGAAAGTACCGGGTGCCACGCTGGGGCCCCCCCAGCGTGGCAACTGACTCTTATAGCCGGCGAGGTGCCCAATCCCTGTCGGCTTCACACCCCCAAGCCATCCTTGTACCATGCTGGAGCCCACCCCAGCATGGCAAATATCCCTGTCGTCTTTTAAAAAACAAACCCTGAAAAGCAAAACGGTCCCACACAGTCTCCCTGCCCCCACAACCCACACCCACCCACTCGCACCCTGCCTCCCCACCCCCCACCCCATACTTACCTCCAGAGCTTGGCGCGATCTTGGTGGACGGGAACACGTCTGCACTCTTCAAAGCCGACCGCGAACTGAGGAAATGCTGGTAAGCTGTATAATGGATAGATAGGGGTTTTCAACTTTATTATATCTCAGGCATTTTGGAATTTTGCCCAAATTTTCAACATGGGGTTTTGGGACCCCTCCTCGTGAATTCTTGCACTGTCATGGCGTTACCGGGCCGAAGGTGATTTCGCAGCCACTGCATGAAATCACCTTTCCGAATGATTAATGAAATGACACTGCCAGTGTTCATAAGGTGGGCTCTCAAAAAGACTATTTTGAAAATTTGGTGAAAATTCCTAAAAACTGTTTCGAGCGTGCGTTGCGCAGTTCCTACGCACGCTCGTAAGTTTGCATAATTTCAATATTTTCACTCCAGATTTTCAACATTGCCATTTTACCACACCTTCTTATGAGCAGTTAGCTGTCATTTTTCACATCTCACCCAAAATGTGTTTCCGCCTATGTAGCGCACAATGGCGCAGTCGGTGTGCAAAATCAATGTATGGGACACATTAAGAAAATCACAGTGAAACTGTTCATGAGCAGAGGTCTTAAAATGGCTATGTTGAAAATTTGGTGAAAAAATTCCTAAAAATGACTGTTTTACGAGCGTGCGTTGTGCAGTTCCTATGCACGCTCGTAAGTTTGGGAATTTTCAATATTTTCACTCCAGATTTTCAACATTGCCATTTTACCACACCTCCTCATGAACAGTACACCTGTCATTTTTCACATCCTGCCTAAAATGTGTTTCCGCCCATGTAGCGCACAATGGCGCAGTCGGTGTGCGAACTCAATGTATGGGACACATTAAGAAAATCACAGTGACACTGTTCATGAGCAGAGGTCTTAAAATGGCTATGTTGAAAATTTGGTGAAAAATTCCAAAAATGACTGTTTCTGAGCGTGCGTTGGCCACAGTTCCTCGCGCTAATAAGTTTGCAAATTTTCAATATTTTCATTCCAGATTTTCAGCATTGCCATTTTACCACACCTTCTTATGAGTAGTACAGCTGCCATTTTCATATCTTACCCAAAACGTGTTTCTACATGTAGCGCACAATGGCAGTCAGTGTACAAAATCAATGTATGGGACACATTAAGAAATCACAGAGACACTGTTCATGAGCAGAGGTCTTAAAATGGCTATGTTGAAAATTTGGTGAAAAATTCCTAAAATGACTGTTTCTGGCGTGCATTGTGCAGTTCCTATGCATGCTCGTAAGTTTAATTTAATATTTTCACTCCAGATTTTCAATATTGCCATTTTATTACACTTCCTTATGAACAGTACAGCTGCCATTTTTCATATATCGCCCAAAATGTGTTTTGGCACATGCAGCACACAATGGTGCTGTTGGTGTGCGAAAGCAATGTTTGGGACAGATTAAGAAAATCACAGTTACACTGTTCATGAGCAGAGGTCTTAAAATGGCTATGTTGAAAATTTGGTGACAAAAGTCCATAAAAAGACTGTGTTATGAGTGAGCAACCCAAAGGCACACCCCAATGCCTATCACGCACCCTCATAAGTTCATGACTTTGTAATATTTTCAGTCCAGATTTTCACCAGTGGAATTTTTCCACACTTCCTTATGAACAGTACAGCTGTCATTTTTCACAACATGGCCGAAGTGTGTTTTCACACTTTCAGCGCAGAGATGCGTGGTCGCTGTGGGAAATCATTGTTCGGGACAGATAAAGAAAATCACAGTGACACTGTTCATGATCGGAGGCACCAAAATGCCTGAGTTGACAATCTGCTGTAAAAAATCCCCAACCTAATTATATTACGGGTGTGCGTTGCACAGTTTCTATGTACGCTCGTGACTTCACCATTTTTTTAAATATTTTTACTGCAGATTTGCAACATTGCCATTTTTTACACCTCCCCATGAACAGTACAGTTGTCATTTTTACATCCTGTTGAATGTTTTGCACTGTGGTGCTAAATGCCGTAGTCGCTGTGCATAAGCAGCTTTCGGCTAACAAACTGATATTCCACCTATTCATGAGGTGGGGTCACTAAAAAAACATGTTGAAAATTTGGAGTGAAAATACCAACGAATGCCTGAGGTATTAGGGTTTCCAACCATAATGCCCAACCCTGTAGAGAATGACAGGCATCAGGGGTGTGACTTGGGATTCTTGCCTGTAATGCTTATACCATTCCATACCCTGCAGCCAGTGAGAGGCATCGAGGTATGCCTTGGACTCTTTGACCCCAAAGTTCACCCCATTCTCCTATATCGCACCCATCTAACCATATTTTCTAATGGAATGGGGTGCGCATAAGGGCCAAAGACCCCAAGGAACACTGTGACACTTGTCAGTGTCTGCAGGGTTGGGTGTGGTGAAATGGCGTGGCCGTTATGCCTGACAACCCAAAGGCACACCCCAATGCCTGTCATTCTCTGCAGGGTGGTGGTGGGCTTGGCTTCAGTTCAATACTTCACTGCCATTCCTATTACACAGCTCTGTAACTTCTACACTACCACTGCCAATGCCAGCAAGCAAACATTCGGCAAATGCTTGTTTCACTGGCAATTTGAAAGTAAAGAAGAAACAAAAGATGAAAACTAAAGAAATTGGCTACTAGCCTACCTTTGCTTAATCAGTAACAAGGCATACATAGAAACATAGACTTTGACAGCAGATAAGGACCGCTTGGCCCATCTAGGCTTCCCATTTCCCTACCTACTGGATAAGCTGCAGATCCTAGTTGCCTTTTTCTTCCTACCCCCACCACAAGAATTGCCTTATGTTTGTTCCATGCATTCTTGAATTCTCCCACAGTTTTATACCTTACAACCTTCTCAGGAAGGCAGTTCCTTGCATCCACCACCCTCTCTGTGAAAAAATACTTCCTCACATTGCCCCTGAGCTGTCCCCCCTCTATCTTTAAATTGTGTCCCCTTGTTCTAGCACATCTCTTTTTCTGAAAGATGCTACCCTCCTGGACTTTGTTGATTCCACTGAGGTACTTAAAAGTTTCTATCATGTCCCCCCTCTCCCTCCTCTCCTCAAGGGTCTACATATTAAGCTCCTTTAGTCTTTCCTCATATGGCTTCTCTTGCAGACCCTGCACCATTTTAGTTGCCCTCCTCTGGACTGCCTCCATCCTGTCTATGTCCTTGTGGAGATGGGGTCTTCAGAACTGGACACAGTACTCCAGATGGGGTCTCACCAACTGTCTGTACAAAGGGATAACAACTTCTTGTTTTCTGCTGCTGATGCCTCTCCCTATACATCCCAGTATCCCCCCAGCCCTTCCTGCTGCCTTCTCACATTGCTTGCCAACCTTAAGGTAATCTGCTATGATTACCCCAGGTTCCTTTCCATTTTTGTTGTTGTTACTACTTCTCCCCCAATTGTGTATCCTTTCCCTGGGTTTTTGTTTCCCAGGTGCATTATTTTGCACTTCTTTGCATTGAATCCAAGCTGTCACACTTCTGACCATTCCTCCAACCTTGCCAAGTCCCTTCTCATCCTTTCCATGCCCCCTTGTGCATCAACCCTGTTGCAGATCTTTGTGTCATCTGCAAAGAGGCATACTTTTCCTTCCAGTCCATCTACAATGTCACTTATAAAGACATTAAAAAGGACTGGACCCAGTACTGAACCCTGCGGTACCTCACTAGTAACTCCCCTTTCTTCAGAGTGGACTCTGTTTACCATTACCTGCTGTGTCCTGTTATCCAACCAATGTTTTACGCAGGCTACCACCCTGGGACCCACTCCCAGGCTGGCTAATATGTTTATTAATCTTTTGTGTGGAACTGTGTCAGATGCCTTGCTAAAGTCTAGGTAGGCCATGTCCACAGCCCATCCCTGGTCTACTGCTTTGGTCACCCAGTCAAATAAATCTATTAGATTTGTCTGACATGACCTTCCCAATGTGAATCCATGTTGCCTTGGGTCCTGTGCCCCACTGGCCTCTAGGTACTCAGCAATTCTTTCCTTCAGAAGTGAGTCCATCATTTTCCCTACCACAGAGGTCAAACTGACAGGTCTGTAGTTTCCTGCCTCTGTTTTGTTCCCACTTTTGTGAAGGGGAATCACATCCACCCTCCCCCAGTCCTCAGGTACCACCCCATCCTCTCATGATTTGTTAAAAGGGTAGTCAGTGGTGTCACTAGTTCTGCCTTTAATTCTTTTAGAATTCTGGGGTGAATCCCATCAGGTGCCATTGCTTTGTCCACCTTCAGTTTTAGGAGTTCTTTCAGAACCCTTTCTTCTATGAAAGGACTGGGATCGACCCCCAATCCAGAGTGCTTCTGTTAATTGAATTAGGTACTTCCCTCTCCTCCTCTTTTGTGAATACTGAGCAGAAGTATTCATTCAGTATCCCTGCTTTTTCACTGTCCCTCTCTGCCCACCCACCATCCATTATATTCAGCCTCATTATCCCTCCCTTTGTCTTTCTACGCTCCCTAATGTACCTATAAAAGGTTTTATCCCCCTTCTTAACTGAATTGGCTATCTTTTTCTCAGTTTGGGCCTTTGCTATTCTGACTGCCTTTTCTGCTCCCTTCTGCCTTAACTGGTACAGTTCTCTGTCCTGCTCCTTCTGTGTTTCCTTATACTTACTAAATGCTATCTTCTTCTCCCTAAGCTTCCCCGACACCTCTTTTGAGAACCATAGTGGCTTTTTATTTCATTTTGATTTGTTTATTTGCTTCACACACAGGCTTGTTGCCTCTGTGATGGCAGTTTTGATGTTTCCCCATTGTTGCTCCACCCCTCCTTCTTGCCTGTTTGCTAGTGCTTTTCTAAGACACTCTCCCATTTTGCCAAAGTCAGCCTTCCTGAAGTCCAGTACCCTCACTTTTGTATGGCTTGACTCTGCAGCTGAGTTTATGATGAACCACACTGTTTGGTAGTCACTTGTTCCCAGATGGCTACCCACTTCTAGATCTGAGATCCTCTCACTGTCCCCATTTGAGAGTACAAGGTCTAAGATTGCTCCCTCTTGAGTGGATTCCAACACTAGCTTTCTGAGGCATGCCCCCGTAGGGCATTGAGAATGACCCTGCTCTTTGAAGTGGCTGCAGAAAAGGTGCTCCAGTTAACATCTGGCATATTCAGGTCCCCCATCAACAGTAACTCCCCTTTCTCTGCCATCCTATGGGTGCCTTCTACCATATCTTTGTCCATTCCCTCCCCCTGAGATGGGTGTCTGTATACAACCCCTGTGCAGATTGTGGTGCCATTTCCAGTCTCTAAGGTGTCCCACAGTGCCTCCTCTCCTTCCTGTTTACTCTTTTGCTCCATTGCTTTTATCCCATCCCTTGCATAGATAGCTACTCCTCCCCCTCTTCTACCCTCCCTGTCCCGCCTGTAGGTTGTGTACCCTGGTATGTTAACATCCCAATCATGGTTCTCTGTGTATCATGTTTCTGTGACTGCCACGATATCCAGGCATCCCTCTTCCATCAAGGCCACCAGTTCATGGAGTTTGTTGCCCAGACTATGAGCATTGGTACTCATTACCCTCCATTTCTTGTTGGCCTTACCCCTTTTTGCCCCATCCCTTCTTGAAAACATTGCTAGGATAAACATGATCAAGAGTTTACATATCTAGACTCTTATTGTCACAGTAATCTAGACTACCACTTTAGTTTCCTTCAAACACAAGATTGTATTCTCTCCCTCAAGTCTTTTTCCATCTGTTACATGAACTGTAGACATGAGTTCCAGCATTATAACCACCTTCATTCATGCCAGTAACAACACTGTAGTTTTAATCTCATGTTTGCACAGTATTCTATGAAAACAGTCAATTTTCATCCTCTTTGGCAGTAAAGCAGGAGGCAAATCATTATAAATAGTTATGGTGGCCACCAACAATTTTATCCTCTTCTTCTTATAAACTTGTGGCATGAAGTTTTCCTTATCAGAGGATTCTAAAAACTTTGCAATAATGGGACATGGTGGGGCCCCATCATAGGCCTAGCATGCAAACCCCAGTGTATATTATATAAGCAGTAAGACATGATGGGGTGTGCATTGAACAGATCTAGCCACACACCCAGGGGTGCAGAAAGCCATGAGGCCACAGGCTGAGTGCCTTTAGCCCCTGGAAGTACATACAGATCTGTTCAATGCACACCCTGGAGTGTCTTATTGCACTTATGAAATAGGGTTTCTTTTTGAAAACATTTTTCTGACAGTAAATAACTATGCCTACATATGTAAAAACAAAGATAATTAGCTTAACTGAGGGACTCTTCCCACTACCGACCACCTTCAGCACTGTTCCCTGGAAAGAGGGAGCCAAGGACTTCGCCGGAGGCTAGCCCACCCCCGAACCAATGATAGCCAATCCAGAGGTGTGTCCAGAAGAGGCATGCATTTCAAAGTTGGAGCTTGGCCATTTAAAACAGCAGCCAGCTCCTCGGGACTGAATCACTTGCATTTTTGCCAGCTCTGTAGAAGTACAGGGGTCGGAGACAGTGTACTTAATGAACGAGGGACTCTCCCCCCTACTGACCACCTTCCAGCACTGATCCAGGGATAGCGGGAGCCAAGGACTTCACTGGAGGCTAGCCCACCCCCCAACCAGCAGTAGCCCATCCAGAGACACAGCCAGAAGAGGGGGCATTTTAAGCTTGGAGCCTGGCCATATAAAATAGTGGCCAGCTCCTCAGGACTGAATCACTTACAATTCTGCCAGCTCTGCAGAGGTATGGGGGTTGGAGAGAGTGTCCTTAACAAATGAGGGACTCATCCCCCTACTGACCACCTTCTAGCACTGCTTCTGGGATAAAGGGAGCCAAGGACTTCACCAGAGGCTAGTCCCCCACCCCCACCTGTGGTAGCCAATCCAGAGGCATGGCCAGAAAAAGCATGCATCCACTACTATTTACTTGACTCCACTCCAAGTGGTCTTGAGTGCTAGCGGTCCAGAGCACTAAGGGGCGGAGAGACAAGGGTGTCACACTGTGGGTGTCTGCTGTGGGAATCAGCCATCAGCCAGCCATGCTGCCCGTCTGTGTGTCTGCTTCCTCCACCTTGGGTGTATGTTACTCTAATGACCTAACTGCTCTACCTGTCTCCAGAGACTTTGTTGCTTCCTGTACATCGTAATCAAACTGTGGCTGGTAATCTCTATATTATTACTAGCCATTATAAACTTTTTCAGCTGCTCATCAGTACATATTGTTTTTAGTTCAAATGGAGATTTTATCTTAACTTCATAATTACTTCAGAAGTCTGAACCTGTTTACTGTTCTCTGTTACATTATCCTCACTACTGACGTTAGCTGCCCTACCTTGTCATACCTGTTGTGGCCTTCCATATATTGTCCACAGTGTTCTGTAAAGATTTGAGTTTTTTGCCCTATATGTTAGGCTGTCACCAGATAAATTTGAGTTATTTCTCATGCTTATAAGTTTTACCACCCCCTTTTGGTTTTATTCATTTTGAGTTGCTTACTACATGCTGGTCTACACTATCAGCAAACTGTGTCAACTTTACTTTACTTTGCTTAGTTTTGTAATCTTAAACTCCTTAGTGGCATCTAGATTTTCTACCTACCACTAAGCCCCGCTTCTGCTATTTTATGGTGCTCTGACCTGATATCCCTATGTCTAGTCTCTGACAATCTCTGTGCCCCCTCCTACCTGCCAAAGGGGGTTGACATTCTGGGACTCAATTATGTAACTTTTTCCTTTCTCTAACACCCTAGTAACTCAGGTGACCTACCTCAATTTGACCCCATTATTGTCATCTGGTCGCTTGTAACTGCTTACAAAATTTGTGACTTAGTACCACTATCACACACTATTTGACTGCCCCATCCCCTTAGGCCATCGTGCCCTGTGGTACTTCTGTCTTATTACTCTAATTTTATCTGGTGATGTTGAATTGAACCCTAGTCCCACTGCCCCTCTTAGTAACTCTGACCCACACTGGTCTGGTGCTAAGGGACTAAAAATTCTACACCTAAATATCTGTTGCTTGCTATATAATCTCCCCGAATCAGAAGCCTGGGTATCCTTATATAGTCCCAATGTTTTATGTATTTTTGAAACCTGGCTCATACCCTCCATTCTTGACTCAGGCAGCTCTGTACCTAACCATAGCATGTTAAGATGTGATTATCCCTCCACTAAAAGAGGAGGTAGTATAGCTATTTATTTTAGGGAACTTCTAAATCTCTCAGTGTTTCCCACTCCACAACTATCCCACTGTGAGGCTCTGCATACCATCCTCCTTCTGGGGGGAGCAAAGAAACTTCACATTAACTGTACCAATAATACTCCCAGAGGAGGTGTTGCAGATCTTAATGAACTACTCTCACACTCCACCTCCTTAGCTGGTAAAAATGAAACCATTCTACTTGGTGATTTCAACCTCGATTGGGGAGGTAAATCCTTCAAATGCTTTGACTTACTGGTGCAGAAACACCATCTGATTCAGCTTATCTCAGACCCAACCAGACTCCCTCTTGCCTCTGGAATTCAAACAATAATTTACTGGGTCCTGACCAATAGAATGGACAGGATCACAGGAACTGGTACCCTATCCAATGCAGTTTCTTACCACTCCACTGTTTACTGCTTCTGGTAGGCTTGTGCACCATCCTGTCCCCCTAAGGTAATCTCACTATGTGATTTCTCTAAGCCTGATCCCACTGCTTTCCTTGCTGACATATCCACGATTGATTGGAGGCCACTTTATGACAATAACAATGTAAATGAAGCCCTAAACTATTTTTTCTCCCATTTCTGTACTTGTATACCCAATAGTTTCATGCAGAATTAAAGACTCTCCCACCAGGTGGCTACACAAAGATCTCCTTGCCTTATTAAAGGTTAGAGACTAAAGCTGGACCAAATTTAAGACTTCCAGTCTCCAGGCTAATTTAATGGAGTAAAGGACAAAGAGAAACACTTCTAAAAAGGCCATATGCCTTGCAAAGAGCTCTTATTGCAAAAACCTGTTGCTCAATGCTGCTGGTGACTTCAAACAATTTTGGAATCACATTAAAAGTTTTATGGGCGGCCCGGTGGTGTAGAGGGTTGAGGCGCTGGACGCCACACCTCACGTCATGCCAGCGACCCAAGTTCAGGAATGGACTCGGGTTGCTGTGGGCTGGCAGGGGAGGATGAGGATTGAGCGTCCATTGGACTGCTCTCCTCTCCTGGGGTGAGTACTGGGCACGTGTTGCTCTGCAGCATCCCCCAGTGGAGACCGGGAGCACTGCAAGAGGATGGCAATAGCTGTGGGACCAAGAAAACCAGAAAATCGCTCGGGGCTCAGCCGGATGACGATGGCTGGACTGCCTGCACCTCCTCCAGACCTCCCACGAGTCATGTTCACCTCAGCAGCACGGGGCTAATTAAGAGTGTGCCGGACCCACTCCTGTGCCTTCCCCCTCAGAAGAGAGGGACCCATCCAGTGAAGGGATATGCTGGATTACCCTGATGACTGCTATATGAGGTAAGGAGACTTGGCGTGGAATTGGAGGGGTGTGGGAGTCCTTAGTGGCCTGAAGGAGTGGTTGTGCCTTGAGCACATAGGGGCATAAATAGATTACACAAAAAAAATTTTTTTATGGGGGATAAGCAAAACCAGTCCACTAATGATGTGGTGCTTGACAGTACTCACTGTAGCAGCACGGTCACTATTGCAGTGCTTTCAAACTTCACTTTTCTGACCTTTCCAGATACACCTATCTGGCCTTGACACCTCTGGTTTCTACCTCCTTCCTTTCCAAGGACACTCCCAATACTACCACCCATTTCTGCCTACATGTAGACTCTAATATAGAGGTGCATCAGCTACTTAACTCCATTTCTGTCTGCTGCAGTGTAGGCTCTGATGACCTTGAACCTTGGCTGCTAATACTTGCCACCCCTCTCTTTGCCTCCCCTCCAGCTAGAATCTTTAATCTGCCTTTATGCTCAGGGGTTGTTCCTGATGTCTGGAAGGTAGCTAAGGTTGTCCCGGTTTTTAAGAAAGGTGACTCTAAATCTATTGCCAGTAATCGTCCCATTGCTATCCTTTCAGTCCTGAGTAAACATCTAGAAAACTTGTCTGTGTCCAAACCATTAACTATCTCCATGATCACAACCTCCTCTCAGATGCTCAGCATGGTTTCAAGAAAGGCCATAGTACCATCACTGTTCTTTTCAAGCTTACAAATGATATCAAAATTGCAATGGATAATGGACTACTTTCTGGTGCAGTTTTCATTAACCTTTCAAAGGCCTTTGATCTAGCAGACTATTCTCTTCTAAAAACTAAAATGTTATCCCCTAGTATCTCCTCTGATGTGGCTACCTGGTATGACAGCTTCCTCACTGACAGACAGCAATTTGTTAAATACAACTCAGCTGTATCTGATCTATCCACCATCAACATTGGTATTCCACAAGGATCTCTCCCTGGTCCCCTCTTCTTTAGTATCCTTATAAATGACCAAACCCTAAGTGCCACATCCTGCTTCTTTCTGCTCTTTGCCGATGACTTTGTGCTCTACTCTAGCTCTAAACACCTTGCTGAAGTTAACACTACCCTTACCTCTGATTTCCACAAAATTCACTCCTGGCTCTCCCATAACAAGATATTACTAAATGCCAGCAAAACCCACTCTATGTTATTTGGCTCTGCCCCCAGAGTAAACAAGCATGTTAAGCAACTATCCATCTCCAGTAGTGATGGCTCACTCCTTTCTTTTTTTATCATATAAAATGTTACTGAAATTTTCCAAACATAACATACATTATAGTAAACAATTCCAAGAGTTCAAACAGTCCTGGTGTATCATAGGGTTGATTAGGTTTGCATCCTTATTACACTTACAGTCAACCAACAGCAAAACTTACATGGACAGTTATGTTTTACTTACATCCACTGTTAATGAGGCAAAGTTGCAAGCCCCAGCCAAAACATAGGTTAGGGTCTTACCTTTGATAACTAGTGCTAAACTCACTGAACTTAGTGCACTCCCCAATCAGCTAGGAAACCTTGGAGTTCAGGGTGGGCACCTTCAGGCACAGTACCAGGGGACCTTGTAAGGTAACATACCATACTTTTAATTCCATTGCCCAAAGTTACTAGTTTAACACTAACTTCTGCATGGGACATCCTGGTCCTGGGGGGCCATGTTGTACCTGGAGTGGTCCAGGGGTTCCTTCCTCCTTACCCTTTATGCTGACTCCCCCAAGTCTCCCCACACCCTTCAATCTGGTGACCAGTCCATACTATCTGCTCCTAGGTGTATGACCATTATGGGATCCCAGGCCTTCTCCACTTTGCCCCAAATGTTTCAAACTACCTGCCCGTGTCCATCCAACTCTTCTCCTGTCATGACTGTTTCAAAAGGGAGCTACACCACTATCTCTTAGTCTCTGACCCCTGTACCTGCTTCCTACCTCCTTGATCACCCAACCTATGCCTCCTGACTAGTGCTTGTCTCTTGCTGCTTTATCTGCTGCACTTAATGTATAGTGCTTTAGTCTGCTTTTAAATTGTTTTAGCCATGCTGCTTTGTTCATTTCTTGTCTTGCTTCTGTTGTACTGATTTCTCCTTGTTACAATGTATTTATTCTTTGACTGCTTTTGTATCTGCAACTAGTTTACCCTTTACACTGTATATTTTACTGATTTTATATCATGTTTCATTATTAATTGTGCTAATTTCTCCTTGTTACATTGTATTTATTCTTTCAACTGCTTTTGTATCTGTAACTAGTTTACCTTTTACATTGTATATGTTACTGTTTCTTTGTACTATGTTTCATGATAAATTTGTGACTTGTACTCTCCCACGTCATGCCTGTAAATAGGTATATTTATTGTCTAGTGCACCTAACCAGTAATCAAAAACCAAATAAGTAAAATAGTCCTTCCGCCTGCTACACAATGATGTCAGTTTTGTTTTCCTTAAGGCTTTTGTCCTTCTTTGAGATCCATAGAAGTAGTTTGCTTGTAATCCCCACACCTGCTATACTACAGTGCTTAACATGGAATGGACACAGCCACCAGTTAGTCATTTACCTGCAGACAAGATGAAAAATGTTATTTTCAATTTATGTGACTGAGTTGTTTTGCCTGAAGGATCAGTTACAGCAGTTGAGGAATCAGAGCAAGAGTGTGGCAGGAGGAGGGAAGAAAAGCATGTGAAATCCTCAAAAACTGTTTCAGGGGACACAGACTACAACATGTCCTGAGGAACAGAACACAGCAGTAGGAATTATCTGTGACTGTATAGTTGTTTAAACACATGTGGAGATGAAACACCTATTGAGATGGGAGCCTAATTAGCATCAGGAAGGAGGGAGGAGACATGCTGAGGGGAGCAGCAGTGTGACTGACAGCAGAAACTAAAGAAAGAGTTTGTAAATAAATGTTTTTAACAATATTTCACTGGTAGATAATTGTGGGGATACAATTTCTTTTTTTAAAATGTGCCAACTATGTTTACTGTTTACATTTTATGCACGGATGGTTTTGTCCTCGTTAAAGGACAGAAAACAATGGTGGCATTTCAAAACGGTGTGTTCTAATGCAAGAGTGATGTTTTGAGAACTGTGGTCCTGCTTTTTAAAATTTGTTTTTACCTATGCATTGAATGGATTTGATGGACAGGTAACAACCAATGTGAATCTAAGATTTTTTCTCCCCATTTAATAATTCAGCATTAATACTGGCAGGTTCTAACACTTAATTATTTAACCATGTCTTTATTCAGAATTTAGCGTAGTGAAGAGTCATTATAACATCTCTTGGAAACTCCCCAAATTTGTATATTTCTTTTTCCTTACACGCATCTCATACTCCATCATTTTATCTGGACTCTCTTTCAAATCTGTCTACAAATGAGAAACTTGCATTTTTAAAGGAACCTGATTATCTTCAAGATCAGAGATACTTTTTTATGCATCAGATAGTCTGGATTTGAAATCTGCATTTTCAAAAATGAGGATTGTAACAGTATCCTGGTCTATAGATATTGGCACAGGTGCAGTAAACCTGGGGACCTCTCCCACAATTTATGGGGCTGTAAATTTATGCAGACTTGGTGGAAGTCATCTGCTATTTTCATCTCTCAGTTCTTTAATACTCAGATTCCATATAAACCTGAATGCTTTCTTTTGAACATTTTAGAAGATCTGGATTTGAATAAGAATCAGAAACAAAATTTCTCTCTGTGTTCTATGACCACAAAATGCCTTTTAACTGGAATCTTGGAACAGCTGTAATCTGCCAGATTTTAATTTACAAAAATGGAGAGATACTGGGAGAGAAATGCTCTTGTGAAAAGTTATGGCAAGCTCTTATAGATGTAAAGGATAAGTACCACATGGAGAGACTTGGCACACCCTTTACCCCACCCCCTTTTAAGAATGTAGGTTATACTGTTGGGACAAATACCTTTGCCCCCATTCCTCCTCCTTTGTGTGTTTTTTATTTCTTTATCCCCTTTTTAACTCATTTCTGTTTCTTTCTTTTTTGTTGTTGTTATTTAGATTACCTCTAACAAGCAATAATCTCTTTAGTCATGTGCTGTAATTCCTTTTCATCAAATGGTAAAGTTAGCCCTTTGTACTTCTTAGTTTAAAATTATATTGCTGTAAGGCTTCTACTATGTACTCAAGGGAAATTACAATAAAACATTTCTGAAAAAAAAATGCAATTGATTGGCAAGTGTAAGGAGGCAGAACCATAACTCACAGGTGGCAACGTCACAAGTGAGTCATGAAACAGTTGCCCCATCAAAAGTGGGGAAGAATTGTCTATTCTGACTCAAGCCATTGTGTATTTAATTTCTATAACATCAGTTTAAAAGTTACAAGTTTTAAATAACATGTGAGGTGATGCTGAGTCTGCATTTGTGAACGTGCCAAAATGTAATATGTTCACCTTTTATTCTGGGCTATCAATATTCTGAGGCTCTTTGTCTCACTTTCACCCTTCAACAAATTGATAAAAAAGCCCTCTGGCCCTCTATAGGTGTCTCAGGCTAGTCATGTGGTCACCATATCCCCATCCCAGATGTTTACTGTCCTCCATCTTCCTCTTACTCCATTCTCCACCTTTCTCTTACTCCATCCTCCACCTTCCTCTTACTCCATCCTCTACTTTTCTCTTACTCCATCCTCTACCTTTCTCTTACTCCATCCTCCACCTTCCTCTTACTCCATCCTTCACCTTCCTCTTGCACCATCCTCTACCTTCCTCTTACTCCATCCATCCTCTACCTTTCTCTTACTCCATTCTCCACCTTTCTCTTACTCCATCCTTCACCTTCCTCTTACTCCATCCTCTACCTTCCTCCTACTACATCCTCCACCTTCCTCTCCCTTTCCTTCAGACTGTTTTTTGGTAACTGAAACTAGGGTAATTTGGTGAAGGATTAACACATATAACACATACCCCTACCTGTCACCTACTAGACCCCCCCCATATACACCATAAGAACTAGGATGTCTACAGCTTTTGGGGCTCCATTGTAAAACTGGAGGAACTCTTCTGCAAACCCAGTACTAAACATATAATAATGAAGGTTCATCTCCCAAGGTCCAGTCTATTTTCTGTTCTGCTAGACCCCATGCCAAGGATTCAGATTGTTTTGGTCAAAGTGTTGAAGCTGAACTAAAATAAGTACGTATGTAAGAAAGTAAGATTTTATTCATAAAGCACTTTATCCCTGAGGCTCAGGGTGCTATACAATGTACAGACAGTGGCAATAAATAAAAATTAAATACACATGCAATAGGACATAAGTAAAGAGTTAAAAGCAAAAACAAACAAAAAAAAACAGCAGCTGGGTGAGCCAAAAGTAGGCCAATACTTATACTAGGTCACATAAGAAGTCATGGTGTGTGGGGGGGGCAATCAAAGCAAAATTAAATTTGTTAATGGCCAGCTTTTCTCAGTCTTATGTGGAATCAGCTGGTTGTGTGGAGATTTAACTGTTTTTCTTTGAGTTATGGCTAGTGTGATGCAAGCAGCATTGTAAACTCTACTCCCTGATTGAGTCTCAGGATGAAGATAGAGACTGTTACATACCTAACCTTCAGGTAATATAAATCTGGAAATTGGATAGTGTAATGAACAAATTTATACAACTGAGAGTCAAAACTTGCAGACAAATAATTTATTTTAGCCACTGACAAAGTCTTAATGAAGACAAACAATTTAGCTCAGTGTTGGGTGCATCAGGAGCTTTAATCTCCATATTGGATAGATCACAAAAAAACTCTTAACATACAGAGGATTAGCTTAGATCATCCCTGATGATATCACAATGGCCTCTGTACAGCACAGTATAGTATATAACAGTTAAGGAGAGCAAAAATCCAACATTTAGGCTTTTTAGGGTAGCTATTGCATCACTGTTTCCCTGTAGATTGTACATGTCTGTGAATGATAATGGGAGAAAGAAAACAGTCTCTTTTAATGGGAGGGCTGAAGTCCATGGTTCAGTGTGGGGGAATAACTCCTCCCACATTTCAAATAAAGTTCAGCTACTCAAAGTAGCTCTTGCTTGGCATGTTGTGAAACATATGCATTTCACAGCACTCTGGGCTCATGCATGGCTCATGGGCTGTGCCTCCTTTTTTTGTGCTGTGCAGCTGTTTCATTTCCCTGTCTGTTTGGGGCTCCATTTGTTCACTGCTCGTTGACCTCTTTCCTTTTCTCTGTTTTCTTCATTTTGCACTGGTTCTCTATTTATTGCCTCTTTGTCCCCTCCTCACTGTTCCCATTTCTCCTGTCTTGTTCCTTCGGCTGCCCCACTCAGTTTCCTCCCCATTGCTGCCTTTTCTCTTCCCACCCCATAACCTTTTCGGTGATACCGGAGCACTCGGGGACCCCCAATGCGCTTAATTTCAGACATCTGGTATTACGACGGGAATACCTATGGAATCTAGAAACTCAGTATCCCGAACCCCACAACACCAAGTTCAGGATACGGAATCTCAAAATCCCCACAGGCACTTAAATCTAATAAGCCCCCCCTCCCATAACTTAAATAACCAACTCCGAGGGGGAGTGGACCTTAGAGTTAAAAGTTAAAAAAAAAAAGTTACAGTGGGTGCAATCATGTTTCAACAAAATGGTAGCTGGGAACAGAACCCAGGTCTACCAGACCATGCTGGCCAAGCTGCTAGTAGCTTAGCCCTCCACACCATGGTGGCAGCTTGGCCAGCTTCCGAATCCTCCAGTGTGTTGTAGTGCCTGACAAGGGGTAGAGTAGCAGTTCATCACATCTGCTACCATACTCCTGTCAGTATTACTTTCTTCTTGTCAGGCTTGTAGGTGTGGGGATACTGAACTCGGTCCTGCAAATTTCAGGATCCTGAGTTTCAGTCACTTAAATGTATACCTTATGGCTATAACGTTACAACCACAACACCCCTGCAACAAAACCTGCACATCGACAACAACCTGTTCAACACCCATAGTGCCGAACGGGTTGTTGAATTGATGTGCCAACACACCAACACCCGGTGTTGACCGCTGTCCCCCGACATCCACTACCCCCCCGAGTTGATAATCCTTTAATCTGGGGGGTGCAGAGGGAGAGTCCCCAACATGGGGGGGAGTGCTGGGGCACAACCCACCTCTGCAAGCACACAAACAGGTGTCGGTGTGTTCAGGTCACTGTGGGGACTTGTCATCTTAAAGGTTGTCAGCGATTATTTGTCACTGTGGGGGAGGTTGGTGAAATTTGTTTTGCTGCAGAGTGGTGGAACTAGTATTAGGGTAGACAGACATCATGCACAAAGTACACTGCTGAATCTAATTCCATGGGTCACTATTAGGATATTGCACATAACAGGGAATATAAAAAGAATAAAGAGAATACATAACTGATTGGTTTTCAGATGGGTTGCTTTTACGATCAATGTGCAGGTCTGTTCTGAAAATATTACGCACAACAGAGAATCTAAAGAGAATAAATTAAGACAATACGGGTTGCCATTATGATCTCTGTTCTTTTTATTTAGTTGTTTAACCAGGTATAGCACACTAAGCCAAAAGCTTTTTTACAGGAGTGACCTGGGAGCACAAGGAGGTTAAGTGACTTGCTCAGGGTCACACAGTATGCAAGTGGAAGCTGTGGGATTCAAACCCAGGTCTGGTCTGCTGGATGTTACCAGATTTGCAGCTCAGAGCCTTAGACCACTGCGCTATACTGCCTTCTGACTATTTAAAACACACAACAGGGAATCTAAATAGAAATTAAATAAATAAGATCTTCCAACAGCTGAAATGGGGGGGTGGCGGGCAGAGCCCCCTCAACTAAAAGAATACCAATAAGAGAAACAGGGAGCGAGTACTATTAAACAGAAAGACTCATTTTGTAGACATTATAAAGACTACCAACAAGAGAGAAGCTGGGAGCGAGTACCATTAAACAGAAAGACTCATTTTTTGGAGCATGTCACTCAATAATAGGAATAGGTAAAATGGGAGGGTGGAGTCCCCCAACAAAAAGAGAAAAATGGGACAAATGAGAAAAGTAAGAAGATAAGACAAAAACGGGGGGTGTTGAAGGGAGAAAAAACATGTCACTTTACTTCACTCCTTGGCAGATGTGAATGCCTTTAAAGGGACACTGGCAGCTTTGCTCGTCTATCTTGCATTATATGTCAGCAGTGTGTCTCTTGGCACACACATATCACAGATTGCCCCTAGTATGCCCTTATGTATGTAAAACTTCAAGAATATTAGTAGTTTACCTGAATTTTTGAATTATGTTGCTTTCATAAGGCCGGCTTAAACTCCCCACCAACGCGGAAGCTTGCTCGCAAAGGCGAGATATGGGTCTGCCACAAGCGCCCCTCCTGAAGGTCATTTTGGACATTGCAAGTGGAAAATGAAGTGAATCAGTAGGAAGCCCTTTATTAACTTCTGTTCTGCTGTTGCTATCATAGAGGCAAAACCGAGCACCGAGAGAGAGCAAAACACTTTTAAAAGCGGGACCGAAATCACGCATGTAATCACGGTATGTTCTTGTGCATGTGGGGATCTTTACTATACCGCACTTGCACATGCGTGGGATTTCGGTCCCATTTTAAAAAGTGTTTTGCTCTCTCTCGTGCTCAGTTCTGGGGCTACATGGCAACAGCAGTTAACAAAGGCTAGTCTACTGGATTAACTTCATTTTCCACTCATGATGTCCAAAATGACACTGAGACTGCGCGTAGGCAGACTCCACAGTCTCATCTGCATGTAATGATTCTGGTTGGTGGGGTTTATATCTGGCCGAGCGAGTAACACTTAATTCAAAATTCAGGTAAACTACTAATATTCTTGAAGTTTTACATACATGAGGGCATACTAGGGGCAATCTGTGATATGTGTGTGCCAAGAGGCACACTGCTGACATATAGTGCAAGATAGATGATCAAAGCTGGCAGTGGCCCTTTAACTTGCTGTTAATGGGATCAGATTTGGCAGTGTGCTTTGTGCGTGATGTCAGTCTACCGTAATACCCGATGTCTGAAATTAAGCACATTAGGGGCCCTGAGTGCTCCAGGAATGCCGCTCTTTCTTGTGCTGGTCCCTCACTGTCCCATTTTTTTCTTTTTTGGCATTTTCTTGCTCTTCTCATGCCAGTGCTCCATCTGCACTGCCGTTTCTGGGTTGATTCTATTCCCATAGTGTTGCTGCGTATGCCTGAAGTTGGAGCTTTCATTAAACTGACTCGAAAATGTTGCCGTACCATCATTCATACAGCCCATCGAGAATACAATAGTATTCAAGTATCGAGGCCTTGCACCTCATTCAAACCTCTACTGACACAAGAAACTCTGAACAGCTGAGTTTGACATCTTTCAGCTTCTCTGTTTTGAAGGTTTTGGTGAGCTCCGGTAAATATCACAAAACAACTTACAGTATCATGTAAGGTTTGACAACACTGTTACTCTGCACTTCTCATTTGTCTTTATGTTTGACCACGCTCTCTCAGCATACTATCTACACTATTTACCTGGCTTCTATTCCTCATACATCATACCCTTTGGAGTGAAGCTAATCACCATGTGCACTCACACCTCCATACTTCGCCATTGCTGATTGTTCCTGCCAAATACTGAAATCTTTTTTGGAAATGTTCCTATGTTTTTGGTATGAGCATTCAATGACAGGGTAAGGTATTCATTTCTAGTAGCATCTGTTTTAATTGTGATTCAGTTTTGGCTTAAATTGCAAACATGTTTTCTGCCACACCATGTCATTCCAGTTGGTTTCCAAATTACAAGAGCCATACCCTGCTTTCCAGGCTATTAGTTCCACATCCTTGTTTACTCAGTCCTGATTTCATTTGGTGCTAATTTCCATATCTTTAATGGCAAGTTTCTTCCACTGCTTTCAGGCTGTTTTATCACATCAAGTTAAACCTGGATTAGAAGCCTTGTGCTCCTCTCCTCTCATTGGACAGCTTAAAGCTAGCCACACCCATTAATTGTCCTTCTAGAGCTTTTCTATTGTATGATATTAATGTGTCCCATTTGTTTCTTGTCCTGGAGTATGCTCATCCTCCTCCTGCTGCTCCCAATCCTCATTTCCTTCCTACTATCCCCTTCTTCCTGCTACTGCTCTGTTTAGCTCATAGTTTACTATGCAGCAGTCAGCTGCCCACTTTCTCGCTCCACCCATTGCAGCAGTCATCAGTCTCTGTCTCTAACTCTGCCTTTTGAGGTATCAAGTGAAGGTGGACTTGCTGTGTCTACTGGGTATGGGAGTCTGAATTCTCCAGTTCTGGCATGGATCAACAACATTCAGTACAGCAATCTACCAGTCTCTGTCCCTAATTCTGCCTTCTGAGGTATTGAGTGAAAGTGGGCTTGCCCCATCTACCAGGGATTGGAGTCCATGTCTTCTAACTGCATTCTCTACCAATTGTATTCCATCCAATCCAATTACACATTCTACCATTGACATTCTACAGCAGTGATCCAAAAATTCCCGTCCCTAATTCTACCTGGTGAGGTATTGAGTGAAGGATAGTTCAACCCCTCTACCGGGATGAGAGTATATTTCATCCACTAAAATATTCTACCGATTTCATTCTCTACCAGTGACATCCAGTTACCACCTATTTCTTCCTATGCCTCTTTCTTGGTTCCATAGATCCTACAGGATGAGATTCAGGTCCACCACCAACATTTAGACATGAATACCCTTTACCTTATCAGCCTTCAGTCTCCTGGACCTGGGCCATTTCTATGGATACCTTGGCTCCAATCCTCAAAGAATGTCCTGCAGTGCCTTCTCCACCTTATTTTTCAGCTCATCTGGCCCATATTTGAACTTTGGACATGAACTGCTCCATTGATGACTTGACTATTCTCAACTTGTATGCACTACTGTGCAGGCCAGTCTTCACTTGCTGAACTATCCAGTACTCAGCTTCTTCTGGCACACTGGAATCATATGCTATATTCTAGCTTTTCAACCTCCTCCCATTCTGGGCTTTGGACCCCACCTACCTGTTCATCCCTGGATCCTTCTTTTTTGTCTTCAGTTCAGGACCTGAGGCTCTGCTTGACTTTCCAGTTTCCATCCTACAATCTTGCATAGTGATGCTGTGGCTTGCTGCCACCTCCTTCATCTTCAGAGCTCTGGATGTTCTTGAGCCTCTGAGTTTTTGTCTAGAAGTTGTCTCCATCTACATTCCTCCTTACTTCCCACCTCCACTGCATAGGGATCCATTCACAAATCCTTCCATGCCATGTGGCATGGGGCTTCCATCTGTTGTGCAACTTACCTCTTGGATTACATTGGTTCCTTCTGGCATCTCAGTGTTCTCCTCCTCATGTGCCATCCACTGTCCTACTCTACTGTCTGCCATGACTGAACCTGCTATCAGTCATCTGTCCCGCTCTGATTTTCAAAATGGATTTCTCCTGGGTCCTGTTCTGTGCCTGTCCTCCCTTCCTACTGGATTTGTCTTCTCAGTATTGCTCCTTGGACATTTTCTGACCTGCAGTGTCTCCTAATTGGCTTGTTGACTCCATGGCCATCCTTCACTCCTGGCATGGCTTCCTGCTTATCCCTCTCTTGTGTCTTTGGAATGGTCTGCTGCTCTGTTGTGGTGCTTTTAATTCTGTTGCTGTGGCGGCCTGGGGCTTTGACACGTTTGCTTCCCTGTCTTGCCTTTTTGGGCATCTATCCATATTTACCATGTCCAGCATGACATCATCTGTTCGATATGCTTCCTGCCTCCATCAGTCCATCATCTTTTGATTACATCTCCTAATTGCTCCCCCATATTCTCCTCCAATTGCTACATGACTGCTACCATCTGGTGTTGCAAGGATTACCAGTTCCTCTCACTGAAGTAAGCATCCCTGGTATACGAACATCGTTCAACCTGCAAGGAATCTTGGACTCAGCAAGTATGGAAGCACCATTACTTACCAATTATCTCCACAGGATCATTCCTCGGCTTGGATTCGGACCGTATAGAAGCTCTTACTTCAATCAGCTCCAGAAGATCATTCCTCAGACATTTTTTCAGATTCAGACTCTATGGAAACCATTACATCTTGATTTACTCCTCAGTTCCTAAGCTTTAGTGGAGTCTCTTTGTACTGATCCTCTTGCAACTGAAACGTGAGCTTACTTCTCTAGCGGGATACCTCAGCTACTCAATAACCATAATTTTGCAAGGGAAGTCCTTCAGATCCTTCTTATTGGCTCTGGCGCCATCATTATTTGAATTGCACCAGTATATCCAATTCCAGGCCACAGCAAATCTGAAACCATCATACCATTCCACTAATATCTTCCCGATATAACTATCTGAAGTTCTTCAAAGACCGTTCTCCTTCTAGCATCTCAGAATATGCACCAACGTATCTCCAAAGCATAGCTATCCTGCTATCTTCATTAAATGCTGAATCCTGCTCCTTGGCCTCCGGACATCATATTTTTTTCATGAAGTCATCCACATCTTCTCTTCAAGATTCATCAATCAAGACAATCACCTTCCTAGGGGTGTTTGATCCCATCAGACAGTATCTATCTTTCTCATAATCATTCCAGAGAATACCATCACTAAAGGCAAGGCTTTATTCTTTTCCATCACACGGCTCATGTGCAGCTGACTTGGTTGTCTCTTTATCACAGTTTCACACCACAATGGTTCCACATCAAGATTTTGCAAGACTATGCAATAAACTCATTCCATTCATTATACTGCTTCAGATAGCAGACTTTTCATTGCCTCATCAGTCAAAAGACTCAGTGAAAACTCACCTAAGACTTCTTTTCTTTTAGCATGCCCACAATGTGTTGGAATTTAATCACCAGCAAGTCAACACTATATAGGCCTCTCTAGCTCCTGCTACCGAGCGACTCATACTGCAGCAGGAAAAGTATCCAGCATCTTGTGCATCACAGTTCTTCCTAAATATTTGCTCTCATAAACTATGTACCAGCATCTCTAACTCATAATCAAGCCTCAGAATTTCATACAGAACATTTCAGCTATCTATCAGGTGTCCAGTCACTGTCTTACAGCCTACTCCATCCTCGCTTTCACTGTTTTTCAATTCTTCAGTTACATTCATCAACTAGAGATGCAGCGAATTGAAATTCCACTGGTGAAGTGAACGTGAAGTGGGCACTTCACGTTGCCAATCCGCTATGTGGAGTGGGCAATGCAAAGTGCTCACTCCTCCTTGTCATTACCACTTCACGTTAAGGCAGAATGGCAATGTGAAGTAAGGCAAAGTCATTGTTTTTAATGGACTTCATGTTCCTCATTATGATTCTAAGGGATCCACTTGGTGTTTCAGATTTGGCAGCCCCCTACACATCACATGGCTTGTAGTACTGTAAGTCACATGCTCTTTAACTTGGCAGAAAGAAAGTGAGTCATACAAGCAGACACTTTTACTTTCTCTTGTGCAGATGGAGAGAGAGTAGTGTGTTTGTGACTGCTGATACTTTGAGATCAGAGCGAGAAGGAGATTTAAATTTTGATTTAGACCCAACAACTTTTTTAAAAGCTACAATTTTTTGTCTTTTCTGTACTCTTTTTTACTTAATTTGTTCTTTCTGTAAATTTTATTCTTCTTACCTTTATAAGTAGTTAGTTGTTTGTCTGTGTGACCGTGTGTGTGTGTGTTGTGTGACAGTGTGAGTAGTAATTTCTCGGACTGAGGGAGCTCAGTAGTAGAGATGGACCAGGGTGAGGGAATGTCTGGGGCGGGGGCAGCTCTGAGAGAGAGTGGTAGTGGTAAGCATCATTCCATGTGCATGTGTGGAGGGCATGGGCACCCATTCCTGTTGGACTGCTCAATACTTGTGAGTTTCCCCCTCTGGGAAGCAGGACTAGCACCGCCTCCTGTCCTGATTCTGAGGCAGTTGAACCACCACCAAGTCCAGGTTCTCTGGAGCAGGATGTGCCTATTCCCCTGGGCCCTGGTGTGGATCCCATCCCTATTCAGCACTGTGACCAGCTGGCTGCCAGTTCATCTGGTCATCCCCTGCCTGTACCTGGTCTTCCCCTCACCTCCATTGTTTGGCAGTTTTTTTTACTGTGTGGGGGGACAGCAGTGTTGTCAAGTGCTGCCTATGTGAGGTAGAGGTGTGTTGTGGCCTCCAGGGGACTCACCTGGGGACTGAGGGCCAGTGCAACCCATATGCTCAATCACCAGCAGTTGGAGTGGCAGGCTGCCACAGAACAGACCATGCCCGTACCTGCTGGCCATTCTGTGGCAAAGGGTGCAGCTGTGCAATGTGGCATCTCTAAGAAGAGGAGGGCCACATCACCTGCTGCTCCACCAGCACCCCCACCCCCCTCCACCACCACCATCAGCAGGTCAGCCTGTAGAATGTGTGGACCCCAGAGAACTGCATGTAACACAGGCTGACTTGGCAGTTCTCTGGAGTGCTGTTGTGGATAACAATGAGAGGGTGAGTGCTGTGGAGCAGCAGCTGGATCACATAGAGGAACATCAGTTGCAAATTATGTCCATGCAGGAACTGCTGCTGGATCACCATGGGATCCCACATTAGTTTTTTTTTTCCTCACACCATGTGCCCCCCACACCTTCCTTGCTGTATTATAAAATGTTTTCCTCCACCATCCCTGACCCTTGTATGTAATTATGTCCTTTTTTTGTTGTCTTCCGTATGCGAGACACTTTGTATTCTGAGCAGTGCAAGTATACTGTACTAAACTGCATGTGTGCATTCAGTCTTCTTTCCAGTCTGTGTATGTACTGCAGACACTGTTCAACTCCCTGACTTAAAAACAAACATTAATGAGTACAATGGTGGGGTGGTGAAGCATAGAGAGATAATACAAAACAGGCTTACAATGCATCCAAGTAACTATTAAAAAAAATTAATGTTGTGATTTGTTACGTGATCGTGAATCGCAATTTGTGATTGCATTTGTGACTGTGATAATGAAGAAACGTGAATGCCTACCGCCTATGGCTGTATTTCCCCGATGAGCTGTAGCTTAAAACTCCCAGACTTAAAAACATGTATCAGTGAGTACAATGCTGGGGTGGTGAAGCCTGGAGAGATACTACAAAACAGGCTTACAATACATCCAAGTAACTAGAAAAAAAATTAATGTTGTGATTTGTAATGTGAATGATCGTGAATCATGATTTGTGACTGCATTTGTGACCGTGATGATGAAGAACGTGATATGTATCATGAGTGACTCATGATGATGGTCCTGACTTAAAAATGCATATTAATGAGTACAATGTTCAAGCAGAATTAAGCAACACACCTGTCCAGTACTCTGAAGGGAAGTCAAAGAAACAACTGTGACTTAAGTTACAAATGGAGATTGGGCCCTAAAGAGATGCAAATGCACAGACGGATTAAGATTTCACTGTGCACTGAAGAGATTCAGACACAAAGGTACAACTCCTAACCAGTGCTCACCATCAGAAATTCAAATCTGGAAAAGAATACCTTTGCCATTTGGGGTGGGATGGGGGGGCAGTGTAATGCACTGCTGCAGTAACAGTCACTAGTACTAGTACCAGTAAAGATACCACAAAAAAGTACAAAAATCACACAGTTGCAGTGGACAACAGCTTCACATTGCTGAAATTATTATGTGGCACAATACAAGGTGTCTGATTTGATGACACGCATCACACACATACTCACACACACACTAAGTAATGCATGCAAATTGAAAAATTCAGTAATATAACCACATATTTTAAACAAACTAAAATGATGCACTGCTGTACCACAACAATCAGCAAAAAAAATGGCAAGAAATATTGAAAATATTACTGTGTGTACATTAACACAGTTATACAAGAAAAATAACACCGAAACAGAACACACTGTCTTTTTCTCCAAGTTAATCTACCTACACCACAGATACCCCCCTCCTCCAAAGCACACTTCCACTGTCTCTCAGTACACAGACTGAATGTTGTACATTAACATTCAAAATCCATATACAAACAATAAATGCTCGATGATATGAACACAGGAGGGTTTCCTATAATCGATGAACTAAAGTTTCAGCAAAAAAAAATGACTCAAAAAGGCTTTTTTAACAGCTTTTTGAAGGTTTGAGTTGCAAATAACTCTCAGAACAGATTGTCTCCTACAGCTTCCTACACACACTGCCCCAAACTGAGGCTGTGCAGAACAATCTAGAGCCCATGTGACCTGAAATCCCATGAAACACTGCAAAATTCACCTTTGGAGCTTAAAAACAAGGTGAAGTAAGGCGAAGTACATTGTTTTCAATGTACTTCGCCTTAAGAATTGGTGGAGTAGCAGTTTGGGAAGGCGGAGTAACGTGAAGTCATTGTTTTCAATGGACTTTGCGTTACTCATTATAACGCGAAGTACTCTGTTTCGTGTTAGCGAACCTCCATAAATTCACCTTCACTCCACGAATCACTCCGCGGAGCGAATTGGGGCACTTCGCCCATCACTGGCCCCACATTGGAAGCCATGTCCACCAGGAGATGGGAAACGGTTCTTACAGGAAGTGGCAGACTTCATCGTTGACATATCGTTGGAGTCGCCCAGATTGATGGTTCTGGGTGACTTTAACGCCCGGGTCGACGATGAACTCTCACAATTTGGTAATCACTTCCTCAAATTAATGATTTCTTTGGGCTTTACATAGGTGGTTTCCACTGCTACCCATAAATCTGGACATTCCTTGGACTTAGTCTTTCTTCTAGGGGATTGATATTACTGATTTGGGGGTGGAACCAGTCGTGTGGTCAGACCACTACACCGTGGGGTTCAATTTTAATACCCCCCTGAGAAGGCCTACCCCTGTGGAGATGGTGAGATAGCGCCCTTTATGGGATATCACTCCCCAAGGCCTTGCAGCGGTTCTTGACCTCTCATCCCCCGCGTTGGCGAGCAGTAGTCCAGAGACCTTGGTGACGGCCTATAATAGGGCTGTTGCATCAGCTCTGGATACTATTGCTCCTGTTCATGTACACCCCCTCTCCCTATGTCCCAAGGTGCCCTGGTTTGATGGGACGTTGAGGGAGATGCGGAGACAGGGGCGAAGATTAGAACGCTGCTGGCGCAGATCCGCCAGTGATACCGACCGCCTTAAATTGATGAACCATTTCTGTCAATCTACAATCTCCCATAAGAAGGCAGAATTCCTGTCCAGGGAGATTGCTGCTGCTAGAAATCGACCGGCTCAGCTTTTTCGAACTGTGGACAGGCTGTGCAACCCAGCCTGTCTACAAGTTCGGAGAGCTTTTTTGCAATTAAAGTGTGAGGAGCTCGCTCGTTTCTTCGCTAATAAGGTGGCAGACATCGGGGTGAATCTGCATCCAGCGGCTTATAAGGGGGATGCTGTTGAACAGCATGAGTTCACAGTACCTCAATTTTCATGGTGTTCCTTCAGCAGACCTGATTTTGTGGATGTCATGAGGATTATCCATGGTGTGCGCCCTACGAGCTGTAGTTTGGATCCTGAACCGACTTCCCTAATATTGGGTTGTTGTGACATCATCGGTCCAATCCTTGTGCAAATAGTCTGGTGCTCCCTGGAATCTGGTGAGTTTCCTAGCTCCCTGAAAGAGGCAGTGGTGACACCGCTCTTGAAGAAAGCTACCTTGGACCCAGACTGTTTCACAAACTACAGACCCATCTCAAACCTACCCTTTATTGGGAAGGTGATTGAGAAAGTAGTGGTGGTCCAATTGGAGAACCATTTAACCATCCATGACATCTACGAACCCTTCCAGTCCAGTTTTCATAAAAGACATAGCACCAAGACTGCGCTGGTTCAGGTGCTTAATGATCTCCTGAGGGCGAGAGACCAGAAGAGACGTTCTATTCTAGTTCTTCTTGATCTCTCATCAGCTTTTGACACTGTGGATCATGTGGTGTTGTTAGCACACCTGAGGCAGATCTGTGGAATATCAGGAACCGTCCTCGGACGGTTCACCTCATTCTTCACTGGGAGATCACAAAGAGTTGTGTCGGGGAATTTTTCCTCTGGCCCAACTCCTTTGTTGTGTGGGCTGCCTCAGGGTTCTGTGCTATCTCCCATGTTATTCACAGTGTATATGCTGCCCCTCGGAGACATTACAAGATGGTATAAGCTGAGGTTTCACTGCTATGCAGATGATACCCAGCTATACCTGTCTTTTGCTCCTGACCAGGATAGAGCTCTCTCGGTGTTTAACAACTGTCTGAAAGAAATCCAGGATTGTGTGGATTCTAGTTGGCTGAAGTTGAACTCAGAAAAGACAGAGGTTTTGGTAGTGGATCCGGGTTGTCGGATAGAGAGGCTGCCTGTTGGCGCACCCTCAGGAATTTTTCTTGGGGGTGTGTCACTTCCAGCCTCTGAATGGGTGCGTAACCTAGGGGTTATCTTGGATGACAGGCTGATACTACAGTCACAAGTGTCAGCAATCATCAAGACTTCCTGTTACCATCTTAGGAATATCGCTAGAGTGAAGCATCTTGTTCCGTCTGACTCGTTAGCAACATTGGTCCACGCCTTCGTGTCCCCGCGCTTGGACTACTGCAACTGCCTGTATTTTGGGCTTTCTGGGGTTGAAATCCACCACCTTCAGCTAGTGCAGAATGCAGCAGCCCAGGTTTTGACTGAGACAAGCAGGTCTTGCCACATCTCCCCGGTGCTGCGCGATCTGCACTGGCTTCCCATTAGGTGGCGGATCACCTTTAAAGTCTGTTTATTGACTTTTAAAGCCCTACATGATCAGGGTCCAGCTTATCTGAAAGATCTTCTGGTTCCCACTGCCGGCCGATCACTCCGGCCGGCCGATGAGGGGTTGCTAGAGATTCCAAGAGTGAGCCTAAATTCATCTGGTTGCAGAGCTTTTTTTTATGCTGCTCCCACTCTTTGGAATTCTCTACCTCGTCGGTTGCGGCAGTGCACCTCCATGGAGGAGTTTAAGTGGGACTTAAAAACCCATTTGTATCAGTCTGCCTTCTTGGATTATTGATTGTGATGTATTATTGTGAGACTGAAGTTTTATCTGTGTTTTATTATGCTTGTACAGCGCCTTGTAAATTTGAACGGCACTTTAAAAATAAAATTTATTATTATTATTATCACTATCTTCAACTAGGTATCCAAGGACCTTCATTTACTTAGACTCCATTTCGTCTCTCTGTAGATGCCTCCATAGCAAAACATAGTGAATTTACAAAAAACTCAACTCCACTGACTCTGTTTTGCACATCGTGATTTCTTTGGATATAATCTAGCCATTGTTGGATTCCAGCATCCTGAGTATTCACTGTGTCATCATCCATAAACAACTTTCAGAACCTTGCCAACGTTCATAAAATCACCAATTGACAAAAAGGGGCCGATCATTATATCTTGCCCTTTCCTTCTTCAAAGTTTGACAGATTTCAGAAAGGAAGTCTCATAACCTATTTTTCATGCTCCTACAACTCATCTAGACAAACTCATATTTTTATCTATCACATCCTCTGTGTGCCTCTGATAAATAATATCTTAATACCACAAAATAAATTCTGTATCTTGTTCCACCCATCCTTCATCAGTTGGACTTAATCCATATTCATTATCTGGAAATCATCCAGATTGGATCTGCTTTTTCAACTTCAAGAATTGATCTTCCTGTACATGTCACCAAAGACTCAGAAGATGGACTTCATCACCCTATAAACTACATCTTAAAACAGAATCAGAACCCTGTTCAACCATTTAGGATCATCTCCTCTTAGGTTGCCCTGAGGATGGGCAGGTCAGTAGCCGTGGGTCCTTAGAAGTTTCCTCCACCAGGGGTTTTCCTCTCCTGCATGCTACTGGTCATACTCTCTGTGAGACGGAAGAGGTAATCTTTTGAACTGCTAATAAAATCTTTTTGGGCCTTCTTTTCCCTACATGCTACCCAGCTTACCTACTAAGAGTGGGAATAGAGAAAGGTCAAAGTTCAAGTTCATAAGTATGGAAAAGCAGTACACTATGCACCAAACATTGAATGGGAGGGCTGAAGCCTGAGGTTCAGTGTGGGGGAATAGCTCCTTCCACATTTCAAATAATGTTCAGCCACTGCCAGCAGATTAGCATGTTGCGAAACACCCACCATCCTCCCCTGCCTCCTCCTGCACTCTGCTCACCCTTGGTGCTGGGCTTTCTATTCCCTACACGCTACCCAGCTTACCTACCAAGGGTAGGAATAGAGAAAGGTCAAAGTTCAAGTAAAAAAGTATACACAAACACTATGCTACCCACCAAACATTGAACTAAAAATATATGACTGTTTATTGTACCATTACATGAATTTGATTCCCTCAGAGTGTGACTTATTAATTTGTGCATAATGTCAAATGAAACACCCATATGATGGAGAAGCATATTGATGAATGTAGTTTAGAACCTGATATGATTTTACAAATCAGGACAAAAAGCCTATTTCAATGAGTCCCTAGTAGAAAATGCTATGGTGTTTTCAAAGAATCAGCAGCAAAAACTAAATTATACATACTTTGATATTTTTGTAGCACATGCTTTAAAACATCTGCAATAAAATGTGACTGTTAAATAATAGTTTGCTACCGTTTTAGTAATTTTGAATCATGAGAATTGATGGCTATGCTAAATGATCCTTCTCAATGTTTACTTCTGTGACAAGATTATATAAAAATGTGCATTTTTTTCTAAGCTATGCAATGCTACTAATAGTTCAGTTTAATTTTATAGATCTGTACGAATACCTTTCCTGAATATTCAGCTGAATATTTGGTATTTGGCAGCCAGGTATTTGAGTCTTCAATATTTCTTATTTGGGCATTTGGCCTTTAAAAAAAGACTCTCTACACTCATTGCACTCTCCTGCCCCCTTCCTAATCATTTACATTAATCCCTTTCTCTCACACTCTGTATGCACCACCCCAATTCCAGTCTCATCTCCCCCAGCACCTACATTTTGTCATTTAGGTCCTATAGTGGGTGACGGGCACAACACACCCACCTCTGCAATCCACCTCCATGGCAGCTGCTGTCTAATGATTTGAAAGCTCCCACTTGGAATAGTAAAACCAGCCAAATGTAAAAAATAAAGGACATCACTCCACCCCCAACCCTCTAGGCAGCACCCAATCCACGCTTCCCTCTGACACCCACATTTTGTCATTCAGGTCCCACAGTTGGTGACTGGCACAGCCCATACACCTTCATTGTCAGCCACCATCTAATGAATGAAAGTGCTCATGTGTTTTTTCTCTAAGTATAGTAAAACCAGTTGATTAGACTTATACCCTCAGAGTCTATTCTCCTCATTTACATGAGGGTCTCTGCTCCTGCTGACCCACAAAGGCTGGATATGAACCCTGGCTCCCCAGGTGGAAGAGTAAAACTCTGTCACCCTGCCAGTGAACAAGTTTTAAAATTGGCACATAATGAAATATTAATGACTTCTTAGGGCCTTGCATGAGAAATTAGGTCATTTGAATCAGGATATTTGCATAGGGTAGCATAGTTCAAAGTGTAAACCACTTTGGGATGCCCTAATACTTAACTCCTTGGCAGCCTATTCTTTAACAATAGCCACATACCTTTACATGACCAACAGAGGGTTATACTTTGGGCTGAACGCACCTGTGTGCACTTTACTTTGGGCTGCAGTACAGGGGGTACAGTCAAACAAGCCATTCACTTCTTCAGATATACCAGCCTTTGGGCCTTGCACTGCTTTCTACTCATGAAATGGACACTGTGCACTGTAGAGCTCCACTTTTGAATATGGGTCCTGAGGGATTAATATAAGAAGCAAATCTTTTCTCCTTGGACTGTATGGGGGCTTGATGTTTTGTGCTTAAAATAAGGACCCATTATGTAACTCTGGCCCACCCCCACCTGTTCTTTGTTCTTTTGCCAGTCATTGCTAGCATTTAGTGGTCCCCACTCTTGCTCCTGGTCCAGGTTATCATATCAGTGGTGTCCATCAGGCTCCCCTCCTACTACTGATCTAGTGCAAGTATACTTACATGAGATTCAGTTCCCATTCCCTCTCCTACCCCTGGTCCCAATAAATACTGTTTCTGGTTCCCCCCTTCCTCCCCAAATCCTGCTCCCCCCTTATGATCCTGGTAATGGCTTACAGTTGTCTGTTCCTTGACCCACTGGAGCCCCTAGCCCCCACCCAGGCCTTTAGATGGCAGACAGCACATACCTTCCACTCATCTCCACAGCTATCTGACATCTACTACATGTAAGTATTAGGTTGCTATACCAGCCAGTATAATAATACAGTAACTGTGAGACATCTTTTCACAATTATGAAAACAGTACACATAAGGAAAATGACTGCCAGGACAGGGTGAGGGAGGGGTGCCACTGGACCCAAGGGTTGTGTGATCTGACCCCAGGAATTGGGGGAGGAATGGACTTGACATAACTATACTGACACCGGGATTAGGATCAGGAGCAGGAAGAGGAACCAGAAACAGTATGGCCATTGCCAGAAATAGAAGTAGGTGGGAGAGAGAAACAGAACACACATAACTACAGCAGAACCAGCTATGATGCAACACAGTAACTTGCAGTAAATGAAACACACAATACTGCATGACAAAAAGGCTTAATTGACATTGAATTACACTGTTCTCTGCAGTATGCTGTAGCATTTTGCAATAATACCGCAAGATACTATGTTGTACCCGGACTGACACTGCAGTACATCTGTTGGGAAGGAACTGGGCAGGGTTGGGGAGGTGGCTAGCAATGGCAAATTGGCACAAGTGGGTTCTTCAAACTTGACATTTGTATGTTAGTATATGACATGAAACTGAAATTTACATACTTTGCCAAGACTGTGGGGGTGGGGTGCTAGAGGAGGTTGGGGTGTGAGTGCAGACTTCTTAAGGGTTAGGGTAGTGGGTGGGGGTGGGAACAGTATGTGACAGTTGGTGGGAGTGGAAACAGTATGCTACAGTTCGTGGGAGTGGATTTTTCGTACAAGGCCAGAAAAATAATTTTGAGGCATACAATGAAATTGTCACTTGCTTTCTTTTTTCTGACAGTCAGAGATTGTATTTAAAAATGAGTCTTTTAATAAATTGAAAACAGCCCTTTTTTATTTCAGTTAGAAAGTCAGAAAACTGAGTAAAGTTTCTGGGAGTTTGTTTGTGGGAGGTAAGTGGTTTTTGTGTAAATCGCGGTACAGAACCATATACTATAAAAAATGGCATCTAGGAAACCCCATACATAACATACCTACTGTAAGTTCCCATCTCAGGATTCTGATGACATCAAAAAACTTTAATGGGAAAACAGGTTTGTTATGCATGTTTTTCTGTCTATTATTTTTTTATTTCACTGCACATCCAGAAAAGAAAGAGAAAGAAATGTGCCCTATTCAGGATGCAGATGCCAAGAATCACATTATGTTGCATCTTAGCTGGCACTATTGTACAGGATACTGGTACCAGGGTAAGCAGCAGGAAGTAGGTATAACAGACATCATTATTAGTAACCCTGCTTCACTTAGTCCATTCAGCTGCTTCTATGGGACAGCATATCACTGATAAATTCATTATTGATGTGGACGATGAAAGGTGAGGGCACCAGCTCCAGCATAGAACCTTTTTTTCTTTTACAAGAAAAGGAAATGGATTTCACTGTATGGGATCGGGAGGCAGTAGAAGGACGCTGGGTTCTGCCAAAGGGTGGTAGGATGGGGGTTATGCTTACTACTATTGGGGAGGGGCGCCAGACATCACATTTGTATGTTTGGTAGGGGGAGAGGGTGCTAGAGGATTTTGGGGGTGGGATACAAATTTTTTAAGGGTTAGGGTGATGGGAGGAGGTGGGAACAGTCTCCTACAATTGGGGGGGTGAGTTTTTCATACACAGCTACATAGACATTTTCAAAACAAGACATTTTGCATTGTTTTCACCAGCAAAGTGCTACTTTGCCTGGCAAAAACTATGCATAGTGACACTTAACCGATACTTTTGCTGGCAAAGTGTCACAGTGCATAATCTTCGCTAGACAGAGGTAGGCACTTTGCCAGGTGAAAACTATGTGACATGCAGCAGTGGGTGAAGCAAAGCTGGGGAAACTTTATGAAGTGAAGTTTCACAACCTCACCCACCCCTTCATTGCACCCTTTATGCAAGCTACCACCCCTCATTTGCATGCTCATCGGGTGTTCATTACTGCTCATGCAATTATAGCATTAGGCAGTGCTAACTGGGTCTTTGAATTTGGCACCAGCGACACTAACCCACTGTCAGTCACACATAGAAGTTAGCATGACCTAAACATGTTAGTGCTGTGTTGTTTAACTAATAAGCCCCTTTTGTGTTAATAATCATGAAACAAGAGGAATGCAATGGTAGGCTAGATTTGCTTGCTTTTTATGTCAGTAACTGTTTTTGTTTGTACATTTTTGAGAAGTCAGTCTTTGCAAGAATATGCATCACCAGTTTATTGTGGTGTATTGCAACCTGGAAACATTGGCCTGCTCTTTCACCACAGTCAGATGATCCATTTCAACTAGAATAGTCAGAACCCACTTTAGCTTTCTGTTCTGGTTCTGGTCTAAAACCTTACAAATAGTTGTAGGGTTTTCATCTTATTTAGAATGTGAACTCTTTTGTATATAGGACTAAGAAGGAACAGAGAGAGATAATGAGAGGAGGAAAAAAATAATTAGGACTGCTTTCCCAGCACAACAATAATATTATAGTATATAGTTAAGTGTTGTTATCCACAGGAATTCACCCTCAGAGAAAGGCTGTTGTACCTTTGTTATGTTTGTTCCGATGTCATTGTGCTGTTTTATCATTGTTCTGGCATCACAACAATGGTACAACATTCCAGAAAAAAGACTTTTGAGGCATACTATAAAATTTATGCTTGCTTTCTTATTTCTAATAACCAGAGATTGAATTGAATAAAACAGAGCCTTTTTAAAAAAAAATGAAAAAAATTGGGATTTTGGAGGTGTTTCACTGCCGAGCCCATTGCAGTTGAATCTGCAAGGGGCTTGCCAATCTGCACCAATAACCACACACTGCGGTCCTGACATTACTCAGGCTGCAACTTCGTGTACTTCAAAGGACCAAAGCCACTCCAATCAAAGGGAGCTTAAGTCCTTTGATTTGTATGAAGCCATATCAGCAAACAGCATATCAGCTTTCAAAACAGTTGCAGCTGTACACCGAAAGTTTGTGCAACTGCTATATCAAGCCCTGCAGCAACAAAAAAAGTCCCTCGATGTCTGTTTTAGGTCATGCTGACTTCTATGTGTGACTGACAGTGGGTTAGTGTTGCTGGTGCTCCTGTAATTCTCTCCCACCCGACCCTCCCTCTCAGCACCCACCATCCTACACTCCACCCACAAACATAATGCTGACACTGGGGTTGCCCAATCCCCCAGTGTCCACCTCATAGTCCTTGGTTTTTACAGCCTGCAACTAAGAATATGTATTTAGTTAGTTAGTTAGTTTTTATTGACCAGGTAAGTGCACTAGACAAATTCTGCCTGTTTTCAGGCATGACCTGAGGGAGTGGGGATACAGATGAATGTTAACTGACCTTGAACCAAATTAAGCTGTTGGTGGTATTTTTAGTGAATGGGGCGGTTTGGCCAGGGCACTGGGGAAATTCCCCTATTCTCCACTAGTGGGTTTCCATGTTGGAATGCTGCTAGCAGTCAGTATGCTTTGCTGTGGAGATGAGTGCAGACATGTGGGTGGCTAGAGCTCAGGTCTCCGCTTCAGTCTGTAAACCCACAGAGATGAGCCAGAAGAAGTGTGATGTAAATCAGAAGGAAAATAAGGCAGAGTCACAAGAGGAGCAAATGAATGGCACTGAGCATCAGGATGGAGATGAAAAGATGACTGCAACTGAGAAAACTCGCAGTAAGTCTCAAATAAAAGCTAAAATACTGTCTGATATTGAATTTGAGGAACAAAAGTTAAAAGTAAAGCAAGAATCTTTACTGAAAGATTTAGAAGAGGCTGAAATGTCTGACAAGGGTGAGACCTGTCAGACACAGCTGAAAAGAGATGATGTGGCATGGTGTAATCAGGCCAGATCCTTTAGGCCTGACAATCTGAAAAAAAAAAGAAAGACTCAACCCTGAAAGGAATGGCAAAAAAGGGCCATAGAAGGCTCAGTCTAAGAAGGGTTGAAAGTGAACAAGAAAAAGAAGTGGGATCTGAAAATTGTCAGAATGAGATGCAAACAGGAAAAAATGAGAAGGCAATATTAATAGAAAATAAAGGGGGCCCCCAAATGATAGAAAGGACTGAAACTGATGCAGATTTTAGGAAAAAAATAAAGGGCACTCCTGAATAAGTAAAGGAAGCTTTATTAGATGCAGGATGGAAGCAAACAGAGGCAGGCTGTGGCCCAAATAGGCCCAGTAACTCAGAAAATGACATTAATATAAACTTAGAAGGAAAAACAAAAACAGATGTAGAAATTGTTAATACAGATGATACTAAAGAAATATTGAATAATGAGAGTGGGAACTCGGTGATGGAAACTGAGCAAAAAACAGTAATCACTGATAAAGAGGAGCGTGATAAAGACTTGCCAAAAGAAAATGTATGGGGAAATAATACAAGGGAGAAATGTTTTCCAGAACAACAGCAACAACAGGCAAAGCGCAGAAATGCAGTATGGCTAAGATTTAAAGGCCCTGTAGCAGATGCGCCTGATAGACTGTACATAGGAAAATAACTGTTGAAACAAAGTATGAGGTACTACCCATACGAAATTTATACACTGATTCATATGCCAGGGAGCTCTGAATATGATGTTAGATTTAAGCATCCAGGTGGACTCAACAGATTCTGGAAACTGTATCATCAGCTAAAGAATACTGAACTATGGAATAAATTCACAGCAATACCACTAACAAAACCCACTTTTAAGATTATAACTGTGTTCTTCAGGAATGAAGGCGTAAACATTTCTGATATAACCTTTTGGTTAAAGCATGAAGTACTGTTCATGGTCCCCCTGAACCCATCCTTGACAAAGAATGCCTCTGGACAGGGGGATGGAAGTACAAAATTATCCTAAAACAAGTGGAAGGTGAAGTTCAACATTTGGCCAATTGTTTTTACCTTGGGAGAGATTGAGGAATAGTATGTTATGCAGGCCAGCCATGGGCTTGTCTTAAATGTGGTGAAAAGGGACATCTAAGTAATGCCTGTGGTCAGGTGAAATGTGGCTTATGTGGGGAGATTGACCATCAAGGTGCTGACTGTAAGAATAAAATGCAATGCAGTCTATGTGAAGAAGCTGGTCACTTGTTTATACATTGCCCACGGGCAGCACACAATAGTCCGGAGCCTGGGGTCTCAGCTGAACAAGACATGTACTTAGCAGTGGTGCAAAAAGAAAAAGGCAAAGAAGGGAAACTTATTTTTGAGGCAAAGAACCAGGTGGGAGATTTAGTAGAAGACAAGCTGCTTACAAACCATAGTCCCTCAAGGCCTTCCCCCCAGATTAGAAGAAACCATGAGGAATCAAATGCAAACAAAGAAAATTTGGCTAGTCACAAATAGAAAAAAGAAAAAACTAAAAATAAAGAACCAGAATCTAAATTCACCATGATAACTAGGTCAAATAAGAGAAGATATGTAAAGAACACAGCAAGTTTGAATACTGAAAAGGACAGAGAAGGGTTTGTACTTACAAACAGATATACAGTGTTTCAGGACAAAGAATGGGAATAAGTAGAGGAGGAAACAGTGTAATCTTTTGTGGATTTTTCTAATGATGAAGACTCGGATGGAGGAGGGACTATTGACATACAAGTGTTGAAGAAGAGAAAAAAAGAGAAAAATGCAGATGAAGTTTTATGTGATTAAACCACTTCTGTAGAAATGCATAAAATTAGCTGCCTAACTTTAAATCTGAATAGTATAAAGAACAAACATAAAAGGCATGTAGTTTTTCAAACTCTACATGGTATAGATTGTGATGTAGTGTTTATACATGATACGCATTTACACACTGTGGAAGAAGTAACCCAGGTACAAAAGGAGTGGTGATGGGGGCCTTCATAGTGGACAATAAGAGAGGAACTATGCTCAGGACTAGGGGTTGTTTTTTTTTTTACTCATGATATAAAGATGCTGAAGGTTATAGATCTAGTTCCAGGAAGGGCTTTTATTTTAGATGTAGTAATTAAAAACATTGCTACCAGGTTAATTAATATATATAACCCTCAGAATAAAACACAAATGAATAACATTATGGGGTTGACACAGCCTTTTATACATACTTCAAAGGTGGTTCTATTTGGGGGGGGACTTAATTGTGGGTTAGGAAAAGAGGACTGGGGTAGAAAGTCGTAAAAGGATTTTTGTGATACCAATAAATTAAAAAATAATAAAAAAAAATGGAATCTATTTCATGCATACAAAGCTAAAGTGAAAAAGTAGAGCACACCTTTTATAAAGGCACTATTTCTACCAGGATAGACTTTTGGTTTATTCAAAAAGGGACAAGAATCAACAATATTTCAGTAATATCTATGGAATTTACAGACCATATGGGGGTCAAAATAGATATAGGAATAGGAAAGCAAGTTATTTTCAAAAGAGGCTACAGGAGAATGAATATGGAAAGATTGACAGAGAAAGGGAGGCAGTATAGCACAGTGGTTTAAGGCTCTGAGCCACAAATCTGGTGAGCTGGGTTTGAATCCCACAGCCCCCACTTGCATACTGTGTGACCCTGAGCAAGTCACTTAACTTCCATGTGCTCACAGGTCGCACCTGTAAATGAACTTTCAGCTTAGTATGCTACTCCTGGTTAAACAACTGGTAAAAAAACAATTAAATAAAGTAACTTTTTCTAGCAAGAGATACAGTAAACAATTTGTATGATTCAGCAATAGAATGGTGGGAGGACACAAACTATGATATAAAACAACTAATAGTAGAAGATTCATATAAAAAAGAGCAAAATAATTATAAAAAATACATAACCCTAAGGGGACGGTTATATAAATTACTATCACAGCAAACAAAGTAAAAAGTAGATAATTCAGGGAAAATAGAAGAAACAAGAAATTTAATGTGGGCCTATCAATATAACAGTGCTAAATCCTCAAGTATGGAACAGAATTTTTGAACACAAGGTACTAGGTTTCAAACCAATCCTTATGACAGCAATAAAGAATGCATTGAAAATAGAGTGTTATACAAAGTTACAGATAATTTTGGGAATAAACACACCGATACTGCAAGCATAAATATTCAAGTCCAAGAATTTTTAAAAGATAAATTTAAGGGGGGAATCGACAAAGTAAATGGGGATTTTTTTTTTTTAAATCTAAACATCCCGACTTTAAATGAAGATAAAGTTAAGGCTTTGGAGGGGGATATAAAGGAAGAAGAAGTCAGAAATGCAATTAGAACACTTACAAATATTACAGCACCGGGAACAGATGGCATCCCAAATGCCTTTTACAAAAAGTATGAAGGACATCTAACCAAAACTTTAACCTATGTTTATAACAAAATTTTAGAAGAAAACCAGACAACAAATAGTATGACAACTGGTATCTTGATCCTTTTACATAAAAAAGGAGACAGATCGTTTTAAAAAAAAATTGGAGATGGATAACTTTGCTTACAGCAGACTATAAAATACTGGCGAAAGTTTTAAATCAAAGACTGGTAAGTTTCACAGATAAGGTAGTAACACAAACACAGACTTGTGGCATCCCAGGATGGGATATTTGGAATAATTTAATTTTCTTTAGTAAAATAATAAATACTGCCCAGAATGGAAAAATAGAAGGATATTCATGTGCCATTGATCAAGAGACTGCATTCGACTCAATCAAATGAGTATATGTGATCGGTATTAAAAGGCTATAAATTTCCAGATAATTTGATAAAAATGATTAAAATTTTGTACAGTGTTAAGTACAAATAAAGCCAATGATAAATGGGCACTTAGGAGTCTCTATGTATATGCACAAGGGGGCAAAACAATGGTGCCTGTTAAGTTCTCACCTATATGTTTTATGTCTTGATCCAATTTTATGAATAATTGAACAAAATAAAGAGATTAAGGCAATATCCAGGGGTGAGTAATTTCTTCCAGAAGTCTATGCGTATGCAGATGATTGTAATATTTTAGTTAAAAATCAAACTTCAGGGAAAAAAAAGCCGAAAATATTTAGTGAGAACAGAGATTACACAGGAATTAGTATCAATATGGAAAAAAGTAAGGTATTCCCCTTAGGAAAAGTTAACACTGAAAAAGAAGGCAGTTTAATGATAAATACAGGTGAAATTAAGTTATTAGGGATAAGATTTGGAACACAAGATGTGGCCAGAAGTAATTGGGTGAAGAAATGTAAAATTGAGCAAGAGAAGGTCAATAAGTGAAAGAGTAGGAAAATGACAAAAGAAAAAAGAATATATCTTTTGAAAACTTTTATTATACCTATTGTTCTATATATATACAGTATATAGCGTATATTTTTCCTGTACTATATGATATGCAGACTACAGTTTGGGGGATTATTTTTTCAATTATTATGGGATTCTAGGCTCAATCCTGTAAAAAAAAAAGTCTCATGTATAGACCTCCTAAAGAAGGAGGGCTAGGGATGATTCAGCCAATTGTATTTTATTTAAATATTTTTTTTCTATGCGAACATTGTACCATTTTTATGGGGGAAAGTCAATATATGGAATAACTTGATAAGTAATTGATCAGACATATTTATAAGGAATATTAGAAAAAAGGGAACTATAAAGGAAAATTAGAAGTTCTTCTTTATATAGAAATCTCTAGAAATTATATGACTCAATGGGGGTAAATGTGGACATGCTGTTAAGAAAGAGCAGGAAGCAAAATTATAAAGAAATAATGGGTAAGAATTTTTTTGAGAACCCAGTTTTTAATGTGGAAGATGGAATACAAGTACCACGAATATTAGAATGCATCTTAGAGAAAAGAATCCTGAAACAAATGAAGGAGGTAACTTGGCTATGTAGACATGGAAAATTAAGTGTTAAAGGAAATCAAAAACATAAATGTAAAGAAGAAAGAATATGTTCAGTATTACAATGTGGAATGCAAGTAGAAAGCATGAATCATATGTATTTTGACTGTTCCTTTATTAAGCCGTTTTGGGGAGACCTTGCAGTTTTTTTCAGGTATTAAGGGTTTTAGGAATATGTCTTATAATACTTTAATATATGGTCAACTTACGGATATGTGGGAAAAATGGAATAAAATCATGCTATATGTTGTCTTTGCTATTTTAAAATGCTTAAGCTGGCAAGCAAAATGTCAGAGAATACTGCAGAACCAAGAAATGGCAGTGCAAGACTTATTGTTCAAATTTCAATATGAAATAGATAAAATATATCAAAATGAGTGTAGAATATTTGGGGAAGAAACAGCAAAAACACTGAGGATGAATTTTGATGGAATTGGATAAAAGTTATTCTAGTACCTATATATAGGAAAAACATTTAAGTGTTTGAATGCATATTATGTAGTTTTTCTTTAATAAGAATTCCCATACTCTGCCTGCAGGGGTGCTGTCACTTCCTGTGAACAGGATGGAGGGACCCAGTTTGGTGCCGGACAGAGGAGGAGGAGGTTGTGCTATGCCTGAGCAGTCCCCTGTACAAATAGCTGCTGAGATGCACCCACTGGGTGGCCAGCAAATCGGTCTCACATCAGGGGATGATGTGCACAATCAAATGGAAGCAACAGATGTGGATAAAGTGGATGAAGGAGACGAGAGGTACGATACTCCTGGGGAAGAATTGACCCTACAGAAAAAGCAAAAATGCCTTATGATGGAACTTAACAAAATAAACTATCAAATTATGAAAGCAAAAAAAAAGAGAGGAAGAGGATCAAAAAAGGAAAAGAGAAAAATTCTCACCAGGTACCCAAGAGTCTACAACTCCTAACAAGTTGTTCACAATCAGCACTCCAGAATGCCCGGATTCAGACCGGAGGACCACACCCCAAACACAAGCACAAGCAGGAGCCGTGGAACAGCAAAATGAATGGTCAGCAAAATTGGCCCTACAGAATGCTGGTTGGTTGGAAACTGCTACAGGGAGCTGGATCCCTAGTGAGAATACCCTGATCATTGAGGTGGAACTCCCAGATTCAGGTCATGGAGCAACTGAACATACGAAGGCTGAAACAGCAAGTAACTTGGATGCTGCTCAGAATCCTACAGGTACTGCTTTTTCCAGTATACATGAGACTATAAATATAACTGTTGAGACACAGGAAAATAATACTGAGGCCATGGAAGAAACTGTAGATCCACCTCCCCTCCCCCAGCTGGTGAAACATGATCAACAGGAGGGGAGAATCCTAACCCATCTTTTGATAGCCTTTTTCATAAGCCTATAGAGTTAGCAAAAAGATGAAATGCAATCATACTGCATTATGTAGGTTCCAGAGACTCCATACCAGACAGATTTTTTATTGGCAAACAGCTATTACAACAGTCACTGGGGTTTAGCCCCTCAGAAGTCTATGCCCTCATACATGCATCAGAAGAGGCATCTTTTGACATCAGTTTTAGAACACTGGCCATTCTGGAAAGGTTCTGGTGTAAATATGCCAACCTTAAAACAAAATCCATTGCAGACAAATTTCATTGTTATTCCCCTTACTAGACAGCCATTTCAAGTCATAACCATCTTATTCAGAAACGAAGGAGTGAATATCACCGAAGTCCTGTTTTGGCTAGAAAAATGCTGTTCAGTTCAAGGAGACCCTGGGCCAGATTTTCAAAGGCCCGATGCAAGCTGCGACAATGGCAGCTTGCGCCGAGTGCATGTGTGGCCAGGACCCTGCGCCCAATTTTCTATTCCACAGGGTCCTGGCGCCAAAGTCCAGCAGCGTGCGGCAAAGGTGGTGCTGCGCCAATCATATGGCGCACCCACCCACCCAGAATGCCACAATGGCAACGGGGAGTCTGTGGCACCCACAGACAGGGGCTAGCAACTGGACACAGCTCCCCAACACCACGTGCACTGGCACCCACGCCCAACACACCATTGAGTAGTTCCTCCCAGGTAGTGCCCATCTCTGCCTTACCCTCCCATACCCCAATCAGGTGACCTGCACAGCCCTCACACACCACCATGGACGCTGCAAATGAACTGTCAGTTCGACACTGTATACTGTTTTACAATACGCACACTGAAAGCTCATTCAGCGGCCGCCATGGTGGTGTGGAGGACTCGTGCAAGTCATTGGATCAGGGTATGGGAGGGGGGTGGAGTGCAGAGATGGGCACTACCTGTGGGGGGAGTACTAGACCACCGGGGAGATGTCAATATGCAATGCAGTGGGTGTCAGGGACCATGGACCACCAGGGATTGCTCATCGGGGATGGATCAGGGCAGGCCACACAGTGGCACATACTGGACGACCCTCCCAGTAGCTGTCTAAGTACCATTAGACCAACCTTTCACTGGTCTAGGGGTACTTGGCACTTAGTTCCTGGGGGGGGGCTTTGAAATTCCAGATCCAAGGGCTGCGGCAGTCTGGGTCTGCTGCAAGCCTCCTAGCGCCATGCTGCAGCCATTCTCATGGTGCAAGGTGGGTGCTAGCACACTTTGGTGCAGGCAACCTGCTGGGTGATGCAGACTGCCTTTGAAAATATTACTTGGCACAGTCCTTGGTGCAAGTTGCCTCTTGCGTCAGACCTGATCAACACAAGCACCTTGTGCCAGTCTGAGGCCTTTGAAAATCTGCCCCCCTATTCCTACATTAGATGAAGAAGGATTTTGGACAGGAGGGTGGAAAATAAAGGTAAAACTTCAACAGACAGCAAATGACAGTACACCTCCCTAGTTGTTTCTACATAGGCAGAGATAAAGGGTTCTTGTTCTATTCGGATCAGTCAAGAGCCTGTTTTAAACATGCCTCCCACAGACATATCAGCACAAACTGTGATAAAATTCAATGTACCTGTTGTGGTGATCTTGGACATATAAGTACACATTGTTTTAAGGAGTCCAAATGCAACCTCTGTGATGGCTTAGGCCACGGCTTCACAGACTGCCTCTGGGCAACAAGAAATAATGAAAATGCAGATTTTTGGGTTCAGGATTTTTATGTGAGAACGGCAAAATAATCTCATGATGCCAATGTCCAGCCTCCTATGGCAGATGACCTAGATATGAATAATGCACAAACTACACAGGATGAACACCATTCTGCAGCTGAGGCAAACAGTAGGCCCACAAACAATGTGGAACCTGCACCCACTACAGACGTTCTGCAGGAAGAGATGCCCCCCAGCAGTCTATGCACACTGAAGCTGGGTACTCAACAGTTAAGAACAAAAAAGGTAAAAAGAAGGATAGACCTATCAAAGGGAAACAGGCTGGCCAGCAGGAAACCATTGAGACCACAAATAAGTGTGGAACTTTACAGTGAGAGGACTCTGAAATTGAAATTGAGGGAGATTCAGACATGGCCTCAATTTTGTCTTCTCAAAATGAAACAGTGGTTGACTCAGACCTGAGAGAAAATACCAGATCTAGAAGTCGGAAAGCAACCAGGTCCACTAGAGCTTCATCTAAAGTAAAATGACATTTCTCTGAAGGATCTACATTACTGCACTCTTTATATAGCATCTTTGAATGCAAATAGTCTTCTTTCAGAAAGGAAGAGACACAGTACACTTAAGAACTTTAAAAACTCTAACCTAGACATTGTCGTATTTCAAGACTCTAGATTGCATAATCCCTATGATATAGAAATGGCTAGCAGAAACTGGATATGGGGGTCAGAGTTTCTGGTCACAGGGTATTGACATTATTTCAAGGGTGGGATTTGTTTTCTTTCTACTGTTAAAGTTTTAAACCAAATTGGCATTCTTCCTGGACGAGCTTTACTCATAGATGTGAAATTAAAGCATATAGAATTCAGGATAATAAATGTGTACATGCCCCAGGCTAAGTATGATAGAGTAGAACTATTTAAGAAAATTAAACCTTTTCTCCTTACATCTAAAAATGTAATTTTGGGGGGAGATTTTAATTGCAGCTTGTTGGAGTCAGATAGAGGGTTACAGACAAGTAAAACATTCTGTGATACAAACTATCTTAGAAGTATGATAAATGACATGGATTTAATAAATGTCTTTCATGCCCAGCAATCTCCACCACCACACACTTATTCTTGTGGAAAACATTCCACAAGGATAGATTACTTTTTTATATCTGAACATTTGGATATTCAAAAGGCAGAGTTAGTTACTGTAGCCTCTTCAGACAACAGATTATTGCTACTGAGCCTAGGTAATTGCCCACAGCAGCAAAGAGGACCAGGGCTCTGGAAATGTAACCTAACCCTTTTAGAAATCCCCTTAATTTTGGAAGGCCTTAAGTATGTGCTTGAAGCACATCTTTCTGTTTTTTTTCCCTATATGTCAGCAGTACAGAATGGTGGGAGAATACCAAAAAAGAGATAACTGATTATCTAAAAAAGATGGTAAGGTTGAATGAAAAATATAACACAGACAGGCAAAACATTCTTAGAAAAGACTTGCAAAAACCTTTTTTATTACAATATCAAGGGAAAGAGAATTTTATTGCTAGGATAAAAGAACTTAAGGATGAACTACTACAACATGAAAAAATGAGAAATCTTGAGAAGCAGCAAGAATATTGTACAAAAGGGAAAAAAATTATAACTATCCCTTTAAGTACTTGTAAATCTATTAAAGAGCAAAGGACTATTTCGTATTTAGTGAATGAAGAAGGGAACACAGTCCGAAATCAGGCAGCTATACTGCAAACCATAGAAAACTTCTATACTACTTTGTTCACAAATGAAACACTCTCCTTAGAACATATTGAGCAATGGCTTACGCAGTGCAACCTCCCACAAATCCCACAGGAGACAAATAATATCTTAGTTGCACCAATAGTCCAATAAGAAGTTAGAGATGCAATTTATTCCTTGGGTTTCGGTGTTTCGCCTGGTTCAGATGGCTTACCGCACGAGATATATGAAATAATTTTTGACATATTGCAGACTGAATTAACAATAGTCTATAATGAGGGCCTACAACAGGGGGTGCTACCAGGCACAAGGAATATAGGAATATTGTTATTTTTGTATAAATTAGGCAAAAGGGGTGATCTTATAAACTGGAGACCTTTAACCTTGATTAACACAGACAGCAACATATTAATTAAAATTTTTTTACAACAGGCTATCTTCAGTTTTAGACACAATAATATAACAATTTAGTGGAGTTTCTTCTCAGAAAGTACAAGATGCAATAATCTTACTTAGGGAAATTTTAGCTAAAGGCCAAAATGAGGAATTAATGGGATATATTATCTCTATAGACCAACAAAAGGCCTTCGATAGAGTGGAATACCAATACCTATGGGCAATAGTGAAATCATATGGTTTCCCATTTCATTTTAAGGCATGGTTGCAGACCTGTTATAAAACCTTGAGGATCATCCCCAGTATTAATGGGTTGACTGGAAAACAAATATACGTAAAAAGAGAAGTCCACCAGGGGTGTCCATTGAGTCCTCTTTTATATATCCTCACCCTTGACCCATTGCTACATGCTTAAACCAGACTTCTTCCTTAATAGGCCTGTCAGTAGGTTCTGATGATAGAAACAGTTGTTCAATAGCATATGCAGATGATCTAAGTATAATAATAGCAGACAAACAATCAGGGAAATGTGCATCATGACTTATTATGGAATTTGAAACAGTTTCCAGTTCACAGATTAATCTAGCAAAAAAATCATGTTATCCCTATAGGGCAAATGCAGCACCAATCAGAAGAGTTCTGGAGGTTTCCGATAATTACACAATATCATAACATTTTAGGCATTTATTTTGGTGGCCCTGACCCTCAAAAATATAATCGGGACCTGAAATTGGCAGAGGGCAGTGAATTAGTTGACAAATGGAACAAATGGAAAATGGGAAAGAAAAAGCATATTTATATGGTTAAAACATTCCTATTGCCTATATTTACTTTCTTAAGTATGATCTCCCCACCCCCTAAAATGTTAGAGACTATGTTGTACAGCATATTCTTTCAGTGTCTATGGGGGAGTCAGTTGAACCAATAGCAGACGGAGGTCTGGATATGAAAAATCCTGTACTTTTCTTACATTGTCTTTTTATATATCATAATATTGTCCCTTTACTACAAAACAAAGAAAAGATATGGAGTCCTTGGGTCTGGGCTAGCTTGGAGATTATTGTGCAAAGCTGGGCCCTTGAAGGCCCTATCCCGAAGCAGAAACATATGACAGGCCTCTTACCCCACTTCCAGGAGATATTTAGTAAAATAAAATTCTGAGCTATAACAAAGAAAGAACTTATGCAAGATAATAGAAAAACTCTTTATAGAAGAATTTTAACCACTCATTTTATAGAGCCACCCTGGTATAAAAACAGGCCACCACACGAATTAAAAATCATATCTAAAAAACAAATCTGTAGATGAATCCCTGTGCACATGTGGGATTTTTTATGGCTCTGTATTCACCTAAAGTTAGGGCTTAAAAACCATTTAAAGCACAAAGATAAAAGTGAGAGATTATGCCCTAGAGAAGGAGAATGTGCTGTGCAATATGGAACAATGCAGTATATTTTTTTAGAATGTCCCTATGTTACTGCTTTTTGGGAATATTTGTATATGAAATGGAAACACAGTCCATTTAGTTCTATTACTCCTGATATGATTTTTTTAGGTATTATCCCTCAAAAATGGAAACGGTATGATACTAGTACCCTACAAATCCTGTTACTAAGTATCACCTTTCAACTAAGGCAGGCAAGGTGTGCTTTGACTATGAGACAGCAGTATAAATCTGTTGAACGGGTTTTCTTTTCAGTTATGCAGGATATACAAAAAATCCGTAAAAATGAAAAAACAATGTCTTACCAGAGCTTTTTAAATTATGGTGGAGAAATACTATTTGGCTTGATACAGGATAAGCACCTCCTTTCCTAAATATAAAACTAAAGACTACAATGTATTTTTTTTTCATACAGTTCAAGCTTTTCTGTCTTGCTGAAATTAATGTTTAACTTTCTTATTAAGCTTTTGGGCAAACTAGCACTACTACGCACAATAATTTATTGTTTCAGGCACATATACAACTTACCCTGCCTTTTAAAGGAGGTGGGGAGACTGGGAAAAAAGAGACGATGAGGATGTGTTTACATCCTGTGTTTTAATTTTCCATTCTGTACACTTTCATTTTTCCATTTGGCTTACATCATTTGCTGTTTTTGAGTTTGGTTTTGAGTTGATGGGATTTTAGTTTCCAATAAAAAATTCCCCTATTCTTTTAGCAGGGTGGGGAGGGGAGAGGAAGGGGTCTGTCTTCAGCATTTGATTAATATGTTTTGGACTTATGAACATGAGATATTGTATTGTATTGAATGTATGAGGAAATATTCATTTCTGCTTGCCTTTACTTTACATTTTTCTTTTGAGTGGCTCAACACCATCGTGTACATAATTTGCTTATAAGTTATTATAAAAGCTTCCCCTACTGTTTTAGTGGGGGACAGGGGGCCTGGTTTCAGTATTTATTAATACATTTTGATGGAATTTTGTATTTGATGTATGATGAAATACTTATTTATGTTTAATTTTTTTCTTTCTCCCATTTTCTGAATTTGTATGAAGTAACACTATTATGTATATTTTGCTTTCAAGTTACAATAACAAATTCCCCTACTCCTTTCAAGAAGTACCATGTGATCTTTAACATCCACCCGAACTACCACCAGAACAGTCAGATGGGACCTCAGTTTAACATTTCATCTGAAAGACGGCACCTCAGGAGTGCAGAACCCCCCCCCATAATGCACTACAGTGTCAGTATTGGGATTTAACCCATGAGCATGGTGTGGGGATAGAACCCACAGCCTTCTGATCTCCCAGCCTCAGAGATGAGTGTGCTATCTGCTGAGCCACTGACACTGCAAAAAAATTGATCCATCAATGTGTATTGCACCAGCCACCATAGCTGCACTCCCCCCCACTGCCATTCATAACACTGATACTGGGTGTGCCAATGCCCCAGTGTCCACTGCTGGTGCCCATGTAACTGTCACCCTGACCCCCATTCAGCACTCACCACCACACCCCTTCAAACATAACACTGACACTAGGGTTGCCCAATCCCCCAGTGTCAAAACCTGAAATAAAAGAAACCTTCCCTCTGCATTTTTTAAGCCTGTTAGAAAGAAAACCATCCATTGATGTCTGTTGCATTAACCCCCCCAACTGACCCACCCATTCAACACCCACCACTCCCCCTAAACATAATACTGAAACTGGGGGTGCCCAGTCCCCCAATGTTGAAACCTGAAATAAAGAAAGCCTTCCTTCTGTGTTTTTTTTAAAACCTTGAAAAATAGAAAATAGTCCATCGATGTCTATTGCAGCAGCCACCGTAACTCCCCCCGTTATAATGCTGACACTGGGGATGAGCAGTCCCCAGTGCCCACTGCTGATGCACCTGTAACTCTCACCCCACCTGACTCTCCCTCAGCACCCACCACCCACACACCCCCAAACATAACACTGACACTGGGGTGCCCAATCTCCCAGTGTCGAAACCTGAAATAAAGAAAACCTTCTCTCAGCATTTTTTTAAAGCCTGTAAAAAAGGAAAATGTCATCAATGTCTGTTGCACTGTTAGCTTCCCCTCACCCAACCCTCCCACTCAGCACCCCCCAAGCTCTTACTTACCCACCAGGGTCCAATGCCATAATCTTCTCTGGACCACAGACATGTCTTCACTATTCAAAGCTGGACTGCAAACTGAGGAAATCAGGTATGCAGTTCAATGTATTTCAATGGAGTTTTGAACTTAGTAGTATAACTTGGCAATTTTTCAATATTTTGCCCCAGATTTTCAGCATACCTTTTTTGGGACACCACCTCACGAACAATGCAAGAAATGTTAGGTAAATCTGTCCCAAAAGGTGAATTCATGGCTTCTGTGCGAAATCACCTATTAGGCAGGAGTTGAAAGTTTTCTCTGCCCTTGTTCATGAGGTGGGTCATAAGAAGGCTATGTTGAAAATTTGGTATAAAATATTAAATAAACAACAACGTTATGAGCCTACATTGAAATTTATGAACACAGACTTGTAACTTTGGTAATTTTCAATATGTTGACCCCAAATTTTAAACATAGCCATTTCTTCACCTCATGAATGTAGTAGCTGTCATTTTTCAAATTGTGGCCAAAATGAGTTTTCATACCCATGGTGTGGAATGACATTTTGGTGGCACAGAATGACGTTTTGGTGAGGATTTGAAAATCTTCACCTGCCAGGTCCATTAGGTGGGGTAATAAGAAGACTATGCTGAAACTTTGGTGTACAAATACAGTAAAATGACCAGGTTATGAATGAATATTACACTGTTTCAGCGTTCACTCATAACTTCACTAATTTTGAATATTTTTACTTCAAACTTTTAACAAAGCCATTTTTCCACAAAACCTCATAAATGTGATGTGTCATTTTTTAAATCCTGGGTGAGATGTGTTTTCACACCTCTGGTGCAAAATGACATTTTGACCAAAATATCATAAATGATACAAGTCACAAGAGGAAAGTGTGATTATTGACCATAATTATACATTCCTGAAGTGTCTTATTGCACTTATAACAAGGGTTCTGCTTAAGCACATTTTTTAAAAAGTTTTTGTGCTTTTCTGATAAGAAGAGTATTGTTTTCTGTATAAAATATGAGTTAGAAGACAAAAACATATTTCCACTCGAGGTGTATTGATATTGTACCCAAATCTGGTGTGCATGTTAAACATGTACATAAGTGTAATTATGGCTAGATAACTATTGTCCTGTACTCAACTTTTAGCCAACCAGGTGGCTCAAATGTTCATATCCATGTTACAAGACTGTAAACAGACACATTTTTGTTTGGTAACTCCAGTGTTTCAGGCAGCTAAATATTTACTTTTATAAATGAAAAGGAATCCGCTACAAAACAGGCAGCTATGTTAGCATATTCTACGGAAGATAAGCAATGATAATTTTTTTTTTGAACTACAGCCTGCTGCCCGATTACTGAATGGTAGCACGTTGCACTATCATGCTGGAGACTGGAGATCTATGTTCAGGAGTGAGCTTGAGATGCTGGCAGATGGGTGACCAAGGCTGAAAAAGTGCTGCAGATGGCAGTGTATCCCACTCTGGGGAAGGTGGCGCTACAGCGGGGATGACAGAGAAGTTGCCCTTGCCAAAAGGAATGATCTTAGATTTTTAAATTGGGTGGGGCATGTCATGGCCATGGCCTAAATGATCAGTTGGAACTGTCACCCTTCCTCATGGACAGATAAATCTGTTTGTATAGAGTAATTTTCTGGGTAAGATAAGCCTTTTGGATTAAATGTATCTTGTGTAAACTATGTGCATAACCTTAAATATTCTTTTTGTTCTTTGGAAGATAAAATATATGCCTTGTGGTTTTTCATTTTTGACCCTACCCATAGTAAAAACCTCTGGCGAATGAAGAGATGTGGGAATGGATTTTCAGAGGGGTCTGATTGCCGCAAGCTCCAGATGCATCAAAGATATGGCATACTGGTCTTTTGGCAACCTAACAGGATTTTACATCCTGTGGGAAAACTGCCACAGGTTAAATCAATGGTTTGTGGGCTAGTTTATGTCAGATGCTTGCAACAACTATTTGGTGCAAGCTGCGGTAAATTGGGTAAACTGTTGCAACTGCATCTGAGCTACTGAAATCGGATGCAGTTGCGACAAATCTGTTTTGCACACTGTCAAAAACGAAGTGTGTTGGTGCAAATACAGCCCATGGACTTGACTGCAAGTTTTACACTTTTCCAGTATGTATTACAATATGAGACATATTGGGGAACTGTGCAATTTATTGTACTGAACTGCATTTGTCTTCAGTTTTTCAAAGTGTTAACTTTGTAAGTGCAGTACGTACTATTTTTTTCTTGAGGAGCTGAGAACCATTAGGCATGCTGTGCAATGTATAATATTAAAATGTGGGTGCTATTATATACAAGAATGTTTATGTTGGTCCTCAATTACCATAGAGTCCAGATTTTTGTTAAAAAGACAAATGATAAATCAAGCCCTCAACTCCCCCCCAGCCCCACACTCTGATGGAAAACAAATCTGCATTTTTTGCTCCTAAAAATGTGTGTATTAAGGGGAAAAAAGTAAATTTGTAGTTGGTAGTAGTAAAAATTCCAGAATAAGAGTATTTAGAGGAACAGACCTGAACGTAGCACTTTGAAGCACTTTGCATCTTTTTGAAACTATCTTTAGGAGGGATTTTATCTTGTAAAAACATATTGCTTTTAAAGGGAAACTAACATGAATTATAAAGTGTATCAATATTGTTACTAATGGAAATCTGCTTTACATAAGCTATTGGCTGAACCTGTAACACTTTTAGGGTCAGAACTGTAACCCATTTAGTTGCCCCTCCCTTTATAGCTTCAGGCATCCATCTTCTAAATCACTGGCACTGGAAATGATAGCATATCAGTGGAAAACAGAGGAAAATACAGTGCTGTCAGTAATTTACAATGAACAGTTTTTGATCCCCTCAGCTCTCAGTGACATTTGCAGTAAATTGTACTGATGGCATTTTCAGGCATCAGCATCCCTGCCATCTTACAAATTTGTAAAGCCACTGAGTCATGGAGCTTCAAGTATATAGCCCTGTTGCAAAAAAAAGTTGTGTTCTGCCACTGCCAACAGTTTCTGAGCTCCTTTGGGGTTCTGTTGAGTTGTACAATGTTTTGTGACATTTCAGTTCAGTGAAATGTTTTGCACCTGTGTGGTTTGCAAAGAGTCCTTCCAGTACCACTCTAAACAATGTCTGCATCAGTGCTGTTTTACATTTCTTTGTACTGAAGCAATTGTGTATAATGTTTGTTTCACTAGCATTATTTTGTGTAATAAGACGCAGTGTGCTCTATTGGTTTGAACACCAGGGGCCTGATTCTCAAAGCCCCGAGAGTGACGCAAGGTGCCTGCTCCAAACATAAATGGTGCAAATGGCAGCTTGTGTTGAGTACTGCCCCCAGAGCTATTCTCAAATGCAGCCTCCATCATCCACAGGCTGCCTGTGCAAAACAGGGCTTGTGCCACCCATGCGCCCATGAATGGATGCGACACGGTGTAAGGGTGCATGTGGTGGATGCAAGTTGCCACAGACCATAAATGGGATTCTCATGCCGCTTCCAGAGGGAGAATTTCTAAGTACCCTTAGACCAGCCAGGGTTGGCCTAAGGGTACTTAGACATATCTTCCCTGGGAGAGAAGATCTATTAGTGGCCATGTGTTGATGCCCCTGATCGTCCCACCCTGATGTCCCCTAAATGCCAACCACCATACCTGGTGATCTAGTGGACCCTCCCCCTGCTGTGATATGCCCATTGATATGCCAGATATCCTGGTGGGCTAGCTGTCCTGCCCCCTCATCCTGGCAAAAAGTGCCCCAGCACCCCATACCCCTAATCCATACCCCAAGCCAGGACTGGCACAGCCCTCCTCACACCACCTTGGCTGGCCACGACTAAACTGTCACTATGCACATATAATACAGTAGGCACACATCAATAATCAATGAGCACCTACTGAATTATATGTGCACAGTGACAGTTCAGTCAAACTGGCCGTGGTGGTGTGAGGAGGGCTGTGCCAGTCCCAGCTCATAGTACGGCTTGGGGGGTGTGCTGGGCACTTGTTGCCAGGGTGTGTGAGGGAAAGGGACCGATAGCCCACCAGGATGACTGGGATAATATTGGGCATATCGAGGTGGGGGAGGGACCAATAGACCACCAGGTCAACAGCAATCATTTGATCAGGCATATCAGGACAGGGGTAGTACATAAGCCACCAATGGCACTGTTGGACTGGTGCACAGCTGGCTAACAGCTTGTGGCAAGCCCTCCTGCTGTGTTGTGTGTTTGGTGCACAGTCTGGCTTGCTGTAAGCCTTGGAACTTAGCCATGAGGACCCTGCTTGTTGAAGAATCGGGCGCAGGGTCTCTGGCGCACCAGGCTTTGGTTCAAGCTGTTGTTTGCTACAGCTTGCACCAGTCCAAGCCCACTTTGAGAATCGGGCCCCAGATTTGCACCTGAGAGGTCACAGATTCAAACCTCAATAGAGTCAAATTCTAACAGTGTGACCTTCAGCAAGTGACTTGTCCTCTCTGTGCTCCATTCTACTCAGCTGTACAAATGAGTAGAAATAGGATCCCACTGGAAACAAGATGTTACATGTCAACTAGGCTACCTTTGATAAACCAGTTATTGTTTTGTGCTGGCATGTGATAGGGAAGGTAACAGTTGTAAGTAATATTGGGAATACTCAATAGAGGACCCTTTTAAGGGATCAAAAATTAAAAGTATTTATTTGAACACTCTAGAAATAGGCTTTCTTTTATCAAAATAAAAAAACAGGTTTATGTTCTTTATAACTGCAGCTTTTTCACTCTATCATGCCTTTTCAACATGAAATATACAGCAGCTCCTCATCTCATTTAGGCATGACCATTTCAATTCCCTGACCCTCCCAGCTACAATCGGTAAATTAGACTAGCTGAGACCAGCTTACCAATAGGCCTGCAGTACTGCAGCAGGTGCTGCTTGCAATAATTTTTCTGTGCTACAGTAAAGCAGAACTTTTGTACATTTTTGATGTATTAAGTACTTGAGAGTGTTTAGAACTTGGCATAGAAATCCTCGTGCCTCAATGAGATGAGGAGCTGATGTATATTTCATGTTGGAAAGGCAAGATAGAGTGAAAAACTGCAGTTATAAAGAAAATAAATCTGTTTTTTTTATCTTGATCAAAGAAAGCCTATTTTTAGAGTGTTCAAATAAATACTTTTAAATTCTGAACCCTTAAAAGGGTCCTCTATTGAATATTCCCAATATCACTTATACCAGTTATCTTCCTCATCACACACCAGCACAAAACAATAACTGATTTATCAAAGGTAGCCTAGTTGAGATGTAACATCTTGTTTCCAGTGGGATCCTATTTCTACCCATTTGTACAGCTGAGTGGAATGGACCACAGGGAGGTCAAGTCACTTGCTGAAGGTCACATTGTTAGTATTTGGCTCTACTTGGAGTTTGAATCTATGACCTCACAGGTGCAAATCTGGTGTTCAAACCAATAGACCACACTGCTTCTTATTACACAAAATGATGCTAGAGAAATAAAAAATATACGTAACTTTTTCAGTACAAAGAAATGTAAAACAGCACTGGTACAAACATTGTTTAGAGTGGTACTAGAAGGACTCTTTGCAAACCACACAGGTGCAAAACATTTCACTCAACTGAAATGTCACCAAACATTGTACAAATCAACAGAACCCCAAAGGAACTCGGAAACTGTTAGCACTGGCACCACACAATTATTTTTACAATAGGGCAATATATTTGTAACTCCATGACACAGTGGCTTTACAAATTTGTAAGATGGCAGAGATGCTGATGCTTGAAAATGCCATCAGTACAGTTTACTGAAAATGGCACTGTGAGTTGAGGGGATCAAAAACTAATCATTGTATATTACTGACAGCACTTTATTTTCCCTCTGTTTTCCCCTAATGTGATGTCATTTCCTGTGCCTGTGATTTAGAAAATGGATGCCTGCAGCTATAAAGGGAGGGGTAACTAAATGGGTTATAATTCTGACCCTAAATGTTTTACAGATTCAGTCAATAGCTTATGTAAAGCAGATTTCCATTGGTAATAATATTGATACATTTTATAATTCATGTTAGTTTCCCTTTAATGCTACAAAGATTGTCAAATGTGTCAAATGATGTTATAAATTGTTGTTACCATGAAATCCTTTCTTACCTATCCCAAGCCCTATTCTACTTTTCTTTCTCCTCACTCCAATCTTTCTTACCCACAAAACTCCCTTTTCCCTGCCCCCTCATGCCTGTCACCCTTTCTTACCTTACCACACTCCACTTCCTTGTTCCATGGTTAATTAGCACTGTTACTTTAAATGAATGCACCTGATTGAACTTTCTGTTGTATAAATAGTGGTTATCACAAGAGATCACTTATCCATGACTAAGTTCTATTAAACGGTAAACTTTGGTTGCTGCACTATGCAGGTTCTTGCCTACACTGAAGTTGCAGCAGTGTGATAAAAAACCTGAAAGATTACCAAACTGAAAAGGAATAATTTTGGAGTGAGAACTGAGTGCAGCAAATACTGCATGTGTTCTGGACTTTAATATTTGTATACAGGCATGTAGCTCCAGGAAGGGGCCTTTTTCTGTGTACAATAAAAATGACTGCAAAGTTAATTGTCCTTGATATAAAAAATCCATTATCTACCGATGGGTAATATTTATTTGCCAGTGTAAGGATCATGAGGAGAAAAGTCACGTCAGCCAAAGTACTGTATACTATACATAAATATGGATTTCTATTCTGTTATATGGTGTTTTCTCACTATTTCCCAAAACTGTGGAATTCCCTTCCCCCCTCCATCTGTCACATCACCTTTCTACCTGCTCTCTCCTCCCAACTAGATAACTTCTTCTCCTCCTCTTGCAACTGCTTTTAAATCCCCTCCCCTTCCCTCCTCTCCCACATCCTCTTGTTTTGTCCTATGCATATCCACTCTCAGTAGTGCCAGACTCCAAAACAATACTACACTTAAAGAGGAAGTCTCCCATAGTTTCACACCCATATTTTCCCAGCTCCTTATGTGTAACTGTTGTGTTCCTCCTCCAGTTGCCAGCAGTCCTATTGCTGTCCAGATCTAGATTATAAATAAAAATATACAGCCCCAGAAGTTATCAATGTGTTTGTCCTCCATGTTACCATCAATGCTGCTGGAGGATGATGTCATCAGAGCAACAGATAATAGTGCTGCACTAAATGCTGTTCCACTAGTAAACAGAACCCACAATGTTTGGTTCCCCAATTGAGTAATGGGGGAACCCTTAAAGTGTTGTGCACATCCTGAAGTGCAGGTCTAATAGGAACTAGGACCATATGAGTGTGATGCAGCACTGATTTGACATGTATATACAGTATGCCTATAAGGAAGTGCCTGTGTGATATGTTAATGTTTCTGTTAGCAAAAACAGTTTACCCAATAAATGACTCTGGGTACAACAAGAGTCTTAAATGGTATTATATAGTTGTTGTATTATGTTCTGTGTGTGTTAGCATTCTCTGTTTTGATTGAAACCAGCAGTGAGAGACAATCTTGCAAAAATGCCCTTTTCCCTTTGTAACTAGGTAGTCAGTGACTGGATAGCTGATCTAAGGCAATAAAGAGTTCAGCTATAACAAGGAATAAGTAACCAGGACAACATCAGCTGCAGCATATGGAAGAAAGGTAATCTAGTGGTTAAAGCACAGGCATAAGAACTCTGAAACTCTGGTTAAAATCCTACTAAAGTCCCTTACTCTCTAACCCTTAACAAGTTTCCCTAACCTCCTTGGGAACTGTGATGGTACCTCAGGTCCATGACTTTAAAAGTGCCCCCATTCCCATTATAAATCATTAGCAGTGATGTGAGAGCTAGAGCACTTTACTTTGAAAGTACTGAAAACAAGCTGTGGCAGCCCCCTTTGTAATGCCAGCATTTGAAGTAGGATGTCTCTCACAAATCAGATGCTACACTTCAGCTGTTGTAGGTAAAGAAACTAATCAGTCTCAGAGTTTGTAGTGCTCTGTATTTACTTAGCTCATTCCTCCCATGTCATATGCATTCAGTGTCTTTGTATTTCCAGTCAAAAACCCAGATATAAGGAGCATTTGAAATGTAAAATAATACACTTTATAAAGTAAGTGATCTAGCTCTCCACTTTCAGGCTGCAGAAAGGGGGTGTATAATTTGTGCAAAGGAGGAATTCAGTCTTGTGTGATTGTGCGATCTTTAAGGAAACTGCTCAGGCCTACCTTGTAAATGAAGCTTCTCAAGGGTGTTCACCTGGTTCAATACTGATTGACTGCTAGATTGACTACTTGATGGTCTGACTGATTCTTTCTACTGCTTTCCACAATGTGTCACAACTGTCTCACAGAGAGAAATGAGCAGTACAAAGAACAGATTCTGTTTCATGTGAATGAAATACTATTAGATGTATTATTTGCTCTACACATAATAATAATAAATTGTATTTATTTTGTGCCTTTCTAAAATCAAGGTGCATTACAAAATAACAATCATAAAAACATCATACAGCAAATTAAAATCCAAGCTAAAATATACAGCATTAGTTAAAATCTACATCATCACCAAATGTCTGTTTCCATAAAAAGGATTTTAAGCCTTTTTTAAAGCCCTTCACCGTCGTGCACTCTCTAATCCAACGAGGTAGAGAATTCCAGAGGGTCGGCGCTATAAAACTAAAAGCACGGGTGCCGGAAGATTTTAAAACTACCCTCGGAATCTCTAGCAACCCCTCGTTGGCTGAGCGGAGTGGTCGCATCGGAAGGTAAGGCATCAGAAGATCTTTCAGGTAATCAGGGCCCAAGCCATGTAGGGCTTTATATGTCAGTAATCCGACTTTATAGGTGATCCGCCGCTGGACCGGCAGCCAGTGCAGATCCCACAGCACCGGTGTAATATGGGAATAACATGAAATCCCCATTAACAACTGGGCTGCTGAGTTCTGCACTAGCTGCAAGCAGCGGATATCAACCCCAGGAAGCCCAAAGTAAAGGGAGTTGCAGTAGTCCAAATGGGAGGTCACAAAGGCATGGATCAGTGTAGGCAGGTTGCCAGATGGAACAAGGTTCTTGATCCTGGTGATGTTCCTAAGATGGTAAAAGGATACTTTAACAACCGCCAACACTTGCGCACTCAATGTCAGCTGATCGTCAAGGATCACTCCCAGGTCTCGCACCCTTTCAGAGGCCAGGAGTTCCACATCCCCCAAGAATAAACTTGAGGTTTGATTTGCCCCCGGCCCCTCAATTCGGTGGCCAGGATCCACGACCATCAACTCCGTCTTCCCAGCGTTCAACTTCAACCAGCTGGACCTCATCCAACCCTGGATCTTGCTGAGACAGTTGTTAAACACTGAGAGTGCTCTATTCTGGTCAGGTGCAAAAGACAGATAGAGCTGGGTATCATCGGCATAACAATGAAACTCCAGCCCATATCAACTTACAATGTCTCCGAGGGGAAGCATGTACACCGCAAACAACATGGGGGACAGCACAGAGCCCTGAGACACCCCACAGGACAGGGCGGTCGGATCAGAGGAAAATATCCCCAATACAACCCTCTGAATTCTACCCGTGAGGAGGAAGGTAAGCCATCTGTGTACCACACCAGACAACCCACAGATGCATCTCAGGTGCTCGAGCAGCACCCCATGGTCTATGGTGTCAAATGCTGCTGACAAATCCAGAAGAACCAAAATAGACCATTTTTTCTGGTCTCTCGCCATCAGGAGATCATTGAGCACCTGAACCAGCACAGTCTCAGTGCTATGTCTCTTTCAAAAGCCTGATTGAAGAGGGTCGTAGATGCTATGGATGGATAAATGGTTGTCCAACTGGGCTGCCACCACTTTCTCGATAACCTTCCTCACAAAGGGGAGGTTCGAGATAGGTCTGTAGTTGGCTAGGGAATCTGGGTCCAGAGAAGCCTTTTCAACACTGGTGTCACCACCACTTCCTTCAAAGAGTGGGGATAGTCACCTGAGTCTAAGGAGTGCCAGACTATCCTAGCTAGAACCAGGATGATAACCTCACCACAGCCCATAATCAGGCCGGTGGGGCCAGGGTCTAAACTACAGCTTGTGGTACGCATACCCTGGACAATCCTCATAAGATCATCGATTTCCGGCCTTTTGAAGGAACTCCTGGCAAACGGGGTACTTGTAACCATAGGCTGGACCACAGCAACTCCCATGGCAGGAGCTGTGCGAGTCTCAGCCCTGATGTCAGCCACCTTATCTGCAAAGAATTGAGCGAGCTTCTCACATTGTAGTTGTGAAAAGGCTCGACAAACCTGCAGACAGACTGGGTTGCACAGCCTGTCTATGGTTCGAAAGAGTTGGGCTGGTCGATTCTGTGCAGCAGCAATTTCTCCAGACAGGAATACTGCCTTCTTATGAGAAATTGCTGACTGATAAAGTTTGTACTGCTCTAGGAGTCTAAGATGGTCGGCATCTAAGCCAGATTTTCTCCAGCCCCTCTCCAACCTGCGTCCTAGTCACTGCATCTCCCTCAGATCCCGATCAAACCAAGGGGATCAAGGATGAAGGGAGAGACGGTGCACATGGGTGGGAGCAATTAAATCCAAAGCAGCAGTAACAGCCTTATTATAGACTAGCACCAACTCTTCAGGATAAGAGCTCGTCCCAGGAAGTTCTGATAGGTCAAGAACCACAATTAGGCCTTCAGGAGTAACATCCCATAAAGGGCGGTACTTGACCATTTCCACAGGGGTAGGCCTACGCGCGGGGGGTGCAGAAATTGAATATCACAGTGTGATGGCCAGGCCAACTGACAGGTTCCACCCCCACAACGAAGGCTTCCATCCCCAGCAGGAAGACCAGATCCAGCGAATGACCGTAGTTATGAGTGGGAGAGGTAACCACCTGTGAGAGGCCCAATGAACACATCAATTGGAGGAAGTGCTGACCAAACTGTGAGAGTTCGTCATTGATCCAGGCATTAAAGTCACCCAGCACCATCAACCTGGGTGACTCAAATACCAGGTCGGCAATGAAGTCCGCCACTTCCTCAAGGAATAGCTTCTCATCACCGAGTGGATGATAAACGAGTGCTATCCTATAGTCCCCACCCGCCACTACGACACATTCAAAGGATCTGGTCTCCTCCACTGGAACACTAGTGAGATCTAATTTGGTCTTGAAACAGACCACAACCCCCCATCCCTGCGATCCAATCTCGGGTGGTGTATCACTGAATACTCAGCTGGAACTGCTGCTTCAACTACTGGGCCAGCATTACTGTCCAGCCAGGTTTCGGTGATGCAAGTCAGGTCCACTGTGCCCACCAAGTCTGCTATAATGGCAGTCTTGTTCATAATGGACCTGGCATTGCAGAGCACCGCCCGGGTTGGATAGAACTCCTGGGATGCCCCAACCACCTGCCCACCATTTACAGAGGTGGTGCCCTTGGATATGGAGACCAAACAAGGAGATCCCCATTCTGCACTCCATTTCGCCCCAGGGCATCTTCTGGTTTTAACCACTCAGATGTGAGCACTCCTTCATCAATCCACCATTGTTCACACCCCCCAACCCTCCGACACCTCCCATGAGCAATTCCCAAGGCCCTACAATGTTGGTATATAGGGAAAAGCAATGGGAGGGGGAAGAAAGGGCAGAGGGCATGAAGAGCGGCAGATGAGTAGTGTACGATGGGGGGGTGGAATGGCAATAGATATCATCATCCATAAACATGGCACCAGTGATAATAATGTCTAAACTCCCTAAAATAAAATCAAAAAACAATACAGATTTAAAAATCAAACTAAAAGGAAAACTAAATCATAAATAAAACAAAACTTAACAAACAAAATCCACGTAACATAAATTAAACAGCACAATCCAACAACAGAAATAATTAATTAACAGCAATATACAGTCCGAGTAAATTTTAAGAAGTCTTTTCCAAACAGTGGAGCTCCCACCTTCCACTGCCAAGATGTCCAACTAAGGAGCCACAGACTCTCATGCCATGGATTCAGTAACCAGGGGGACACAAATTAAAATTAAAGCCAAGATTCCAGAGGTACTTCCCCAGTTCAGCCCCGCCAAGGAGCTCTCACCACCCAAGAGGGGACAATATAGGTAGGAGGCCCTCCAAGACACAATAATGTACTAAGGTAGGTGGATCCAGGGGCAGTTAATCAAAGTGCAGTACCAGTAGCAAGCCTTCGTGGGCTCTCACCACCACAAAATAACATACCCCGAACTGTATCCCTCAAAGAACCCTGCCAGGATCAGTTCCACCACTAAAAAATTAGGCAGCAGGAACATATAAAATTTAAAAAGCAGAGGTCTTACTTTGTTGTCATCATCCAGGAGTAGATCAAAGAAGGGGAAGGACTAGTTAAGCCACTGCTTGCACCAGGGACTCACTTCATGGACGACCCGCCTCGGCACAGACCTTACCACCACCTGGTCAGCTCTCCAGCTGTTCCAGTGCAGGTCAGAAGTGCTAAGAAGACTGCCACCAAATAGCAGCAGTCTCCCAGCACACCACCTTAAAGAGGACAGGTTTCGAAGCACAGACCGCCGGCCACAAACAGGGATCCTAATAAGTCCAGAAAACTCACTTCCCCAAACCCTCTTCGTTCCAAGTATAAGTAAGCTGAGTGCAAATCCACGTGCCAGAAAAACAGATCCCCACTCGGGAACAAGTCAATCCAGGAGGCAGCGAAACCTCCTAACACAGAGCTCTTAGGACCTCAATTCTAATCATATTCCTCCGATTCCAGCCTCTGCACCATTCCACTGTACCGTGTCCCAGAAAAAAAACACTTATCCCCTAATTCAGGGAATCAGTCCTCTTCAGGCACAACCAAAGCTGCAGAAGCGCAACTGGATGGCTGCACCTGGCAGGAGTTGAGGACTGGAACGCCAACAAACAAACGGCAACAGTAGGCGAATTCTCCAGGAGGCTATAAAACCTCCAGCTGACAGTTCCTCACTCCCCGATTACAACAGAGATCCTCCGATCAAGTCTCCGCTCACTCTGCTGCACAATGTCCCAAGATGATACCTTTAGTTCGCAGTCCTCAGGTAGTGTTCCTCGGTTCCAGTCCTCCGCTCCGCACCGCTACACAGAGTCCCAGGATAACTACACTTGGCAAAATTGGAGGAACAGAACTCCCAAGACAGCCCACAGAAACAAATGTAAAATAAAGACCAGGAAACATAAAATATGATGCAGAACGTACTCAAACAAACAATAAAACAATCTAAGACACTAAAATAAAAAAGTAAAATACTAAAAACGGGAGCAGCGTAGTGCGCTCACAGATCGCTGCACAGCACCGCCGCCATCTTCACATGAAGTATTAAGGCTACAAGTACTACGCCCTGTGAGAGTTTCATGACAGAACTGTCTTAAGCCATTGCAAGCTTAAACTAAAATCAAGATAGACAGCACTGATACCCTTATGTGTACTTCTGCACTGTTGCTGCAGTGACATCAGGGAATGGGAGGGTCTGTATTACAAGTGACCCATTTGCATGTAAGTGGAGGCTTGCTTGACATTTTACTACCTTGTGTCAGAGCCTCAGACTCTACATATGTGTTGCAACAGCAGAAATGACTGATCTCTTATTGACATATGTACAGTAACTGATGTAATTTATAATAAATACATCAGACATATCCAAATCAGAAATATATTATTATTGAATTTTGATGACCGGGTAGGCCCGCTGGGCCCCGGAGGTCCCTTTTTCAGGGGCGACCCGGGTGAAACAACAACATACAGGTAACAGATCAGTACAGTCAGGAGATTGAAAAGGTTTTAACAGTAGGAATACATATGTTTATGGGCAGCAGGGAGTGGAAGACATGCAGGCTGTAAGGACAAAGAGGTTACACATATCAAGACAATTATACATCACTAGTTAGAAATTAGATAAAAAGTGCTCTGGAATGGCGAGCAGAAGCTAAAGACCTAGGGTTAGCTGCTGTGTGGGCAAATCGGAAGGGGGATAAGTTGGGACATAAGTGCACCCCGTCTGGAGGGGGAGGACCGTTATGCTGCCAGGATGGCGAGGTTGGCAGGGTCTATTGAGCTACCAGAGTGGCTATACGTGGTCAGGTACTGTGGCAAAGACATATTCTCCTATTGAGCAGGTGTCCCTTAAGCTTTGTCCGGAAGCTGGTGACGATCTCGGCCTCCCGTACCTCCAGGGGGAGGTTGTTCCAGATGGAAGGGGCAGTGTACGCAAAGGACCTAGACTCGGCTTTAGTCCTAGTCTTGGAAACCGCAAGGAGAGTTTGGCCTGATGAGCGCAGGCACCGTGGGTTGGGTTTCACCCTGACGAGACCATTCAGGCTGGGGGGAGGTGAGGGACCCAGTAGCTTGAAAGTAAGACAGAGGGTTGGGTAGGAGGCGAGCTTCCAGAGGCAGCCACGGAGCCTGGATTGGGCCTCACAGTGGTGAGGTCCTCGGGTGTGACATGGTGGCAAAGCTGGGACTATCTTATTGTACAAAGATCTGCAGCCTTCCTAACTCCGTCATGACCATGCCCTGGAGAGTGGGACGGCGTATGTGAGGTTGGAGATGCAGCTATGGCAATGGCTACCTAGCTTCTGGGATAATCTGGTCTTTTAGTCTAGAGGATTCCAAGTTTCCCATGGATGGCTTTGGTGATATGATCAAAGTGATTCTTTAGTATGAAGCCTTGGTCCAGGGTAAGGCCAAGGTATTTGGTGGAGGTGACCACCTCAAGTTTTACACCCCCCCTGGACTGGAGTTGTAGGAGATGTGACCTCTCAGTTCCCAGGGATCTAGGGCCAAAAAGCATTACCTTCATTTTGTTGGTGTTTAAAACCATTTTGTTCAGAGTGAGCCAGTCCTCCATCTGATGGATGTCTTCTTGGAGGGCTGTCTCCAACTCTGGTAAGTTAGGGGAAGCTCTGTAAATGACCGCATCATCCGCATACTGGATGGCGCTGCTACTCCTGCAGTGTTTATGCAGATCATTTATGAACAGTGTAAAGAGAAGGGGGCCAAGGATTGACCCTTGGGGTACCCCTTCTTTGAGTGGATCTAGCTTGGAGACTTTATCCTCCCACTTAACCCTCTGGGTGTGTCCAGAGAGATAGCTCTTGAACCATCCCAGTGAGTGGGTGTCAAGGCCAAGTGAGCACATTTTTGTAGTGAGGTTGTGATTTACCAAGTGAGATGCTTTAGATGAGGTCAATGAGAAGACCGCCCTGTGCTGACCCCTCCGTCATTATTGCTCAGTACTTCTGCTGAGAATTTAGTTAGTGTGTGCTGTTCCATGCTTGGCCCTAAACCCGTGCTGTGATGGTGAGATTGCCCGGTGGATTTCTAGGTAATCTCGGAGTTGGGAGTAGACTAGCTTCTCCTGTACTTTTGCTATGACACACAACAAAGAGATAGGCCTGTAGTTCTCAATGGGCTCTGCTGATCCTCCCTCGTGTATGGGAATCACTAGAGCCTGTTTCCAAACTTTGGGTACAGACCCCTCCATTATGGACCGGTTGATCAGCCAGGTTAGGGGTTTAGCTAAAGCTGGGGCTCCCTCCTTGAGGATTCTGGTTTGGATCCCGTCAGAGCCCCCAGATCCTCTCGAGTATAGGGATTTAAGGGTGATCAAAACCTCCTTTTCCCTGACCAGCCTCAAGTGAAACAAAGGGCGGTCAAGGTCCAGGGGCTGTTGTGCAGCCTGCTCACTCCTTCTGTCAGGGGGTCCCCGCCTGTATGCATCCAGGTTCGTGAAGTAACTGTTAAGGGTCTCAGCAATGAGATATTCCTCATCGATTAGTTGCCCATTAGCCAGGATTGGGCTGGGGGTAGTTTTTTTGCTCCCTTTGAGAAGTTCATTAATGTGCGTCCAGAAAAGCCTAGGATTGCCTAGGTTAGTTTTCTGAAGGTTGGTGATGTAGACTTTTTAGCTAGCTTTATGGCCTTTTACATTGGTTTCTAAGGGCCCTGTAGCCGACTAAGTCCCCGGTAGCTGATTTCCTGTACTTTTTCCAGGCCTTGTCCGGTGGACATCAGGGCTTTAGAGGAGGCAGGATCCACTTGTAGCAGCATCCTTTACTCTGTAGGTTTTCAAAGGAGCTAGGAGGTCCGTAATTCTAGTGAGGGATGTCTGGAAAAATTGAGCGGCATCCTCCAGGCTAGGAAGGTGTCTTATTTTGCTCCAGTCGATCCCATTTAAGTACCCAATGAATTGGTCAGGGAGGAAGTTAGAGTAGTCCCTGGAGGTAATAATCCTGGGTGGGACTTTGATCGCACGGTTCTTCCAGATGGCAAGTACAGTAGTCTTCTCCTTTAAAATGTGTAATGAGTAAAAGTAACACTATATTGAAATGTTATGTTACACTGTTTGCTTTCTGTATCTGTTTTGCCTGCATTGTTTATTTTTGTTGTAATTTGTGCTGCTTGTTACCCCTTCCCCCTTCCCATTTCTGTAATGTTGCGACACCCTGTTGCTCTCTGTATCTGCTGCCTGCATTTGTTGATTTTGCTGAACTTTTTTTTTTGCTTGCTTGCTACCCCTTTTGCCCCTCCCCCAGGATGCACCTGGAAATGAGCAATCACTGCTCAGTGTGCTTTTCTAGTGAAACATTTCAAATAAATAAATAAATATTAATATGTATGATAGTTTCTGTTAAGTATAAATTCGAAAAGTTTGTAATGATTCTTTATAAGACCTGTTGGGGTGATCAGTGAATAACTTGAACTTGAATATAATGATAAGTATCTAAGAACCAACACTTTTATATCAGTATAATAGACTGCTTAAATATATTGAATGTGTATAATTTCTATTGCAATGCTTTTTTTTAGTTTATTTAATTTCAGTAGTACATTATTGATACAAATTGGATATAACAAAGTATCCATACAATTTGTATGGTACACAACACATTAAAGTAAACCAAAATTATACGAACCCCAGCAGGAGGTAAGGGCAAGCTGGGTACAGTAAATAGGCCCCCCGGGATGGGTGATGTTCTGGAGGATGGTTTGCTGGACAACATCATTGCCCAGTGTGGAACAAAAAGGGAAGGAGTGGTGTTGATGGGGGACTAATATGCCGTGGTACAAACTGGGGAACCATGTCCTCTAAGGTGGCCAAGGAGCAGAGGCTGCTGAGACGTCAAGGATGTGTTCTTAACACAGCATGTGATGGAGCCCACAAGGAGGGCATGTCCTGGACATGGTTCTGGCAGATGGGGATCTGATAAGGGACCTGGTTGTAGAGGATCCCCCTGACTGGGAGCGACCACAATACTGTCTGGTTTCAAATAAGCATGGGGGGAGGGGAGAGATCTAGAACACTGGCAGTTGACTTCAGGGGGGCAGACTTTGTGGGCATGGGAAATATTCTCAAGGATCACTTGAAGGGGATTACGTCAATGACAAATGTGGAAAAGAGATGGGAGGTCATAAAACGGGGAATTCATGAGGCAGTCAGGACCTGCGCTAAGGTAAAACGTAAGGAAGCAAGGTCACATAAACCATGCTGGTGGTCCAGTGAGGTTCAGGTAGCGGTCAGAGAAAAGAAGGCGGCCTAAAAAAAATATAAAACAACAAGAGGGGATAGGGAAAAGGAAATGTACCAACATGCATCTAGAAAAGACACCCTGATGGTGAGGGGGGCAAAGTCCAGTAAAGAGCAGCGGCTGGCACAGGGGATACATGGAGAGGAAAGGGGTTCTTCCGGTACATTGGGGAGCAGAGAAAAACTAAGGGCCATCTCAGCAGATTGAGATCAGAAGGAGGGTGGGTGGAAGAGGCGAGGGACCAGGCAGAGGTATTAAATGAGTACTTCACCTCTGTGGTCACTAGGGAGGGGGATGGGATATCTACAAAGCAAGGCACAATGGGGATAGAAGCGGTAGTGAGTGGGATCAGAGGAGTAACAGAAATGGAGCAAGAGGGAGGGAGAGGTACCCCAGGGGTGTCACATCAGGATAAGGATAAAAAGGCCAGTAAGATGGAGGGGACGGATGATGCTATCTCCACCGAAAGGGTGTGGTTAGCCCTCAAGGCCCTAAAGAAAGATAAGTCTCTTGGGCCAGATGGCATTCATCCGAGAGTACTATGGGAATTGGCGGACATATTGGCTGCACCCCTGGTGGAGCTCTTCAACAGGTCGCTTGAAACAGGGAGGGTACCTAGGGATTGGCGAGAGGCACATGTGGTGCCAATCCATAAAGGGGGGTCGAGGGAAGTACCAGGTAACTATAGACCCATCAGTTTGACCTCAGTGGTGGGAAAATTAATGGAGAGTATACTAAAGGAATGATTGGGGGTGTACTTGGAGGAGGTGGGAGGTCTGGATAATTGGCAACATGGGTTTGTGCCAGGTAGATCATGTCAAACCAGTCTTGTGGAGTTCTACGAATGGGTAACATCAGAACTGGACGGGGAAAGCATGTGGATGTATTATTCTTGGACTTCAGCAAGGCGTTTGACTCTGTCACCCACAGTGGTCTGGTGGATAAACTGATGAGGTTGGGAGTAGGCCCTTTGATGGTCAGATGGATTGAAAACTGGCTAGCTGGATGCACCCAGAGAGTAGTGGTCGGTGGGGAGCTCTCAAACCCTAGAGAGGTTGGTAGTGGGGTACCGCAGGGCTCAGTTCTGGGTCCAATCCTGTTTAATGCATACATATCGGACATCAGTGAGGGTATAGGGTGTGAAATTAGTCTCTTCGCTGATGACTTCAAGATGGGAGCAGTAGTTGAGGGGGAAGAGGGGAGATTGGCACTGCAAGGAGACCTGGACACCCTGGAAAGCTGGGCTCACACATGGAAATTAAATTTCAATATCAACAAGTGCAAGGTGTTACACCTTGGGCGGAGAAACCCTAAACACAGGTACACCCTGGGAGGGGAGACACTGAAGGCCTCAACAGGGGAAAAAGACCTAGGGGTCATGGTGGATGCATGCATGAATAACTCTGAGCAGTGCAGGAGAGTGGCTAGCAAGGCAAACAGGATGCTGGGATGCATCATAAGGGGGATCGCCTCTAGGAGCAGGGAAGTGATTCTGCCACTGTACAATGGAGTGGTTAGGCCACACCTTGAGTACTGTGTACAGTACTGAGACCACACTTGAAGAGGGACATACAGCTCCTGGATAGGGTACAGAGGAGGGCAACTAAGATGATACGAGGACTAGGGGATTTGACGTATGAGGACAGACTTGAGGAGCTCTGCCTGTTTTCATTGGAGGAGAGGAGAGGAGAGACAGGGGGACATGATTGAGGTCTTCAAGTACCTCAAGGGAATAAATAGGGTAAACATGGAGGGGATCTTTAGACTAAAGCAGGGAGGTATCACCAGAGGGCATGATTTGAAGTTGGAAGGTGGAAGGGTGAGGGGGGAAAAGAGGAGGAGGTTTTTCACTGAGAGGGTGGTGGACCCTTGGAATGCACTGCCTGATGAGCTGGTTCAGAGATCCACAGTGGAGGGCTTCAAGAGAGGGTGGGACAGACCCAGAAAGTGGATGAATCAGATGATGGCCTGGCCCAGGGGGGTGGGGATGGATGATAGGGGTTTCTGGAACACAAGGGGGGAGGGCCTCGGCACCCAACTAGGGATCTGAGGTTCGAGCAGACTCGATAGACCTTAAGGCCTAATCTGCTGGCAATTAGTATGTTAGTATGTAAAACAACTACTGAAGAGAACCATCTTAACCATACTTCAATAGAGAAATCATTATTGAAGGATATCTATGGGCAGAGATAAAGCCTCAACCGCTGCACAGATCAAGTCATCACCTCCCAGATCCCCCTCCCTTTGCAGGTACCGTATTAAATTAAACATTTCTTTTTTTACCAGAATGCTCATAAATAATATCTAAACCCAGTGCAGCCAGCATGTTTAAGTATGGTGCTTCTCACCCCCTGCAATCATGCTGCAGATGACGCGAGATGATGATGCTCCACTGCCCCTTCATTACTGGTGCCCTTATGTACAGAGATTTAATAATCGCCATATCTCCCATGCCCAGTGCTATTTTACAGAATTTGTCTAAATGCCATGTGTGGATGCTGGGCATACACATAGCATTTAGGCAAATTCTGTAAAAATAGCACTGCGCATGGGAGATACTGAGATTATTAAATCTCCATACATAAGGGCAACAATAAGGAAGGGGCAGTGGAGCATCATTATCTCGCGTTATTTGCAGTGCAATCAAGGAGGGAGAGAAGCACCATGTGTAAACATGCTAGCTGCACTGGGGGTTTAGATACATTTTATGAGCATTCAGGAAAAAAAAAAAGCTTTTAATTTAATATGTTGCCTGCAGGGGGATCTGTGAAGTGAAGCCCTGATCTATGCAGTGGTCAGGGCTTCACATCAGCCAGTAGTTCTCCTTGTCAGTAAAAACATGCCCATGTTTCACCACAAACTGACCATTATAACATAAAAAAAAATTTGGAAAGCTGCCAGCCATTCAGTATAATGGAGCATGCCCCCGTGCTCTCCCTGGCATCACATCAATAACGTTGCTGGCAGCTTTCCAAATGTTTTTTATGTTATAATGGTCAGTTGCTGAGCATGGGGGTGGAACCTGGGTGGCTCTTCAGAATGGGAAGATCTCCAGGACCCGATGTACCAAAATTATGAACGTTTTTGCCAGAAAAGTATAGTACTATGTAAGGACATGTGGAGCAAAAAAGATTCTCCTGGAGGTTAGGCACCCATATATTGGGTGCAATACCATAACTATGTAACTTGGTGAATCTCTTTAAAGCAGCAGTGCAACAATCTGTCGAAAATTTTGACCTATACTTTTTTATGCTATTTTACATTGCCACTTTACTTACATCCTGACTTGTATGATAAAAGACAAAGAACCTCAGTGCGCAAGCATTGAGACAATGGTTACCCCAAAAGGCATTGGCCGGGAATCCAAGTTTCAAAGAAAGGCTGTATGATACTATTCTTTCCAGTATTTGAGTCTGCTTTAGTACTTTTTTCATGTCTGAAATAATAAAAGGAGTATTCCTTTTAATACGTTGCGGACCAGGTCTTTGTCAATATTTTCTGCTGTTTTTCTCCATCAGTTGTTATATATTACTTTTGTTGTACAATTAACAATTATGCAGCAGGCAGTGTTTTATGACCTCACAGAACAATATTTATTCAAACACAGCTGCAAATAGTGATGAAAACCTGGTCAGAACAATATTAAAAGGTGTGATCCTTTTTTTTCAGGCATGAGAAAAGTAGTAAAGCAGACACAAATTGGGAAAATAAGGGTATCATACAAGTCAAGAGGTAACTAGTGGCTGGCAATGTAAAATAGCATAAAAAGTATAGGTCAAAATTTTCACCACATTGTTGCACTGTCACTTTATAATTTAAGTATGACATTATGTGCTCACAATCACAACACACAAAATGCATCTGTCTTATGTCCAGAAAATTGCCAATTGCTGAAGAAGTGAAATGGGAGCGTTACACCACACGCAAAGTCCCCCAGAATTTATTGCACAGTCAGTCATGCACGCAGTGGTCACACAGTTCCCAGAATTTTCCTGCATCCCCAAAATGCATCTGTCTTTTGTCCAGAAAATTGCCAAGTGCTAAGGAAGTGAAATGGGAGTGTTAAACCACATGCAAAGTCCCCCAGAATTTATTGCGCAGTCACTCATGCGCGTAGTGGTCACACAGAGTCCGCATAATTTTTCTGCATCCCCAAAATGCATCCGTCTTGTGTCCAGAAAGTTTACATACTCTGTGATGATGATGTCTTGCCAAACCGTGTGAAGGAAGGATAACATGACATGAATCCTTTCAGTGTTCCGTCAGAAATGATGACTGAGAGAACTGTTGCTGGTCCAAAGTGTGCTGCGATTCCTGCAAATGTGATGCAATCACCTCAACCGGATGGAAGGGTGCACTTTGTGTGTACACTAATAGTAGCCTTGGTGACTTGATAGAGATATATATATATATATATATATATATATATATATATATTTGTATTTTCTAGGTGGGGGGTTGACATATATAGACATGTACTCATTGTATTGTTTTGTATCACAGGTCACAGTCAGATACTGTTGGTGTGCACATTCCAGTGCTTGATGAGAAATTATTGCATTGAAATTGGAAATGGAATACTCTCAAGCCAATGAAGGTAAGTATTTTCTTTTTTTTCGGGGGGAAGCATATTTGCAGGTAGGTCTCATTAATGGTTTCTTATTTGGTTACTTCTTCACGGATTTCATCTGCATCCTTCTTGAGTCTAGTTGGTAATGATGGTCATGGTCTTCGACTGAAATGACTTCTGCATGTTGCATGTCTGCCCCAGCCCGGGGGGGCCTGATGTTAAAGAACTTCTTTGGATAAGGCAACAATGACACAACAAAGCATCTGGAAGTTTCCTAAAAAAAGAAATGAAGGACTTATTACAACTTGATTGCAGCAGTAACACATTATGTTTAAGCCATGGCTGTTCTACGGGTATCTGGATTAACACAGACTGCAATCAGCATACCACAACTTAATTTAGTACCAGGCTGTGTAACAAATATACTGTGTCAGTGTCCCTGCATCTCAACTCAAGTTACATTTCAAAACCGCATCTTGTCAAGTAACACAACCTGGGTCCAACTTTTTCAACACTGTCATGGCTGCACAGCTGCAAATTTGGAATACAGTGCATGGTATGTTGCAGAAATATTTTTTGTGATGTACACATGTTACCTAGTCTATGAATCCTCAGTTGGATTTGTTGCACTCTTATGAAACAAAAAAGGAACAGATGAAATAAAATGTATATACTTACCAGTATGGATAGGAAATGGATATTCCATAGGTTCCTGTGGACAGTATTGCTGCTGTACCATTGATACCGACTTTCAGCGAAGGAGAGTCATTTGTTCTTAACCTGTAAAAAATCAAAATAAGTTTACCGTATGTGTTTGACCATTGCAGCTCAGAAAAGCAACAGAAAACGAAACACACAGCTAAAGGAAGTTGAATAGCATAAAAAACATTAGTACACATACTCACTTTATAGTTTTAATAGTAAGAAGCCTTGTGCCTGTGGCTGATGGATGTGGTCTCCTGTTCGACTCCTTCTGCCTTGGCATGGTCAATGTAATGGAAAAACATTGTCAGAATGACACTGGTGGTGGGTGTTGGTGGTGATAGCTGTGGCACATGATGACATTCTCTCTGACATCTTCCTGCATCTGGTGGCGGTGGCAGTGGCTAACAGCGGTCTTCTGGTGGTGGTCCAGAGGGCACACAAAGTTATTCCCTGTGGTGGCAGTGGCTAACAGCGGTCTTATGGTGGTGGTCCAAGGGGGCACACAAAGTCATTCCATGTGGTGGCAGTGACTAACTGCGATCTTATGGTGGTGGTCTGGGGGGCACACAAAGTCATTCCCTGTGGTGGCAGTGGCTAACAGTGGTCTTATGTGGTGGTCCAGGGGGCATACAAAGTCATGCCCTGTGGTGGCAGTGGCTAACAGCGGTCTTATGGTGGTGGTCCAGGGGGGCACAGAAAGTCATTCCCTCTCATGGCAGTGGCTAACAGTGGTCTTATGTGGTGGTCCAAGGGGCATACAAAGTCATGCCCTGTGGTGGCAGTGGCTAACAGCGGTCTTATGGTGGTGGTCCAGGGGGGCATACAAAGTCATGCCCTGTGGTGGCAGTGCTAACAGCGGTCTTATGGTGGTGGTACAGGGGCCAGGATATATTGTGCTCTCTGTTAAAAATGTGACATGACATATGGAATTTGAGTCACTCTAAGTGGGGCACTCATTTAACCTTTTGGAAAAGAAAACACGTATCATACAACAAATGTGATAGCCTTTTAACAACTTAAGTTGAAACCTGCCAACATTAACCTCATCATCATCCTCATAAAGAAAGCTGCCCTCACAGTCATCTATGTCTGAAGTCTGACAACTGGGAAATTCTTTCTCCATTGTGTCATTATCTATGTCAGTGGTAGGCCGTTTCATGCTGCCACTGCCAGTGCCACCAGGATGGTCCCCAGTGCCACCAGGATGGTCCATTTCTACATCACCAAAACCATGACTAGGTCGGGGTATGAATACTGAGCTTGCAGTCTGAGCTGGTATGTGCCTCTCATTCATTTTTATGAATGTTAGCAAACTGACACTTGCAGGAGAGAGGTTTGTATGATGATCCCAAACTATTGCACCTGCTGAGCTGAATACTCTCTAGAAATTTACATGGAGGGTGGGCATGTCAGGTACTTCAGTGCCACAGCAATCAGCTCTGGCCATTCGCCTACCTTTCCACTCCAATATAAAATAGGATCATCACTTATTGACAGACGCCTGTTTTCAGACAAATATGACTCAACCATTATCTGTGCTACACTAAGTCCAGTGGTTGATGCATCATCCTGTTCTCTAGAATCATTTATGTCACAAATCCCCACTTGGTACAAAGCCTCCCAAAGTGGGTTGATGCCAATTGCTTTGGATGACAGACCACCTGGAGCTGCAGTCCCCTTCCCCTTACAGGATATGCTTGATACTCCTCCAAGTTCACCTTCAGCCTGATTATGCTGCTGAGGTTTACTGACCTTGGCACATGACTTCTGTGCCCCATGAACCAAGTGCACCAGTTGCCCACTGACTTTTTTACCTGTTCAGGTCCTCCGTCCAGTACTGAGGCAATTCCACATTTGTATCATGGGTCCAGCATTGTTGCTATTGCAAAGTTGTCACTACGCTGAATGCTCAAGATGTGACGATTCTGGTCAAATACTGTCAGCATGTGTTTCAGCAACATACTGCTAGCACTGTCTCCGGCAAAATCAAGGCTATGTTGTACATTCACCAATGTCTGCCTTAGCACCCACAGCAGTGGAATTGATTGGCTAATGGAGGCAGACTCGCCAATCACTGCCTGTGTGGCATGTTCAAAAGGCTGCAAAATTGTTATGACAGAGTCCATGAGGCGCTACTGTTCAGTCATCATTGACATGGAGGCCCTGGAAGTGTCACGGCTAGTGTGCATGACAAGATATTCTGAGATGGCTTTGTATTGTTCATACAACCTCTCATAGTATCATAGTATCATAGTAAAAGCCAGCACAATAGGCCCCATGTTCTATCATGTCTGCTCGGAAGCTAGCCCCCCTACTGGGAGCTTGCTCCTCCACCCCCCAGCCCCAGAGGTGGCCCTCCATGGCCTCATCTTCCCCCTATACCTGTCCCATCCCTTCTTGAATCCTTCCACTGTGGTCTCTTCCACCAGACTCCTGGGCAGTGCATTCCATGGTCCCACCACCCTCACTGTGAAGAAGTGTCTCCTGCACTCCCCCCTGTACTTCCCCCCTTTCAGCTTCCACTGTTGCCCCCTGGTAGTTCCCCCCATCTTAAACCTGAACACTTCCCTGGCTCCGCCCTTATTTATCCCCTTTACATACTTGAAAGTCTCTATCATGTCCCCTCTATCCCTCCTCTCCTCCAATGCATACAGATTGAGTTCATCCAGTGTCTCCTCATAGGTCTTACCCTCCATGCCCTGAATGATCCTGGTTTCCCTCCTTTGGACCCTCTCTAGCAGCGCTATGTCCCTCTTAAGATGGGGTCTCCAGAACTGCACACAGTACTTGAGATGCGGCCTAACCAGGGCATTATACAGAGAGAAAGATCACCTCCCTCCTCCTGGAGGTAATCCACCTGGTTATACAGCCCAGTATCCTGTTTGCTTTTGCTGCAGCTCTTCAACAATTCTCTGTGTTATTCATTTTGCTGTCCACCACTATCCCTAAGTCTCTCTCTTGCCTGATGTGACTTGCAGTGTGGTCTCCCTAATGGTGTATGCAGGTCCCGGGTTTCTGACCCCCAGACGTAGCACCCTACATTTCCCTGCATTGAACTTCAACCCCCACTTCCTTGCCCACTCCCCCAGGGTATCCAGATCCCCTTGTAGGGCCTCTCTCCCCTCCTGCCCATCTGCCAGTGCTCCCAGTTTTGAGTCATCCACAAAGAGACTCAACCTACTCCTAACACCTCACCCTATGTCCGAGACATAGGAATTGAACAGGAGTGGCCCCAGGACCGAACCCTGGGGGACCCCACCGATGACCCTCCTGGGGGAGGAAACTATCCCTCTAACCACCACTTGCTGTATTTGCCCCATAAGCCAGTTTTCCACCCACTTGAGCAACTGCACCCCACCCCCATCCCCCCCAGCTTTGTTAGTAGGTCATTGTGGGGTACCGAATCGAACACCTTACTGAAATCCAGACAGAGGATGTCCACCGGCCTATGTCAGTCTAGGGCACCCATCACCCAGTCAAAAAACTCCACCAGGTTAGTCTGGCATGACCTCCCTGGAACAAAATCATACTGCCTGTCATCTGGGTGCCCCAACCTTTCCAGCTGCCCCCCCAGCCTCTCCTTGATAATGCCCTCCATAGCCTTTCCTACCACAGACATTAGACTAATGGGCCTATATTTCCTGATCTCCTCTCTGGACCTCCCCCTCGTGGATAGGCACCACATGAGCCACCTTTCAAGCTTGAGGCACCTACCCTGTCATCAGGGAGATGTTGAGTGAGGCCAGTGGAGCTGCCAGCACATCCACCAGTTCCTTCAGCACCCTTGGATGCAGCCCATCTGGCCTCAGCGCCTTCTCAGTCTTTAGCGACCGGAGGGCCTCTCTCATCCTATCTGCTGTGATTTCACCCTCCCATCCCCCTTCCTCATGCATCCTCTCCTCCCCTTCTAGATACGACCCATCCCCTGCCCTAGTCTTATCCAGTCCTTCGGTTGCCAACTGACCTCCTGGTTCAGTGGGCTCCTCTACCCTCCCATCAGGTTGGAAATATCCCCCACCTCCCCCGGTAAAGACAGAGGCAAAGTACTCATTTAGCACCTCTGCATGTTCACCAGCTTCCTGCGCCCATCCCCCCCGCCAGTTCTAATTCTGCTGATTATGCTGCTGAGGTTTGCTGACAGTTGCACCCCTCTGCCATGTATAAAGTGGAATTCCACCAGGTGACAACTTCCAGCTTCAAGCAGTGCTGAGGGAAGCTGTTTTGGATCTGTAACTGCCAAAGTTGGTCACAGGCATTTGCAGATGGTGAAAAGTGAGAACAGATATGGCATGCAACTGTCAGCATTTCCTTTACATCAGGCTGCTTCAGAAACTCTTGCACCACAAGATTTAAACAGTGGGTCATGCATGGAACACTAACAAAGCCACCATTTGTGATGCATTTCACCACATTTGACCCATTGTCACTTGCTATGAACCCAGCACTCAGGGACAGGGGGTTCAGCCACTTGTCAATTTCCATCAGTACCAAGTCCAACATGTTTTCACCAGTGTGTGAACAGGTAACATTGTGCATAGCAATCGTTGCATGCTGTTGAATTCCTGGAAGATTGCTACCACGACACTCCACCTTACTGCACTGATTATTCACACTACCAACAGCACAAACAACACCCAGCACCTGCGCCCAATGTGCAGTAATACACAAATATGAACTCCCCACAGTTTTGCCACTTGTCCACATATCCATACTTAAATGGATGAATGGAGAGTAGGAATGTTGAAGGGCATGTCTTACAGATTCGGACACAGTACGGTACAACTCGGGGACAGCACGGGTCGAAAAGTATGTCCTGGATGGGACTTTCCATTTTGGACAGGTACATGCAGCAAACCACCAGAACCCAGAATTCTCCACAAAGGAGAAGGGCAAAAAGTAATTACCAGCATTTCAACTATGGCAGCATTAAGGTCACGTGACACTGTATGATTGGGTGGGTACTTCAGCTTATGCACAAAAACACTCTGTAACATGGGCTGACTTAAACATTTTACATGAAGTGTGATGACAAATGGTTCTGCTCTGCGAATGGCAGGGGGTGGACTGTGCACGTTTGATGAAGACAGTTGCACAGGTGATGATGACAAACCCACGAATGCAGTTATTTTGCCAAATTTACCAACCAGGTTGATGTACCACTTGCACTAGACATACTGCATTCACCACCACCACCACCAAAACTGATACTCTCACCAGCACTGGACAACATTTTAAAATCATTATGCCCCTCCACCTCATCATGCCTATAGTAATCCTCTGCTCTTATTTCATCACTACTGAACACATTTAATTTCCTACTTGATTTAACAGTCGTGGAAGGGGATAACATGCTCGTTATGGTTGATGATGAGGGTGAACGGCCCACTGTGGTATTAGCTGCCATCTTGTTTTTTTTATTTATTGAAATGTTTCACCAGGAGGGCACACTGAACAACAAGCTGCTCATCTCACGGTGCGACCTGGGGGAAGGGTTACATAGGGTTGTGAAGGATGATCAGTTACAATAGTTTGTGGGTAGTACAAACAATACAACATTGTAAGATTGTGTAACAGTTGGAACAAAAGGTATTGTACAATAAACAGTAGTGGAACATTGGGTAAATTACAATACATGTCCAAAATCATACAAAAGAACATATGAACGTACAAACAGTAATAATGCTATAGAACCTTTTATAGTGCATGAGTGTACCAGGAGCAGGCTCAAGGTAGTACACAAGTGCTGTTGGAGTGATAAGGATGGGGTTAGGTTGTGCACACTGGTGACCCAGAAAGGCAGGTGGATAAGAGAGGGGGGAGGGGCAAGAACTGAATATGAGGAGAAGGGGTAGCCATTTCCTGATTTCCCCCTTCAGGATGTTAAGAACCCTGCCGGGGGTTCATTGTAGGAAGGCAGAAACTGGGGACAGGTATTAAGGTGAGTTAAAGCAGGAACAGCTGAGGGAAAGGTAATTGTGTAGGGCAGAGGTAAGGGAGTAATTGGAGGAGGAATGTCGTAATTTAGGGGGGAGGGAATTCCAGATTTTAGGGAAACGATGGGTGAAACCAGTCTGACCGATGAGGGTGGAGTGGTGAGGGATCATCACGGTGCGGGTGTCATTTGATCTTGTGAGAGTGGGTTGGGGGAGATGGAGTGGACAAAGAGGATGAGAGATAGGAGGAGAGCCCCCCGAACCAGAATTTGGAGGTTAGTTTGGCACAGTGAGAGATGCGTCTGTGAGATAGTGGAAGGAAGGTTAGAGGGCGATAGAGTTCACAGTGGTAGGAGCAGGAAGGAAAGTCGATAGCAAAGCAGCAGAAGGAGTTAAAAAGAGTGTCCAGCTTGGTCAGGGAAGATTTGGGAGCAGCACCATAGACTATGTTGCAGTAGTCAAAGATGGGGAGTATCATCTTCTGGACAATTTCGTGCCTCACAATCAGCGGGATGCAACTATGATTCCTGTATAGAGCACCAAGCTTGGGGGCACAGTTTCTTCAGGATAGCATCAATACGTGCAGAGAAGTTGAGGTGCTGGTCCAGCCAAACTCCCAGATATCAAAATGAGGAGGTGTCCTCCAAGATGGTCCCATCAAGGGTGTGGAAGGTGGGTAGGGCCGGGAGCCTAGAGAGTCTCTTCCTGGTGCCAAAGGTCATTGAGACTGTCTTTCTGGTGTTTAGAAAAAGCTGGTGAGAAGCAAACCAGAGCTGAATTTGGTTAAAGTTATGCTGTAAGCTGATTTGCACAGCAGCAGGGTTTTTGCCAGAACTGTATAAAACAGTATAGTCAGCTTACATGTGGATAGAAGAGGATGAGCAGGTTGTGGGAAGATCATTAAGGAAAATGGAGAAGAGATGGGTACCAAGCATTGAGCCCTGAGGGACACCAGTGATGATGGGGAGTGGAGGGGCGATGGAATCAAGGATTCTCACTGACTGGGTCCTGCCAATGAGGTAGGATTTAAACCAGTTGGTGGCTGATGGAGCAAGGCCAGCTGAGAAGAGTGAATCAAGAAGCAGGGGATGGGAAATGGTGTCAAAAGCTTTGGCTAGGTTGACAAAGATGGCCAAGGTGATCAGGCCATTATCCATCCCTGAAAGGATGAAGTCAGTAAGCCTGAGGAGGGAGGTGGTTGTTGAGTGGCTCTTCTAAAAACCAGATTGGAAGGGGGTGAAGAAAGAGGAATCAGAGAGAAATGGTGATAGTTGAGAAAGAACTAAATGTTCTTGAAGTTTGGCAAGGGTAGGAAGGAGGGAAATGGGGCGATAGTTGCCAGGAGTGGACGTGTCACCACCCTTGGGGAGAGGAAGGACTACAGCATGTTTCCAGGATGAGGGTACTTGGGCAGAAATAAATGACAAGTTAAGGATTAGGGAGATAGGATAAGCAATTGCAGGAGCAGAAAGGTAGAGAAGTTTAGGATCAAGCTCATCTGGTGAGGAGCCTTTAGAGGGGTTGAGGGATAGGTGAGCATTAAGAGCTTCATCAGGGTAGATAGTAGAAAAGGAAAATGGGAGAGGGATAGGCTGTGGCTGAGGTGAAGGGCTGAAGTTAGTAGGTGGCAATGGGGAGATGTAATTTAGATGAGACGTGGTGCACGAGGTGTAGTAGGTATTAAATTCATTGGCCACGGAGCCAGGGTCAGAAACTAGGTAGTTATTTATTTTGAGAACTGGAGGGGGAGGATGAGAGGGGGGAGAGAACAAGGCATGAACTACCCTCCAGAATTTAGATGGAGAGTTAGTGTTAGTCAGGAATGAGGAGTTGAAATAATCAGACTTAGCCAGTCTAGTAGCTTTAGTACATGAATTGCGTAGCATTCTGTACTTGGCGTAGTCGTTTGGATGTTTAGTAGATTTGCATTTTCTCCAGGCCCAATCATGCTCCCTGGAGCAGGCCAGTAGTTTGGGGGTGATCCAGGGGAGGTGAAGCCCACGGACTCTGGTCTGTCTGAAAGGAGCAAAGACATTCCAGGTGGCAATGAATTTATCCTTAAAATAGTCAAGTGCTTGGTCAACAGAAATGGCAGTGGAGAGGGAGGGGGGCCCAGTCAGTGGAAGCGAGTGCAGAGCTGATTGGGGTAAGGTCTAAGGATTTAAAGGGCCGGAGCTGCATATGCTGGGTCCACAGAGCCATGTGCCTTTACTTAAGATGCGTATGCTGTCCTACTGTGCCCAGATGGCTCCCCTTTTTACCTCGACTCACACATGCATGGCAAACCTGGCAGACTGCAACTGACTCATCATTTGCATCTTGCACAAAAAAATCCCAAACAAGGGATTGTGATGCTCTAGTTTTAACATGCCCCTGATGCTGCTCATTGGACTCCGTTTGTTTAAGCCATGAAGGGGGGGGGGTGCTACATGATTTTTCGGGCTGGACACACTTGTACTGCAACTGACCACCATGACTACCTATCATTATTACTGGGTCATCATCATCATCATCATCATCATCATCATCATCATCACCATCAACTGAAACTGGTAAATTACAGCTTTTTACGGGGGGGGGGGGGGGGGGTGGATTAATGCAAACAGACCCAGACACAGCCACCTTGAATTTATTTTTCTCTGGTTCCCAACTAGGGTCACTTACATCATCATCATATTCATCAACATCACCCACATTCACATCTTCTGCTTGGATGCTGGCATGTGGACTGCATGTTGCAACCACAGCAACATCATCATCATCATCAGATTCATCATCATCAACACCACCATCACCTGATATTTTTTCACCATATTGTGAATCACTGCAAGGCAAATGTGTGACCTGAACCATGGTGGAAGAACTGTCACATTGTATGCTATCGTTGACATGATGATCAGAATCCTCATGTTCAGTTACTGGGATGTTACTGGAAAGTATGACATCATCTACACTGCCACTCGCTCGCACTGGTTCACACTCCACTATATTTTTGGACACGGTAAACTGGTCAGAAGTGGAACTTGAGGCAGCAATACTCATACCACCACCAACAACTGCACTAACACCACCGGCTGGGACAACATCATCTCATCCAACTATGAGTGAAGCTACTGATTGGACTGTAAAAAACATTGCAGGAGAAATACCTTTCCTCACATCAGCAATGCACTTCTGCATCTGCGTACTACTACCACGCCCACAGACAATCTTACCACTGGCAGCAGTGCCATCAATGGCGAGAAATAGCTTTGCTTGCACTTCTCTTTGCAGGCATTTTGGGGGATCAATAACAATATTCTAAACAAATTTAGATTTTGGAACATTCACTCTGGGTGGGGGGATGCTGGATGTGAAGCCAAACAAACAACTGTGGCTTCAGCAACAGATACAGACACAAAGTCACAAGTTCAAACACACCTTAACTAACCAGTGGTGCTGAAGTCACAAACAATCCAGTCTGGAAAATAATTCCTTTTGCCGGTGGGGGTTGGGAGGACTTTTACAGCAGTGCGAGCAGCAAAACAAAGAAAAGATATCACAATGGCAGTACAAAATCACGCAGCTGCAGTGGATAGCAGGCTCACACTGCTGCACCTGCAATTACACTGTGGCACAATAAAAGGTGTATTATTCGATGTCACGCAGCACCGCACAGACACACACACACACACACACACACACACAATTTGTCTACAAGTAATGCATAGCAAATTGAAAACTTCAGTTAATATACCACATATTTTAAACAACCTGAAATTATGAACTGCTACACCAGATCCACACAACACACAATCAGCAAAAAAATTTCAACAATTACTGAAAACATTACTGTGTGTATATTAACACAGTCAGTTATATAACAAAAATATAACCAAAAAACAAAGAACTCCCTATTTTTCCAACTTAAATCTACCTATACCACAAATACGCTCCTCCCCAAAGCACACTTTCACTGTCTCTTACTACATAGACTCAATGTTGTACATTAACATTCAAAACCCACACAAACAATAAACGCTCAATGATATGAGCACAAGAGGGTTTCCTACAATCGATGAACTAAAGTTTGAGCAAAAAAAATTACTCAAAAAGGCTTTTTTAACAGCTTTTAGAAGGTTTGAATCACAGAGAGCTCTCAGAGCAAACTGTCTCCTACAGCTTCCTACACACACTACCACGAGCCGAGGCTGTGCAGAACAATATAGAGCCCATATGACCTGAAATCCCATGAATCACTGCAAAATTCGCCTTTGGAGCTTAAAAACAAGGTGAAGTGAGGCGAAGTATATTGTTTTCAATGCACTTCACCTTTTAAATTGGTGGAGTAGTGGTCTGGGAAGGTGGAGTAACGTGAAGTAATTGTTTTCAATGGATTTCGCGTTACCCATCATAACACAAATTACTCCACTTCACGTTGCGGAGTACTCCGTGAATTCACCTTCACTCCGTGAATCACTTCGTGAAGCGAATTGAGCCCACTTCACCCACCACTAATTGTCACATTGTAAGGTCTGCAATTTGTGCCTTTTGCAACACTCTGAAAAACAATCAACTGTTTGATTGTAGTTTTGTCATGTTCAATACCAATAATGCACAACAATAGTTTAAACTGATCATTTTAACCTATGCAGAAAAGTCAGGGAGAGTAGCACATTGCTGTGAGGTTTGCAGACTGGATAACATTCTGTTGTGGTGAAAGGTTGTGATTGGTCATACCTGTCATTCAATAGAGGTGATTTCTCAGGATGGCACTAAAACAATTATCCCATCTCCCTGTAAATGAAGATGAGAGAGTTAATGCTGTTTTGAAACTTTATGCACTAGCCAGCCCAGTGTGTTTACGCTATCAGATTGCTACCTGACCTACATTCAGGCTCATCTATTTTTTACTCCACATTAAAATTATCATTTTACCAGGGCTAACACTACCCCCCATAAAAATTAACACAGATAAGGCCCCTATTAAAACTTATTGTAAAGTAGACACTGACCAACAGTAATGAAGTTACCAACTTTACAATACTAGTAGCAATACAGCTTCCTAACAGGCACAGTAAAGTAGCACACCAAATGACATCAGCAGCCTGGAGGCATGCTGACTCAGCATCCAGTACCTTGGAGAAATAGACCACACCAAAAAGGCACTAAAAATTATGAATTTGTTGACTTTTGTTGCAAAACCTGGAACACACGTAGTTGTTATGACAAATAGTTATTGAGTGGTGCTGCCTATTTTAATTGTGAAAACCACTGCACATGATCCTTACATTAAAGGCCTGAAAATTGTTATTATGACCCATGGTGCAAGGCTGTAAGCTACAGACAAATTTACAGTACAGACATTGAGTATGTAGTGTAGAATGCTTTTTTCATTGTAAAATGTCATGAAATGGTGCTTATATTTTTAGCTGGTTATAACTGAGCTATTCCTTATGTTGCAGATATGTAGATTGGTATGCTCATCCATTATGTAACAATCAAAGTACCTGCCAAATTTCCACGTATTCAGTTACTGTATCTGGTTTTGAACTTACAAGGCTTCAAAATCTGGCAATTTAATTATCTGTGAAGTTTTGTGAAAATGTCCAAAATACTTTGTTGTCTATAACTCAGCCACACAGACAGCAACAGTTTCATTTATGGATGCAGTCTGGGGGAGGAGAAGGAAGGCAGATTAAAATAAAATAAAATTACAGTAGTAACAATAGTTCAGACATCAGTTAGCAACCACACATTGAGCTCAATCATCAATTAAGATGGGCAATCACACAAGGAAATAAAATGTTGCTTAATAGTTAGTTTGGATACATGGAGAGATGAGGAACAGGTTACGTCAGGGCAGATTGTTCCATAATTGGGAGAGTTGGAAACTACTGGCAGATTGCCTAGAAAAATTTTTCCTTTGAGAGATATGCAGCCTTTTATCCAGTTCTGCATGTAACAGGTAGGCAGGGTAAACAAACTGCTGAGCTAGGCAAGAAGTTTGTTAACCCAAAATTTTACAGTGAACATAGAAACATGGAAAACTGCCAACAGAAGAAGGCCTTGCTGTCCATCCAGTCTGCTCAGATAGGTTGCACACTCCTCCTAGAGGATCATGACTGGCCATCCCACCTCCCATGTCCCCAAATCCCTTGACTAACCCTTTGTTCCTATTACACCCACTCTTAAAGCTGTCAATGGCTTTTGTACTGACTAGTGTTTCAGGTAGATTGTTCCACCTTTCCACAACCCTCTCTGTGAAGTAATACTTGTCACGCCTTTTTTGAATTTCCCTCCCTCCAGAGTTTTACTATTTACTCATAGTATTTGTATTGCTGCTAGTTATGAGTAGCTCGTGTTTTTATACCCTGCATGTAGTTGAATGTTTCAGCCAATGTCCCTGCTCCCTTCTGTCCTCCAATAAGCACATGTTGAGGCACTTTAATTTTTGCTTCTATGTCCTCCCCCATTGGAAGGACTGAATGTGGCTAAGAGAACAGTATGACTTGGACATCTGAGGTTCAAACTAGCCAAGCCCAGATACAGTACATTGTGCACTGGTGTGTGTGTGTGTGTGGGGAGCATAATTCACAGTGATAGAGGTAGTCCAGTTTAAAGAGGGACAATCTGGGAGCAGCCACATATACAACATCACCACAATCCAAAAATGAAAGGATAATTTGCTCAACATTTAATTTCCTTGTGTGGAGGGAGAAATTTCCCAGCAGCCTGTAAAGCTTCTAATTTAGTGAAGCACTTAATAATTGATTTGATATGTGACATAAAGTTCAGTTCCTGGTCAAGTATCAGATGAAGACCCCCATATTCAAATGCTTAGCATGGCACTAACCAGGTTAGAGGCCAATTCAACATGACTAGTGCCATCTGATGGGGCAGAGGCCATATTTAAAGGTGCTAGTGAACTAAACTGACCCAGCAATGCTATCACACAGAATATACCACTGTGCCAAAGCAAATGAAGGATTCCCCCATGCATACTGGCACAGATGTGTATTCAGCAGTTTTAGCAGTGCTAAACAGCCTCTGTCACAGTGCAGTTTAATGGTGGTGAAACCCTGCAAGCATTTAACTAATAAGGCATGATGGGGCATTGGTGGTATTAGATTTTCCCCATGGTCAGGGGCGAGGTGAGGCACGAGTCGAAGCCAAGTGCCTTCAGCCCCCTGACCATGGGGGAAACCTAGTACCACCAACATCCCCAGAGTGCTTTATTGCTTATATAAAATGGGCCCATTGGCAACTGTTAAAAAACAAACACTCTAGAAGTTTTCAAAGCTGCAAAAACATATAATAAAATGTTGCTAAATAATATAAAATAGTCCCTCTACAGGTGTTTTTTTCCTGTTAGTCATCTGTCTGTCTTTCTTCGCATTCAATACATTGCGTGATTGTTTGACATGAAATATAAGAATTCAAAGCTCTGTATTATTCCAGTAGTAGAACCCCCCCCACACACACACAGAATGGAACATGGAATACATGAATTCAAAATTCTTTAGAGTTTGATATGCATACCTACACAGACACAAACATACACACACACACACACACACACACACACACACACACACACAGGCCTCAGGTGGAGCCAGAACCTCAGTTTTATCTTTTGCCAGGTAAGCAGCAGGGAGTTGTCTGGCAAACTGGTAGGGTTGGAGGGGGAATTTTCATGGTGACCAAAGAAACACCAGGAATGGAAACTCTAAAAAGTACTTGATTTTTTAAAATGTGTGTAGGGAGGGGATCTTGAGAAAAATAACATTCACTGTCCTACGCAGCCAGAATAGTGTTATGCTTGTGCAACTGCATTAGTTTGGTTTTGGCTGTTTGCACTTTCTATTTCAGAGGAATGACCATCCTGTAGGGGTATGAAAGGCAAGGAACCCTCAGAGAGGGTTCCACCCCTAGAGGTGCCATGGGATGATTCCCGTGGCTAAAGGTACCTTAGGAATCCTCCTAAGGAGAGAAGTGCTGCTGCTGGAGGAGGTGGGAAGGATGGTGTGGCAAAGAAAAAATGCTTCACAGTGAGGCTGAGGGGAACTGCTTATATAGCTCAGGAAGTGGGAGTGGCTGGCTGCTTGGCCACTGAACTCCAGGCAAAAGCCTTTCCAATTCACTGTCCTACACAGCCAGTATAGTGTTATGCTTGTGCAACTGTGTTAGTTTGGATTTGGCTGTTCGCATTCTCTATTCCAGAGGAATTACCACCCTGTAGGGGTACGAAAGGCACCCCTAGAGGTGCCACAGAATGATTCCCGTGGCTAAAGGTACCTTAGGAATCCCCAAAAGAAATGTAGTACAATAATATCCCAAAGAAGGAGGCAACACAAAGTATGTGAGCAAGCAGTAACTGTGATGTAGTAGCCGTAACTGTGACGTAGTAGTAGAGAAGCATAGGCAGTTTGATAACATAATGAGATGCTCAGTTTGATAATGTAATGAAATGCCCAGGTTTGCATAGCATGATACTAATGGTTTGCATTGAGATTAGGGGATCCTCTAAGGAGAGAGAGAATGACAGGACATACTCCACCTCCATCCAACAGCAGAACCTACCTAAAGAAACTATGGGACACTACTATGCTAACTAACAGTTATGACCTGAGGCAATGAAGAAGAGAAAAAAAACCCTATGAGGAGGAAATCTCTGGGGATCCAAGGCCTAGGTTGCCTTCCCTCCAGGCTTGGGATAGTTTATTTAGTGACAGCTCAGCAGCTGCAATTTGTAAAACCAAATTAAAGATAGGTGGAAAATATTCCAATTTGGAGGAAGGCTCTCACTCAAACCCTCTAGTGGGAATGCCGTGAAAGGCTGCCAGAAAACTCTGCAACAATATGTACAACCAAGGCACAGGAGGAGAGCAACGACTGCTGAGGCACTCACCTGGCCTACCTGCCCTAAATTCAAACCAGGTGAACCAGAGGCAGTCGTAGGGAGAATGCGGTGAAGATGCCTTGCTAGGAAAACCACTAAAGTCAATGGCTAATTGTTATAGTGGAACACTAGAGAAAAAGAAGGTAACTTTTTCCACCCTTCACCGCTAGTCTTAAATTCTACACCAGGAGCTGCTGTCAGATAGCAGGCAGCTAAAGCCAAGCCCGGGGTGAGGACAATCCCAGCTATGGGCCAGGTGAGAAGGCTCCCACCCCAAGTTAGACATGCTCAAGATGTGGACTAAATGCAGAGCAAGACCATCAGCTGCAGGAACCCTGCACCAGAATAGAATGGCTGGCATGCCCCAGAAATTGATTGAGAGCTGAAAAGCTGGTGAGCTGAATGAGCATGGCATGCTGAGATCGTAATGAGCATTGAGTGCTGAAACCTTGAAAGGTCAAATGCAGAACTGAGTGCAGCAGAATCCCAGAGGCTAAAACTGAGGGGATGGCAGTAGGCATGAAGCAATGGTTTGCATAAGCAAGGAGCAACGATTGTGTAAGCAAGTGTGGACCTGCACGTAGGTCAGTAAACAGAGTAGTAATACGTGGACCTGCACGTAGGTCTGCATAACATAGGACAATGAAACAGCACTTAATAGTGGGGCAAACCAGCCAGCATTTAAAAGCTAAATCAAGGTGACAAATACTCTGAGGATTTTCAGCAGTGAAGGCAGGATTTAGAACAGAAATAATTAGCCACATGGGGCCACGACTCCCCAAACACTTCCCAGTCCCCACTGTAGGGCAAACAAGAAAGTGATGGAAGGCCAAGAACCACATGCAGATATGAAAGCTAGTTTAACAGCCTCAGCAGGAGCTTTTTGGCTAAGCTTGGAGTAGAACAGGTTGAATAAACATAGAAGCAACACTTTGTATGGAGTACACAGAGTTGCAAAACTGCAATAAAACATGGAGACACAATGCTCTGAAAGCAGGTGAAGCCAGGCAGTGCAATGAAGCTGCAAGTAGAATGAGAGAATGAATGAGTAGCATAGCTAGGGTCAGAGTAAACCTGCATCAGGTGAAAACAATTGAGTATGCAACATAGAGCAGCTATGGTTAAGCTGAAACAAACATAATGATTGCAGTTGCATTGCAGTAGTTTGAGAGTGGTGAGCAACAGTGTAAAAACACAAGCACTGGGTACAATAGTAACTGGAATAAACAGTAGCAGTGGCTGCAGTTGTAAGTAACTGAAAGCAGTAGTATGAGCTCTGAATAGCAGTATGCTAGGAGCTTAGAAACAAAGCCCCAAAAGACAAAGCCAAAACACAGCAAGACGGAAAACAGGGAACAAGGCCCAAAAACAAAACAAGACACATAAAACACAAGGAAGCACACAGCCGGAGGAAATATTTATTTATTTATTCAGCATCTAGGATTACAAGTACCTTTGAGCCAAGGCTCTTTTACAAAGGTTCCATGTCAGTTGAGGTACAATACAAACATTACATAGAGTTGAGTAACATTGCAGAAATGGTGCACATACATTTTTAAGCAGCTGAAATACATTACATTTAGGGAAAGTGGGTACCAGGGGGCAGGGTAGCCAGAGGCAGCTGAGGCTTGGAATGGACACAAAAAGAGCGGTGCAGCCATGGACATTTGTCAGGCCTCAAAAAATGCTTGGGGGTAGGCGCAAAAACAGGAGGGGAGGGTAGGCTGTAGGATGAGGGAAAGAGGGAGTAGGAGTAGAAGTGCTAGGAGGGAGATCAGATTATGAGGGACAGTTGCAGGAGCTAGAGGCAGCTAGGTGGAGATGAAGGTTGACTTTGAACAGGCCTAGCTTTTGCAGTGAGGAGATGTCTTTGTTGAGTCCATTATTCAACTAGGAGCTCAGTATGCAAAGGATCTTTGGCACTGTGTGGTGCGGCACCAGGGAATGTGCAGCATTTGATTTTCTGAAGCCCTGGTGAGGCAGGGGTTGCGTGCTGTATGGAGAAGAGTTTGGACACCGGGGAGAGCAAGATGTAGCATAATTTTCTTAGCCATTAGACAAGTTGGGTATTTGATATGGTTTGATAACTGGAGTCACCCTGTTTGGGCATAGAGACCACACATATGGGTGAGATGGTGGGATCCTGTGATGAGTCGGGAGGCTTTGTTTAGGGCCAATGATAAATGCCTGACAGCTGTGTCAGTTGCAGAGCTTTAAATAATCAGACCATAGCCGATTAGAGAGACCACCGAGCTCTGTACTGCTATCCTTAAGTTATCCGAGGTAAGGCGTTGTCTGTGCCTGTAGAGGAGACCAATGCGTGTGTTTGAAGCTTTGGTGATGCTGTCTATGTGGATGACGTAGGATAGGCTGCTGTCTATGGTGATTCCCAGATATTTAAAGGAGTGAACCTGTTCGAGGACAGCACAAAGGCAGTTTGTAATATTAAGAGGGTGAAGCCTATGTTTGTTGTGGGAGCCACAGAAAAGCATTGACTTGGTTTTCTTATGGTTGAGAACCAGCTTTTGACTACTAAACCATGTTTCAATTGAGGTGAAACCCTTCTGAAGCTTGTTTTGGAGTAGGTGAGGGTCCTATTGGGTGGTGTGAATGACAGCATCATCAGCATAGAGTAGGATTTGTTCTGGACACAGGATTGTGGAAGATTGTTCAAAAACAGGCTGAAGAGGAGTGGCCCGAGAATGGATCCTGGGGGACTTCTGAGCATACAGGTCTAGCATCTAAGAGGACATCAGCAATTTTCACTCTTTGAGAATGGTTTTCCAGGTAGCTCTTAAACCAAGTTGTAGACTCAGGGGAGAGCACAGCTTTTAGCAGTTCTGTGAGGAATATTCGATGATGGACAGTGTCAAAAGCCTTGGTCAGGTCTATGAAGACCGAACCAGTGAGGTAATTATTGTCCAGGGAGTTGTGAATTGCTCCTGTGAATTCAAGAAGGGCAGATGTGGTGCTGTGGCCTTTTCTGAAGCTGTGCTGTTGTTTACAAAGGATGTTGTACTTGTCCAGATATTCCATAGCTGGTCAGATGCCAGACGTTCAATGGCCTTAGAGAGAGGGGTAGTATGGATATAGGCCTAAAATTTCCATGAAGGGCCTTGTTGTGGATTGGTGTCACAGTGATGGATTTCCATCTGTCGGGGAACTGGCCAAGGGTGAGGGAGAGGTTGAAAATCCAGGTTAAAGGAGATAGCACTTCATCAAGAGTAAGGGACAGCAGTTTGTGGTCGAGTGAGTCGTCACTTATTCTAGATCCAGCAATTGCTTTACAGACGTATCTATGGACTTCATGTGTCCTGACTGCTGTGAAGTAAAAAGGGGGGTGATTTGAAAAAGGGGGTGGGGGATGGAGGAGGGTGCAGGAGGAGGTCTTCATCAAAGAAGTCTGGAGGAAGAACACTACTGAGGTCAGTGAACACTTTATTGAACGTGTTAGCTATAGTGGAAGGGTCAAGAGTTATAGTCCCATCCACATCCAACATTGAAGGTGATGTTTTGGGTAGTTTCCCTGTAACTTCCTTGAGATTATTTCAGAAGAACTTCCCATTTCCCCAGGTGTTTATGAGGGCATCTTTGTAAAAGTTACTTTTCTTCAGGCGTATTTCTTTGGTGCAGTCATTTCGGCATGTTTGTAGTTTTGTATATCCACTTGCCTACCAGTGGCCTGAGCCTGAAACCAGAGGTGGTCCCTAGCTTTCAGCAATGTAAGGAGATCAGCAGTGAGTCATGGATTACCAAGGCCTTTTACGTTCCTCTTTTTGAAGGGGACGTAAACGTCACAGGCAGCATTGAAGGAGCCGATGAAGAAGTCAAGCGCAGAGTTGACATCAGATGCATGGAAGATAGGTGACCAGTCTTGTTGCCTAAGGTGTGATTTGAGGTGCTTCAATTGACCACATGGAAGGATTCTGCTGTTTATTAGTTTAGGTGGTGGCAGGCTGATTTTGTTAGACCATTCACACGTGACTGGGGAGTGATCACGTAATGTATCTGGGAGAACAGAGACTTTTGAGATGCAGGATGGGTGGCTGGTCAGTATCCAGTCTAGGAGGGTGCTTGTCCCAGTCTTATGGTTAAGTCTAGTGGGGGAGACAACCAGCTGGGCAAGGCTGGCAGCTGAGATAGCATTCTTGTAGCCACCCATATCTGATCCAAACCAATTTATGTTAAAATCGTCCATTAGGATTATCTTGGTGCCTGGAGGTTGGGAATGGACAAGGTCAAGGACGGAGTTGAGATCTTTACCTTGACCATTGGGAGGGATGTAGAAAGCAGCAATAATCAGTGCCTTGTTGTGAGCCCTGAGTAGAATTCTGATGGGTAGTATCTGGGCGGTAGAGACTGAGGTGGGAGTGTTGAATATGGTGCCCCAGGAGAGAGCCTTTGAGGTAAATAGCACATCCACCACCTTTTTTAGTGGTCCTGTCAATTCTGAATACATTATATCCTGGTAGGGTAATTGCACTGTCGGGTATTTTTGGAGTGAGCCAGGTTTTGACAATCACAAGAGCATCAGAGTTGTGTTGGTGTGCAAATAATTGCAGGGCATCAAGTTTGGGTAGAAGGCTACAGATGTTAATCGTTGCAAAGGTAAGTCCCCCAGAGTGACACTGCTGGAGGTCAGAGCTTGGGGTTGTGGGGCAAGGGTTAGAGTGAATATTGCCAGACAGAATTAGTAGTAGAAGCAAGAGTTTCAGGGTGCACCAGCGTAGCTGTTTGAGGGAGATTTTATTCGACCATTTCTTATTGGAGAGAAAGCTATTCTGTAAACGTTGATCCCAGTAAGTGGTGACGTAGGCCAGAAGTGAGAGTGGGAACAGGTGAATGTAAATCACCCCATCTTGATTCCAGGAGCGGTGCAAGCCTGTCCTGGTGGAGGTTAGATATGGAGGGTGTAGCCCAGTGGGTATGGTCCTTGAGTGCCGGTAGATGTTGTCCAGTTGGAAGCACAGTGGGAGATTGGGATAGCAGGCTCCAGGCAGGAATGCCATGAGAAACAGGGAAGAGACAATAACCAGACAGAGGGGCAGAGAGGGGGGAGGGCCATAGTGGATAGAGAGGTGAGGGTAGTAGAGGGTGAGAAAGGTCTGAGGAAGGGGGAGATAACCAGTCAGGAATGGAGGTGAAACAGGGGAGGGGAGGATGTGATGGGTGCAGTAGGAGATTTGAGGAGGGTGTCAGGCACAGAAAGGAGGCAGGGTCAGTGAGGGGATGGAGTTGATTAGTAGAGGTGGTGGAGGAGCAGGAAGGAGGGAGAATGGACGGTTAAAGAGAGGATGTTCAGGAGACAGAGTATCCAATAGGAAATGAAAGGGTGGGTCCCTAGGCAGAAGTGGGCAGAGCTAAGGCCTATTTAATTAAGGTGGGAGGTGGGGGAGGGTGGCAGGTGAAAATTTTCTTCTGAAACCCACTGAAGTCTATGGGTGCAGAGCCCAGCAGAACAGTTTGAATCAGTCAAGATTGCATGGCCAATCAGTGGCCGCACAGAGCACAACAGTCCAATAGGAGATGGAAGCAACAGGCGGCGGCCAATGGGAGCCTTTCAGTGCTTCCCAGTTTGGCCTGGGAGCTTACCAGCAAGAGGAGGGTTCCTTGGTGGCGAGCAGTGGTGGCATGGGTGGCTGGCCAAGGTAGCCCCGGCCACTCAGATGTTTGCCCGATCAGGGGCTGAGAGATCTAAGGGAAGGAACAGAGCAACAGATTGTGAGTCACAGTAATAACAAAGGGTGACACTGGAGAGAAAATCAGGGATGTGGACAGTGGAGAGACAGGGGGAAATTAAGCAGAGGGGTGGGGGGAGGTAGTCAGAGACAAGAGAAATAATCTTGAACTGGCACCAGAGGGAGGACAGAGGGGCGATTAGTAGAATATGAAATTTACAGGGGGAGAAGAAGAGAGATGCAGGGTTTAGCAGCGGGGGAGGGTGGAGAGGAGTGAATGCAGAGGGGCAGGAATCACTTCACAGCTCTAAATTACAACAGTGTCTTAACTGCACTTTAGAGTTCAATTCTAAAACATTTAGGTAGGTCTACACAATTAATTTTGACTTTGACATAAAAAATAGCAAGTAGTCTACCGATTTAGCCCAGATTTTCAGCCGAGACCCAGAGTTTTTAGAAGTCGACTGCTACAAACATTAAGGCTGGTCTACACGTTAATTGAGACTTTAACAAAAAACAAAAAAAAATAAGCAAGCAGTCTAGCAATTTAACCAAAATTTTCTTCTGAAACCCACTGAAGTCTATGGGCGCAGAGCCTAGCAGAACAGTTTGAATCAGTCAAGATTGCAGGGCCAATCAGTGGCCGTGCAGAGCACAACAGTCCAATAGGAGATGGAAGCAACAGGCAGCAGCCAATGGGAGCCTTTCAGCACTTCCCGGTTTGGCCTGGGAGCTTACCAGCAAGAGAAGGTTCCTTGGCAGTGAGCAGTGGTGGCGTGAGCGGCTGGCCAAGGTAGCCCCGGCCACTCAGATGTTTGCCCGATCAGGGGCTGAGAGATCTAAGGGAAGGAACAGAGCAACAGATTGTGAGTCACAGTAATAACAAAGGGTGACACTGGAGAGAAAATCAGGGATGTGGACAGTGGAGAGACAGGGGGAAATTAAGCAGAGGGGTTGGGGGAGGTAGTCAGAGACAAGAGAAATAATCTTGAACTGGCACCAGAGGGAGGACAGAGGGGCGATTTAGTAGAATATGAAATTCACAGGGGAAGAAGAAGAGAGATGCAGGGTTTAGCAGCAGGGGGGAGGATGGAGAGAAAGAGTGAATGCAGAGGGGCAGGAATCACTTCACAGCTCTAAATTACAACAGTTTCCTAACTGCACTTTAGAGTTCAATGCTAATACATTTAGGCAGGTCTACACAGTTAATTCTGACTTTGACCAAAAAATAGCAAGCAGTCTAGCAGTTTAGCCCAGATTTTCAGCCGAGACTCTGAGTTTTTAGAAGTCGAGTGCTAAAAACATCAAGGATACAAACCAGAAGCAGGAAAACAAACACCGAAGTCCAGCAGAGATACACAGAAACAGCAGGTGGGGGCGTGGGGGGATGGGTAGGCCCCAGCCAGCTCAGAGGACAGACCAACAGAACCTCCAGCTGCAAAGAAAAAATGCTTCACAATGAGGCTGAGAGGAAATGCTTATATAGCTCAGGAAGTGGGAGTGGCTGGCTGCTTGGCCACCGGAGTCCAGGCAAAAGCCTTTCCGAAAAGGCAAAGGCAGTAAGGACAGGAATGGGGCTAAAAAGGGTAAGGCCATCAAAAAGTGGAGGGTGATGAGTACCAATGCCCGTAGTCTGTGTAACAAGCTCACCGAACTAGTGGCCTTGATGGAAGAGGGTTGCCTGGATATTGTGGCAGTCACAGAAACAAGGTACACAGAGAACCATGACTGGGATGTCAACATACCAGGATGCACAATCTACAGGAAGGACAGGGAGGGTAAAAGAGGAGGAGGAGGAGAAGCTATCTTTGTAAAGGAAGGGATCAAAGCAACAGAACTAAAGAGTAAACAGGGAGCAAATGAGGCACTCTGGGTCACCTGGGAGATAGGAAATGGCACCACAATCCGCATGAGGGTTGTATACAGACCCCCATCTCAGGAGGAGGGAATGGACAAGGAAATGATAGAAGGCATTCTTAGAATGGCAGAAAAAGGGGAGATATTGTTGATGGGAGACCTTAATATGCCAGATGTTAACTGGAGCACCTTTGCTGCAGACACATCCAAGAGCAGGGTCATTCTTGATGCCCTACAAGGGGCATGCCTCAGACAGCTAGTATTGGAACCCACTCGGGAGGGAGCAATCTTAGACCTGGTACTCTCAAATGTGGTCGGAGAAAGAATCTCAGATTTAGAAGTGGGTAGCTATCTGGGAACAAGCGACCACCAAACAGTGTGGTTCACGATAAACACAGCCATACAATCAAGCCATGCAAAAGCAAGAGTATTGGACTTTAGGAGGGCTGACTTTGGGACAATGAGAGAGTGCCTCAGAAAAGCATTAGCAAACAGGCAAGAAGGAGGGGTGGAGAAACAATGATGAGTAATCAAAACAGCCATCACAGAGGCAACAAGCTTTTGTGTAAAGCAAATCAACAAAACACAACGAAGGAAAAAACTGCTATGGTTCTCAAAAGAGGTGGCAGGGAAGGTTAAGGAGAAAAGGATAGCATTCAGGAAATACAAGGAAACACAGAAGAAGCAGGACAGAGAACTTTATCAGTTAAAGCAGAAAGAGGCTGGGAAGGCAGTCAGAATAGCAAAGGCCCAAACTGAGGAAAGGATAGCCAACTCTGTTAAGAAGGAATAAGACCTTTTATAGGTACATTAGGAGCAAGAAAAGACCAAGGAGGGATACTGAGGCTTAATAAAGGTGAGGGAATGTGAGTGAGGATGACAGTGAAAAGCAGGGATACCGAACGAATATTTCTGCTCAGTATTCACAAAGGAAGAGGAGGGGGAGGTACCTAAACCAAACAAGAGAAACACTCTGAAGACGGGGGTCGATACCAGTCCATTTACAGAAGAAAGGGTTCTGAAAGAACTAATAAAATTGAAGGTGGACAAAGCAATGGGGCCTGATGGGATTCACCCAAGAATTCTAAAAGAACTTAGGATAGAACTAGTGACACCGCTGACTACTCTCTTTAACAAATCATGGAAGGATGGGGTGGTACCTGAGGACTGGAGGAGGGTGTATGTGATTCCTCTTCACAAAAGTGGGAGCAAGACAGAGGCAGGAAACTACAGACCAGTTAGTTTGACCTCAGTGGTAGGGAAAATGATGGAATCACTTCTGAAGGAAAGGATTGTTGAGTGCCTAGAGGCCAGTGGGGCACAGGACCCAAGGCAGCATGGATTCATGATGGGAAGGTCATGTCAGACGAATCTAATAGATTTCTTTGACTGGATGACCAAAGTAGTAAACCAGGGAGGGGCTGTGGACATGGCCTACTTAGATTTTAGCAAGGCATTTGACACAGTCCCACACAAAAGATTAATACACAAGTCAGCCAGCCTTGGAGTGACCCAAGGTGGTAGCCTGGATAAAAAATTGGCTAGACAACAGGATGCAAAGAGTAGTAGTAAATGGAGTCCACAGTGAAGAAAGGAGGGTTATTAGTGGGGTACCGCAGGGTTCAGTACTGAGACCGGTCCTTTTAATGTTTTTATAAGCGACACTGCAGAGGAACTGGAAGGAAAAGTATGTCTCTTTGCAGACGACACAAAGATCTGCAACAGGGTTGATACACAGAATGGAGTGGAAAGGATGAGAAGGGACTTGGCAAGGATGGAGTAATGGTCAAATGTATGGCAGCTCAGATTCAATGCAAAGAAGTGCAAGGTAATGCACCTGGGAAACAAAAACCCAAGGGAAGAGTATACAATGGGGGATGAGATACTGACAACAGTAAAAATGGAAAGGGACCTGGGGGTAATTATATCAGATGACCTAAAGGTGGGCAAGCAATGTGAGAAGGCAGTAAGGAAGGCTGGGGGGATATTGGGATCCATAGGGAGAGGCATCAATAGTAGAAAACAGGAAGTTGTTATCCCTCTGTACAAACAGTTGGTGAGACCCCATCTGGAGTACTGTGTGCAGTTCTGGAGACCCCATCTCCGCAAAGACATAGAGTGGAGGCTGTCCAGAGGAGGGCAACCAAAATGGTGCAGGGTCTGCACCAGGAGACATAAGAAGAAATGTTAAAGGAGCTTAATATGTATACCCTTGAGAAAAGAAGGGAGAGAGGGGACATGATAGAAACTTTCAAGTACCAAGAGGGCAACACCTTTCAGAAAAAGAGATGTGCAAGAACAGGGGATCACAATTTGAAGATAGAGGGGGGACAGCTCAGAGGTAATGTGAGGAAGTATTTTTTCATGGAGAGGGTTGTGGATGCATGGAACAGCCTCCCTGAGGAGCTCATGGAGTCAAGAACTGTGGGGGAATTCACGAATGCATGGGACAGACATAAGGCAGTCCTAGTGGGGGGTAGGAGGAAGTAAGCTGTTGGTTAACTAGGATCTGCAGCTTATCTGTTAGGTAGGAAAATGGGCAGACTAAGTGGGCCAAGCGGTCCTTATCTGCTGTCAAATTCAATGTTTCTATGTTTCAATTAAATTATTTACTTTCTTTATTTAATTTAAAGGACTTTAATTTTTAAGGCCTAGCTGAAGTTTTTTGTATGTGAGTAAGGGTTGCAGCCATGTTTGTGGTGGAAATCAGAAAGTGGCTTATGAATTCTGTGAGTTGCCCTGGTTGGCAGGGACTTGTTTGTAGCCATTGGTAATTGCTTTCTTACTGCCATGGCTAGAACCAAGTCTCGGCCAATCAGGACATAGGAATTTCCTTGCCCATTTTATGTAACAATGTGCCCCACCCACCCCAATCACTTATCTATGTCTAGTGAACCCCCACACTCAATCCCCCATCAATCGATGTATCTGAATGATCTGGTAGTCTACTGGTCCTCCCACACACCTCAATCACTTATGTGGTAATTGTGAGGAAAGGGTGAGAGGAATGTTCCTCTCTCAAGAAATAAAATCATGAGTGGAGTCACATGATGCTTAGGTTGGGATAAGCAGCTTCCTCTCTGGCTCCTGCTCCTATTCCTGAAGAACCCATTAAATTTTACATTTTACCTGACTTTTTGCATGATTTGGCAATCTGGGATACTGCTCCTAATTCTCAGGCTTCCAGCGCAGCTGCAGTTTCATGGAAATGGATGCTGAAATATGCTCTGTGCCACCCTGACACACTCCACCCGCTATGCAGGATAAACATACTAAACACTCCAAGACCTCACACAGGGAGGAGGGCAAGCTTCTACTACCACACCCGGCACTGCATTGCTGATGGAAAAGAAGTTCCTTGCAGAATTTGCTCCTATGAAGACCGTCCTGTAGGAGTTAACAAATGAGCTCAAATCTCTCTGCTCCAATATGGCTGATCTGAGTAGAAGGGTAGGTGACAACGAAGTCAAAATGTTTTCAATTGAAAGGTGGAAGGAGCGCTCTGATGGCGAGATTATGGCACTCAAGCAAAAGATAGTTAAAATGGAGTTGAAGCTAGAAGATCTAGAAGGCCGTAGTTGGCACTGTAATGTGGTTGTTTTGGGGCTCCTGAGAAGGCTGAGGGCACCTCTCCTATTTTGTTTTCTCAAAAATTATGCCTGAAACTGGTGGGTCCCTCTCCAAATGGCACCAAGTATATTACTGAGCGGGCCCATAGAGCTCTATGACCTCCACCTCCTGACAACTCCCCTCCACAACCTTTCATCTTCAAGTTTTTAAATTATCTGGACAGGCAGCACCTTCTAGCGAAGTTAAGAGATTTGAAAGAGGTGCTCTGGGAGGGATCAAAACTCCATACAGTGCAGGATCTCCCAGCTACAGTAAGGCAATGCAGGGCAGCCTACCACCTGATTGTCTCTAAAATCATTGTGGCTGGTATCCGCTTTCAGGTGCTGTACCCTGCTTGCCTACAAATTCTCATTGGGGACTCCTGGAAATCTTGGGAATCTGCTGACCAAGCCACTGCAGCATTAAAGGACATACTCCCGGAGTTATTTAAGGGTTGTTGAAGTATGTTCTTTTTGGCCTTGCGTCGGAGTACACATTCTCCTATGAAGCCACTGTTCAGATGTGTTTTCTATTACTAGCACCTGCTTGAAGAACAATTTTTGTTCACCTGGCCTGTTATGACTCTTTCTATCCCTGCAAGACAGTCTCCTTCAGTTTCATTTGTTATCCCCTGATGTGGCATGTTTTCATGTTTCCTGGACCCCATACTTGCTGGCCTCAGAATATCGAATTGGATTATATCCCTTGTAAGCTTAATTGAACTCTGTTATTGCTGTTATACACCAGCCTGCTCCCTGTGCTATTTCATTAAAACCGGACCCTTGTTGCTTCTTGATAGCTCTCTATGCTTTTAATTCAGGACAAACTTTGAATCAGGACTAACGAGCACCTTCAGGCATCCTTATTATTTGGACTTTGGGCTTTTCCTTTCCTGCTCCTGTTGTTAATTTGACCTGCACTGGCAGACTTGAGTACCTTGCCTTCGGCCTTCTGCCATGGAGTTGTAGGAGCCTATTTTGGTTAAAAGATAATGTTTCGATCCTCTGGAAGCCCTCTAGTTTAGGATGGCTGCATGGAACTGGCGCGTTGATATATCACTGGGGTTTACTAAGGATTAATTCTTGCAATGGGACCTTGTGAGTAACTGAGATTTTTGCTGAGGGTATACCTCCTGCTCCAGGTGGTCTACATCAGTGTTATATGTGGAATAGATTGTTAATCCTGGGGGGTTGGAGGAGGCTGTTTATGATTTTATTACAACTATTGCAGCATACTGTAACTCCACAATAATGCCCACATTTTTGGTGTATTAGTATGGGGACCTGCAGCTCAGGGATAGTATTTTAAGGGCTATTGTGGTAGCTGTGGTTGCCCTTTATTTTGTCTATATCTTATGCCACTCACTCCCTGAGGTCTTTTTTATCGGAGACTTTCTTTTTTTGGTAACATTAGTGGACTGTATTTCTTTTAAACATACACTTGCTATGGGTTAGATAATATTATGGGAGACCGGGTTTGGAACTCCTATTGTTTTTTCCAGGGATGTTTTATATTTACCTCATAGTAACAGTAAACTTCAGTTTTTCTCCCTCCTGGCCCAATTGCCTTACTTGGTTTCTCTTTTCTTTTTTTAGCTCTTATGTACCTTTTGGTGCTCTTTATGGTTGGGTACTTTGGTATTAGATGCATTTTTTGGGGATGTTTGGGATGGGGGGGGGCTGGAGCCAGGGTGAGAAAGATACCCCATCCCTATGGTATTCATGTGCCGAGTTGTTTTGTGGGGGTTGGTGGGGGATTTTATTTGAGGTAGAGACATTGGTTATTTTTTGGGTATGGGGGGTTATGCTGTTTTTTTTAATTGGAGGGTTTTGGTTTTTTTATCTTTATTGAGGAGGGAAGGGTTATCTCGGAAGTGTGCAATTTCTTTCATTTGTGGATATATGGGATAGTTTTAATGGTGCAAAGGCATTGGGTTTTTTTTACACTTGTTTTTGTCTATCTGAGAATCATGATAGCTAACTTCTGTTTTTGCTTGTGGAATGTTAGAGGGGCTTAATCTCCACAGAAAAGGTTTAAAATCATTTTACATTTAAACAGACTCTGAGTAGATCTTGCCTTTTTACAAGAAAACCATCTTCCTCCCACCCAGGTGCTGCTTTTTCACCGTGCCTGGGTGGGGCAGGTTTTCGGCTTTGTTCTAGACTCTCACACCAAGGGTGTGGCCATTCTAGTCACCAGGAGGGTCCCGTTCCAGGTGCTCCAAGAAGTTAATGACCCCCAGGTCCAGTTTACTCTTTTGCGGGCCATATTGGGGCATTCTGAGGTTGTTCTGGGTTCAGTATATGGCCCCAACAGTGATGACCCTGTTTTTTTTTTGCCACCCTATTAAATTTATTGATGTCCTGGACCTCCCTCCCTATGCTCATAGCTGGTGACTGGAACACAGTCCTTGATAATGCCCTGGATAGATCGGGTACCTCCCGTCGGCCTCTTTCTCTGGGGTAGCTGGCATTGTGGGATCTGATGGAATCCCTGGGTCTTATTGATCCGTGGCAAGCCCTTCACCCACAATTGCACAATTATTCTTTCTACTCTGTCCCTCATGCCTCTTATTCTAGAACAGATTATTTTCTGTTAGGCGTCGAGCACCTTTCTAGTGTTACTGTGTCATTATTGTGCCAAGGTTGTGTCGGACCATCATCCAGTCCTCATCCAGGTTACCCTATCATCCACAATGGTAAGGGATAAAACCAGGAGATTAAATAATCAACTGTTAAAATCCCCAGACTGTCAAGCACATCCAGCAATTCATCATCTCCTTTTTAGAGCTTAATTCACCTTCTACGGATTAACAAGATAGTTTATGGGCCACACTTAAATGTTCACTTCGGGGTGAGATGATACGTTTGGCTTCTAAAAGGAAAAAGATAGCTTCCCAGGAACTTTTGAGGGCCATATTGGGGCATTCTGAGGTTGTTCTGAGTTTGGTATATGGCTCCAACAGTAATGACCCTGTTTTTTTTGCCACTCTATTAAATTTATTGATGTCTTGGACCTCCCTACCTATGCTCATAGCCGGTGACTAGAACACAGTCCTTGATAATGCTTATGGATAGATCGGGTACCTCCTGTCGGCCTCTTTCTCCAGGGTTCCCAGGAACTTTGTACCCTGTTATCCTAGATTCGTTCCCTGGAAACAAGCCTCCTCTCTGATTCTCCTCCCTTGGAATGGGTCTGTTTGGAATCCCTAAGAGCACGCTAAAATTGACTACTTGGGGAGAAAGCGGAACACATGATTCTGCACGCCAAGATTAAGTATTTTGACCAGGATGAGAAGGCCAGCAAGCTTCTAGCACTAAGGTTGCGCACCCAGGCTGCGGACAGGATAGTCTCTTCTATCTGCACTACTACAGGCCAGCTATGTCCTACCCCTAGAGAGAGAGATTGTCGACCATTTCCAGTCCTTTTGCCAGGACCTTTATATCTCCCCGTCAACCCCTTTCTCTAACTCTGCCTTTGAAGAATTCCTGGCTGATATTGACCTTCCCCATTTAACTGACTTACAGTCTGCCTTTTTAAGCCTACCCTTGATGATTCATGAGATTCATACAGCTACTGACTCCTTGACATCGGATAAATTGCCAGGTCCGGATGGGTATCCTCCAAATGTTTACAAAAAATTTAAACTCCTTCTTGCCCCTATTTTGCTCCAACTCTTTAATTATGTTTCCTCCTATGGCCTTTTGGACCTCTCTCTCTCTTTCTCTTAAGAAAGCTTTTATTGTGGTTTTGCCCAAACCTGGCAGGGACCCATTATTTGTAAGTAATTATAGACCCAGTTCCCTGGTTAATGCTGATTTTAAAATATTTGCTAAGGTCCTGGCAAATCGACTTGAGAAGGTCTGGCACCAGTTAATTAGTGTGGAGCAAGTGGGTTTTGTGTCTGGTCAGTTCTCTTCTGACCATTTGAGGAAGCATGCCCACCTTATATCCGCATCCAGGGATTCTCATACCCCTGCAGTTCTGGCGTCCCTGGATGTGGAAAAAGCTTTTGACTGGGTTTCTTGGAATTATTTATTCCACCTCTTGCCCAGGTACTATATTCCTCCCTCTTTTATTTGGTGGCTTAAAGTGTTGTATACCTCTCCATCAGCGAAGGTTCTCTGTAACAGGGTCCTTTCACACCGTTTTTGTTTGCGGCAGGGAACCAGGCAAGGGTGTCCCCTTTCCTCTTTTCTTTTTAACCTCCTTTTTAGAACCCCTCATTTAGAAAATTAATATCATGGAACAGATTTCTGGGATCACGATTGGCCCATATCAATATAAGCTGTCGTGTATGCTGATGATATTTTACTGCATGTTACCCATCCAGAGCTTTCCTTATCTGCAGCACTGGACATCATTTCTCAATTCAGGCATTTCTCAAACTACAAGTTAAATGTCTCTAAAACAGAAATTATGCCTCTAAATGCGGTCACAACCAGAGTGAGCATAGAACATCTGGGCTTGGTATGGATTAAAGATAAGCTTAAATATCTGGGGATCTATCTAACTACCTCCCCTGTTAAAATGAAGCAATACAATTTAGGCCCACGTCTTGCACATCTTACGGCTGATTTGAAGAGATGGTCCCTACTTCCCTCTATCTTTATGGGGTAGACTGAGTATTTTAGAAATGAATGTGCTCCCCAGTATTTTTTATCCCTTGCAGATGCTGACCAAGGCCTTACCACAGTCATGGTTCTTGCACATACATTGCCTAATGTCCGAGTTTCTATGGTGACACAAACCACCTCGTACAGCCCTCCACAAATTGATGTGGCCCAAAGCTAGTGGGGGATTGCATGTCCCCAATATTTATTTGTACTATCTGGCTGTTCATTGTTCCAGAGTTTCTTTATGGCTTAACTCGGATCCAGCTGACCAAATTATGAGCTATTCCCCGCAATGGTTGAGCACTGAATGCTATAAAAGCTCCCAGTCTGGGCTGAATATTGTTTCCCCGCTATATACCTTACCAAAACAGATCTCCCTCTCCCTGAAAGGCTCCTCTTTAGAGGTTTCTGTGAAGATCAGCCAGCAACTTTGTTCTTTTTTCCAAGTTAGTCCAACACTAGATGTCACACAGCTCCTACTAGGGAACCCTCATTTCAAGATAGGTGGTCAACTAATAAACAACTCTTTTTGGCCCTCCAGTGGTGCTTTACTGTGGAACATTTTTTGGAGCAAGATAGATGGCTCACTTTTTTGGAAGCCTGGGATTGATTTAACTGGCCACCTTTCTTCAATTTTAAGTATTACCAGTTATTGCACATGCTTACTACTTACTTCCATTCTGGGCACCGGCATAGATCTTATGGCTCACAGGTCATTACCATGCTTGCAAATTCGCCCTCATTGCATACTATATCATATTTTTACACTAAACTGTGTGATGTTTCTGTCACCAAAGAGGGGGGTTACTTTTATTACTGGGATCAGGTTCTTCCTGATTTTGAAACCCCTCATGACTGGGCCCGTATCTGGAAAAACATCTACAGGTACAGTATATCAAATGGGACAGATATAATTTTATGCAGTTTCAGATTTTGTATAATCTATACTACACTTCAGTGAAACTGCACAGAATGGGTAGACTTCCCACATATATGTGTTCCAGGTGTGGAAAGGAGGTTGGTACTTTGTTTCACATCCTTTGGGCCTATGACAAGGTAGCCACATTTTGGGATGCCATACAACAAAGGCTAGACCCCTTGTTAGGTTTGAACTCAAAATTCAACCCAGCCGTATGCCTATTGGGTGATGTTACCATGGACCTGATCAGGAATCAGTTGTATCATATGGCATTGATTTCTGCCTGTGCCAAAAAGGTCATCCTTAGGCACTGGTGTGACCAGATAATCCTCTGTTTCACTGAATGGCACAGGGAGATCTTATTTGCGCTACAAGCTGAAAGAACTATTGCCAGCCTAGCAGACCACTTAGACCACTATGAGAAAGTCTGGGAACCTCTGTTCACATTGTTAACTATTCAATTCCCCTTTGGGGCACTGTCTTAGTAAAGTCCCCCGTATGTCCTGATTTATTCTACTCTGGGGGCAATTGTATGCATTTTATTGTTTTGGCCCTGCATCACTATTTAACTATTTCAATATTTTGTTTTTGATTATCTGATCTATATGAGCATATTATTCCTAGCCCCTAACCTTTTTAACTGTTTGGTATGGTTCTGTTTTGTTTTTGCTTCTTTATACTTGTTTATAGGATGACCATTCTTCCTCTGGCACTTCTTGTGAGATTGTGGGGTGACTGGAAGGGGGTGGGACATGGTGGGGGGGTAGGGGGATGGTTAGATAGCAGTTTTCTTTTGTTAATTTTTCTTATTATATTTTATAAAATATAAAAATTGTCTACAATATGAACTGTTTATTGTCCCATGCTATGTTGACATGGCTTTTCTGTTTGTTTTTTTGTATGAGTGGGTGTGCACTTGCTCTTGTTGTTTAATAAAGTTTATTCAATTAAAAAAACAAATAAAATTACTTTATCCCCCTTCCCCATGTGCCTTGAGTAACCTCCACAGACTGAAAATGTAATAAAATGCCTCAGTATACAGCAAAGAATAGTACTGGTGGTCTAGTGGAGCTCCCATCCTCCAAGAGGTCATCTGACCCACTCCCAGCCCGCTGCATCAGGATCCTCTTCCATGCAGCCCCCTTCACCCCGTCATCTAAGCTGAATTACAGTAATAGTGATGGTGACCAACACAGCCTTCCACTCACCACCTAGGCTGTCCACCCTCTGACTTTCAATGAGTGATTGTGAGTACTGTAGAAAGAACAATGTTAAAATCAACAGTGTAGTTACCTGACCTATGAGGAGATCATCTTGCCATCGGGGTCAGGCTTATCATGGTTTGGCCAAATGATGAGACCAATAATCCCCTATGAAATGATTGAATGCAGCTGGAATGTGAGTAAAAATGTGGAATGACTTTAAATGATGTGCAGGTTCTTTTAAGTAGTATTAGGGGATGGGGGTGCACTAGTACTATAACTGTTTGATTCTGATGTTGGGCACATACCAGTAGCACTCCTTAAAAATGTAAGAAATATGTCTTACAAAAGTGATTAAATCTCAGTGAACTAGCCTGTTTTGAACTTGTTATGCTGTTAATGATTGAGAGAGCACTAGACTACCAGGGCTATGTGGGAACATGACTGCTCAGGCGCTCAGTGGTGGCGAGGGGCAGCCAATGCATGCATGCTAATGGGCCCATAATGAGCATGTAAATGGCCCATGGTGCCTTGCCTGCCCAATGGGCTCATTAGCATGTTAAGGCTGAATATGGCCCACAGGATCTCTGGCACTATCCCATTTGGAATGCGCTATCTCAATGGGCTATGTGGGTCAACTTCAGTCCAGAGCTGTGTCAGCACAGCACATAGTCACTATGCACTTTGCTGACATAGCCCCGTATTCAGATAGTTAGCTTGTTCCGGACTGAATATTGTTCCCAAACTGGCTGAACACTAATTGCTGTGCAGCACTCCTGTCAGCACAGCACACATAGCCAGCTCTGAATACACGGGCCCAAGACACTTACAGTATATTGAGTCACATTATCTAATATGGCATTGCAACAGGATGCAATATCCAGAGAATCAGAATTTCTCATTCAGAGTTCAGACCCAAATAGTAAGGTAATATACCATTTTCTGCTATAGGTAGGGATATAACTGAGGCCAGAAGAAACAAAGTTTACTCTCAAGCTATTAACTGGAACAAACTCTGCTGACATAATAGCAAATATAGCAGTGAACAACTGCCTAATTTGTGAGGCTAGCACTGCACATCTAATGCTTGCACAGTATACTTAGTTTGGTAAGGAACAGCGTCCTCTGGTGGAACCTCATAGCATATATATATTATAGTGGCACAGTAGTGCCACTATAGTTAGGGTTGTGTACCCCATTTTAGGTTAAAATCTGAAATTTGGCAGCTTAATAACTTTGCCACAATATAACAGATTTGCCTGAAATTTGGTATACATGGTTTGGCACCATAGATCTCTGGATCTGCCAAGTTTAGTTACAGTCAGACTTATGGTTATGGAGCTACAGAGCACCAAAGAACATACAAATTAAGCATTTTTGCATATTCGTTGCTCACACCTACAGGTTGTACAGTTTGTGCGACCAGTCCAAAACCTTCAGGGAACATGCAGCCAGGGTCCCCGATGTGCCTTTTGAAGATTTCGTGAAAAAATATTAAACAGTTCAAAAGTTATTCAAAAAACAAGTTTCCCATTATAGACAATGGGAAAAGTTAACAAACTATGCGAAAGTGTTGCAAATGCACTTTTTACTTTTGCAAATGACCCTTGTAGTGTCGCAAATCACCATCTTGTTTTCAGTTGGTGGTCACAGAAATGCTTGGCATTTAAATTTGGGACCCTCTAGGGACATAATTCTTGTTGTTTTCACCTAGTCGAGCCCTAAGGATGCTAGCCATGTCTTTTTTGGGTGGGGGTAAAACACCCCAGAAATGTTTTTTAAATTTTTGTAAACAGCAGTGTTGCAAAGTAGTGTCGCATATGCGACACTTTCATGATTTTATTTGCGAAAGTACTTTGTGACACTATGGCCAAAACAATAGGGAATCTTTGCCACCCTGCTGCAAAAGAATGGTTTGGTCTTTTTGGCTGAAATTTGGAGGGAAGAAAGCCAAGATCACCCAGATGTACCTTTTGGTAGATTGTTGACAAAATACTAGAGGGCTGTAAAGTTATGGCACTCTGAAGTTGACAATTTTTCCCATAGGCTAACATTACGGCATCCGCCGTGCCTTTCGGGGCCCGTATCTCGAAAATGCTTTGAGATACGGACTTTTCGATGGACGAAGTGCAAAACTAGCTAGGAAAGTCATAAATAATATGAGATTTAAAATTTTTTTCTACATCGTACGGCTCCTGAGATACAAGGAATTTAGTATTACAAGTGCTGATTTTCTGCTCCGAGGGCCATTATTATGCATACATTCTTACTATTCAATGTGCTTTTGAATGCACCTTTTTTGGAAAAAAAAGGGTGTGCATTTGTGTTACTGTTACCATTAGCATTTCCACTTGCGTTTCCATTACCGTTTGTGTTTGCGTTTCTGTTTATGTCGCCGTGTGCGTTACCCTTTGCATTTGTGTTTGCACTTGCGTTTGCATTACTGTTACCATTTGCGTTTCCATAACCATTTACTTTTGCTTCTCCGTGTGCATTACCATTTGCATCTGTGTACGCGCTTGCATTTGTGTTTACATTTGCATTTGTGTTTCCTTTGGCATCATCGTTGGTGTTACCTTAAGCGTTTGCATTCCAATTGCATTACGATGACCCTGTGCGTTACCATTTGTGTTGGCGTACACACTTGCATTTGTGTTGAAGTTAGTGTTTCCTTTGGCGTCATCATTTGTGTTACAATAACCGTTTGCATTTCCAATTGCATTACCATTACCGTTTGCATATTCATTACCATTTGCGTTTGCATTTCCATTGGCCTTAGCGCTTACATTTTCGGTGATGTTTCCGTTGTCGAGTGCATTACTGTTTCCTTCTGCATCGCCGTTGCCATTACCATTTGCATTTTTGTTTGTGTTACCATTTGCATTTTCGTTACCATTTTCGTTACCATTTGTGTTTCCATGGCTGTTAGCATTTGTGTTATTGTTTTCGTTACCATTTGCGTTTCTGTTGCTGTTAGCATTTGCGTTACCATTTGCACTACCATTTCTGTTTTCATTTACGTTTGAGCTTGTGTTTCTCTTACTATTTGCGTTATCATTTACGTTTGCATCACCCTGTGTGTTACTGTTTGTGCTTGCATTTGTGTTACCGTTAGCATTACTATTTTCTTTTACTTCACTGTTTCCATCACCATTTGCGTTAATGTTACAGTTTCTGCTTTTGCATTTGTGTAGTGCAATGCAATCCATTATGTTTTTGCTATTTTTCTGTACTGTCTTCCATGATGCATAGCACAGCCAGTGTGTGGTTCATTGGTCGGAACCTTGGTGCATAGAAAGATGTTTGTGCCAGTTTTTGTTTGGTGAAAAAACGTTGTTCCGTTCCAGAGTTATTGCCATTTGAAGTTGGCCTGCTTTGCAGTTACTGATTTTTCTGGCCGACAGGTCCACCATTTTAGTGCATTTTTGGCCGCAATTTCCACCATTTTGTAGTGGAAAACTCCTTAAAGGTGCAGAAACATAAAAATTGAATATCTCTGGAATGGTTTGTTCTTTTCACATGAAATTTGGAGGATGTTGCTTGGATGTCCTGGAGATGTGACTTATGCTGTTTACAGGTTTGAAAAAATTATTTTCCCATTCTCCTATACTGCACCACCTCAGCTTATTTACACATGGAATGGGGTGAGAGTTAGGGCCGATGACCCCATCGCACACCCCGATGCCTGTTGATGGGGGTGGGGTAGGTGTGGGGTGCAAGGGGTGGCAACCCTAGCACTGAATTTCCTTGCTTTTGTTGCTGTGGATACAACCCTAACTGATGCATTAAACAGAGTTTTTTGCCATGAATATATATATATATATATATATATATATATATATACACACACACACACACACATATCCTCATTGCAAACATCTCCATTTTAATGCAGCAGTTAGGGTTGATGCCACATCGACAAAAGTCTGAAAATTCGATGTTAGGGTTACCAACCCTACCACCCCACCCCCATCCACCACACACCAACAGGTATCAGGTGTGTGGTGGAGTCATCAGGCCTAGCTCTAACCTCATTCCATGTGTAAACAAGCTGAGATGGTATAGTATAGGAGAATGGGGTGACAGCTAGGCCCAATGACCTCAACGACACCTCAACACCTGCTGGTAAGTGGAGGGTGGGTGGTAGGTTGGTAACCCTAAAATCAATTTCCAGACTTTTGTCAGTGTGGAATCAACCCTAACTGCTGCATTAAAATGGAGTTTTTTTGCAATGAATCTCCTTTCTTTTTGAGAAAGTGTACTGTTAATCATATGCATACTGTATGTAGGAATGCGGACCTTCTGGCTCCTGTGCTCTCAACCACCCATAACTGCAGAGGCATAGCACAGGAGGGTCCTGTGCTCACAGTTTAGCAAAATAGTATGCATAGGTGGGAGTGCGGGCCCACTGGGCCCTGCGCTCCCACCTACCCAAAAGTACAGACACATAGCGCATGCCTAGAGACATTCCAGGTAATCCTTGTACTGAAAATGTGGCAATATATCAGTAACCATAGCAACTTTGGAAAAAAATTCCTTCACAGTTGTATTCATTACCTGGCCACCTCTATGCATGCTTTGAGCTGCGCTTAGTGAAAAATCTGTATCTCAAACCAATTTTGAGATATAGGCCCTGAAAGTTGGCGCGGGTGCCACATTGTTATCCTATGGGAAAATCTAAAACTTTGGAGTGCTGTAACTATGGAACCAGTGTAAATTGTTTCAGCAAACCAGCAAAAGGCACATCTGTGGGGCAAGGGGTTGCCAATCTGCTAATTTTAGCCCAAAAGTCCTAACTGTTGTTTTGCTATGAAGTGACAAAGAAACTGTTTTTTTGGGGCTGTTTAGCCAAAGAATATTTGTGAAAGTTCCACCAACCTTTGCGAAAGTTCAGTTGCTTTACATGCAGGACTTTCACGAACGTTCCGAGGACTTTTGCGAAAGTCCCGCATGTAAACTAATGGTACTTTCATGAAAGTCCGAGGTACTTTCGCAAAAGTTTTCGTGGTGCACATATATTTTTTACATAGGCTATAATGGGAAATGAATGAATTACTATTTTGTCACCAAACCTTCAAAAGGCACTTCGGTGACCCAGTCCCCATATACCCTGAAAATTTTAGACCAGACAGACAAACTGTTTGGGCTGTAGAGACGAGCAAAGAATTTGCCAAAAAGTAAGGATTTTTCACACTTTTTAACACTCTGCAGCTCTGCAACCAAAAATTCAACTGGAACAAAACTTTCCAGATCTAGAGATCCCAAGTACCAGACCGTGCTTGCAAGCAAATTGGCCAAATGGTTGCAAAGTTATTAAAGTGCAAAATTTGAGATTTTACATTAAAGTGCCTACTCAACACTAACTATAGTGCCACTATTACATAAAAAACTATAAATACCATACTAGCCATTGATACCTCAGAGTTAGAAAACTTTTAACATAACATTTTTGTAAACCCTTATTTTTACTGCTAGATGATGTTTCATCAGTGTACATTTTAACTTCTGGGTTACACTGCTTGCACTAAAATTTTTGGATGAAATATTAATCTATAGTTCTAAAGGTCCATTCTCTCTGGTCACTTCACAAGGCTCCCTGCCTGGGTGGCATAAGGATGACTCATGTCCTTACATTTGTTTGGTAGTGTCAGAAAACAGAATATCTGGCATAGCAGATGATATAAAATCCTTCTAATGATCATTTTTTGGCATTGTGAAAGCAACCTGAATCATCAACTGTTGAGTTTATTTGATCCTCCTGTTATTTGAACAAATGACAGTGATTTTTTCCACACTCCATGGTTATCTGCTTGTACAAGATATAACCTTGGTGTATCCAACTTGGCTGTAACTGTAGCTATATGCCACTGGCTTTCTGGCCTCTGCAATTGCACTATAACTGTGGAGCATTTTCTCCCATAAGAAACCCGGGTTATAATTCACCGTTATAACCCATGGATTATAACAACAAACATGTGCTGGGTTTCTAATGCTCCATGCATGTGCCTGCCTCCGCTCTCTCTTTTCCATGGATGGATGCTTCGGGCCACTGTCGATGGGATACTGCCACTCCAGTATCACTCGGCAGTAAGAAAATAATTAAAAAAAAAGAAGATTGCCTCAGCTGCTGACTTTAGTTGCTGGAGCAACCTAAAAAAAGAAAAGAGAAAATGTTTTGGCAGCCACCAGGCCACAGACAGACTGCCGACTGTGCTTCATCCACACCAGACTGTGGCAGTTTTATTTTAATATAACTGCAGTGGTGAGAAAACACTTCCCAGCAATTATATAAAATAAAACATGGGTGGTGTGTGTTTAACTCGAGTTTACACACACCCTCAGTGATGGATGTAAATAAACCCCTCAAGCTTCACTCTCCGGGTTTATGTAGCAACCGTCACCTCGGGGTGTGTATAAAATCTCATTAAACACACCACCCCATGCATTATTCTATATATGTCTCATTCTTGAAGCAAAGGTAAGACTTTAGCATTTCAGTTGTAATATCTGAGCTGACAGAACTGTTTTTTTCCCTTAAGTTTAGTCTGAACTACAGCTGGGTTAATGACTTTTGACTTTAATTGCAAATCTATAGATAGTACCACTAGTTGCAAACACCTAATTATTAACAGTTGAGCAGCTGAGCCCATGCCATCAATTGTACTTCTGTACTTCAGCATTGCAAGGTAAGGGTTGCCCCCACTGTACTTGGCCTTTGCTAGCAAATGGTTTATAGTCTGCACTGTCCTTTCTGTCTGTTGATTTGACTGCAGATGACAAGGGATGAATTTCGCATGATGAAAACCATAAAGTAGTTGTCTGCAAAGAGTTTAAACTTCTGTGATTCATACTGTGGGCCATTGTCTGACAGGACCTCCTAAGGTATACCATGCCATGCAAAACTGCCATTGTGCTTACCAATTACAGGTGATGTTTTGGAGTTTCTCAAATACTCCAACTCATTGTGCTGACTGTAGTAATAAATCACTAACACATATTTTTCATTATCCAGCATGAACAAAGCTGATGCAATTTTTTGCCATGGATGGCACATGGCATCATAGGAATAATAGGCTCCGTTGGAAATGGTGCATGATTCTGCAAACAGATTGGGCATTTTAACACATCTTGTTCAATTTCAGCATTCATGCCTGGCCAGAACAGCAACTCTTTAACCCTGCACTTATATTTTTTCCACTCCCATCTGTCCAGAATGAACAATTTATCTCATAGCAGACCTTAGAAATCTAGGTATGGCAGTCTGTTCCCTTTGAAAATCTATTTGTTCATGACTGCAATTTCATCACCAAATGTCCAAAACTCTGCAAGGTCTTCTGAACATAGTCATTTGTTATTTGGCCAACCCATAATAATGGTTCTTGCAACTTTAATAACTGAGACTAATTCATGTTCCATTTCAGCTTTTAACTCTGTCAATTTCTGGTCTGATACAGATAATTGTTATATGACTAGACAGACTTGTGCCTCATATGCCCCTCCCACATTGTCCCCTACAGTCAAAATCATCCTGTGTAAAGTATTAGCTAAAAAGTATTTCCTTTCCTGGCCTATACCCTATCACAGTGTCAGATTTTTGTAGCTGTAACACCATTCTCTGCAGCCTAGGTGGTGCTGCAGTAAGTGTTTTTCGTTGTAGCCTCCAGTGGCTTCAGGTCCTTATTATACCAAAACTTTTCTGCCATACACATATTGGTAGAAAACCTCACAGACAGACACAAAAGCACACATTTCTTTTTCTAACTGTGCATAGTTCCCCTCCAGGGGTATGAGAGTCTTAGATGCATAAGCTACAGGTTTTCCCTCTTGCAACAAAACAGCATCAAGCCCTGATTTGGAAGCATCTACCTGCACTGTTGCCTCTTGCATTACATCTTAGTAAACCAAAGTGCCTGTGTAAAAAATCAGCTGCTTCATACTTGTGAAAACTGCATCTTGTGCATCCCACTGAAATGCAGTTTTTATTAGATCACTTAAAGGTGCCAACACATTCACCAGCTGTGGTGTGAACATACCCATGTAATTCACCAGTCATAATATTGTTTCAAGCTCTGAATGGATTTCTGATGTTTGCTAAGGCACAAACAGAGGAAGGAATTGCAAAAGCAATGAAAAACAGGGATAAAACTATTTATAGGTACATAAGAGAAAGAAGAAGGCAAGGGGAGGGATAGTAAGGCTGAAAGATAAGGATGGGGGTTGTGTGTGGAGGAAGACCACCAAAAGGCAGACATATTGTTTAGTATTCACAGAGGAGGAGGCAGGCAAAGGGCCAACAATAAAGGACAAAGGCATAAGGGGTGGGAGGTGGACACAATTTCTTTTTCGGAGGAAAGGGTCCTTAGGAAACAATCAACACTAAAAGCTGATAGGGCAATGGGACTAAATAGGGTACACCCCAGGATACTCAGGGAACTAAAGGAGGAGCTGGCTGCACCTCTGACAGCCCTATTTAACTTGTCACTGGAAACAGGGGAGGTACTGGGGGACTGGAGTAGGGCAGATGTAGTCCCATAGAAACACAGAAACACAGAAGCTGTCAGCAGAAAAGGACCAACTTGCCCACCCAGTCCTTACCTACTATGCTACTGTAGACACAAATTGATCTCTGGCCTTCATCCCCCCTCATCTTGTTTCTAAGGTTCCTCTGTGTCTATCTAATGCATGTTTGAATCCTTGTCAGAAAGAACTAGAGTCGCTCACGGACCGTGGTGCTCATGGTAAAGCACATAACTTGACAAAACGCCAAACTGTGTCACACACTCACGCCAGGCAAGAAGCATCCATAAATTAAAATGCTTAAACTTCTTTATTGAAAAAATCAGCAGCACCAGCTTCTTCGCCACAAACCAACTCAATAAAGACTCAACATTTCACGCAGGCGTGCTACTCTTTGTCAAGAGGATACATCACTAACCCATTAACCCACTTAAATAGTGAAATCATACATTAAATACAGGTGCAACAAAAACATTTGTGATTAATGCTTAAAACATCAAAAAGGCACTCTTAAATTACAGAAGAAACTCCTCAATTAATTTCTACTTACATATCAGTTTTATAATGTCAGTCAATGACTATATTAGGCAAAATCCATTGAATATCAAATAAATAATGTCAGCGAATATTTGCAGACATGAAAAGATTTTTGAAGGCTCACACATTCATTAATTTGAAAGTGATTGCCATTTCAAATTAAAGATGTGGTGGAAATTCCACCCTATCATTCAAACCTGGGTAAATTGTGGCCTGTAACTTGAATATCCAATAGTTTAATCTGTATGATAACTTATTGTCTAAATCTCCACCCCTAGGGCCGATTTTAACCCTCTCAATCCCCGCAAACTGCCACACATGTTGTGTCTTGTCCTGTGCTGTAGGAATGGGAAATGCGGTAACATAATCCAAATTCTCATTACTGATTGTACGTATGTGGTCTCCCACTCTGAGACATAAGCTCGTGTGGTCAATAGGCCCAATTTTATTTCCCTATTATTTACAATCTAATCTTGATCCATAAAAGGTCGACTGTCGGAATTCTCCACCCCTGTTGTTGAGCTCGTAGGGGAATATACCCTACCCCCTCCTCAGATATGTTTGGGAAAAAACTCCGGTCCTGGTCACTCTGAGTACTCTGTTGGGAGGGTCTTGGAGTGCCATGGATGTCAACCAACACAATCACCTTTACCAGGTGAGTAAACACCCATTGTGACTGGTTGACCATCCATGGCACTCCAGACATTACCTCATGGGTAGATAAGTAGCAGTATTGAACCCTAGGGAGGGAAACAGAGTGGTCTATGATTGAGAGGTGGATGTGGCTGTTAGGAGGATCTGTGTGGCGAAAATGGGCTGTATGTTGTACAGGTGCTCAAGCCTATAGTGTCTGGCGAACGTATGGATGGAAGTCCATGTTGCCACTTTGCATATGTCTTCTGAAGACATGTTCGCCCTTTCCGCCCAGGATGTGGCTACTGATCTGGTAGAATGGGCCTTGATACCCTCAGGGGGTGTAATATGCTTGGCTAGATAAGCTTCCTGTATGGTTCTTCTGAGTCAGCCAGCGATCATGGTCTTGGAGGCTGCCTTACCTTGTCTTTGTTCCCTTGTGAAAATAAATAATCTCTCCATCTTACGTAGGGGCAGCGTCCTGGCTATGTAAATGGAGAGGGTGATCCCAACATCCAGATAATGTGGGATCGGCTTAACGGCCTGTTGTGTGTCTCCAGAGAAGGTAGGCAACTTGATGGGCTGTTCCCTATGGAACATTGTGGATACCTTCGGTTGGAAGGCTGGGACCGTTTGTAAGCGGACTCCTTGAGGGGTGAAGACTGTATAAGGTTCCTTATATGATAGTGCCCCTAGCTTTCCGATCCATCGAGCTGAGCAGATGGCGACAAGGAAGCAAGCCTTGAGGCCGACCCAGAATAGGTCCACCTCATGGAGTGACTTGAAGGGAGCTGAACTGAGGGATTCCAGTACCAATGGGAGATCCCATGGTGCGATGGCAGGTCGGACTCTGGGTCAGAGCACTTCCACTGCTCTTAGGAAGTGTAGGGCGTCGGGGTGTGCTCCCGGGCTGTATCCCCCGATGGGGCCTGTGGCCACTCCAATGGCTGAGAGTTGTACTCTGAGGGATGAGTAGGCCAGCCCCTTGTCTACTCCCTGTTGGAGAAATAGAAGAATGGTTAAAATGACCGGTTGCTTTGTGTCCTTACCATGCTCTAGACACCACTTCACGAATAGAGACCATTGTCTACCATAGGTGGATGTGGTCGAGGCCCGTCTAGATTGTAGCATCGTCGAAATGACGTACTCATGGTAGCCTGCTCTCATCAGTCTCTTCCTTTCAGGAGCCAGGCCGTGAGTTTCAGAGTCTGCGGGGCCAGGTGGAATACTGGGCCCTGTGTCAGCATATCTGCTCAGTAAGGCAATCTGAGGCTGGCTAGTGTCATGTCGAGGACCGTGGCAAACCATGTCCTCCGTGGCCAGTAGGGGGCCACTAGGATGATGGTACACTGAGATGCTCGGATCTTGCTTAGTACCATGGGGAGTAAGGGAAGGGGTGGAAACACGTAGGCATGCTCGCGGGACCACGGTTGTGACAGGGCATCGGTTTACTGGGACTGGCTTTCCCTGAACCGTGAATAGAACGCCTGAACCTGTGTGTTTTCCATTGTGGCCATGAGGTCCATGGACACTGGTCCCCAGGCTTCCTGGATCATCTGGAAGAGGCCGGAATGGAGCCGCCATTCCCCTGGGTGAACCTGTTGCCGGCTGAGCCAGTCTGCTTGCACGTTGAGCCGGGATGGAGCCGTCATTCCCCTGGGTGAACATGTTGCCGGCTGAGCCAGTCTGCTTGCACGTTGAGTCTGCCTGCGAGATGCACTGCACTGAGGTGGCTGAGGTTGGTCTGCACCCAATTGAGGACTGACGTTGCCTCCCTCAGCATGGCTCTGCTCCTGGTGCTGCCTTGTTTTGCGATATACGCCACCATGAATTAGGTGTCGGAGCGTATAAGAACCGACTGGCCGTAGATGAATGATCTGAAAGCCTCGAGGGCGTGAGCTACAGCCCTCATTTCTAGGATGTTGATGGACAATTTGGCTTCCGTTGGCATCCATAGACCTTGAGCCATCAAATCGCCCAAGCACGATCCCCAGCCGGACAGGCTCGTGTCCATTTCTATTGTGGCAGTGTAAGATGCCTCTAGTGGGACCCCTCTTATGAGGTTGGACTTCATTGTCCACCATGTTAGAGAGTGTCTCACCGATGGTGGAAGTGGGACTACGACTTGTAGGTTGTACTCGTTCTGTGATCCCCGAATGAGTACGTAAGTCTGAAGCGGTCGCATGTGCCATCTGGCCCAGGGTATGAGGTCTATGCAAGATGCCATGCACCCTAGCAACTGGGCTATGCATCCCATGGTTGTCTGATGGCGGGATCTCATGTGACGAGCTAGGGCTATCAGATTGAGCACCCTTGTCTGAGACGGTTTTGCCCATCCCTGTGACGTGTTGATTAGTGCCCCCAGATGTTCGATCTGTTCTGTGGGCACCAGATGGCTTTTGGCCGGGTTCACTATCCAGCCGTGTTCCTCGAGTGCCTGTAGGGTGGTCAAAGTGTCTTGGTGCGATTGCTCCTCGGATCGTGCTCGAATGAGCCAGTCGTCCAAGTAGGGTATGATATCCAGACCCTGTTCCCAGAGTCTGGCTACTAGGACGATGGACACCTTGGTAAACACCCTTGGTGCTGAGGTGAGCCCGAAGGGCAAGGCCTGACACTGGTAGTGATGGCCTAAGATGTGGAACCTGAGGTATTGTCTGTGTTTTGGTATGATAGGAATGTGGAGGTAGGCGTCCTTAAAGTCTATGGACATGAGGTAATCGCCTACCTGGACGCTGTGTATGGTTGACCTTATGGTCTCCATTATGAACCTGTGGCACACCACGTGTTCGTTGAGGTGTTTCAGGTCCAGGATGGGGTGAAATTCTCCTGATTTCTTGGGCACAAGAAAGAAAATGGTATACACCTCTAGTTTCTGCTTGTGCCTGGGGACAGGCTGGATGGCTCTGTTTTGTAGCAGTTCCGACAGGATATGTTGGACCTGATGTGGGGTTGTCTTCCTTTTGGCAATGAGGGAGCTTAGAAACCTGTGCGTGACGGCGGGGTGGGACAGCTCTATAGAGTACCCCCTTGATACCACTTCTAGGACCCACCTGTCCGAGGTTGTGTTGAGCCACTGGCATCTGAACAGTGACAGTCTTTGTCCCATAGGGGGGTACAACCCCTGTCCTTAAAAATTCTGGGTACGTAGTCATTGTTGTTTCCCCCTGTACCCTCTACCTCTTCCCCCCAATTTTTGGCCACAGGCTCTAAAGGAGGGTGTTTGGTAAGCATGGGAGAAGGAACTACAGTAACTGTTGGATGTTCCTCTGCCTCTAAAGGAACTGCTCTGGGAGTGTGTGTGTCCCTGCAAGGTTGGTATGACCTGTCCCCCCCCCAAAACCTCTGCCTCACTGAAGGGAGGTAGGTGTACTTAGTCTTGTTCTTAAGGAGGTCTCTGCCCTCCTCTTTTTGTCTTAGGAAGTCTTGTAGGCCCTCCCCAAAAACATGCTTCCCCTTCATGGGTAAATTTTGTAGTAGTGTCTTTGATTCGTTGTCAGCGTCCCATAACTTCAGCCATAACGCTCTCCTGGCATGATTGGTGATGGCTGTGGCCCTGGCATGCAGTCACAGGGTGTCCACCGCCATGTCCACCACGTATTTAGCCTCATCGAGAGTGCACTCTAAAAGTTCTGCCTCCCTGGACTTAGGGTTTGCTTGCTCTTGGAGCTCCTCGAGCCAGCAGATTTGTTCACAAGCTGTGTAAATGGCCATCGTGGCAGCTTTGGCAGCAGTTCCCTTGATTTCGAATGCCCTCTTTAGCATGTCCTCTACTTTCTTATCCATTGGATCTTTTAGTGCTATGGTCCCACAGGGTAAGATGGTTTTCTTGCTGAGCGCCACCACCTGTGGGTCACCGGTTGGGGCTTTGCACCAGAGATCGGCCTTGTCCTCTTGAACCAGATACATACTGTCCAAGTTCCTCCTATTTGACATTCTGCCCAGCTCTGTGGATTGCCACTCTTTGTTGAAGACGTCCTCGATTGCTGGGCATACTGGGAAGGTCTCAGAGGTGGTTGCCTTCTGCTGGATCATGGGGTCTAATTTTGACTCTGGTTTACTCTCCTCTACGTTGAACCACATAGTGGCCTTGACAATTTTGGTGAGGCCTGGGACCATGTCAAAGGAGCACAGTTTTGAAGGGAGAGAAGGTACGGCTTGTGGTTCCATGTCCTCCTCGTCGGTGTCCACTCCATCCTCTTACTCTGGTATATCCTTGTCTTCTCCGGAGTCTGGCCGGAGATTGTCTGGTGCTGGGTTTTCAGAGTCTAGACATTCCTCAGAGAGCCCCCCTGCCTTGTCTGGTTCCAGAAGTGGTGCTGCTGTTCTATGCTGCGTAAGAGATTTGAGTTTCTCCATTATCTTCAGCATGAAATTCTATTGGCTCTCCATCATCGCAACTGTGGCCTGTTGGTTTTGAGTCAGGAGGGAACCAGGATCCATCCAAGTGGGGCCGTTGGGCCCTGGATTGCTGGGACCCATGACAGGAGTTTGCTCCATTGATAAATCGTCATCGTCAAGAAGACAGGCGGAGCAAAGGGGGCCCAGAGCTTGGGCAAGAGGGTAGCGTTGCAAGAGGAACACTTCTTGGCCTTGACCATTTCTGGTGAGAGAGAAGAAGGCAAGCGTATAGTTAGGGCTAGTGCAAGGTCCTGCGGACAGATCTTTGCCCCATAGTTACCAATACAACGTGTATGGTCTAGCACTGTATTGGGAGAACCGTAGGTGCAGACAGGCCGTATGATCGTTGGAGGGGGGGTGAGGAGCCCTTCGTTATCCCCTTTTGTGGTAAGAACAGCATGTGGGGTCGCTATGGGAGGGAGCCCTCATGGATAGGCGCCCCAACCCTGGTGGTCGCTATAGGGAGGGACCTCCAGTAAAGTGGTGGGTTCATATGGGTCGCTGTGGGGAGGGACCCGAGTGAAAATTAGGGCGAAACTGAAGTCACCGCCTGTACATCAAAGGTCGCTAGGGGAGAAATTGGAATTCGTGGTCTGTATATGGAGGTCGCTATGTGAGGGACCCCATATAGAAGTGCGAAGGAACCTTGGGCTCATATGGGCTTAGTATCTGATTTCCCCCCTTTGTTTGAATGTTTGACCCCCCCAGCATGCCTGAGTTAGAGCAGAGCAGGCTAGATGTCCCTCCCCATCAATTCAAAAGGGTCTGAAGTTCCAAGTCCAGGGTGGATGGTATATTCTGAAGTCCCTGCACCACGGGAAGGGCTGTGGCCATCAACACCCACCCCCAGGAAGCGGAGGCCCTCGACCACATGGTTGAATTACAGGGGGTCTCGTAATCAGCCTTGGCACCGACGCTGGAAGCTTCCTTCGGCTACTGCCTCATTGTGGGAGAGGCCCAGCCATGTGGTGTGGTGAAAAAGGAGGCCTGAAGGTAGGCCACGAACTTGCATTGTCGCCGGAATCTGCTGAGGCCATTAAGAGGCCTCCAGCTATTTCATGTCCTCCTTGGGAAGCAGAACGCAAGCGCCTAAAGCTCACGTGAACTTCGCCCTCTCGACTGCAGCCCCTGAAACTAGGCGGCTGTTCCGGGAGATCAAGAGCCGACCACGCAGCGGTGGGAGGGGCAGAGCACTGCAGGAAGCAGTAGGCCAGAGGCCTAGGAGAGGGGTGCTCCCTGAGAGAGCAGCGGTGTTGCGATGCACGGAGGAGGCTCCCCACAGCACAGAGCATCTCATGGGTGCCTACAGAGAGCCTCTGGGCAGAAGTGAGGAAGGGAGGCCCTAATCGGGTGATTTGCTCTATGAGCTACCGCTCGATGCAGCGCTGGCGTTCGGGATTGTGGGACACGCAAGCAGCCTGGCGTGATTCAACAAAACACATAACAATTTAAAATGGGAATCCCCCTAAAAGTCTCTTCTGATTTCTCCTTCTAACAACACATTTGTAGAGCAATAGCCCCGATAACAAACAGGATAGCAGACATACTGTTTAAACAGGTGAAACTGTATTGAATGGCAGTAAAAATACAGGCTAGAAGCCTGACTCAAATCTTAACAACACGATTAAAATCGCTATACTATGCTGGCTTCTGCAGAACTTAGAATCCCTGCTCTCAAGCCCAAAGAGTCCTGTATAAATTATGCCTAGATAAGACTTATATGATCTAAACTAAGTTTAAAGCCACATAGCTGGCTTTTGTTACCCTGGGATATGGGCTGCGTTTTTATTGTGGAACAGCAATATATTCCAATATATATCAAATTATTTCTTATAGCCATTAAATCAGAGGCCTACCTTTCTGTGTGGAGCAGACAGGGATCCTGGTGTGCTTCTTGCCTTATCAGATGCACTATTTGAATTGGGAGAGCAGGGGTTTCTGGGACCTGGATATACTAGAAATTTGATCCTAGAGTCATGTGCATCACTAGCCTATCAGGTGGGCTAAAACCCATGAGGTAATGTCTGGAGTGCCATGGATGGTCAACCAATCACAATCCAAATTCTCATTATTGATTGCACATATGTGGTCTCCTACTCCTTCCTTTAATTTTCATTTTGAGTGACCTATATAGTAAATGCCACATTTACACATTGCAAGATAAACTACATAGTAGGTAACACAATTAATGAAATCCTGAATGAAAATTGTTGTGCCATTCACAGGGTTTTAAAAACTTTTTGTTGCATTGATACAAGTACAATATTTGCACCTGAGACATTTGTGGCAGCCTTTTGGGAGGGCTGGTAACCAACTCGTACCTGTCCTTCTATATTGTGCATCTTCAAAGTTACTGAACTGCTGAATTGCTACCTGTATGTCGGCAGTAGTGTTTTGTGCATGTGACTTTGGGGGGGTAGCAGAAGGCAATTGCTCTTCTACAATGGGCTTTATCCTTTGTGCTGGCTGATAACTGGAGGTTAGCCCGTATCCTAAATTACCTGCCCTTTTGAATACAATGTGTACTGGTACATTAACAAAGTGTTGTAATGTAGCTTCAGTCTCTAAAATGGGCCAGTGTCATTTCAGCATTTGTTCCAGTTTACTGGACTCAATACTGCATGTGGTTACAAAACTTAACCTATTATGACCATGTCCCATTTCCACCCTGTCATTTAGAAGTGTGTCTCTGGGGATGTTTGCAACTGTATTTTTTGCAAGCTGCACATCCTTCCTGTTATATCCCCATTGTTGAAACCTAACATCCAAATCTAGTCCCACAGAAACACTGAAACATAGAAGCTGTCAGCAGAAAAGGACCAACTAGCCCACTCAGTCCCTACCTCCTGTGCTACCGTAGACCCAAATTGATTTCCGGCCTTCCTCCCCCTCATCTTGTTTCTAAGGTCCCTCTGTGTCTATCCCATGCATGTTTGAATCCTGTTACCATTTCAGTACCCACTACCTCTGCTGGGTGGCTGTTCCAGGCATCCACCACCCTTTCTGTGAAGAAATATTTCCTCACATCCCCTCTAAGTCTCCTTGCTTCCAGCTTCATATCATGCCCCCTTGTCCTTGAGCATCTCTTTCTGTGCAGTATACTTCTCTCCAGTACCTTATTGATACCCTTGCTGTATTTAAATGTTTCTGTCATGTTTTCCCTTTCTCTCCTTTCCTCCAGTGAGTACATATTTACTTCCCAGAGTCTTTCCTCATAGGGCTTCTGATGCAGGCCATGCACCATTCTGGTTGCCCTTCTCTGTATCACCTCCACCCAGTCTATGTCCTTCCTGAGATGGGCCTCCAGAACTGGACACGGTACTCCAGGTGTGGCCTCATCATTGATTTATACAGAGGTAACACTACCTCCCTTTTTCTGCTGATGATACCCCTCCCTATACACCCGAACATCCTACTAGCCTTGCCTACTGCCTTATCACACTGCTTTGCCAGCCTCAGGTCATTAGACATGATGACCCCCAGATCCCTTTCCTGTTTTGTGGTCATTAACACCTCCTACTTCACTGACATGTCACCCTTGGGTTTCTGTACCCCATGTGCATAATTTTACATTTTTTGCTGTTGAATCCCACTTGCCAAACCCTTGACCAGTCTTCCAGCTTTTTTAGATTGTCCTTCATTTTTTTCTACACCCCCCCAGTCTGTCCACTCTGTTGCAGATTTTTGTGTCATCCACAAACAGGCATACCTTTCCTTCTAGCTCCTCAGTAATGTCACTAATAAAGACATTGAAGAGGATCAGTCCCAGTATGATCACTAAGTCAACCTGCTGGTCACCCTACCTTCCTCCGAGCGAACTCCATTTACCACCACCCTCTGAGTTCTTTTACTTAGCCAACTTCACATCCATTTTACTATCTTTGGACCCACTCCTAGGCTGCCTAGCTTGTTTACCACTCTTCTGTGTGGAACAGAGTTGAAGGCCTTGCCGAAATCCAGGTAGGCCACATCCACCACTCATCCATGATCCACCTCCTTTGTAACCCAGTCAAAAAAATCAGGTTTGTTTGACAAGATCACCCCCCTGTAAATCCATGATGCCTCGTATCCTACAACCCACTGTTTTCATGGTATTCCCCAATCCTTTCTTTAAGAAGCATTTCCATAATCTTGCCCACCACTGAAGTCAAGCTTACAGGTCGGTAGTTACATGACTCCTCCCTATTTCCTCTTTTGTGCAGTTGGACCACATCCACCCTCCTCCAGTCCTCCATAACCTCCCCCGTATCCAGTGATAGATCGAACAGGGCCGCTAGAGGTGCAGACAGTTCCTCCTTTTGTTCCTCCAGTACCCTGCGGCAGATACCATCCAGCCCCACTGCCTTGTCTGCTTTGGTTTTGCTAGTTCCCTGAGGACTCTCTCCTCTGTAAAAGGGCTAGTGTCCATCTCCCTTCCCTCTATGCCCTTCTCCAATATCTGTGGCCCATCACTTACACCTTCCTTTGTGAATTCCAAAGAAAAGTACTTATTCATTATGTCAGCTTCTTCTTTTCCTCGACCACACTTCCCTCCTTCCCCTTTCTTTCTTGCTATCTCTGCCTTGCTTTTCTTCTTTTTGCTTATGTACCTAAAACATACTTTTTACCCATTTTTTGCTCATTTATTTAGGTTTTTCTCCATTTGTGCCTTAGCTCTCCTAAGTGCCTTCCCTGCCTCCCTTTGTTTCTCCTGATAACTCTTCCTATCCTCTTCCTTCTGTGTCATTTTGTACCTTTTGAATGCATGGGTCTTTTCTTTTACCGTCTCTGCTATTTCCCTGCAGAACCATAGCAGCTTCCTTCTTCTCTTGCTCTTTTTAACCTTTCTGACACAGAGATCTTTTGTCTTCTCAATGGCCTTTCTTATTTTTGCCCAGTGTTCCTCTACCCCACCCTCTTTCCCTATTCCTTCTAGGGCTTCCTTGAGGCACGCTCCCATTTTCTTGAAATTGGCCCCCCTTAACTCCAGGACCCTTGTTTCAGTGTGGTTAGGTTCTGGCCCAGTCCTTATGTTGAACCACGCCGTACAATGATCAAGGGTCCACAGGTGGCTTCCCACTGTGATGTCAGTGACACCGTCCCTGTTTGATAGTACCAGGTCTAGTAATATACCCTCACAAGTGGATTCTTTTTCTAGTTGCCTGAGGAACACCTCTTGCAGGAAATCTAGGATTTCCCTACTTCTGACTGATGCCGCAGCAGGGGGGCTCCAATCCACATCCAGTAGATTGAAGTCTCCCATTAGTAGTACCTCACTCATGTTAGCCATCCCTTGGATTTCTTCTGTCATATCCTTATCTCCCTCCTCCCCCTGTGCTGGAGGTGTGTAGACCACCCTTATCCTAATAGTGGCCCCCCACCCTGTCTCCAGGGTTACCCATAGTACCTCCGCCTTACTCTGTCCCTCCCTGTATTTCTGTGGCCTTTATGTTCTCCCTCATGTACAGCACCACCCCATCTCCCTTTTTCTACTCTGTCTCTCCTGAATAGCACATATTGAATAGCACTTCACAGTCCTGGTTTTCATTGCACCAGGTCTCTGTGATTGCTACTTTGTCCAGATCTTCTGCTGTTATGGTAGCCTTGAGGTCTGCCATTTTGTTGCCCAGACTTTGAACATTTGCACATATGGCTCTCCATCTTTTGCTGCCTCCTTCCCTCTTTTTGCCCCGTGTCCTTCCTCTTTGCCTACACTGTTTTCATTCATCTTTTCATTTCCCTGTTTCTCTTAGTCACCTGTTTTTGTTTGCTCCTTTTGGGCCTTCCCACCATCGGGATTCCCACTTCTGACCCTGTAACCTTGTGGGGGGATATACTGTGTCTTCTTGCCTTATTTCACTTCCCCCTTGGCTAGTTTAAATGCTCCCTAATGTACTGTAGCATTTAAACTGCTCACTAAGGATCTCAGTTCCCCTCATGGAGGGATGCAGGTCATTGCCATTGTACAGGCCTCCATCCCTCCAGCTGGAGCCCTAGTCCTCAATGAATCTGAATCCCTCTTCCCTGCACCATCTTCTCAACCATAAGTTGAATTGCCTGGTGCTGAGCCTCCTGTCATCACCCTTGTCATGGACAGGTAGCAGCACCGTGAAAAATACAGATTGTGCTATTTGCCTAAAACCCCTCCCCAGTTTCCTGAACTCCTCCTGAACTGTCTCTGGCCTCTCCCCAGCCAGGTCATTTGTCCCCAAGTGGACAATGACATCTAGCTCTCACTCCCTCCCTACCTCCCCAGTGATCCTTAGGATCCTCCTTCCATCCCTGTGAGCCTTGGCACCTGGAAGGCACTTTGCCTCTCTCTCCTCATCCCTGCCTGTCCCCACCTGTATCCCTCTTACTATTGAGTCCCCCACCAGGATTCACTTTCACCTCCTCTGGGGTCCTCTGCAACTCCCCCTTGGGGTCTCCACCATGGAGGACCTCCACATCCATCCCAGCACTACCTCAGGTGCCTCTGAGGGACAGTCCTGCCATGCCCATGTGGTCTAGGAGTTCCATAGTGGTATGGTATTTAGGATGTACCTATGCTCCACCACCTTAACCCTCCCCAAGCCAACCATTGTCCAGCCACTCCTTGCTCCTGGCACCCTTTGAGGAAGTAAAGGTGGATTCAGTCATCCCTGGGTGGGGAAGTAGGTCCTCCTAACACAAGCCATCTTGACCTTGAGTCTGGTAACCTCCTCCCTCAGCCCAGAGAGGTGCCAGCAGATGGGACAGCACCACTGTCTCCAGAAAGTCTCTCTGAAGACTGCTGCCCCACAGTCGCTGCACTGTGGAAATAAGGGGGAGGCATGAAACTGCAGGCCAATCAGCCTGACCTCAGTGGTGTGCAAGGTAATGGAAACACTATTGAAAGAAAGGATAGTGGAACACCTGACAGTCAATGGTCTGCAAGACCTGAGGCAACATGGTTTCATGGGGGGGGTCATGTCAGGCAGACCTCACAGAGTTCTTCGACTAAGTAGGCAGGGAAGTGGATTGGAGGGGCAGTGGATGTGGCATACCTGGATTTTAGTAAGGCCTTTCACACCGTGCCACATCAAAGGCTAATAAACAAGCTGGGGAGCCCAGGAGTAGATACTAAAGTTGTGAAATGGGTGGAGAATTGGCTGGGCAATGGGACTCAGAGGGTGGTGGTAAATGGCATACACTCTGGAGTAGACAGAGTGACAAGTGGGGTGCCCAGGGATTAGTGTTAGGCTCAGTCCTCTGCAATGACTTTATCAGTGACATTGAAGAGGGTCTAGAAGGGAAAGTATGCCTGTCTGCAGATGACACAAAGCTCTTTAATAGAGTGGTCACACTAGGGAGGTGGATAGAATGAGAAGAGATCTAAAAAAGCTGGAGAAATGGTCAAGGGATTGGCAGCTGGGATTCAATGCTAAAAAGTACAAAATAATGCACATGGGACACAGAAACCCAGGGGCACACAGGAAGGCATTAGCAGGCTCAAAACAGGAAAGGAACCTGGGGTAGTCATCTCTGATGACCTGAAGGTAACCAAGCAGTGTGACAAGGCAGCAGGAAAGGCTAGCAGGATGCTGGAATGCATAGGCCAGGGAATCACCAGCAGAAAGAAGGAGGTAATAATCCCACTATATAGATCATTAGTGAGGCCACACCTCGAGTACTGTGTCCAGTTTTGGAGACCACATCTTTGAAAGGACATAAACAGGGTGGAGGCTGTTCAGAGGAGGACAACCAAAATAGTGCGGGGCCTGCATCAAAAGCCATATGAGAAAAGGAGGAAAGAATTAAACATGTACTCCCTGGAAGAAAGGAGGGAAAGGTGGGGATATGACTGAAATATACAAATATCTCACAGGGAAGAACAAGGTACAGGAGGGTAGCATTTTCCAAAGAAAAAGATGCTCAAGGACAAGGGGGCACAATATGCAATTGGGGGGGGGTTAGAGGGAATGTGAGGAAGTACTTCTTCACAGAGAGAGTGGTGGACAAGTGGAACAATTTACTGGCAGAGGTTGTGGGGGCAGAAACAGTTACAGGATTCAATAATGCATGGAATAGACACAAGGGGATCTTGGAAGTTAAAGGGGGGGGGCAGACCTTAGGCCAGTTAGGGCTGTAGTGTCACAATAGGCAGGAAAATAGGGCAGACTGGGTGGGCCTGGAGACCCTTATCTGCCGACAACTTCTATGTATCCATGTAACTACTGCAGCAACTTTGGCTGAATCATGTTTGAGACCCTCAAATGAAAGCACTTGACTTTGATTACACCAAAACTGCATTATTCTAAATTTAACCAATAATGTTTTTGCTCAGTATCTCTAAAGTAAGGCTTGCAGATGGATATTTTGTTCCTCCATGGTGGAACTATATACCAAAATATAACTGACAATAGCTGCTACACCTGAAAGCTCTGACTATGTTTCATCCACTTTCTTTTGAAACAGTTTTTGGGCTAAGTGGACTCTGAAAGGAAACTAGTAAATCAATACCTTTCTTGTGTGATACTGAAAGTTGTGACCACTGAACTTTCCTCATCCAATTTTTTCTGTCAGTACCTAGATCTAGCATCCAGTACTCTGAAAAACTTTACTCCGGCTCACTTGCTCATAATATCATTCAATGCAGGCATCTGATAATGCTCTTGTTTGACAAGCTTGTTAAAGATCACTGGCAAATATGGTTTCAGAATGTGATCAATCACAGAGTAAAGCAAGGAGCAAGAATAAACATTAATATTGTAAACATATATGTCCTTTCAGCATGTATTTCATTAACTTTTTTCATTTTTGTTTATTTTTCTGACCTTCACTTTCTCAGCATCGTCGTAGCGCATATTCAGCTGGCATGTCCGTAGTTGTGTTGTGCAGCTATGTCATTGTGGTTGTGATTTTACCAAACTTTTTTTCTTTATTGCTAATCAAGAGCAGACAGTCTGATCATTAACACATCCCGCTTACAGTTGACAATAAGCTGAGAGCAGCTGAGTCATGGAACTTGTTGCATCTCATAGTCAAGAAACTAAAATTGTACCATAAAAACGGTTAATATTGATGAACCTCTCACCATCTGTGAATAAAACTCCCTTATATATTCACTCCCTTAGGTGAAGCAGTTAGTTCATTAATCATATTTTTTTTTATCACTTACTGACAGTCTGACATGAAGTATTACATGGTGGGTGGCTTTTACTGACTCTGTGCAGTTATCAATTGAAACAAACTCTGGTCAGAGCTGATACAGCTGCTTATTGTGGTGAGAGTGAGTAAAAGAATAGTTGGAGCTCTCACCGTGCTGTTGCCGGACTGGAGTCTGTTGTACCCAAGATGGCAGCACCCCCAGAAATGTGCATGCGCAATACTTGCACATGCGAAGTTTAAGTTGGTGGCCATCTTGGGTATGGCAACCATCACTTCCGCAGTTGCAGAAGAAAAAGTAGTGCCCCACGAAGGGGGTGTGTTTATGCAGCCCATGGAGGGGAAGGTCCTCATAAATAGAACGACTGGACATTTGCCAGAGCACTGTGGAAGCACACCAGACAGCGGTCCAGTCATTTACTTCCACAGTGCTCTTTTACAGATGATGGCAAACATCTGAGGAGCTCCATCCACACAGCAGTAAAAAGAATACAGATAGTAACACAACACCTCCTGATTTTACAGTCCTCTTGATGTTACAAATGTGTAGATGTAGTCTACCTGGATTTCAGCAAGGCCTATGATTCAATGCCAGACGGAAGGTTGACCTGCAAGTTGAGGAGTCTTGGTATAGGGTGGAAGCTAGCTGATGGGTAGAAAATTGGCTGAGGGACAGGCAACTGAGGGTAGTTGTGGGGGGAGAAGCATCAGAGCCCAGGGCAGTGATAAGTGGTGTCCCACAGGGATCAGTACTGGGACCAGTCCTGTTTAACATTTTCATCGCAGACATTGTGGTTGGGATCAAGAATAAGATCAGCTGGACTTCCGGTGGGTGCACCAGCCGAATGGCAGCCTGATTTGCTAACTCTACCTCGTCCAGGTTAAATCCATCAAAATCAGAAAGAAGTCTAACCCATCCATCGCTAGAATTCAGTGGAGATCGTGACGAAATGACTTCCAGACAAAAACAGAGAGAGAAAAGCGTCAACCAGCTGAACTCGCAGCTAAAAACATTACTTGACTACGCTCAGCCACAATCAGCCAACACATCAGAATCCTCGTGGCTGGCGGAGAATATCGGGAGAAAAAGAAAGAGCGAGTGTACAATAACCTCTAAGCAATTATGAGTAACGCTGCAAAATGAGCGAATCCTTAGAGAGACGGAAAGGGGACGGAAGAAAATAAAAGAAAACTAGAGTCTGGAGGGAAAATGGGGAAGTAGAAGAAAGCCTAACAGACTGTTCAACCATGGTGGAAGTTCACAATGTGGCCTTAATTGACTTACACAGGAGAGGAACTACAATTGGAATCAGATTGGAGGAACTCGAAAACAGAAACAGAAGAAATAACATAAGAATACATTGCCTGCCTGAAGGCACAGAATCAGAGCCCTACCCGATGTTTTTGAATCTTTTCTAACGGAAATACTGGACGCAGTCAGAAAACCGCTAAACATAATTGGGCCCATCGCTCTCTGATACCTAGGCTTAAAGATCCGAATGCTGCTTGGTCAGTAATAATAGCCTTTTTAGATTTTCGCATTAAGGAGGATTTATTAAAAAAGAGCATGGTCAAAGAAGGAGATAATATTTGGAACACCAGATTGTTTTTTCGACCAAGATTATACACCGTGAAAGTTGCTAGCCCAACGAAAGATCCTAATGAGTTCGCATTCTGCAACAGAAAGGCATCAAAGCACTTGTAGAATATCAGCTAGACTTAAAATTGTAACTGAAAATGGGCCTAAGAGATTGACTGACCTGTAGGAGCAAGAACTTTCTGTCATCGGTGGAGGTGGGCGTGGAGATTCCCCAGGAGCGTTTCAAGTGGGGAGACAAATGGAGTCGAGGATGGCAAAATGTGGAACGAAAAGAAAAGGGTTACATGACCACCTCGGAAGTATCCGGTCTGTGGAAAACAGTGCAAAGACGAGGAGACTGTGTTATGAATCGATGCTGTTTTCCTAACAGAACAAAACGAAGAAAATCTTCCAAACCTGAACTATATATGCTGATCTCATAATATCTCTTTAGAATTCTGGCTGACATAGACGGCCCACTGAATCTAGTAGATCTAGTGGATGGTATTTTTGACCATTTGGTAAAAGGATGGGTATAATAGAATTGTTATAGGGAAATTAGATTAGATGGATACATTCTCATTCATTTGGCACTATTATCAAAGCATTCGGATACAAAGGTGGGGGAGAGGTCACGTTGGGTAACCAGCAGCCTATGGCCCTCGATTAAAGGGGGAGAGGGGAAAACAGGACAGCTGCACTCTTGAAAAAAAGGTTCACATTTCTGGAAACAAAGGCTGGAGAGGTCGGGAAGGGGCTAGGGGTGGAGGCGCTCTGATTGAGATGATGATCAGTGGATGAGATAGTAACTCCCAATGTTTAAAGGCAGCCCTAGAGGTGAGATTGCGACCCGATGGGGTTAGCACTGATGAAGGGCTGCTACATGCAAACAGAAAGCTCCATGGATAATACCTCTACCTAGGTTGGTACCTCCATAACGAGGAGCCACTGGTGAAGGTTTCTAGAGCTACATAAGATAAACATCAAGATAAGAAAACTGGAGATATAAATATCTACAATAGATAAAGGAATACTGGTTGTCTGTCTGTCTTAGGGGTGCCCTCCTCCCCCCTCCCTCCAGATCTTATGATGGCAATCTGCATCATTAGAAGCAATTGGATAAACTTAAATAAATATTAAACCAAACAATAATGGACTATCTCTAAGATATGTAGGAAAGAGTACGGCTTTTGGTCTTTGGGACCCCCCCGGAGGTCATGGGAAGGGTCAAGCTTGGGTGGTCGGGCTGTAGGGTTCTCAGCAGTTGGCAACCCCCCCACAAAGGATATACTACCTAGATATTCAGGTATTAAGGTATCTGACGGGTTTATAATTTACATTAAGCAAATTAAGTAGCCGAGTGATAAGTTCAGAACAAGAACTGGACGAGGGCCTAACTTCCTTTTTCAGGCTGGTCAATAATACTTAGACTAGTTCTAAATGTGTGACTTACTGAAAGAGCTGGTGCAAACAAATACCTGGCTCTAAGTAGTGATGCTAAGCCAGGCAGGATGGCTTACATTTAGAGGTCATCCATCCACACCTCATGAAATAACATCTTGAGAGGGTGGACACATGTTAAAGCCACCTTGAAAGAACTCATGTTTAATAAGTTGCAATGTACTATAAGTTACCAAAGGTTTAGTTATATGTTTAGTGGAGTTTTAGTTTGTATGTGGTTGATAAAGCACAGATGCTCACGAATACACCGAAAGCTAGCAATGTCCAGTGGTAAAGAGATGATACTCATTTTCCCTTATTTAATAGATTATGGCTGATTTAAACATAGTTACACTTAATGTAAATGGGGTAAATAATCCAGTAAAAAGTGCAAAGATTATACAGGATCTTGGGAGGAGAAAGGCTACGGTTGCATTTATTCAAGAAACTCATTTAACTGCAGCAGAACATCTTAAGTTAAAAAGATCTTGGGCGGGGGAGGTATATGCCTCGCATTTTGAAAAAAGCCCTCACCGCAGAGGTGTAGCAATCTTGATTAGACGAAATGCCCCGCTTGTGGTAGAGAAGGTCCGCACAGATCCAGAGGGTAGGTTTGTACAGTTACAAGGATCATACAGGGGTCAGAAGTGTACCTTTTTGAATATATATCTGATGAAGATACCCGAGATTAGCATTTTGGAAAGGGTCATCAAAGAAGCAGTCGCGGATGTGCAGAGTTTAGTAGTTATAGGTGGAGATTTTAATGAAGTAATACATCCAGGGGCAGATAGGTCTGGAGGGGCCAGGGGTGGAGCCACACGTGCAGGGAAACTAATCCAGAGGTTGAATCAAGAACTAGGCCTATCAGAGGTCTGGCGCTTATGCATCCTAGAGAAAAGATTTCACCATTATTCTCCCAGGTAGGGGCTATTCTAGGATAGATTATTTTTTCTATCATCCAATTGGTTACAAAGGTGGAGAAATGTGATATTGGACCAATTACCATTTCAGATCATGCCCCAGTTTCCCTAGAGCTGGCTCTCACACCGACCCCTCAGCAATCTTGCTGGAGGCTAAATGTAAGTCACCTTTCCAAGGAAGACTTTGGGGAATTAGTGGGGGAAGTTATTAAGAAGTTTGAACAACATAATTTAAAAGGTGATACAAGTGAAGGGATAAAATGGGATGCGCTCAAATGTTATTTAAGGGGGGAAATAATCCAGTATTCATCCAGATTAAAGAAGGAGAGGATCCAGACTAGAGTGTTGCTGGAGCATAAAATCACCCAATTAGAGACTCAACATCAGATAGGGCAGGATACATATATAAAGCAGGAGCTGGACAAGGCAAGACAAGAACTAAACCAGATACTAGATAGACAAATGGAAGGGCAGCTAAGATATGCTAGACAAAAATACTTTGAACATGGGAACCGAGCGGGTAGGCTGTTAGCATGGCAGTTGAGACAAGAAGCAGCCAATAGAGCTGTGGTCCGGTTAAAAGGAGAGGAGAGAGGCCCCACGACATCTCCGATGGAGATTCTAAATAGATTTGGGAAATTCTATGCGGATCTCTATACAGCGGAAACAACTCCGGAGCACCATAGAGCAGTGCAGGATTATTTGGGATCTTTGCCTATTCCTACATTAGAGGAAGCAGACCGGACAAAGCTTAATTCCCCTATTACTATGGGAGAGGTGAGATCACAAATAAAGCATCTTAAAAATGGTAAGGCCCCAGGACTAGATGGCCTACCAGCCGGGTTTTATGAAAAGTTTGCAGCAAAAATAGAGAATTATTTGGTTAGTACATGCAATGAGATTTTATTACATCATAAATCAGTGCCACCTTCCTGGAATTTGGCCCAGATTTCAGTTATCTTGAAGCGGATAAAGACCACAGGCAATGGCTCATACAAGTCCCATCCCCTGCTAACAGTAGACTTAAAAATATTTACAGGGATCTTGGCGGAGAGACTTCTGGCATATATTGCCCCCCTTATCCATCAGAACCAGACAGGATTTATTGGAGGGAGGTTTCTCCAAGACAATATAAGACGCCTATTAAATATCATAACAGCCCAGAAGAATAAGGTAACATTTCAGATGGCCATTAGTATGGATGCAGAGAAGGCTTTTGACAGGGTGGACTAGCACTTTATGCTGTCCACCCTGTCGAAATTTGGGTTGGGAGAAAATTTTGTTTCAGCCATTGGAGCGCTCTATCATAAAACAGAGGCAAGGATCAAACTGAATGGATTGCTATCAGATAGAATATCTTTAAATAGAGGGACTAGACAGGGATGTCCTCTCTCCCCCCTAATATTTTCCCTAACATTGGAACCACTGGCGATAGAGATAAGAGAGAATCCTGAAATTAAGGGGGTAATGGCAGGGGGAATAGAACAAAAAGTCGCTCTCTATGCCGATGAGTCCCTTTTTTTTATAAGTGACCCTCAATCTTCCCTACCGCACTTATTAAATACACTAAATAAATTCGGTACATTAGCGGGATACAAAATAAACTATACTAAATCAGAAGCAGTGATATTAAGTGGGGGTCCTTAGAGGGACTTCAGGCAGAATCTTCCGTTTAAATGGGCCCGTAATAATACTTTTCGTTATTTAGGGATTCAGATTTCGACAGATATATCTTGATTATTCAAGGATAATTTCATGAAGCTGTATAAAAATATGCTAGCAGACTTTGCCCGTTGGAAACTGCTACCCCTGACATTGTATGGTAAGATCCAGGTAATCCAGATGAACATTTTACCGAGATGGTTGTTTCTCTTTCAAACCCTTCCAATCCCTGTAAAGCCGACTTCTGAAACAGCTAAACAAAGAAATTTCTAACTTTATTTGGTCAGGAAACATTCACGAGTTTCATATAAGACCCTAACATGGTCAAAAGAAAGAGGGGGGTTAGGACTGCCTAATATGTATTTGTATTACTTAGCGGCTCAAGGGTCACAATTAGTTACATGGGCCAAACAGAGGATAGACTCTGGATGGTATCTATTAGAAAAAAATACAATGAATAACTATAAATTATGGACCCTGCCCATGTCAGAGATATCTCCCCAGGTTTTGGCGTCTACAGACAATCCATGGGTTAAACACTCCCTGTGTATCTTAAAAAACTTAAAAAGGATAACACATACACTGAACACGTTGGGACCCCTCTCCTTGATTAGACATGCGAGCTTCTCCCCCAGGGCTGATTTTGGATTTCGTATTAGAACACAAGGTCTTACCACATTTAAACAATTCCTAGATGAGAATGGCTGTCTCCCTTTAGCACCTTACAGGAGGCGCTTCTCCCTTCAAGAAAAGACTTCTATAGGTTCCTCCAAACACGGCACTTCCTTTTAGAGGAAGGAAATTTATTAAAGATAAACAGAGACCTGACTTCGTCGAATCGTACTGGTGGGACTCAATAAAAATTGGGATAAACTGAGATACCTGTCAGCATTATACACAATTCTATTGGACTCGAAAGGGGCTCCAATCCTAAAAGAGACATGAACAAGGTGGGAGAGGGATGCTAAAATAATCATTACAAGAAAAGAGTGGGACCGTAGGCTTCAGAGGGGTTGGCAAATTACATCGGCCACGATGTGGAGAGAATTCAACTGGAAAATACTCATTAGATTTTTCAGAACTCCAGAGATAACAGCACATTATAAACCACAGACCTCTTCAGCATGCTGGTGCCAGTGCGGTACACAAATGGGTACTCACTTCCACATATTTTGGGAATGTGACAGACTGTCAAGTTTCTGGCGACAGGTACACTCGGCGATAGAACGAGTAGCAATCTTCCCTATTCCTTTTACATTTCAGGACTTAGTGTTAGGCCTCCCCACCTTATCGATGGGAGGGCATCAAAGAAGGGAATTGTGCCAGATAATGAGAGTGGTTGCACTGAAATGCATCACCACCAAATGGCTATCCTCTGAGCCCCCCTTCCTAACTATGTGGGTCTCAAAAATGGAAGAAATAGAAAGGATGGAAAATATTACATATACACTGCATCTTAAAGTTGAAAACTTCCAGAACATGTTGAGCCCTTGGAGGCTGTGGAGAGAGGGGTACAGGGAAGAACTAGAGGGGAGATGATAGAAGGGGTAACATAAAGTTATACAGAAAAGTAGTCTAAGTCGATGGCCCATATGGGAATCGAGGAAGGGGATAGGTAAGGGTAGGAAGGAAACGGAAATGTGGGCAAAGGGAATAGGAAGCTGGGTGTTAAAATGAAAATATATATGTATAAAAAAAGGAGAAAGCGATGGAGTATCTGTGCACATGGTTGTTGGGGAGGGTTTCCCCTTTTTTTTTTTTTTTTCATTTTAATGTTGTATTCCTGTAGTTGATAGAACCACTTGGTTTTGAGACTATTATTCCAGAGGAAAGCGACGACTGAGGATGGTAGGAGTTGGAACTCGGACTATATCCTTGATGGAACAGGATCAGAGACTTTAGTGGTTTCGCTGCAAGAATCTGTACCATTTCATCTAAAGTTCATAGATGCCTGCAGTGAACTTTTTGCTGTTCCTAGATGCTTATCTGAGTAACTAGTCTCGGTAACTTCAGGAGGTCAAGAATATTTAGTGTCTTTTAGTAAAAGAAAAGCATATGTGTAGAACCAACATTTATTAGATGGAAAAAGAAATATGTTAATTGAATTGTATTGAACAATACTGGTATGCCTAAAATACTCAAAATAAAAAAGTAAAAAAAAAAAAAGAATAAGATCAGCCTCTTTGTCGATGACACCAAGATCTCCTGAGATGGATGGGGAGGAGGGTGGCAAATTACTGCAGGAGGACTTGGCAAGACTCAAAGAGTAGTCACACACCTGCCAGCTTGGGTTCAATGCCAAGAAGTGCAAGGTGATGCATTTCAGAGCCAAAAATCCAGGATACAGCTACTGGATGGATGGTATCAAACTGACCACATCCAATGAGGAGAAGGATCTGGGGGTGCTGGTGACAGGGGGAATTAAACCACTCGGCCCAGTGTAGAAAGGCAGCAGCTAAGGCTAACAGGATGCTAGGGTGCATAGCAAGGGGGATTACATCCAGATGTAGTTGAGTCATATTGCCCCAGTGCAGGTCCCTGGTGAGGCCGAACTTGAAGTACTGCGTGCAGTTCTGGTGCCCATACTTGAAAAAGGATATCAAACTACTGGAGGCAGTGCAGTGAAGAGCAACAAAGATGATCCAGAGGTTGGGGGATACAACTTACAAGGAAAGACTGAAAGAGCTCAACATGTATACCCAGGAGGATAGAAGAGAGAGAGGGGACATGAACAAGACCTTCAAGAACCTGAAGGGGATGAACAGAGTAGGCTTCCAAGGGGGGTTCACTCTCCAGAGTGGAAGAGATACTAGAGGGCACTCCCTGAAATTAAAGGGTGGCAGATTCAGGAGGGAAAGGAGGAGGTACTACTTCACTGAAAGAGTGGTAACAGGGTCGAATGCACTGCCTGACCAACTCTTATCAGTGTAGACTGTGGGGTGCTTCAAGAGGTGGTGGGACAAATTCAAGGGGAAGTACATACCAGGGGGGGCAGTTGGGGAGGGAAGAGTTAATGGGAGGGGGGCAGCTGCAGCCTAATGGGCTGAAGTGCTACACACTTGAGCAGACTAGATAGACCATGTGGCCTGTATCTGCTGTCAATCTTGTATGTTCGTATGTTCTTATGTGTAGTTCTCCTTATTTGAAAAATACTAGTGCTGGCAACCTTGAATGATGCTTGTTTTAAACAAATGTAGAAAAACTCTGTCTTTTCATAAAATTCCATTATTCTGCAGTTAGAAAGGACATTCATGATTAGCAGTGACAGGCATGAATTGTTGTACTCTATACATTGACACCACCTATGACAAATGCTGGGTATTTATAAAAATAAATCATAGATACCACTGAAATTTACCAGCATTTGAATGCTTAGAACTCTTTTGACCTAAGAGGCATTCTTACCCAGTGTTGATGGGTCTTAAATGTATCAGAGCTGGAGAGTTTCAGTTAAGTAGTTTTAAAGATTTAGGGGAAGAACAGATTACTTACTGACAAAATTTAATGAACACCTTCAAAATGTTCTCAGACTTTCATGGAAACTGAATAGTCACTGCTGCCACAAATCCACTGATTAAATTTTAACTTCACAAAGCACCAATCATCACTGCATCTTATTTGGCTGCTCTCCTAATTTCCACAACCAAGTTGAACATCATGCTTTGCTTAGCTGTTTGGAGTCCTCCTATAGCATACCCCTGGGGACTATAGTACTTTGTCCTACAAATGAAAAAGCCAGGCACTCACCTTCCCAGTACTGTAAGCAGAGAAGAAGCAGTAAAAATGCTGTAAACTGCAATTCCAAAGTTCAAGTTTATTGATAAAATCCACAATTAAAATGGCAACCCAAACCCACACAACTCAATTGCCCTACATTTCATATGTCTGTAGCATGAGCTTTGTCAAGTGCCCCACCATTTAGTCAAACCTTTCCTTAAATACTCCAACCAGTTAAAGTTGCAATGCTTGTAGAAATAAATGCTTTAAAAAATTGTAGCGCCACAGCATGCAGAGATTAAAACTGAATGAAATCAAGGAGCAGATCTCTTGTGTAACGGATTCGGAGGATATTTTGCAAATTTTAGTTGACCTATACATGCATATGGACTGGCTTTTGATAACTATGGGCATCATCTCCATGTACGCAAGTATCCATCATCAAGGAAGTTTGAATCCCCATAGTGTAAGCCTGTGAGACCCACGAGAACAGATTTTGTCCCAATGCTCTGAGTAGCCCATGGTGCTACATTGGGGGAGCCAGCCCCCCTTCAGGCAATACTACATATTAAATCAGAAAGAACATGCACTCACCAAAGTCCAAGCAGGATGATCCCCAGATCTGAGTAGCACTGGTCCCATGTGAAAAAACTGTCCACACAGCTGGCATTCCAAGGAAGAGAAATTTATTCAGAACAATGCACGGTAGTGTAGTGAAACAGGGCATTCAAAACATCACAGATTAATGCACAGTTAGAACTAAAATTCCAAGGCCAACTGCACAGTCTCAGACACCTCAGTGCTTTGCTTGGAGAGTTTCACCAGGCGGTGGGGTCTGCAGACCATCATAAGTTTAGAAGCCCAGGAGGGCTTTCAGTATTACATTATAGATTGAGGGAGTGCTCCCTACCAATTTGAGAACTCCTTTCCCCTGTGTATGAGGCACTCTTTTTCTGTGAAGAGCGTCTCATGTGTAGATGCCCTGGAAATGGGCACGTTCTGGGAAGTTTTTTTAAAAAAAATATATATATATTATTGATCGCTGATGATCAATAATATATTAATATAATCACATCGCCACTCATTGCTGAAAATGAGTGGTTTCATTTGCCTTCAGCTTGAGCCAGAATAGCTCAGCTTCGCTTCGCTGTTCTCGTCAACTGAAGACATGTGAAACCACTCGTTTTCAGCAACGAGTGGCTCTGGGGGATGTATTAACACATACTAACAGTTCCAAAAGGTGCCTGCATAATTCAAAAGGTATGCTTAATGGGTAAATGTATTTTAACAATATGGTCCAGAGTGCAACAAACTGTGAACACAGTAAAAATATCATTAAAAAACAGTTGTACAAAATCCTTGTGTACAAACATTGTGAACAAAATCCCAATTTTTTCAATAAATGTTTTTCTTCCACAAAAATTATTAAGCCTTGCCAAGTATCCATATATAGTATGACCTGGTAAATACTCTATGCTAACAGTTTAATATATTGCTAATAAATGTATTTATTTATTGAAATGTTTCACCAGGAGGGCACACTGAACAAGTTGCTCGTCTCTCGGTGCGACTTGGGGGGAGGGGTAACATGAGGGTAAGAACACAGAGATTATACAAATAATGGATAGATGAATTGTTACACATTATGTAGGAGCAGGTAGGTAGAAAGTGCAGCAGTTAAGGTGAGGTACAAACAAATACAGCTAGTAAAATGATACAACAAATAAGAGTCTGCAGATTTACAATACAACATTACAGGTGGTACAATAATGCAGCAGAACTATAAAAGTGCAATAATATACCTAGAGCAGGCTCAGGGCAGTACACAAGTGCTGTAAAGAGGAGAAGGGAGGGGAGTAGCTAAAGATCGCTAAGGAGGTGAAGTGGAAAAGGAGGAAGATAAGGGGAAGGGAGGGGAAGCAGCCAGGACCAAATTATTCCTTCAGGATGATGAGGACTCTGCAAGAGTAGCTGGGGGCTGGAAGGAGGGGGAGGGAAGACAGCCAAAACCTGTTTCTCCTTCAGGATGCTGAGAACCCTGCAAGGAGGAAGGAGCTGGTGGGCAGAAACTAGGAATAAAGGTAATTTAAGGAAGGTTAAAGCAGAAGCATAAATGGATCATAACAAGGTGTGGCAGCAGATTGCTGTGTTCCCAGTGGATCAGGGTGGGGGAGAGAGGAAAAGAACATGAAGAAAAAGATTGATAGTATAGAAGGAGAGTGTGCAGAGTATGTAAAACACAAAAGCAAAGAGAGTGTGGGGAAAGAGGGAGAGATGAGAGGTCAAAATATATGGATCTTGAAGGATACTTGTGGGGGGTGTGGGATGGTCCATCATGGGAAGGGTCAACAAATCTTTAAAATACAAGTCATCATACCCCCCCAATCTGTAAAAACATAAGTACCACATTAATAAAATAAAACAAGATAATGACTGTATCTGTAACCATAATAAATGAAACAAAAAGAGAAACTTTCAAACCTCCAGGTACCAAATTCCCCTATTACTGGTTTGATAATAAGGTTAGGGAGAACAGAGAGAGTTGTTCAAGTGTACTGATCCATTTGTTAGGCTCGCACCAGGTAACGGATTGTACTAGACTGAAACAGAAACAATAATATGCATTAGACCGACGATCAGAGATTCTTTTTCCAATCCAGCTTCTCATTGAGACTTTTGGATTCAGTGCTGTAAGGTTTTACATCCACTTACACCCTCTTTTAAGTAAGACATCTAGGTCATCCCGCACTCCCCTCTCCAACCGCTTGGTGGTACAAACTGCTCTAGTTAATTAAATTAATGGTTTTGGGGTCCAAATCATGTTTCTCTTTGAAGTATATGCTAACTGGAGTTTCCTTTCTAATAACGATGCTCCTTACATGTTCTTGTTTTCTTTTATTTTTTGTTAACTTTATTTATCCTCTTACCTTCTTTATCTCCTGGGCTGTCTCCGGTGTGATCACCCAATGATGCTTTCTCCCACCCACTGGAAATCTGTCACCTCTGCTCCGGTGTGGCTCTCCTCTGCCTTCATCCAGACTGCCTGACCCCCCCGCTCTGAGTTCCCCAGGGTAGGACCACCTTACTCCCTGGCACTCTGAGAATCAAGTGGGGTGGCTAGACAATGGCAGAACACCAGAGGTGGCATAGAGGACATGGCACCGGGCGTGGGTGTGTCATCCTCAGACCCACCATCGTCTACCAGGGATAGGGTCTTTTTCCTTGTTCGTGATCCTGAGAGCATGAACATGCAATGATGCCCTGACGCACGATGGGTGCACTTCTGTACCCATGTGTAAGGTGTCTGCTGCTGCTCTACCCCTGCTAGCATGCCACAAGTTGTGGCATCCCCCAGGTGTCACCAGGAGCTGCTTGAACTGCAGCAAGCAAGCCCACCCTCCCCCAGGAAAGGAGAGCAGTCCTCCGGGCACTCAATCCTTTCCTGTCCCCACTGACCCCAGACAACCCGAGTCCATTCACGAACCCAGGTCTCTGGCATGGTACGAGGTGTGGTGCCCAGCACCTCAACCCTCAGCACCACTGGGCTGGCATATGTTCTTGTATTCTTGTTTTCAATTGGCAGATGGTCCTGCCTAAGTAGACCATGCTGCAGGGACACCAAATGGCATACACCACAAAGGTGGTTATACTGGATATAAATTTCCTAATCTCCATCATGATGTCTTCTGAGGGGTGTGTAATTTCTCTTGCCTGGTTTGCAAATTTGCAAATGTTACAATCACCACATCGGTAAAACCCTCTAGATTTCACAGGAAGCCATGCATTGGATGATATGGAACCAGTGCCAAACTGCCTGTGTGCCAGACTATCCCTTTTTTTGCTTCCTGTAGGCTTCTCTTGGTGCTACACCAACCTGATTAGACAGCTCGGAGCCAGATGTGAGGCTATCCCAGTGTTTTTTGATGATGTTGCCAAATTTGTCAGACTATGCATTAAACATAGTGACAAAAGTCACTGACTGTGCAGTATTCAGATTTTTTGTGTTGGTGTGAGGAGTTCTTCCTTGTCCATTCCTTTAGCTTTCTCTAAAGCTGTGTCTAACAAAAAACTTTCATATCCTCTTTCTATAAAACTCCTTCTCAGTTCCCCCACTTTGAGTTCAAACAGCACGGTGTCAGAACAATTCCTTTTAAGGTGGATGAATTGTCCATATGGAATTGATTCAATTAGTTTTTTTGGGTGACAACTACCTGCTCTGAGGAGGCAGTTGGTGGAGGTTGACTTTCTGTAGTTTGAAAACTTAACACCCTGTTGCCCATCACAACTTAACTCAATGTTGAGAAAATTCCCCTTTTCAGTACTGACCAGGTAAGTAAAACATAGATTAAAGTAATTTATACTCAGCCACTTGATGAATTTGTCTTGTTCACTCTGGGTGCCAATCCACACACAGACAACATAAGAACATGTCGGCAGAAGGGGACCGTGTGATCCACCTAGTTTACCCAGATTGCCTACCCCCCTATTCTGTTCTTCTTCCAAGATTACTGCAGTACTTGTCCCATGCTAGCTTAAAAACAGTGACTGTTTTGACCTCCACAACCTCTGGTGGTAAGCTATTCCAAAGGTCCACCATCCTCTCTGTAAAGTAAAACTTATGAATATTGGTTTTAAACTTACCCCCTGTTAGTCTCAAACTGTGCACCTCATTTGCGTGGTCTCATTTTTGTGAAAGAGGTTTTCTGCTTGTACCTTATTTATGCCCTTTATGTATTTGCAGGTTTCCATCATATCCCCCCTGTTTCTCCTTTACTTGAGGGAGTACATTTGCAATTGCTGCAGTCTAGATTCATATTGCTTCTGGTGCAGTTCCTGTACCATTTTAGTATCTCTCCTCTGTACAGCCTCCAAGTGGTCTATGTCCTTTTTTAGGTGTGGCCTCCAGAACTGTATGCAGTACTTGAGATGTGGCCTCACCAAGGACCTATACAGAGGGAGTATGACCTCTAGCTTCCTACTTGTAATGCCCCTGCCAATACATTCGAGGATGCTACTAGCTTTCTGTGCTGCCTTTTCATACAGACAACATTGTCAATAAAGTCCCAAACTCAGCACATGTCAGCCTTTGCAGTTTCAGAAATTAACTGAATAAATGAGAATGGCCTAGATACGGTGGGCCATACTGTTAAAATGGGTTTACCCTTTAAGCATACCTTTTTAATTAAGTAGGACCCTTTGGGAACTGCTGGTGAATACTGAAAACCCTCCTGTGCTCCAAAAAATATGCCCTGTTCTACAGACCCTGCCCATGATGAAGATCTGTGAGTGAAGCACTGGGGCATCTAAAACCATGCGGTTGGCGATGGAGTTTTTGTTCTAACCGTGGATTAACCTGTGATATTTTAGATGTCTTGTTTCACTACACTACAATGCACTGCTCTGAATAAATTTCCAGTCCTTGGAGTACCAGCCATGTGGAAACTTTTTTCACATAGGGCCAAGACTGCCTATGGCTGCAGAATCATCCTGCTGGGAGTTCTTTTTTGTTTCAGCAATTTCTTTAGTCAGAAGGTTAAGTTCATCTGTGTCCTCCAACATCACTAGTTGAACAGAGGTTTCTGCACATAAGTTTGTTGCCTTTTCCAACTCTGTACACCTTCTGAATTGTTCTAGCCCACTAGATGGCACCTTCAGCACTCAAAGTCCTCGTGGGATTTGTTTTTTTCTCCAGATATTGTTGGAGTTTCAATATTGTATATTAAGCTTATTTCACTTAGCAGTTGCCTTTCTAGTTTTCTAAAATTGTTTGTCATGCCAGATGAGCCTAGGGGTTCTGCTCTAGTGCTTGAAATAAGCTCTCTCATTTCCAGTTGTCTTCTCTGTGTACTTTCTTGGCTTTGTCGTTTATTCAGTTTGCTGAGCTGCCTGATTCACTGCTTCTGACAGCCTATATTCCAGGAAGATTTCCTAATGTTCTGTTTAAAACAGAGTTATCTAGACAATTCTCATTTATTCAGTTAATTACTGTAATTTCAGATGCTGGCATGTGGTGAGTATGGGGTTTTATTGACAATGGTGTCTGTGTTGTGTATGTGTGGAGTGGCACCCAGTGTGAACTGGAAACCTCACCAAGTGAGTAAATGTGAATGACTTTTATCTATGTTTTACTAACCTGGCCAAAACTGAAAATGTCAATTTTCTGGACAGATTTAAGTTGCGATGGCAACAAGTTGTTAAATTCTCAAGCTACAGAAAGTCAACCTCCACCAGCAGCCTTCTCAGAGCAGATAGTTGTTACCCAAAACAACTAACTGAATCAATTTCCATATGAGCAATTCCTTCACCTCAAAAGGAATTGCTCTGATCCCATGGACTTTGAACTCAAAGCACGGGAACTGGGAAGGAGATTTTTTGAAAGAGGATATGAAAGTTCTTTGTTAGACACAGCCTTAATGAAAGCTAGGGCAAAGGTCAGTGGAGAACTCCTCACACCAACATAAAAAAATGTGACTACTACACAGCCAGTGACTTTTGTGACTGCATTTAATATGCAGTTTATCAAAATTGGCAACACCATCAAAAAATACTGGGATAGCCTCACATCTGACTCTGAGCTGTCTAATCAGGTTGGTGTAGCACCAAGAGTAGCCTACAGAATGGGCTGCAACATAAGGGATTGACTGGTATGCAGCCAGTTGGGCACAGGTCCCAGATCATCTAATACTTGGCTTCCTCTGAGACCAAAAGGGTTTTACCAGTGTGGTAATTGTAATATCTGCAAATCAGACAAGAGAATTTACACACCCCTCAGAAACAAATCAAGATGGAGGTAAGGCAATTTACTGTATATCCTGTGTAACGACCTTTGTGGTATACACCATTTGGTGTGCCTGTGTTATGGTCTGCTTAGGTAGGACCATCCACCAATTGAAAACAAGAATACAAGAACATGTAAAGGGCATCATTAATAGAAAGGACACTCTAGCTGGTATACACTTCAAAGAGAAGCACAATTCAGACCTGAAAATCATGAAATTTATGGGACTAGAGTGGGCTGCACCACCAGTTGGGGGGGTACTACCTAGATGCCTTTCTTAAAAGAGAATGTAAGTGGATATACAACCTCAGAGCATTGAAACTGAAAGGTCTCAATGAGAAGTTTGATTAGCAATGATCTCTTGTTTGATTAAAAATTGTATCTCATCTAATGTATATTATTGTTTCTATTTCAAGCTAGTACAATCCGTTACCATGTGTGATCCTAACACTGTTATTTCTTTCATTTTTTTTTTCATGTATGGATCAGTAAACTTGAACAACTCTCCCTTTTCTCTCTAAATTTATCATCAAACTGTAAATGGGGACATTGGTATCTGGTAGTTTGAAAGTTTCCTTCTTTCTTCTTTCATTTATTGTGGTTACATATACAGTCATTCCACCATTTTGTTTTGTCAGTATGGTACCTATTACATATTATGAAATGGGTAGAAAAAATGCTGGCTCATGATTGGCCAAGAGATACTTCCAGCTAGGCCATTATCCCAGCACAATGGTCCTGTTAAAAGTAGCCAAAAAATGTTTAAAAAATACATCCAATTTACTAAAAAGGACCAATTTCATAATCAGAATAAGGCACTCCAGGGAGTGCATTATGGTGGGCTAATGACCCTTCTCAGAGGGTGTAAGCACTCAGATTCACCTCGTGCTTCAACCCACCTGAGGTGGGTCATTATCCCACCATAATGCAAACCCTGTTATGCCTTATTGTTTAATTATACTTTTTCAGATTAGAGGGGTATTGTGACTTTTATTTCAAACATTCATGGACCCTTCCTATGACTGGCCCTGCAACCCACCAAGTATCCTTCAAGCTCCATCTATTTTGACCACTCTCTCCCACCCCCACTCTCTTTGCCATTTTCTTTTATTTGCTCTGCAGATTCTCTTTCTAAACTATCAATTTTTTTCTTCATGTTCTTTTCCCCTACCTCCCAATTCACTGGGTCTCTGACAATCTGCTGCCACACCTTGTTATGACCTGTTTATTAGCAGCACATTAAGCTATTAACATATGGATACTTGGAAAGACTTAGTAATTGTTGTATAAGAAAAACATTTCTGTGAAAATTGTTTTTGTAATTTTGTTTACAATGTTTGCACACAAGGATTTTGTACAACTGTTTCTTGATGATATTATTACTGTGCATTCACAGATTGTTGCAATCTGGGCCATACCGTTATAATGGATTTACCCATTAAGCATATCTTTTTAATTAAGTAGGCATCTTTGGGAACAGCTAGTGTAATACTGAAAGCCCTCCTATGCTTCAAAAGGTATGGCCTGATTTGCAGACCCCACCCCCGATGAAGTTCTCCAAGTGAATCACCAGGGCATCTGAGGCTGTGTGGTTGGTGATGGTGTTTTAGTTCTGACTGTGGATTAACCTGCTGATATTTTGGATGTCTTCTTTCACTTCACTACACTACAATGCACTGCTCTGAATAAATTTCCAGTCCTTTGAATACCATCTGTGTGGAAACCTTTATGCTTATATCTGGGGATCATCCTACTTGGACTCTGGTGAGGATGTGTTCTTTCTGGCTTAATATGTAACCCTGGGAGATGTTGATATTTATATCCCAACTCATAATGATATTGATTGCTGCTCACCAAAAAAGTGCTCAAATATAATCATTTTGTCTTTTTATAACAGCACTATTTAAAAGTGAAAGTTATGATGATGCCCCCAATTATGTTAACATTTACTAAGGGGTCTGAGAACAGCAATTTGTCAGAGATCTGATTGTTAATCTTTTTAATGGATTCTTCAGTTTGTGTAGAAGATACATCAATGATTTATTGGAGGCAATCTGGAACTGTTTGTTAAATATCTGGAAGATTAAAATACCAAATTAAAATTCACTATTTCTATTAGTATCAGTGAGATTAGATTTCTGGATTTTAAATTAAAAAGGGTGGGAGGGATGGAGCCATTTTGTATATGGCTAAATGTAATTGTTCTGCTACTAGCTAAAATAACTTGAAAATTTAAAATAAGAAACTGGTAAACATATGAGCACAACAGAGAAAGCTAATTTAGAAAACACTTTTTCCAAACATGTGGCTGAATATGGTGATGGACATTTGTGGTTACTGGAATTGAATAGGCATTCTTTGGTCCAATGGGAGGTGATCATGGTAGAGCACTTCTTATGAGAGAAGCATTTTGGAAAGTATAAACTGGATGCTTTTAAGCATCCTGGTCTAAGTGATCATAGTAATTTAACTCAGTTTTGGGGATAGTGTAGTGCTTTTTATGCTTTCAGAAGCTGTGAATGAAAATTGTAATGTTTTCTTAGCTAGGTTGTATTACAGTTGCAATTTGTCATTGATATTTTTTGATACTGGTCCTGTGTATATACTGTAGCAATGTCAGTTCTGCAGGACTGTGATATTTAATGCATTCATTGGTTTTATTTTCATGATCTTAGTATGTGTTAGCACCACTAGTACAGTATGTCCAGTACTTTTTTCAGTTCTGCCATTTCAACTGATTAGGGTATATAAGGAGAGGTTTGACAAGGAGATGGGGCCATTGACAAAGTGCATGCTGCAGACATGTGAAACTTTGAGCAATTGAGTCGGTTGGGTTTGTATTGCTTTTTTTAACTTTGGAATCTGTTATTAATGAACTTGAACTTTGGAATTGCAGTTTATATTTGGACTGCTCCTCCTTCAAGGAGACTAGCTGACAAAAAAGACTTCATACATGGACTTGTACTTTTCTTTACTATATACCACAGTGAGGTGTGCCTAGATTGGATAAACAGCTATAAATATGAGGATGGCATTGGAATGCATCCATCAGCTAAGTGTGTGTTCAATGACTAGAATGACCCTTCTTAAAGCTTAAGAAAGTAGGCCTGACAGGATGAACCAGTAAAAACGTTTGCATTTTATGAAATAATGACAAATGCCACACACTTCTAAGTCATATTATTTTAAATATCAGTGAGACTAATATTAGAATATGCTTAAATATTCTGTGAGGATATTTGAACTTTAATAAAAAGACAGTAACCTCAACTTGCAGTAGAAGTTGTCTACCATCTCATGCAAAAGAAACAATGGTCCAGACTTATCACTTGAAACACAGAAAAAATAAATTTTCTCACTCTTTTTCTTTGGACAACCAAGGAAGAAAAATTATTCTTTGGAACCAGCATGCATGAGATTACTAGAGGAAAATAAAAAATGGCTGAAGAACACTGCCTTGAAATGCCAGTAGAGACAGATCCACCCTGGAGACCAGCTAAACTAGTGATATTTAGACTGGGGATGCTTGCTAAGTAACTTTGAAATGCTGAGACTAGCTAATTGTAACTAAGGTCAGCTAATAGATCATGTTTCATGGACGAGAGCTCCAACATTGAACCTGTGGCTCAAAATCTGCCAGTGAAATACCTCCTACTTCCCATCAAAGACGGTAGAGAAAGATGCTTCACATCATGAGAAAAATCTAAATATTCACTTTTATTACAGGCATGTACTGTGAATAGTCTTGGGGGATCTATCTATTGTTTAAATTATTTGCACAAAACTTCATTAATGCACTAGTTAGGGTTCCAGCATTAAAAGTAAGGAAATGTTATTCTATGGTTTCCAACTCTAAAACCCCACCCCCACCCTGCAAGCACCAACAGGTGTGGGGTGTGCCTTGGGGTTGTCAGCCCTAATGCTCACCCCATTCCATGAGTAAATAAGCTGAGATGGGTACAGCATATGAGAATGGGGTGAACATTTGGTTGACAACCCTAAGGCACATCCCACACCTGTTGCTGCCTTCAGGGTGGGGGTTGGGTGTTAGGGTTGGAAACGCTAACACAACATTTCCCTACTTTAAACACAGGAACCTTGATTAGTGCATTAACAAAGTTTTTTTGCAAAGAATGTCCTTACTATTTTGAGATAGTATAATCATATCCTTATTTGCCTGTGGGTGATGCAATGCCCTCAGGGCCCTGCACTCCCATCCATGCATAACTTTTAAGATATTGTAATCATATCTTTATTTCCCTGTGAGAGTGCAGGGCCCTCTGGGCCCTGTGATCACATCAGTCCATAATGGTATCATAATTTGAGTGTGGGAGAGAGGGCCCTGCACTCCCATCCATCCATAATTTTAAAGATACTGTAGTCATCTCCCATCCTGTGTTGTGCAGCACCAAAGAAAGACCTGACATTGCAGTGTTATCCAATGGGAATCACAGAAAAATTTGAAACCTGTATAACTCCACCCCAAATGAATAGATTTTCACCAAACCAGCAAAAGGCACACCTGTAGGACAAGCCCTTTGTACTCTGAAAATTTCATGCAAAAATTAGAAGTCATGTCTTCACAGCAGAGTGACTAAGAAATGACTACGTACACCTCAAATTACAGTGTTATCCTATGACAAACAGAGGAAAATTTAACCCCCGGAACTCCAGAGCAAAGTAATCTGTTTTCACTAAACCAGAAAAAGGCATATCTGTGGAGCAAGCCTTTTGTACCCTGAAAATCTCAGACCAAAATTCCAAACCATTGCTTTACTGTGAAGTGACAAAAAAACTGTATAAATATTATTTTTTCACAAATTGCAAAACAGGATCCTGTTTCAAGTTTTCTTTTTTTGCAGTTTGCAAAACAGAAAATCCTTTTTTGCAAATGATGAAACAGAATCCTGTTTCACGTTCTTTTTTTACAATTTGTGAGAAAAGAAAAAATCCATTTTCACAAATTGTGAAATAGAATCCTGTTTCGTGATTCTTTTTTCACAAATTTGCAAAAAGGGAGTTCAACAGGTTAAGAAAACACATTTCTAGGTGATTTATGGGAAAAAAAACTAACACCAGAGTCCAATAGAACAGGTCCCGATTAGCAAAACACATGTGTTGGTTACTTTTAAAAAAATCATTTTTTTTATTTAACTTTGTATGCCTTGCAAAGAAAAAAACAAGATGACAGCAGCATGAAAAAAGATTCCCCATTTTCAAAAAAGGATTACTGATCCATGGCACAGGTTTGCCCATTTGCGAAAAAGAATCATGTTTTGAGACTCACATCTAACTTTTCCCATTGAAAATAAAGGGAAATTGTAAAATTTAGTAACTTTTGAATAAATTAATATAATCTTCAAAAGGCACATCTGTGACCCAAGACCTTTCTACCCTAAAAATTTCAGACCAAAATCCCAAGCCGTATTTGCACCGCAGTGTGACAAAGAATTTTACAAAAAAAGGCAATTTTCACATTTTGTGACACTCCGTAATTCCGCACACAAACAGAATGAAACTTGGCACATCCAGAGATCTTTAGTCCCTGATGATGCATGCAAACCTTCATGCAAATCAGTTGAATGACTGTGAGGATATTAAAGTACAAAATGTTGAGTTTAACAGAAAAGTGAAGGTTAAACCCTAACTAGAGGGGCACAACATTTAACACTCTATATCTCCGCAACCACACACCTCACCAAACTGAAAAGTGGCACATCATGAGATCTTTGGTCCCTGATGGTGTATGCAAAATTTCATGCAAATTATTTGAAAGGTTGTGAAGTTATTAAAGTGCAAAAAGCACAAAAAAGATTCCCCATTTGTGCAAAGGATTAGCCATTTGCAACAAAGGGTTGCCCATTTACAATGAAGAATCCATTTTTGAAATGAATATTTAACTTTTCCCTTGAAAATAATGGAAAGTTTAATAACTTTTGAATGGATTCATATTTTTTCACCAAATCTTCAAAAGGCGCCACTGTTAACCAAGACCTAAATACCCTAAACATTTCAGACCAAAATTCCACACCATTTTTATGCAGTGGTGTGATGAAGAATTTGACAAAAAAAATGTAATTTACATGTTTTTTGGCACTCTTTATCTCTGTACCCGCAGATCTGACCAGAACGAAACATGCCATATAAAGAGATTATCCCTGATGGAACATGCAAAATTGCATGCAAATTACTTGAATGGTTGTGAGGCTATTAAAATGCAAAATTTTGAGTTTAACATAAAAGTGAAGATTTAACCCTAACTATATACAATTCGATGAATATACACATTTTAGCCAAACCTGTATGATTATGTCTGCCAACAGACAGACAAAATTATACAATGGCAAGAAAAATCCCTGGTATCTGACTGATAAATCTGTGGCTAGACCTGTGATATTATCCCAGCACAACATTACGGATCTAGTCCCAGCACACACATGACTGAATTAAATGTAAAAGGAATCAGTCCACTGGCCATGTCCAAGTTGCCCATACATGGCATGGCTGAAATGAATTCTGCCAGTGCTTCATTTTGTTTTGTTTGTTTACTAAAATCCCTCCCTCCCAGAGCTTACCAACTGATTAAAACCCACACCGAAAGCATGACAATTAAAACCCACATGAAAATGCTACCCTATCATTGCTGTGTTTAAAAAAATAAGAAAGTTGACACAAAGCCATCACTGGGATCTGCTTCACTCACTTCAGTTATCACAGCATCACGCTTAACATTTTGAGCATGTGTGCTTTTAAAAGGCACTGAATGCTCTATTCCCCTACTGGTGGCATCAGTCATTTTTGCTGGTATCTTCTCCCGGTACAAACTGTCAATGTGCTAACTGTACCAGGAGAAGTAGAAGAGACCACGGTCTAAGGAGAGTAGGAGGGAGAATCGCAAACTTTAATTGCCTCATACATGATCCTTGTTTCTCGGTTGGCATGTGACAAAGAAAACAAAAGCCTCACAACAAAGTTGCAGTTTTAAAAAAAAAAGATTTTTTCAAGGCAGGATCCTTGCTTATAGCTTCCTTTGCCACCTGGTGGAAGACAGGCTTGGTAATCAAGTCTGGTGGGGGGAGGGCTTTAAAGCAATGCTCACTCCACCACTCCAGCTCAACATGAGGAGACAATTCAAATAAATAAAGAAAATGTTCTAATAGCTGACTGGCCTCTTTTTTTGTGTGTGTGTGTGTGTGTTTCTGGGGGGGGAGAGGAGGATCAAGCTGTAATTCTAACATGGGGGATCTGGACTTGTACAGTGGCAGTCTGCAGCACCACCTGCTGGCCAAAACAGTAAGTACTTTTTTTTTTAAATGTACTCCTACTCATGGAAATATAAACTGAAAATGTATAAAAAATGCTACATCTTTTTTTTTATTTCTTTAAAATTGAGCCATTGTATAATAGGAAGAATGCACTTCAGGGTATGTGTGTCATGCTGAGATAACATCACTTCTCTGATGTTGGATGCACTCAGCCTGTGGCCTAGTGCCCAAGCACTTGAGGTGTGATTTTATCTCAGCATGACACACACCCTGTCTTGCATTATTCCTTTAATAATATCTGGAAATAAATATTATTTGGTTGCAGCCTGAAACCAATGACCTATGTTAAATACAAAATGGTGTACTACCTACAATATAATGTATGCAAGTGAAATCTAATGCATTCTTAGATCTTCTTTAGTGCATAGCTTAGGTAATGAATATATTTATAACAAAACTTGTTTTAATCTCTTCTGGGTAAAGAATGCATGACATCATACACATCAAAAAAGCATTTTGAAACTTTAGCTGTAAACATATGCATGCCATAATAATAATTTACTGTCAGTCAAAAATAGAAATTCTGATTCAAGGTTCCAGTCCAGAGTTAGAACACTGGCCACAAGATTTGTTGGGTTCTTTTATACCGACCCAAAACCTAGGCTCAAGACCAACTCTGTCTTATCTGATCTAGTTACCCTTTATAGACAACACTGTTTTGCTGTGTACAGGAATTAGAAAGCAGTAGAAACTGTTCTGCAACAAGAATTTTCCAAGTTAGACAAGTTGTTTAAACAAAATAAGCATGTTGTGAGTATAAAGAAAATAAACACAATGGTATTTAACACTAAAAGAGCAAAAGGTGTGGATGAAGGGTCTAAGGACATAGTTATAAAAACTGAAAATGGTAAACAACTCACTCAGATTGTATTTTACAAGTACCTGAGTTTATGGGTCAATTCACAATTAAATTCTGATTTTCATATCGACCAGTTTTGCGCCAAGGTCTTGCAGAAACTGGGGACCTTGAGAAGACACAAGCAATGCATGACCCAGGAAACAAAAGAAAAATTGGTCAGTGCAGTATTATTCCCTTTAATTGACTATGGATGTATGATTTATGCTAATACAAGTAAAAATAATTTACAAAAGCTTGATAGGCTGCAATACAAATTGACAAGATTTGTGTTGGGTCTTAAGAGCCCTTACATATTCCATCACCACTGTGATCTGCTCTCTCAATTAAACTGGGTTCCCCTGAGCATTAGAAGGGGACAATTTTGAATAATTTTCTTTTTAAATGTTTTAATGAGTCTGTTCCTGACTGTCTTAAAACTAAATTGGTTTCAAATGTATCAAGCTATTCATTACGAGGTGTCCGAGGGAGAGGATTGAAAGTACTGCTTATAAAAAACAAATATGGCAAAATGAGATTTGACTATATGACTTCCACTAAATGGAATATGTTGCCTCCTAATGTATACAACATGCCTACCTATCAAACTTTTAAATCTGCTTTATCGGACTCTTATTTGTATCAATGTACTTGTTATTGTTGACTTTCTATACAAATGTTATCTCTTGTGTTTGTTATTATGTGTATTGCTGTATATTTATCTGTCCTCCTAATGTCATATGTTGAAACTTTTGAACAGAACAGTACTGAAAATAAGATTTGCCTAGTGCCCCATCCTGATGAAATATAAGAAATAAACAACAAACAAACAGAGGTACAATAAAGGTTTGCCCATTCCCCCCTACTGTTAACCATCTTCACAGAACTGCTAGCACCCATAAAAAAATTCAGCGCTGATAGGGCTGCAACCGAGGTCATGGAAGAGGGGTCAGAGGAGCCTGTGTGTGTAAATTTGAACGCAGGCTTATAACTTTGTTATGTTGTTCTATTTTTGCCACAATTTGTCAACATTGCCTTCTTATGATCCCACCTCCTGAAGAAATGTAGAGAAAATGTTCAACTCCTGTCTGAAAGGTGATTTCACATACAGACTGTGAAATCACCTTTCGGGATGCAAAAATACATTTTGGGCAGTATTTGAAAAATTACAGCTGTCACATTCATGAGGTGCTGTTAAAAATTGCTATGTTGCAAATTTGAGGTAAAAATATTGAAAATTACAAAGTTATGAGCCTGCATTCACAAAGTGTAATGTAGGCTCATAAATGTGTTATTTTTTAATATTTTTACACCAAATTTTCAGCATAGCCTTGTTATGACCCTGCCTCATGAAGAAGGGAAGAGAACATTTTTAACTCCTGCCCTAAAGGTGATTTTGCACTGGGACTATGAAATCACCTTTTTGGGCAGGAATTGAAAAATGACAGCTATCACATTCATGAGCTGCTGTAAAGAAATGGCTATGTTGAAAATATGGGATAAAAATATGGAATATTACCAAACTTACGAGCCTGCATTTGCAATATTTAACACAGCCTCATAACCCTGATTTTTTTTATATTTTTACACCAGATTTATAACGTAGCATTCTTGTGACACCCACCTCATGAACAAGGGGAGAGAAAATTTTCAACTCCTGTCCGAAAGGTGATTTCATGCAGGGACCACAAAATCACCTTTCAGGATGTAAAAAAACATTTTGGCTAGGATATGAAAAATGACAGCTGTCACATTCATGAGATGCTGTAAAGATGTGGCTATGTCATAAATTTGGGGTAAAAATATTGAAAATGATCAAAGTTACAATCCTGCATTCACAAAATTAAATGTAGGCATTATCTTTGTTGTTTTTCAATATTTTTTACATCTAATTTTTAGCATAACCTTCTTATGACCCTCCTTATGAATAAGGGCAGAGAAAATGTTCTACTTCTGCCGAAAGGTGATTTCATGCAGCAACCACAAAATCACCCTTTGGGATAAGTTTCCTAATGGCAGTGCAACTGTACATAAGGTTGGGTCCCAAAAAAAGCATGTTGAAAATTTGGGCCAAAAATATGCAAAAGTGGCCAAGTTATGCCAGTAAGTTCAAAACACCATTGCAATACATTGAACCACATACCTGCTTCTTCAGTTCGCAGTCTGGCTTTGAAGAGTGAAGATGTGTCTGCAGTCAAGAGAGGATTATGGCACTGGATCCCCAATGGATAAATTAGGGCTTGTGGGGTTTGTGCTGAGTGGAAGGGTCCAGTGGGGGGGACAGTAATGGCCACAAAATACATCGATGGATGGTTTTCTTATCATAGGGTTGAAGAAAAAAGGACTGAGGATTTGTGATCACGACACTGGAGGATTGGGCACCCTCAGTGTCACTGTTATGTTTCTGGGGGGTACTGACAGGGAGGGTCGGATGGATGGGAGAAAAAAAAATATATATAAAAAAAACTAACCATGTATGTGCAATAGTGGATGGGGAAAGACATTGATGGTCTGATTGTGACACTGGGAAATTGGGCACCCCCAGTGTCACTGTTATGTTTTGGAGGAGGTGCTGAGAGGGATGGTCAGGTGGGAGGGAGGAAAAAATATATATAAAAAAATAACTAAATAACCATGCATGTGTGGTAGTGGACAGGGGGCACAGTCTTATCTATGGTCTTTCTCATCAAGGTCATGGTGGGACATGGCACAGCCCGCTGTGTCCAACATGGTCACCAAACTCCATTGCTCATGTGCAAGTAGTCATGCATGTGCAATAGAGTTTGGCAGCCATATTGAACACGGTGGACTGTGCCGTGTTCCACTGTGACCTCCACGAGCAGAACTCCACTGAGTGATGAAAAATAATGCTGCTGCTGCTGCTGGAGTCAATGGAGAGAGAAGAGTGCTTCACAGAGCACAGACAAGGCTGTGATGGAACTCCAAATTGTTCCTCAGTTGGAATCCAGTGAGTCCTTTTTTATCACAAGAGGTCTGCAGGGCTCTGCCCACTGTAGCTCTAAAAATGGGACATAACAGGTATCAAGGGGGGAGGGAGAGACCATGTTGTCTTTATATACTGTACATATGATATGTTTCTTTATTTTAGTAATTTATTAGAATCAGTTTCAAGGGTCATACTGTATATCTCATTTTAAAGGTTGGCTAGGATTCTGGATATATGACCAGTTGGGAGAAACCAGCGGTAGTGCTAGTGAATCCAAATAAAGAAAATACAGATCAGATTGAGCCACAGGTCTTATTACCTAAAAAGGTATTAAAGATCTGGGAGTATATATTCTTAGGGCTCTGGACAGTATTTGTGAAACAAAATACCCTGCTTTGATTATAAAAAAAACAGATAGGTGATGACTTTGACAAGTGGAAAAGCTTTCCATTTGTGTTGATAAGTTCAGTCAGTGTCTTAAAAATTAATATTGTACCTAGATATTTTTTTTTTTATTTCAGACTCCATTTATCTTTTTCAATAAGCAAGTCCTCATTAGGTCTGAGGAAAAAAATTAAAATTTTTATGGAAAGATGAATGGCCCAGTCTGAGCTTGGAGAAGGTTTACTTGCTCGTCAAAGATGGGGGACTTGCACTGCCTAACCTATGGTGTTACTACTTAACTACCAAACTAGTAACCATATTTTATTAATTTTAATGTAGTTTGTTTGTAAAAAACTTAAACAAAAATTGCCTTTTCCCAAAGGTCAAGCGTACATACCTACACAAAATTACACTTACAGACTTATTGACAATTACATATCAGTTCATCCTGAAACTAGGACAGCAATCATTTTTTTTTTTTGCTGTGAGCCACAGGAACCATCAGCCCTGCCATCCAGACCCTCCTCACCCCCACCATGGACTTGCCTTCTTTGTAGGTGATACCTCCTGGCTTACCCTCCCCAGGGCGGGGCCATGGCATGGGGTGAACAACACGTTGATGGGAGAAGGTTGTCGGCAGGGGTGCCTATCGACATTGCCTCACTGGCTTTCCAACCAGGGTGGGGTGTGAAGCTGGCCAGAACAATGTACATCAGATTAGGTCGCCTTTTTTTCAGAAGTGCCTGGGGGGGTGGAGATTGGAGTCATGGGTGGGCATCAGCATGAAGGCCGCAATTTTTGTCTGCTGCTATTCCCCTATTGGAGGTACGTGCAGTGATGTCTGGACATCTGTCCCGCCCCCTATATAACCAGCTGCCGGCATTGGGGGACCGCCAGCCTCCGATAGGAGCTACTGATATGCCGTGCATGCCACCTCCCTGGAGAAGGAGAGCTGCCCCTCGGATGTTCAATCCTTCTCCACCCGGCCAGCTCTCCAACAACCGGGTCTGTTCCCGAACCCAGGATGTCGGTGTCGCATGCGGACACCTTGCCACTGTTCTGGTGAGCCAGCATGGCAATCAATTTTTAAAAAAATAAAAAGATCCACATTCAAAGACAACAGTAGGTAGGAGACCCATGCATTCATTTCTCTTGACAAGAATGACCATTGACCAATAACAGATTTCTTAGAGGACATTGAAGCCTACCATAAGATACTGTATAGGTGGCACCTTTATTTTCATCCAAAAAACACATTTTGAATTCCAATTGGTGTAAGTCCCAATTGTACCTTTTTGTAAACCAAGGCCAATTCAATTGATACTCCATGAAAAAATGAAAGCCAATTCACATAGATGTAGAGATCACATCTCTGTGTATCAAATGTCAGGTCAGGAGAAAATCTGCAAGCTCTATTAAAATCTGTACATAGTCCATGCTAGCAAAAATACCTGACAGGGTTAATGGTATTGGGCTATACAGGACTATCCATGGGCATAATGAGGCCTGACACCACAGGCGGATGGCCTTATATCCCCTGGAAGGTCCAGTTTAACCTATTGTATACCACTCAACCTGGGGGGTACTACTATACTTAGAAAATGGGGTTTGGATGAAATTTTAAGTAAAATATTTCAAAATCTGTAGGGAAAGGGAAAATTGTTTAACCAGGAAAGGCACACTAAGCCAAAGCTTGTTTCCAGTTGTGACCTGGGAGCACAAGGAAGTTAGGTGACTTGCTCAGGGTCACACAGTATGCAGGTAGGGGCTGATGGGATCAAACCCAAGTCTCCAGGTTTACAGCTCAGTGCCCTTAAGCACTACACTATACTGCCTCCAAAATAAAGGGAAAAAAACAGACAAATTCATGGACAGGGCAGAGGCAAAAAAGATGCAGTTTAATACAACTAAATGTAAGGTAATGCATCTAGGGAAGAACAATCCATCTATGAATTATAAATTAGGTACAACTGTACTGCAGACAATCGAAGAAGAAAAAGACCTTGGCACACTAATAACAAAAGATTTTAACTTTGATAGGAACACCATAGTTAAAGTCAAGAAACGCCATAAAATTACAGGATCAATCCTGGCCAGTATAAAAAGTAGGGAACAGGATGTACTAATGCCTCTCTACTCCAGTCTTGCCTGCCCACATCTTGAATACTGATCCCAGCTTAATCTATCATATACCAGGAGAGGCTGTAAACTTATAGAGGGGGTACAGAGAAAATATACTAGAAGGATAAAACACCTGAAAAATACAGATTACAACACAAGACTCAAGACACTAAACCTATATTCAGCAGGATACAGGCAAATCTGAGGCAACCTGTACCAAACTTACAAAGCAGCAAATAATGAGTATCTTAGGGCAACTATTGGCCTGACATTGGATGGGGGTAGAGCTAATACAAGAAGTAATGAGTATAAGATCAAAGGGGATTTAATAAGAACTACTAAAAGAAGCAGGTGGGATTATGGAATAGCTTGCCATCACATGTAGTTTTAAGTGTGAATATTAATACTGTCAAAACTAGCCTAGATGAATACATGGGGGAAAAGAAATATGATTTCCACCATTGATTATTAAGGTGGTGAGTTCTTTAAAGGGCAAACAGCCTATTGAACTCGTATAACTCCTACAAACCTATGAATGTGTAGAAAAGAAATGTAAACAAATACAAGAGCACTGTAATTAAAGTAGTTCCTCCATTGCTGGAATTGCATTGTGTTTGTTATACCCCCCACCCCCATAGCAATACAGGCTATTTTAATTGTTTTTCCCCTTTCTGAATTCATATCCAGGAGCTGTTGCAGTTGTGATCAGGAGGGAACTAGAGCAAGAGAGAGACTGCAAGATGCATCAACAGTGTGAGTGGGTCCAGGAGATAAGTAAAGGAAATATTCTGAATGCTGCTCAAACTTGGAGAACTAAGGGCACGATTTATTTATCTTTTTAAACACAACAAATGTTATTGGAGTTATAGTGTGTGGGGGGAGCTACTGCCATGTGGAGGAAATTAAGGGTAAGCCACTAAGTAGTAGTAGTAAAATATTTGTAAAATATTTTTATTCATATAATTTCATATGAATGAGGATTAACTTGACTGAGTAAAACTCATTTTCAACGAGGTCCAGAACAAGATAAAAGTTTCCATAATATGAAACACAAAGTTATACAACACACACATTTCAATCAATTAGTTAACATAAAATCTTAAAACAGAAAAATACATATCATAAATTCACCTTTGGCTTAGACTGTTAATTACAGTTGTGATGTTAATGTCAGTACAGAAGACTTATTCCACAGTGTTCTCTTGTGGACAGAAAACATGGAGTCAGTTTGTTTTTGAAAATTCTATTTTGTACAGGGATATCCTTGGTGAAAAGGCAGGCTACAGTGGCATTTGTTATTTCCTGGTCTCTGTTGGCACATAAATGCACCCCTTCCCAGGGGTCTCAGACAATCTTTCTTGTCCATTTTCTAAAACTGAGATAATAAGACTAGAGACTAAACGTTTCTTAATTTATGAAGAGAAGTTCTGCCTATATCTATATCTATATCTATATCTATATCTATATCTATATCTATATCACATTCTTAGCCACTGATTAATATGTATTACAATGGCTACCTAGTGCCTTGCATGCCCAATGGACTAATTTGCATGGCTCTGTTCATGAATAGGGCCATAGCGCTCCTACGCTATTTGTTGGGGGATGTTTTGTATTACAATGCTGTCTGCATGTGAGGAAAAAGTCAAAGATGAATCAAAAATTACTCTTAGATATTTGGGGCAGGACTCACAAAAAAGCTCAAGGTGCCATGCAAAAGTTTGCACTGCGCCTTGCAGTTGCGCAGGTGTGAAATTTTGCTATTCACAGTCAGATTGTGCACTAAATAGGGCAGGTGGGTGCAGTGCACCAAATAGGGGCAGGAGGAGGCAGCGCTGACCCAGGAAAAGCACAAGAAACCTCAGCAGTGCTGCTCCCAGATCCAGCCAGGAAAATGTCCCCCAACAAATAGCGTAGGAGTGCTATGGCCCTATTCAGGAACAGAGCCATGCAAATGAGTCCATTGGGCATGCAAGGCACTAGGTAGCCATTTGCATGCCCATTATGGGCTCATCTGCATGGCCCACAGGTGGTGTAGCATGGCCCCCCCAACCCATGCCCCATGCAGCAGCAGTCCGTGGTGGGAGAGTGCCCCCCATCCCTGAGCACCATTCCCATAGTAAAAACAAAATGCTGCTAGTCCAGTGGTCCCTCTCCCCTCCCCATGCTCCAATCGCTGTCCTGTGAATGAAATAAATGTGCCCTGATTGTCTAGTGGTGCCCTCCCTGACTTCCAGTCACTGTCCTGTGACTGAAATAAACATGCCCTGTTAATCTAGTGGTGCCCTCCCTCTCCATGAACTCCGACCGCTGTCTCGTGATTGAAATTAATATGCACTGGTAGTCTAATGGACCCTCTCCAACCTCCGATTGCTGTCCCTTAAATAAAATGTATTTATTTATTTTTCAACCAGGAGAGAGTGACCTGGGAGCCCAGGGAAGTTAAGTGACTTGCTCAGGGTCACACAGTATGTAAGTGGGGGCTGTGGGATTCAAACCCAGGTCTCCAGGTTTGCAGCTCACAGCCTTAAACCACTGCACTATACTGTCTTAATAAGTTCTCCCTGGTAGTCCAGTGGCCCCTCCTCTCTCCCCCATTCCCAGATCAGCATCCCGTATCAACAATATCCATGGTAGTCTAGTGGGCCCACCTGCCACCCACCCAATACATAATGTACATTTACCCCGGTGTCCGGTTCTCCCATCCTGACCCCTTTAAATTTACAGATGTGAAAGCTAGGATGAAATGCAGAAATGCTGCAGAATATCACAGAATACTGCAATTTACTGCAGGGGCCATTGTAAGTCAATGGCAATTAAGCCCTTTTCTCATGTAGGATTTTGTGATGTCATTACTGCAAGTTATTGCGCTTCATCTTGGCTGACTCCACTGTATAAGTCTACCACAGATATTATAATGTTGACATGGGATGGTGATCAGGGAATGGGGGAAGGTGAGGGACCATTAGACTACCAGGGAGCACTTATTTTATTTACGGACATATTTATTTCAGTCACAGGACAGTGATCAGAGGTCAGGGAGGGGGAAGGGCACCACTAGACTACCAGGACATATTTATTTAATTCATGGGATGGTGATCAGAGGTTGGGAGGGCACCACTAGTGTACCAAGGCATATTTATTTCATTCATGGAACAGCAATTGGAGGTTGAGGTGGTGGTAGGGAACCACTAGACCACCCAAGCATATTTATTTCAGTCATGGAGATCAGAAGTCAAGGAGGGCACTACTAGACTACCAGGGCATATTTATTTCATTCATTGGATGGCAATCAGACATTGGGGATGGGGGAAGGCACCTCTAGATTACCAGGGAGCACTTTTTTATTTTTAGGATGGCGATCGGAGAATGGGGAGGGGGGAGCACAACTAGACTGCCAGGGATTATTTCTATTCTTTATGGGATGGTAACTGGAGGATGGGGAAGGGGTGGGGGGCTGCAGTGCCTCTGTCAACCACTAGGGTTGTGTGGAATACCACCAGGTCTTGGTCGGCGGTATTTTCTCCATGCAAGGGCCTTTGCAAAAGGCCCTTGAATGGAGCAATAACTTTGTGAATAGGACTGTAATATTCTTTTGTGAATATTACCCAGAATCCACACTTTGATGAATGCCTATCATCTGCAAAAGTCAACGTTAAAGTCTGGCAAATGGCTGCAAGCATATGAAGGGAGAATTGTACTACTGACTGATATCTCAGTATACATACGTTATCAATAACCTGGATTTTTCAGTTTCATGTTCTTATGTACTGTAGCTTTCAGAGTCTGGGAGCAATAAGGATTACTGTAAGTGAGTGCTCCGTATATTGAGGGAGTATTCAGCTCCTTTCAGGATCTCAGGATGAGATTTGACCTGCCACCCTGGGAAATATTTTTAACTATTTTAAAGTGTGAGATTTAATTAGAAGGAATTAAGGGAATCTGAATCCTCCGTTGTCTTCTTCCCTGGCTCTTCTATTTAACAGCTTGAGAGATAAATCCAAGCATATTACATATATGTATACTCTACTCAGGGAAAATAAAATGCTGGATCTCACTGTAGCCATCTTCTGGAGGCTGGGAATGTACGGGCCCCACCTTACAAGGTTAGGAACTGGCCTGGTTCCTAAATTGTGTTGAAACACTAGTGGCTAGCAAGAAGTCCCTTGTTGCTGTCACTCAAGTTTATAATCATTTACACACTTTAAATGATGCCACTGTCCACAGAGTAGCAGCAGAATCAAGATTTGACAAATGATTTTACATCACATACACAGAGGGTCACAAGTGAATCACATATAGACACATATGGGGTGCACACAACAATAGGGTCCTAGGCTCTGGGATCCCTCTACTGAACTTTTGCCCTCACACATAGAAGACAGCACTCAGAGGGACCTGTCACTAAATTCTTTTCATCGCCACCATTCTGGAGCTATATGGGGCTTCCACTCAAGGTCTTTTAATATGCGTGGTACCCTCTACACAATTCTATTAGCCCCCTGCTCTTTCCTTTGGGTCTACATAAATTCTTATCCTTGATGATGTACTGTTAGGGGAGGGCACAGTTCTAAGCAGTACATTTCCTCTTCTCTTTTTTTATATCAGGCCACCTTAATATATACAGGAACTCAAGCCTCTTTGCAAAAACTGCCATCTTACTGCAAAAATTGGGACTCACATCCCCAAGCAATATACCACATCCACAAGAGCTCCAGAACTTCCCAGTGTGTAGACTCCAACACTTAAAATGGCTGCATTCACAGCCAGTACCAAAGGGACTTTGGCCAAACCCCAGAGTCGCCTACAACTATTGGTTTCTGCCAACAGTCACCTGTTTCTTACTGCCAAACTGAGACAGAGTAACTGCTATTCTCCCTGATATGGGATACCCTCCAGGCTGACAGGTTACATTTATCAGCTGCCCCAAACACTGCAGGACAGTGGCTTGCAAATATTAGAGGAGAGTGAGATGGGAAATGATAGAGACCTACAAGTACCTCACAAGGGTGATCAGGGTGCAGGAGGGGAGTCTCTTTTAAAGGAGAAATAGCACCAGTATCAGGGGCATGTGATGAAGCTGGGGGTGGGGGAGTTCTGGAGGGATGTGAGGAAGTACTACTGTACATCACTGAAAGGGTGTTAGATACATGGAACAGACTGCCAGCAGAAGTGGCAGAGCTGAAAACAGTAGAGAGTTTCAAGCATGCGAGGGATAGACATGGGGAATATTAGTAAATAGGCAGGGAAGAGGGAGGGTCACTGGAGACCAGTTAGTGTTTACAGAGACAGACTAGGCAGGGAACATCTGGGCAGACTAAATGGGCCAAGCCATACTTTTCTGCCAGCAAATTAAATGTTTCTCTATGATTATACAGATACAGTATATATCATTCCCAAAAGCCCACAGCTGTTACACATTACCGAGCACTTCCACCCTCTAGAATACCTTCTAGGACTAATGTTTCTCTCCCCTAGGGGGCCTGAATTTAACTAGGTACCTCTCCCCAGGCTTCTTTGCAGCCTACCCTTGGCTACAGCTCACTGTAGGGTGAACTGTCTTGAACCTCCTGGGGCTGAGACACATACTTGTTGGGTAATGCTCTGTCCACGTATGAGACCTTGATGCTAGTGGCAAAGAAGAGTTCTTCTTACACTTTCATGGTTCTGTCCTATGGCTTAGGTTGTTCTCTTCCACCAGAAAACCTAGAGGGGTCCTCACGAACCCTGGATGACTCCCATAAGGGCAGCCCACCACTCCTCCATCTGAAGCTCCCTCCTCTCTGTGACTTTGGGGCCTCCAGAGTCTCAGCTATCTTTACTCAGTTTCTCTTCCTCATTTTCTCCTTCAACCTCAAGGCCCTCTGTTAGGTTGTGTCTCATGTCTCCCTCTCACTCTCTCTCTCTCTGTCTCTCTCTCTCTCTCTCTCTCTATTTCTTGCTTGCTCTCAGCCCTTTTTTCTTTTCCATTCTCTATATCTTTTCTTCTCTGCTTCACCTCCTTGCAGCCTCTAGCCAAAAAGGTCCTTTCAGGCCAGAATCTCTGTATTCATGTGAGCTGTAAGAATTCAGCTCTGGAACTCAGACTCAGGACTAAGTGTTGTGCAAGCCCTTCCCTCTTATAAGGAATGGAAGAGGCAGGCTGCTCCCCAGCATTTCCAAACACCTCACATGTACACTCCATGTGCATGATGGAACAGTTATCAAAGCTGAGGGGCAAGGAGATCCTGGAATCTTCCATGACTCAGGGCCTCTGTTCGCACATTAACCTGTTTGTAACTGAGCTAAAACAGGCATGGGATGAGAGCCTGGTTACACAGTCCCTCCAGTAAACCCTTATGGTCCCTTACAAAGTACTTTAACATCAGGCATAAAAAGAGGAAGGGACTGCCCCCCCCGCCCTGATGCCCAGGTGAAAGTGTGTCTAGATTACCATCCTATACCATGACCAGTATAGGCAGGAACACAGAGGAGATGCAACACAAAAGTCACACTGTAGGGTGAGACAAAGGGAAGGGAAGAACATTGGGGCCCCAAGACCACAATTCTCAGCCACATCACTAAGGATAGTCAAAAGATTGCTGTAATACCTGGGGGGGGGGTGCTTTTCCTTAACATTCCCAATACTTCAACATTCTCTGGCATTTAGGCACTTGGTAACCATGCATAACATACCACATAACCTATTTGTCGATATCAGGTATGATGTGCTGAAAGGTGATGTCTTGCACCCTGCATCCCTTAGCAGTGCTTACTGTCCACATGCTGCATCATCTCATCTTCTCCAAACTCGAAAAAAGAAAGACACCTGCATAGCCACATATACCCAATAAATAACCGCAAACCATCCATAAAGAAAATAATTACACAATTCACGTAAGCAATAAGTCATGACAGAGTGTGGTTGGTAGTGTGATCACCGCATGCCCAGGGGCATAATGAGGCATGAAACCACAAGCCCAGCACTTTATTGCACCAGGGAGTGCAGTGATCATACTACTACTCACACCCTGGAGTGTTGCACTGCACTTACTATATGGCAATGTTTAAGAAAATAGAGTAATGTGACACAAAAAATTAGTTTTAAACATCAAACTGATTTATTTGTTGGTCAGATATCATTATGCTGAAGAAAATAGTCCCAACAACTTTTTTAGGGGGTAACACAACAAAATGGAGCCTACCACATGGTGTATGTTTTTTGCTGATACATTAGGGTGTAGTCTATTTTACATATTGAAAATTACCAAAGTTATGAGCGAGCGCTGAAAAAAACTTCAATGTACACTCACAACTTTGTTTTTCACTATTTTTATCCCAAATTTTCAACATAGCCTTCTTAAGATCCCAGCTAATTAACCCAGTAGGTGAAAATGTTCAAATCTCAGCTTAAATGCAATTTCACACCACATGTACAAAAACATGTTTGGGCCAGAATTTGAAAAATTACAGCTGTCACATTCATGAGGTGGTGTAAAAACTGGCCATGTTGTAAATTTGGGGTCAAAAGATTGAAAATTACCAAAGCTATAAGTGATCATTGGAAACTTTAAATGAACTCTCGTAATTGTTGTTTTTAAATTTTTCCCCCAATTTTCAACATAGCCTTCTTGAGGGGGGCATGGCCAACCAAGCAAGATGGTGGATGCCTCTTAGCACAGCTCCAGTGGTGCAGCAATAGTCAGCTAACTACATAAAAAAGACTCCTTCTTGACTAAAATGATGCCCCTGGCGAGTAACCAGCTAATAGCAGTGAGTAAGTCAGGAAAGCCACAAACCAAAGTTAGTTTAGAACCACTACAGCTGATGACTAGTCCTCTGCAGGGCCACAAGGCCCATACACACTCCCAGACCACCAGCACTCAGGGGGGCTGAACAGTGACAAAACTTGAAAATCCTTGGCCGGGATGCCGACCATGCTTTCCAACATGCAAAATGAAATTAAGGCAGGATTTTGAATATTACTGCTAAGATTACCCAACTGCAGTCAGTAGTTATGGGCCTATCTGAGACTGCTGCTTCCCCCTCTTCACACCTTGATGAAGCAGAACAGTGTATTAGTGAAGCTAAAGATATAGTCATGGATATAAGCCGAGAAAGGAATGCCTTAAAAAAAGGACTGGAGGAGTTGTGATCTTGAGTCAACAATCAGGAAAATAGATCAAGCCACTCCAACCTCAGAATGAGCAGCTTACCTGAGGGTATAGAGAATAGAAATCCCAAAACAGAAATCCACCAATGGCTGAGAGAGAAGTTGAGGCTGGGGGATGAAGCACTTCTGTTTGAGATAGAGAGGGCCCGACAGATGGACCAAAGCTGTGACCTGGTGAGCACCAATGGCATTTAAAAAAAATACTTACAATATACTGACAAAGAGAAGGTTCTCTGGTAGCTAAGGTAATGGGGCCCATCCTGTTAGAAGAAGGCCATCATGTGACTGTATTCCAAGACCACAGTTGGGACTTACAGCAATGCCAGCAGAAATATAATGGCGTGAAAACAGCTACACCTCAGAGGTTAGAACTTGCCCATCTGGACCTCGCCAAACTCCATATCAACAGTCTGAGACATCCTGCACATTATTTTGATGATTCTCAGAGAGTGGAGTGCTTTGTGGAGGAAGAGGATATCACACTTGAGGGAGTTCCCAAGTCAAAAACACAGCATCAGCTTGAATTACAGATATATTTGTTACTGGCCTCACTGTTCTTAAGGCCTGCCCCTGACTTAAATTTAGGCCCTGTTCACATCTTCACTTTTAAAACATTACAGGACACATGTAACATTTTAAAAGTAAAGAACACAGTTTGCGTTCACATTTGACATGGTTTTCTTACCATGTCCAAAAATGTTATTGAACCTTGCTTGTGACCTAGTCTCAGCAATGGTTCTGAAAACAGTATCATTATTAAAAACATTTTTATTGACCATCTGAACAGGTGTCTGCCTGTGTCCCTTCTTGCCATGATGTTTGTCCTCCTTGTTCCCATCATGCACTTCAGGGAAATGTTCCAGAATTCAATTGCTTATGTGAAGCAAGTGTGCTGAGAGTGAGGAGTGACACTCTGTGGCTTAAGCAGAAAACTGCAGTCTGTAGTGCAAGAGTGTAGAGTAGCCTGTCATCTGTAATTGGTATTGTGCTGCTGTGTGGGCTGAAATAATTGTCACTTCATTATCTTGTCAGAAAGGTTGCTGTAATCACTTACAATGATGGATCATTCAGCAACTTGGTCTGAGGAGGCTACCAAATTATTGATCGAGTAGTGGTCCCAAGAATGTGTGCAGGAAGAGCTTGCAAATTTTAGAAGGAATACAAAAATATATCAGAAGCTTTCTGAATTTCTAGCAAAGCATGGGGCTGACCATAGTGCCAAACAGTGCAGAGAGAAAATTAAGCAAATGAAGGTCAGGTACTACAAGGTAAAAGATTTAAACAGAAAGTCAGGTGAGGGTAGGACAACCTGCCCATACTATGATGAGCTGGACCATATCCTAGGCACCAGACCTATGTCAAACCCTCCTTTGCACTTGAGTCATCATCTGTTGACCCACCTAACATGAATGAGCTTGAGGACTACCCTGAACCAGGTAGTAATGCTTATACAGTATTACGTAGTTGTCCTTGCAATGCAATGTTTGGAAAATATATTTTTTTGACAATCTCAGTGGAGGTGTGTGTGGGGGTACTACGCAACCAGGGGGATGCCTGGTCACAGCAGAATTTGAGAATTGTTTCAATGAGCAGTGTAAGCTTCAGTGTATACTGGCATGGCTACTCACATTGCTACAACATGTATGCTCACATGAGCCTCTGCTGTACATGTCCCTATGATGGTACAGAAGTAACAATCACAAACTCACAGCTGCAGTACCTGAGTAATAATGTTTATGATACAATTCAGAACAAAACATTCTGTATGTAACAGAACATGGCAGTGGACTGTGTTTACTAATGTTAAGCCTCTGCAGTCTTTGCTTATCCTTCTTATCCTGCTGCCTGGCCCAATGCCCATCCATTCTGTTCTGTCAGCTTTGATTATCCCCCTCAAATGTCCCATTTTGGGTTTACTATGTACATTTTCAAGTAAACGCTTACTAAGTAAGGTAACTGCTTATGTTTTTCTGTAATTATATCTGTGAATTCTTAGTAGCACCTGAAAGTGCTATAACTAGAAAACACAAGTTTATTACGAGTTGTGTAAATTTTACTATCTGCAAATCAACTAAATCATTCAAAATGTTGTCATTTTCTCTCTATCTTCATGAGTGACTTATGGCAATGATGATTATTTCTATTATTATTATTTCGTTTATCAGAAGAAGAAGAGGATACTCATGATGTGTCTGGTATGAGTGAGGCCTCTGTATTTGCTGCATGTGATGAGACCCAGCCTGCAAATAGTGCTTCATCTGATGGACATTTCTGTGGTGCTGAGGCTTCAACATCAAGCTCTGCCCACAAGCTACAAATCTGTAGTGAACCTATGTGAAAAAAAGAGTCAATAGGACACAAGATCTAGTTGAAGCTGTGTTTGAGCCCACTAGAAAGCTGCTCATAGAGCAGCATAACTAGTTGATACAATTAGACAATGACAGGGCCAAGGCAGAGTTAGAATTAGAAAAGCAAATGTGAAATCATGAAATTGAGCAGCAGAAAAAGGTTTTTGAAAGCCTGAATCAGATGCTTGCACCAATCTTTGCAAGAGCAATGCAACAAACACCTGCTGCCTGCTATAGCAGTCATGCACAAATGGCAAGCAAGGACAACACTGTGCCTCAGTATACTGCGCCTAGTACTAGTGCTGTGCATTTTCCAACCAACCAACTGGTGCTTTCTGGTGTATCACAGCATCAGCATGGTGCGACTGTCAGTCCTGTAAGACGTGTTGCAGGCACACTGTGTGAACGGATCTACATCTGGTGTACATAACATGGCAGGCAGGAAATCATGGGAGTGGCGACAGAAATGGCCACAAGAGGCTGGGAAGTAAGTTAGAAGGCACAGGGGTGGGTGCAGAGTTGGTGAGATGGGTAGGGAACTGGCTTCAAGGAAGGCAACAGAGGGTGGTGGTGGGTTTGGAGCTCTCACACCCAAGGGTAGTGATGAGTGGTGTTCCACAGGGCTCGCTGTTGGGACCAGTGTTGTTTTGGATATTCATTGCAGACATATCATTGGACATCAAGAGCAAGATCAGCCTGTTTGCTGAAGATACCAAGATGGGAGCGGTGGTGGACGACCTAGGGGGATGACAGGGGTTGCAGGATGATCTGGCAAAGCTTGAAACCTGGTCAGACACCTGGTAAGTGGGGTTTAATGCCAAAAAGTGAAAGATGCTGCATTTTGTGATGAAGAACCCAAGAAGGAGTTACCAGCTGGGGAGAGTGCAGCTAACCCAGACAGAGGAGAAGGATATAGGGGTGCTCATTACAGGGTCAATGAACAACTCGGCACAATGTAGGAAGGCAGCTGCAAAGGCCAACAAAATGCTGGGTTGTATTGCAGGGGGTATATCCAGGGGTCACGCTTAACTTTTTTTGCACTGGTCTACCCAGGAAAGTGATGCCCCAGCCGCACTGGCACCCCAGAAATTGCACTAGCCCCAACATGACATTCACAAATTTATGAAAAGAAGGACACAGTGAAAAAGTTTAGATGTTTTAAATACTTTTTAACTGTTTGATAGTGTTTCTGGGTTATTTATGATGAGAACCAAAAGTTCAGTACTCAGCACAATTTGAATTACGGATAATTTGTCTTAAATTGAACATCTGAATCACAATTTGATCACACAAGACAAAGTGACAAAGTAAAATTATTTCCAGTTCAGTTCTCAGTACAATGAAATTTACTACAGGCTAATTGTCTGAAATTACACTGAAAAACCTTTGATGTTGTACTTTCTACACTGTTTTACTGTTTGAGTTGTTTCCATTACAACCTGAGTTCAGTAAGTTCTCAATCAGATGATCTGTACAATAACTAATTTTTCTTAAAGGAAAACATTCATTTGCAGAGGCTCCCTCCCCTGCAAACCTTAGCTTTTTGGTAAAAAGCACCTGTTTTCTTGTGCCATAATTCCATTATGAAAGGTTCATTACCCGGAAGTATGGCAGATGCTGGGGTGGCTCCATTATGTGTAAAGGTGAGGTGATGCATCATGCGCTTCAATACAAATGCACTGAAGTGCACACAGCAGCACCGCACCTTTACACAGGAGCCATCCCAGTCTGCCATACTTCCGGGTAGTGGACCTTTTGTAATGAAATTTAAATAGTTTTCAGCACAAGGAAAAAAGGTGCTTTTTACTGAAAAGTTAAACCAGAGGTAAGGTTTGCAGGGGCAGGAGCCCCTGCAAATGAACATTTTCCTTAATCACTACATTTGAATCTGTCAGTGACTTTAGTTCTGGGTTTCAGAGTACTTATATTTATTGTAGTCCAGAGGGGAGAAAAAGTACAGGACTCCAGTTTTTAGAACTGAAAAGCGAGATTGCATTACAGATTTTGGATCACACCTTTTTTTTTTTTACTTTCTTTGTTTCCGTTGTCAGAACCAACCTTCACTTCTCAGTACAACAATTACAGCCTTTGTCTGAAATTACACTGAAAAATCAGAACAAGTTCTCCAGGTGAGTTTTTTTCAAGAAATTAAAGTAAATTACTCATACTTTTGAGCGACATATGAGTAAAACCAAATTCAGGTAAAATGTACAGAGTCATGGAGTGAGGAGTACCACAATTAAACTGTTATCTTCTTTTAAAGAAATAATTTAGTCAAGTGCCCATCTGCCAGCAATGGCAGGTCAGATGACTCATATTTACTCACCTGAGTGTTAAAAAAGTCATTGAGTAAATGTAAAAAACACAAATTGAATTGGGATGCATGACTTTCAAGTGCCCGTCTGCCAGCAATGGCAGGTCGGATGACTTGTTGTATTTACTCACCTGAGTGTTAAAAAAATCAGTGAGTAAATTTTAAACAATACAATTGGGATGCCATGCATGACTTTCAAGTGCCCATCTGCCAGCAATGGCAGGTCAGATGACTTGTATTTACTCGCTGGAGTGTTAAAAAAGTCAAGAAGTGAGTAAATTTAAAAAACCAAAATGGGATATACATATGAGCCTCCAACTGCTCAAATTTTGAATCACCAATGTAATGAGGCAAGCATGCACTATTCTTTGGAGGGTGCCAGAGTTATTTAAATGTACAACTTGGGTCCAGTAGTCAGGTACACGTTACTCCAAAAATAACTCAGTCTCTCTGCCGTGCATATACTTCTGAGTAATAACACACAGGTACTACTCTCCCTTAGCTGGAGCCCTGGTTCACTGTGGCATGTCATTGCAAAAAGCGATCTTTTCAGGAAAGTGGTTTGCACTTACAGCACAGCACCAGTAAATTTGGATGTCCTGTTTCAGAGGAAAATATCATAACTCATGCTGAAGTCAAACTGATGATCCCTTGCAGTTCCCAATCCACCTAGCCAGGCTGCTCTCAGATTAAATTTTTGTGATGTCCAAGCAGAGAGTTGTGGGGATGCATCCTAGATCGTGTGGGTTCTACAGTTGATTAGATTCATATCAAGTAACTTGGAGAAAAATTAAAACGCCACTCACTGAAGTAATACAGGCCTCCTACAGTATTACGTTGTGTTGTGGGTTTCAACTTTGTGCAAGCTTGCCTATAATGTAAATGATGCACTCAAACTGTTCCCATGCATTCAGGATGCCCACCCAAACTCTACCTGCTTAGATATCACAAAGATATCTGAGTGGGGGCTGCCTGGGGGGGGACCAGGAGTGGAAGGGATCGACTGTAGTGACTTTGGCTCCAGTTATGCTGCTTCCTGTCTGAAAACAAATAGTGAAGAAATGTAAGTTTTTACATTGGTAGTTTTGCCACATGCCAGATGGGCTGACAAAAGCCACAAATGTAAAAACTTACATTTTCACTGTTCAGTTGACCCAATATCTTGTCCCATTACAGAATTTCATGGGTTACAGACTCAGGATCTTCAAAAATCTCTTCAGATATCAGTGGACATCATGCAATGGAGCTGCGCATTCTGATCATGTCCGACATTTTGGCAGTGGTGGTGGCACCATGGGCACCAACAGTTTTACTCTTCAAGATGGATAACTTCAGGAAAGTCTTCTACATCACTGCTTTCACAAGATGATACACTTTTGACTGAACAATCTGAGTCAAACCCGGACTTGGAGTCACCGTCCTCATCTTCATCAAACACCAGTGACCTAGTTTGCACTGAACCAGTACAAGGTCTCCTACGTCTCTCAATCCAATGTTACACAGCATAATGGCTTCATCGGGATTGAACTTGTCTATCTCTGATGAAATAATCTGAGTGAGCATCACGTCTGTTAAACTGTCTGACATAAGCTTTGTGCGAAGCTGTGATTTGATGATTTTCATCTGGCTAAATCCACGTTCAGCCTCAGCAGAGCTAGCAGGAAGACTCAGGATCAAATCAATAGTTGCAAGGACATTTGGATACTTTTGTGAATATGAAGAGTTAATTTTGTCCCATTCCAAGCTTTGTATGTTGTCGAACCTTTCATAAATCTCAGACTTGAGCATGTTCCACTCTGTTCCCACAGAATCCACATCTACATTTGCATTAGCCAATACAGATTCATAGTGTTTTGTTATGGTGGCTATCTCTTGTTCTCCAAATTTTTGCATGTTGAGCTTGTCTGGCCACAAATTAAAACTTGCCATGGTAGCTGCTCTCAGGATCTCTGGGCTGGCATCAATGAACCTCTCATTGAGGCTCTGAATAAGACAGCTTAACACAGTGCTTTGTGTTTCATTGAAATTAGAATGTCCTGTGAGTTGAATGCCATGAAATTCTGTAACGTCAAGAACCTGATGCTCCTTTGGACCTGGTCGACCCATGTATTCAGTTAGTGTTTGAACTGTGGACTGTAATGTGGCAAAGATATCTGAAACTGTTGGCTGTCTTTCTTTAGCCACTTTATACAAAATGGCTAGCACTCCAATCACATTGAACATGAAATGTGCAAACTTCACAATTGTCTTGAGTTGCAGAATCTTGAGCATCCCTTTTGCCTTGTTCTTCTGCTCACCAGACACACCTTGAACTTCTACCATCAATGTCATATGTGTGACAATTGCAGGATATCCTTTAATCAGAACTTGAAGAGCAGTTTGCATGTGTGAGACCCACTGTGTCCCTCCAACATGTGTTGGAATTGATTGATGCAAAGATAATGCCTCACATGTACTTTTGAGGTTACCGCGGTTTAAAGGAGAATTATGCTAATAATAGTATGAGTTCAACAGAAGTTCATTGAGTTTATTGAACAAGTCAATGTTTTTTAATGCTGACTTGTAGGCAAGTTCCAGGCGATGGGCAAAACAATGCACTGATTGAACGCAGGGCTGCATATTTTTGAACAGTGTGGCAACTCCATTATTCTTACCTTCCATAACTGATGCGCCATCACTACCAAAACCTACCATTTTTTTCATGAAATCTGCCATTGTTAATCACAAATTCTTTTCAACAACTTCACAGATTGCATGTTTAATGCCTATGGCATCAGCTTTCCTAACATTCTGAACACCAACCAATTGACAATTGACTATTCCAGAATGTGCATAGCGAACATATACAATTTCAGCTTTTGTAATGGATGCATCAGTGCTTGCGTCACTTATCAAAGACAGAAAACATATCTTTTCCATCTTTGCCTGTAGAGCCCTGCATTCAACCTCTGCAATGTAGCCAATGAACCGTCTAGCTGCTTTGTCATTCCTGTAGGTTGTTCCTATGTCTAAGCCTTTCATTTCGTCAAGACAACACATCCAAGTGATGTCTGTGAAAGGACAACTGTTTTTTGCAATGGCATGGCATGTTCTAAAAATCTTTTTTAACCTTTCCAGGGTTGCCTCATTCATATGTTTTAGCATAACTTCAGCTTTGGAAGTACCAGGGGCAGACTTTGCTGCTTCCTCAGCTGAACTTGCCCTGGTATGGGCTTCACTTGACTGGTGTGCAGTGATGGACCCCAAACAAAAATTGTCGGTACCATATAGAAAATTGTTTTTATTACCGGCTTTACCAGAATGTATGTCATCATGTTTCTGACACAGATGGCAAAACATTTGGTCTGTTTCTTCATCATACAGCAACCATGCAAAGGTAACCAAGATGTTTGAAATTTACAGGACCTTTTCTTTTCTTCATAAGGCCTTTCTTTTTCTTTCCTCTCTTCATCTCCAATTCATTTTCTTTTGCTAGGTTTTGTCACACTCTTAATGTATTTCCACATTGTTAGGAGTGTGAATGTCAATAACAAAAGCAAGCTGAAGCACAGACTGTTTGACTTCTTGGTCTGAAGAAGACCAGTAACTAAAGACTGTGCTGCATGCACACATGCGCACCTCTCCCCCCAAAAAATGCAGACTTTTAGATTTGTCAGAGACTGAACATGTCTAACGAGTCACCAAAACGTTAGATTTTAAGCAAGTTGCAACATAATCACAGATCGTGAGACTCCAACCACCCAAATCACAGAATTTTAAATCGGTTTTGAATGAGACAAGTTGTGTCTCAGTAAAGATGTAATTCAAAAAGTGATATGATGCCAGCCACAGAGATACTGAGAGCAGCTACCCCATTGACAAGCTGAAGTAGACAGAGCCTGGCAGAACACATTCTAAAAACTGTCATGAAAAGACTTGCAAAGTATGTAAAAAAACAAGAAGAATATCAAGAATATCAAGAGATTTAGGGCCATTCCCTCACTGATGGAGACAGCAAGGGATGCCGAGCAGCTTTAGAGCACAGAACATGCCAGAATACAGCAGCAACACTTAGTTATGTCTAGTCTTCACAACGATCAAGAAAACTAATACAGTGAATGTCATAAATAAGTTTGGGGAGGCACTACAGTGCAGTGGTTTAAGGCTCTGAGCTGCAAATCTGGTGACATCCAGCAGACCAGACCTGGGTTTGAATCCCACAGCTTCCACTTGCATACTGTGTGACCCTGAGCAAGTCACTTAACTTCCCTTTGCTCCCAGGTCGCTCCTGTAAAAAAACTTTCAGCTTAGTGTGCTACTCCTGGTTAAACAACTAAATAAATAATAAAATAAATGCAGTAAGTAATGCCTGACAGTCAGTGACTACAGTACTTATTTGCTGTGGCTCCTAGGATAATGAATGTCAGCCAGGACAGCCAGTTTTTACCAATCCAAAGAACAACATTTAAATAACTGTTTTTCTTTTAGTTTGCACTCATGACTATCAAAAAAATTACAACAGAAAATATGTTAATGCAATAGTGACTAAATTGTAGTTTGCTGTGGCTGTTTGGGCCAATGCCAGCGAGGGATCATCAGGACAGCCACTTTTTACCATTAATGAATGCCAACATTAAAGTTTCTCAAACAGTTTTTTTTTTAAGTTTCAGTTTGTAAAAAAAAAATACCCTGCTTATGAAAAAGTGTTAATTTTGATGCTGTGACTTAAAGATGCTTTGCATAATAAATATATTTTTCAACAACTTTCTTTGTCCCCATTTCTTTTTTTCCTCACACAATATCCACACCAGACTTCAGGGCAGGTCGCACAATTGAGTCCAATGAATGTCCTGTCAGAGTGCAGACTTATAGTTGGACCTAGCAGTCCAGAAGACCCAGCAGCAGGGCCTGTTTCTTTGGGTCAAGCAAATTTGGTTGTGCACCACAGAATGAGACTCAAATAATTTCTCCTACCAAATTGGGCAAGCAGTGCAGCAAAGACTTGACAGGTAAAGTCTGGAGTCACTAAGTGCCCGAAACTTGTTTTCTCTGTGCCCATACGCTCTCTACTTCTCCTACCACTCAGCAAGCAATGCAAGGTCTAACTGTCACGACAGACTGCGTTCAGTTCAAACTTTCAAACTTTCAAACTTTATTGGATTTCAAATTGAGATTATCTCTTTTGCAATTGAATCCACATTTAACATAACATCTCATAAACAGACATACATACATAATTTCAGTTTCAATATAATATTGATTAATTTAAGTTATACACAAACCCAAATATCAATAATTTATCCATAACAATTACAGTGTTTGCTATATAAAGTCATTAAAAAAAATTTAAAATGATTAAATGGTAGCAATACTGTGCATTTCCACCTTTTGGATATTTGTTCCCAAGTTTTAGGCACTAAATTTGAGATTATTTTATCACCAAATTTTGTTCTGGTTCTAGATCTAATAAAACCTTTCCGGACAGAAGATCTTAAATGATATTGACTCTGTATTCTTACTTGCAATATATTTAACAAAAAAAATAGGCAATGACCATTGTACAAACTTATACACAAGTAAATTCCAATGATAATCTCTCCTGTCAAATAATGAAAGGAGACCCGAATTTTGATATAGCACACAACGAGTTCTAAAAGGAAGATTTGTTATAAATCTCAACGCACTATTAAAGAGAACATCCAAGGAACACAGCAATGATTTTTTGCATTTTTGTAAATTATATCACCATAATCTAATATTGGTAAAAATAAGGCAGAAACCAATAATTTCAGAATCTTTAAACTAAAGAGAGTTCTATCCCTATAAAAGAAACTCAGAAGTTTCTTCAGTCTCATTGACATAGACATTATATGCAATTCAAAAGTAACATTTTTATCTAGTATAACTCCTAAATATTTATAGGAGTTTACTCTTTCTATGTCAATTGCTGATAAAGATCTAAGCTCCTTTATAGTTGAATCTTTAAAATCTTTTCTACCAAACATCATCCACTGTGTTTTTTTTCTCATTCAGAAGCAATCTCAAATTAACAAGTTCCCTCTGTATTTTATTACAATCTTGTTGCAAAACAACCATTGCTGTATCCACATCATCATTCATGGTGTACAAATTTGTATCATCTGCATAAAGTTGTATACAAGTTTTAGGTGAACAATAATTTGGTAAATCATTTATACATAATAGAAAAAGGAGGGGGCCAAGCACAGACCCTTGAGGTACCCCATTTAATAGGGTAGCTGATGTTGAACACATACCTCCTATTTTAACAGATTGTAATCTCCCAATCAAATAACTATGAAACCAGCCTAATGCTGGAATACCTAATCCAACATTTTTTTAACTGATTAAGTAATATAATATGATGAACTGTGTCGAATGCCTTCGACAAATCCAGAAATAATGATGGAACTTCCTGTTTTTTGTCAAAAGCATTCAACAGGTCATCAACTACTTTTAAAATTGTACATGTAGTATTATGCCCCTTTCTAAATCCTGATTGTAAATGTGTTATTATATTATGCTTAATAAGATAATTAGTTAATTGAATACTCACAAGTTTTTTCAAGTATTTTTGCACATATTGGTAATACTGAAATTGGTCTATAAGATCCTGGGTTTGATAGGTCACCCCCTTTAAATATTGGAGTAACAAAAGCTGTTTTCAGATCAATTGGTAATTCACAACTATCCAAAGAAAAATTAAAAAATATATGTAAGATGAGGTGCTAATAATTCAGCTGCCAATTTCAGAAAAAAGGGGGGGGGGAATCTCATCACATCCACGACCTTTTCTAATATTTAAAGTCTGTAACTGTTTTTTAACATCATATAATTGAATTGGACTAAACGAAAACACAGGTCGTTTAAGTCCACTACCAAAATCAATATCTAAAACAGGGAGTGGCAAGTCTGGATGCATTTTATTAAATGCATCACCAACAGAGACAAAAAAGGAATTCAATACATTTATCTTGTCAACATCCATCACAAAAGTTTTTCCTTCAAATGACAAAGATGTTGGCAAGTTAAATGAACCTTGACTTCCCTTCATCAAATTTATGCCTTTCCATAGTGCACGTGGATTTTTTTCTGATAAGGAGAAATAATCATCATAATATTTCCTTTTTTGTTTCCTAATATTTTTAGTACAATTATTTCTAACAACCTTAAATGCCAAGATATCTTTAATTTCCTTAGTAATTTTAGCTATATGCCATAATTTAGATTTTTTATTAAATCCTTCAATTCTTGTGTTATCCAAGGCACTCTTTTTCTTTTATTTACGTTTTTTAATTTAAGTGGGGCATGTTTATTTATAACTTTCACAAGAGACCATTTAAAGAAAAGCCATGCTGTGTGTACATCTGGGCAAGTATACATTAAATTCCATTGAATTTTTGCCACATCATTTAAATACGCCTGTTCATTAAAATGGTTAAACATCCTTACATAAATAAATTGTGATTGTCGTTTCTCCATCTGAGTGTCCCTAATACAAGAAATGTAACAGTGATCACTCACATCATTTTCATGAACTGCTAATATATATCTTTCAGGTCTATTTGTAAATATTAAATCCAATAAAGTATGTTTTTCATTATTTGATTTATGCAGTTGAGTAGGTGTATTAATCAATTGCTGCAAATTAAGAGCTGCAAACTGATTTAGAATCGTTAATTGAGGAATTAACATATTCAATTAAAATCTCCAAACAATACTGTCTCACAATTTATAAAGGAGCAATATGTTCACACAAAGTTTGTAATGCAAAACTTTTAGCAGATAGGGGTCTATAACAGACCATAATATTTAATAACAGACCTGTATTTCCTTGTATTTGTACAATTAACAAATCCAATTGATCTGGAAATGTTTCAGCAAGTTTCAATTGACCCTTATATATGTTATTTAAATACAACATAACCCCCCCCCCCTTTTTTTTGTCTATCCTGCCTAAAAACATTACAGTTCTCTATGGATACATCAACATCTTTGATTTTAGATGAGAGCCACATTTCTGTTAAAGCTAATACATCTGGTTTAATTGTTTCAACTTGAGTTCTTATTATATCCAATTTGGGTAACACACTTCTAACATTTGGGTGTAAAAAACCCACATTTTTCCTTTCCCCAAAATCAACTAAAGAATAGTCATTTCCCAACTGAGGACCGGGGTTCACAAGTACATCACCAGAGATCAGCGAACTAATCAATATCAATTTCCTAATCCATACAAACTTCTTTTTTGAATATATTTTCAATTTTTGTGTATCTCTAGTATGTTTATAGTACATCTCAGGTGCACACACATGTGAAATCCCACAGCCCTCAGTTAATACTAAAACAAAGCTCTCAGTCAAATCAAGCCTCTACATATACATTGGGAAGAAAGATCTAATTTCCTACAAATTGTATGGGAACATAATTTCCCCCATTAGGGTTATCCCTTCCCACAGTACACAGTAGTGCTAATAAAACTACCAGTATAACACGCATGATAACAGCGTACACACCTGCTAAAAGTCTAATAGGTTCAGTTCCAATTATTATTCTGCTTCCTTCCAGCTGCTACAACATAGCACCTGCAAAGGAAAAACAGAAAATAAACATACTGCCTGCATCTAAACTAGCTAAATCACTGACTCCCTGACCTCCCTATCCTTTTTTCATTATTTCATACCTGTTTCCAGATGCCTGCATCACTTGTGGACTCACTGACAGTTTCAGTGATCGTCCTATTCTCGATGTCACCATCTGAAATGAAAAGGCAGAAGTCACAACATGATCTGACCTATTGAAGTTGATGTCAAGCAAAACAAACTTCTGCTTTTCAACATTTAGTGAGATTCATGGATAAGGAAGATGATACAAAAAGTATAATGTGTGAGGCAGGGTGGAGTCAGTGATGAGTGAATTAGGAAATCTAGAGACAGACCTGAAAAAGCTAGAAAACAAGGGTGGTCAAATCAGTTGGGCAAACATTCTCAATGCTCGAAAGTGCAAGGTAATGCCTAAGGTAAAAGGAACCCCAGGACAGATTGAGTACTGAATCTGAGGAGATGAGAATTAGAACCACAGCTGAGGAACAAGATCTGGGAGTTAGTCATTTAAGCAAGCAAGTCAGTGCAGTAAGGCCTAATTGCACCAAGGCTGGGCAGGGGTATTGAATGAAGAATAATAGTTAAGTTAGCGGTTACATGGAGGACGTGATGGAAATTAACTGGAGGACTAGTTTCTGGAGAGATATGAGGAACCACTACTTGGAATGGAAGTGATATTTGCAAAAACTGGGTGGTGGATAAAAAAGGCTGGGACTGTTGTATACTGTAGTGAAGTGCGAACAGTGGTTTTGAGGGGGAGGAAATAAAGGATGCCTGCCACCAGGTTTAGTACCCTGGATGAAGCTCTAGGGATGCAAGATTTAAAGGAAATGGGCAGACTGGAATCTGGACCAGCGGACCGCTGGTCATTCATGTTTCTGATTGTAAAATGCTGACAAATAAAAAGATTTTTACAGTAACTAACTTATCAATTTGACCAGTTTTTAATTGAAACAGGCGACGTGGAACAATCTCCTGAAGACAAATCTAAAAGAAACAAAAATATTAATATTCTGACTGCAGCCAAAAAGAATAAGTAATTTTGTCCCATGTCTTCCTAAGCAAGCCCATAGCTGAAGCTGATTTAACCTGGGGAACTGTTCTGTTACCTCAAGCAGACCCCCCACCCACTGTCGCATGATTGGCATAGGTCCTGGTGATCTGCTGCAAATGGTAATAACTAACACCACCTTACAAACATAACCTGTACACCAAAGCTTGATCACAGATCACCACCTTGTCTTGAGCCAGAAAGGTCTGGTGGTTGGCAATTGGATTCGTGGCCCCAAAATAAAAAGCTGACTTCCTGCTAAAATCCCCAAGCAACTCTGATCTGACATGGAAGCTTGCCATGCTTGGGCTGGTCATGGATGACTAGCAATGAACATCTCCTACCCAGTATCCCACCCCCAGCATAGGAGCATCGACCCAGGCCATTAATCCAGACAGCAGATCAGATGTGTTGTTAGCCAGCCCAGTACTAGTGGTAAGCGGTGGGCTGCAGGCCTTCACGATGACACAGCTCCAGTCTCACCAATTAAGCAGAGATCATAAAGCTGGCAGCGCAGCCACATGTGAAGATGTCTGGCTGCAGCTGCAGGCAACTCTACAAGGTGGACCACAAGGGCAAGGCTGCAGTAACTGCCTAAAGAATTTTGCAAAATCCCTGCCTCCCTGAACACTGATAGTCACCATCCTCAAAGCAGAGACTCCTCAGATGTCATAAAGCTGGCAGTGAGTGTGCTTGGGCTGGTAGTATGAACATTGAGCAGTCAGCGTCCTGCCCCTACCCCCATGCCCAGAGTATCAGACCCACAATTTCTGCACCATCAGCAGGCAAGAAAAGCCCAGAGCAGCGTCACCCAGCAAACACACACATGCAGCTCTGACCAGACATGTAGCCACTGGCATGATTTGGCAGCCGCAGGCAGCTACTGCAAGGTAGCCTTGTTGATAAAAATCAAGTACCAGGCCTTACAACAAACAATCTAGGACAACCAGAAAACCAGTCTAGTGAGTGTGAGCTGGGAGGTCCGGCCACAGAAATAAATCATTAGTAGCCCGAGTGTTTGTAACCTCAAGGGAATGCTAAAATCCCTAAGTCACTCCCCTGGTTGGGGGGGACAGGGCAGCAGAGCAGGCCGCACTGACTAGCATCGAGTCCTGCCCATAACCAACCCCCACAACATAGGATCTGTAAGCATTGGGTCATGAGAAGCCCAGCACATCACATGCCTGAAACACAGTCACCGACAACAGAACACACTCTCCAGTCTGTTGGCAGTGGCACCCTCCCACCTCTCAGCCCAAAATGCCTCAGCCAGCAACATATGGGTCTTTGCAGTTCTAATTCTGGGTCCGGAATCAACCTCAACCTGCCCTAAATTTAGACCAGAACCCCACCCAGCACAGAATCATTGAAGCAGAAGGGCAATTCCTGGCACAAAATTATTTACCTTCTAGTCAGATGAATGGCGGTGCCTGCTGGTTCCTAGATTTGATTTAAATTTTTTTGGGGGGAGGGGTAGGGGGAGGTGACCCCTCGTGGTTCTGACATATCATTCACAGCCCCATCCAGTAACAAGGCACCATGCAGCAATGTAGCATGCAGTTCTAATTTCTGGGTCTGGAATCAACCTCAACCTGCCCTAAATTTAGACAGGAACCCCACGCGGCACAGCACACATCGTCGAAGCAGAAGGGCAATTCCTGGTGCAAAACAATTACCCTCTAGTCAGATGAATGACTGCTGGTTCCTCAATTTGAGTTTAAAAGCTTTTTTGGGGGGAGGGGGTGATCCGCCATGTTTCTGACACTGATTTTATAAAAGTAATCACTTTTTTAACGTCAGTTTTAATCGGGACATCGCGTGTCAGAATAGCAATGGACCCCCTCCCAAAACACCCCAAAGCTGTCAAAATTCATTCTCTTGGTCCACAAATCCTAGTAGCTCAACCTAGTTTTAAAACAGACTAACTTTGTGCTGGTTTGCTGTCTTTCAGAGCAATCAGGCATCACTTCTTGGTCCGGGATGTCCCAAGTCAGCAGCCACAGATCACACCTTCTCTCGGACAGCTCAGGGTTTCTCCTCACATGTGTGTGGTAAAAGGCACATGTGGAGATTGATGTCAGAGACTCTGAAGGTGGGGATGGGCTTCAGACAGGTGCCAAATGATCCTCCAATCACAGGACTTCCTGTGGTTGTTGCTGGGGTATTTTCCCATGATTGCTGGGCTAGTTAGACACAAAAAAAAAGGGAATCGCTTTCCTTCCTACACTGCATTTAAAGGGCCAGGTTCACAAAATGAGCTAGATCGCACTAGCTAAGCCAGGAAAGTCGGGGGACATTGCACTGGCCCAAATCAATTTGCACTATGCCCCGGGCCAGTGATATAATGTAAAGATTTATCCCTGTATATCCTCGAGGAGGGAGGAGGTGATTCTTCCACTGTATAGGTCATTAGTTAGACCGTACCTGGAGTACTGCGTGCAGTACTGGTGCCGTATCTGAAAAGGGACATTAAGTTACTGGAGGGGTGCAGCGCAGGGTGACAAAGATGATCAAGGGGCTAGAAGACTTATCATACGAGAGGAGGCTGAGGGAGTTGAACATGTACTCGCTGGAGGAGAGGAGGGACGGGGAAGACATGATTGAAACCTTTAAGTACATGAAAGGAATAAACAAGACAGCTACAGAGGGGCTGTTCAAAGTAGGGGAGGGAGGACACGGGGCCATGATATGAGACTGGAGGAGGAAGGTTCAGGAGGAGATGAGGAGACACTTTTTACAGAGAGGGTGGTGGCTGGGTGGAATCGTTACCTGCAGAAGTGGTATCCAGTAGAACAGTGGACTGCTTCAAAAGGGGATGGGACAGGACAAGGGGGAGGGTCAATGGAGGGGAAGAGTGGAAAGGAGGGGCAGCTGCAGAATAAGGGGTGCTAGCTGCACATTCGAGCAGACTTGATAGACCTCTAGGCCTTTATCTGCTGGCAAATTTCGTATGTTCGTATGTCATCAGCCACATTCATAGAACAACTACATGGTGACAATGTGACATGAACAGGCCTGTAATCTTTAATTGCAAAAGGCTTAAATTCATTTTTTTATCCCAAAATTGCAATAGTTTATCTTGTTTGCCTTTATGTTTGAGTGAGTTATGCACACACTGTTGATGTTTGTGTCAGGACCTGTCACATGAATTTGCATTGAGGTTTAAATAGAAGTAGTCAAAGTGGAGGTCACGTGATGGTTGCCTGACTGCGAGTCGCAACTTCTCCTCGCTCCCCGCTACCCTCTTTTGTAGATTTCAACTTACGATTAGACTAATCTCAGTGTGGGAAGTTCTCCAGAGACGGCTACAGGTGGATAGAAATGGAAGTGGATATGCGGAAAGCTCCGCCACGCCATACATCACCTCCCTCACCTGAGAAAGACAAGGCCGAAAAACGGTCTAAACGCAGATGGCCACAGTTACTCAGTCTGCCACGACTGCCACAGCTTTATCAGAGGATAGTTTCATGGAGATTATGCAGCCCCTCCAGGATTCTATTGCCGCAATTTCCAGCGATGTGCAGCGAATCTGTGTCAGTCTTGATTCAGTCACCTCCTGAGTGGGAGACATAGATGTGCGAGTGATTTCAGTAGAGAAATGGAGGGAGAAAGTGGATCTGGACTCCTCCACGTTAAGACAGAGGATTTAAAGAATGGAGGACAAATTGGAGGACCTAGAGGGGCGCAGTCGGCGCAACAACCTCATCATGTTCAGCCTGCCTGAGAAAGAAGAGGGTAATAATCCTATTCTATTTGTGCAAAAGCTCTGTGAGAGAATAGTAGGGCCCTCACCTAATAATACCATCTATGTGGTCGAAAGAGCACATTGTTCCTTGTGCCCCCCGCCGCAACCAAGGGCACCTCCTAGGCCCTTCGTGTTCAAATTGCTTAACTTTCTGGACAAGCAGCACATTTTGGCCAAAATTAAAGAAGTGCAAGAGATTCAGTGGGAAGGGAATAAGCTCAGACTATCTCAGGATTTACCTCAGTCAGTAAGACTCAAGCGGCAAGAATTTCACCCCCTGGTATCCCGTCTGATAGCTGCTGGGAAAGCCTTTCGGATGAAGTACCCCACAACCCTACAAGTCAAGCATAATGATAAGTGGATCACTCTGGAGTCACCCAAGCAGGCCACAGAGGAACTCTGCAATTTATTCCCAGAGCTTTTCAAGTGAAAAGGGCCTTTTTGATTTGGTAAAAGCAAGCGACTGATGCTTTGGGTTGTTTAGACTATGGCTCTTCAGGTACTCTATCAATCATCATGGCATGGCATCGGATCCAAAAAGCCTTTTTCTGCTGTTAAGAAACCAGAGACTCCAGGTTGTCCACGTGGGAACGGTATTTGGAATCTACAGTGGACTGTGCTTGGTGGAATGGACACTCAACTTTCTTTTTCCTATTTCCACGCTGTTGGCTGTACAGTTCACTGGTAATGGAGAACTATACTGGACTGTGTTTGGTGTAACAAACACTCGATCTCCTTTCTCCTTTTTCTAAACTGATAGTTGCGCAGTTCGTATACAGCTACACCTCTGTAACAGTGGCAGGGCTTCCTTTGACAAATAAGACTCACCATGCATGTTTAAGTTGTCCACATGATCAGTTTAAAGGCCATGGACTATGAAGTTCTGTTTATTGAGGGGGTAACTCTGGGCAAATGAGGGAGTGATATTGAAACTCCAGGTTTGACTTCTTTTTTCTTTCTTTTTGATGTCCTGCCACAAGTATTAATAAGTAGGGTAGTGTAATCAAAGAGCAGAAGAAAAACTGCTGTACAGACACCTATTGTTTTTCGAGCTACCCTGACTAACATTTTATTACCCCTCATCTGGTAAAGGGTAGAACTCTTTAACTGTTCTTTGGAGAGCGTCATGATGAAACTTTTGATTGAATCTGAGAAACTCTTTTTTTTTTTTTTTCTCTCTCTTTTTCCAACTGTATATTCCTAGTGGGGGGGGCAGGAGGGACTTGATTTGGTTCAGGTGGTGAATAATCTTAATCATGTGCCGTCTTGCATAATTGGAGTTTGGTTTTTAGAACCGGGGTAGTTTAATATATTGTATTTTTTTGTGAGAAGGTGGAGGGAGGGTTTTTCTTCCTTTATTCTCAAGGGACATGGGTGTCCCCTTTATTTCCACTTAATAATAGTAATAATCTTTAACTGGGGGGAAGGGACAGATCTGCACACGCAGGCTTCAGGGGGCTTTATCCACAACAAGACAACTGAATTTAAAGGGTTATTAACCTATCCACTAACTGATTGCTGTTAATGGGCGGACTCTACAAATTTGTGACCTGGAATATGAAAGGAGCCCAATGTAAACAAAACAGAAGCATGATTATCACACATCTTGCTCATCTAGGGGCAGAGATTGCCTGTCTACAGGAGACCCATTTACCCAAGGACGATATCTTACTCTTCAAATGGGGATGGGTGGGACAAGTCTTTGGTTCTGGCAGCTCCACTAAGCGAGCAGGCACCATTATCTTGATAGTCAAAAATGTACCATTCATTAAATTACAGGAATGGTGTGACCCAGAAGGCCATTACAGTATAATACAGGGCACCTTGGAATCTACTCCAGTTTTGAGTGGCTCTATATATGGCCCAAAGGTAGACTCACCCCTTTTTTTCACACAGTTGTTAACAAGGGTAGTGTCAAGCTCACCTATTTTAACTTTCTTGGGTGGGGACTGGAACCTTGTCCCAAGGGCGGATCTAGATCACTCAGACAGTAAAAATGTGGGGCTCTCCCCTGCACAACACGCCCTTAGAGACCTCCTATCCGGAGCAGGTGTAGTGGATGTTTGGTGGACTCTAAACCCAGAGGAAAAGCAATTCACCTACTACTTCCCCCCGCACACCACTTTTTCCAGAATAGATTATTGGTTAGTAAGCTCTTTTTGCCTCCCTGGTATCCTCGATGCCCCCATCTACCCCAGTGTACTCTCGGATCATTCCCCAGTTGGCATATCCTTTGTTCTGGGGCTGGGAATCCGGATAAATTTTCTCGGGCGACTCAATACGCAATTACTAAAGCACCCAGAGACCCTAACTTCCACACAAGAATTTATAGAAGATTTCCTAGACTCCAATCTGGGCTCAGTGGAGAGGATTGACATAGTCTGGGCCACTCTCAAGTGTGCCCTAAGGGGCAACTTTATACGCATTGCTACCACTCGAACCTGGAAAAATAAATTAGTGCTAGACTCTTTATTATATGAGATATAGAAATCAAACCATACAATACACAAGGCATCGCCACAAGAAGATTGGGCCAGGCTTCATCGTCTCCAAGCATCCTATTATGACGTAATGGCACAGAAAGCAGAGTTGGCCATTCATCACACTAAATTGAAATATCTGGAATCTGGTGAGTGGGCAGGGAAACTTTTTGCCCTTAGAATAAGGCAAGCTGAAATGTCTAAATTTATTCCAGGGCTGAGATCCCCCATAGATGGTCACATTATTTCCCATCCCCAAAATATTGTAACAGCCTTTGGTGATTTTTATAAGGGTCTTTACTCCTCTGATGATCCCACAGGTGTGACCGATCAAGACATTACTGATTATCTTTGTTTGGCTAACCTTCCTACCCTAGTTCCACATGTGGCAGAACAGCTTGGCACCCCAATTACCTTAATTGAAGTGGAGAAGGGTATCACACAGCTACCTCAGGATAAAACCCCCAGCCCAGATGGTTTACCCAATAATTTATATAAGGCCTGTCTCCCGCAACTTTCCACTTTGCTGATGAATGTGTTCAACTTGTGGTTTCATCAGGGGATAAAAGACTCTAGTTTCCTAGAGGTAATTATCACCCTCATCCCAAGCCAGATAAGGATCCATTATGCCCCAGAAACTATTGTCCAATTTCTTTATTAAATTCGGAAGTTAAAATTTTAGCAAAAATCTTAGCCAATCGCTTGGCCCTAATCCTAGGAGAGATTATTGGCAATGATCAAGTGGGATTTATGGCTAGACGTCTCTCTGGAGACTACATGAGAAAACTCATGCATCTGATTACGGCATCGAGGGAGTCCGGGGCCCCTTCAGTCCTTGTCTCTCTCGATGCCGAGAAAGCTTTCAATTGGGTATCTTGGCACTTCTTGTTTGCTACTCTCAAGCATCTAGGCATGCCTGACACCTTCCTTACCTGGGTCAAAATCTTATACACTATCCCCACTGCTAGGATGTGGTGCAATGGGCACCTATCCCAACCATTTCTCCTCGAAAGAGGTACTCGTCAAGGATGCCCCTTATCCCCTCTTCTTTTTAACTGCTACCTTGAACCGCTTATCCATACACTCATCTCCTCCCCCTCGTTGCATGGGGAGCGTTATGTACTATCAGCCTATGTGGATGATCTACTGCTACATCTTGAGGAGCCAGAGATCTCTCTACCAGCTCTCTTAAGGGAAATTGATACATTTTCCATAATTTCAGCATATAAGCTTAATCTTTCCAAAACCAAGGTGTTTCCTCTGAATCACTGGGCTGACAGCACCAACTGTAATGCCTCGGGTTTATCCTGGGAATATTGAACCCTCACCTACCTAGGGATTAAGGTCTCCAGGAGCATTCCCTCCATGTTCAAAGATAATTTAGATGCCCTTGTACAAATTGTGCAAGCAGATTTGAATAGATGGAGTGCCTTACCAATGTCATTATGGGGACGTATCAACATTCTGAAAATGAATGTCCTGCCAAGGCTTTTATACCCACTCAGTATGCTGGGCCTTTATATTCTCAAATTGTGGTTTGTGAAATTGCAGAGAATGTTCAACAACTTTCTCTGGAAAAATAAACCAGCTAGAAGGGCGTACCTTAAGTTAACAGCCCCTAAATTACAGGGAGGGCTTGCCCTCCCTTCCCTTCCCTTCCCTTTTTACTTATTATGGGGCCCAACACCTTAGTAGAAATGCCCTTTGGTATAAGGTGGACTCTTTGGCAAGGAGAGGTACTTATATCCCTGCATGATTAAATATTGAACGTGAATTAGCGCACAGTGTAAATAGTTCCCTGGTTGCCTTGGTATACATGAAACCTTCTAAACTTTCTCAGTCACTCAGATCTACCCCAATGGCCTGGTCACTTAAAGCTCTGCAACAAATCCTTCAGTACCTCTCAGTGAGTTGGCACATATCGTCTGCTCAACCCCTTTTTCATAATCTACATTTTCAAATTGACCATTGTCCCATCCCATCCTCATTCCTTCCACAGCTTAAGCACAGTACATTAGCAGACCTACTGCAACACAATACTGTGGCTCCTTTTCAGACTTTACAGACCCATTTTCAGCTTAGCCCCAAAGACATATTTAAATACTTGCAAATCAGGAATGCGATAGTAGCCTTTAATGGCAAGCAGGACTGGTTCGATCAGTCTTCCCATGGGCTCCAACAAATTTTCCAAGGAACAGACGCTACTCACATAGTTTCAAGGATATATAAACAAATTCAGGTTTTAGATCACAGTCTTCCAGCCAGAATTCTGTTATTACTGGGTGCAGGAACTCTCCCTACCGGCAGAGGTAGAATTCTGGACTAAAGTCTGGAGCACGAATTACAAATATATTAAGCAAGACAGATTATGTCTCCCCCAATTTCAAATTATGTACAATATGTACTATACCCCACTAAAATTGCACAAGGCGGGACTTGTAACCTCCCCAGATTGTTTCTGATGTAAACAGGCCCCCAGGCTCTCTCTACCACATGCTGTGGGAGTGTTCCTGCACTCAGAATTTCTGGAAAACAATTCAGCAAGTGTTGGACCCCATTCTAGGTTTAGACTCCTTATTTACCCATAAATCTTGCTTGTTGGCTGTATACCCTCAGGGAACTCCATTAGTACATCAGGCCCATCTGACCTTAATTGCCCCTACTGCAAAATTGACCATGCTTCAACACTGGAAGGAAGACTCACTTCCCATGATACTATAATGGTACTGTGAAATCCTCCTTGCTATCCAGTTAGAAAAGCATATTACAACTTTGAGGCATAGACCCCAATACTATCAGACTATTTGGGAGTCCCTTATGACTCTGCTCTCCCTATGGAAACCATAGTGGCTTTTCAATCTCCCCATTTTAACCCTATAGTACTTTGGTGTTAAGTTACCCTGTCTTTTCCCTGTATTAATTTCCCCCTTTGGTTTTTTTTTCTTTTCTCTTTCTTTTTATATTTTTCATCAATGTGCAGGGAAAAGGAGGGAGGGGGGATTATGGGGAAATAGAGGGGGGGATTTTCTGTAATATTTTGTTTTGGTTATTTGATTTTGTATGTCTGTTTTTTGTAATTCTTGCTTGTCTTTATATTGTTCATATTTTTTTGGTTTTGTTCTTGTTCTTGTTACATTGTTGAAAAAATAATAAAGTATATTGAATTAAAAAATAGAAGTAGTCAAAGTCATTTTAAAGGGCATGTTTTTAACTTCAAAGTTTATTAAGCACCATAGTTATTATCAATTGTAATGAATAAACAGAAAGTTGGTAAGTGATCTGTTTGTAATAAGTGTTACTTTATCTACAAATTTGTCAATGAGTTTAATGAAATCAAATAACATGAACATCTGAAGCCTGTATGTAGAGATTTTAACAACTATTCCTACTATTAATTTTTAGCAACAAGTTAACATTGAAAAGTTGCAATGTGTATAAATAAATTTCTGTAACATTCATAAAATCATACTTTAAAAAGAGTAATGTTTGTGCACAATAAAATACTTTAACCTTATGACAGTTGCTTTCATCTTGTTTTACAGTACCCATGTATAAAAATACAACAAGCTGTATGGTACGAAGATATTGTTCTTAGAACAGAAGGTGGCCAGTTTAACAAACCTGCTTAGACAGGTAGTGAAAAGTGAAACACTGCCACACAATGGTCTCATGAATGTATATCAGTTTAGTCATGTGTCACACACTGAATCATGGCAATCATAATAATAATGTATGTTACCATTGAATAGTATGGTTGCATGCTTCTCTGCTGCTGGATGTTAAATATCATTAATATTTAACTGAGATGAGAAGTAATCAGCCAATGCATCTCTAATTTTGTTGCCAGAAATGTTATGAGTAGCTGCATTGAAATCATCTGCATGGATATTCTCACAGTCAGGTTGAGGTACTGCTCCCATGTCTGTGTCATCTAGCAAAAAGGATTCAAACAGTTCTCCCTTAGTCTCACATATATTGTGTAGCACACAACAGGAGACAATCACAAACGGGATGTTTTCTAGGCTGAATTCATTTCTTTTAAGGAGGCACCTCCACCTCCCTTTCAGCCGCCCAAAGGCAGATTCAACTACCATCCTAGCTCTGCTTAGGCGAAAGTTAAAATTGTGTTTTATAGCATCATGGTAGTCAGGGTATGGTTTCAGGAGCCATGGTAGTCAGGGTATGGTTTCAGGAGCCATGGTAGTCAGGGTATGGTTTCAGGAGCCATGGTAGTCAGGGTATGGTTTCAGGAGCCATGGGAGTAAGGGGTCGGCAGCATCTTCGAGGATGACAACTGTCATAGTTACAACATTAATTTCCTTAGTGATGTTAGGAAACAGTGTACCACTCTGACCCCTGGTGTACAATTGGCTATTCTTAAACACCTTGGCATCGTGAACCTTGCCAGGCCAGCTCACTTTGATGTCTAGAAACCTGAACTTATGATCCACTAGTGCCTGCATAACAACTGAATAGAAACATCTGCAATCTCAGCAATCTTCTGTTTTGAGCCATCCTCATATGTTTAAAGCACTGTTTTAATGCCCCATTGAACATCTCGAACATAAGCGGTCACAGAATAAAGCAGCTGTCATTTCTTTCAGACGGGGATGTGCCATATTAAAACAACAGTTTGTCTGGCAACCAGCCTGCATGACAATATAGCCGCAGTGCATGCTGGTAAGCAAGTAATGACAAAGTGCTGAAAGAATGCACCAACATGAAATGTATTGCAATTAGGCTACAATTTATTGTATTGAGCATGTGAATTCACTTGCGGATGTTTCTGCTTCATGTGTGCTATATATCAGGTCTCAAAAACATTCATTGCTTAATATAAAATAGTTTTTAGCACAGCAATGTAGCATAGAGGGCCGCCATGTTGTTTACTTTCTGAGGGACCACTAGCATTATGGGATGATGCCTGCTGCCATATGGGAATGGTGGCACTGACTCAACTACCGTGTTGATGCTGAGATGCTGGTAACATTACCCATCCGAAGTGTGAACACGATGAGCTCAGTTTAAACACGCTTACAAAAAAAAGTGTAAATGGGAGTTATGAGGTGGGTTCAAAAACATTTTTAAAAACATTATAGTTATATGGAGAAAGTGTGAACAGGGCCTTAGATTCCCCACTACCAGCACAGTGGTCCAAGGAAAACTCAAATCACTCAGCATAGCTACAAATTTCCTCTGATACCGGGACTAAGCACTCTCTCTCACAAAAAACTATGCCGCTGTGAGAACTCAGAAGTCTAAACAATATGGGCGATGTGCATGTCTGATTTTAAGGAATCTATTATACACTGGGGGTTGGTGCCAAGGAGAGCTCTAAAGGGGGAGGGTGGGTTGAACGCTAAAGACTGCAGACCCTTGTACTCAATAAATACTCAAAGCTGTATAACAAACCACAAAAGAAAAATATGTTCCCCGAGTCTGAACTTGTACACCAGTAATTAAGCTTCCATTGGTGCTTGAACCAGGGACCCTAGCAGGAAATTGGCCAAAGTTACAGTCTAAGTTATGTTCAAATCTGCTATTGTCTGGTATGACCCCTGAACTGACAAATCCCAGAGTGCCAGAGCCCCGACTTCCTCCATGCAAATCTTTATGCTGTGTGACATGGTCAGGAAAGCTCGAATGAAAGCTCTACTCAAAAGCAGAAACCCACCTATGGATAATCTGTCTGAAAATCTCAAAATCATGGTTTCAAATAAACTGATGCTTGTTTGGGGAACTTTATTAGTGGATCAACTGAGTATTTTGCTTAGGTGGATTGAGACTTCCATTTTACTGATCCTTTACTACATCTCTACAAATTAGTACCAAAACCTAGTGTGGTATCTGATGGCCAAAAGGGAACATCCATGAGGCAAACATGTGCAAAGTCCTCATGAGTGTGCGAATATCCATCTGATGCCATAGTGGCTCTCACTAACGCTAGGCACTCCATTAAGAATATAAACTATAGTCTTCAGACACCTTATGTGGAATGCTCAGCATAAATAATTAACATTTTCCCTTCTCCAACTAAAAAGGTTGTGACTGATCATCCCCCTGACTGCACCTGGGGGTGCAGGTACCAGGGGCACTCCCACAAGGAAAAGTGCACAGTCTTGGCACATAGCAAACCCCTGTCTCTCTAGTACCAGTTTGGAGGCCACAGCTTTGCCGAAAGGTTTAACACATATGGATTGGAAGATTAGGGTGTCTTGCTGTGCATCCTCAACAGCTCTCAATGGATATCTAACAAACTGTGGGAAATCCAGTAACGGGGGTTACACACATACAAATCCTGGATGGCCTTGCCCTTGGACACCCCCTGGATGAGTGTGTGTGTGATCAGCAGCTGAAGAGTTCATACCAGTAAAATGAACAAAACTCTGATGCAATAATTTTTGGTTTCTTGTATGCCACTGTTTTCTATTAATTCATGTTGGTGTTAACCTGTTTTAGTTTCTACAAAAAACAAAGAGGGTAATAAAATGGAGGAGGCACCCAAGCGATGCATCTCTACTCTACAGTTAATCAAACTGGTAATTTTACTGTCCTTATTTATTTAGTTTTTACTAGGTAAGGTGGCTAGACAAACATTTGCCTATTTTCAGGCATGACCCAGAAAAGTACAACCATTTACATACTCTGACAACTCAAGTCAGAGATTTATTTTTATTTATTTATTTAATTTTTGTTGACCAGGTAAGTGCACTAAACAACAACAATGGGTTATAACAGCGAACACGCGCCAGGTTTCCAATGCTCCATGCATGTGCCTGCCTTCGCTCTCTCCTTTCCACTTACAGCAGTGCCCCGCCGGACACTTTGCCACTGTCGACTGGATACCACCAGTATCACTTGGTGGTAAGTTAATAAAAAAAAAAAGAGAAAATTGCCTCTCAGCTGTTGACTTTGCTCTCTCATTTAACCTAAAATAAAATAAAAAAAAAGATTTCGGCACCTGCTCTGCCACAGACAGACCACGGACTGCACTTCATCCACATTAGGACCGCAGTTGTTTTATTTTATATAATTGCTGTGGCGAGAAAATGCTCCCCAACAATTATATAAAATAAAACATGGGGTGGTGTGTTTGACTCAAGATTTTACACACACACCTTGATGTTGGATGTTTAAATAAACACCTTGAACTTCGCACTTGGGGTTTTTGTAGCATCCAACACCTCGGGTGTGTATAAAAGTTCATTAAATACACCACCCTATGCATTATTCTATATGTAATTTTTTTACCTGTATATACGTATATATTTACTATGGCATTTCCCCATTCCACCTTCCCCTGATTGCTGTAGTGTTTAAATTGTTTTACCAGTATGTGTTCAGAAGTCTCCTCCCCAAAATTGACCTCCTGCAGCCATTCGTTTTACATCTGAAACCCTGCATTCTCAACATCTCTGAGATGTGGCTCAACAATAAAATCCTAGACATAGACATCTCAATCCCTGGGTACTCTATCATCCGCCAAGACTGTAAGTCCAGGGCTGGGGGTGTCGCTATGTATGTCTCCTCCTCTATCAGATATCCTACCTGCCTATCTGTCTCCTCCCCCTCAGTCTATGAGCTCCTATTGATAAAAATATCCCTACCCTCTCCCCCCCATCTATGTTGGTGTTGTCTACTTCTGTCCCAACCTCTCTGTCTCCGAGCTTTCCTCCATCTCTGATCTCCTCTCCACCATCGCTTTCCTTGCCACCCCTAGGGAATTGTACCTCCTAGGGGATTTTAACATAAACTGGCTCACCAGCAAACAGTCCAAAGTCTGCTCCCAAGTGGCGTCCCTAAACCTAAAGCAATTAATAGGGGATCCCATGCACCTATACCATAAAACTGGCAAACATATCTTACTCGACTGGATTCTATCTTCACACCCCCACCATGTTATCAAGTCTGGTACACTCCCTGATGCCCTTAATGACCATCACACGATCTACTCCATGCACAAGATGCACCGCACAAAGTCCCCTCCCACCATTCTTAAAATCGTCTCTTTCCATTCCCTCAGCATCCTTAGTGAGCTGTCCAGTATAGACTAGTCACCCATCTCTACTGCCCCCTCTGTTGACACAGCCCTGTCCTTCTTTACCACACAATTCCTATCTGTATGGGATCATCATGCCCCACTTAGAAATGCAAGGGTCCGAGGTAACCAACTGCCCTGGATCACTGCTAAACTCATTATCTGTCATCGTGCACGTGATCAAGCATGGGTTGCATACAAGACCTCATGCACACTGCAAGACCTTCAACTCTATCACACAATCTGGAAAGCCTTTATCCACACCACCCACCTCATTAAAATACCTCCTTCCACAACAACATAAATAACCCTTCCAAATTCTGAAAGATCATCCACACCTTGTTTTCCCTACCCTCCCAACCCCCCTCTCCAGTCCTAAAAATAGGCCCCCATTTAATTGATGACCCACCTACCATGGCTGTGGAGTTCAATAACTTTTACTCACCTGTGCTCCTCCCCTTGCAGTTCTCACCTATCGCTCCCCTATCCTCTAATGCACCCCCCTATCCCCAACCCCCACCACCTCAGTCTTCACCTTTGAACCTGTCCATCCAAATGACACCCTGTGGGTATTACTTGCCCTGAATCCTAACAAAGGAAAAAGCCCTAATGGCCTTGACCCTAAGCTTCTTCACCTGTCTTCTCACACCATTGCTCTCCTCCGAAATATCTCCTGAACCTCTCCTTCTTGCACGCAACTGTACCCATGATTGGGAAATCTGCTACCGTGGTCCCTCTTTCCAAAGGGACTGACCCCTCCAATCCCAACAATTTCTGCCCCATATCCCCACTGCAAATCCTAGCTAAGGTCCAAGAGCACCTGGTGATGGAGCAGCTCTCCAACTTCCTTAACTCCTCCTCCTTCTTCATCCCCTTCCAATCTGCCTTCCGTAAAGACCACTTGATGACCACCTCCCTTCTTTGGCTCACTAACTCCATTCTCACATGGATGGACCAGGGATGCATCAGCTCTACCACCTTTGTCGATCTGGCTAAAGCCTTCAACACTGTCGCCCACTCCCTTTTTCTCTTCAAGCTGACAGTGGCCAGCCTCTCCAATTCAGCCACCAACTGGTTCCAGTCCTACCTCACTGGACAGTCCCAATCTGTCAAAGTCAGCAATGCAACCTCCCCCCTGACTCACAATAAACACAGATGTCCCCCAAGGCTCAGTACTTGGACCTATTCTCTTTTCCATATTCCTGAATGACCTCCCTGATGCCTGCTCATCTCTTAGCATACATATGTATGCAGCCGACACCGTGATATTCTCCTCTGGGAGTTCCCTTGCCAAAGTGACTACCAGTTTTCAGCTAGATTTCAACAATGTCCAGCACTGGTTTAATGCTAACCTACTCTCACTGAATGTCAAACAGACTATGACCTTTTGCACCAGACAATAGCTGTTCAGACTGGATTCCACCTCCAGTTTTCATACCGTGTCTGGGTCCAAACTGGACAATGTTCCCTCTTTTAAGGACCCTGGGCTATGGCTACACAAAAATCTAGACTTTGGTGTACACGTTGATGCCATTCACAGAAAGATCCTCCCTAAGCTTGGTGCTCTGTACAGACACCATAGCTGCCTGCCCATGCAAGCCAGGCATGAAATTGTTCAAAAGATGATACTCCCAGTCTTCGACTTTGGGAACATTGTCTACAATTCTGTCCCTAAGACCACCCTAGCCAGACTGGACACTCTCTTCAACTCCTTCTGCCTCTTTGTCCTTGGCTGCCTTCCTCTCACCCACCACTACAATTTTTATACCTCCCTCTCCTTCCCTTCCCTCACCACCAGGTGCCTGTCCCATACAGCTAAACTAGTAGGCAAATACTGGCTTGGCTCTCTGCCATCTTATCTGTCTTCCCTCTTGTTGATCCCCCCACCTCCTTCTACTCACTTCAATCCTCAACACAGAATGTTCGCCCTTCCACCACGACGTACATCATCTGGTCACAATGACTTCTCGTACTCATTCTCTAGCTACTGGAACTCCCATCCTCTTGAAATTCACTTATCCCAAACTCCTCAGTTCCTTGCTCACCTTCTTCAGAAGCACACAGCTCACTGCTGCAATTGCAACTAACCCTCCCCTACCTACCCCCTTTCTCTATCTTAACCATCTTCTGCACCCCTCTAGTCTTCATACACTCTAACTTCCTACATCCCTTCCTCTATCTTGCCCAACCCTCCGCCCCTCACTTCCCCCACCCTTCCCTTCCCCCTTTTCTCTTACTCTACATCTCTACCCTCCCCAGCACACTCTCTATTCCCCCTTGCAGAGTTCTCTGCATCCTGAAGGGGAGATGGTCCTGGCTACCCACTCCCTCTATCTTTCCTCCTCCTCCTTTGCAGGGTTCTCTTCACTATCAAGGGATGATGGCCCTGGCTACCTCCCTCCCTCTATCTTTCCTCCTCTAAACTGACCCTTCCATCACTTACTCTGACAGCCCCATCTATCCTTCTCCCTATTTCGCCATCTCTTTCTTCTTCTGCCAACTCCCCATCCTCCTTGTAGGGTTCCCAGCATCCTGAAGGGGTGAAGGTCCTGGCTACCCACTTTCCTCTACCTCTCCTCCTCTCTGTTGCCCCCCTGCACTTACTCAGACATCCTCCATTGATCCTTCTCCCCCATCCCCATCTCTATTCTTCTTCTGCCAACTCCCAGTCCCCCTTGCAGGGTTCTTTGCATCCTGAAGGGGTATAAGTACAATCATGGGATTTAAGAATGTATGGGATAGACATAAAGGAATTCTGGAGGTCAGTGGTAAGGGGCAACAGACTTCTAGGAAAACATAAACTGAACTTACAAGCTCAAATGGGCAGACTGGGTGGGCCATAGGTCCTTATCTGCCGACACTGTCTATGTATCTATGTATCTATGTATGGTCCTGGCTACCCACTCCCTTTGCCTTTCTTCCTCCTCCTTGCAGGGTTCTCTTCACCCCTCAAGGGGTGATGGTCCTGGCTACCTACCTCCCCCTACTGTTCCTCCTCTAAACTGCCTCATCTCTATTCTTCTTCTTCTGCCAGCTCCCAGGCCCCCTTGCAGGGTTCCCAACATCCTGAAAGGGAGTAGGCCCTGGCTACCCATCCCCCATTGCAGGGTTCTCAACATCCTGAAGGGAAGTAGGCCCTGTCTAGTCACTGATGTCTAGAAACCCTCCCCCCTTATAATAAGCTTGGCAGAAGACTCCAGGAGAAAGGACTGCTGTGTGACTGAACTTCTCTACTGGGACTATATTGACCTCCTTCCCTCCCCTCCACCCCCACCCAAAGCTAGTTCTATTTTTATAGGCACAGGATTTGACTGACAGCAGAAACTTCCTGTTTAGGAGCAGGAAGTGGGTAATCACAGAACCACCAAGGACCCACCACCCTAGAAGGGCAAGAGTAGCTCTCTGGCCCCCTCTAGCTGCTGGAGGTCTGCCTCTGAACAAGTAAGCGGTCTACTGAGAAATATAGGATATTCTTGTCTCAGAACAGGACAATCAGGAGCTTAAAGGGCACACAGGCAGAAAGTAAGGAGAGAGAAAAAAAAACAGAGGAAAGAGTAAGGATTGCAAACAGTTAAGGGGCCAGAAATAAGACATGATTGGAGTGGTGCAGTGCAGTGGCTGTGGAGCAGCAGTCTTCCGGAAGATGTTCTGGAGGATGCGGTGTTGTTCCATCTGCAGGCACCTCTCTGGGCTGAGGGAAGAGGTTGCTTATCTCCAGGCTGAGTTGGCCAGGATTTGTGGGACCTCCTCTTCCATCCAGGGACCACCAGTGCCACTGCCGTTGCCTCAGAGGTTGCCAAGAAAGAGGAGCGGTTGGACCACAGTGGGCTCAGGGAGGTTGAGGTGGTGGAACAGAGGCACATCCCTCCAGTTGTACCTCCACAATTCCTATGCCATTCTGGAAAAGTGTGGTTCCTCTATGGAGGCACCTACAGTGGAGACCAAGGAGGATGCTGGGAACCTCCACAAAGGAGACCCACAGGAGGGTGGCAGGGGACCCTGTGAAGAAAACAACTCCTGGTGGGGGACTCCATTGTTAGGGAGGTAGAACTGGGCAAGGAAGGGAGGGAGGTAAGGTGCCTGCCTGGCGCCATGGCTTGGAGGGACAGGGAGCGAATCCTCAGGATTGCTGGAGCAGCTGCACAGGGGAAGGAGCTGGATGTCATTGTCCACCTAGGGACAAATGACCTGGCTAAGAAAGGGATTAGAGAAGTGCAGGAAGAGTTTGTGGAATTGGGGAGGGGCCTTAGTCAAGTAGCATGCACGGTAACCTTCTTGGAGGTGCTACCCATCTATGGCATAGGAGAGGCTAGGGTGTTCTGTACCATGGGATTCAATCAGTGGTTGAAAAACTGGTGTGGAGCTCAGGGATTTGGCTTCATTGGGGACTGGGGGTCCACCTGGAGTGATGCAAGCCTATACTGGCATGATGGGCTGCATCTGTCCGGGATGGGAACCAGGATCCTAGGTGATAGGTTTAAATGCTTCATTGGCAAGCTTTTGAACTAGCCAAGGGGGGAGGCACTGGAAAGGAGCAGGAAAATCCTAGCCCCCCAAACAATCACGGTAGTAAGTGTGGCAAACACCAACATGGAGGTGTCGATACGGAGAAGGGCAGGGGTAAATGGAGAAAGTGACAAAGGCAAGAAGGACAGGGATGGGGCAAAAGGGGGTAAGGCCATCAGGAAATGGAGGGTAATGAGTACCAATGCCCATAGTCTGGGCAACAAGCTCCCTGAGCTGGTGGCCTTAATGGAAGGGATGCCTGGATATCGTAGCAGTCACAGAAACATGGTACACAGAGAACCATGACTGGGATGTTAACATACCAGGGTACATAACCTACAGGAGAGACAGGCAGGAGAGAAGAGGGGAGGAGTAGCTCTCTATGTAAGGAAGGGATAAAGCAACTGAACAAAAGGTAAACAGGGAGGAGAGGAGGCACTGTGGGTTACCTTGGAGACTGGAAGGGCACCACAATCCGCACAGGGGTTGTGTACAGACCCCCATGTCAGGGGGAAGGAATGGACAAAGATATGATGGAAGGCATTCTTAGAATGGCAGAGAAAGGGGAGATACTGTTGATGGGAGACCTGAATATGCCAGATGTTAACTGGAGCACATTTGCTGCAGCGACATCCAAGAGCAGGGCCATTCTTGACGCCCTACAGGTGGCAGGCAATAGACAGCTAGTTTCGGAACCCACTCGTGAGGGAGAAATCTTAGACCTCGTACTCTCAAATGGGGGCAGTGAGAGGATCTCAGATCTAGAAGTGGGTTGCCATCTGGGGACAAGTGACCATCAAATAGTGTGGTTCACGTTAAACTCAGCTACAGAGTCAAGCCATACAAAAGTGAGGGTACTGGACTTTAGGAGGGCTGACTTTGGCAAGATGGGAGAGTGCCTCAGAAAAGCACTAGCAAACAGGCTAGAAGGAGTGTGGAGCAACAATGGGAATTATCAAAACTGCTATCACAGAGGCAACAAGCCTTTGTGTGAAGCAAATAAACAAATCAAGCGAAAGAAAAAGCCACTATGGTTCTCAAGAGAGGTGGTTGTGAAAGTCAGGAAGAAAAGATAGCATTCCAGAAGTATAAGAAAACACAGAAGGAGCAGGACAGAGAGCTGTACCAGTTAAGGCAGAAAGAAGCAGGGAGGAAGTCAGAATAGCAAAGGCCCAAACTGAGGAAAAGATAGCCAACTCAGTTAAGAAGAGGATAAAACCTTTTATAGGTACATCAGCGACGTGAAAGACAAAGGAGGGATAGTGAGGCTGAACAGAATAAGCGGTGGGTGGGCAGGGGACAGTGAAAAGCAGGAATACTGAATGAATATTTCTGCTCAGTATTCATAAAGAGGAGGGGAGTGCCTAATCCAATTAACAGAAGCACTCTTGATAGGGGGGTCGATCCCAGTCCTTTCACAGAAGAAAGGGTTCTGCAAGAACTCCTAAAACTGAAGGTGGACAAAGCAATGGGTCCTGATGGAATTCACCCCAGAATTCTAAAAGAATTAAGGAAGGAACTAGTGAAATCACTGGCTACTCTTTTGAATAAATCATGGGAGGATGGTGTGGTACCCGAGGACTGGAGGAAGGCGGATGTGATTCCCCTTCACAAAAGTGGGACCAAGACAGAGGCAGGAAACTACAGACCTGTCAGTCTGACCTCTGTGGTAGGGAAAGTGATGAGTCACTTCTGAAGGAAAGAATAGTTGAGTACCTAGAGGTCAGTGGAGCACAGGATCCAAGGCAGCATGGGTTCACAGCGGGAAGGTCATGTCAGACAGATCTAATAGATTTCTTTGACTGGGTGACCAAAGTAGTAGACCAGGGAGGGGCTGTGGACATGGCCTACCTAGACTTTGCAAGGCATTTGACACAGTCCCACACAAAGATTATTAGTCAAATTAACCAGCCTGGGAGGGTCCCAGGGTGGTAGCCTGGATAAAACATTGGCTGGACAACAGGACACAGAAGGTAATTGTAAATGGAGTCCACTCTGAAGAAAGGGCGGTTACTAGTGGGGTACCACAGGGTTCAGTATTGGGTCCAGTCCTTTTTAATGTCTTCATCAGAGGCATTTGAGGACTGGAAGGAAAAGTATGCCTTTTGCAGATGACACAAAGATCTGCAACAGGGTTGATACACAAGGAGGCGGAAAGGATGAAAAGGGACTTGGCAAGGTTGGAGGAATGGTCAGACATATGGCAGCTAGGATTCAATGCAAAAAGTGCAAAATAATGCACCTGGGAAACAAGAACCCAGGGAAGAATACACAATGGGTGGGAGGTAGTAACAACAACAAAACAGGAAAGGGACCTGGGTTAATCATATCAGATGACCTTAAGGTTAGCAAGCAATGTGAGAAGGCAGTAGGGAGGGCTGGGGGTATACTGGGATGTATAGGGAGGCATCAGCAGCAGAAAACAGGAAGTTGTTATCCCTCTGTACAGACAGTTGGTGAGACCCCATCTGGAATACTGTGTCCAGTTCTGGAGACCCCATCTCCGCAAGGACATAGACAGGATAGAGGCAGTCCAGAGGAGGGCAACTAAAATGGTGCAGGGTCTGCAAGAGAAGCCGTATGAGGAGAGACTAAAGGAGCTTAATATGTATACCCTTGAGGAAAGAAGGGAGAGGGGGACATGATAGAAACTTTCAAGTACCTCAAGGGAATCAACAAAGTCCAAGAGGGTAGCATCTTTCAGAAAAAGAGACTTGCAAGCACAAGGGGACACAATTTAAAGATAGAAGGAGGGCGGTTCAGGGGCAATGTGAGGAAGTATTATTTCACAGAGAGGGTAGTGGATGCATGGAACAGCCTTCCTGAGGAAGTTGTGGAATCTAAAACTGTGGGAGAATTCAAGAATGCATGGGACAGACATAAGGCAATTCTTGTGGGGGGCAGGAAGATATAGGCTGTTGGTTAAATAGGATCTGCAGCCTATCCTGTAGGTAGGGAAATGGGCAGACTAGATGGGCCTAGCGGTCCTTATCTGCCATCAAAGTCTATGTTTCTATGTTTCTATAAGCACCTACAACTCATGCTACCCCTACCCTTTAACTACTGGCACTGTCCCTGATTGCCCCACCCTTGCACTACCAGCTCTGTTCTTGGTTACCTCTTCACCCCTTTAACTGGGTTAGTTACTTGGATTAATTCTAATGTTGTGTCCATAAAAATTGCTGTCCCATCATTATGTTATTATCTTTTTGTGACGTACTGTGTTTCAGAATATCTGCTTCTTCTGCCCTACTAGTTCTAATTTATGTACTTGTCTTTATTACCTGGGTTGTATGAGGAATGCCTGTGTTCTGTACACCTGTTCTATTGACTGCTAGTTTTCTCCTACTCCTAATGTAACCCCCTTCCCCCAGATGCTTCTGGAAATGAGCTATTCACAGTTCATGCAGCCTTCCGAGTGAATCTTTTCTAAATAAAAATAAATAAATAAATAAACATTTACCTACTATATTTACCTGTATGTATATTTATTGCTTTATTCCACCCTCCCTTCCCCCAGGTGGCACCTGGAAATGAGCCTCGGCTCAGTGTGCTCTCCTGGTGAAACAGTTTTAAATAAAATAAATATACTATAAGTTTCATGACAAAAGTATCAGCATTGGTATACATGATGCAAGAAATGGCGTACATATACCTGTGAAATTCCAAGGCAGTAGCATCAGCATTGGCATACACAAATGTAATGCGAACATTGGTGTACACAAGCATTTGGGAAGCATCATAACAGGTCCATATTGAGCAGTGACATTAAGGAGGTCATGTATACAAGCACGTTCCACTACGGAGGTTAAGTCTACAACCATGTTCCAATAAGGAGATCAAGTCTACAAGCATGTTACATTAAGGAGATCAAGTCTACAAGTATGTTCCTAGAGTGAACAAAAGAGGTCAAGGCAGCTTTTGCCGGTGAAGGATGGTACTGTAGATTAGAAAAGTTAATTCTATGGTCTAGGCAAAATTATGAAGTGATAAGTGGGATTTGACAGCAGGACTGATTTAAGGGCCACAGTTATGGAGCCTAAGGACAGGAGCAGGCATAGAACTGGAGCAGGTAGCTTCAGAACTGTTCACGGAAAACACTTGAAGTTGTACAATGTCTGATGTTAGCTGGGACATTATTCCACAGTTTCGGGGCTGATGCGTCAAATGCTGCCTCACCGAGCTTGGTCTTCATCCTATATAGTAGTAAGCAAGTTGAAAGCCATGGACCAGAGAGGTTAGCAATTCTATATGACATTAAGTAGGAGGCAAGAGATGAAGGGGAATGGTTGTTTAGAACACTGTAAATGATTCCCCCAAGGGTGATATCTCATTGACCAGCAGGGGCCAGCCATCCCAGTTGGAATATAATGAACAGTGGTGGATAAGTCGATTGCTGGCTAGGGCAAGGTGACAGATATTATTTCATTTATTTATTTATTTTACCAGGAAGAAGCTCCATTGAGCATAGCTCATTTGCAAGGAGGTCCTGGGTAGGACAGCAGCACAAAATTGAATAAAACAAAGCATATATACAGGGATGTTGAAACTTTCAAAATACAATGACTTTCAGAAGTGCTTATTATAAAGAAGCAGTTATACCTAGGCTCATGTTAAAATGCACTTTGTCTGTGAACATTGAAAGAGTAGGTCAAACAATTAAAGAAGAAATTATAGAAAATATATACTACACACACGGAGCAGAGAAGTCTGCTGCAACAGCATTCATCAGGTAGCTGTAGAAGCTATCTTTGTGCTACCTTGTTAATTTAAATGTATTTTGAGCAATATTAATTGTTGTACTCTCTGCCTTGCTGCATTAGTCCACGTACTTTAATTAATATTTGTCAGCAAAGAGTACCTGATAGAATTTTGTTAACTGCTTACTGCTTATTTTTGGACGGTTTTGTGTGTTTTTTGGGCTTACCTTAATTTGGATTCCTGTCTTGCCCTGCCGAAATTCTGTTTCTTGCCTCTTATTCCAAAGCTCATTGCTAGGCTGCACGTGTGCAGTATACTTCTCCCCCCTCTCCTTCTCTGCTGCTTGAGTTTCCTGCTTCGGCTAATGGAACTATTGGTCTGTAATTCTACCCCTGTAATTCTAATGTTTATTCCCCTTCTCTGTCTACAGGCTTCCTAGACCCCTTCCAGGTCTCAGAGTACAAGAAAAATATTACTGAGCAGCCTGCTGCAGCAGCATTCATCATGAAGCTGCAGAAGCAATCTTTGTGCTATCCTGTTAACCCGTCGCTTCTACGCAGCAACTGCCCCACCCACCCTGGTCTGTCTCTTAATTTATAGGTGGTGCATGTTATGTGATCGATCACATGACTACCGTCCTGCTGGAAGTAATCTGCCTACTTTTCCTAATGTTTGCTATATTCTGTGGCCAGTAGGAGTCACTGCTGAGCCTGCCTGTAGCTTCCTCCTGAACTGTATTTCACTGAACTATGCCTCACTTTCTGTTCCTGTTTCTCCTGCATACAACTCCTGCAATCCTGCTCACCTAGGTAAATTCCTCTGTCCCCTCCCCAGGTTTTAACCCCTGACTCTCTAATCTGGAGGCAGCCACCCTATCCACGACACCACTGGGGCAATCACTGTCATTGCCACCATTCCCCCCCCCCGGAAACCTTCAAGCCTAGTTATCTGCATTACTCAACTGTCCACCCCAAATGAGGCAGGCGATGCTAACTCTGTTAGCAGCCTCACTGCTGGGCACCCTATTCCTAGTAGATCTTGGTGCTTCCTTACTTGCCATAGACCAGGAGCTCCTATCCTGTCTCACTCCCTCCTTCCACCCTGATGTCCCCCCATCCTACCGTCAGGTGGGAGGGCACCCCAATGGGTCTCGCATTCTTTGCATTTTTCTCCAAACAGGACAGTTGCTGGCTTGGCTTTCTCCTCTTCTCTACCTCTATCCCCCTTCTGTCCTTGCCTAAAACATACAATCTGTCCTTCTCTCTGCTGCTGCTAGCATTGAGACATTGAGAGCAATCTCAGCCCCCCAAGTACCACCATCGATCACCATAGATCACTCAGATCTTGCATGGAACTCCTCCACTGGAGGAACTTGAAGTTTGCACACATCAGCCTCTGTAGCCTCCCCTCTAAATTTACTGACCTTGAATCCTGGATTGTCCTATACAAGCTGCATGTGCTTGGCATCTCTGAAGCATGGCTGAAACACCATCTCTCCAATGCTGCCTATCATCTCCCAGGGTACTCCCTGCTGAGGCATGACAGGCCTGGAAAGGAAAAGGGTGGAGGGATGGCTCTCTACATCCATGAGTCTCTCTCTGCTGCCCCCATCCTCTACTTTGACCCCAGTTCACTCAGTGACTGACTCTTAGTGGAGCTGACCATTGGTTCAGCTAAAAAGATACATGTGGGATGCTGCTATAACCCCCTCTGGGATGCTCTGCAGGTCTTACCGCCCACCTGAAAGGAGTAGTTAGTCTCTCCCCCACTAGGGACACCATCCTCCTCCTCATGGACTTCAATCTGGATTTGCTCAGTGCTCATGAACCTAACTATTCAAACTAACTCAAGCTCTATATCCTGGTCCAAATACTGTAATTACCATCCCTGCCAGGCATAACTTGCGTACCTAAAACCATACACTTCTTGACTGGGTGATCACCAATAGAGAAGAGAAGAGAAGGTGCTCCTATTGAGGATGCTATTGGATGCCTTTAGTGATCACTCCCCCACCTACATGGTCTGGGCCATGAAGGCAAAGCGCCCCCCATCCAAATTGCTCTCTTTCTTTAACTTTATCCACCCAGATATTCCCTCCTTCCTTGAGGATGTTCGGGAAATAAACTAGTCAACCTTATACACCCTCTCCAATGTGTCTGAGGCTGAGAGATTCTTCGCTGCTGCACTCTTCTGGCTCCAAAATCAGCATTTTCCCTGACTACTCATAGAGTTAGGAGAGGCTGCACTTGTTGGGTCACTAAAGATCTACAGGGCATGATGAGCGAGAGGGATAAATTATGGTCATCCTATAAAGAAGACCCCTCCCCTGCCCATTGGAACAAATACAGGTGCCTATAAAACCTATGTAAACAAACTACCCTAGCCAAAAAGTGTGCCTTCTTTCAGGATAAACAAAGGGACAGCCTCAGTGATCCTCACCATTTCTGGGGAAAGATCAGCTCCTTGCTCAACCCCTGTACTCTTAACTCTACCATTCACCTTGATACTCTCTCTGGCCAGCTGACTGACCCAGTAGAAGTTGCAGAGGCCTTCAATAATAAGTTCACAGACCTATCTGCCCTCCTTAGCAAGCTGCCACCCCTTGCAACCCCTTGCCCTGGGCCAGATACGACTGAGCATCCCCCTGCCCTAACTCCTGATAATTCACCCCTCCCTTCCTTCTACTTCAGAACCATCACCCCTAAGGACACTGCCAAACTACTGTCCTAATTAACCTGCCTAGCCGGGGCAGCCCGGGCAGCGATGGTCTTTTTCCTGCGATGCTTAAACTCCTATCCCCTGCCATCCTAAAACCACTCACTTACCTCTTTAACCTGGCACTAACCACCTCCTCAATGCCTAGCACTGGGAAGCATACCTAGGTGGTCCCTATTTTTAAAACTGGTGACCCACTATCCACAGATAACTATTGGACTATATCCTTGCTCCCCCAACTTAGTAAGCTGCTTTAAAGGATCATACTCCGTCAACTGTCCAACCACATTGACACTCACAATCTAATGTCCAGACAGCAACATGGCTTCTGTAAGCATCACTCCACCACATCTGCCCTGGCCCTGTTTACTAATCACATTCACAGGAACATAGAACTTGGAGAGCCACGGGTGCTGTCTTTGTCGACTTATCAAAAGCTTTCGACCTGGTCGATCACACCCTGTTGTTCCCCTCCCTCTGCGACATTGGCTGCTCCCCTGAGACCACACAGTGGTTCCAAAGCTACCTCTCAAATAGATCTCAGTCAGTATGTGTTTATTTCTGCCACATCCCCTGCTCTCCCAGTCACCACCGTTGTACCACAGGGCTCCATCCTTGGCCCGTTATTATTCTCCCTGTTTACAAACTCCCTTCCCGCTGACTGTCTTGTTTACACAAGCACACCGTTCACCTGGAGTTCCTTTGAAAGGCCGGAAATCAAGGATGTTATGAGGATTGTCCAGGGTATGCATACCACAAGCTGTAGTTTAGACCCGGGTCCCACTGGCTTGACCATGGGCTGTGGGGAGGTTATCTTCCCGGTTCTAGCTAGGATAGTCTGGTGCTCCCTAGACTCTGGTGAATATCCCCACTCCCTGAAGGAAGCGGTGGTGACACCAGTGTTGACAAAGGCATCTTTGGACCCCAACTCCCTAGCAAACTACAGACCCATCTCGAACCTCCCCTTTGTTGGGAAGGTAATCGAGGAAGTGGTGACAGCCCAGTTGGACAACCATCTTGCCATCCATAACATCTATGATCCTCTTCAATCAGGCTTTTGAAAGAGGCACAGCACTGAGACTGCGCTGGTTCGGGTCTTCAATGATCTCCTGATGGCAAGAGACCAGAAAAAAATGGTCCATTTTGGTCCTTCTGGATTTGTCAGCAGCATTTGACACCGTAGACCATGGGGTGTTGCTTGAGCGTCTGAGATACATCTGTGGGTTGTCAGGTTTGGTGCACAGATGGTTTACTTCCTTCCTCACAGGTAGAACTCAGAGGGTGGTATTGGGGATATTTTCATCCGATCCTACCTCTCTGACCTGTGGGGTGCCTCAGGACTCTGTGTTGTCCTCCATGTTGTTTGTGGTGTACATGCTTCCCCTTGGAGACATTGTAAGATGATATGGGCTGGAGTTTCATTGTTATGCCAATGATACCCAGCTCTATCTGTCCTTTGTGCCTGACCAGAATAGAGCACTCTCAGTGTTTAACAACTGTCTCAGTGAGATCCAGGATTGGATGAGGTCCAGCTGGTTGAAGTTGAATTCTGGGAAGAGCGGAGGTGATGGTTGTGGATCCTGGCCGCTGATTGAGGGTTGGGGCACTTCAAACCTCTGGTTTATTCCTGGGGGATGTGGAGCTCCCGGCCTCTGAACGGGTGCGTGACCTGGGGGTGATCCTTGATGATCAGCTGACATCGCGTGCGCAAGTGTCGGCGGTTGTTAAGGTATCCTTTTACCATCTTAGGAACATCGCCAGTATCAAGCACCTTGTTCCATCCGGCGACCTACCCACGCTGATCCACGCCTTTGTGACATCGCGTCTGGACTACTGCAACTCCCTTTACTTTGGGCTTCCCGGGGTTGATATCCGCCGCTTGCAGCTAGTGCAGAACTCAGCAGCCCGGTTGATAATGGGGACTTCACGTTCCTCTCATATTACACCGGTGCTCCGAGATCTGCACTGGCTGCCAGTTCAGTGGCGGATCACCTTTAAAGTCGGATTACTGACATATAAAGCCCTACATGGGTTGGGCCCTGATTACCTGAAAGATCTTCTGGTGCCTTACTTACCGACGCGACCACTCCGCTCAGCCAACGAGGGGTTGCTAGAGATCCCGAGGGTAGCTTTAAAATCTTCCGGCGCCCGAGTTTTATGTTCGTGGTGCCGACCCTCTGGAATTCTCTACCACGTTGGATTAGAGAGTGCATGACGGTGGAGGGTTTTAAAAAGGGCCTAAAATCTTTTTTATGGAGTAAGGCATTTGGAGATAATTTGGATGCCGATTAATGCTCTGTATTTAACTTAGTTTTTAATATGTTTTATTATGTTTTTATCTTGCATTTTATTGTAATGCACCTTGATTCTAAGAAAGGTGCAGAGAAATAAAGCTTATTATTATTATTATTATTTATTTGCTTAATGGGTAAACCATACTGGAATGAATTCCATTTACAGATGTGACCCACAAATAACACAATTATACATCACATACAAAAATTAACATCTGAGACAAAATGTCTGCATCTCACTTGTGATGCCCTGCTATATGCCAGCGACCTTGTCCTCTTCTCCATTGACAAGGCTCTTGAGAATATATCCACAGTTTTATCCTGGAACTGCACTTCTGCTCACACCTGGTTCCAGTCACACCACCTGTTTGTAGATGTCAAAAAAACAAAATCCATGCTGTTTGGATCCAAACCCTTCCTATCTAAGGCTGCCAAGGCAGGGTCCTCCCTCTCAGTAATTACACCAGATGATACTGTACTTGAAAATATATCAACTTTTAAATATCTGGGTGTAATCCTGGACCCCTCCCTCTCCTACACCGCTCATGTCACCTCTGTCATCCGTTGTGAAAACCAGAAACATGGCGTGACTTATCGGATTAAGTCATTTCTGACCAGGGAAGCCTGCATAGCCATTACACAAGGCAACTTATTGCCCATTATTGACTATTACTCCCCCATTTACTCACATACATTCTCAGCCATGCGTACATGCCTCTGCTCAACATAAAACACTTGTCATTTCACTCTCCTGGCTCCTAACTCACCCACCACTGCCACCTCTACCAGACTCTAGGTTGGTTCCCACCCCACCATAGATTTGACTATGTGCTTGGTTGCATTCTGGACAGTGCTTTCAGGCATGGTGATGCTTCCCCTTATGTATCCCTCCTTAGCACCAGAGCTCCCGCGAGATGGTTGCATGTGTTCTCAGTTCCCCCCTGGAAATTCCAAAAATCTCCTTGGCTATGGATGGAAAAGCATCATCTGTAGCTGCTCCTACTCTTTGTAATAGTCTCCCTGCACCAGTCCGCTGCTTGAACACCCACACCATCTTCAAGGTATGTCTCAAATCCTGGCTACTTGACGAGGACAAGTGCAGTTGCTCACCTGGCTAATCTCCCCCCCCCCACCACTGACCACACCAGCCTTCCCTTCTAGGCTTCTTAGCCTCCCCAAGCATTCTCTCCCTCTATCAGTGTGTCCTGTCTGACTTCCAGTGATGTCAAAAAGCTGATGGCAGCTTGATTTTCTGACTCCCTCAACTCGCCTGATATCATCAACAAACATCAGCCTTCACAAATGATGCAATCACCTACAAAAGCAATCAGATCCAAAACCACAATATTGAAGAATTCAGAGACACTGGCTCAAAAATTGAGAGGACTTCTACAACAAGAAAAATCCCAACCAGCAGCGACCACAACGGCCGCAACAAACAGCATGCGGCCGCTCAACAACTCAACTCCAAAGATGCAGATCTTATTGCAACAATTCTGCAAACCGCTAAAACTGTGGATAAAATAGACAAATCTCTCACCAATCTTCGCACAGATATTAATAAAACAGAGCACAGAATGGACCAACTAGAGCTCAGCTTCACAGCACTATCTGAATAATCGGACCACCACAACTGCCTTCTTCTCTACATGCTGGCTTGGGAAAGGAAGCTTAATCATAGGCTGGACAATTTGGAGGGCTGCAGCAGGAGGCAGAATTTAAGGATCTACAGGATACCAGAAGGGGAGGAAACCAAAGCCCCAAATGTGATAGTATTCCTACAGAAAGTATTGAAAGATGCCCTGCAACTATCTGATGACATGGATCTAAGTATGGACAGAACTCAGATCCCTGGTGCCGAGACCCACCAACGCTGGCGCAAGGCCTAGATCATTCATGCTTAAACTCATCTGTTACACAGTCAAAGAGGTGCTACTTACATGGGCCTGGAGACAAGGGCAAAGGGCAATCCTGTACAAACAACGCAGAATAACACTCGACGACTACACCACTGCCATCCAAGAAAGCCGTAAAGCCCTCTGGCCCATTTTGAAGCAGTTAAGGGCCAGGAAACTGAAAGCACAAATTCTCTTCCCAGCACAACTTAGAGTGGAGACAGATAATGGCCTGTGCACCTTTCCAGATCTGCTCTCAGCTGCAACCTACCTTGAGGGCTTGGGGATTGCAGTTCCACCACTGCAGAAAGAAAGACTCATGAGGGAACTCCTCAAATCTGCATGGTCAGTGGCACAGAAAGGCCACACATGCACAGGTGCATCACAGGTGACTCCCAAAACCTACATGCAGATGTAGCAGCAATGTTGAAACCGTGCTGCTCCCCGATCCTTCTCGAAGGCCTAAGCAGTGGCATATGAGATGACTCATCCACACCACATGAAACACTGGGAAAAGCAACCAGAAGCACAGACACATGAAGGAATACTTCAAGATCTCGGATTCATATTCACCACTTGAAAACATCTCCCAGATCAGCCTACCATTCCAACTCACTCAGCAAGCTGTCCTCCCCATAAACTTTGAGACTTTTCATGTAGGGAGAGACAGCCAGTGTTGTGACTGCCAAAGACACTGGTGACCAATGGCTCCCATCCTACACATTCCACCCACAGTAAGTCAAATAAAAGGACATCATTATATTATTTACATGGTCTAAGAGTGAGGCCTTAAATACAGAGGGGATTAAAAACATGGGGGGGGCACCGAAACATTGGGAGATGCTACCTCTGCAGGACCTTCTCAACGGGGTCTCTTCCATTTGCAAGTACAGAGGGACTATTAGCCCTTAGAGGCCTACATAAGCAGAACTGTGGATCATAGCAAGGTATAATTAACACAAATGATACACTTGAAATGATGATAAGAAGATAATAATTACCTTTAACTTGTTATATAGGAAATGTTAGACAATTGAGATGAAATAGAAAAGACAGCAGGAGGGATTGAGATACTACAGAGAAAAACTATCAGATGTATAGAAACAAAGGGAGAAGATTGAGAGGAAAATGAGTTTAAATTATTAATATGATATGATAAATATGCACCTGGGATTTTAAGTGCTGGGGGGGGGCACAGCAAGAATGACATTGTAAAAGGTGGTTGTGGCAGCAAAAGCGTAATCTCTCCATAGTGTGAGAACACCCCCTTGGGCTGCCCTGGCCCCCTATCTCCTGGAAGGAATGCAATGCTTTAATTAAACACAAAAGATCTGATTCACAGGCATAGAACTATAATCCAACTGCACTCTTAAGGGAGTGACAGAGGAATATGCAAAGAAAGCTAACAAATAACAATGCTACCACTCTAGTCGGGTGTGTGGAGGGAATATAGCCATTAGAATCGGGACAACCACTACCAGATTGATCCACACAGTGACGTCGGACTGGTCAGTGGGACGGAGTCCTAGTAACACCACCCAAGAGACTGTCTAGCACCTTCCCCCAATTTTTAATAGAGGTTCAAGTGTCACGGTAAGTGATACAACTCAGACAGGGAACACCACCTGTCTAACCTAGGAAGTGTAGGCTAAGGGAGCCTATGGGTGACCCTGACCACCTTAACGAAACACCATCTGAAGTGACTAACTTAGATCCATGTTACAAGGATCAAAACTGTTACACAGAGTTGGTTGTCCCCTAGGGGACTGTTCTCTCTTTCCTTTTCTCATGGGGATGTTCAGTTTGTTATTCAAACGTTGCTGCTAATTATTATGTTTGTATTGACTTGTTTACATTCACAAATGGGTACACACACTACCATCCCCTTGTTTTTCTGGGAATTTCATAGGGATATGAATGTGTTTTTGGTACATATAATGTTTTGATTTGTTACTTACTAAACTACAGAAGGGTATACTGGTTACTAAGAGTTGGTGGAGTACATGTAAACACAGGCAATTCTTACAAGACAGCAAGGAAATGAGCGAGGTCCCCTCCCACGGTTAATCCATAATGGTTAGTATTAAAACAAAAGTCCTTTCTTATAATATAAACTGAATTAACAATCTCATTAAAAGAAAGCAGATACTAAAGTTTATCCAAAACCAGAAGTGTGAAATAAATTTTCTACAAGAAACACACCTCTCTCCTATGGAGGTGGCAAAACTTAAATCTGGAGCTTATCCACAACTATATCATGCATCCCTGGAGAGGGGGAAGAAAAGAGGGGTGGTGATCCTTCTATCATCCATGATGCCCTTTGAGGAGGTGGAGGTGATCGCTTGACCAGGGAGACCGATATATAGTGGTAGTGGGGAAAGTGCAAGATCAACCGATCACGTTGGTAAATGTTTATGCCCCCCTCCCCCCGGATCTCACATAAATTTATATGCTGACTTGATTAAATTAGTAGCTGAAAAGACCAAGGGAACATTAGTTATGGGAGGTGACTGGAACCTCATACTGAACAGAAAACTGGACACCACCTCTCAGATCTCCACCCCCAGAAACAGAACAGCTAGTTTATTTATGAGATTGCTCTCACACATGGGCTTAGCAGACATATGGAGGAAGAAATATCCACATGCAAGGGACTACACCTGTTAATCCCCGAAGTTTAAGACCTACTCAAGGTTGGATATGTTCCTAATCTACACTAAAGACTTGGCAACCTTTGGGGAGATGTGTGTAAGATCAGCTACACATTCAGACCATCAACCCATTTATCTAGAAATAGGTCTCTGTCTGCCTAGGGAAAAAAACACACTAGAGACTTAACATTTCATTATTAAGGGATAAGAAAACAATCACAACACTTAAAAAAGTTATTAAACAGACAATAGAACTTAATTTCAATCCAGGTACTACCCACAAATACTATGGTACATTGATTTCTATAGCATCACATAAGCAGAAAGAAAGGAGAAGGTTGATGGAACAGCTGACAAAACATCTAGGGGAACTAGTAGTGCAGCAAAAGTGAAGATGGAACACACAGACAGAAGAAGAAGTAAAGACATTAAAAACATGAATCCAAAATATTCAGAAAGTAGAGATGGAAAGGGCTTTATGTTATCTGAGACAGACATACTATGAGGGAGGGGCCAGAGCTACAAAGCTTTTAGCTTACAGACTGAGGCAACGAGCAGACAAAGCAATCATCACTAAAATCCATCACCCCAAAATGGGACAAATAATATACAAAGGAAATCAAATAGCAGAGGCTTTTGTCACATACTACAGAACCCTCTATGGCCTGCAGATAGAAACCACACCCACTGAAAAAAAAAACAATTTCTGAGAAATATAAATCTCCCATCCTTAACACTGGATCAGAGACAAGCTTTGACGGCTCCTATCATGCAATCAGAGCTTACTACACCCATACAAAAACTTAAAAATGGGAATTGTCCAGACCCGGATAGGTTCAGGGTGAGTTATATAAAGCACTAGCTGGGGAACTTTCACCTTTACTCATCAGAACATACAATGAAATATGGTCAGAGGGAGAATCAGTACCACCTTCATGGAACTATGCAACTATTACGGTTTTCCACAAACCAGGAAAGAACCCATCAGAATGTGAATCCTACCACCCCATATCTCCCTTAAATACAGATTACAAGATTTATACCTCTATTATAGCATCAAGATTGAACAAACTGGTCACTCAGCTAGTATCCCCAGATCAAACAGGATTTGTCATGGGTCAACAGGTACCGGACAGTGTCCGACGTACTATCAATATTATTGACATAGTTCACCAGAAACGTATACCAACATGTGTGATGAGTTTGGACGCCAAAAAAGCATTCGATAAAATGTCTTGGGGACCTTTGGTTCCTAGTTCTCGAACAATTTGGCATTCCCAGGGCTTTTGTGGATGGCCTGAGGGCCTTATACGCAGCCCCCCAGGCTTATGTCAGAGTAAATGGGGGGATCTCAGACAGATTCCCACTAGGCAGAGGCACCTGACAGGGATGCCTCTTGTCACCCCCCCCATTTGCCCTGTGTATTGAGCCCTTGGCTTAAGCCATTAGAGAACACTCAAACATTACAGAAGTAGAGGTGGGGGATTATGATCATAAGATTTCACTTTACGTGGATGATGTCCTATTGTAATTCATCAATCCTAAGAGTTCAATACTACACATCTGGCCATTCCTAAAAAGGTTTGGCTCACATGCTGGCTATTCATTAAACAAAAAATTGAAATCCTCAGGATATGCTATAGTACCTCCCAAGAAATTCAAACTCTCCTACCTCTTAATTGAAATGGATCTAAAATTAAGCACTTAGGAATTCAGATCCCTTAGAATCTGGGGAAACTATTCACGGTAAACTTTGAACCTCTCCTCTCTCAAATACAACAGGATATGGCCAAATGGACCCTGTTGAACCTACCACTCTATTCTAAAATTCAATCCATTATCATGAATATTCTACCAAGATTTTTATATATGTTTCAATGTCTAGCTCTTAAAATAACAAAGAAACAATTAAGGGAGTGGCAGGGAATGTCATCTAGATATGTCTGGTCCCTTGGTAGGCCTAGAATCAGATCCTTAATTATGCACAAGGATAAAACAAAGGGGGGAAGGATGCTACCCAATCTTGAGGATTATTACTTAGCTGCACAAATGCTCACTGCACTCCTATGGGGAACCCCAGATTTTGAGGCCCACTGGAAAACTATGGAAATAATAACTATGGGAGGAGTGCCTCTGAATGCCAGTCTATATGACCCATCACACCAGAAAGACAATAAGGAATAGCACTAATAAATACACGGAATACACTGGTAGCAGTGCATAGATTATGGACTAAATATGGTCTACTAAAAGCCATATGGCCACAGCAGTGGTTTGCCTGGAGCTATTCCTTCACCTCAGCCCATATGGATCATAGCTTTAGACAATGGTCAAGACTTGGACTCTGCTGTTGGGGACAACTGATGGATGGGGACATAGCCCAGGAATTCCAGATAATTAGGGATCCATATAATCTTAAAAACACTGACCACTATCGCTTTTTGCAACTTAGGGCACACATAAACTCACGTATGAAAGATGCCAGAACCCACTCCACATAAGCCAGTCTTTTATTTGAGACAATTCAAGCTATTACTCTCCAGAGAATTGAGAAGGGACACATATCTGCATTATATAAGGCCCTCAGACATTTGTATAATGACAGCACACACCAACTTAAAAGAAGATGGGAGGAGGAAGCCGGGATAAGGCTAAATGAGGAAAAGTGGGACATGGTCTTAAGCCTAGCAGATAGAACCACACACTTGCCCTTATGGCAAGAATTTGAGTGGAAAATTAAGACCAGATACTTCTACACACCAGCGATACAACATAAGTGGGGAAGAGATGTCTCACCCAGCTGCTGGAGATGATGCAGTAAAACTATGGCACACCACCCTCACATTTTCTGGGATTGCCCTGTGCTGCAGTCATTTTGGCAACAGGTGTTGCAGGTGTTATAGGGCATCTTTGTCTGCCCCACACCATTGGGCTTCACTCACCTGGTCTTGGGCCTCCCCCCCACCGAATGTTAGAGAAGCTGATGGTATATACCTCTGGAGCATCCTGCTGGCAGCTGCCCTCAAAGCTATAACCCATAAGTGGCTGACTCAGGATCCACCTACACACCAACAGTGGATACCTCTAGTCCAAGAAGTACAAGATATGGAAGAATTGACATATAAAGTGAATCAGAAGACATTGATTTGATGTCTGTTATAGAAAAATAATGAAAGCCAAGGATGTAACAAACCTGTGAACTGATTATCAGCCAGTTGACTATGAAACCCGGTTACCAAAAGACTGAAAACAAAAAAAAATGTACTGTGAGTATCAAATGTACTGCCATCATGTATTTTTACATACTGCTTTTATTGTACCTAAGCATTTCAATAAACTTGAATTTAAAAAAATGTGTCCTGTTTAATCTCCTTCAATATGTTTTGTGTACTCACTCTGAAAAGTGTCTAGAGAGTTCATATGTCTTGCACTTATTTACACTTTGTCACTTATCCCAGTGTAAAAAATGTACAGTTAGTTTTTTTGATTATCCTAATGAACTGATTTGTTTAGTTATGAGTTATACAGCCTCTCCTTCTTGCTTTTCTCCTATGTACCTTGCTTTGTCCAACAGAGATGTCTGTTTATGCACTCATTGTATAATACATTTCTCCATCTGTACTGCCACCTGCTGTGGCCCTGGTCGTGTCTGAAAATGGTCCCTTGGATCAGTGCACTTACCCGGTTACCAAAGACTTAAATAAATAAATAAACAATGGCAATTGATATGAATATTATATATGAGCATTAGGCCTGGAATTAACAGACAACTAACACCAAAGATCTACAGAAAGGAATAATGAGACTGTTAGATAAGCAGTGTACAGGTATGAACATAAATAATGCAACATATGGCAAAATCCATGTCTTAGAGCAATATTTGTAAGTAAGGTGGCAACAAGGGGAACTGATCGTAGATGGGGTATTAGTAGCAGACACATTTATCTGTACAGTATTGGTTGAGAAGGGATTGGAAGGACTGGGTACAGACCAGGGTAGGAAGCTTGACTATTTTCTGAAGGGCGTTCCATGACTTGGGGGTGATCCAGCTAAAGGCCATCCTCCCATATTTTGAGCAGTGCCTAGGGTGAGGTTGTGCATTCGCAACATGTAGGGGGCCTAGCGACCTAATGAGAAGTGAGGAAATGTAGCAGGATAGTGAATTATGACGAGCTTTAAGGACAAAAGACTTAGGTGTCATAGCCTTATTGTATCTAGCGATGTCCGTCCTATATCGTTATAAAGGAGACAGTGATGTGTAAGAGTTGGTAGTTTGCAGATGAAGCGTAACACTCTGTGGTACAATGCATCTAGCTGGCCCAGTTGTGAAGCTGTGGCACATCTGGAAATAATGTTGCCATTGTCCAACAAGGGAAGGAATGTGGCTTGCACAAGCATTTTGTTGTCATCACGAGAGAGGCAAAACTTATTGCAAAAGTAAAACCCTAATTTTTGCCCCAACGTCTTACAAAGGGCATCTATGTGAACACTGAATGACAACTTTTCATCCACCCACATTTCTACAGAAAATATTTGAAAGCACCTACTAGTTCAAGTGATTTATTGGAGAGGGTGTTGATGCCACTTGCTCGGTGGGGGGGGGGGCACGATTAGGTTTATGTAACAGGACCATGTATTTGGTTTTGGATGCATTTAGAAGGAGTGTTTGGACTCATTCAGTTGCAGGAGGTTAAACTCATCTTGCAAGGTCCTTAGAGTTGACCCCGGATCAGGACTTGCCATCTAAAGTTCCATATTATCTGCATAAAAGAGCAGATTGTCTGAGGTGATGTTATGCCCCAAATCATTGATTTATATTGTAACTTGGTAATAAAATGACCTTTCTCAGGTTTTTGTTGGAACTGCACAAAAGGAAGAGACAACAGACAAGTGGTTTCCAGATAATAAATGTGATTTATTACTAGTAAATAATAATAGTACAGGCTTACAACCAACAGTATAATTACTGGGAGAATATCCAGCTTCCTTACCTACGTAGGCACAGTCTCTAGTCTTAGTAAAGCTATGTGCCCCGATAAGTGCCATAGCAACTATTACAGAAGATACATAAAATGTATATAATTGGCCAAAAACAAGTGTCCTGAGTAACTATCCTAACTAACATGAGAAGTTGCTTAGCTTGCAGAAGATAACTGAACAATAAGGTCTGTGATGCTTTTAAGGTCACTTGCGGTTACAGTTGTGCACAAGCCCTAAAGATGGCACTATTGCCTAACTTATACTGTAGCTACACAGTAAAAATATAATGGATAATATCTTCCAGTGGCAGACTACATCATAAAAATATAATAGAACATAACATACATTAGCAAAGATACGGTAGAACTCAGATCCTGACACTTATGCTTATACACTAAGTGTCTGTGCCCTAAGGTTAGTACATGTACCCACATATATGTAGCTGTCCACGAGGTGGGAGTACAATCAGGGGCGCTGGTCCATGGATAACAATATATTGAACAACAGCAGCCCCAATATGGAGCCTTGTGGTATGCCTTTGTTGATAAAAGCACAGATAGAAGTTAGACCTTCGTCCTTCAGTCTTTGGTGCATATCTGTGAGGCAGCATCTAAACCAGTTCACTGCATTTGGACTTAGTCCACTACAAGCAAGCTTACTCAGGAGGATGGAATGGTCTACTGTGTTGAAGGCCATGCTTAGGTCTAAAGAGTGCTGCAATGGTCTATTTATGATCCAAGGCCATAACTCAGGGGTCTATGTGATAATGGCGAATGCCTAAAGGTGATCGCTGTTATCGCTCAGTCAGAGTGCCGAACACATTTTCGGCACTCTGACAACCCTGGCACACCAGCACAATGGTGCCAGGACATATTTTTACTACTTTTACACCCCCTACTTAAGGATTCTCAACTCCAGGGGGGTGCATGTTGGGGGGGTGAAAGTAGTAAAAATAAAAAGGTTTGGGCCAGGCGCAATAAAAATCACACCAGCGCCCAGACCCAAACCCAGTACCTCAGCCACCCCAGCCATTGCCCAATCCCTGACGCCATGCCGCAGCTCGACTGATGACCGCAGTGCCACCCCCTACAGCCTCTCCACCCCCCAGCCCACGCTCACTGTGCTCAATCCCACCCCCCCGCATTCGTACGTACAGTGACATCCTGTCGCCTAGTTTGCCCACCCCCTCATCTGGTCGCCCTACCAATTGGTCACCGTGAGTGGATTGCACGAGGAAGGTGTTGCCATAACAGATGGTGCCCTTCCTCATGTGCCCACTTCACGGGTTACCATAACCCAGTCATTGGTAACTTTCACTAGCACCAAAGTCATATTATGCTTGGCCTAGAAGCCAGACTGCATGGAATTAATCATGGAATGTGCCTCAAGACATGTTTTTAATTGATCATGAATTCATTTTTCAAATAATTTTGCCAGTGCTGGTAGGATAGAGATGGGTTGATAGTTGTTCGCTGGGGCTTTATCACCATACTTGAAGAGCAGGAGTATGCGAGCAAGTTTCCAATGTGAGATCTCCCCTCTTGTTATTGAAAGATTATACAGACACATAATAGGTGCTGTTAGAATTAGGTAGCCCATTTTTAGGAAGATAGATTCAATGTTCTCTGTCCCTGCGCTTTTTTGGGGGTCAAGGGTTGGAAGAAGATGCTCTATCTCTTTATAAGTAAATTGACGGAAGCTGTAGGGACCTGAGGTAGGTGTTGATGCGCACATCCGATCCTGTAGTGAAGGGGCTGAGTAGGCAGTGGCTAGATTATTGAAGGCGTTACCTGCTGATGCAAAATGTACAGTTGGTTCAGTTCTTCTAATATTAGCTGTTTGCCTATAATTAATTATTTTAGGTCACAACCCATTGCTGTATGTTTTAAGTAGATATTTTTTTCTTGTTTTTTTTTGCTCCCCCCCAGCTCCTGACCAGCCTCTCCTTCAGACCTTCCTATACTCCATGTTGCCACACTGCCTTGATGCAGTCACCCATCACCCCATATTGCAGCCCCCCTTGGTAACCTGGACATAACCCTTCACTGGGTGGGACCCTCTCCTCCAAGGGGAAGGTACCAGTGGGGCAGCCAGCACAATTCTTGGCCTGGGTACTGCTGGGATGGTCCGTGCACTGCTCAAGGTCTTGAGGCAGTGGGAGCTGGTGACCATCATCAATATAATGGAGCATAATATGCATTAGCAAAGATACAGTGGAACTCAGATCCTGACACTTATATGGTAAGTGTCTGTGCCCTAAGGTTAGTACATGTACCTACATATATGTTGCAGTCCATGAGGTGGGGGTACAATCAGGGGTGCTAGTCCTTGGATAACATCCCCCCCTTGTTGCCTCAGAAGGGGCAACAATCCCAGGGAAATAGAGGGATGGAGCTAAAAAGTCATTTACAGGCCCGATGCATGAGCCTTGTAAAAAATTTGAGTTGTTCTCAGTGTAGTTTTAGAGTACATCACAGAGAGCAAAGGGTTAGTATGAGAAAAACAATCAAAACTGCTTAGATAAAAACAAAAGCTTTGAAAGTCATTTCTAGCCAAGTATTGCCTACAGCAGTACTTAAATCACCATCATGAATAAGATCGTTAAGAGCATCACCCACTTTAGAAATATTATTGCTAATATAAATCAAATGTGAATCCTTTCTAGCTAAAAGAGACTTCAAGGAAAGAGTCAAAGGGTCAATGTGCACATTAAACATGGGCAAGTATTGAGACAAGGCAAGGAAGTATTGTAGATCGGTATCGATAATATTTGGTTCAGGGAGAGGAACAGGAGTAGTGACAGAGTGTCTAATGACTGTTTTCTGCTGTGGAGTAAAACAGAAGTTAGGATTTGAGATAACACAAGATTCTTGACCATAAGCAAAGGATTTACGATTTGTCACCACACAATACTGTCCATCGGAATTGTGAGTAACTCTTACAGTTGGTACCCTCCATCGCTGTAGATGTATAGGGCAGGAGAAAGACTGGTTGGTGAGCCATGAGGTGAAGCGATGTACCTCTTCCAGGTAGCTTGGAAATTTAGCTGTTTTGACGTCAGGCGCAGAAGATGCAGCTCATTGAGATTTGGATTCATCATCCCCATCAACATCAGTAAGGTTAGACGGCAAATCTTCACCCAAACTTAGAGACCTGTCCAGATGTTCAGGTGAGTATCTGCAGACAGATTTCACAATATCCAAGACATCACAGTGGCACAGGTAGTAGTGTCCTTTCTTGGCACAACAGTTCATGTGGGGTGCCACCCAGGCTTGGAGCACAGCATGGTAAACAAGTAATGAGAGCAAGTCAGTTCTTTCATGATAGATATCATCATCAAGGTGTCTGATGGAGTTGATAGCAGCTAGTTTATCAAAAACAGATATTTCAGGATCAAAGCGGGGTAATGACATGGCGAATGTGATGAACACGTTGTCATGGATGGAACATGTCTTAGTAAAATAACAAGGTGCTTGATTAGGATATCTAGATACACAGCCAAGGTTTCTAGTTATATACATATAGATGTTAACAGAGTTGGCTAAACAGATGTCAATGCATTTAAGAGACCTGAAATGAGTACAATACCATTTACCCATTCTTCTGTCATGGATAAGGTCTGGAATGCGGCCTGTTTCCAAGTCCCAGAAGAGATTGTTCACAGTTACAATTACATTAGAACCATAAGCAGAGCATAAAAGTTCATGGACAATATATTGCTTGTCTGCCTCCTTATTGTTTTGGAAAATAAGTTCATTAATCTTATTTTTGGTATCATTGTACCATTTGGCAATCTCCTGCATATTATAGACTGTAAAATGTTCTTCCTTACTTAAACCATCTACTCCATGTAACAGTGGGGTTAATATATCATTTTAATAGCTTGCTGGAAATTAAGAGTTTGGGCTTTAATAGCAGCTATATCTGCTCTATTCCAAATAGACATGCCTGAGCCAAAAAGGCCAGAAACGGTGCCTGCTGCACCGGTAACATCTGCAGTGTCACGCCTAGTGCGTGGTCTAGCTTTGGCATTTGGTGTGGGTCTAAAGACTCCTACATGATCAGTGTTATGGGGTCCACTGACTGCATCATTAGTGCAGGTTTGGTACGCAGCTACAATATCTGTAAGCATCATACTGAAAAATTTAGATGTATTGGTCATGTGACAGAGACCAATTTCAGCCATATTCCAATGCATAAGATTAAAAATAACTGGGACATGCATAACTTGTGCATTATTAATCAGGGCTCCTGGAAGGGACATGATGGTCAGAACACTAGGAGGACCTTCCTCCTGGAGAGGGCAGTCAGTCATTTCTTCTTCATTGGGTAAGACTACAGAAAGAAAAAGAGCTTCAGTAGCTATGTAGTTGTGAAGACAGAAAGTACGTGACTCCTCAGAGATGAGGCAGTCACACCAAGCAGTATCTATAAGAGCAGTAAGGTTATAGTGGGCAGTATATCTGGGGGAAGTCTGTCGAATATAGAGAGTACCATTTTTAGATATGTCAGTATTGGGCCATCCGTGGAATGTACCTTTAGATAGGCAGGCTACAGGGAGTGTGTAGCCATTAATAACATTTCCCATGGAATGGAAAGTGTGTATTTGTCTGGAACAAACACCACAGAATCAAGATAAGCATCTGAACCTTCCTTAACAGTAATCATTTTATTAGGTACATTAATGTGAACTCCCATTGCGGCTGAATGTTCAGGTTTCCTAAGAAAATGTTCTACGTGTTGTTTGTGGGTCAACAGGATTTTTTTTCTGACAGTCCGTTAAAGGGAATGGCAATAGTAGTCCCACCAATATGAGGAGATGCAAGATAGCCATCTTGACAGTTTACCTGAAAGAAAACAGAAAAGATTTGTTAAGTGTGGGGTACTATTCTGCCCTAAGTGGGTTAGGAAAAGTAAGTTTAGTCACCTTTGTACAACTTGAGCTGATTAGCAAGGAACCACTTGTCAGTGGTTTTCTTTTGCTGTTGAACTCAGACCTGATAAACAGCAGGGCTGAGTTTGTTGACAATGGGATATGGGCCTTCCCATTTACTGGCAAATGAATGAGTTGGTTGCCTGTATTGGAGAAGCATAACATGGTCTCCAACTTGCCAGTCGACTTTTATGGCATGCTTATCAAAATGAGCTTTAGCTTGTTGTTGAGCTTTGCCCATCTGATTGGCAGCGAACAGGTGTGTCTTGATGATATAATCATGAAGCTTTCCAACGTACATGTCTACAGATACTTGATCTGCAGTAGGAGTGTGGAGATCAATCAACAGGTGCTCAGGTAATCTTATAGCTCTACCAGTCATGACCTCGTAGGATGTACACTGAGCAGTGGCTGCAGGAGTACCCCTGATTGCCATCAGTAGTAGTGGCAAGAGGGAATCCCAATCCTTGGGATTGTCATTGATGAATTTACATAATCATCTGTTTGATTCATCTGTTGGTTCTTTCTACCTAGCCTGAGAACTGAGGATGGTAAGGGATATGGAATTTCTGATCTACTCCAAGCAGTTGGAATATCTGCTTCATCAGCTCAGCTGTAAAACTGGTTCCCTGGTCTGAGTCTACCTTTAAGGGTATGCCCCACCTGGAGAACAATTGATCTACCAGGATCTTGGCAGTTGTCTTTGCTGTGTTACTCTTAGTGGGAAATGCTTCTACCCACTTAGAGAACAGATCTGTGACAACAAGTGCATACTTGTTGTTCTTACTGGAGTTGGTAAGAGGACCTATGAAATCGATCTGTATTGCATTCCACAGTCCAGTTTGCCTTTTTGGCAGTAATTTGGTGTTCCTTTTCACTGAAATTGGATTGTTCTGGGCACACACTATGCAGTTGTCCACATAGTGTTCTATATCTTTGGCCATGCCTGGCCACCTGACGACAGTTTTGAGTCTCTGGAGGGTATTTTCTGCCCTCAGTGTCCACCAGTGGGGGTATCATGAACCATATGGATGAATTTAGTTCACAAACAATGTGGCACAACCCACAATTTATCACCTGTATCCTCTTTTCGATACCAGATGAGCTTCTGATCATTAGACAAGTGTATGTTGTCAGTGTGTCTCTTGTATGGACTACCAACAGGTAGTGATTGTTCAATTCTTTTGTCCAAGAATTTGAACACATCTTTTAGTTCTGGGTCTGATTTCTGGGCAGCAGAAAGGTCCATTGGAAGTTCTGGTATTGGTTTCTGCCTAGTGTTAGCAGCTAAGAAAATAGCTGCCACAGCTATTGGGTGAGTCATTGTCCATGTCTCTCCCCCTTGAGCACCTGCTTTGGCAAGCAAGTCCACTCAATCATTGAATTCATGGTAAGGGTTAGATTTACAGTGCACCTCTACCTTGTGGATGTACAGTTTATGAGTAAACTGTTTGTCAGGGTGAGGATATACACAAACAGATCCCTGTATTTGAGCGGTGTGCCATCAGAGGATGTAAAGTTATTTTTCTCCCAGAATGGTAAAAACTCAGTGAGGGATGAGCAGACCCAATTGGAGTCTGCAAAAATGATGGCATCTTTATCACCAGGGGGCATGACCTCCAAAGCACAGGCCACAGCTGCCAGTTTGGCATACTGTGAGGAGATAACAATGCACTTCCTAGAAATGCACCTGAAATCACCATCTTTGTCCAAAATGAGCACCCCAAATCCTGCCACCTGCTCTCCATCTACATAGGAGGTGGAGCCATCTGTAAAGATATGATACATGTAGTTATCTTTCAGAACATCTGGTGTAGCTGGTAAGAATAGTCCTGGCTCAGGTAAATCAGGGGGTTGGAGTGCACAATTATAGAGTTTGCCTGTGTAAAGTAAGCCATGGGCCAAGATTGAGGGCATTTTATCAGGAAGTACTTTGATGCCCCTGTCCTGCAAGAGCAAAGACCAGTGAGTAAGTCTGGTGTTAGAGACTGAACCATCTTTTACTTTGTCTGAAAGTAAAAAGTTAGTTGGGGTGTGATAGATATGCAAGACAATAGGAGCATACCCAATGATGTACAGGAAATGTTTGACAGCCCAATAGGTTGTCAAAAATGTTCTTTCACAGAGACTTTTACTCTCTACTGGGGACAGCATCTGAGATGCATAAATGATGGGTCTGAAGTACCCATTGTACTTTTGTGCCAACACTACAGACATGGCCACATCAGAGGTGGCAGTTTCCAAATAGAACAGAATGTTTGGGTTGGGGTTGATCAGTGCTGGAGCTGAGGCTAAAACCTGTTTAAGATGACTGACAGCTTCAGTGCAAGTGGGGCCCAATGTCCATTGGACATCCTTTTTCAGAAGTTCATACAAGGGAGCAGCCTTCAAGGCAAAGTCAGGAATTAAATCCCTGGAATAGTTCACCATTCCTAAGAAGAGCCTGAGTGTTGCCACGCTAGTAGGAAGTGGCAAATCTTGCAACCCCTGGATCTTTTTGAGAGCTGGGCTTCTACCTTGGTCTGTGATAGGCAGGCCAAGGGAGATGGCCTACTTTTCACACAATTGTGCCTTAGAGGGGTTGCACTTAAGGCCTGCTCTCTTGAGGAGAGACAGCAGTTCGTCTAGAAGTGCCAAATGATCTTCTTTTGTGGTGGTTGCTAGAAGCAAGTCATCCACGTACTGCAGGAGACACTTAGGTGTGGAGAACCATTGCAGGGCATCCATCATGTGGAGATGAAAGAGAGAAGGGCTGTTGTGAAAGCCTTGGGGAAGACAGGTCCAGGTGTACTGGTGTCCATCAATGGTGAAAGCAAATTTGTAATGGCTTTCTTGTGCTAATGGGTGTATCCAAAACCCATTAGAGATATCCAGAGCTGTGAACCACTTTTTGTCAGGTGTCAACAGCTTGAGCACATCAGGTGCTGATGCTACTGTTGGGGAGCAACTGGGGGTAACTTGATTAAGTTTCCTACAATCAATTGTGAGTCTCCAAGCGCCATTTGGCTTTTTCACAGGCCAAATAGGTGAATTGATGGTGGAGACACAGGTCTGAATCACTTCTTGCTGGAGCAGTGATTGAATAGTCTCCCTCAGTGAAGGTAAGTCTTTAGCAGGAAACGGATACTGCTTTTGCCTCATGGGGTTAGGTCCTGGAATCTCGATGGTAGTGTGCATCCTACCACAATCATGCTTGCTGGTAGCAAACACATCCAGGTATTTCTGCAACAGAGGTGCAAGTTCAGAAAACAAGTCTTGACTTTTGAATAGAGCAATGATGTCATACTCGTTGTTATGGGAGATGGCTGCCACCACTTGTGAGTCTGGAATGCTGACAGCATGACATTGTCCTTTGATTTGAAGGAATAACCTATTGGCTAGGTCTACTACACAGCCATATAGTGCAAGAAAGTCAATTCCCAATATACTGGGGTGATGATGTAATACCATAAGGTTGAAGACAAAATTAGTCCTGAAGTGGCCTACCACCACAGGCAGAAGAACAGATCTGTAGGTGTGTAGCTGGGTACCATCTACACACTGGGCACTGGTCTTCCAGCCAGTAGACCAGTCAGATGAGGCTGGGTCCTTGTCATGGAGGACCAACATAGCTGCTCCGGTATCCAGAAGCATAGTAAGGCAGCAGCCCCTGACTGTGGCCTTTACACAAGGCTGTCCATTTGTGTCAACAAGCAGGTCACCCACAATCTGGACTGGGGCCTGTAATTGTCAATCTGTGCTTTCAGAATCATCCTCATCGTCCTGTTTCTGAAATCTGAGGCCTGCAGGATCTTTCTGAGCCTCCTGTATGTCTTACATGGGGTATAGGTGTGCCCGTGACATCATAGGCATGACAGCGGCCTGTTCAGTGTCTCTTCCTCAGTCATCTCATCAGCCTGGCCAGTAGCCAATGTTACAAAAAGATTCTTCCCTTGGCTGCTCAGTTGTTCAGTAGCCAAGGGCAGGAAAGGATATCCTTGGCCACATGGCTGTCCAGCTGCTGGAGTGAGGGCTTCTACAGTATGCACAGGCTTATTTGCTATTTTGGCATGGAGCTCTTCCAGTTGTTTGTGGATGGTCTCATTTTCTCCCCTTAGACATTGATAGCTAGGACTGTTACAGTTCCGGCCATCAAGCTGGGCATTTGGATTTTTCCAATTGCTCTTGTCTCTATTTCTGTTGTTCTTGTAGTTCCTGTCCCCCCCTTGTGCGACTGCTTGTTGTCAAAAGGGGTATTGGTCTTCTGGTTGTTACCTTCCACAGCATAGTGGGTAGGCATATTGGAGGTGGCCCGCATTGTGGCTACCTGTGCTGCCGGAGTTTGAATGGCAGCAGTTTTTTTGGTCTTACCTGAAGCAAGATTATGGAGGTATACCTGATAGGCACGCTCCGTTTTGGTGAGGGTATTTGCAAAGATGTTGGTACTCGGGTAGACATTAAGCTCAACCTTTTCCTGTAGGCCTGGAGTCATGTTCTGGATGTACAAATCCTTATACTCAGTCTGGTCGTGGTCTGAGACTTCATTTGTGAGGGCTTTCCCAGCTTCATAGGCAAGCCATAACCTTTGGTGGTAGATCATGGGGCTTTCCTTTGCATTCTTGTAGGCAAGCATGCTCCAACAACACCCGGGGAGTTAGCGGCGATGAAGGCTGCAGCGATATTGTTGTACATGAGCATTTCACAGTTGTGTGCAGTCTCTGGGAGCATGGCCCAGAGGATAGGTTTGATCGTCTGTCACAAGACCTGAACCTGGTACTCGGGATGAAGAGAAAGCTTCTCACAAAGGGAGTGCACCTTCTCCAGATGGCAACTAAGATCATCAGTGGGGCCCATATGTCCAATACTTTGTGCAATTTGCTAGACAGAGTGAGCAACCTGCAAGGGGTTGGAAGTATGAGAAACCATGTTCAATTCAAGACGTTCCATGGCGCCGCGAAGGGCAACTTCCACCGCCGCATCCGTGACTGTCTTGAAGGCACGATCCTGGTTGACAGTATCCTCAAACATTCTGTCAATTTGATCCTGGAGAGCATTTCTTTGTCCCTCCAATGCAGCAATATTGGTAATAGCCTCTTGAATTAGGCTGCAGACCTCTGCTGTGTCATTCCTGGAGAGGGAAGCAAGCAGAGGTGCAGCATGGAATACAGGCCGTCCGCCTGTGTCATGGGGGCCACCATCTTGGTGTTGTACATGGCTTCTACCATATATTTGAAGATGTGGCAGCGTAGAAGGCATGCCAATGTGTGTGCCATCTTGGGGATGGCTGGAGGAGACAACAGTCCTATGGGGACTGGACTTTTGTGTGACGTGGCATGCCTCGTCATCAAAGTCAGAGTCATCATCGCTGGATGATGTAATGTCATTGGGCGTATTCTGGAACCCATTCATAGCCTTAACATGGCCAGCAAGAACCTCTCGCAGATGGCACAGTTTCACCATCTTTGTTCTACACCTCTTTTGACAAACTCTTGCAGTGCCCTGCTCAATACCCTTCTCAACCTCACGCTGCAATACTCTGTATGCTGCGCCCAATTTGACATTTTCCCTAAGCTCTTTGTCTAACTCATGATTCACTCTCTCATTCTCCTTTTTCAACTCAGCATTATCTTCTTTCAAACCTTCATTTGTATCACTCAGAATATCATTCAGATATGTTAACTGTTTCTTATCATATTTCAGCCTTTCACAATCATCTCTCAACATGCAAATTTCTCAGAGTCTTGAGCAGTACAATGCAACAGTCTGTTATTGGCATTGCGGAGTGACAGGGTCTCCTCTGCTAGTTTCTGTTCCTTTTTCCATAACTCTGATGTCTGAAAGCCCATATCTTTTTTTAGAGCTGCATTTTGCAGTTCAAGGGAGGCACACTTTGCTGTGACACACTCAACAGTGCTATATAGAGCAGCAACCAAAAGACCTTTTAGGTTGTACTTCTTGGTTGTTGTTTTGGACTCTATGTAGTGCTCTGATATTAAGAGCAAAGGGTTTTCTGCAGACTTCACGTCCAGCGTGAAATCTATCCATCCACCATGGGATGTGAGGTAGTTCGAGACGTCCAGTCTCAATTCAATGCAAAGTTCAGGCACGACAAAGAAGGGGTAAACAAACAAACAAAGAATCAGTCAGAAGACTGGATAAAATCCTTGGCGCCATCACCCAATGGCTTTCTGGTCCCCCGTGGGCAAACAGTGATACCAAGGTGGAACGCTGTCACTCGCAGAGGGAGTATAAAGGGGTCTGGTGTGGGTATGCCACGCCCAAGACCAAGAACCACTGTAGGTATGAGTAGGTCCAAGTAGGCAAAAAATGCACTACACTACTCGACATTCAAAATTAATTGAATGGAATCTTCACTTTGTACATTCCAACCTGCACACGGTCGCCAAATGTAACTTGATAATAAAATTACCTTTCTCAGCTTCTTGTTGGAACTGCACAAAAGGAAGAGACAACAGACAAGTGGTTTCCAGATAATAAATGTGATTTATTACTAGTAAATAATAATAGTACAGGCTTACAACCAACAGTATAATTACTGGGAGAATATCCAGTTTCCTTACCTACGTAGGCACAGTCTCTAGTCTTAGTAAAGCTATGTGCCCTGATAAGTGCCATAGCAACTATTACAGAAGATACATAAAATGTATATAATTGGCAAAAAACAAGTGGCCTGAGTAACTATCTTAATTAACATGAGAATTTGCTTAGCTTGCAGAAGATATCTGAACAATAAGGTCTGTGATGCTTCCAAGGTCACTTGAGGTTACAGTTGTGCACAAGCCCTAAAGATGGCACTATTGCCTAACTTATAGTTATACAGTAAAAATATAATGGATAACATATGCCAGTGGCAGAATACATCATAAAAATATAATGAAACATAATATGCATTCGCAAAGATACAGTAGAACTCAAATCCTGGCACTTATGCTAATACGATAAGTGTCTGTGCCCTAAGGTTAGTACATGTACCTACATATATGTTGCTGTCCACGAGGTGGAGGTACAACTAGGGGTGCTGTGCCATGCATAATAATATAGTGAACAACAGCAGCCCCAATATGGAGCCTTGTGGTACGCCTTTGTTGATAAAAGTACAGGTAGAAGTTAGACCTTCGCCCTTCAGTCATTGGCGCTTATCTGTAAGGTAGCATCTAAACCAGTTCACTGCATTTGGACTTAGTCCAGTACAAGCAAGCTTATTCTGAAGGATGGAATGGTCTACTGTGTTGAAGGCCTTGCTTAGGTCTAAAGAGTGCTGCAATGGTCTGTTTATGAGCCAAGGCCATTAACCAGTCATTGGTAACTTTTACTAGCACCGAAGTCATACTATGCTTGGCCTGGAAGCCAGACTGCATGGAATTAATTATGGAATGCACCTCAAGACATGTTTTTAATAGATCTTGAATTAATTTTTCAACTAATTTTTCCAACGATGGTAGGATAGAGATGTGTCGATAGTTGTTCGCTGGGGCTTTATCACCAGACTTGAAGAGTGGGAGTATGTGCGGAAGTTTCCAATGTGGGGACCTCTCCTCTTGTTATTGAAAGATTATACAGATACATAATAGGTGCTGTTAGAATTAGGTAGCCCATTTTTAGGAATATAGGTTCAATGTTATCTGTCCCTGCGCTCTTTTGGGGGTCAAGGGTTAGAAGAAGATGCTCTACCTCTTTATAAGTAAACTGACGGAAGCTGTAGGGACCTGAGGTAGGTGTTGATGCACACATTCAATCTCATAGTGAAGGGGCTGAGTAGGCAGTAGCTAGATTATCGAAGGCATTACCTGCTGATGCGAAATGTACAGTAGGTTCAGTTCTTCTAATATTAGCTGTTTGTCTATAATTAATTATTGTAGGCCACAACCTATTTGTGTATGTTTTGAGTAGAGATTTGTTTTTTTGCTCCCCCCCAGCTCCGGGCTGGCCTCTCCTCCAGGCCTTCTTATGCCCCTTGTCACCACACTGCCTTGATGTAGTCACCCTCCACCCCATATTGCAGTCTCTTGGGTAACCCGGATGTAACCCTTCACCAGGTGGGTCCCTCTCCTCCGAGGGGGAAGGCACCGGTGGGTTCTTGGCTCATGTACTGCTGGGATGGTCCATGCACTGCTCGAGGTCTCGCAGCAGTGGGAGCTGGTGACCATCATCCAGTCGGTCACAGTGCTTATTTTTCTGTTTGCTCCCTGGGGGTGTGGCATGCCACTAATGTCAGGCTTACGCCGACATTCACCATGCCCCATTAGTTAGTGGGACTCCACATGTTGCTGTGCCCCCAGCCTCCACCAAGAGTCAGCAAGCATCTAGTCACTTCCCCGCCTTCCCCCTGAGAGAAGGCGAGCAGTCATCTGATGCTTGAGCCCTCTCTCCCCGGCCAGCCCTCCAGCACAGGGGTCCATTCCCAAACCTGGGTCATTGGCATCGCAAGTGGAAATCCAACCACTGTGCTGACAGGCCGGCTCTTGAGTAGAGATTTTTAAGTAGACAGGAAGGCCACAGGTAAGCTTTGGAAGTAAGATGTTTCTAGCTACAGACAGTAAAGCAGATGGGGTGAGGTTTGGACTGGTAGAATATGCTAACTCCAATCTGGTATTAACTTCTCTGCAAATGGTGGATACATGAAGGTAGAAATCTAGTGAAGGGTCCAATGTGATCCCAAGGTATCTGATAGTGGGGACAGTGTCTAGGGGGTACCATTGTCACTTGTCACCAACAGTGGCACAGACATATTCTTTAGCTGAATAGGGGTGCCAAACAGCATTGTGTACATCTTGGCTGAGTTCATTAGTAGCTTATTCTGAAGGAGTCAGGACTGAACGCACCTTAGGTCAGCAGTCAGTTTACAGTTGAGGTCAATGGTGTCATTGACACTTGTGAAGAAGACGAGGTCATCTGCATAAAAGAGGGGTGTACTGTTTTTGATGTACTGCATTAACGTGGAGTGAGAAAAATAGTGGTCCAAATATGGAGCCTTGAGGGACACCAACATTGACTGAAGCAGGACTGGACAAGGTTGGGCCAAACCAGACTCGCTGCTGTCTGTTGGTCAGGTAATTTTTGAACCAAGAAAGGGCAGTGTCTGTGATTCCAAGGTCAGTGAGTTTGTTGCGGAATAAGGAGTAGTCAACCATATCAAAGGGCTTAGTGAGATCAATAAATACAGCACTAGTGCATTCTCACTGTTATCAAAGGAATTGGTGATATTGTTGGTTAGAGTACATAGGGCAGTGGTGGTGCTGTGATGCTGACAGAAACCATGGTGTGCTGAGGACAAAAGATTGTAGGAGGAGCTGTAAGCAGTGAGTTGCATGTATCCAATTTTTTCTAGAATCTTGTTAAGGGCAGGAAGAATAGTTGTAGGCCTGTAGTTGTTAATGACCTTGTTACTACCTTTTTTATGCACTGGAACAATACTAGCCATTTTCCAGATAGGGGGCACAGTATTTGTGAGAGGGGATAGATTTAGGATCCTGCAGTTGGTTGCACAAAAAGTTAAGTCCATGTTTAAGACATGTTTTTGGTCTTACAAAAGCAAGGCAGGCTTAAAAGACGTAAGTCTGTTGCACAAAAACTGCCTTACATTACATTGGTCTTATTTAGAGACTTTCATTTAAGCCTCCTATATACCAGGCTTATTTGTTTATAGCAGGCTTATCTTGCAATGGATAATTATAGAAAAATGTAATGTATTATAGGAAATCATTCTGAATATTGTACATTAAAAATATATCCCATAACCTATATGTATGTTACCATGAAGAAAATATTTTATGATCTTTTTTTTCCCATGAAGGTGTTAGCCTCAGCTCAGGTGGGCAACTGCTCAGCACCATCCCTGCTTTCAATGGCTGGCTACTGCCTCCCCAGGCCCAGGGGGCTATAATCCCCCTTAGATCGAGGTCTGCCTCCATTATGAGATGAAGAATTTTATTTCCTTGGATCTTCACACTGGAACACTTAGCTCTTCACTTCTTGGTTCTTCCTTCACCTTACATTGCCCTCACTTCCTTCTTGATTCCATCCTTCACCATCTCTTGTCCCTGGTACTGTCCCCCCTTTTCTGTCCTCCTTCTGCCTACTCTAATTACCTCAACTCTCAGCCTTATATCCACCTCCTGCTCCTCCAGTCCTTTCCTCACCCTTGTCCCTGTGCTTCTCTACCTCTGAGAAATTTATTTCCATGGGCTTTTCCTCTTTGCTGCTCCATTTTTTGGAGGGGTAGCATTCACTACATCCCTCATTTTTACTGACTCCCTCATTGGCTAGTTTAAACTCCCATTGAAGTAGTATTTAAACTTTCCACCCAGGGCAGCCATTCCACTCCTGGATGAAAGGTGGCCGTCTTTCTTTTGTACAGGCCTCTATTCCACCAGGTAGAACCCCAGTCCCCAATGTAGGCAAAACCCATCTTCCTGCACCATGCCTTTAACCAGTTGTTGGAAGCGATGTGGTGTTCCTTAGCCTCTAACTGTCTGTATACAGGAATCATCTCAGTTAAGACCACTGAATGAGCTGCCTGCTACATGCTCCTCGCCAGCCCCCATAAACTTTTCTTGTACCACCACTGTTGCATCCTTTGCCAGGTCATTTGTCCCCAGATGGACAATGACATCCAGCTTCCTGCCAGGTTTTGCTTGTCTCCCTCCCTCCATACTGAGGAATCAGGTAGGCACCTCACCTCCCTCTTCTCCTCCTGCTCTGCTGCCAAATCTATCCCTGTTTACCATATCTAAAAGGTAACACTCACACCGACACACAAAAATCCATAATGACTTTAGCACAGTACAGCCCCGCAGTACCATCCAACAAGTGGTTCGATATCAACAAAGTGATACAGACTTCAGCACCCATATACACACACTCATACAGTGCCAAATGTTGACATCATCACCTGCACCACCCTCTATCCACCCACAAACTTTCAGCTATCAACAAAATGCTGAGGATTTTCACACACACACACACACACACACACACACACTTATTCTTAAACAGAAACAGCTATTGAGCATAGCACTGCCCACCTAAAAAGTCAGGAGATCAAGTATAATTATATATGTTGCAGTGCATGCATCCTTCCTACACTACAAACACATGTACAGAAGGAGCCTTCCATGGCAGGTATTGACAACAACACTCCTCCCCCCATCAAAGTCAGAAAACTATTGGGTGTTTCTTTGCAGACTTTGCATTATACACACCCACACAAACACATACACATACACATACATACAAACATACACACACAAAAAAAAACATCTGTGGCAACTACTGAGCACAACATCCATCCCATTGAACAGGTAGCAAACCAAAATTGCTGTGACATAAGGCTGTCCCAAAAGCTTGGAAGGCTGAAGCGCTTGTGTGCCTTATCTCACACCAAGTCAATGAACCAATGTCAGAAACATGTTTGGGTTACCAAGGGTCAGCTGGGGGGGAGAGAGAACTGAACAACCATCAGACAACCAGGGGGTAGCACCAGAAGCATAAGCGATATCAAAGGAAGGGGGCTGTGGTTCCATAGCATTTGCTATGCTTAGGCTTATGTGCTGCCACGGCATGGGATCCAAGGTAAGAAAATGGAAAAATGGTTGGCATAGACTTCAAGAAGACCTGCTTGCCTATCTCCATCTTGCACCATGACCAGGACCATTGGCATGATTCTGGATGGGAGTCACCAGGTGTGGTTAAGACAGCCCTCCCTTTCCTGGCCCCAACATGAGGGGAAGTCTTCAGTGGTCTGGATGAGGTGAGTACCAGATAGAAAAGGTGGAAACAAGGCTGAGAGCCAACTTCCATTGACTGTCAGGGCAAAACTTTATGGGGGGAAAAAGTGCTGTGGTATGTGTAACCTTAATACACACACAGACACACACACACACACAGCCTGTAATGTGCGAAGCCGGACCATTACAGTAAACTGAACCAGTGTAGGTAATATGTAGGGAGTCTCTTACCTGGGTACTAGGGAGCCAGAAGTAGGACTTGAAGGGATGATGTCCATCTGACCTGTAAAATAAAATATAAGAAAGGGATCACAAAGGATCTGTAGTTCCTAATGAGAAACTAGGAAGGAGAGGATATGCTAGATGGAGATTAATACTTATCTGATGGGGAAGGAGTCAACATCCTGTCAGACCTGTTACAGTAAAGAGAAAAATAGGTTAATATGGAGAAAATACAGTAATGGCTGCAGAGAGCAGAGAGATACAAATGGGATATAGTACAACATAATAGTTAGAAAGGGTGCTTTAGATAAAACATTACAGTTAAGGCAAAGTAGGAAGAAGGAGACAAAAAAAATTTGTAAACATGAAAAGAGAAGAGAAAGTGTTGTTTGGGAAGGGGGGACAGAAAAACCACTGGTTGCCACCTAGATGGCCTAGTTGGCTAGTTGCCAGTAATTAGAAGTAGTAGCCCAAGTGACTTAGTGGGGACTCTTTTGGACTAGCGGCCCAGCACTATTAAGTACTTTATCACTGGTAGTCCAGGGGCTAGAGTTGTCCCAGGGAGTTCAGATATTTATACAATACCACTGTTGGACTAGTGGGCTAATTTCCCCTAGTGGCCAGTGGCCAATGTATTAATACAAAGAGGAGTCTTTTCCCTGGGGCCTAATGTGTGTGTGGGGGGGGGATATGGGCCCAAATATTATTTAGGTGCACTTCTCAACTGCCCCACATAATTATGAGGAACTGTTCCTCATTTTACCTTGTTAAAGCTCCTTGTTCCACATTGACAGGGTCTGTTGGACATTCAGGGTTAACATTTTTAATGGAAACATGATCATTCCTAGCTATGAATGTGAAAAAAGTAGCATGCTTGGTGAACATAAAGACTGACATTTGTCTAGTGTTAAGAGCCTTATGTTGATGGTGTCCCACATTTTGTATACTTGCAAATTGTTCCACATTTTATGGGTGAACTGTTGAGAGGTACTTTCTGAAGAAAGGAAAGAAAGAAAGAAAGAAAGAAAGAAAGAAAGAAAGAAAGAAAGATACGTACTTCGGCAGGCAGTGAGATGCACTGTGAAGTGTGAACTGGAGGATGAGCTGTGGCTACTGCTGCAGAAAGACCAAGCAACCATTCTCTAAGTAAAATGTGTCAGGTGGCACTTTCTACTCCTAGCCCATATGGAACTCAGGCTGTGGCCTGCTCCGTGCGGGTAGGAGATGGGGGGACAGGATCTCGCCCGGAAGAGGCCAGTGTAGGAGCACCTCCAACCACCTACGCGAGCCGCCACTCTGGCTACAAATAAAATATTGCTTGGGAGCAGGAGAGGCAGTGGGAGAGTGCCATACAGTGAGCCACAGTTGCAGCTGTCAAAAGCTACCAGTTGGAGTCTGAAGGTGTCAGGAACCACCAGGTGGATGAGCCGCACAGCAGTTGCTAGTTAAACATCCTATTGGGGGCTTCTGAAGCAGGTCCATGAGTGTCTATGTGTAAAGTGCCTGACTAGGCTTTGTTTACATAAAATAATGCCAAAAGGGCTGGCACTCCCTATAGTGAGCAACAAGAGAAGCACTGTATCAGGCTGTTCGGCCCCGAAGGGCTGAATAGTACACTATAAGCGAGGAATCATTGAAGCAGCTAGACTTACTACTCCGGGGGTGCCATATAGGAGGACTGACAGTGGGGTGGGAGCACTTTGAGTATCAGACAGAAGTGTGGGGGTGGGGGGCAGAGTGTTACATAGGGTCTGGAGAACCCAAATAAAAGCTGCACTGCAAGCAGCTGCATCCAAAATGGGATCTGAAACATTCTTCAGGTGATCACTGGCCACCCTCTGTGTTGGGAGTAACATAGAAAAAAGAAACAAATTAACATACAAACTAGGCAACAAATAACAAAAGTATTATAAAGACATTTATCACTAGCATCGCACGGTACAATAACAGTTTCTTCTATTGCACTCATCTTGCTGTAGGTACCTTTTTTCCCTTCAGCAGCATACAGTTAAGTCCAGTTTAAAGTTCGGTCTCTGTTGCTAGGCAAGGTCTAGCTAATACCTGTCTTACGTAAGTCAAGACAGCTTTTTGTTTGTATAACAGTCTTACCTCTGAGACTTAGACAAGACCATTTTTTAAGTCCTAAGACCACATATTTAGGCTAATTATAAGCCATGTTTTGTGCAACTGGCTGCTGGCAAGTGGCATTGACAACTCTTTGGCAGCTAATTTAAGAAGTTTCGGGCTAAATGCCATCAAGTTTGTGGACCACAGAGGCTTTTATGCACTTAAAATAGAAGGGAGGTGTAGTCTGGAGACAGAGGCAGGAGTAGAGGGCAGACTGCGAGGGCAGGAGGAAAGGCCAAGGTGTATGCTGACAAGTCTGAGAAAAAAGAATTGAGGGCATTTGTTATCATGGTGGAGTTATTACAATTTACACTATTAACCTCGATGTCAGGGGGGGTGGGAGCAATATTCATGCCCATGGATTTTCTAATGATGCTCTAGAACTGACGAGGGTTTCTACTACGAGAGTACAGCTGGGATTTATAAAATTGTGTCTTTTTCTAACAGATGGCTTTCTTGCACTTGTTTCTAAGTTGCCTATAAATTGACCATTTGGCAAGGGAGTTAGTGGCCTTAAAGGTAGCCCAGCTACCTAGTGGAAGACTAGGTTTGATGGCCAAGGCACCTAGTTTCACCTCAACTATTTTCTTCTAGGTTGCTTGAAGAAACAGAGCAAAGAATCGTACCAGAGCAAGGGAAAGGATTACAGCTTATTTTGGCTAGGCAGATTTACTGTGTGTTGTTATTTTTATTTTGTACTAACAGGGATTGTTACTGTTTGTTGCTAACATTGTATTGCTTTATTTTTCTCTGATTCAAATTGTTGTTGCTGGGTATACTTCTGCTGCATTATTACAGGGTGTGCCTACAGGTGTGTGCTAACAGATTATTGCTGTAATCTTCTGATTCAAATTGTCTTTTGCAAGGTATATCTTCTGCTACTGCTTTATTTTTCTCTGTAGCAAAGTGTTTCTTACGGGGTATATCTTCTGTGAAATTATTACAGGTGGTGCTTTACAGGTTTTACAGTTTAATCTATCATTAAGATAAGTTTTCAGGGCTACTGCATTTGTTGCTGGCTGATTGTTTCTACACTTACCTCCTTGTTTCTTTTGTCTGTGGTTCTTCTTTTTTGGCAGGGGAAGGGCCCAACCACCCACCCACATCCCCAACCACCCAACACTACATTCCATTTATAGGGTAGTACAGTCATGACATTTCCTGTGGCAAAGCAGGAAGGGGCAGATCAGAGGGGTATCCACACAGTGACCTATTTTACAGGGGCACTAATAATTTAACTTATTATAACGAGTTCTACAAAAACAAACAAAACACAAAATCAAATTTTTGCTGTCATTTTCTTCCTTCTAATTACTCTGACCAGGTTATAAACCCAGCAACTTATCTGGAATGGATATCATTAATTGCAGGTACTGTGGAACACTTTTCAGAAGGGCAATTTTACAGGATTTAAGACAATGTCCTACATTTTGGGCATTGGAGATCTAAGGGCTCCACTCCAGGCAGCATGGGCAGAGATTGTGTGCCTCAAATTGCATATTCAGGAGGAAATATATTATAAGAACCACCCGCCATTTCCCCAACATCCAACAGAAACACCTCAACTGCAGAGGGTAGATGGCCTGGGAGGTTGGCAGATGGTTAGGAAGGGCAAATCAGGTGCCCCATCACTCGGTGCTCTCCAACATATTACCTCCACAAAGCATATAAAAACTACAAACAAGTATCTGCCTCTATCTCTAAAATCAAACAAAGGGGCAGAGGACACTGCAGAGCAGGACACTGCAGCACAGGAGCTAGCACAACTAAACTCACCCAAAACAGGAAACAAAACAAAACAAGCAAAAAGGAAATCCCAAAAACTTCTGATCATAGGAGACTCCATGATTCGGGGAGTTGATACCTATCTCCAGCCAGGGGTAAGGGTCAGATGTCTCCCAGGTACATCAACATGGAGAGACACTGACCACATTGCTAAAATTGTTCAGGAAGCAGGAGAAAACATTGATGTCCTGGTACACATAGGGACTAACAATCTCACCAGCCAGTTAGTTGTGGAGACCAAGGAGCACCTGACCAGGCTGGGTGACAAACTATCATCCATTTCATCCAGCATCTCCTTCTCTGAGATCCTGCCAGTTTAGGAGAGGGGGGCAGATGGACGGAAGGTCAGAGAAGGGGAGATATGGGAGATAAACATGTGGGTCTAGGACTGGTGCCAGGAAAAAGGACACACATCTGTAGGGAACTGGCAACAGTTTTGGGAGGGAAAGATCTTTACATTTGATAGACTGCACCTGACTAAGGAGAGAGTCAGTACATTGGAGCAGAAGTTTGACGTCTTTGCAGGATATTTAAACTAGTAAATGGGGAGAGGAGTGCAGCACCCCATATGTCGAATAGGAAGAACACCCCTCCCCCCTCAGCTAGTGGTCAAACAGGAGTTCAGCATGTTTGTAGTTCATTTGCATCACCAGTAAGGAAAAAGGTCCAGCTCCCCATAAGATGCATAGGGGAAACATCAGATCTCACCCAATAACTAACACACCAAAATCTGGCCAATGGAAAATCATGTACACAAATACTCGCAGTCTAGGAAACAAGATCCCAGACCTGCAGGCAATAATGACAGAGGCTAAAATGGACATAGTAGCAATTAACGAGATGTGGTTTACCAGTAACCACACTTGGAAGACTTCAGTACCTGGCTATGTATTGTTCAGAAGAGACCGAGGTGCAAAAAGGGGGGCTGAAGTGGCCCTTCATGTCAATGAAAATATTAAAGCTACAGGAATTCAGAATACACATAAGAAGACAGAAGAACTGTGGGTCACCATGGAAACAGGAAATGGGACAACCATACGAACTGGGGTTGTCTACAGGCCTCCAGACCAGGGGGAGGACATAGACACGTTACTGTTAGAAGATATACAAAACATGGCAGCTAAAGGGGAGGTTCTGATAATGGAAGACTACAACATGCCAGATACAGATTGGTCAATACCAGCAGGAACATCTGCCAGAACTAGACACATGGTGGATTCCCTGCAGGGGGAGGGCCTCAAACAACTGGCATACCAACCCACAAGAGACAGGGCTATCCTAGATCTAGTACTGACTAACAGGGAAAGGATCACAGATCTCCAGGTAAAAGGTCATCTGGGGGCCAGTGACCATCACATGGCATTGTTCAGTTTGGCCACTAGAACAAAATCATCCCAATCCAAGGCAAAAATATGGGACTTCAGAGGAGCTGAGTTTGATAAGATGACCAACAGAGTTAAGCTAGCCCTGGCAAAAAGAAATACTGGTGAGGGGGTACAGGCAAAGTGGGCAAGTATTAAGGATGCAATACTTAAAGCAACATCTCATGGTGTTAGAGAGAAAAGGAAGTGCAAAAGAAGAAGGAAACTGCTTTGATTCTCAAAACAGTAGCAGAAAAGGTCAGAGCCGAAAGGCTGGCCTTCAGAAAATATAAGGGAACACAGCAAGATGAAGATAAGGAGGCATACCAAACTTCCCTAAGGGAAACAGGGAAGGCAGTAATGCAGGCAAAAGCCCAAAACAAGGAAACACTAGCACAAACAGTAAAAGAAGGTGACAAGACTTTCTATAGATACATTAGTGAAAGGAGAAAGTCCAGAGGGGGTATTGCTAAGATCAAAGGGGATAAGGGGGCATGTGAGGAGGAGGACCATATAAAAGCATCTATCCTAAATAGATACTTCTGCTCAGTATTTACTGAAGAGAAGGTAGGGCAGGGCCACAGCTCAGCACCATGGACACAGGGGAGGGAGATGTGCACTAGTCCCTTCACAAAAGAAAGGGTCCTACAAGAGCTCAATAAGCTCAGGGTGGACAAGGCAATGGGACCTGATGGCATGCATCCCAGGGTACTAAAGGAGCTAAGGGTGGAACTAGCACAGCCATTAGCGGAACTGTTTAGTGAGTCTCTGAGCACAGGAAAGGTCCCAGAAGACTGGAAAAGGGCTCATGTGATCCCACTCCACAAGAGTGGTAGCAGAGAGGAGGCAGAAAACTACAGACCAGTCAGTCTTACCTAAGTAGTGGGCAAGATTATGGAGGCACTCCTTAAGGAAATGATAGTACAACACCTGGAATCCATAGGAGCACAGGATCCAAGACAGCATGGGTTTACAAAAGGAAGGTCCTGTCAAACTAATCTCATAGATTTCTTTGACTGGGTAACCAGAGCGGTGGAGCAGGGGGGAGCAATTGATGTTGTCTACCTTGACAACAGCAAAGCTTTCGATACTGTTCCACATAGAAGATTGATTAATAAGCTGGGTAGGCTCGGGGTGGGTCAGAAGTTGGTTAACTGAGTAGCAAACTAGTTGACGGGCAGAAAACAGAGAATGGTGGTAAATGGTACACAGTCAGAAGAGATGCAAATCACAAGTGGGATACCTCAGGGATCAGTCCTGGGGCCAGTCCTCTTCAATATCTTCATCAGTGACATTGCAGATGGACTGGAAGGTAAGGTTTGTCTGTTTGCAGATGACACCAAGATCTGCAACAGAGTAGATGATCCAGATGGGGTGGGCAGAATGAGAAGAGATCTGGATAAACTAGCAAAATGGTTGAAAGAGTGGCAACTGGGGTTTAATGCAAAGAAGTGCAAGATCATGCACATAGGGAAGAGAAACACTGAAGCCACCTATAGGCTGGGAGGAGATGCTGGCAGTCACAAGGGAAGAAAGAGACTTGGGCATCATCATCACTGATGACCTGAAATCATCCAAGCAGACCACTAAAGCATTAGGTAAGGCTAGGGATGGGTGTATTAGTAGGGTATCACAAGTCGTAAGAGGAGGTAATAATCCTCTTTATAAGACACTGGTTAGGCCCATCTGAGTACTGCGTCAGTACTGGAGGCCACACCTTCACAAGGACATTAACCAAATTGAGGCAGTCCAGAGAAGGCAACCAAAATGGTACAGGGACTGCGTCTGAAAACATATGAGGACAGATTAACGGAGCTCAATATGTATACCCTAGAGCAAAGGAGGGAGAGAGGTGATATGATCGAAACATTCAAATACCATAAGGGCATTAACAAGGTGAAAGAGTCTAACATGTTTCAATATAAAACAAATAGCAGGACAAGAGGACATAGCATGAGATTAGAGGGAGGCTGATTAAGGGGTAATGTGAGGAAGTTTTTTTTCACAGAAAGGGTGGTGGATGCATGGAACGGCCTACCTCAGGAAGTGGTGGCTATGAATACAGTGCAGGGCTTCAAACAGGCATGGGATAGGCATAAGGGAGCAATACAGATGAGTATGAATAGATAGGCCATTGACAGAGCAAAGGCCGATGGCATATTCATAAGGTAGAAACAGAAATGAGCAGACTGAATGGGCCTTGCGGTCCTTATCTGCTGCCAACTTCTATGTTTCTATGTTTCTATGTTTTGGTCTCTTTGTTTTGGAAGGGAAAGTATTGGGCAATCCACCCATTTGTTCACCATACCCTGGACTCTTCTAGTGGTAAGAGGGGCATGCAGGCCCTAAATTTTCTCGAAGGTGGTGTTAAAATAGGAGACAGCTTGGTCAGCATCATTTGTTGACCATAGGAAGGACCAATCAGTGTGACCGACTTCAGATTTCAATTGGAGAGGAACAAGATGAGTGAAATCAAGGAAGTGAATTAACTGAGGAGGCGGCTTAGAGATCTTTGCCTGCCAAACGCAGAAGACAGGGGAGTGGACATTTATGGAATCTGGCAGAACACCCAAGCAAGATAGTCTGTCAGAGCTGGAAACTAGTATCTAGTCTATTAATGTGCCGCAGTGCCCGTTGTTTGAGATCCTAATAGGATGAGTGATTAATTGGGATAGGAGCAGCCTATTTAGCAATAGTTCAATAGAGTGTCTGCTATAGTACATTTTAACCAGTCGATGTTGAAGTTCCTGAGGATAAGTAACTTGTGACCACAGGAAAGTAAACTGATAATATTAATAATGCAGGGACGTGCTTGTATACTGCTAGCTGATGGTAGATAAGTACAGAAAATATGGATTTTTTTAGTGTTGCCGAGGGTAAGAGTGGCATAGCAAATTTCATAAAAGGGCAAGTTGGAGGAAGGGAGGAGCTTGGGGCTGACACATCAAGATGAGCCTTAAAGTAGATCATAGTGCCCCCACCCCGCTTAGAGGAGGTTCTGTCACATCTTACGAAACTATAGCCAGGTACAGTATACCACACAGATTGTTGTGAATACTGGCATTGAGCCTTAGCAATTGATGAGTTTAGTGAGTTGCTTTACACCCATTAAAGCACTAACCACATCACCATCATTACTTGTGGGCATTGTGGATGGTCGCCTTTTAGACTAAATTTTGGCTAAATGGAAGAATGTAATTTGTATTTCAATAGTTGTTACTTTTACTGTACTTAATCAGGTAAAAACGACTGTTACAGAAGTACCTATTTGTACCAATGATAATGCAGGACCTTTTCTGCTGGGAAGGGTTGTTGTTTAGCAAGTTAAGATATGAATGGAAATGGGATGGGCAGGGGAAGGGGTGGGAGGTGATCGAAAATGGGAAACTTTATTGTTTTAAGTTTTTGATAAATGTAACTGTAAACAATATGCAATTCTGTCTTTTAATAACAACTCAGGAATTAAGAGCTGTTGTGGCAGTGGGAACACTGAGGATATAAATGTTAACGCTGTGGTGAACCAATTGAACATAACAACCTGGAATATCAATGGGTTGAAAATGTGGTGAAATGTAAAAAAGTACAGTGGGGCTTAAAATGTTTTAATCTAATATAGTGTTGTTGCAAGAGACCCATATGGGGTTTAAAGAGCTTGAGAGGGCTAGTGGCAATTGGGGAGCACATGGGTTGCAGCCTGGTATACCACCAAAGCAAGGGGCACAACTATCTGAAAACCTAGAGGCTTTGAGGGATGCTTGGTTACCAGCTACACAGATCCCGGTGGGTGATACGCACTGGTACGACTGTAAGTCTGCTCTGGGAAAACTCTTTCAGTGGGCTCTATTTATGACCCTAATGTTGAAAACACAGTTTTTTCCAAAAACTCTTGATGGATATGGCGCAGTTTCAAGGACCTTGGGTTCTGTGAGGGAACTTCAGCTGCATTAGAGATATCATACTAAATAGATCTAATTTCGCCCCATCCCAGCATCTCAGAATGCAAAAGCTCTTCGTGAGGTGAAGTTTGCCTACTCCCTCATAGATATATTGAGACACTGTAACTCCTGAGGGAGGGAGTATATTTTTTTCTCACACTCGCACCACATGTATGCTTGACTTGATGGACTTGATAGACTTCTGATTTCCATCTCTCTAACTATGCAAATTAATAAAATAGAATATGCACCCATACAGATTTCAGATCAGGCCCCCTCTTATGATTCAACTACAGAAGAGAACAGAAATTCTCCCATAAAGACCTTAGCGACTTGATCTCACATTGTTGAAAGACAATGCCTATATGAATCACATTACTACTGCTATTTCCAAATATCTGACCCTTAATGGCAGTGGAGCCACCTCCCACTCTGCTCAGTAGAAGGCTTTGAAGGCCAACGTTTTGAAGGCCAACATCAGAGAGCAAACCATCTCCTATGCCTCCTATAAAAGAAAGGTGGAGGTAGTATATATGAAAGCCCACCCCTTGAGTTGATTATATTTAGTTGAGGGGTGCGGGGGGGGCGGGCCCCACATAAAAAGCAAGTTAGTATAGTACTCCATATAGGTGGTATTGCTGTGGTCTGTTCATTTATGTTGTATTCAGTGTAGTGCTGATTGCTGATTTTGTTTTTGCTGATTAGTAGTCGCTGTCATGCGAGTCACTATTTAAAGTTAGCTTTTATCACATAGAACCCAAATACTGGCACCACTCAACTATGTGATAAGTAAATTTTATTGCAGAAAAGTGTGCAAATATATACCGCTTGCAGCTCAGGATGTAAAAAACTCTACCTTGACCAGCTTCACAATGCTACTGTGTCATTAGGAGGAAAAAAGAAGGAGGGAGAGCGTACAGTGAAAGGGAATTAAGTCCCTAGGTGGAGACCTGAATACAAGTAGACAATCTATCAGCCTGGCATTCTTTAACTTTTATAGAGATTTGTCTACCTCTGAAGTGTCTCCTTCACAGGCCCGTTCATTCCTTCCTATGTAAAGCCCAGATAGCCCCTAAGTCATGCAGTGCCTCTCACAAACTAGACCAACCATTGAATAGGGAAGAACTTATGAAGGCAATTAAGAAGCTGTGGGGGAGGCCTCAGGGCCAGACAACCTGCCTATTGATTGTATCAAGACTTTTGCTCCCTTACTTTTTTTTATTTATTTATTTGCAATCATGGAAAATACCTTTAAGTCAGGGATTCATTTACAAAGGTTCCACGTCAAAATGCAATAGCGTAAAACAGTCAACAATACATAAATTGTTCAATATAAGAAACCACAAGTACAGAACAGGAAGTTTAAAACAATAAATACTGCTATAGAGTATAGTATATAGTATAGTATAGTATAGTATAGTATAGTATAGTATAGTATAGTATAGGCATCATGACTATCAACTGGAGTAGAACACACAACAGGCAATCATGTAGCATAGAGAATTCTAAAACAGCCAGAGTATGATTCAGAGAAGTAACTCTATTGTCAGGTGAAGACAAATTGGACAGTTTAATGTGAGCTAGTAATTACGAAAGTGCTCTTGGAGAGTGCAACACTGGGGGTGAGACAGAGTATTAGTAGGTATAAAAGGAGTTGAGGAAGGATGGCCAGGAGGAGGAAAGAAGGGGAGGTAGAGGAGGTGTAGTTGGAAAGGTGGGGAGGGCAGGGGGTACGGTGCAGTCACTTGACCAGGACGGCAGAAACCAATAGTGACCTGTGAAAGGAGGGCAGGAAAGGGGGAGAACAGAGTTCACAGCTAGATGTGGAGGAGGCAAGGAGAGAAGGGGGGCAGGGAGGAGCTAGGTGCTGCAGTCACAGGCACTGGCCGGTGCTAGAGCATCCCTGGGTTGATTTTTAAATGAGCCCAGTTTAGTTTCCTTTAGCAGTTCTTCACTGAGGGAGTTAAGCCAGAGAGGAGCACGGTATTCAAAGGACCATTGCTCTTGCGCAGGTCTACGATAGGGGACCTTCAAGGTGAAATCAGTCTGCTCCCTGGTGCATCTAGAGGTGCTCAGCTGTTTGAGGAGGCTCTGTACTCCAGGAGGGGCGAGGCCTAGGATGGATTTTTTAGCAAGCAGGCAAGTCTGGTAATGGATGCGATTGTCAAGGTTAATCCAGCCACATTGACCGTAAAGGTCACAAGTGTGCGTAAGATGATGTACACCCAGCACAAGTCTATATGCTTTATTCAGGGTAGTTCTGAGACATTTAAGGGCCACTGGAGTTGTAGAACCATACACGGGGGGACCATAATGCAGTGTCAGTGGCTCAGTAGGTAGCACACTCACCTCTAAGGCCGGGAGATCAGAGGGCTGTGGGTTCAGTTCCCACATCTGGCGCTTGAGTTAATATCCCAGTACTGACACTGTAATGCAGCATGAGAGGGGTGCTGCATTTCTGAGGTGCCGCTCTTCGATGAGACGTTAAACCGAGGTCCCATCTGCCTGGATTGGTGGTAGTTCAGGTGGATGTTAAAGATCCCATGGCACTTATCGAAAAGAGTAGGGGAGTTTTTATTGAAATGCACATAAGAAACTTCACAACAAAGAAAACAAATTACATCATTCCATCACTGATCATTTCCTGTAAATAATCACAAGAAAATTTACACATTAATACTCAACCATAAACTGAATCTAATATTAAACAATATCTATTTATATTTAATGAAAATCTGGAACCCTTCCACCATCTGTGAACCTTAGCCCTGAGTAGTGCAATAAATCAGAATGATATACCGCCTTCATCATTCGTGATAACTAGGTAACTAAAAACTTGATATGACATCATTTTTGATAAATTACCCATTGACATCTTGTTTGCCACAGGTAAAATCTTAAACAACTTAACAAAATGAAATAAGTTTCCAAGTGAAGAGTAGAAGCACCTCTATGAAGAACCCCTAATACTAAGGTATCATAATCCATTTCCCCCAACCAACTCATATGCCATTTTCCTGCAAGAAAAATCCAAAGTGATTTTGAATATGAACAGGTTAACAGAAAATGAGTCATAGTTTCTTCCACATTTACACAGGCTAAATAAGGACAATTCTGTTGTTCTAAGTTTTTATGTTTTGCATTCCCACGAACATTCAATCTGCTCATAAACAGTCAGCCATGATATCTCCCATATTGCAGCTGGCATTCGTGTATTGTTCAATTGTTTCAAAACCTGACCATTCAATGAAGAGGGGCAATTCTTAAAACAAGGTTCCGTAGGGTACAGCCGGGCCATCAGTGTAGAACAAAACTTTTTCCTACTGGCATGAAGAATTTCACTACGAGTGATTTTCCATTTAAAAAGTTTCTGAGCGGCCGGGCAAAAATATTCAGGTACTGACAATCTCGAATGAAGTTTAGGCGCCACTTCCCCCCAGGCTGCAAAATAATTTCCAAGGACCAAGTGTACCATCCCCGTAAGGCTATTTAAAATACTAGAAATTCCATACAAAACTGTATGATAAAAAAATAAAGAATAAAAGAAAACAATAGGCTCAATCATTCCTAAACCCCCATTTCCTTTACTTAAATAAGTATAACATCTTTTGACCGGATTAAGCCCATTGCCCCATAACATCCAAAAGAACATTCCATAAATTTTGGTTTCTAATACTAAGGGAAGAGGAAAAATACAAGCCACATACTGCAATTGCGGAACTATAAAGCATTTTAAAATCTGTATCCTTTTAAGTTTTGATAATTTCCATGCCTGCCATCTTTTGACTTTAAACAAGGTATGCTCTATAGCCTTTTCCCAGTTAACCAGAGCCACATTTGGCACTCCAAAAATAATACCTAAAATATTTATTGGAGCATTTGAAAAAAGGACCCCGGATATTTGACATGAAGAAATCCCTAATCACCAACCAATAACCCCTTACATTTGCGTTGCTTGGTTTAGCATTTGAAACGCCTGTACATTGCCCAACTGTTTGTAAAAAATAGGATCTGATTTTGATCCAAAAACCCCACAAATATCATCTGCATAGGCTAAGACCAACAATCTAGCCAAATCATTCTGAAGCAACAAATGTCCCGTATCCAATTTGCCTAATTGTTGTAACAGGGATCAATGGAGAAAAGATACAGCAAAGGCTGAGTGGACAGCCCTGTCGTATTTGGTCAAAATCTCAAACCCTTCTGTAATTTGTCCTCTAAGAAAAACTTTAACATAGACATGTGAATAAAGCAGTTCAATATAGCTAATAAATTTTACAGGAACGTATACTTGGCCAAGGCCATAAAGAGAAACTTCCGGTCAATACGGTCAAAGCTTTTTCTGGTCGAAATAAAGCACGCAGCCCTTATTCTTTTGTAAAGATACCAATTCAATAAAAATCTCTAGTCAATATTAAAGTGTCCTGTATTTTCCTCCCAGGAATACCACAGAATTGGTGATTTGACAGAATCAAAGAAGCATAATTCTTAAGCCTGATATTAAGGATTTGTGCCAGAATCTTGTAATCAGTATTCAGGAGAATTATTGGTCTCCAATTGGCAATATTTGCTTTATTCCCGGCTTTAAATAAATAAACTAATAAACCTTCTGAAAAGGTGGATGGAAACTCAAGTTCCTGAAAAAAAGCTGAATAAACAGTATATAATATCACTGATATTTTTGAAATGAAGCATTTGTAAAATTGATTTGGCAACCCGTCCAATCCAGGAGAGGTCCCTATTTTAAGGCTTTTAATAGCTTCTTGGACTTCTGCCAAAGTAATGTTTTTAAGCAACGCCAATGCCTCTTTTGAAAAACCAGAAATCTCAATATTTTGCATATAATCCTGAATATTGTCATCTGAGGGGGTTCTAGGGCAATAGAGACTGATAGTGGCCTTTAATCAGGGATTCCATATCTTTACTGCATCAAATTTATTACCATTAACATCTTGTAAATATTCTATCGTACTATCAGAATGCATTTTCTTACAGGCCTCGTAAGGATCCCCCACTGGCCCTCTCTTAGTACCCATAAAAAGCATTGCAGAAATTGTGGATGCTCTATCATATTGGTATTCTACCATTTCCTTTTTAATTATGGCAATCTGATTAGAAAAATCTTCCTTACTTAAATAAGACAGTGAATATAAATGCTGCAGTTGACCTCTGAGCGACAAATATTTCAAAAACTTTTTATTCCCTAAGGATCTACCATGTGCACAAAACCAGCTCCGTATGTCTCCTTTAGTATCCATCCACCAATCTCCAATCTTGTCATAAAGACACAATACAGAAATTCTAACTGCTAGTAAGGCCTCTATCCCAGATTTAACAATAGGGGACTCTAATAGGGACGATTTAGTCTCCATCTATTTCTTTTCCTGTTTTTGGGGATATCTGAAATAGTAAATTGCAATAAGGAATGATCCAAGAATTCACTAGGGATAATCTGGAAATAGCCTTTGTTCAGATTCTGGGAATGAAAAAGATGATCTATTGTAGTTTTGTAATTTGTCCTACTATAAGTGAACCTACTGCCTTTATTGTAACTACTACAATTAATCAACTGGGCAGTATCTACCACTGCTGATAACATGTGAGAATCACAATATATCTTCTTTCTTTTACTACCCACTGTTTGGTCTCTAACAATGTCACAGTTAAAGTCCCCCCCTAAAATGATGGTATATGATGACACTAAATAAGGCTGTATTAGCCGCAAAAGCTCCACCCGAGCCGCCTTAGTTTGGGGGGTATATACGTTAATAAAGCGAAAAGCACTAGACTGCCAAATACCATCCAACAAAAACAAGCGCCCTGGCATTAAATCAATCAGCTTAATTAACGAAAATTTATATGAACCAAAAAGAATACTCACCCCATCCGCACTATCTGGCCCAAAGGACCAATAAGAAGGCCTCCAAATCCACTCCCTTTTAAACAGTAACAATTGTTCTCTAGAACACATCCAGGTCTCCTGGAAAAAGAAAATATCATAACCGGAACTGTGAATAAAGGAAAAAACTGCTCTTCTTTTAACCACATTTAATAGGCTATGAATGCTTAAAGACCCTATAACAAGAGAACCCATGGGTTATGAGGTTATGAAGGGACACACAGTGAAAAGAACGGAAAACTATTTTTTTCGCTTTTTCTTTTTTTTATCTTTATAACCCCCATATTCCATCCTAAAGGAGACCTGACTACTGCCAACAGACTGTGAATCAGCTTCACTCTGTTCCATGTCAGAACTCCCATCGGGAAGGAACAAGGCTGCATATGAGTTCCCACTTTCCTTAATGCTTGCCTCTTTTACCATACTTAAAGAAGCAGCTTTGTTCTGTCTAGATGAACGTCTTCTAGCTACAGGTTTAAATTCTACTTCCTTTGGGTCTAAATGATCCCCATAACAAACGGGCGAAAGGAGTGGGTTCACTTTGTCACTCGTGGCTACACTGTCCTGCTTGGGTGGAGAACTAGCCTCAGGCCCAGCTATCGGCAGAGAAAGACAAGGTACTGGAGTACCATCTGAAACTGGATTGGAGATTGGATTAGAAAGGGAAACTACATTCTGAGGAGGGGGGGTCAACCTTCCTTTCTAGCAATTCCTGTGCCTGTTGAATTAAAAGATCAGGGCTTGCATTTGGGGCCTTATTCCTGGCCGCCAAAGAACAGTCACCAAATACATGGCCCTCCTCCTCACACAAGTCGCACCTAGTGCTATTGATGCAATATAGGGCTATATGCCCAATACCCCCACAATCATCACAACGGGCCTGATCACAGGAACTAGACAAATGTGTCCGAGCTCCACATTTATAGCAGGCTCTCGGCTGCCCTGCGTAAAAGCATACTCCTCTATCCCTACCCAGCATAAAGGAATTAGGAATGTGTTCTAGCCCATTTTCCCCAACCTGCAGTTTAACTTTATATTTCCACCCCCCAGTCCAAAAGGATTCAGAATCCAACAAGGCCTCAGGTTTACTTAAAACCTCACATTTTTGTGATAACCAATATGTAATGTCATCGACATGGACCCCCTCATTCCGAAACATTACCATCACAAATCTAACAGAAGGCTTGGTAAGGCGGATAACCAGAAAGGGAGACCATAGGGGGGAAAATTTAACTAATGCATAACGCTCCCAGAAAAGCTCTAAAGCATGAGCAATTCTGAAACTGACATCATAATTGTCTTCACTAGAAATATTTATCAGTGCAAAAACATCTTTAGGGGAAAATTGCAAAGAGTCTTTCAACAATCTACGCCCCACAAACACACGGTCAGGCCTATCCGTTAAACCTCCCTTATAGCGGATCCAGACGGCATTTCGCCTAGGTGCAGCTTCTTTTTTGATGTTAGAAAACAAGTCTGATAATAAGGGCGGTTGGTTAGCTGTAGGAGGCTGTGACTGAGCACTATCTCCTAAGTTATCATTTTTCCTAATGTTTTCTTTGTCAGCAGCCTCTGAGCCAGTAGCCGGGACTGTAATAACCCCTTTAGCCACAGGCAGTTTTGGTGGGCTAATACTAGAAGGCTTCCACCTTGGAGAGGCCTGTGAAAACCCTGATGAATAATCCGAGTGGGGTCTGGAATCCAAGCACCTTGTTCGGTTTTCACCCATCCTGCTCCCTGCAAGGCCTGGGTAGTAGACCATGGCTCTACTGTATCTGGTAGTTCCGAAGAGCCAGATGTAGAAGTGGGAATGGTCGTTGGAGTGGAAATAGTCATTGAAGTGAGAGTGGTTGATGGAGTGGGAATGGTTGCTGGAGTGGGAATGGTTGCTGGAGTTTTCAACTGCTCTTGAGCAGGTATTGGGTTAGTCTTAGGTTTGGACCCAAAAAAAAAGGTAGTAGCTCCTTCCTGTGTTGTAGGATTAGTCTGATAAACAACACTGTCATTAGATGCTGTCCCATACTTTTCCATTAATACTGGTGCTTTAAACACAAAACCAGACTCCTTCATAATGACAGAGGATTGAAATGAAGCCTTATTTGTTTGGCTTAGTGCTTCACCTGATGCAGGATATTCAGCACTATTTTCTCCATCCATGGCCACCGCTGACCAATCTAAAAGTTCCCCAGGCTTCAGGCACACACCACCCTTGGTGCTGAAACTGCCAGCCTGCTCGGGGTCTAAATTTAGGGGTGCACATATAATTGGATTAGAGGGAGCTGTCAATTCATTTGCCGCTTGCTCCTTACTTAAAATCCCTGACGTGCTATTAACCCCCTCGCTAGCTCTGGAGTCTTTTCCCATCATAGAAAACCCCAAAAGATATTTACTCTGTACCTTTATGTTCAGTTGGTTTAAATCCAGTTGCGCTGTGCTGAGAATGTTGCGGGCAGAAAAAACAGCATCAGGGATACCATCCGTGCTCCCCGATGCTTGCGCTATACTCAAATCCTCCGTCGAAAAGAAAATCTCTTCCGCGTCTCTCTGTTCGCTCATACCAGGCATTTTTTGACTTCTGGCCTCCATGCTACGAGAATCAGGAGAGGAGGCCCGCTCTCCTAATCCCGCGACGTTTTGCTGCATCAGCAGCTCCTCCTGAGTGGCCATTCTACCGACCTCAGGCTCCCTCTACAGTTCATGCAGCCGCATAGCCCAGCAAAGAGTAGGGGAATTTCCCCGGTGTCCTGGCCAAATTTCCCTCATTCACTAAAAATACCACCAACAGCTTAATCTGGTTCAAGGTCAGTTGGCATTCATCTGTATCCCCCTTCCCCGGGTCATGCCTGAAAATAGGCAGGATTTGTCTAGTGCACTTACCCGGTCAACAAAAGCTAAATAAATAAATAATAATAAATAATAGTCAAGACAGAACTAGTAACCGCAAGTTTTAGGGCATCCTGTGTGAGGCAGCGTTTATTTCTATAGAGTAGGCCTAATTTTTGCATTGGCTGTTTTAGTCACTTGGTCGATGTGGCAGAAGTAAGAGAGAGCAGTGTCTAGCGTTACTTCCAAGTATTTAAAGTGGGTAACTTGTTCAAGGACAGAGTTTTGGTTATTTACAGTTTGTAGCTGGTAGTTCCTGTGCGTGTTGTGGGTGGATGCAAACAGTATAGTCTTCATTTTTTTATAATTTAGAAGTAGTTTGGAATTGTGGAACCATTTTTCAACAGACGTGAAGTTAGATTGCATAAGGCGTTCTAGCTCAGTGGGATCTGGCTGGGATGAGTAAAGCACTGCATCATCCGCCTAGAGCAGTGCTAGGTCATTTACAGCTGAGAGGAGTTGGTTTAAAAAAAGACTAAAAAGCAATGGTCCCAGAATGGACCCTTGAGGAACACCAGTTGAAATGCTGCAATGATCAGAGCAGACGTCACTTATTTTCACTTTTTGAACTCTACCTTGGAGATAACTCCTGAACCGGGAGACAGATTCAGGGGGAAAGGCCAGTATTGGATAATTGATGAAGAAGCAGCTCATGATTTACTGTGTCAAAGGCCTTGGTGAGGGCTATAAAAGTAACCCCCACCAAGTGCCCTTGACCAAGAGCCCTGTGTATGTGCCTGGTAAACTCCATAAGTGCAGTCGCCATGCTATGCTGTTTACAAAAGCCATGCTGCTAGTAGGTTCAATATAAGTTATGTACATGGAAAGCCTGGGTCATGGAGAACTGCCCCCTACATGAAGTCAGTCGTAATTACTGCTCTCCCTAAACTGGGCAAGGACCCCATTCTTTGTGCTTCGTATCACCCAATCTCTCTTCTTACCTCAGATTATCTTACCTCAGAAAGACTTGGAGTCATGCAATTGTTTTAATTAGTTATTTATGCTGTGGTTTTATGTATGTTCAAGTATTTTATACTGTATGGTATTTATTGTTTAATAATATTTTGTCTTTTGTAACTTTCATTGGGTTACCTTTGAAAATTGGTGCTTGTGCTTAAAGGTTTTTATCCTATTAATAAAATTAACATTCAAAATTCAAATTATGAGACCTTCGTGAGGATCATCGCAGCCTGCTTACAGTCACTACTCCCTCAGTGTATCCGCTCAGATCAAACTGAATTTGTACAAGATATGCAAGGGAAGCATAATATCCATAGTACCCTCAACATAATTCACCAGTGGGCATGAAATTCAGGATCCCACAGAGTGGCAGTCCTTGCCCTTGATGCATAGAAGGTCTTCAACTGCATGGGGGGTACCTGTTTGCCACACTGCAAGGATTTGGGTTGGGTCCACATATGATAGCTTGTATTAAAACTTTATATACATACCCCACAGCTCAGATACTGGTTAATGGCTCCCTCACTCTCTCCTTTACCTTGGCTGGAGGATCAGGAAGGGCTGTCCCCTAACCTCTTACTTTATGTGATGTCTCTAGATCATCTGGCAGTGGCAATTCACAATAACCAAGGAATAGAAGGATCTGGGAATAACAATGAGCACAAAGTCACAGTGTTTGTGGATTACTTACTACTGTATTGAAAAACACAACATAGGTGTCCCAAATCTCCAGACTGTCCTAACTGATTATGGTTCCCTGTCTGATCACAAACTAAACTGGACAAAAAGCAAGATCCTGCTGGGGTGTGTGTGTAGGGAGTCCTTGATCATTAACCCCTGGGGGTGCAGGTGGTGGGTCACATTAAGTACTTGGGGGTATACATCACAGCTAGGTAGACTCAGCTGTTGCGTAGGAACTATGGGCACCTTCTTGCAAATATCTCGGACGAATGTGAGAGATAGAAAGATCTCCCGTTGACCCTTCTAGGAAGGATTAATGCAATAAAAATTAATATCTTCCCTCAGTGCCTATATTTATTTCAATCTCTGCCCATTCATGTCCCTGACAAGGTCTTCAAGCAGCTGGACTCTACATTCCATCAATGTCTTTTGAATGGGGAAAAATGCACAGATCTGTAGAACTATCCTCCAGCTGCCCAACGCTGGGGGTGGAGGAGGGTTACCAAACTTTAAACTGTATTACGGGGCAGCCCAGATATATTTCCTTCCTGCATAGGAATCTCCAGGTACATCTCCATGGATGGATCTGGAGGGGGGACAAACTGGGGTGGGGGGACTTAGCAGATATTTGCTTTCACCTGCTGTGGCTTTTAAACAATACAGAGTATGTTACAACCTCTTTACTCGTAACTTGTTAAATGTGTGGCTTGTAGCTCACACCCACTTAAAAGCTCCCCAAAACATCTCTCAGTATGCCACTATTTTATCTGCATTAAAATATGTTACAAATTACTCAGCACTCCTCCTTAGAGTTCTCCTAAGGTGGAAAAAATGGACTATGCATTATTGCTCAACTGTATGAGGGTGAAAGACTCCTCTCCTTTGGGGAGCTAAAAACTACAATGACACTATGCCCAGAAGATCTTTTTTGTATACTTACAGGTAGGCCAAAGGCTTGCTAACCTACCTTTGGTCCCTCTGTGTGGCCCAAGAATGGCGCCCCTTGAAGAAGAAGAACTGCATAGGCCTCAGCCAGTTGCAACACACTCTTTATTTATTATAGGATACTCATGGGAGACTCCCTCCCCCAGCACCATATAATGCAAATATGGGGAGAAGACTTGGGTCTAGAAATCACTCCAGTTACATGGAGTGAAGCCATAAAACACCTAAATGACTGCTGCAAAAATAATAGGCTAAGGCAGACACAACTAAACTTCTTATACAGAGCATATATTCCCACTCTGAAAATGCATCATATCAACCAAGAAAAACTTAAGGAATGAACAAATGTAAGGTGGAGGATGCCTCCTTTCTGCATATGATATTGCTATGCCCCAAAATCACTAACTACTTGTCTGAAATACACAGTTTAATGACAAAAGTGCTGGGCTCGCAACCTCCCAGATCTCCTCTAGAATTTACCTTAGGGGCAGACCCGAGTAGATGTACTATTAACCAAGATCTTCCACTCTGGCTTCTAGCCCTAGTCAATGCTTGGAAGATGCTGGCACAATCTTGGATTTCCAAGCACCCCAAACCATACAATATGCAAATATTCTCCAAACCTGTCTAAAAATAGAAATAGCCCAATCTGTGGCTAGAGGTACTTCCCATAACTTTGATCAAATATTATGGAAATTGGAGAAAGCTACTGAAGGGAACATCTTCCACTGATAGCTCAGGATGCCCATACAGTTATCATTTGAACAGTGCCGAACGTCCACACTGGCTATATCCTTCAGCTGGCTGTAGCTATCAGTGAATGGCAGCCACCAGAGAATTATATTTATGCCCCTTGATTGAGGCTGCCCACTTACCATTGGTAGGCTCTCATAAATTATTTGTTTCAGGCCAATCACATTACAAAGGTATAATCTCCGTATATAAAACCTCTTATGTAAAACCTCATTTATGGTGACTCCAACTTAATGAAATGCCTGATGGATTAGAAAAACAGCTGGAGTGCATAGTATGTAGTCTTATAGATTTAGAAAATGAAATTCGGGAGTTCACAGCCAGTTATTGTCTTTGCAACCTTTTAACGTATTAACTTGAATCCTACTTCTGTGTGTGTATTTGTATGATTGCTAACACATAAAATCTAATTTGTTTTGTTGCTTGTACATGTTCTATGAAACTTCAATAAAAATGGTTTAAAAAAAGCGTAGTATTCTTAGGACACCATTTCATGAACAAGGGTTGTGAAAATTCATCTAATCTATTAGATTTGTTTGACATGACCCCAAGCCCCCATGAATACTTTAGTTGAGTGCTCACAGAGGAAAGAGAAGGGGAAGGGCCACAAAAAAGTTAAAAAAGTTTTGGAGGTAGGTGGACACTTGTCCTTTTTTGGAGGCGAGAGTCCTGAAGGGACTTGCCAATCTGAAGATGGACAAAGCAATGGGGCTAGATGGTGTGCATCTAAGGGTATTAAGGGAGCTCAGGGAAATACTGGCCACACCTCTGACAGTTTTATTTAACAGCTCACTGGAAACAGGCATGGTTCCAGAGGACTGGAGGAGGGCAGATGTAGTCCCACTACACAAAAGTAGTAGCAGGGAGGATGCTGGCAATAATAGGCCAGTCAGCCTGACATTGGTAGTGAGAAAGTTAATGGAATCCATGTTGAAGGAAAGGATTGTGGAATATCTTGAATCTAGTGAATTACAAGACCCCAGGCAGCATGGTTTCATAGGGGGAAGGTGATGTCAAATGAATCTGATATATTTATTTGACTGGGTGACCAAGGAACTAGATCAGGGTAGAGTGGTGGATGTGGCCTACCTAGATTTCAGTAAGTTATTCAACACTGTTCCTCACAGAAGACTAGTAAGCAAGCTAGGCAACTTAAGGGTGGGTCCAAAGGTGGTAAACTGGATAAAAAATTGGTTAGGGGATAGGCAACAGAGGGTGATGGTAAATGGAGTTCACTCCAAAGAAGAGAGGGTTACTGGTGGGGTGCCACAGGGATCAGTGCTGGGACTGGTCCTTTACAATGTCTTTATAAGTGACATTGCAGATGAGCTGAAAGGGAAGGCCTTCTCTTTCAGGATGACACCAAAATCTGCAACAGGGTGGACATTCCTGGGGGGAAGGAAAGGATGAGCAGAGTCCTGGGAAAACTAGAGGAGTGGTCAAGAGTATGGTAGCTGGGTTTCAATGTGAAAAAGTGCAAAATAATGCACGTAGGCCAGAAACTCAGAGGCAGAGTAGAAAATGGATGGAGGTATTGACGACCACCAGGCAAGAATGAGACCTGGTGGTAATTATATCGGATGACCTAAAGGTTGCCTGGAAGTGCCACAAGGCAGTAGGAAGTGCAAGTGAGATGCTGTGGTGCCTAGGGAAGGGAATTACCAGCAGAAAGAGGTAGGTGGTGTTGCCTCTGTATAGATTGCTAGTAAGACTCCACCTTGAGTATTATGTCCAGTTCTGAAGACCACATCTCTGGAAGGGCATAGACAGAGTGGAGGCAGTCCCAAGAAGGGTAACTAAAACGGTGCAGAGTCTGCATCAAAAGCCCTTTGAGGAGAGACTAAAGGACCTCAATATGTACATCCTGGAACAGGGGAAGGGAGGATATGACAGAGACCTTTAAATACCTCATGGGGTAAATAAGGTATAGGAGGGATGTATTTTTCAGAAGAAAAGGTGCTCAAGAACAAGGGGACATGCTATGAAGATGAAAGGAGGTAGATTCAGGAAAGCTGTGATGAAGTACTTCTTCACAGAAACAGTGATGGATTCCTGGAACAGCCTTCCAGTGGAGGTGGCAGAGGTGAAAACAGTGGTGGGGTTCAAGAATGCATGGGATAAGCACAAGGAAATCATAATGGAAAGGAAGGGAGGAGGGGGGGAAAGAGCTAAGGATCAGGCATGGTCTATGGTAAATAGTGTAGGTAGGGAGAAATGGGCAGACTGGAGGGACAAGTAGTCCTTATCTGCTGTCAGATTTTCTGTTTCTATGTCTATGTTTCTGTCTCATGTTTCCTCTCTCTCTCTCACTCTTTTCCCTCTCTTTCCTTCTCTCTCCCTCCCTCTCTCTTGTTCTTGCTCTCTCTCTCACTCTCCCGCTCTCTCTCTCTCTCTCTTTCTGTGTCTTGGCTCTCAGCTCCTTTCCATGATCTAGATCTTTTATTTGATGCTTCAACTTCCTTGCTACCTCTGACCAAAAAGCACCCCTTATCCTTGAGGGGGCTGGGGGGGGGCTGCTTGTCTTTCTTTGCTCTCTCTCTCTCTCTCTCTCTCTCTCTCTGTCTGGCCAGGATTTTAGCATTTATCTGATCTGCACAAACTCAGATCAGGAACTTAAGCAGTGGTGAACATGCTCCTTCCTTTTATTGGGGATAAAAGAGGCAGGCAGCTTCTCAACATTTGCAAAAGCTTACTTGTGCAAGCCATGAGAACAATGCAGTGGCCTATCAAATTTGAGAGGGATGCAGAGCTTGGAATTTTCCAGGACTCAGGACCTCTGTTTACACAATAACTTGTAGGTAACTGGGCTCTAATAGGCAGGAGTTAAGATCCTGGTTACATCACAAAACTATGAGAGGCATAGCAAAAATATTTAGGCACCATTCTGAATGATTTGTAATGACACAAAGTAATTCATTCTTCATATAAGGTGGGTAAATACCAAGTGTAAAGAAAACAATAATAGGTAGCACCGCACATACTATACTCCTGCATTCCTTAATAAATCTAGCCCTACGCGTTTGTGTAGGTGTCTAAGATGTACTGAAGAGAAGGGAACCCTCTTGTTCATTAAGACCAGCTGTTCTCAGCTAAGGACATACTGAGGGTAGAACTTTTCACTGCTGAGTCAGACTATTGCAGTAGATTTCCCATTTGAGCCAGGAACTAACTGCCCTTTCATGGTCTCCTCTTATGCTCAATCTATAAACAATAATGCAGTACTGATCACCTTGACCATACAGTAGCTATGGCAAAGAAGATTATTCTAACATATCAAAGGAGTAAACCTACATCCCACTCATACTCTGAATGGCTTAACTTCATTCTTGATTGCTCAGTTTAGAGAGAGCTCATCATGTACGATACTACAAAATTAATCTAGCAAGTTTACAAAGATGTGGTCTCCTTCCATTTATGGCAACTCTAACCCTTTTATAATAACTTTAACATAGCATCTTATGCTGAAGAGTTTGTTTCTAGGAAGTCCCCCCCAATGGGATCTGGTAACCCATGAAGTGGGCGCATGAGGAAGAGCACTGTCCATTATGGTGACTCCTTCCCCGTGCAATCCACTCACGGCGATGGAAAGGTAGGGTGACCGGATGAGAGGGTGAGCAAACTAGGTGACAGCATGTCACTATATGTACGTGCGCAGGGGGGGTGGGAGTGAGCACGGCGAGTGTGGGCTGGGAGGGGGTGGAGAGGCATGGGGTGGCGCTGCGGTTATGGCCGAGTTGCGTCGTAGTGTCGGGGATTGGCCAGTGGCTGGGGTGGCTGAGGTATTGGGTTCAGGTCTGGGCACTGGTGTGATTTTTACTAACCCAAACCTTTTTTTCTGCTTTCACCCCAACATGCACCCCTGAATTGAGAATCCTCAGGGAGGCGCTGGGACAAAGGCCCCTGAGGGGGGGTGGGGGCACAGCCCTCTACAGAAAGTAGTAAAATCTGTCCTGGCACCATTGTTCTTGTGTGCCTGGGTTGTCCGAGTGCCGAAAATGAGTTCGGCACTCTGACTGAGTGATAACGGTGATCGCCTTTAGGCATTTGCCATTATCACATAGACCCATGGGATCTGTATGCCCACTCTGTGCATCCACTAGAGGTCATGATGATGATGACATGGTATTCCTGGTATGAAGAAAATGGACATAATCCTGGAAATACCTACACATATGAACCAACCTAAAAGAAAAGTCAGTGACCTGATCATTGACAAGCTTACACTTTGTGGTACAGTTGCAGCAACTTACATGAGCAGCTATTTCCTGAAATGCCTGTGATGTCTCTCTAGAAATGATCTACCTGCCAGCAGTACCACTGGAGGGCCACCAGAAAGAATCTCTTTAGAAATGTTGTGAAATATCTTGAAATATCTAACCACGTCAACTGCAGCAATGTGTGGACAAAGAGCCTTTAAACTTTTGTGACAGCTTGTTTTAGCTGTTCTGGATTTAAAGGGGCTCTCAATGATACAGTTTATGAACATGCAAATTTTTGCACAAATTTGTGAAACATTTTTGACCATCTTTAAAGACAGACATGAAACTTTGCATGACTTCTTTAATTTGGTCCTTACAACCTGACAAATTGTGTTAATCTCTGTCAAATATTTTTAAAATATGATGGAAAACACTAATAATTACATTTTGGCAAACGTTCACACATTTTGTGAAATTTAGCAGATGTGGAATCGGCAATTCTGCCCAAATTCCACTGCCAGAAATTAAAAGTTCACACAGCACTTATTTGTACACATATGCTGCGTGATTTGAGTCAATTTTTTTTCTATGATTCAATTTCACTCATCAGTCCACTTTTTCAGGCAACTCACCGCTGTTCTGGACCTGTTGTTGATTTGCTTTGTGACATTATAGTGCTCTCCTTGCAGCTACAGATTTGGCAGTCCAGTAATGTCTGCCAATGCCTTTGGAGTTTCATTTCCAGCAGTTATTACAGTAACTCTGACATGTTTCTCTCCAAGACTAATATTGCAATTAGGGAAAAAAGTAACATTCAAATAAGAAATGAGACACAGAAAACTTTTTGAGAGGGAATGCAAATTTTAGTTTGAGCGTTTTATGTCTTCAGTGAATTGCTATTAGAAAGGCAAGTTCATCGATGCCTGAACCGCCAACCATCATGCCAGCTTGAATTTGTGCTCCATGTCTCTCAGCTGGAAATTCATTCATTTCTCATGCTCTCCAGCAGTGATCTGGATGAGCAACGTCTCATTCAATGGGAGATATTCTCCTTAAATGAAATCTGTCATCCCAGAATGAACAGTAGTGCAGTTTTCGAGAATAATTACAGTGGCCCCCCAGAGGTAAGTTGTGTTCTGTGGGTGGAAAATGATGGACGGAGCAGTGCCCTGGCACCAAATAATGATGTCCAGGAAATCAAGGCTCTGCTGCAAAAGGTATTAAGGGAGATTACTACATTTAACCCTTTGAGAACTGAATATGTGTGAACATATATAGATTCTGGACGTATATATATGTCCACGGTCTTCTAAGGGTTAAGACATTGGTGGCAGCCTTAGAGAAGGTTTAGGAGCTGCAGTAGAAATCCCAGGATACAGAGGCGTACTTGTCATACGTTGATGACAAGGATACCAAACATGAGGCATGCATACAGGAACTGGAGAGGCTTGTGGCACTACTATGGTAAGAGTGGAGGAACTGAAAATAGAAGCTGCTGAAACAACCTCCACCTGGTTGGCTTCCTGGAGGGGGCAGAGAATCATGACCTGTTCAGTTTTTGCAGAGGGAGATACCCAGCTAGTATGGCACACCTGGAATCCAGCATTGGAGATACAGCAGGCCCATAGAACACTCATTCCTGCGCCTAAACCAGGATCTGTTTCCCAGACAAGGAATGGAAACTACTGGTCTTGGCAAGGGAAAGAGGCCCCCTGATGTGGCATGGGCACCAGATCAACATATTTGCTGACTATTCTGTGGAGCTGGCCCAGTGGAGAAAGGAGTACATACTTATTTAAAAAGCTCTTCAGGCACAAGGTATCCCCTATAAATTATAGTACCCTGCTAAGCTTTTTATAACCCACAGTGGAGTCTCCCACACTTTTCATATCCTGGAGGAAGCCTCCCAGTTCATTAACAAGTATTAGCCCAGCACTTTACCTCATGCACCATCCCGAGCCAGAGCAGATGACTCATCCCTGCCAGGATATCCAAGGAGACTGCCATGTTCTGCTTTCAGCTCTATGGACTGTCATCTGGAAATGGGAATGCTGACATGGAGTGGCATACCACAAAGGCAAAGCGATACAGTCAGAGAGGGACAAATAGGTAGCATGCAGAGGGGCAGGCAATTGAAGTGGGCCCCAGAGACCACAGCAGAGGCTCTTGACATACTGCAACCAGTTTCAACTCTAACAGAGAGCCAGCATCGAAGAGAGCAGGCACTCAGGTGGTGTCCCTCCAAGGCCTACTGCTAGACACACCAGACAAAACAACAAGGGGTAACCCTCCAGCTAGACAATCTGAGGATATGTGCTCTTGGGTGGATAGACACTGGTGCTGAAGCTGTAGCTGCCAGTGCTTGTCAGGAGTGGAATGGTCAATAAGTCATGACAATACACACATATAACCATGTACAACAATTACTTTTCTTTTGATTTGTTACATACAAAATAGATTTAAAAAATAAATATCTCTCCATATCATGATACAGTACATCCATATCCTTTACATTACACTAACATATCACGTTATTCAGTTTATTTGAAATAAAGATACATATTAATGATGATTCATTGTGCTTACAAATTACATAGCAGAAGGGAAGGAACAAGAATTAAAAAAAATTATTTTTCAAACCAAAAGAGACCTTAGCGATGTTTACAGTTCAAACTGGAGTCCTTTTATAGGTTTAATGTTTTGCTTTCTGTTATTTTAAGAAGGGAGGCAACAGGGACCAATATGCTGTCTGTTCCTGCTTTTAATAAATATGTGATTAAATGTTTCGGTTCATATTCCAGGGCACCCCATATATTCCCCTAGTATTTTTTTCTGTATGTATTGTATAGAGGGCAAAGAATAACTAAATGAACCAAATCATGTTGACCAAGTCCACAATTACAACAGATTTCTGTTTTCATTTTGTTTATTATATTGATTCGATTTCCTCTAGCTTGTAAAATATTCAAATCTAAATCATGTGAATAATTGCCTAAGACTAGGATTAGTTAAGAGCTGCAGATATCACTCCATTTTATGGTCTCTTTTGTGTTTCTTTAACTGGAACAGTGACTCATCCCAGGCTGGATAACTCCAAGCAGGGTAATTAGAACAAGCTAAGAGGGATGTCCTTCGACTTTCCCTTACCCCCAGCAGGGTTTGAATGGACTACTGTATAGGACTACAGTCTTGTATAATGCCACTTTTCTGTCTGTCTGTTTGTTTGTTTTGGTACAAACATAGTTTGTTGCTCTGTTGGGGGGGATTAAGTGATTGCTGGGGTAAGGACCCTGTGGGGTTTATGGGTTGAAGCTGTTGGAGCTGTTGTACTGTTTGCCATTGTAAGCTATTTTTGTTAGTGGTTGCTCTTGCTTACACTTTACCCTATCAGCCCTGGGCATTTTGAGGGTTTGACGTGCTTCATTTATGTATGTAGCATTCATTTAATATGGGTGTTTGCCTGGGGGGGGGGCTGACTCTCCCTGGGCAGGGAATGTCTCCCAAGCATGTGCAGCTGAATCTGAACCGGGTGCCCCTCCTCAGTGGTAAATCTTCCCTTAACACCAGGTGTCTGCTCATTGTACACTGACATATTCTATGGGGCCGCTCTCCCTATTTAAGAGGGATGCTCACAAGTTCATGCAGGCATGCTGCTCAGCAATGTGAATTTCACTGCTCCCCTGCAAAGCTGAGGCTCACCTACCCTAATCGTTCTACTTCCTCATGCCTCCACTGTGCAGTATTTCCTTGGATTTACATCTTTTTATTCCTTTCCTTCCTGTTCAGGCTAGATACTTACCATGTGGTTATGGACCTGAGAGGTAGTTTTGATATGGAGACTTCCCTTCTGATCTGCAGCAAGGTGGACTAACCACCAGGACTTCTAACGCAGTCCCAATGGAGATCCACATATCGACACACTTGAGCCTACTTGCCTAATAATCATCTTACAGAATTGGGCTAGTGGCTCGGAGGTGAACCTCCGGGGGGGGGGATTTACAGCCCAGAGTGCTATTTCCCCTCCGTCTGCCAGATACTGATATCAATGGCACTGTTCTCAGGGAGTGGCTTCTAGACATGATGCAGAGCAGTAGTATCCAGACACTTCTTACAGCGTCTTTTCTCTTTTGGCTAGTACCTGTCAATTACTGAAGCAGAGAAGGGGTTTATGAGAGCTAGGTGCATTCAGCCATCCCCTGGACTTGCCAGCACAGCTCTGCACAAGTATGCGGATGGCCTACTCCAGACCATGCTCTGGTGCCATTTTAAAATCAGCTAGGACTGGAATCTCTGTCCCCAAACTCGAATTGATTGTTTCTTTATAACTGCATTTTACTTCTACCAGCCTGATTCTGGTTGTTTTATCCTGTTACTTGAACAACTGTTATTGCTATTTGCTGCTGATAAGCCTGATTTTGCCTGTTTTATTCTGTCCCTGTATTCACTGTTTCGACTGATTCTAATTACCGAGTTTGCAGTGTACTGTGGTCAGAGCTTAGCCTGTCGCTCCCTCCCTCCCCACTGCTCAGACCCCCCCACAACCTCCCTCCACCATTCCAGTCCTCGGATACCCTGTACCTGGTCCCATTCATACTCCCTTTTTGTCTTCTGTCTCACAGGTCCCCAGCTAATTGGTCACAGGAGCACAGGAGGGGTTTGTGAGGGCTAGGTGCATTCAGCCCTCCTCTGGACGTGCCAGCACAGCTCTACACAGGTACATGGATGGCCGACTCCCAACCGCATTCTGGCAGTGCTGCTGTGTGGCACCGCCTAGTACTCATGCATCCACCTTTCCCTCCTATCTACCCATGGTTACTCTAAATTTAAAGATCCGTGGTGACGCGTTTGAACCAATCACTTCACTTTCTCCCTACAATTCCAGGCTCTGCTGTGGACTATTCCTCCCCCCCACCTTACCTCTGTGGGTTTCCTCTTATCAACTTAACTCATTGCCTCCTAGAAACGTCTGTAGGCATCAGCAAATCTAACTACAGTGTGTCCCAGAACACCTACAGAAGTCACCTACAGGCTTCCTGTGTGCCCTAGAAACATCTGGAGAAGTCACTCACATATGTTAATATTACTTGCCAGCCAGAATTGATTAGAATTGACTGCATAGTACCATTAGAAAGGTAATTCTGTGCTGAACAACCTTGCCACTGACACCTTGTGTGTATCATGTTCACTTTTGGAGTTATTCATATTTGTTTATGACATTTTGTCAATCTAGAACCACCTAAGCACTTTGAAGAAAACACACATTCTGGGTATCTTAGCCAGTATAAAACAAAAACCAAATTGAGTACAGTTGATTACATAGAACCATTGGAAAGGCAATTTTGTGTGTAACAACTTTGCCACTGATACTTTGTGTGTATCGTGTATACTTTTGGAGTTATATGCATTTGTTTATGATATGGTGTGTGTGGTTGAGATTCATCCCTTAAATCTCACTAAAGCACCTTGACTAAAATGGGGAAAAATTATGTTTCATAGTAAAAAGATATATTTTTTAACAAACATAATATTAAAATACCATCTAATGTCTATATGGTTAATTTGGTGTTGATATTTAACATATTTTCCAATAATAAATGGCTTATGTTGCCTTTTATTAGTGAAAAAACATTTTTTTTGCTGTTTCGACCAGCATAGAAAAAAACTAAATTACTTATTATGACATGCATACCACCATTGGAAAGGCAATTTTGTGCTGAATAACTTTGACACTCATACTTTGTGTCTAGCATGTACGGTTATTGATCTATTAGCATTTGTTTGCGACATGCTGACTATGGCTTGATTTTGTTTAGAAAGGTCCAGAATTCACTGGTAAAAGTATACAGGAGATGCAGGAGACAAGTGATGTAATCTCAGAGTGAGCCTGTGGAGGCAATGAGTTAAGGGTGTCCCTCTTGTCTTACAAGCTTTCTCTACCTGTCTTTACTCCTTTTTGTAACCAATACCAGCTCACCCCACAGTTTCAACTTCAAACAGCTTCACTACACTATTCCAAGCTCTCACTACAGCAGGCAGTACCAACTCCCAGCCTGCAAAACCTTAGTAAGCTACGTAAAAATGTCTATTTTTGGCTTCAAACACTAACGTGCCACCTTAACAACACCCTGTATGCTAGTGTGCTGTCCCCATACAGCATTATGCGGGCTGTCAGCTCACACTAGCTCTGGGCTTCCTCCTCCTGGGTCTATCTTGCTATGCAATTCCTGTACCCACATCCTGGCCAGTAAAAGGGATGCACCCCAAACCTACTTTCTGTCAGTCCTAAGGAGCTACCCTCTGCACCCCCTTAGTCTTTGCTCAGCCACCCACTCACCATGTTTACTTGTTTCAGGAAATGGCAGATCCACTTACTAAGTGCATTCATCCCCTCCCAGAGCCTATTCCTACATGCCCTTCTCAGGAAACACACTAGGACCACTATTTCCCCCTCACTGCTTATTTTATTAAGTAGCAATATTGAATCTAACCGTGATCCTAATGGAGTGCAGTTTAGACACTCAGATCCATCTTGGGCAATCAGCCACAGGCTAAAGATTGCCCACATGAACATCTGCAGCTTCCTTCCCAAAATTAACCAACTAGAAGCATGGCTTATCCTATATAACCCTGACACTCTTGGTATTACAGAGACATGGCTTAAGCTCCACACCCCAGATTCATTATGCCACATCAACGGTTATACCCTACTCAGGCATGATAGGCTGGGAAGAAAAAGTGTGTGTGGGGGGGGGTGCTAATCCTAATCAGGGACAACATTACAGCTTCTACCATATCAATAAGTCCCAGCAACCCACCTGGGACAGACTGGATCATAACTGAATTGACTTTCAGTGCCTCAAAGATGCTGCATCTAGGCTGTGTATATAATCCTCCCTACAGGGGCCTGGCCGATCTCTCTCAAATAATCAGCGATGTCAGCAATCTGCCCCATACCAGGGAGCTCATCATGGTTGGAGACTTTAAATTAAACTGGCTCAGTGACCAACAGTCTGAGTATGCTGACTTAATCAAGCAAGTGAGCCTCTCCCAGATCATCTCCTCCTACACATGGCACAACAACAGGTCAGCCAATCGTACTCTCCTGGATTGGATTCTCACCAATCAGGAGGATAGAATTTTATCAGCAGGGGCCTTAGAAGACTAAATCAACAATCACTCTCCCACCTTTTGTACCTGGACATGTAGGAGGCCCATCCCCCACCAAAGATGATCTATTTCAGGAACTTCACAAAGACAGACATTGACAGGCTCAAGAAGGATATAATGGTAATGAACTGGGCTACTTTCTACTCCTTAACAGATGTAGACTCTGCGCTGGGCTTCCTTGCTACTGCCTTGTCAGCCGTACGAGATTGGCACTTTCCCCTTACCACATGCAGCGTTAGGGGTGGTAACTCTGGTTGGCTTACCAGGGAACTACTGAGAAAAATGAAGCAGAGGGATGCAATGTGGGCCCAATTCAAATCTGCACCCTTCCCCACAGCCTGGAACAACTACAGGAGACTCCAGAATTAATGCAAACAGGAGTCCAAGCTCCTTAAGGCATCTTTCCTTAAAGATCAGCAAACCTGCAGCCTGGGTGATCCCTGGAGGTTCTGGTCCTCAATTAATGCATTAACAAAACCTGAAGCTAAGCAGAATACCATCCACCTTCTCACAGACACTGGTCTTCTAACCAAGCCCATTCATATTGCAGAAGCCTTAAACTGAAAATTCTATAACTTTCAGGCCTACCTGGACAAGCTTCCACCCAAGATCCCTTCCTCCATCCTTTTTACCACTGATCTCACAGCATCGGCTGCCCACCATTCTATTTCAAAGCAACCACCCCTACGGAAGTCTACCACCTTGTCAAGGCTCTCCCCAACTCTGGCAGTACAGGGAGCGATGGCCTCTGCCTCTGATGTCTTAAACTTTCGACCACCTATATTGTGCAGCCTCTGGCCTTCCTGTATAACATGTCCTTGGCTGCTTCCTCCTTCCCTGAGCTCTGGAAACAGGCCAGTATTGTCTTCATATTTATATCTGGTGACCCCAAGCTCATGGACAACTACAGACCCATTTCCCTTCTTTCGCACCTTAGCAAAGTCCTGGAAAACATTGTGTTCCTCCAAATGTCAGACCACATCAGCAAGCACAAGTTGCTTTCCCCAAACCAGCACAGATTCTGCACAGGATTCAGCACTACTACTGCCGTTGCCTGTTTCACTGACTTTATTCTGAGATCTGCTGATGAGGGCCTGCTCACAGGGGCTATTTTCATCAACCTCTCCAAGACTTTTGACCTTGTAGACCATGACCACTTCATTCACAGGCTAAAATCATATAGCTTTTCCACTAACACCTCCGAGTGGTTTTGGCAATATCTCTCCAACAGATCCTAGAGGACTCGTGTAAGAAGGATAGCATCGGGTCCCCTTCCAGTGAGTTGTGGAGTCCAGCAGGGGTCCATACTAGGCCCCATCCTCTTCTCCCTGTTCATTAATGACTTACTAGATGTCAACCCAGAATGCCAGAAGGTCATGTACACAGATGACCTTATACTTCTCAGGTGTGGCCATAGTCTTCATAGCCTGTCTCTCACCCTCTCCAATGATTTCTCAGTCACCCATGGTTGGTTCACTGCCAACAAACTCCTGGTCAACACGAAGAAAACAAAGACAATGCTACTTTGATCCCTAAATAAGTTAGTTAGATGCTCTGGGGACCAGCCCAACTCCCATACTATTTGTGTCCCTGACTGAACCACTCCGGAACAGGTAACCAGCTTAAAGTACTTCAGAGTCACATTGGACCCCTTCCTTTCATTCAGTCTCCATATACGGAACACAGTACAATGGCTCAATCAGCATATTGGTATCTGTTATTGCCTGAGATACTTCCTGACTCTGGAGGTGCATCTAGCAATAGGACGGGGCATGCTCCTACATCTTCTAGACTATGGTTCCTCCATTATATCCCAAACCTCATCTCGCCTGACCACATGTCTCAATACTGCATACAACAGCATCTGTCATTTTATCCTACTTGCTCCACTTGCCACTCACCACTGCTCCCTATATACCTTGCTAGGATGGTTCTCCCCCCAAGCTCAATGTGACCTTAGCCTGTGCACCCTTTTACATAAATCCCTCAGTGCTGGACCTGCATCCCCGCTAGACAAACTTCTTATAACTAAACAGAGCACAAGAGAGTTAAAGTCATCCTCTCAAAATCTACTTAATGTCCCCAATCCACCACTGATATGGGACAGACAGCCCATTTTATCACTGGTCCCAAACTCTGGAATAATCTTCCTGCCCCGCTCCTCTCCATTGGCTCCCCATATGTCTTTAGAGCAAACCTGGTCAGGCACCTGCTCATGGCATCCACCTACAAATGCCACCCTGACCTCCATACTTCTACTCCTCTCATTTGGCTGTCTGGAAATCCTAGACTAGGGTCAGAACCTTATTCATACCCTATGACATACATAGTTATACTAGCTCTTGTTAGTTCCTCTGTATCGCTCTCTAGACTGCAATAGCATATTCCAGTGAAGTACTGTAGCACTTCCTAGACTGTTTTATTATATACATTGAGGTAGTATTTTCTGCTGCACTGTGTGTATGCCTGTACCATTGTATCTGTACCCTACTTAAGTTTTATCTTGCTTTACCGTTAAGCTTTTACTCTGCTGTATTGTTTATTAATACCCATATAGTGTACTTTCTGTTTCATTGTGATGTGCCATCTTTATGGCCCGGTCATACCTGAAAGCAGTCCTTGGAATCAGTGTACCTACCCTGTTAACAAATTAATAAAACACAAAAAAATAACCTCCCTACCACACTGCATTCTTCCATTGGCAAGATCACAGGTAGTTACTCAGGCGCTTAAAGCACGGTTGCAGCATGGGCCTCTCTTGGCGAATTCCAGAGCTGGCTACTTTCACAACATGGCCTCGGGGTATGTCTGTGTACCTATGCCACTGATCTTCCCCCTTACTCTCCCCTTCATGCTGCCACCATGGATGTACTTACTGCTGGGCAGCATGGTGTTAGTCTTAGTGAGTAGATCTCCCTTCCTTATGGGAGGTAGTGCCAAGTGGTGGGATTGACCATTTCAGGGGTCTCCATCCCTGCAAGGGTTAATAGCATATCATCTTCACAAGCAAACCTGTTTCTATATTTGAGGTTCAGGTCCTAAGGTTAATTGCCTTCTATGTTATTGCTTATTGGAAGTTCATGCTTGGTTCTTAAATTTATTATTTATTAGATTGCTCTATGAGCTGTTTTATGGTACAGCTATTCAAGTCATCGTACCCAGTTTTGAATTCAGCCAAACACACAGCACTGACCACAGGGGCAGGAAAAGCAGCCATGTACAGTCCCCACCCACTACTCTTTCTATAGTATACATATTGGGCACTACCCCCACCTTCCCAGATGGTGGGACCTTAAGGGACCCTCAGGCATGTATTCTTTAATTCCTTGTACTGCTAATATGGCTACAGGTTCTATAAAATGAGTGTCTTGAAATGTTAAAGGAAAATCCTAGATCAGAAGATACATCGTACTCAGGCAGACACAAACAACCTTAAAATGGGTTGGGTTTCACAGGTTTATGGCAGCTCATACACCAACACCAAAGTAGTGTTGCAGCGATACTTATCCATAAGAACATTGCCTTTCAGGTCACCTCGACTATCTGTGATCGAAAAGGCAGATACTGTATATTATTGTTCATGGCATTATGGATAATCAGGATGAGTGTAACATGTATGACCCAAACTCTACAGAAGCCGAGTTCTTTACCAACCTGGCCTAGACCTTGCTAACACATTGTAAGGGTTCTCTCATCTTGGTAGGAGACATGAATGTCACCATGGATGATTTCTTGGACAGTAGTGCAGCCCCAATAGGTTCAAGATCACCAGCTTTGCTGGCTTTTGGTGACCTAGGACACAGCGCTGGACACAGTGAAGCTGAGAGAGCAAAGAAGGAGCCAATCAGATCAAAGCTGCACCTCCCACCTCAGTGGCAGCCAATCCCAGGGGCTGCTACAGACAACCAGGAAGGATCATGAGGAAAATGGGCTTTAAATAGCCCACACAGGCTGCGGCAGCCAGAAGATTGGGCTGTGTGCCTGTAAGAAGAGCAGGGGGAAGGGAATAGCCCTCTGACAGCAGGACACAGTGCTGGACACGGTGGAGCTTGGAGGGTGAAGAAGGTGCCAATCAGATCAAAGCTGCACCTCCCACCCCGAGTGGTAGCCAATCCTAGGGGCTGCTACAGACAACCAGGAAGGAGTGGGGGCCTGCATAAGGAATAGGCCATCATATGTCCCCCCCAAACTGTGGCCCACGGCTAAGGACCAACGCAACAAGGATGGCACAGCCAAGTCTGCCCACTGGAGTCAGCCTATGGAAGCAGCCAGCAGCTGGACCCTCTGCAGGGAGGCAGGACAACTGTGGTAAAGTTCCTGATAATCTTTTCTTGCTGATCACACATTGAAAGGGAGTGAGGAGTGCTAGGGTCTATCAAAGGTTTGGAAAGAAGTGATACACCCTATCTAGGGTAGGAGTAGCTCACACACTGCAAGGGAGTGAGGAGTGCTAGGGTCTAGCAAAAGTTTGGAGAGGTGAAACACCCTGTCTAGGGTGGGGCAGCTCACACACTGCAAGGGAGTGAGGAGTGATAGGGTCTAGGAAAAATTTTAGAAAAGATGAAACACCCTATCTAGGGTAGGGGTAAAAAGGGGTTTAAAAAAGCAAAACAAAAGCAGGAAGGGTAGAAAATAGATATGCTTGCAGTGGTACAATGCAGTGACTGTAGGGCAGCAGTTTTCAGAGAGACTTTCTGGAGACAGCAGTGCTAACACAACTGCATGCACCTTTCTGTGCTCAGGGGCAGGGGGGGTGGCTTAACTCCAGGCGAGTTGGCTAGGATTCAAGAGGCCTCCTCCCCCACCCAGGGACCACCAAGTCTGCCACCGCTGCCTCAAAGGATGCCAAGGAGAAGGAGAAGCTAGACTATGGTGGGCTTGGGAAGGGTGAGGGTGGTGGATCAGAGGCACATCCCCATATGGTACCACTATAAATGTCCTACACTGCTCTGGTGGGGTGGGATGGACACATGGAGTTACTCACAGTAGGGACCAAGGAGGATGTGGGAGTCCTCTGTAGTGGAGACTCCAAGGAGGGTGGCAGGGGACTCCAGAGGAGGAGGAAGCGACTCCTGGTTGGGGACTGCATTGTGAGGGGGATAAATTTGGGGACAGAGAGGGAGAGGGAGATGGACAGGGAGGTTAGGTGCCTTCCTGAGAAGCAGATCTTGAAGATCACTAGGGCAGCAAGATGGGATAAAAATCTGAATGTCATTGTCCACCTATGGATGAATGACCAGACTAGGGATGAGGCTAGGATAGTGCAGGAAGAATTCAGGTATTTGGGGAGTGGTCTTAGGCAGGTAGCATGCTCAGTGGCTTTTTCTACTGTGTTGCCTGTCTATAACAGGAGGGAGGATAGGGTTCTCTGTACCAAGAGCTTCAACTCATGGTTGAAGGAGTGGAGCATAGAGGAGGGGTTTGGCTACGTTGGGGACTGGGGTCCCACCAGGAGGAATGAAGGCCCATAGAGGGGAGATGCATGCATCAATTCAGGAGGGGAACCAAGTCTTCAGTGAAGGGTTTAAATGCTACATTGGTGAGAATTTAAACTAGTCGAGGGTGGTGGTGGAAGGAAACAGGGAGACATAAACTGTCCTCTCCCCACAAGCTGAAGTAATCAGTAGGGAGAACTCTAAGGGAGGGAAATCTCCATAGGAATAGCAGAATGGTAGAAATGAAGAGGGAGTGGTATGAAGGCAGATGGGGAAAGGAGAGTAGGCAAAAGGGAAAAGGGAAAAAGGGGTGTTGACTAGAAGGGTGATAGCAGAATTTGGAAAGCCATGTGCACAAATGCTCGAAGTCTGGGAAATAAAATCCTGGACTTAGTGGCCATTATGGCAGAGGCTGACCTGGAGATTGTCACCATTACCCAGTCATGGTGCAATGAGAACCATGACTGGGATATAGCCATACCAGGTTATGCTCTGTTCAGGAAGGACAGGGTGGGTAAGAAAGGAAGAGGAGTGGCTGTTTACATGAGGGATAGCATAAAAGCAACAGAGATACAGGAAATAAAGGGGTTGGAGGCACTGTGGGTAACCCTAGACATGGGGAATGGTGCCGTTATTTGCACTGGCATGATCTATAGACCTCCAATATTGGGGGGGATGGATAAGGTTCTGGTAACTAAGGGAGAGGTCTTGCTGGTGGGGGACTTCAGTCTGCAAGATGTAGATTGGAGCATCCCATCTGCAGCTTCAGCTAGGAGCAGGGACATGCTGGGCTCCCTGTAGGGAGCATTCCTCAGGCAGCTAGTAAAAGAGCCCATTCATGAGGGAGCAATATTGGACCTTGTACCCGCCAACAGGGACAGTATTGCAGACGTCACAGTGGGTGGCCACCTGGGGACCAGGGATCACTGTATGGTGTGGTTCAATATAAGTACTGTGGCAAAATTGAACCACACAAAGCAAGGGTCCTGGACTTCAGGAGGGCCAACTTTGCAAAGATGGGAGAAATGGCTCAGTGATGCTCTGGCAGGGAGGAGGACTTGGATAGAGTGGCAGAACAGTGGGTGAAACTAAAAAGGGCCATAGTGAAGGCAACAAACCTCTGCATCAGGCAAGTAAGCAAAAGCAAGTGGAAAAAGAGACCGCTATGGTTCTCAAAAGAGGTGGCTGGGAAGATAAGTACAAAAAAAGTTAACATTCAGGATGTATAAGGTGGCACATAGGAAGAGGATGGGGAGATGTATCAGAAGAAGTAGAAGGAGGCAGGCAAAGTAGTTAGAGTGCAAAGGTGCAAACAGAAGAGAAAATAGCCCAGTCAATAAAGAAAGAGGACAAGACATTTTTCAGGTATGTAAGCGAAAGAATAAAGACCAGGGGAGGGATTGTAAGGCTAAGGGAAGAAGTGAGGGGGGTGTGTGTAGAGGGGGAACTAGAAAAAGCAGACATCCTGAACAAATATTTTTGTTCTGTGTTCACAGAGGATGGGAAAGGTGAGGGACCACAGATAAGAGACAAGCATTGAAGGAAGGGAGGTGGATATTAGTTCATTTACAGATGAGAAAGTCCTGAAGGAACTCAAAAATCTGAAGGTGGACAAGTCATTGGGACCAGATGGGATACATGCAAGGATATTGAAGGAGCTCAGAGAGGTGCTGGCTGTACCACTGACAGTTCTGTTCAACTACTCACTGGAAACAGGAGTGGTTCCAGAGGACTGGAGGAGGGCAGATGTAGTCCCACTTCACAAACGTGGTATCAGGGAGGAAGCTAGCAACCACAGGCCAGTCAGTCTGACTTTGGTGGTGGGGAAATTAATGGAATCACTACTGAAGGAAATGATTGTGCAATATCTTGAATCCCATGGCTTACAGGATCTGAGGCAGCATGGGTTCAGTATGGAGAGGTAATGTCAAACATATATGATAGATTTCTTTGATTGGGTGACCTGGGAATTAGACCAGGTGGAGCGGTGGATGTTTCCTGCCTAGATTTCAGTAAGGCCTTTGACCCCATTCCACATAGGAGACTTGTAAATAAGCTGGGCAGCCTGGGAGTGGGTCCAAAGGTAGTAAACTGGGTAAGGAATTTATTTATTTAGTTTTTGTTGACTGGGTAGGGGTGCTAGACAAAATCATTGCCTATTTTCAGGCATGGCCCGGGAAGGTTACAAAGTGAAAAAAAACAAAAACAAAAAAATGGCATACAGATTAAGCACAAAATTACATTGTTCAGAGACATCAAAAAAGGTAAGCACAGATAACTAGAGCAATATGCAACACATTGAGCAGTACAGAGGGTATAAAAGCAGACCAAATAAGTGCCAAGTAACAAGAGATATACAGATCATACATTCCAAAAAACAGAGCCTCAGATACACAAGCATTTATCATTGACCAGAAGGAGTTTCCTAAGATCATTCTTAAATACCTGGTATGACTTTGCGCTTCTAATTGTCTTTGGTAGGGAATTCCATAGCTTGGGTGCAAACACTGAGAATGCTTGTTCACCCATCCTAGTGGCACATTTAGGGATGTCAAGGAATGATGTGTAAATTGACCTCAGGGAGTAGGCCTGTGATGTGGGCTTAAACATGTTGATGAGTAACTTAGGGACACCAGCTCTAATAATATTATCTACTGTACAGCCAGAAGTATACAGTCTATAAGAGGATGGGGAGAACCAGCCGAGGCTAGCATAGAGGACTCAGTGATGAGTAAGCCTTGGAACCAACAGTGCAAATCTACAGATGCTATTATAGCATGTGTTCCATTTGCTTAACACCCCTTTTTTTGCTTCCAAATAAGATATCAGTCCATAAGTGAGGCTGGGCCTCGGTACACCCTGAGCGATGGCAAGTCTGGCGGAATCCGTTACAGTAGATTGTGTCTAATCATGTAAGCAAATCCAAGTTTTGTATTAACAGATTTACAGATCAAAGTTATATGGAGCTTAAAATCAAGGGAAGGGTCTAAAGTAATTCCAAGGTATCTAAACGAGTCAACAATCTCAAGTAGGGAGCCACTGGGACCAAATATAGTTAGAGGGGAGGGGCATGCCTTAAGTCTAGGTGCTGAGCTAAAGAGCATCATGAGTGTCTTTTTGGAGTTCATGATAAGTTTGTTTTGTGTTATCCAGGACTGGACAGTAGCAAGATCCATATTCAGCTTTGTGTTGATGTCATCTATAACATCAGCACTACTGTATAACACCACGTCGTCAGCGTATAGTAGGGAGGCACAAGAATGAACCATTTTAGGTAGAATGTTTAGAAACAATGAGAACAGTAGCGGCCCAAGAATGGATCCCTGCAGAACATCAACGCCAGTAGGGGATAGACTAGATTTGATTCTGTTTATTTTGATAAATTACCACCTACCAGTGAGGTAGCTTTCAAACCAGGTATTGGTAGCAGTTGAGAAACCCAAGGTATTTAACTTATCAAGCAACAAGGCATGATCAACAAGGTCAAATGCTTTGGTAAGATCAATAAAAACTGCCCCAGTAAGCATTTGTTTCTCCATAGCCATATTTATGTCATTAGTAAGTTTTATGAGGGCAGTAGATGTGCTGTGCCCGTTCCTGAAACCATGCTGATACGGTGCAAGTAGATTGTGTAGTTGAAGGTATTCAGAGACCTTGGAGGCTACTATTTTCTCAAGAAGTTTGTCTAGCACGGGTAGTGTAGCTATACAGTAGGTCGGTATTTATCCATGCATCTGGTATCCCCTTTTTATGGCTGTGGGTGGATCCTACAGCCATTTTGGGATCAATCGTAGCTTACAAAAACGGCTGCTTGTGGAACCTTCCATTGGACTTTTGGAAGTTACTTATGAAAGTCCAAAGGACCTTGAAGCACTCCGCCATGATCGGCTGCTACGGAATTACAGTTGCACTATTTCAGCTGTTAATTCCACATTCTGGGGCAAGAACTGCACATGCGTGACTCGCACGCATGCGCAGTTCCGCTGGTGCTTCCATGTTGTGAATGGCAACATGCCATTCACTGCAACAATGCATGCATGAGTGCTGTGCATGCGCAGTTGCGTTGTCACTGCCATCTTTCAGATGGCACTCCCCCCTCACCCTCCCACTGCTCCTGTCCTCCCCGCTCCCTCCCAGCATGGGCAGCAAAGAACACCCTCCCACTGCTGCTGTCCTCCCCGCTCCCTCTGTTCCCCATCTCCGTGCTGACATCAGAGTGCCCAATCCCTGCATAGCATTATGTACTTCATGCGTGGCACACGGAAGCTCAAATTCTAGTGTGTCGAAATGTATGTTTTTTTTTTCTTTTTTCCCATGCCGACATCAGGGTGCCTAATCCCCATGTTGGCATCTCCCCCCCAACTCATGTGGCACACTGGGAGCCCAGTGTGCCCAAATGTATGCTTTTTTCCTTGTAAATAAAGAAAACCGTCCCCCAACGTGTTTTCTTTTTTCCTCTGAAAAAAAGAAAACAGTCCCTTGACATCACCCCAGTCTCTCCTCCCCCATCCCCACCCTCCCACTGAGCACCCACCTCCCCGCTCCCCCCTTACTCCATACTTACCTCCGGAGGTTGGCGCTGTCAACTTCTCTGGACCAAGACACGTCTGCACTCTTCAAAGCCAAACTGGGAACTGAAGAATCAAAGGTAAGCACCATATTATGGCAGTCAAGGGGAGTTTCAACTTTGGTTGATAAATCAGCCATTTTTGGGAATGTTGGCCAAAAATTTTCAACAAGAGGTTCTTGGGACCCCACCTCATGAACACTGTCACTGCCATTTCATTACTCTGTCCTGAAAGGTGATTTTTGCAGTCACTGTGCAGAATCACCTTTTGGGACCGAGTAACAAAACAACAGTGCAACTGTTCATGAGGTGGGGTCCTAGAATGCCTATGCTGCAAATTTGGTGAAAAAATTCCAAAAAAATGACTGCTTTGTGACACACGCTTCTAACTTTGCCAATTTTAATATTTTCACTCCAGATTTTCAACATTGCCATTTTTGCATACCATATTAACAGTATGGCTGTCATTTTTCACACCCTTCCTGAAATGTGTTTTCACACCTGTGGCACAGAATGGCATAATCGCTCTTTGAAATCATCCTTCGGAACAAGTGAACAAAATGATACTGGCACTCTTCATGAGGTGAGATCCAAAAAAGGCCATGTTGAAAATTTGGTGCAACACCTCCAAAAAATGGCCAAATTACACCCGGGCGTTCAATATTTTTCACGCACACGTGTTCCTTTGGTCATTTGGCAACTTACCACAGCTGTATTGGCTCTGTCTAGAACTTGTTTATGTATGAGCACCAGTCTGGCAATCTTCCAGAGCAAACTGAACTTTCCCTGTAGCAAGAGACAGAGTGAACAGTCTAGTGACAGGTGCTGCTATGAGAGATGCAACAGTTTTAAGTAACCTTTGTAATAGCCCATCAGCACCAGATGAGCTGCAGTTTGGGATAGACCTCAGTAGCCAAAATAACTCAGTTTTTGTAACAGGCCTTAGGAGGAGTCACCATCCAGCACTTCAGGTTTTTGAATAGGACACAGTCCCGACATGTTAGTATATCTGGATAGGTCTGAGAAATGAGTGTTTAAGACATTAGCAATAGTGCATAAATTGTTGCAGTTGGAGTCACCCAGTATAATTTCAGTGATATCCCAGTTTGTCCCCTGCCCCATACAAGATTTGATATGGCTCCAGAAACTGCAAGAGTCATTAATAGATGACAGTAAAAGCTGTTTGGAGTAAGCACTTTTGGCTGCACGTATTGCTTTCTTGCACTCTTTTCTCAGATGCCTGTATACATCCCAGTCAATATTTGATTGCGAGTGTTTGGCCTTTGCACAGGCTTTGTCCCTCTATTTCATGGATGCAGTTAGGTCACTGTGTATCCACCTGGTCATCGAACCTCTGATTCTATGCTTCCTAATGGGTGCATGAGTTTCTTGGAGATCCTGGAGAGTGGATATGAGGACATTGAAGGCTTTCTCAATATCAGATGTCTGATATAATGGGGACCAATCAATTCATTGGAAATCCATAGTTAAGCCCCCATAGTCGAGTTTAGAGAAATCCCAGAATTGGATTTCTTGAGGAGGGGACTTCTGGGTGCATGTCCTTGAAGTACAGAAAATTGGCACATGGTCACTGATTGAGTCTGGCAAAGTCCCTGCGTGTACAATCCTATCTTTTCTATTTGTAAGGTTCCAATCTATGAGCAATTTGTGACTGGTTGCTGCAACTCTGGTTTGACAGGTGATCATTTGCGACAGCTGAAGCTTACCAGTTACCTCCTCAAACAAACCTGTGTTCTTTCCTAGCCAGTTGAGATGAAAATCCCCCAGGACAAGAATTTTGTTTTTCCCTTTCAGCGATGCCAAGTGTTATATGATTTCCATTAACCCATTTGTTCCATTCTTTGCTGGGTTGTAGACACATATTATATTTAACTTTTTTTGTGTTACCAAGAACAATTTCTACATGGATTGATTCACAGGCACTAGGAGGCTTGGCATGTAGAGTAGTGATGGTGAGGTTTTCCTTATAATAAAGAGCAACCCCCACCACCACTGTTTAACAGGAGGGAGGTCAGCTCTAAGTAGCCTGTAGCCCTTCAGTGCACATAAGGCATCAGGTATGTTGCGCTTAAGCCAGGTTATGGTTAGCCCTAGGATGTCTGGGGAATAGTGGGACATCCAAGCTTCCACGGAAGTTAGCAGTTTGGCTATGAATATTCATGCATGCAATTTTAAGACCTTTTGTGGAGGACCATAGGGGGGTGCTATTTGATTTAGCAGCGAAAAATGGACCTCGGTTGGATTTGATGTCACCAGCTAAGGATAAGTGTAGGAGATGTTGCCATACTTCCCAAAACAATTTCAGCATAAAACATTTCTGTGGATCACAGAAATGGGAATTAGTAAGATAATAGGGTATCTAAGCAAGTCTAATAAGTCTCAGGTTCCAGTTACAGTTTAGGTGATGATCCATTCCTACAAGTGAGTTTGAGAAAACAAAAGATGAGGCATCATAAGTAAGACATAAGTCACACCAATCAGGTGATAACACAGTATGTTCCACAAAAGCAACCATTATAATTAGCAAAGCCCCCACAACCATAACTGAGCAGTGCTTTTTTCACATTATGCCTTACCCTAGTGTATGTAAGGTACTGACAAAGGCAGGAAACAGCACTGCACATTACAGTAAACATTAAATTATTCCAGTTGTATGACTTAAGTGCTAAGTTAATTTGATAATTGCCTCTTGCATAATTGTACCGTTAGCATGTCTCCCTGATTATAATTTTTGGATCTAGCTAGGCTGAAGGTAATACAGCTGTGGCCACTATTTCCAAGGGGGGGAATTAATCGAGATGTCAGTAATTTCAGTGGCCACATACATTCTATGTTAGCAAATGAGTTGGGCCTTACAGATATCTGGTGCTTTTTGCACCCTCGTGGTAGGGACTACACCTTCTTTTCAAATCCGCATCACACTTACTCCTGCATTGACCTGTGGCTGATACTGCACTACTGTGTGCCAGAAGTTCTTCAGGCTTCTATAGGCATAATTATCATATCTGACTATATCCCAGTATCCTTTACAGGGTTCTCCGTGGTCGCAGACATGTCTCTCGCAAAACAATGGAGATTTAATACCTCCCTACTGCGAGACCCCACATTCTCTGCAATTCTAAAGGACATTGCTGCCTTTTTGGAGGCTAACTATCCTGGTGACACTTCTGAGGTTACCAGGTGGAATGCCCTCAAAGCTTATATTAGAGGTTGATGTATTAGTTATGCCTCCCATGTCAAAAGGCAGAGGGCAAAAGATCTAGAGGAGCAGCTGCTAGCTCTCTGAGCACTGGAGGAGAAGTACAGGACGGCCTCCAGTCAATCTCCTGAACTGCTGGCTGAGATCATGGGCAGATGGTATAAGATCAACTTGCACCTGCACCAACAGCTGAGTTCACCCTCTTCAGACTCCATCGAACCTTTTGGGAGTCTCTAGAGCAACCTGGAAAATCACTAGCTTATTAACTCTGGAAACAACAAGAGCATTCTAAAATTCTGGAGATCAAGGATGTGTCTGGGGAGGTCAGCAGAGGAATGATGGACATTAATACAGCCTTCTGTGAGTTCTATGAGAGTCTCTATAGACAAGAAGCAAAACCTATTCAGGAGAACTTGGCCTTTTTTACATCCTCACTGGGCTTGCCTGGCATAAACCCAGAGATCTGAGAGAGATTGGATAGGCCCTTTACCCTGCGGGAGCTGGACAAGGCGATTAGCACAATTCCAGCTGGTAAAGCCCCTGGAAGCAATGGCTTTCCAACTGAGTTTCTCAGGCATTTTAAACAAGTCCTCCTGGATCTCTTGATGGCCACCCTCTATGATGCCACCAAGACTGGGTCCCTCCCTGAAGGACCTCCTCCAATGTGGTAGCTACAGGCCAACTTCATTAATCACAGCAGACTGTAAGGCATATGCCAAAATGATAGCCACTAGGCTCTGAGGAGTCATTCTGGATTTAATTAATGCAGACTAGGTTGGCTTTGTCCTGCTCAGATGGGGCATAGACAACATGACCTGTAATCAATCTTCTGTGGCAGGCATCTCGTCTCCATCCTTTAGCAGTGCTCCTCTCTCTTGATGCCAAGAAGACATTCGATAAGGTGGAGTGGCCGTACCTGTTTCATGTGTTGCAGGTATTTGTTTTCAGGGAAACCTTTCTCAGGTACATTTGCACCCTTTATAACAATGCTTCTGCCTCGGTGCTCACTAACTCATTGGCCTCAACCCTTTTTCGTTAGGGAGTGGGACATGGCAAGGCTGTATACTCTCTCCTCTTTTATTCATTCTCGCCTTAGAACCCTTACTGCAGGCCATCCAGAATTATCCAGGTATTCATGGCTTAGAGATGGGAGTTGAGCATAATGCTTTAGACTATGCCAATGACATTTTGCTGATGCTTACGCAGGCAGAAGAATATGTCCTCTCTGTGCTGTCCCTTCTTCAGAAATTCAGCTCTTTGTCAGGTTACAAGGCTAATGTGGCCAAATCAATGATCCTAACACTGTCAACAGAAACTAGACACACACCAGCCTTCCCCTGTGGACTCCAGGAGTTATAGGGCTCTCTGACATACCTTGGAATAAACTTCTCCTGGGATCTCAGAACTCTGGGTGGGCTTAATCTACCCCTTACTGTCTTCCCTGGATAAGGACCTCACCAGATGGAGCTTACTCCTACTGTCAAACTGGGGCAGAGCCCAGGCATTTAAGATGATGGCAGCCACCAAAATTCAATATGTTCTCAATAATATTCCTTTAAGTATTAGGCCTGAGCTGCTCCAGCAAGTCAGCCAGAAGATGCTTTGCTACTTTTGGAGAAAGAATTCATGACAGATTAGTCATAAGAAGCTTGCTCTACCCTTAGAGAAAGGGGGACTTGGCTTCCCAGATTTCAAGTTGTAGCATTTGGTGCATATCCTGTTGCAAATGTCATAGGCCTCATCTCCTCTGACATCAAAACCATTGCCTAAATGTGCTCAATGCAAAGCTCATCTACTGAGCAAAGACCTCTGAAACACAGTTCTGGATGGTGTGATCCATTCTGGCGTGCGTACCTTTCCCACAATCAGTTTTACAGCAACATTTTGAGGCAGTGTGGCCAAGAGTTTGGACTGGTGCCCTGGAGGCTTGCCCAAGTGGTATGCCATTATTAGAGCGATGCTGTAACAGTGACTCAAGTACAGTGCCACAGGTTCAGTGAAGCAGTTGGAGTGAGGTGGTGTTTTCACTGACAGGTTGCTCAGTTTGATGGTGTTGCTGCTGACAGGTGTGTTTAGGGTCGTCAAGTGTGTTGTGTTCTGGAGCTGAGGAGCTGGGGTGAGTTCAGATTGGTTGGGGTGTGGGAGCGTTTCAGTGTTTTTCAGTCTAGGAGTAAGCCAGTGGAACTGCATGCCTTATCCTCCATGGTATGTGCACCATGGAGTTTGTTATATTAAAATAGGTGGGTGCGTGGTGGTGCAGCCCCCCACATTTACACTTCAACTCTCCTGTACGTGTGGTTTCCTTTTTTCTTGCACTGTGTTTCCCTGTGCTCTACTGGTGGTTGCTCGAGTGTCCCTGTAGAGGCTGTCACCACTCTGTTGTCAATGTGACAGCCATCACTGCTTTTCCTGTTGAACTGGTGTGGTAGTACCCACTCAACCTTGCCTATGGAGGAACCCATCCCTCATAGTTGGAGACAACTCCGTGGACTGACCAGCCTGGTTGTCTAGGAGCATTCAACATCTATCCCATCTAACTGATGCCAAGACACGATATTTAAAGACCTTGGGACAGCTTCAACTGGAGTCTGGGCTAGAAAAACATAGACACTAACAGTATATCCAGCTTCAATCTGCAACAACTCCTCTTCTAGGGCCCAAATATCTGTTTGACAGTATTAATGTGTTTGAGTAACTTCTTGTTTCAGGTGATGGTACCCTTCCCAAGGCTAGCCATATTTATAAAAAGCTATGCACTATGGACATATCTGGTCTGGAAAAGCTCCAGGTAAAGTGGAGTGAAGAACTGGATATTGAACTCCACCAGAGTGATTGGGACTCCAGTTGAAAAGGTTTAAGAAACACTTTAAGAGACACTCAAAGCCATTTCATGCAGTTCAAGATCCTACACAGGTGGCATAGAACTCCACCAAAGCTCCAAAAATGGGATACAGTATCATCAGACACTTGATGGAGGTGCTCCTCCTCAAGAGGCAATATCTCTCATATCTTATGGTCCTGTCCAAAATTACTACTATTTTGGTCAAATGTCCTACAGGTTTGTACAACAATTGTAGGTTCAGGCTTGACTCCCACCCCTCCTTAGTTATACTAGGCCTCACATGTGATGTAGGGATCAGCCTGGAGACCCAAGTCACAGTCATGCATTGGCTCCAAAGAGTTTTGGTCGGTAAAAAAATAATTATACTTAGGCACTGGGGGGATGACTCCCCCCCCCCCACCAGCAATATCAGAGTGGCTACTTGAGCTAGGCAAAGTGGCTTGCTATTAGAGAGTCTTTTATGCCACTAGTCAACAGCTAGACCTCTATGGTAAAGTTAAGGGGTCATATTTAACTTCTCCCTTCTGTGCAATCCCACACAGTTGCTATATGCCCTCCAACACAAACACCAGTAGTTCTGACATTAATAGGATCATCCCATAAACTAGTTGTCTGGAGTCTCCAAGGCTGCTTATGATGTCTGCCCATGGCCTTTTCTCCCAACATCCTCTTGTGGAGTGCACTTTAAAATAAGATTATACAACTCCACAGCCGGTCTTTTTTGTTTAACTTATTGTTTACTGTAAGATCTCAATATATTGTTATACTTGCATGCACGGCCACAACTTTGTTCTCTTCGAAGTTATTAATTGTTTGTTGCTGTGGATATTATATGTTCAGTGTTATGACTACAACTAGAGTTGTATTTCCAAAGGGCTTTCCCTAGTCAGGTTTCTCTTTTAGCCTGTTGGTGGTCATTTGTTATAATGTTCTTCCTTTAAATGTAATAAAGTTTAAATCAAAAAAGAAACACAAGTCCATTGTAAAATGTATGCTTACCTGAAAAAATATCAGGTACTAGCTCTATACCAATATGGTTTCTCAACATGGAGATTGAGTTTATACCATGAATGCTGGCACCCAAGTGCAGTACGGTAGTGCCGTACTATCAGAGGGTCTCATCCTTCGGATGGGATCTTAATGCCAGGTCCCTTCAGTCCATTTCTAGTGCTATCCAAATGGGTGTCCAGCTGGAAGCAAAATAATACAAGGCACATTTTCATGAGCAGTGGATTTTCCATGGTGCCCTGGCCAACATTCCCCTTCCCATAAAACTGGTTCATGCAATTGTCCAAGGCTGTGCGGCTCATGATATGCTATGTGTCTGTCACTACACATTTTCTCTGCGTATTGCTCTGGCTGGTGATGTAGAACCAAACCATGGGCCTGCTACCTCTCAGCTTACTTGTTCCCCTATCTGGTCTAATGCTAATGGCCTTAATATAGCTCACCTACATTTTTGAAGTCTCCTGCCAAACCATGCTAAATTTACTGCAGGGGTAACTCATTATAATCCTGACATTGTGGGTCTTATGGAGACTTGGCTTAAACCCTCAGTTCCTGACTCTGCATGTGCCCTTCCTGGGTTTAATTTTCTTAGACTCGATTGTACTGGCAACAAACATGGAGGAGACCTGATGTTACACTGTAAAAGTCACATAAATGTGTCCATTATACCCCATATGTACCCTTCCTCCTCCTCTGTCTGTGAATTTCTTAATGCACTATTCCTGCTGGGTAATTCTACAAAAAATGCATCTAGTCTGTGTATACAACCCTCAGAAAGGTGGAGGTCATGGCCTCAACTATCTTTTAGACAGTGTTAGTCAAAAGGTGGACTTCAATGAGCTGCTGATATTTGATGACTTTAACCTTAACTGGATTGGGAAAAATGCCAAGCAATTGGAACCCTTGCTTGCTGGTCTTGGCCTTAAGCAGCTTATTTCTAAGCCTACTAGACTCTCCACGGCAGGGGGCCAGAATACCCTTCTTAACTGCATCTTGACTAATAGGACCTGGAGGTTCACACAGTCTAGGACCCTCCCTGATTCCATCTCTGATCACACTCCTACATATTGTATCTGGAAATTCTCTTCACCTAAAATACCCCACAAAATTACCCTTATGAGAGACCTATCCAAATTAGGCCTGGAGTCCTACCACAGAGACCTTGTACTCTCAAACTGGTCTTCTGTCTTATCTGCTGGGGATTCCTCTCTTGCCCTAAATAACTTCCTTAATATCTTCTCCTTCCTCCAGGAAAAGCATTCCCCAGTTATAAAGTGGCAACTAAGGGGCACTGTCACAAAATGGCTTCATAATGATCTGATATTGCTAATGAAGACGAGAGATAAATCCTGGATGAGGTTTAAGGCTACGAAAGCTTTGTCTGACTTTTATGAAAATAGACATCTCTGAAATGCCTATAAAAAAGCAATATGTGCAGCTAAGAGTGTATTTTGTAAATCTACACTGTTGGCCCCTGCTAGGGATCCTAGGTGTTTCTGGCATATTATTAAAAATGTAGTGGGTGGCTCTCTTAACCATCAAACTGTTGACATGCTTATTGGAGGAGTAAACTGTAACAATGCAAAAAGAATTACTAATGCTTTTAACAACCAGTTCTCTGGCTTGTCGGTCCTCACCTTGTTGTTTGCTATTCCTAACTTACAGGATGAACCTGAGACCTCCCCCCAGCCCTTGCATCTTGCCCCCCTTTTTACTTTAAAGCTGTATCATCAGGTGAAACTAGCAGACTCTTGACCAGTATCTCCCCCTTTATAAGTGCTGGTCATGATAATATGGAGCCTAAGCCTTTCCATTTGGGTGCCCCATTTGTTGCTCTGCCAATATCCTACATCTTCAACACATCACTAACTACTAGAACTATCCCTGACCTATGGAAGATTGCCAGAGTTGTACCAGTATTCAAGTAAGGGGACCCAAAATGTCTTAAAAATTATTGTCCTATAACAATACTGTCTGCCATTAGCAAACTATTACAGAAAGTAGTGGCATCCCAAATGACAGAGTACATCCAGAAATATGATCTGCTATCCATGGTGCAATATGGCTTCCATAAGGGAAACAGTACCTCTGCTGCCCTTGATAAAGTTACCTTAGAGATTAGGGTCACCATGTATTTTAGCAAGCTGACTAGAGCTGTCTTTGTAGCTCTCTCTAAGGCTTTTGATCTGGTAGACCTCAAACTCCTCAGCTCTAAGCTTTGTTGACTTGGTTTGTCAGCCCCTGCTCTAGCCTGGTTTGCAAACTACCTACATGGAAGGCAGCAACTAGTCAGGCTTAACAGGATGCTCTCTGAGCTTACTCCTGTCATGGTTGGTGTCCCACAGAGATTCATACTGAATCTCATCTTATTTTCACTATTTATTAATGACTTACCTCAGGAGCCAGTCCATTGTAACTCTATCCTTTATGCTGATGACCTGGTGCTATTAACCAGTTCTCAGGACATAAGCATCATTAACTCTCACTTAAAGGCTGATTTCTACCAAATACAATCTTGGCTTTTATCAAATATATTAGTCCTTAATATTAGGAAAACACAGGCTATGCTTTTTTGCTCTCAGGCCAAAATCAGAGCTTGTTCTGAACCCCTGGACATCACTAGGGATGAAGGATAATCTGTGATGGTTGTTGACTCTTTTAAATATCTGGAAGTCGCTCTTAATCCTCAGCTAGACCTCTCTCTGGATATCTGCAATGTATGTAAGGCAGTAAATTGCAAGCTGGGTCTGGCCAATAGGGCTAAACACATTCTCAAGCCAGCTGTGCATCTTGCCCAGGCATGAAGAGTGCTCCATCAACCCCTAACTTATGGGCTCTTTACTTTCACTCATGCTGCTAAGTCCATTCTATCTAAGTGGGATGTTGCCAGTAACAATGTATATCACTTTGCCCTCTCTGCTGCTCATCTCTTTCATCTTTGTGAACTATATAATAAACTAGACTAGTTATCTTCAGGGAACTATCATGCTTTTGCATTGAGCTGTTTTATTGATAAAGTTGCTAGAAGTGCCACTTCTCCAGTCTTGGTGGAGCAACTAAGGACTGTTAACCTGACTTACCCCCTCAGGTCTAATGACTGATCTGTGTTCTTTGTTCCAGAAACCCACACAGTTATAAGGGACCAGGCCTTTGCTGTCTGTGCAGCCAGGTTATGGAACTCTCTCCCTGTGCCTACTTTTTGTGCCACCTCCCACCACATTTTTAAAGGGTCCCTATGGGATTACTTGAAATCTAACTTAGCCTGTGATTGCACTGAATTCCAGTATATCCTCTCTCTAATGAGTGGTGTATTTCAATGCATAGCCTTGTTTTTTCAGTTCTATGCTTGTGTATAACTGTATCCCATGAAAACATAAACTTGCAAAATGCCATGGGAGCCAAACCAACTCCCTTCACATCCAGGCCCCAGGTGGATCCACCCTTGAACAAGTCTCTAGCTACAATTATTTAGGAGTCACCTTGGATCCCTCTCTAATGTTCCAGGATCACATTGGGATGACCGTAAAACAGATCAACCAACAGCTGGGTGCATGTTTTTGCCCGAGATACCTCATGAATCCTGATGTGCGCCTAGAGATTGCATGGGGCATGTTACTGCCACTACTAGATTGCTGCTCCCCTATCATATCTCAAACCTCCAGTCAGCAACTTGTCCATCTCAATACTGCCTGTAACAGCATTTGTCAATTTGTACTACTAGCCCCAATTAATACTCACCACTGCTCTCCATATGCCTCACTCGGGTGGCTCTCCCCCCAGGCCTGATGGGTACTCTTGTCTATTAGTTCCTCAGTGCTGGTGCCTCATCCCCATGATCTAGATTTCTCACTTTTAAACAAGGCATAAGGGAATTGAGGTCCTCCTCCAAATGGCTGCTTAACCACCGCTGGACCTCTATGGACATGGGACAAAGAGCCTTCTCCATAGCTGCCCCAAAACTCTGGAATAGCCTTCCCATCTCACTCCACTCATTAGGCTTTCCACATGCCTTCAGAATAAACCTGATAAGTACCCTGCTATCAGCCTCAGCCTGTAAGTCCCCCTTCTGATTCCCAGCCTGGCAGCTGATCTTGGTAGTCATTTTACTTGTGTGCCTGTTACCCCTGTAAATGATGCACCTACTCCTGAGTTTGGTATTGCGGTACTGATTCCCAGTAATTATCTAAGTTTGACGGACTACCATATAATGTAATTGTGTATTTTTTCACTCTCTAGACATGTTTTGTTTATAACTGCCACAATTTTATTTCTCCTCCTGTTGTATCTTAAGAGCCTTTGCAATTTGTATTGGTTCCTGTAATTTGCCCTCCTTTGTTGCACTGTATCTTGCTGTGTACTGTATCTCGCTGTACTGTTCCCTGATATTTTATTATATGTCTGAATGGACCCTCATGTGTAGTATTTGGTCGCTGTTTTGCAATGCTCAAAAGTGTTTTGTTTGTACTGTATGTGCCATCTATATGGCCCGGGTTATGCCTGAAAACCATCCCTGGGACTAGTGTATTTACCCAGTTAACAAATGACAAAATAAATAAATAAATAAATAATATACTGTTTCAATTGCTGTGACCTTTATCCATTGTTCCCTTATCTATTATGTTGCTGACTCTTCACTGTTAAAGTTTTTGCACTGCCTGCATATTTTTGTAATCTCCTGTGTCGTACCTGAAAATAGGAATATATCTGTCTAGTGTGCTTACCTGGTCAATAAAACCTAATTAAATAAAACAATAAATAAATAAAGTCACTTCACTACCAATCTCTCATTGCTTTTAAAGCACTTTGGAATACAGTGCATATGAAAAAGCACTGTACTGTATAAGAACAAATTCATTTTCTTTTCATCAGACCAGGATATTCCACAAGCAATGCATTAACTGGCTTTGTTGATATAATAGTGGATATGTAGGAAGCTGGTTGGCACAGTGTTTATGGATTTTAGAAGCTTTTGACCTGGAGACCTACTCCTTGCTTACAGAAAGATTTGCAAATGTTGTTTCAAATAATGCAACAATGTAGTTTAGACGGGTCCTCTTCAATGTCTTTATAAGTGACATTGCAGAGGGACTGGAAGGAAAAGTATGTCTCTTTGCAGATGACACAAAGATCTGCAACAGAGTTGATGCACAAGGTGGGGTGGAAAGGATGAGAAGGGACTTGGCAAGGTTAGAGGAATGGTCTAATGTATGGCAGCTTAGATTCAATGCTAAGAAGTGCAAGGTAATGCACCTGGGAAACAAAAATCCTGGGGAAGAGTACACAATGGGGGGTGAGATACTAACAACAACAAAAATGGAAAGGGACCTGGGGGTAGTCATATCAGATGACCTAAAGGTGGGCAAACAATGTGAGAGGGCAGCAAGGAGGGCTGGGGGGATACTGGGATGCATAGGGAGAGGCATCACCAGTAGAAAACAGGAAGTTATCATCCCTCTGTACAGACAGCTGGTCAGACCCCATCTGGAGTACTGCTGCAGTTCTGGAGACCCAATCTCCATAAGACATAGACAGGATGGAAGCTGTCCAGAGAGGGCAACTAAAATGGTGCAGGGTCTGCACGGGAAGACATATGAAAGAGACTTAAGGAGCTTAATATGTATAGCCTAGAGGAAAGGAGGGAGAGGGGGACATGATAGAAACTTTCCAAGTACCTCAAGGAATCAACAAAGTCCAAGAGGGTAGCATCTTTCAAAAAGAGGTGTGCAAGAACAAGAGAGCACAATTTGAAGATGGAGGCGGCTCAGAGGTAATTTAAGGAAGTATTTTTCAGAGAGGTTGTGGATGCATGGAGCAGCCTTCGGAGGAGGTTGTGGAGTCAAAAACAGTGGTGGAATTCAAGCATGCATGGGACAGTCATAAGGCAATTCTAGGGGGTGGGGGTAGGAAGAAGTAGGCTGCTGGTTAACTAGGATCTGCAGCTTATCCATTAGGTAGGGAAATGGGCAGACTGGGTGGGCCAAGCGGTCCTTATCTGCCGTGAAATTCTATGTTTCTATTAGCATAAGATGTACCTCACAAGTTAAAGAACTTACTGTCATACCATACTCAACACAATTATTTATTAAGAGAGGATCTACAGGGCTTACAGATTCCAATTGTTAAAACAAGATATGGGCAGATGACTTTAAAGCAGTCATATTTGTTAACTGGCAAAAATTTTCATCACATAGTTTTTTCAGTAAACATATATTTCTGACATCCTTATATTCATCCTCATTGTATTTGTACTTGTCTCAGATATTTTAAAACACCATTTATAGCTAGTAAGAGAAGGGCAATACAATTGATTTATTTTATTTTTATTTAGTTTTTGTTTACTGGGTAGGTGCACTAGCCATAGACATGACTATTTTCAGGCACGACCCGGGAGGATACAAAACAACAAATACAGGGAAGACATTCCAAATACAAGTACAACAACAAAATCATTACACCAGTTTACAAGTAGATTGCAAGGAATGTCCAAATACAAGTACAACAACAAAATCATTACACTAGTTTACAAGTAGGTTACAAGTAATTAGCGAAAAACAAGGAGGTTATGTTAACAGTGCAGAAAAAATATGGAGCAGTACAAAAAACAAAATTGAACCACAGTTTGCTTAGAGCGAAACCTGATATAAAAAAACATTTTCAGCCCAAATAAGGGACTGAAGAGTTAACTTATGGGAGGGATAGTAGTAGGTGAAGGAAGTAGGTGATTCGGAGAGGGGAGGTAAAGGAGAGGTAAAGGAGAAGTGCTTAGCGTGTTGGGGACAGATAAGAAAGAAGACGTAAGACTGGGGTGATAAGGCTAGGGAGTTTTGAAACAGGAGCATTTGTGAGAAGTTTCAAGATAAGTAGGTATACCTTTTTTAAAAGACGCATGGGATGTTGATTGTCGTAAGGTTAGTGGAAGGGAGTTCCAGTATTTGGGGGCATGGCAGGTGAAAGCATTAGCACCTTTGGTAGTGCACTGTCTGGGGATGAAAACAGGGTCCTGGACCATGGAACGCAACCCATAGCACGAGATCAGGTTTTGGAAAAGGCCTGCTAGGGATTTAGGGATTTGTAGATGAACTATGTTGTCAATGACAGAGCCATAAGCATGTAGCCTTAGTTCAGCAGGAGGAAACCAACCCAGATCAGTAGAGAGGAGGCAGTGGTGTTTCAGTCGGTGTGAGGAGGAGGCATAGCGACAGATTTTGTTGTATGTAACATCTCATTTCCTAAGGATTGATTTGCACGCAGAAACATATGTTGCAGTCCCATAGGTAAGTGATGGTAGCAGTATGCCATGGGCAATGGCAAGCCTAGCAGAGGGAGTGAGCATATACCTGTAGCTGGTTCGGTAGGCTAATCCCAGTTTGGCATGTACCTGTTTGCAAGTTAGATTAATGTGTAAGTCAAAATTTAGTGCTGGATCAAGGGTAATACCCAGATATTTAAATAAGGATACTACCCCAACTACTGACCCATTTAAGGAGGTGACTTTGAATTGAAAATAGGCATGCTTTAGTTTCACAGTAGATCCAAAGAGCATGGCTTGGGTTTTAGACTCATTTAGCACAAGTTTGTGAGTAGATAGCCACTTTTGTAATAGCTGGAAATCAAGAGAGAGTTGTTTGTTAATGGCATTTTTAAAAAGAGAAAGTACCTAGGGCAGTTGCAGTTCTTTCCAAAAATCGTGCCAGTGCAAAATCAACAATTTCAACACACCACAGTGCAAATCATATCTGTGCAAAAAATGTTGTTGTGCAAAACAGTTTTAAAACACCATTTACAGCTAATTTTGTATTTAAAGATCAACTGCAGATATATTACAAACATGTTATAAACTATACTCCTTTTTCCCTAACATAAGGAAAACCAGGCCTTATTTGTTACATATGAAATGAAGAAATTGCCATTTGTCATGTACAGATACTATTTTAATGCTTCCCTGTTTGATGGTTTCACAGAAAATCCCTCAGACATTTTTAAACCAGCTGGCAGAATCTTGGGTGGGTGCTCATTCCATTCAGGCAACAATGACATCATTTTCTTGGTTTACCTATGCTGACATGACAACAATGTTGTCGCAGTTCGGCATAGCGACGTCCCCCATGTCAACAGGTGAAAGTTCGCCTGTCAGGCATTGGTGTGTTTTTCTATCATAGGGCTGTGCCACCCCTTCTATAGATTGTTAACTATGAGTTGGAGTTAACTTTCGAAGGAGGGGCAAAACTTATAAAGAGAATTTTCGCGGTGGGTCTTCCATGCAACAATTTCAAAACTTGTCAAAATTGTCACTGTGGGGGATTTCGCTATCGGGGTTTCGCTCTTCCATCAGCATACCCATTTTCTTCAAGGTCCTGGAAGCTCAGTATACACCCATCTACCCACCTACACACAAATACACACAAGAATGTACATCAGATTGCAAAATGGCAACAACTCATGTTTACTTGCAATTGTCTGAGGATCTTTGCCTATTGAATTCTATTGATTCAGCATTGCAGATAAATATTTAATTACTTTCACAGATTAATCAGTAATTTTTAGGGAACAATACTTTAAAATAAGGAGGAAGCTGTTGGGGCTTCATTCAGGACAGAAAGAGAACAAAGGAAACAAAAATGTTCATGTTAAGAGCTTGTCATGTTGTTGATGTGTTTTTTTTGGGGGGGGTGATACTGAGCACCAAGTGTTGATCAGCTTAGGGAAATTGACAGTTATTTACTCATGAGCCCAGATATTCAAAAGGGTTGTGCATGGCGCAACAGTGTTGCACCATGCACAACCCACTGATGCGCCCCGGTGCGATATTCAAAAGGGAAAAGTGCGCCGCACAAATCCCAATGCGCCGGAATGCATCACTAATGTATGCAGGCACAGGTAGGGGGGGCATGCTCATGCATAACCTGCACAGCCCGATATTCAGCCCGGGATATGCAGAGTCATGCATGCACAACCCCTACCTGTGCCTGCACAAAGTTGCGCCACAAAAAAAAGGAACAAGTGATGGCCACCCACAGGTGAGCTGCAACACAGCAGCTGCCACCTGTGGGTGGCCACCTGAGATCCTGCCGCACCTGGCAGTGCCCCCCATGCCCCATGGTGGGCATCTGTAAGCGCTCACTCAGTTCAATACCTTCGGTGGTCCAGTGACTGATTGCCGCCTGAATCGCAGGCATCAGTATCTCATCGAGACCTCCACCTGGTGGCCCAGTGTACTTATCTGTACGCTGCCACTGAGCCCCACTGTTCCGGCCTCTCATTGTCAATCGGCGGGCGGTAGCACATTACCAGCTAGCCGCTCTGCTGCTCACCGAGCCGATAACCCGGGTAGGGCTGCACGCCCTGGCTCGCGCAGCATGAGCTATCGGGTGTGCAGTCGACATTGTATTATTTTGTCCAGATATGTGAATGAATTCATTCACATATCTGGACTGAGTAGTACTGGATGGTGCATGTCCATTGGCTCTGCTGTGAACCAACGGGCGCGCAGCCCTACCGAGCTGTCAGTCAGCAGGCAGCAGGGCGGCAGGCGGGTGGGTGCTGCCACCGCGCTGATGGGGGAGTGGGAGTTGGGGCCCAGTGGGCGGGTGGGGTGGGGTACACTAGACCACCAGGGTAGTGGGGGTCTTTGATGAGGTACTGATGCCCATGATCGGGCAGCGATCAGTCTACTGGACCACCAGGGATATTGGACTTGGGGGGGGACTGTACTGATGCCTGTGATTGGGCACATAGGGGTCCACTGGACCACCAGGGATATTGGATAGTTTTTCATTTATATTACAGGAATGCCCACGATTGGGCTGCAGGTGGCATCGGTCCCCGATGGCTGCTGCCTGGCAGGGCACCAGGCACAAGTCGTCGGGGTTCTGCGCACCTCCATGCTAATGGCATGCAAATGGGGCCGTATTGAGATGCAAATGGCCCCCTGTGTGCTTGCATAAATTATGGCCCCATTTGCATGTCCCCGTTTGAATATCGCAGGTGCTGTGCATGACGCAATGGCACTTGTGCCAGCGCATCTCCATGCTCCACTCTGGCCACGGCGCTGGCTGTAGTGCCGACTGCAATAGCACAGTGGGTGGTTAGTGATATTCAAAGTTGCTGCGCCATAGCGCAGCTCTGTTGAATATCGCCCAGGCCACTCCCCTGCGCAACAAAGTTGAGCTGCACCCAGGCTTGCGCCACAGCCTGGCGCAGTTTGAATATCTGGGCCATGGTGTTTTACTGGAATAATTTGATTAATACAGGCCACCACAAGAAAATTGGAAACAAAGACTGATTTTTAAATGTCATAATATGGTGTACTGAGCTGCCAGGACCTCCAGGAAAATGATGTCATTTTTGCTTGAATGGAATCAGCACTCACCAAGATTCTGCCAGCTGGTCTGTAAATGTCTGAGGAATTTTCTGTGAAACTTTCAAAAGAGACAGGAAGTAAAACAACATCTGAACATGAGAAATTACTGTTCCTGCACATTACTTGCAATATATACGGAGTGGTTGTTCTCGTGGCAAGCAAATAAAATACAGTAAAAGCATTTTAAAAACACTGCAACTGATCATTAATGACTCACATCATTAAAAATGGCTGCCACCCACATTTTAAAAAAATCTTCAATTGAGGTTACCTGTGAAATGTACATACTAGACTCTTACTGTGCATATATCAGAATGGTGTTATCATATGCTTCTGATGGCAAACAGCACAGCACTGTACCAAGATATTAATTTTTTTCATGGCAGGCATGTTACAGAGGGTGAAATTGAAAAAAACTTCAAAATCATGTATCTCAGTTCAGGAATGAAAGAAAGCAAAATTAAAAATGGGTATACTGACATTTTTTTTGCCAGAAAATCATTATTTCTGAGCAAAAAATGACATGGTGGCTAACAAATACTGTTGCTTTAAGATTTTCTACAGCTAGACCCTGAAATAAGTTAAGTCAATGTACAAAATTTCAGGAGGCAGTTTAGTGCAGTGGTTTAAGTCTCTGAGCTGTGAATCTGGTAATATTCAGCAGAGCAGGCCTGGGTTTGAATCCCACAGCTTCTACTTGCAGACTGTGTGATCCTGAGCAAGTCAATTAATTTTCCTGTGTTCCCAGGTCGCACCTCTAAAAAAAAAGCTTTTAGCTTAGTATGCTAGTCCTGGTTAAACAACTAAAAAAAAAAAAAAAGATCTGAATCTCCATTAAGTAAGTTTAATGACAAATTCAATATCAACTTAGTCCATTATTGCAACTGAAAAAAAATGAATTATTTAAAGGTATTCATTCCTATATCTGTTTAAAATTATTTATTTTGATTGAGGAATGGCTATTTTAATGATTGTGAACACAGTTCTCCTCTTCCTGCCACCTCTAACATCATGCCCAGTGAAGAGAAGGGGGATCGGCAATAACTTTGGGGGGGGGACTCCCTTGTCTAAGGGTAGCTTGATGGTTCATCTCACCAGGAACCATACTCCTGCAAATATTGTACATTCTCAGGTTAATTTTTCTTCACACCCTGTTCACATGACCCACTGGGGGTGCTGTCTATATAATTTTCTGTGCCACCCTGGTGCAACTACTTTGGTCACACTATCTGTGCCCCTTTGGGGGAAAACTGCTCACTGTTTTCATCTTCTTCATGGTCCTCTTTGTACCATGCCAATAGTGACATATTTGCTTCTTTCACACTGAAGGTGACCCACTGATCTTGGTCTCTCCTTCTCATTTGGTCCTGGAACAAACAAAGTTACAGTTTATTGGTCAAGAAGTCAATTTATATCCCAAACCAATGTACACGTTTTGATTCCAGCAAGGAAACTTGGTATAATGATAATTTACTTAAACATAACCTGTTAACTTCATTTGCGGTTTGCATTAGCTGTTGCAGTCTAAATTAAATTTTCAGAAACAACTCGGGACGCAGGGTACAACATTCACACATTGCTAGCAAAACACTAACATTTATTTACAGGGTGTGTGTACACACCATATTGGTGAAGGAGATCTGCATGGTCAGAACTCTGTCTGCTACTCTCCTAAGGCCCAGTTGTCATTAGACTCATCATTCTGCATACATTAACATTTCTATACAAGTCCAGGACAAGCCAGACAAGGGCTTAACACTTAGCCACATAATAACATATGTACAAGTTATAGTCTGTTAGTGATCTGTCCCCTCATTGCCATGAGGGAAAAGTGGGACACAGGATATATCCAGTTCAAAAAGACACAGCTCTTTTTTGGTGCCTTGGAGAAGTTAAACATGGGAGGGGCATACATTTCTAGGGTGAATACATCACCCAGCTTGGACACAACAGATATGAGGTAGACACATCGGCTGGTGCACCTAGGCTAGCCTCTTCCCCCCTGTGGATTTGGTGTCCACTGCTTTGCAGTCACAGATACAGAGGCTTGCCCTGACTTTCTGCATCCTTTACATTGCCATTGGGTACAGATAATTTGCACCTGTCAACTTCACTAAACCTTCAGTGAACCATTTCTTCTTTCACCATTCATTCAGGTCTTGGTTCCTCCACCAGGAACAACTTTCATCTCAGTCTCTTGCTGGGAGATAATGGGATGGTAATGTAAAACTCATCAAGCAGCCATTATTGAGGGTGTCACTCAAAGGTCCCCACTTTCTCCAGTCCCAGACCCCAAGAGGGATCCTAGCCACCAGAGAACCAAACAACCAAGCTACTAGAGTGGGCTGGCACTGGGACACAGCTTGGTTTACATGATTTACCTGGTAGTATAGACAGAAGACGGCTGATGTTCATTGAGTCCATCTTCCACTCCTAGAGGGTTTATGTTATCTTATTTTTTTTTGCAGGAGGTATTTGTCTAATCTGCCTTTGAAAAGGTGAAAGACTCTATGTCCATCAATTCCTTTGGTAGCACATTCCATGTCCTTACATCCCTTAGTGTGAAAAACACATCAGTGCTATTTTTCCTATCCTGGTCCAGTTTAATCTGACTGTTGTGAGACCTTAATGATATATCTCTCTCCTTGTATTTGAGGCCATATTCAATCATTAAATCCTTATCTTGTAACACCTTAAATAGTTATAACAAATTGCCCCCACCTTCTTTCCTCCAGTGTGAATATATTTACCTCTGTAAACTTATTTTCATAAGACATGTCTCACAATCTTGGAATGAACTTAGTAGTTTTACACAGAACCTTCTCCAGTAAATCGCTATCCCTTTTTAGGTGTGGACTCCAATGAGGGGTACCATTGTCTAAGTGTGGCCTTATATACATTCTGTAAAACTACTGCTGATTTTAATGTGACTTATTTATTATTATTGTATTTATTAATTTTTCATATATTTTATATTCCCTGTACGTTCTGTCTGTTCAACCCTGCTTGTTTGACTTTTTGTAAGGTGCACAGATCCTTTGAGATTGGACACTGTTAAATAAACATTTACTTACTTACTGAAGTGGAATTATATGGCATTCACACTGAGGCACATGCTTTTTTTATGCAACCAATCAACTTATTTGCTATTTGTGGCACCTTTTTACATTGCTTCTCTTGTTATATGTTACTGCTAATTAGAATCCCCAGATTTCTACTTGCCTTAGTGCTCAATCTTTTAGTTTGTAAGTTTTCTTTTGGTTATTTTGACCCAGATGTAGAACCATACATTTATCGATATTGACGTACATTTTGTTTATGGCTTCCCTCCAGCTCGATGTCTTTTAGGTCATTAACCAGAAAAAGATTATTTATTCTCTGTGTCCTCTTCCCTGCCACATTTTTTATCATCAGCAAATTTTACAATACTATTTTTGACTTAAGTGTGCATGTCTCCTGTGTAAAGTGCGAGTAGCACTGGACCCAAATGTGACCCCTGGGGAACTCTGCTGGATACTTGGCCTCATTGGAAATGATCCCCTTAATTCTAAATTGCTGGGTCCTATCAGTTAACCAAGATTCCACCCCCACAATTAAGTTTTTATCTAGACTCATGGCGTCTAATTTTTTTATTAACTCATGATCTGGTACCTTATTGAAAGCTTTTTTGAAATGGAGAAGGATAACATCTATTGGTATGTTCTTATCTAGAATAATGCTTACTTTATTGTAGAACGATCTTAGGTTTGTTGTGCATGATTTTCCTGTTACAAAATCATGTTGCATTTTGTCATTTAGCCATTTGGTCACTATTTCTTTCTGCAATTTATCTTTAATATTTTTCCATTATCTTTTCCACAATGGCAGTGAAATTCACTGGCCTGTAGTTTTCTACTGATTTTTTATTCCCTTCTTGTATATAGGAATTCATATAATCCTCCTCCAGTCTGATGCTTTCACCCCCTCATTATTGGACTTATTGTATAATAATGTTATGGGATCTGTTAATGTTTCTGTGACTTATTTCATTAACCTAGGGTGCACCCCATTAGGCTCTGGGGATTTATTTATTTTGATGTTCTTAAAAATGTGCAGGGCCTCTTGTTCATCCTAAGGTTCATACTCAGGTTTGGAAAGAGCAGGGAGGCTTATGGTTCCATAGGAGCTCTTTATAAAATTAATAATAACTACTATTACCAGAAGGGATATATTTATCCAAACAGTGCTTAAATGTTAATTTTGAAATGCTCTGAGTAGATACTTTCTTCTGCATTGTTAACTTCTCTGTTTTGAACTTGATGTGTTTTTTACTTATTGTCATAAACTGAGCAGAAGTAATCATTCATTATGTTGGCTATCTGTTTTGGTTGAATTTGTAGTGTCCTATAGAGTACTATGGGCCCTACTGATCTGTCGGACCCCCTGCTATTGTTTACATAGGAAAATAAACATTTTTGATCATCCATAGAATGTGCATTCTTAAATTCTGCTTTCGTCCTCTCCTTCTAGATCAAGGTTTTGCTTTTTCTTTGCTCTGTTTTATATTTATGTAAGCGTATTTCATTTGATTTATCCCTAGACCTGATGTGTGCCCTTCCCTTCTTAATTTGTTTCTGCACTCTATTTGTCAGCCATAATGGTATTTACTGATTGGAACATACATATGCTCTAAGTACAATAATTTGGGCTTGATTCTCAAAGGGCTCTTAGATTGATGCAGGCTGCAGTGAAAGGCAGCTTGCATCAAAGCTCAGTGTGCCAGGGACCATGCACCCAATTCTCTATCAGATAGGGCCCCAGCAGAAAAGTCCTGTGGCTTGTGGCAACTGTGGCCATGTGCCAAACAGATGGTGCATCTAGAAGTTTTGCTGCATGCTGCATGCTGCAGGCATCGTCGGATGGCACTCTTAGATGGGTAGTAACCTACTTAGGGAGCTGTTGCATGTTGCCTGTGGCATGTACAACTGGAGGCACAGTAGCACTACAGGATACAGGCCAAGACAGGCGTGTGCACTACCAGTCCTTACATTGCCCATAGTGTCCATGACAGTCACAATGCCTGTAAATATGTATAGTGATATAAATTACATACTATAACATTATATTATATAGAAATCATAACCTACATGTGTACTGTATGGTGTCACAGGATAAAGATATTCTGCACAGGTCAGATCCGTATGTCACTTCAACAGTACCAAATATGGGAGTGCCTGACAGTGGAGAGCTTCAAGACTGCCCTTAAGACCTATTTATTTCAGCTGGCAATTGGTGCTGCTTTCTAATCAATTGTTTTATGGGATTATTGTGGTTCCTTGAATTACTGAATAGTATTGTTAATATCTTATGGTTTTAATTGTTGTTTTGTTATGAAGCACTCTGATACACTGTGAAGAGCACTATATAAATAAAGTTTATTATTATTATTAAATACTTGGCACATACATATGTATACATACAGTAGTATATGTGTACTAATACGATATGCATCATATGTCCTGTGCAAATGCACTTTTCCCAGATATTGGGCACACCAGCATGTACACACACATACACACATGCACAAACACACACACACCTCCCAGGGAAGCCTCTGAGGGTGGTGCATGGACCCTTAAACCAGTCCTGGATGGTCTAAGGGATGTTTGATTTTGATGGCACCATCCACCTTACTGAATTCCAAAAAAGGGGAATGCTGCAACATTGTCTGGTGCAAGGCTCTATGCACCATGCCACACCCCTTTTTTTGACACGAGGATGGTACAAGGCCCCCTTGGCACATGCAGCCTGCAGTTGCCATAGGTTGCATTTGAGAATTGCTTTCAGTGCAATTCTGGATGCAAGCTGCTCCTTGCATTATTCATTTTGATTCTAGCTCCTTGTGTCATTCAGGATGCTTTGAGAATCTGGCCCTTTGTCTTATATGACATTCCAACATTCCTCCACTGTTTACCCTTAAGGTCTTGCTTCCAGTTCTATAGTCTCAGAGTTTTCTTTGATTTTTTATAGTCTGCTATTGAATAGTGTCTTAATACACAATTGCTCTAAGTTCTAAACAAATTTGTTGTTAAACTAAATTGTAATATACTATGGACATTTGTGCATAGATTTCCCTTGTTTAGCACATTAGTTATTTCAGTTAGTAGACTAGTAATAATTCAATCCAAAATGCCCTCCCACCCTCACTGGATGTATTACCATTTGTTCCAAACCATGCATAATGAGTGTATCCACAAAATCAGATACATAGGCTGTTACGCCACTTAGTTCTTCCCAGTTAATCCCTGGGAGGTTGAAATCACTCAGTAATAGAAGATCCCCCTGATCTGATGTAGTAATGATTTCTTGTACTAAGGCTGGGTTATACTTTTGCTCACTGCCTGGTAGCCTATATAGCATATTCCTATTATTATTTTCCTCTCTGTGTCTAAACACAACTGTGACCATAGGCTTTCAGCATTTTTGCTAGGATCTTCAATATTACTAGTTCTAGGCATCATGTTTCTTCTCTAATATAGATACACCCCCTCCCTTTCAACAGTCTGTTACCACTATAAAGATTGTACCCTTTTATTTCCTTGGACCAATCACTGGTTCCATCCCACTGTGTCTCCATCATTTCTGCAATATCAGTCTTGTCCCTTAATAATGTGATCTCTAATTCATTTTCATATTTTTTAGAATTCTAGAATTAGCCAACAGTAAGTTGTAACCAGCTTTTTTTGTTTAAATCATAGTTGTCTACCAATAATGTTCTATTTCTGCTTTCCTTATTGATTTCCTGAGCCCCCACTAGCTTGAGTTTATAGCAGTTGTTATAACTTGTTCAATTCTTTTCCCCAGGACTGCACTTCCATGTTTACTCAAGTGCCATGCATCCAAACTATAATATCCATAATTCCCTTCAAATTTTCCCAGTGGGTTATACAGTACATGCATGCCCCCCTTTTTTAGGCATCCATTTTGGAGCCATTCTTTTATCCTTTACAGTCCTTTGTTTTCCCCGGTTAGCTCATGGAACTGGCAGCAGTTCTGAAAAGACAATATCACATACCTTTTCCTTCAAAGTGCCACTTAGAGTGATAAAGTCTGTTTTTATTTCTTCAGTAGTCCCAAACCGCTAAATGTTGGAATCCAAAAACCCAGAAGTGAAAGGGGAACACTAACAATAAATAAATAAATAAATAAAAACTGCAACTCTGGTAAAACCCAAGATGAGGATATGAAATATAAATTATGAGATAGTAAGGGAAATGTGGATTGAGTAACCTAAGGGAAGTTAGGAAATAAGAATGGTAATTCCGTAAAGTCTTTACAGAAACTGACAATGACTAATAATCAAGATAATACTACCCCAGTATAAATCCTCCTTCAAGAAACTATTAACACTCTGGAACAGATAGCCGTAATCACAATATGAGGATTAAAAGTTTTGGAAAACGAAACCCCGATACGCACAAGGATAGTGGTGTCAGTCCGTGGAATTTGCTCAAATGAAACACAAAGGGACTTCACTCACCACTCAAGTATCCAGCAAAAAATGACACTTGTGACAACATTACCTTTCAGTCCATTTATTTAGTGTCAAATAAGTAAAAGTGAACTTCAGGGAAACATCGAGCAACAGATGTCAAAGTGTACACTGACCTAACATTTCACCCCACCCACAGGGCTTCATCAGAGGTCTAGTTCAATGAGGAAATCAAAAATGGGTAGATGGCAGAAGGGTTTATTAACTGCATTTAAATTGCAAAAACATGTAGAAATAGTTAAATTATAACAGAGATTATATTCTGCCAGTAAGACTAAAAGGTAAGAACCTTGATGTAATATTCATAAATATCTATCTTCCTCCAAAAAACACAAGGAAAAATTACTCTGAAATATTGCCATATTTTATAGAAATTCTTGTTGATGTAATAGGCACATGCCCACATTCAGATTTGTATCAGGGAGGTGATTTCAATGCCAGATGTCCAACTGAATCGGGGCTTCACCTACAAATGGAGGAAGAAATGCATTTCTTAAATCTTTGTCTCAGTACTGAAAGAAAATATTTTGATCTCAGACAAAAAGAAGCAGGTATTTTACTTAATAATATTCTGGCAGAGTAAAATCTCATTATAATTAATTGATGAATTGGAGGTGATAAGGGAGGATAATGCACCTTCTTTTCTTCAAATGGTACTTCTCTAATCCATTTATTAGCAATATCAATGCTTTAGATAAGATAATTGATCTGATAGTTTTGGAACGCGCCGAATCTCCCCACTTTCCCATTCAAATAGTGTTAAATTACAAGTTAACCCCTGAAACTCTTAATCACAATGCATCTTCATTTAATATAATCAGCTCACAAAGAATTGAGTGAACAACAGATACTATTTAAGATGTGGAAGAAAAAATGTGGCACTCGGAACTTCATATCTATAAGCAAGGATTGATTGACTCTGCTGTTATAACTGATTTTTCAGACAGTCTGGTCAAATATTGTAACATATCTTGCATCCATGTTGTACATTAATTAACCATTTAAGAAGAAGATACAGGGATGGTCGGCCCTGTGGTGCTGAGGGTTGAGGTGCTGGATACCACACTTCACGCTGCACCAGTGACCAGGGTTTGAGAATGAGCTTGGGTCATTGGTGGGTCAGCAGGGGAGGAGGGAGGAGCTGGATTGAGCCACCATCAGGCAGCTCTCCTCTCCATGGGAGGGTTGGGTGTTGATCCAACCAGTGGACAGTGTTGGGAGGGGAGGGCACTGTTAGGTGCTTGGCAGAAGCCATGTCTCTGCACAGCTTCCCACCTGGACCTTGGTCCTTCATGCTGGTGCCTTCTGTGGGGGTTAGAGCTTCCAATGCTACTTCCATAACAATGGGAAAAGCCCACACTCCCTGCCATGCCCTGTGATCCCCATACAATGAGATGGAGTGGATGATCAGTATGCCATCACTGAGACAAGCCATCAATCCTGGCAAAAAATGTCCTAATAAAAAAAGAAGGTACAAGGATGGTTTACCTCTAGATGTAGAGAGGAGAAAAAATATTAAATACATATGTTAGACTAGCAAAAAAGTCCAAAACTAAACAAAAATTTATCATTATTTAACCAAAAGCGGAACATCTATAATAAAAGTTTGAAAGAGGAACTGGCAAAATACCAGTTTACCTTATGATCACAATTAATGGATACTATTAGAAATAAAAAACTCCAGAGAATTCTGGTTGCTAGTGGCCACAGGAACAAACACATATGCAGTATCAGCAAATGTCTATATTTAGCCCAAACATTAGAAATAAAATTTTAGAAATGGATATTACAGTGACTTAGAAGAAAAACACCACTCAGTCATTGATGAACTTTGAATAACATCATTGCAGTATGAATATGGACCCACACTTATTATTATTACAAAGGAAGAGCTACTTCAGAAACTGATTAATACTCAGTTTAATAAACCACCTGGTGCTGATAGAATTCCTAGTGAAAAAATCAACCATTTCCCTGAATGGTGGGTACCATTATTACATTTTGTGTATAACTTTATGGTGCAACATACTTTTTTTCTAGATTCCTAGCAAGGACACATCATATATCCAATGCATAAAAATGGACAGCTCAATGACCCACAAATGTATTTACCCATAAGTCTGATTGACACAACTCAGAAAATGTTTGTCAGAATATTAATAAAAAGACTGGAATCATGGGCCGAGGATAATAAAATCTTAGATGAAGCCAAAATAGCTTCAGAAGCAGTCACTTCACAATGCAGCACTGTAAAGTCCCATATTAGCTTAACTCTAAATATGTCAATAAAAAGAAAGGAAAGCTGTTTTGATGTTTCACAGAATTCAAAATGGCATTTGATAGCATAAGTAGAAGGACTCTGGATCATATTATTGGTACTGTATATGGTATAGAAAACCACTTATTAGTGATCGTGATTAGACTTCATGAAAACACATGATCCAAAGTTCAATACATCTTGACCAGGTGATCGCACAGCTCCAATTAAAACTAATTTAAGCTTGAGACAGGGTGGTATTGTGGTGCCACTTATTTTTAATATGTGCATAAATAGTATCCTTGTGCAAAAGTAAAACAAGGATTTCCATTAACTAAAAGATTTTGATGGACAGATGTCTCTTCTTGCTTATGCAGATGACATAATTTTGATTTCGACCTCTCTTCTGGGCTTACAGAGGAAATGGGACACATTCTCAAAAATTGTGTGACACCAGATATTTCAGAATAAATAGTAATAAAACACAGATGATAGTATTTGGAGCAAAGCATCTTCAAAAATACAATTTGCGGCTATATGATTCATGTTTAAACACAGTTAATTATCATAATTATTTAGGCATTTGCTTTACAGACAACACTAGTTAGAATATGCATATTAGATATATTAACCCAAGTTACAGTCTTCGATAGCCAATGTCAAAAGTTTTATGAGAGTATGTGGTAATCATTCAGTTCAGGGATCTTTAGTTGCAATAAATGCAAAAATGACTAATGCCATATTATATGTTGCTGAAATCTGGAGTCCTGCAGATGATTAATCTCTTGAAATAATCTTAAATAAAGTATACCATTATATATTAAATGTTCCAAATAGCACACCTTCCTATATTCTTAGATATGAACTTGATCAGTACACAACGGAGACATTTATATTATCTAAGATTATTATTTATGTAATGGATTTACAAATTATTCATGAAGAGCACTTACCCAATGTTTTGAGGAACATATTGCCTATTCATTAAGGGGATTTCTTTTCTTATATATGAAGTTCTTGAAATCTTCTTTGTACCCTATGGGCATGATATTCAAAAGGGTTGCGCATGGCGCATCAGGGTTGCACCATCGCGTAACCCAGCAATGCTCCCTGGCATGATATTCAAATGGGCAGTTCTATGAGCCCAACCCCCAATGCACCAGTGCACACCAGTAATGTATGTGGTGCAAGTGCTGGGGGCGTGCCCATGCATGTGCGGCACATCCCAATATTCAGCCCGGGATGTGCAGTGCATATGCAGGCACAACCCCGCTATGTGCCACTCAGGGAGGTGAAACATTGAGCCCATTCAAACTGGGAACAAGACAGGGACACCCACAGGTGGGCTGCCATATTGCTGGGTGCAACACAGCAGCCACCTGCCATGGGTGGCCACCCGACCTCCCAAACCAGTGGCCCCATGCTCCCTGCCCAGAGAGCATCTTGCCCCCTCGTGCCTATCGCCTGATTGTGGGCATGTAGTGTAAAATTCCCTGGTGGTCCAATGGACCTCACCCCATTGCCTGATCATGGGTATCTACTCATAAAATTCCTGGTGGTCCAGTGGACCCCTATCCCCTGTCCAATCGCAGGCATGAAATACAATAATCCCTGGTGGTCCAGTGAACCAATTTCCTTCACCTGCTCATGGGTGTTAGTCTAACACCCTGGTGGTCCAGTGGTATGCCCTCCCCACCCACCCACGTAGTCCCCACCACCCCTGCACCCTACCAGTCAGCGGCGGTGGCAGCTCCCCACCCGCAAGCCACCCAGACACCCGCTAACTGACAGCATACAGTAGGGCTGTATGCCCTATTGGTCCACTGTGTGGGCAATGAGTGTGCAGACCATACTGTACTACACAGTCCCAATAGAGTCGCATGAACACCATTTGCTAATCAGGACTGTGTAGTACAGTATGGTCTGCACACCCATTGGCCCATGCAGTGGACCAATAGGCATACAGCCTTACTGTATGCTGTCAGATGGCGGGTGGCCAGATGGCTTGCAGGTGGGGAGCTGCCGACCGCCACTGACCGGAGGGGTGCAGGGTGATAGGGGACTATGTGGGTGGGTGGGGTACCACTGGACCACCATGGTGTTAGACAAATGCCCATGAGTGGGCAAAGGAGATCAGGCCACTAGACCACCAGGGAGTATTGTATGTCATGCCCATGATCGGGCAGGGGATAGCGGACCACTGGATCACCAGGGTTGAGTTTAATACATGCCCATGATCAGGCAAGGGTTTGTGGTCCACTGGACCACCAGGGATTCATTCCACTCATGCCCACAATCAGGCAAATGGGTGTGGCGCCCACCGATGGGCAGTGGGGCATCGGTCCCTGATGGATGCAGCCTGGCAGGGTGCCAGGCACAAGTTGCTGGGGATTGGTGCACCGCATGTAAATGGGGCCATAATGACATGCAAATGGCCCCATTTGCTCCTTGCAAACATTATGGCCTAATTTGCATGCCCACAGCTGAATATCGCACTTGCTGCACCTAGCACAACTGCACTTGCGCTGGCACAGCCCCCTGTTCCCCTGCTGCCACATGTGCTGGTGTAGTGCCACTGCACCGTGTGCAGTGCGTGTGCCCTCAGTGTCATATTCAATGGTGCTGAGCCATGGCACAGCACCGCTGAATATCACCTGGACATTGCCCTGGCTCAGCCCAGTTGCACTATGCCCAGGCTTGGGCCCCTGCCTAGCACAGTCTGAATATCCCGCCCTGTGGGTCTTTGATTTAGTATGACTGAAATACATAAAATTCCTCATTTCATCCTAGTGGATCAAGTAGAATCGAAATCTAATGCTCTTGCTGCCCAACAAGATATGACCAAGATCCATAACTCTAAAATTCATACTGTGCATATGCATATTAGAAAAGTTTTTGGTAGGGAATTGTACCTCTCAAAAATATTGGACAAAGGAAAAGGGAACTTACTTACCGCATTTAGGTTGGAACTTTATGGTTCAAATGAGCTATTTTACAAGCAAAAAATGAGAAGAAGTTTACTAATGCAACTGTAACTGTGGTATGGGGTGTTTTGGATAACCTTGAGCATATAATTTTTATTTGTCCAATATTTAATAAGGAATGGAAAATCTATTTGAGCAATTTCTTGGCAGAAATCCCTGGCACAAAATTACAAATATTATATACTTTGTTTTCATTAGAGAATGACAAATATACAATAAATCATTAGCTTTTTTCCAACTGATAAAAATTTTCTTTGGAATTTCTTTTTAAAGCCAAAGAAGCCATCTATTCCTCTGTAGGAAACTGAGATTATAAGCTCTATTGCATAGACCAGGGAATGTAGGTAATCAGACCTGAACCTACAATGTCTTATTTACATTCTAATTTGTTTTGAATTTTTAAAGAGAACTCAATAAGATGCACTCATCTAAGCAAATTAAGCAGGGATACAGGTATGCCATTTCTATCTTGACAGCTCTACCTAGTGGGCTGGATTCGGGGAGAAATATGTCACTTGGCACATTGGCTAGGTTTGGCTACTCTGTAACAGGGGCACCCAAGTAACTCCAGACAAAGGAAGCAATAACTGTAATGTCCAATACCAGAAGTGGGATTCTAAAGTGTGACTTTTATTCACATCCAACAGAATAACAAAACATAGATGGACCCCCACAGGGCTACACTCCTGGTAATGCAGATTTATGGAGATCAGAACATATCCTCATTCGCTTTAGCCCTCAGGCTCTGAAACACACTGGGCACACAGCCCGAACTTGTACGCTGCTCTGGGTTTTCCCTGGCTCAGCTCCCTTGCTAGACCTTTGGACACTTTCCATTTAGCATGGAAACATTTACTGGTGGCTCCCTAAACCACTATGAGCACTTCTGTTCCATCAGGGAATCTTCCTTATCAATCCCATGTCTGGGTACTTTCCTCAGGCACTGGCCAAGTACCTGAGAGAAAACAACAGGTGCCCCAAAGCAAACCCATAGAGGTGAATTTGGTTACTACTGATGGGTGGGGTCTCCCACCTCTCGCTCCCATAATTCATACCCGGCCATTTTTCTGGATTGTAACACCACATCCTTAAAAACACTTTGCTGTGTAGATTCTTTTTAAATGTATTCACATTCAATCTACTGCCTTTACATCCCATTTGTGCTGAACTTGAATATACTTAATAAGTGGCTGTGTCCATTACTGTAGACCCCCAAAGAGTTAAGCAGTCCAATCCCCACTTCTTCCAAACTGTACATGGCTGTCATTTCCTGACCCCACAGTAAAAGTCACTTTAGTTTCATCTTGATTCAGGTGAAAACACATTGGCCCTTTAGCAGAGCGAACTCACCCCTTGGTTGCAGGTGCCCCACAGCCATTTTCTCTTCCAAGAAATCTCATCCAGAACTTCTGGTGCCTCAGCATGAACTTAACTCAGGCAGCTTCTTTCTCCCTAGCTGGACCAGGGGAGTTGCCCCTGGAAGCAGGTTGATTTCCCCCACCATCCCCACAGGGATGGGGCCCTGAGCCACTGAAAGCGATCTCCACCACTTCAATGTGCTCTTCTTGTGTTCCTCTTCAGGTGAGAACACACACCTATTAAAAAAATAGCTCTTTGACAGAGCTTAGAGCTCTGAGGGCCTGCTTACAGCAGAGCACCTCCTTCCTTTACTATAGACTGCAACAGACTGAATTCAAATTCCCCAACGTTCTACTCTAACCTCCAACTGCAACATTCCAGTGTGGCTTATGCAGCTGTGACAGTTCTAAATGATGTCATCCCTCAGTCTCAGCTGAGACTGAAAACAGAGTGAGACAGTGTGAAATCCATTTAACTGGAGTTTCACAAGCTGCCTTCCCTGCCTACCACTAGGTCTTACTGGGATTCTAGTAACCCCGGGTAACAGGGGGGGTTACAGTCACTCTGGGCCAGGAAAATGACTGTCCGCAGTCATTAGTTACCTGACCTAGGCCATCCTACTGTATGTGCTACCTATGGAGAGGGGTGATCAGGCCCCCTAATACCATATGCTAGGCACAGGCAGGCAACACTAAGGGCCCAGAGGCCATCGACTGATGTATCAGCCTCTACTCTACCCACTGACTATGGGTACCCAGTAGCTCTGGAAGAACTGTCCAGAGTATAGCCCTATTAGATCAGTACTGCAGCCTCTACAGCCATTCAGGACCACAGCCTGTCTATCCCCCTAGCCCTCCATGGAAAACCTGTCTGCCTCTAACTTAAAATTCCAAAAACAAAACAAAAAGGGGGACCTCCCCCCAACCCAGGACACCATGCAACCACACACTAGGAGCTAATACCATACACTATGCATTACTCCCACACTCCCCCACAACCATACCTGTGGAAGAAAAAGTTACACACAGTAACAACAAAAACAACAACAACAACAGTACTTTAAACACTACACTCTAAAGTACTACTGAGGAACTGTGCTGAGTCCCTCCTCCTCTTCTTTTCTTCTCTTCTATCTTCTTCAGGAACACCTGCAAGAAAAAGAAAGACAACACACACTCCTAATCTGCATACACAGTCTATCTAAACCCCTACCATCTAAACACTGGAGAATCCCAAAAAATATTTTTTTAGAAAAGTAGAAAAACAGTATAAACATTAGAAAACAGTAGAAAACAGTGACATTATTTACAATACACAATATTTGGGGGATGGAGTGCCCTAAAAGTCCCATCTAGTGATCACAGTGCCCGAAGGCAAGTCCATTAAAGAGTCTCTCCTGGGACGGAGCCCACTGAAGCACAGTTCTAGCAGGCCAAAGTCCCGAAGGGGAGAGTCTTTGAGGACAGTTCAAACATCTGGCGTCTGCTAGTGTAGGGTGTGTATTGCAATGTCATAAGAATAGAAAAGTCTGTACTTACCAGTCACTTGTAGAACAACACGATACCACACCTGGTCCTCAGCTGAAGACTCTCCCTGGCAGCATTCTTCCGATACAGCTGGGAGGACATCTTCCAGGAAATGACAGGAGGGCACATCTGGAAACTGCTGGGAAGATGTCATCTCTGCAGATGGAACCTTGGAACAGGAACAAAAAGGAAACCAGCTGGTCAGAAGTTATCTGATACCCAGGCGATGCATCAGGATACAGCTGGGCTGGTGTCCTCTCTGGATCTGAAGTCATCTGGTGGGCCAGTTGATGGATTCTGGAAAGCCAGTACACTGCAGAACTGATGAATGTGGGGCACCTGAGTCCTGGATGTCCAGACTGGTGGAACAACATAGGTACTGCAACAGCTGGAGTGGCAGCACTGGCTACCACTGCTCTGCTTTCCACTTGGTAGGCATGGGCACATTCGCAGGAAGGTCTTTGCGCTGTGGCCAATAGCACAACGGGTCAGGTGCTGGAATTGTCACCCCATCTGGGTGCTCATAATTCTCACTGTGAAAGATTTCATGTCCCTCTCCATCCACAATTCGAACAGTGTCAATAAACAGTGTTCTGCCTCTTTTCCACTGGCTGTATTTTTCTTGAAACATTCTGTTCTTGACATGCTTGTTTGCACCAGGATGCACATATTTCATTGCTTCTTCCCAAATCCAGGATTTTCTGCTTTTTTCAATCTCCTCCCAGACTCTCCGAGGAATGGTAGAAAAGGACATCACATAAATTTCATTCGTTTTCTTACGAACCAGCCTTTCCTCTTTACTAGCTTTGGTCAACTTGAGACCTCTGGCCTGGCTTGGGGTGGCCAGTCCTGCTTCTGCCAGCTATGCATTCTTAATGACACAAAAAATGGATCCCTGGCTTCTTCTTGCACAGACAGGGCAGTAGAATCACCACTCTCTTCCATGCGTTCCTCTGAGGCAAGAGCTTGAGGCTGTGTGCCAGTTCCTTTTTCACAAGGCCACATAGGTTCCCTCTCTTCTTCTTCCTTACTGAGAATCTGTGCCCAGGAGTGAGCAGTCGTCCTCACTCCTGAGACTGTCCGCTCTTCTCTGGGCGCGGAGGTCAAAACTTCCCATTCAAAGGCCTCCCTCATCTCATCTTCACCTATGAGACTTGGGCTAGGCCCCTCTCTCCAAGGGTCTACTGATGCTCTTCCCAAAATGTCTCTGTGTGACTCAGACTTTGAAACATCAGCACATTGTTCTGTCTGTAAATCTGCACCCTCTTGCTTTATGCCACACTCTGAGGGGCCTTCCCTATCATGCTCTGCCTGGTGCTGTGGGCTGCCAACTGCAGATTCTTGAACTTTTGTCCATGTGGGAGCCAAATGAATCTTGGGTGCTTTAAACAAACCATATTTCTCTAAGCACTCAGAACAGTGAGGTACCATGAAGACGTCCCTTCCAGCATTTAAGCACATCACACATACTCGTACTGTATATCCAGGAATTGCCACATGAGGAGACAGTCATCTCCCATAGTAACATCTCTCAATGTCCCTTAACTTGTTAACTTCTACTGCTATCACAGCCCAGGCATGATCCGGGTAACGGGCTGGTCCTGAAGCCATGACTGCAGAGAAAAAACAAACAACGCTCACTGTTATTTCAAGTCCCACATCACTGAAAACTTTCTTTCTCTTTCAAAATGGCTCCTCTGCTGCTGTGTTTACATTACTACCCCACCCTGTAATGGTAGCGGCAGCACTCCTACGCATCAACATTCTGTAATTGAGTCAAGCCACTGTGCATCCGATTTACACACTCTACTGATAACTTTGCTCAAACTGCACAAACTGTTCTTTTTCTGCTAGCACATTTATATGATTTACCATGGACTTTTTACTCACTGAAGACATTGCTGTAGTTTACAGTCCCTTAAAGCCTTAGTATTTCATAGCACAGGATTGCCTGTATTTCTTGCTGCATATCTGACACTACTCAGTCTCTCACATGGTTTTGAAAATTATACTGACGCTAACCCTATAATTATGCTCACAGTCGATTGCATAGAATTCTTGCTTTTGCTGGTAAAACTTAACACAGTCCTTCTTTGCAAAACGATTACACTGCTACACATAGATTCAGCTGGCCTTTGGTGAAATCACACAGTTTGAGCAATTATTTATGTTGGTACTCACTGTTATCAGTAGCTGTTTGCTGCGATAGAAAAATGGCCTGCAGCCAGTCTTAGAGGCCTCTGGAAAGAAGCGGGTTGGCAGTCTAGCCGAGTGCCCCTCTGAACACCACACTCACAGTCCAGTCGATCGAGATGCGGGTTGAGCCAGAATTTAAACAGAAAAGTCAGTTTCTTTACTTTTTACAGCGCTTTCAGTCACCGCGACGCTCCTCCTGGTAAGCCAGTTCGCACACTCCACTCACTCTCCCTCTCGAATGCTGTGCAGTCACTCTAGAGCTGGCTTGGGGGTGGGATTGATTTCAGTCTCACCAATCACTTGATGCCATGCAAATGAGCCTCTTTCTTCTCTTGCTGTTCTCCTCACAGCAATCGTTGAGCAGGCAAAATTTAAACTGCAAACCATACTTTTTTTTTTTCAAACTGAAGCGCCTTGGTGGGAGCCATTTCAACCATTTTTCATGGCCATTAAGCACAACAAGTCTCTCAGTCAACACATAAAGCATTTCCAACATCTAGGGCACAATTTTCCTTTTGCTACCCACAGTTTTCCACACTTTTCTTTGTCACAAACACTTTTAAAAGCTGGCAAATGCTGTGATTTGATGCAGGACAAGGGCATACACTCTTAGGCTTTACTGCTCCTTGGTAAACAGTTGGCATTTTAATAGCAGCACATGGTTAAAAGCACACAGCGGCACATCAGTTAAACATTGCTTCAGTTGTTTTGGGCTACCCACTGCCAGATAGCCAAAATGCTAGCCATTGTCCGAGCAACCTTTCTTACATTCCTCCCTAAATTCCAAACCCAAATTCTCAGCGGTGCCTCCATTTTTGAAACCCCCACCCAGGTATGCCATTTCTATCTTGACAGCTCTACCTGGTGGGCTGGGTTTGGGGAGAAATATGTTACTCGGCACATTAGCTAGGTTTGGCTACTCTGCAACAGGGGCATCCAAGTAACTCTGGACAAAGGAAGTAATAACTGTAATGTCCAATACCATAAGTGGGATTCTAAAGTGTGGCTTTTTTTACTCACATCCAACAGAATAACAAAGCATAGATGGACCCCCGCAAGGCTACACTCCTGGTAATGCAGATTTATGGAGATCAGAACACATCCTCATTCACTTTAGCCCTCAGGCTCTGAAACATGCTGGGCACATGGCCTAAACTTGTACGCTGCTCTGGGTTTTCCCTGGCTCGGCACCCTTGCCAGCCCTTTGAACACTTTCCATTTAGCACGGAAACATTTACTGGTGGCTCCCTAAACCACCTATGAGCACTTCTGCTCCATCAGGGAATCTTCCTCATCAATCCCACGTCTGGGTATTTTTCTCAGGCACTGGCCAAGTACCTGAGAGAAAGCAACAGGTGCCCCAAAGCAAACCCGTAGAGGTGAATTTGGTTACTACTGATGGGGGGGTCTCCCACCTTTCGCTCCCATAATTCATACCTGGCAATTTCTCTGGTCTGTAACACCTCATCCTTTAAAACACTTTGCTGTGTAGATTCTTTTTAAATGTATTCACATTCAATCTACTGTCTTTACATCCCATTTGTGCTGAACTTGAACATTCTTAATGTGGCTGTGTCCATTACTCTAGACCTCCCACAGAGTTAAGCAGTCCAGTCCCCACATCTTCCAAACTGTACATGGCTGTCTTTTCCTGACCCCACAGTAACAGTCACTTTAGTTTCATCTTGATTCAGGTGAAAACACATTGGCCCTTTAGCAGAGCGAACTCACCCCTTGGTTGCAGGTGCCCCACAGGCGTTTTCTCTTCCAAGAAATCTCGTCCAAAACTTCTGGTGCCTCAGCATGAACTTAACTCAAGCAGCTTCTTTTTCCCCTAGCTGGACCGGGGGAGTTGCCCATGGAAGCAGGCTGATTTCTTCCCCCATCCCCACAGGGATGGGGCCCTGAGCCACTGAAAGTGGGCTCCACCACTTCAATGTGCTCTTCTTGTGTTCCTCTTCAGGTCAGAACACACACCTATTAAAAACAAATAGCTCTTTGACAGAGCTTAGAGCTCTGAGGGCCTGCTTACAGCAGAGCACCTCCTTCCTCTACTACAGACTGCAACAGACTGAATTAAAATTCCCCAACGTTCTACTCTAATCTCCAACTGCAACATTCCAGTGTGGCTTATGCAGCTGCAACAGTTCTAAATGATGTCATCCCTCAGTCTCAGCTGAGACTGAAAACAGAGTGAGACAGTGTGAAATCCATTTAACTGGAGTTTCACAAGCTGCTTTCCCTGCCAACCACTAGGTCTTACTGGGATTCTAGTAACCCCGGGTAACAGGGGGGTTACACTGATGCTTTGTGGAACTATAATTCTACTATCTACTGTTGAAACTCTGTATAGTAAAGGCTCTGGTTTTATAAAGCACTATAATTAAACATAGTCCTTGATATAATGTATTTTCTAAACAATGAATGCTAAATATTCATTGCAGAAACAAAATATGGCTCTTATTCTATAAAAAAACATTAACTGTACTTGTTAGTAATCATGTAAAGTTATCCTGAATAATGTATCTTGTTATTGTTTCATATCAATTGGAGAATACATTTATTAACTGTATTAACACAAATATGAAATGCATGTGCTTTTAAATGTTTTGCATGTTATTGTATATACTGCATAATGTATGGGGAGCCCTCATTATTGCTAGAACATGGTAAGATTATTTCTTGATAATCCCATCATTATGATGTCAAGGGTTATAAACCCCTCTTGCGTACATCATAGCAATGGGATTATTGCCTGAGCTGGTCTGCACATGCACACATTTTAAGTAGTGGCTTCCTTTGAACGTCCGTGGTGGTGAGTGGTCATTTTCCCAGCTGTATTATAAAGAATTTTTATTTTTGTTTTCCCCATTAATTAGGATACATACTTGATGCAGAAAAAGAGCTCCTGTGATCCCCGACTTTGACTGCCACAAGGTCTCAGAGCACTTAAAAGATGTTTACCTAAAGGCACAGATCACATGATTGCAGTAGACCAAATGTGTCTAAGTCCTTTGAACTTTATCCTTTTGAACTGCCTTCTCATTTAAAGTCCAAAATAGTTATTGAGATAGAGTAAAAAAACTAAAAAAAATGCTTGTAACAGCAAAGCGCTTAACCCATTTTCTTATTAAGGTGTTGTTCATTATTAAAATAAACAGTTTTTTTATCACCATTCTCAAGACTTCATTTCTGATGCAAGGTAAGGGATATCATTGCTTTTTTAAAATACTGACAGCAAAGTAACTAGGAAATTATTTTTGCTGGTCGTATGGTAACCTCATACACTATAAAAGATAATGGGTGAGGTTTTGGTTGATTACCGAGGTGCAATCACCTCTCACAGTTGCCATGATGACCATAAACCTCTCAAGCTGCGCTCTTGAGGTTTACAAGAGTCAACATGGCAACCACTTGAGGTGATTACACCATGGTAATCAACCAAACCTCAGGCATTATTCTCTTTATATATTGAAATTACATTTATTCGAGCAATAAAACTGAATTGAATTGAAAATGTCTTCAGTATCCTGTTTTCCCACATCATTTGTTCCCTAATTCACTACTGCTATGGGCTTTTTACCTGCATAATTTATTCCTTTCTACATCCAAAATTTTTGCACCTGAAAAACTACTACAGTTCCTATTTAGTTTATCTGGATTACAGATCTGTTTATCTGTAAATGTAAGTATGGAATCACCTAACATGCAGGTCTGGTTTATCCCTGTATCTATAGTCATATTGTATTTGTACAGTCTTTTTATTTATTTATTTCACAAGGAAAAGATGCAGTTGAGCAGGCTCATTTACAAGGAGGCCCTGGGTAGGACAGCATACAACATTAAAACAATGAGTACAGCAATCAGAGGTACAAGGATGCACAGGGGAAAAGCTGGACCTCGCCCCACAACTAACACACTGAAATCTGGCCAATGAAAAATCATGTACACTAATACCCACAGTCTGGGAAACAAGATCCCAGACTTGGAGGCAACAATGGCAGAGGCTAAACTGAACATAGTAACCATTAGCGAGACATGGTTCACCAATAACCACACCTGGGAGACTTCAGTACCTGATTATGTACTGTTCAGAAGAGACCGAGGTGCAAAAGAGGGGGGAGGAGTTGCCCTTTATGTCAAAGAAAATATCAAAGCTACAGAAATTCAGAATACACATAAGTAGCCAGAAGAACTGTGGGTCACCCTGGAAACAGGAAATGGGACAGTCATATGAACTGGGGTTGTCTATGGGCCTCCAGACCAGGGGGAGGACATAGACACATTACAGTTAGAAGATATACAAAACATGACAGCTAAAGGGGAGGTTCTGATAATGGGAGACTTCAACATGCCAGATACAGTTTGGTCAGTACCAGCAGGAAAAACTGCCAGAACTAGACACATAGTTGATTCCCTTCAGGGGAAGGCCTCAAACAGTAGGTACAACAACCCACAAGAGGCAGGGCTATCCTGGATCCAGTACTGAATAACAGGGAAAGGATCACAGATCTCCAGAAGATCACCTGGGTGCCAGTGACCATCACATGGTATGGTTCAGTTTGGCCACTAGAACTAAATCATTGCATTCCAAGGCAAAAATATGGGACTTCAGAGGAGCTGACTTTGATAAGATGGCCAACAGAGTTAAGCTAGCCCTGGCAAGAAGAAATACAGGTGACGGGGGTACAGGCAAAGTGGGCAAGTATTAAGGATGCAATACTTGAAGCAACATCCCATTGTGTTAGGGAGAAAAGCAAAACAAGGAGGAAACCACTTTGGTTCTCAAAAACAGTAGGAGAAAAGATCAGAGCCAAAAGGTTGGCCTTCAGGAAATATAAGGGAATGCAGCAGGACAAAGATAGGGAGGCATACCAAATGTCCCTAAAGGAAGCAGGGAAGGCAGTAAGGCATCCAAAGGCCCAAACCGAGGAAACTGTAGCATGAATAGTAAAAGAAGGGGACAAGACTTTCTATAGATACATTAGTGAAAGGAGAAAATCCACAGGGGGTATTGCTAAGATCAAAGGGGATAAGTGGGAGTGTGTGGAAGAGGAGGACCTATGGAAAAGCATCTATCCTAAATAGATACTTCTTCTCAGTATTTACTGAGGAGAAGGTAGGGCAGGGCCCACGGCTCAGCACCGTGTACACGGGGTGGGGGGGAGGTGTGCACCAATCCATTCACAAAAGAAAGGATCCTACAAGAGCTCACTAAGCTGAGGGTGGACAAGGCAATAGGACCTGAATGCACACATTTCAGGGTACTAAAGGGGCTAAGGGTGAAACTAGCAGAGCCATTAGCAGAACTGTTTAGTGAGTCTCTGAGCACAGAAGAGGTCCCAGAAGACTGGAGAAGGGATCATGTGATTCTGCTCCACAAGAGTGGCAGCAGGGAGGAGGCAGGGAACTATAGACCAGCTAGTCATACCTCAGTAGTGGGCAAAATTATGGAGGCACTCCTTAAGGAAAGGATAGTGTAACACCTGGAATCCCTAGGAGCACAGGATCCAAAACAGCATGGGTTTAAAACAGGAAGGTCCTGTCAAACTAATCTCATAGATTTCTTTGACTGGGTAACCAGAGTGGTGGACCAAGGGGTGCAGTTGATGTCACCTACCTTGACTTCAGCAAAGCTTTCAATACTGTTCCTCTTAGAAGATTGCTTAATAAGCTGGGTAGGTTCGGGGTGGGTCAGATGTTGGCCAACTGGGTGGCAAACTAGTTGGTGGGCAGAAAACAGAGAGTGGTGGTAAATGGTATACAGTCAGAAGAGATGTAAATCACAAGTGGGATACCTCAGGGATTGGCCCTGGGGCCAGTACTCTTCAATATCTTCATCAGTGACATTGCAGATGGACTGTAGGGTAAGGTTTGCTTTTTGCAGATGACACCAAGATCTGTAACAGAATGGATGATTCAGATGGAGTGGGCAGAATGAGAAGAGAGCTGGAAAAACTGGCAAAATGGTCTGAAGAGTGGCAACTGGGGTTTAACGCAAAGAAGTGCAAGATCATGCACATAGGGAAGAGAAACCCTGAAGCCACATATAGGCTGGGAGGGGAGTTGCTGGCAGTCACAAGGGAAGAAAGAGCCTTGGGCATCATCATCATCACAGATGATCTGAAATCATCCAAGCATACCACTAAAGCAGTAAGTAAGGTTATAGGGATGTTGGGATGTATTAGTAAGGCTATCACAAGTCATAAGAGGGAAGTAATAATCCCTCTTTACAAGACACTGGTTAGGCCCCATCTAGAGTACTGCTTGCAGTACTGGAGGCTGCAGCTGCAAAAGGACATTAACAAAATGGAGGCAGTCCAGAGAAGGGCAACCAAAATGGTGCAGGAACTGCATCAGAAAACATATGAGGACAGATTAACAGAGCTCAATATTTATACCCTAGAGCAAAGGAGGGAAAGAGATGATATGATTGAAACATTCAAACATCTTAAGGGCATTAATAAGGTGAAGGAGTCTAATATGTTTCAATATAAGAAAAATAGCAGGGTAAGAGGACACAGCATGAGATTAGAGGGAGGCCAATTAAGGGGTAATGTGAGGAAGGCATTTTTCACAGAAAGGGTGGTGGATGCATGGAATGGCCTACCTCAGGAAGTGGTGGATATGAATTCAGTGCAGGGCTTCAAACAGACATAGGCTAGGCATAAGGGAGCAATGTAGATACGTATGAATAAATAGGCGATTGACTGAGTAAAGGCCTATGGCACATTCATAAGGTTGAAATTCAAAATATTTATTGATTTTATAAAACATACATTCAGTACCAGGTGTATTACAAGAGGATAAACAACATCCAGAAAAACTATACATAGTTCACTACCCCCCTTCTCCCCACCCTCCCCTCCACCCATCCACCCCTGGAGTGTGCCTATGAAAATATTGAAGAAGTAGGAATACAACAACCATAGTTACAACCCTATGGGGTTAAAGACATAGACATTAACTATCTCTAGAGTAGATATAAAACCTATAATTTGCCCCACTTTCTGTCGAAAGACTTCAGGTTATTACGAGAACTAGCAGTCAAACGTTCAGTTCTAAAACATACTGATAGATCACTCAACCATTCAGTATATGATATAACCAATTGATCCATCCAATGCTTGAGCACAAGTTTGGCACATTCATAAGGTTGACAAAATGAGCAGACCGGATAGGTCTTGTGGTCCTTATCTGCTGTCAACTTCTATGTTTCTATGTTTCTGTACTGCACAGAAGAGTACATTACTAAATGTATATAAAATCTATCTATATGAACTAAGGAGAAATTGGAACATAGCAGATATATACGAAGTTATAAGGTTCTTTTAATATAACAGCTTGTGCTAGCTGTACTGAGGGTGATGCTAATTAACATTCATTTGGTATTGTACAATTCTAAGTGGATATTGTCCTCCTTAGGGTCTCTTGATGTAACTCACATTTCAATTTGTAGCAAGGGTTCAAATCTGTTTGATAGTACTGTTTCAAAGGTCATGGCTCTTCTTCCTCTCTTAATTCTAGGGTCATTCCACATCACATCCCAATCCTTATCAGAGTCATCCCCCTCCTCCCTTTGCCTTTTTTTCTTGTTATAACCCTGTGAGTCCAGTTCACTACAATTTTGAGGTTTCTGTGTCATATTACTGTCCACATTATGCTTCCTCATCTACTGCTTGTAATAATTTCAAGCCTTTAAGCTTCTCCAGCTCCAATTACAGTTCCATGACTTCAGTTTTAATTCTTTAATCTCTTTACATTGCCCACAGGTAAAGGCTTCAAAATCTGTGTTTGATTTTAGACAGAATTTGTTGCAGGTAATGCATAGTCATTCCTATTCCCCCATTGGCTAGGGTAATGAAATCTGTTTATCTATTGTTTAATTGCCAAACTGTTCCTGGCCCACTGACTGTCCTTGGCTAACACTGGCAGACACGGTTGCCTCTGCCAGCATGTTAACTCTGCTCAGCGCTCACTGTCACTCATTCTGGCATCTCTTTAAGTACAGTCCAGACTGGAAGTGACTCCCATTAACTTGTGGTTCAGGAAAAATATGGGAAAATGTTAAAATATTCCAAAAAGGGATAACATCAGCCAATTAGCTGGACACAATCCTCCACTACTGTAGCATTGCTAAGTAGCACTGAAATTTGAGCTATCAGTGGGTCCATTCTGTGATGGTCCACCAGGTTCCAACTGTGCACTCTGCAGACCACTGAGACAGACAAACAAGAGAGGGACACTTCCAGAGAGGGTGGGGAAGCAAACACTCAGACTGGTCACATAAACAGTAAAAGCTCAGCCAAATAGCTGAGTATTAAAATCACATCCTCTGACATGGCAACACTTGCTCTGACATCTCTTCAAATACAGTCCAGACTGAAAGTGAGTCCTGACAGCTTCTGGTTGGAAGGCAGGCAGCATCACTAGAGGCTATGGGGATGAGAGGGGGAGTCACTCAATCAGACACCCTCCTGCCCCTCCACCAACCACCAACCCTTGGGTTGTTTTTAAACCATTATATTGCTTTTGGGATACTGGCCGTTGGGGGCTGTGTTGTGATCTTGCTGAGCAGAGGAGCTGGACTCCTCCAATCAAGCAGAAGAAAGAAGATCAGGAGCTGAGGATGAGCATGAAGGACATCAACTGGAGTCTAGCAAGAGTCAGCCAAGGAGACAGCCAACATCTAGAAACCCTGCCTGTCTGAACCCAGGTACACCTGTAATGTTTGTGGGTTTGCCAGTTGGACTGTGCTTGTCGGTTATATGGTATCTGACTGGTAACAAGTTGTAGTTTGGGGAGCTTGCTGCTAGACTGTAATCTAGGTAAGGGGGGGGGATACTATCATGTCTGAAGAAGTATATGTATTTGTGTTACTGACTGTGTTAATAGCATTCCTGTATCTGGGGCATACCTAGGGTAGTTTATTTATTTATTTCAGATTAGGGATTAATACCTTTAATCCATGGGCTCATTTAAAAACGCTCCATGTCAGAGGAAAGTGCATGACATCACATGCCATTGACAATACAATACAGTTGAAGACACAGGTTAGCAACAGATTAACATCAGAGTTATAAGTGCAGTTACAACACAAACCAAGTTTAGGAAGACTGCAGGTGAACAGTACATGACTTGCGGAATAACCAATGAGAAGCAACACTATGAGAGTGTGGTACATAACATAGGAGATAAAAGAGAGTGACCTGAGACAAGGGGAGCTCCCAGTCAGCTAGGGGGGGCAGTTAGGTGCAGCCAGGTATGGCTTTGTCCAGAAGTTGGGTGAGGGGGATTAGTGGAGGAGGGGTGAGAGATGGAGGTTGGGGAGAAGAGCAGGAGAGGGGGAGAAGGGATGGGGTGGAAAATGTTAGGGGGAGGGAGGGAGGGAAGAGACCAGTAGGGGAGAGGGGAAATGAGTGGGGGGGAGTGAAGAGGGGTGGGTATTCAGCAGAGGTGTGGTAGGGAGAGGCGGGGAAGAACATTTGAAAGGGTTAGGTAGGATGGGAAAAGGATCTAATTGCTGGCAGTTATTGGCTAGTGGTATCATTGACAGTTGTATATGCTGGCAAGGTGAGATTGCAGCCCTATTTTAAATTGGCTGATCCTTGTACAATCAACAATGGCGGCAGGCAGGTCTTTGAACCACTTGGGCCCGTAGTAGGAGTGAGATCTCTGCACTAGTGAAGTACACTTAAAGGGAACGATCAGTCCTCCTTTGGAGGCATTTCTTGTATTGACAGAGGGTTGTGCATTTTCAGAGAGGATGGATGTAGTGTTAGGCATGAGCCCCAGTAAGGATTTTTTTTTGCTAGCAGGCAGGCCTGAGATGGAGAGGGAGACAGCCAGTTTCCTTGTATAGGACACAGGAGTGTGTCTGTTTATGTGCACCCAGGACCTGTTGACAGGCTTTGTTTAGAAGTGTTTTGACCCTCCTTAGCACTGTGTCAGAGCCAGCCCCTGTATCCGATGAGACCATAGTCCAATGAGGAGAGTACTGAGCAGCTTGTGACAAGTTTTAGTACGTCTGACATCATGGAAGTTCCTTGCCAGTAAAGAATATCAAGTTTTATCTTAGTGGATTTTATAAGTTGCTCGATGTGAAGAAAGAAGGTGAGTGTGTCATCCAGGTGGATTCCCAGGTATTTAAATGTAATGGCTTGTTCAAGTATTTCTCCTTTGTGGCTAAGTATTCTCAGGGGTGACCCTCTTACCTTACTCTGTGTTGTGCTGAAAAGCATGCACTTGGTCTTTTTATAATTGAGCAACAGTCTGTTGTGGGAGAACCATGATTCCAGTGCATGGAAGTTATCCTGTAATTCAGAGTTGATAGCTGACACATCTTTGCCTGGGATGGAAATGACAGCATCATCCACATAGAGCACAATATGTGAAGGGCAGGCCGTGGGCAGGTTGTTTATGAACAGACTGAAAAGGAGAGGGCCTAGGATAGATCCCTGAGGTACACCTCCCTAGAATCAGAGGTAGTACTGCCTATCCTTACACACTGTGTCCTGTGAGACAGGTAACTATTGAGCCAGGCAGCAGCGCCAGTAGACAGACCAGTGGAGAGGAGACTTTGCACCAGTAGTTGGTGATTAACAGGGTCAGATGCCTTCGTGAGGTCTATAAAAATGGACCCCCACTGCCATCCCTTTGTCCAGGGCACCACAGAGCAGGGTGGTGTATTCAACTAGGGTAGTGGTGGTGGAGTGGTTTTGCCAGAAGTCATGCTGTTGCAGGCAGAGAAGATTATACTTTTCAAGGTACTCGGAAAGTTGTTTGGAGACCACCCTTTCAAGGGCTCTGGAAAGGGGTTGGTAGTATTGAGATAGGCTGGAAGTTGGCCAGCTTAGTTCTAACCCCAGCTCTGAATACAGGTGTGATAAGTGCTGCCTTCCACCTGTCAGGGAAGACCCCCAATCTAAGAGATATGTTAAAAACCTTAGTGAGCGGCACTGCTATTTCATTTAAGGTAAGAGCGACCATCTTTATGTCTATCTGGTCACTTCCCAACCTGGCCTTATTGACAACCTGTTTGATGTATTTGGTGGCCTCAGTTGTGGAAATCTGCCTGAAATAGAAAGGAGGTGGGACATTAAATGGCTGGGTGGCAGGGTTCAGGTTGTGAGGCAGTCTGGGTGAGGTAGGATTCAGGTAGTCTGGTGGCAGCACATTACCTAGGTCCGGAAATGCTAAATTAAAAGCATTAGCAATATCCTTAGGGTCTTGCAGGGTACCATTGGGAGTTGTTATGAGGTCTGGGGGTGCCCTAAATTCTCATTCAGTGAGCATTTTCAATGAATCCCGAAACTCCCTACCGTGGCCCCAAGTCTTACCTAGTGGGTCGTTGTAGTACACTGCTTTTTTAAGATGAATATGTTTTGTGCAGGTATTCCTAGCTGTCTTGTAAGCAAGGATGTCAATCAACTTCCCTGTTGCTTTGGCCCTATGCCATAGGTGGTCTCTAAGGCACATGCACTCAAACAGAGGGCCTGATAGCCAGGGGTTATTGAGATCTCTGACTTTCTTTGTTTTGTAGGGGGCAAAGATGTCACAGGCTGTAATGAAGACTCTACAGAAGTATTCCAGGGCATGGTTTCCATCCTTGGCTCTGTCCAGAGGGGACCAGTCAACCTCCCTTAGGTAATGTCTGAAGGTATCCAGTTGTCCATTTCTCAGGGATCAGCTCCTGGTGGTCTTAGGCTTGCACTTAGTGAACTTGTTTATCCAAGTGAATAGAACCGGAGAATAGGTACATAGGTACATAGGCAGAAGTTTCAGGTCCAGTTAGCTACTATAGCCAAAATAAGGGCCTGCCACTGGTAAAAGTGGTCAAATTATCCATTTTTTATGCCCCATATAGGCATCCAGTACTAGCCACTTCACTAGGAAGTGCATTCCAGGCATTTACAACACGCTGACTAAATTACCTTGCTCTCCTTGTGGTATAATATCTCTCACCATGTAATTGCCAAGGATGAGATCTAGTAACAACTGCTGTCCCTAACTTCCTACAAAAAGCTGCTGTTTCACAGATTGCCTCTTCTTTAAGTACTTTACAGTCATAACATAGGTCCCCTCTTAACCGACAGTAGGACATGGAGTATAGATTTAATGTTTTCAATCTATCATGGTAAACACAGATCCTGCACCCTTTTCACTTTTTTTGAGATTCTCCTCTGTACCTGCTCTATCCTATTTGATATTTCAACTGTTTGTGATGTACTAAGCGGGAGCGATCACTGATTGAATCAGGTAAGACTGTTACCTCAGCGATGTGTTCAGGACAGGAGGAGAGTAGCCCGTTGATGAGGGAGCAGGTGCCTGTACGATAATTTTGCCTGGTGGCATGAGTAACCAGTTGGGTTAGGTAGAGGCCTGATATTTGGTCTCTTGCTGCTGAAGCATCCTGAGACTGCCAGTTAATGTTGAAATCCCCTAAGATAACTAGTTCCCAGTTAAAGCTTGTTTTGCTCATGATAACTGATGAACTGTTGGAAGCCGTTGGATTGTAAGCCAGTGGGCAGGTACACAGTGGAGACCACTAGTACTTTGTTTTGCTGTCCAATGTTGAGTTTTAGTGTTAGAACTTGTGCCTCCTTAGCACTAAAGCTACAGGGCAGTATTTGCCCTTTGATGCCGCACCTGAGGTAAACCAGGCAGCCACCCCTCTTTTAGATGTTCGATCCTGCCGGAACATGTTATAACCGGCCAGAGCGACAGTTTTATCAGGGATCTTAGGTGATAGCCAAGTTTCTGTCAAAGAGATGACATCCAGTTTAGTTTGTGCCACCCAAGCCTGGAATTGTGGCAGCTTGGAGAGAAGGCTACCTATATTCAGGGAGACAATTTTAAGATGGCCCAGGCTCAAGGTGTTATTGGGGGGGTAGGGCCAGGGATGGGTTGCATGTTTCCATAAAGTAGGAGCATTAACAGGATGATCTTTCTTAGGAAACAAGACCATTTCACCTTGGTGGGTCTGTTGAACTGTAACTCATCGCCTTTTATGGTAAGATAGGTGCAGTCATGTAGCCAGCCAATTAGCAAGTCAGCTATTAGTATTTTGCAAGGCTGAAAGGGTATGTGGTGCTGGGCACAAAGTATGAGAGCAGCAGGTTTGTTAGGGTCATGGGATGTTTCCCTTATGTTGTGCTGCAGGGGCAGAGTAGATACTGTAAAGGTATGAGATTCAGACACAGGCAGCAGAATCACTGTATCTAAGGGGACCAAGGAGCAGAAGGACAGGGCTAATATTAGTGAAAGTTTAATGTGGAACAGCATACTGGCTATAGTTTAGAGGGAGACGCTTGATATGAGGAGTAGGACAGTCTGAGGGTTGCTGATTTGCTCATGAGTCTGGGGAAGGAGTAGCCTATTCGAGATGCATGGTGAGGAGCTTAGGAGTATTTAATAGAGGTCGGGATCAGGGAGGGTGGGCGGGACACAATATGGAGCTCTAAGCAATCCCAGAAAGATTAAAAAGCGTGAGAGGCGCTAAAAGCCGTAGGTATTTGGCTTGGTATGCTGTGTCCAATCCCAGGAGGGGCTGTAGAGCAGCAACCAATTGGGCATGCTAAAAGGTGCGCCAACCAATCAGAGCCCCAAGATGTGATCCCAGCTCTCCAGGCAGGCTTACCCAGTTCAGGAGCGCTTTCAGTGGGGTGGAGATGGAGCACTGCCAGCTGGCTTGCCCAGCCACGGTCGCCGGGAGGCAAAGAGCTGTTTGCCCAGCCAAGGGCTCCTGGGGAAGAGACAAAAAGGAAGGAGGTTAGATCTATCTAAGGAGTTCTGGCCGAGGCCTAAATTGGTGGGTGGAGAGTTAAAACAAAAGTCCAGAATTAGCAGAGGGGTGGTCATACAGACACAGAGTAAATGGCTGGGTGGGCCAGGTGCCACCAGTGAGGGGTGGTGGAAAAGACAAAAGAAAAATAGGAGTTAATGGTGGGGGGAGGAGGTGGAGAGCTAGAGGAGGAGAGAGAGGATTATCAGTAGGGAAATTCAAGTTTGAACAGCAGAAAAGTTACAAATCATGTTCAAATGTTTACATTTCCCATTTAACAAAAGGGTTGTATATTGTACTTTAGCTTATAGCATACCTGTATTTGTCACATACCTGTACCTAGGATAGTTTAACTAAAGTGATGTACACTGTACTTTAATAACTCATACTGCACTCAGCTTAGCCTTTACTGGGTTCTGGGAAAGGAGGCCAGGAATAACAGGAGGAGCAGGAATAAGGAATGTGGGGAGTGGTGAAGAGCAGTGGTTGTTTGGTAGCAGTCTTCAAGGAGGCCTTCTGGAGATTACAGTGCTGACCCATCTGCATGCACTTCTCTGGGCTGAGGGAGGAGATTGCCAGACTCCAGACCATGTTGGCTGAGCGTTGGGTGACCTTCTCCCCCACCCAGAGGCCACCAAGTCTGTCATAGTTACCTCAAAAGATGTCAGACAGAAGAAGCAGCTGAACTATGGTGAGCTCCAGGAGGGTGGAGGTGGTGAGATCTGGAAGGCTGGGGGGGTGGATTACAGTTATATTCCTCAGTTGGTACCACTACAGAATTCTTACGCTGCTCTGGTGGAATGGGACTGACAGGAGGAGGCACCCGTAGTAGTAGCCAGGGAGGAAGTGGGGTCCCTCTCTAGTGGAGACCCCAAGGAGGGTGGAAGAGGGCCCCAGAGGAGTAGAAAGCAACTTCTGGTGGGGGACTCAATTGTCAGAGGAAAGAGTTGGGAATAGGAAAGGGGAAAAAAGGGAGGTTAGGTGCCTACCCAGTGCCACAGCCTGGAGGGATGGGAAGCATATCCTATAGATCACTAGGGCAGCAAGAAGGAAGGGGGAGGTGGATGGCATTGTCCACCTGGGGACAAATGACCTGGCCAGGGATGAGGTAGAAATAGTGCAGGGGAAGTTTAAGAAAATGGGAAGAGATTTTAGACAGGTGGCACATTCAGCAGCTTTTGCAAAGGTGTTGCCAGTATATGATACAGGGTCTCTGCACCAAAGGCTTCAATTCAGGGTTGAGGGAATGGTGCACAGAAGAAGAGAATGGCTACTTTGAGAACTGGGGGCCCACCTGGGAGAATAAGAGCCTATGCAGAGGTGATGGCCTGCATGCATCCAGGAGGGGAACCACAGTCCCCAGTGAATGGTTTCAGTGTTACTTCAATGAGCATTTAGAATAGCCGAGGGGGCTGGCGGAGGAAAAATGGGGGTCAGAAACTGCTCCCCCACCACATGATAAGATAGACCGTAGGGAGATCCTGAGGGTAAAGAGTCCCACCTGGGTGCAAGGTAATCACAGAAGCAGGGGATTAGCAAAGGTGAAAGGAGGGAAAAACATCAGTCAAAGGAGAAGGGAGAGGAAGGGGGAAGAAAAAGAAAAAAGGGGAAAAACAAGAAAAAAGCTAACAAAATCTGGAAGACCATGTGTGTTAATGCTGGAAGTGTGGAAAATAAGATTCCAGACCTTTAGGCCATCATGGTGGAGGCTGACCTGGATATTGTGGCCATTACCAAGTCATGGTGCACTGACAACCATAACTGGGATATGGTCATACCAGACTACACGCCGTTCAGATAGGACAGGGAGGAAAGGAAAGGAAAGGAAAGGAAAGGAAAGGAAAAGAAGGGGAGTGATGCTTTATGTGAAAGAAAACTTAAAAACATCACAAATACAGAATATTCGTAGGGGGTGGCAGAGGTGTTGTGGTGGGTCACACTAGAGTCAAGGAACAGAGACACCATTCAGACAGGTGTGATTGAAAGGCCTCTGGCACAGGGGGAGGAGTTAGATTAGGAAATGCTGGAAGCAATTTGCAAAATGGCTGAAAAGAGGGAGATGTTGCTGATGGGGGACTTCAATCTGCCGGATGTAGATTGGAGTCTCCCAGCTGCAGCTTCAGCTAAAAGCAGGGACATCCTGGACTTCCTGCAGGGGGAATTCCTCAAGCAACTAGTTAGTGAACTCCACTCGTGATGAGGCAATACTGGACCTGGTGCTTACAAACAGGGACAACATTGCAGACATCAAGGTGGGAAACCATCTGGGGACCAGCAATCATTGTACAGCATGGTTCAACATAAGAACAACTGCAGAATTTAACCACACAAAGGGGATAGTCCTGGAGTTCAAGAGAGATGATTTTATAAAGATGGCTCAGGAATGCCTTGGAAGGCTAAAAGAGTACCATTCAGAAGGTAAAAGCAGACCCAGAGAGAGGAGGATAAGGAAGTGTATCAGAAAAACAGAGGGAGGCAGGGAAAGCAGTGAAGAGCACAAAGGCACAAACTGAAGAAAGAACACCTCAGGCAGTATCAAAAGGGGACAAGACATTTTTAGGTGTGTCAACGAAAAAAGAAAGAGTAAGGTATGGATTGTAAGGTTCAAGGGGGGAGGGAATATACAGAGAGGGACCAAGAAAAGGCAGGCAATTTGAACAAGTACTTCTGCTCAGTGTTCACAGTGTAAAGGGAAGGGAAGGGACCACAAAAAAGCATCAGGAGCTTTGATGGGAGGGAATCAGAGACTAGTCCTTTCTCTGAGGAGAAAGTCCGGAAAGCACTCACTAACATGAAAGTGGACAAAGCTATGGGGCTGGAGAAGGTGCTTCCAAGAGTACTGAGGGAGTTCAGGGAGGTCTTGCTGCACCTCTAACAGATCTACAGTATTTAGCAGATCACTGGAGACCAGAGTGGTCCCGGAGGACTGGAGAAGAGCAGATGTAGTAATACTACAGAAAAGTGGTAGCAGGGAAGAGGCGGTCAATTATTAACCTGTCAGCCTGACACCAGTGGTAGGTAACATAATGTAAACACTACTAAACAAAAGGATTGTGGAATATGTGGAATCCAATGGGTTATAGGATCCAAGGCAGCATGGATTCATGGGGGGAGGTCATGCTAATCACACCTGATAGACTTCTTTGACTAGGTGTATGAGACCTACCTGGATTTCTGCAAGGCTTTTGACACCATTCCATATGGGAGACTGGTGAGCAAGGTGAGTATCTTGGGGGTGGGCAACAAGGTGGTAACCTGGGTAACAAACTGGTTAGGGGATAGGAGACAGACGGTAGTGATAAATGTAGTTCACTCCAAGGAAGGGAGGGTAATTAGCAGGGTACCTCATGTTTTAGTGGTGGGACTGGTACTCTTTGAAGTCTTTATTAGGGACATGGCAGAAGAGCTGGAAGGGAAGGTCTGCCTCTTTGCAGATGACACCAAGATCTGCAACAGGGTGGAACTTCCAAGTGTGTGTGTGTGTGTGTGTGTGTGTGTGTGTGTGTGTGTGTGTGTGGAAAGGATGGGCAGAGATCTGAAAAGACTGGAGGAGTAGTTAAAGGTATGGCAGCTGGGTTTTAATGCAAAAAAGTGCAAAATAATGTACTCAGGCCATAGTAATCCAGAGGTGGAGTGTAAAATGGGGGGACTGATACAGACAATGACCAAGCAGGAAAGAGACCTGGGGGGTAATCATAATGGATGATCCAAAGGTGGCCAGACAGTGTGACAAGGCAGTCAGAAGGGCTAGTAGAATGCTGGAGTGCATAGGAAGGGGTACCACCAGCAGAAAAAGGAAGGTGGTGTTGCCCCTATATAGATCACTAGCAAGACCCTCCTTGAGTACTGTGTCCAGTTCTGAGACAGTATCTCAGAAAGGATGTAGACAGAGTGGAGGTAGTCAAGGCAGGGGCTACCAAAATGATGCAGGGTCTTCATCAAAAGCAATATGAGGAGAGGCTAAAGGAGCTCAATGTGTATGTACATCCTGGAGTACAGGAGGGAGGGACATGATAGAGACTTTTAAATACCTCACAGGGGTTAATAAGGTACAGGAGGAGAGTATGTTTCAGAAATAAAATGCTGTAGAACAAGGGGATATGCTATGAAGCTGGAGTGAGTAGGTTCAGGAGAGATGTGAGGAAATATTTCTTCACAGAAAGAGTGGTAGGTTCGCGAAACAGCCTACCAGCTGAGGTAGTGGGGGTGAAAACTGGTGGAGTTCAAAACTGCCTGCTATAAGCACAAGTGAATCATAGGGGTAAGGAAGGGGGGAGACAGCACCATACATCAAGTGGATCTACAGCAAAAATGAATATACAAAATAAAGAAAGAAATTGGGCAGACTGGGTGGGCCAAGCAGCCCTTATTTGGTGCCAGATTCTATGTATCTATGGATTGACGAAAATACAGGAGGCTGTTCAAATGTTCTAAAATCAGACAGCTAGTATTGGAACCCACTCGGGAGGGAGCAATCTTAAACCTGGTACTCTCAAATGGGGATGGAGAAAGAATCTCAGATTTAGAAGTGGGTAGCCATCTGAGAACAAGCGACCACCAAACAGTGTGGTTCATGATAAACACAGCCATACAATCAAGCCATACAAAAGCAAGAGTATTGGACTTTGGGAGGGCTGACTTTGTGAAAATGAGAGAGTGCCCCAGAAAAGCACTAGCAAACAGGCAAGAAGGAGGGGTGGAGGAACAATGGGGAGTAATCAAAACAGCCATCACAGAGGCAACAAGCCTTTGTGTAAAGCAAATCAACAAAACACAACGAAGGAAAAAACACTATGGTTGTCAAAAGAGGTGGCAGGGAAGGTTACGGAGAAAAGGATAGCATTCAGGAAATATAAGGAAACACAGAAGGAGCTGGACAGAGAACTTTATCAGTTAAAACAGAAAGAGGCTAGAAAGGCAATCAGAATAGCAAAGGCCCAAACCGAGGAAAGGATAGCCAATTCTGTTAAGAAGGGGAATAAGACCTTTTATAGGTACATTAGGGAGTGAAGAAAGACCAAAGGAGGGATACTGAGGCTTAATAAAGGGGAGGGAATGTGGGTAGAGGGTGGCAGTGAAAAAGCAGGGATACTGAACAAATATTTCTGCTCAGTATTCACAAAGGAAGAGGAGGGGGAGGTACCTAAACCAAACAAGAGAAACACTCTGAAGACAGGGTCAATACCAGTCCATTTAAAGAAGAAAGGGTTCTGAAAGAACTAACAAAATTGAAGGTGGACAAAGCAATAGGGCCTGATGGATTCACCCAAGAATTCTAAAGGAACTAAGGGTAGAACTAGTGACACATGACTACTCTCTTTAACAAATCATGGGAGGATGGGGTGGTACCTGAGGACTGGAGGAGGGCAGATGTGATTCCTCTTCACAAAAGTGGGAGCAGGACAGAGGCAGGAAACTACAGACCAGTTAGTTTGACCTCAGTGGTAGGGAAAATGATGAATCACTTCTGAAGGAAAGCATTGTTGAGTACCTAGAGGCCAGTGGGGCTGGGACCCAAGGTAACATGGATTCACAATGGGAAGGTCGTGTCAGACGAATCTAATAGATTTCTTTGACTGGGTGACCAAAGTAGTAGACCAGGGAGGGGCTGTGGACATGGCCTACCTAGATTTTAGCAAGGCATTTGATACAGTCCCACACAAAAGATTAATACACAAGTTAGCCAGCTTTGGAGTGGGTCCCAAGGTGGTAGCCTGGATAACAAAATTGGCTAGACAACAGGATGCAAAGGGTAGTAGTAAATGGAGTACACAGTGAAGAAAGGAGGGTTACTAGCGGGGTACCGCAGGGTTCAGTACTGGGACCAGTCCTTTTTAATGTCTTTATAAGTGACATTGCAGAGGAACTGGAAGGAAAGTATGTCTCTTTGCAGACGACACAAAGATCTGCAACAGTGTTGATACACAAGATGGAGTGGAAAGGATGAGAAGGGACTTGGCAAGGTTGGAGGAATGGTCAAATGTATGGCAACTCAGATTCAATGCAAAGAAGTGCAAGGTAATGTACATGGGAAACAAAACCCAGGGGAAGAGTACACAATGGGGGGTGAGATACTGACAACAGTAAAAATGGAAAGGGACCTGGGGGTAATTATATCAGATGACCTAAAGGTGGGCAAGCAATGTGAGAAGGCAGTAAGGTAGGCTGGGGGGATACTGGGATGCATAGGAAGAGGCATCAATAGTAGAAAACAAGAAGTTGTTATCCCTCTGTACAGTTGGTGAGACCCCATCTGGAGTACTGTGTGCAGTTCTGGAGACCCCATCTCCGCAAAGACATAGACAGAGTGGAGGCAATCCAGAGGAGGGCAACCAAAATGGTGCAGGGTCTGCACCAGAAGACATACGAAGAAAGACTAAAGGAGAGTAATATGTATACCCTTGAGGAAAAAAGGGAGAGAGGGGACATGATAGAAACTTTCAAGTACCTCAAGGGAATCCACAAAGTCCAAGAGGGTAGCATCTTTCAGAAAAAGAGATGTGCAAGAACAAGGAGGCACAATTTGAAGATAGAGGAGTGGTGGCTCAGAGGTAGTGTGAGGAAGTATTTTTTCACAGAGAGGGTTGTGGATGCATGGAACTGCCTCCCTGAGGAGGTCATGGAGTCAAGAACAGTGGGGGAATTCAAGAATGCATGGGACAGACATAAGGCAGTCCTAGTGGGGGGTAGGAGGAAGTAAGCTGTTGGTTAACTAGGATCTGCAATTTATCTGTTAGGTAGGAAAATGGGCAGACTAGGTGGGCCAAGTGGTCCTTATCTGCTATCACATTCTATGTTTCTATGTTTCTAAAATGTATTAGAATCAGCCTGTTAGCCCTGATATTGATGGACCCAACATCCATTATTCTATCACTGCTAATTATCCTTTAATTGGAGTTATCAGTTGGTCCATTCCACAACAGTCCTCCAGGCTCCCACAGTGCACCCTTCCCACTACTAGGAGAGACAAACAAGAGAAGAATACTTCCAGAGAGAGTGGGTGGAAATATTTTTGTATTGCGTCAGCTCTAAAAATCAGCTACAGGATTCAGACCGAAGAAAGCTTCCTTTGGAGTTTTCAGATTATCTTTCCACTACTTTGCAATCCTTCAATTTAGTAACATAGAAACATAGACTTTGATGGCAGATAAGGACCGCTTGGCCCATCTAGTCTGCCCATTTCCCTACCTACAGGATAGGCCGCAGATCCTAGTTAACCAACAGCCTATTTCTTCCTACCCCCCACAAGAATTGCCTTATGTCTGTCCCATGCATTCTTGAATTCTCCCACAGTTTTAGACCCCACAACCTCCTCAGGAAGGCTGTTCCATGCATCCACTACCTCTCTGTGAAATAATACTTCCTCACATTGCCCCAGAACCGCCCTCCTTCTATCTTTAAATTGTGTCCCCTTGTTCTTGCAAGTCTCTTTTTCTGAAAGATGCTACCCTCTTGGACTTTGTTGATTCCACTAAGTTACTTCAAAGTTTCTATCATGTCCCCCCTCTCCCTTCTTTCCTCAAGGGTATACATATTAAGCTCCTTTAGTCTCCCCTCATATGGCTTCTCTTGCAGACCCTGCACCATTTTAGTTGCCCTCTTCTGGACTACCTCTATCCTGTCTATGTCTTTGTGGAGATGGGGTCTCCAGAACTGGACACAGTACTCCAGATGGGGTCTCACCAACTGTCTGTACAGAGGGATAACAACTTCCTGTTTTCTGCTGATGCCTCTCCTATACATCCCAGTATACCCCTAGCCCCCTTACTGCCTTCTCACATTGCTTGCTAACCTTAAGGTCATCTGATATGATTTCCCCAGGTCCCTTTCCTTTTTTGTTGTTGTAACTACCTCCCCACCCATTGTGTATTCTTCCCCTGGGTTCTTGTTTCCCAGGTTCATTATTTTGCACTTCTTTGCATTGAATCCTAGCTGCCATACTTCTGACCATTCCTCCAACCTTGCCAAGTCCCTTTTCATCCTTTCCACGCCTCCTTGTGTATCAACCGTGTTGCAGATCTTTGTGTCATCTGCAAAAAGGCATACTTTTCCTTCCAGTCCCTCTGCAATGTCACTGATGAAGACATTAAAAAGGACTGGACCCAATACTGAACCCTGTGGTACCCCACTAGTAACCCCTCTTTCTTCAGAGTGGACTCCATTTACAATTACCTTCTGTGTCCTGTTGTGCAGCCAATGTTTTACCCATGCTACCACCCAGGGACCCACTCCCAGGCTGGTTAATTTGACTATTAATCTTTTGTGTGGGACTGTGTCAAATGCCTTGCTAAAGTCTAGGTAGGCCATGTCCACAGCCCCTCCCTGGTCTACTACTTTGGTCACCCAGTCAAAGAAATCTATTAGATTCGTCTGACATGACCTTCCCTGTGAACCCATGCTGCCTTGGGTCCTGTGCTCCACTGACCTCTAGGTACTCAACTATTCTTTCCTTCAGAAGTGACTCCATCACTTTCCCTACCACAGAGGTCAGACTGACAGGTCTGTAGTTTCTTGCCTTTGTCTTGGTCCAACTTTTGTGAAGGGGAATCACATCCACCTTCCTCCAGTCCTCGGGTACCACACCATCCTCCCATGATTTATTAAAAAGAGTAGCCAGTGGTTTCACTAGTTCCTCCCTTAATTCTTTTAGAATTCTGGGGTGAATTCCATCAGGACCCATTGCTTTGTCCACTTTCAGTTTTAGGAGTTCTTGCAGAACCCTTTCTTCTGTGAAAGGACTCGGATCGACCCCTCTATCAAGAGTGCTTCTGTTAATTGGATTAGGCACTTCCTCCTCCTCTTTTGTGAATACTGAGCAGAAATATTCGTTCAGTATCCCTGCTTTTTCACTGTCCCCCTCTGCCCACCCACCGTTCATTCTATTCAGCCTCACTATCCCTCCTTTGTCTTTCACGCCGCTGATGTACCTATAAAGGTTTTATCCCCTTCTTAACTGAGTTGGCTATCTTTTCCTCAGTTTGGGCCTTTGCTATTCTGACTTCCCTCCCTGCTTCCTTCTGCCTTAACTGGTACAGCTCTCTGTCCTGCTCCTTCTGTGTTTCCTTATACTTCCGGAATGCTATCTTTTTCTTCCTGACTTTCACAGCCACCTCTTTTGAGAACCAAAGTGGCTTTTTCTTTCATTTTGATTTGTTTATTTGCTTCACACAAAGGCTTGTTGCCTCTGTGATGGCAGTTTTGATGATTCCCCATTGTTGCTCCACACCTCCTTCTAGCCTGTTTGCTAGTGCTTTTCTGAGGCACTCTTCCATCTTGCCAAAGTCAGCCCTCCTAAAGTCCAGTACCCTCACTTTTGTATGGCTTGACTCTGTAGCTGAGTTTAACGTGAACCACACTGTTTGATGGTCACTTGTCCTCAGATGGCAACCCACTTCTAGATCTGAGATCCTCTCACTGCCCCCCGTTTGAGAGTATGAGGTCTAAGATTGCTCCCTCATGAGTGGGTTCCGAAACTAGCTGTCTAAGGCCTGCCACCTGTAGGGCATCAAGAATGACCCTGCTCTTGGATGGGGCTGCAGCAAATGTGCTCCAGTTAACATCTGGCATATTCATGTCTCCCATCAACAGTATCTCCCCTTTCTCTGCCATTCTAAGAATGCCTTCTATCATATCCTTGTCCATTCCCTCCCCCTGACATGGGGGTCTGTACACAACCCCTGTGCGGGATTGTGGTGCACTTTCCAGTCTCTAAGGTGACCCACAGTGCCTCCTCTCCTCCCTGTTTACTCTTTTGTTCAGTTGCTTTTGTCCCTTCCTTTACATAGAGAGCTACTCCTCCCCTTCTCCCCTGCCTGTTTCTCCTGTAGGTTATGTACCCTGGTATGTTAACATCCCAGTCATGGTTCTCTGTGTACCATGTTTCTGTGACTGCTATGATATCCAGGCATCCCTCTTCCATCAAGGCCACCAGCTCAGGGAGCTTGTTGCCCAGACTGCGGGCATCGGTACTCATTATCCTCCATTTCCTGATGGCCTTACTCCTTTTTGCCCCATCCCTGTCCTTCTTGCCTTTGTCACTTTCTCCATTTACCCCTGCCCTTCTCCCTATTGACACCTCTATGTTGGCGTTTTCCCCATGCAGTGCTGCAGACTAAACATATGGGCAGAGCTCAGTCAAATAGATTAATTCTAGTTCTTTTGGCAGCCTTGTAGTTCTTCAGTGACTACAAGAAACACTTTTTCTTTTCAATCCAACTTGGTACGCAGCATTTGTAGAGTTACTGCAAGACAAATAACAGCAGTCTCAAATTACATGCTTGGTCATCTCTCCCAGTGTGTGTGTGTGTGTGTGTGTAGCAATGATTTACAGTACTTTTGAAACATAACAGAAGATTACTTCAGAGAAGCTAATTAACACCAGTATGCTTTTAGCTGAGAAGACCCTGAAGGGCAAAGTTTATCAAGAATTATCAGCAAGTAGAGAGCTCTTCTCACATAAATTTTAAACTGACTCAGTAAGTTTCAAAAAAGCATTCTACCGATAGAAAAACCTTGGGATACTGTTCTGCCTAAAACATGTAAGATAAGCTTACAACATTTATTGCAAGTGTCCTTGTGTTTTAAAGAGCATAGTCAATGAAAGGCAAAATGCTGAAATGAGGCCTAATTGCAAGTTGAAATTAAAATAAAATTATACATATATCCATATGTGTGTGTGTGTTATATATATATATATATATATATATATATATATATATACATAGAAACATAGAAGTTGATGGCAGATAAGGACCCAAGGCCCATCCAGTCAGCCCATTTCTTTTCTACCTTATAAATGTGCCATCGGCCTTTGCTCTGTCAGTGACCTAACTATTCATAGTCATTTGTATTGCTCCCTTATGCCTATCCATGCCTGTTTGAAGCCCTGCACTGTATTCATAGCCACCACTTCTTGTGGTAAGCCATTCCATGCATCTACCACCCTTTCTGTGAAAAATAATTTCTCACATTCCCCTTAATCGCCTCCTCTAATCTCATGCTGTGTCCTCTTGTCCTGCTCTTTTATTATATTTAAACATGTTAGACTCTTTCACCTTGTTTATGCCCTTAAGGTGTTTTAAATGTCTCGATCATATCACCTCTCTCCTCCTTTGCTCAAGGGTATACATATTGAGTCCCGTTAATCTGTCCTCATATGTCTTCTGATGCAGTCCCTGCACCATTTTGGTTTCCCTTCTCTGGACTGCCTCAATTTGGTTAATGTCCTTCTGAAGGTGTGGCCTCCAATACTGCACGCAGTACTCCAGATGGGGCCTAACCAATGTCTTGTACAGAGGGACTATTACCTCCCTCTTACGACTTGTGATACCCCTACTAATACACCCTAACACCCCTAGCCTTACCTACTGCTTTAGAGGTCTGCTTGGATGATTTTAGGTCATCAGTGATGATGATGCCCAAGTCTCTTTCTTCCTTTGTGATGCTAGCAACTCCTCCCAGCCTATAAGTGGCTTCAGGGTTTCTCTTCCCTATGTGCATGATTTTGCACTTCTTTGCATTAAATCCCAGTTGCCACTCTTCTGACCATTTTGCTAGTTTATCCAGATCTCTTCTCATTCTGCCCACCCATCTGGATCATCTACTCTGTTGCAGATCTTGGTGTCATCTGCAAACAGACAAGCCTTACCCTCTAGTCCATCTGCGAGGTCACTAATGAAGATGTTGAATAGGACTGGCCCAGGACTGATCCCTGAGGTACCCACTTGTGACTTGCATCTCTTCTGACTGTATACCATTTACCACCACTCTCTGTTTTCTGCCAGTCAACCAGTTTGCCACCCAGTTGACCAACTTCTGACCCACCCGAGCCTACCCAGCTTATTTATCAATCTTCTATGTGGAACAGTGTCAAAAGCTTTGCTGAAGTCAAGGTAGACGACATCAACTGCTCCCTCTTGGTCCACCACTCTGGTTACCCAGTCAAAGAAATCTATGAGATTAGTTTGACAGGACCTTCCTTTTGTAAACCCATGCTGTCTTGGATCCTGTGCCCCTATGGATTCCAGGTGTTGCACTATCCTTTCCTTAGGAGTTCCTCCATAATCTTGCCCCACTACTGAGGTAAGACTGACTGGTCTGTAGTTCCCCACCTCCTCCCTGCTACCACTCTTGTGGAGCGGGATCACATGAGCCCTTCTCCAGTCTTCTGGGACCTCTCTGTGCTCAGAGACTCACTAAACAATTCTGCTAATGGCTCTGCTAGTTCCTTCTTAGCTCCTTAAGTACCCTGGGATGTATGCCATCAGGTCCCATTGCCTTATCCACCCTGAGCTTAGCAAGCTCTTGTAGGACCCTTTCTTTTGTGAAGGGAGTAGTGCTCACCTCCCTCCCCCTGTGTCCATGATGCTGAGCTGTGGGCCCTGCCCTACCTTCTCTTCAGTAAATACTGAGCAAAAGTATCTATTTAGGATAGATGCCTTTACAAGGTCCTCCTCCTCACATGCTCCCTTTTCTCCATTAAGCTTAGCAATACCCCTCTGGACTTTCTCCTTTCACTAATGTATCTATAGAAAGTCTTGTCACCTTCTTTTACTGTTCGTGCTTGTGTTTCCTCAGTTTGGGACTTTGCCTGCCTTACTGCCTTCCCTGCTTCCCTTAGGGCAGTTTGGTATGCCTCCCTATCTTCATCCCGCTGTGTTCCCTTATATTTCCTGAAGGCCAGCCTTTTGGCTCTGACCTTTTCTGCTACTGTATTTGAGAACCAAAGTGGTTTCCTTCTTCTTTTGCACTTCGTTTTCTGTCTAACACAATGGGATGTTGCTTCAAGTATTGTATCCTTAATGCTTGCCCACTTTGCCTGTACCTCCTCACCTGTGTTTCTTTTTGCCAGGGCTAGCTTAACTCTGTTGGCCATCTTATCAAAGTCAGCTCCTCTGAAGTCCCATATTTTTGCCTTGGAATGGGATGATTTAGATGTAGTAGCCAAATTGAACCATACCATGTGATGGTCACTGGCCCCAGGTGACCTTCTACCTGGAGATCTGTGATCCCTTCTTTGTTAGTCAGTACTAGATCTAGGATAGCCCTGTCTCTTGTGGGTTGCTGTACCAGTTGTTTGAGGCCCTCCTGCAGGAATCCACTATGAGTCTAGTTCTGGCAGATGTTCCTGCTGGTATTGACCAATCTGTATCTGGCATGTTGAAGTCTCCCATTATCAGAACCTCCCTTTAGCTGTCATGTTTGTATATCTTCTAACAGTAATGTGTCTATGTCCTCCCTCTGGTCTGGGGGCCTGTAGACAACTCCAGTTCTTATGGCTGTCCCATTTCCTGTTTCCAGGGTGACCCACAGTTCTTCTGGCTCCTTATGTGTATTCTGAATTTCTGTAGCTTTGATATTTTCATTAACATACAGGGCCACTCCTGCCCCCCTTTTTGCACCTCGGTCTCTTCTGAACAATGCATAGCCAGGTACTGAAGTCTCCCAAGTGTGGTTACTGGTAAACCACGTCTCACTAATTGCTACTATGTCCAGTTTAGCCTCTGACATTATAGCCTGCAGGTCTGGGATCTTATTTCCCAGGCTGTGAGCATTTGTGTACATGATTTTCCATTGGCCAGATTTTGGTGTGTTAGTTGTTGGGTGAAGTTTGGCATTACCCCTGTGCATCGTATGGGGAGACAAACCTTTTTTCTTACCTGGTGATGCAAATGAACGGCAAACACGCTGAATTCCTGTTTGACCACTAGCTGAGGGGGGAAGGGTGTTCTTCCCATTCGACGTATGGGGTGCTGCACCCCTCTCCCCATTTGCTAGTTTAAATATTCTGCAAAGACGTCAAACTTCTGCCCCAATGCACTGACTCCTTTAGTCAGATGCAGTCCATCAAATTTAAAGAACTTTCGCTCCCAGAACTGTTGCCAGTTCCTACAAATCTGTGTCCTTTTCCTGGCACCAGTCCTTGAGCCACGTGTTTAGCTCCCCTATCTCCCTTCTCTGACCTTCCGTCCATCTGCTCCCTTCTCTCAGACTGGCAGGATCTCAGAGAAGGAGATGCGGACAAAATAGATGATAGTTTGTCACCCAGCTTAGTCAGGTGTTCCTTGGTCTCCACAACTGACCGGCTGGCAGATCATTAGTCCCTATGTGTACTAGGACATCAATATTTTCTCCTGCTTTGTGAACAATTTTAGCAATGCGGTCAGTGTCTCTCCATGCTGATGTACCTGGGAGACATCTGACCATCACCCCTGGCTGGAGATGGGTATCAACTCCCCGAATCATGGAGTCTCCTATGATCAAGTTTTGGATTTCCTTTGTGCTTGTTTAGTTTTGGTTCCTGATTTGGGTGAGTATTGTTGTGCTAGCTCCTGTGCCACAGTGTCCTGCTCTGCAGTGTCTTCTGCCTCTTTATTTGATTTCAGAGATAGAGGCAGATACCTGTTTGTAGTGTTTATATGGTTTTGGAGGTAATGTGTTGGAGAGCAGAGTGATGGGGCACCTGATTTGCTCCTCCTAACCACCTGCCACCTCCTGGACCAACTACCCTCTGCGGTCGAGGTTTTTCTGTTGGATGCTGGGGAAATGGGGTGGTTCTTATAATGTATTTCCTCTTCAATATGAAATTTGAGGTGTGCAATCTCTGCCCATGCTGCCGGAGCTGAGACCTAAGATCTCCAAAGACCCAGCATGTAGGACAGTGTCCTAAATCCTGTAAGACTGTCCTTCTGAAAATTGTTCCACAGTACCTGCAGTTAATGAAATCCATTCCAAATAAGTTGCTGGGTTTGTAACCTAGTCAGAGTAATTAGAAGAAAAAAAGGAAAAATGCAAGTAATGGTTTAATTGTGCTTTGTTTAACTTGTTATAACAAGTTAAATTACTAGTGCCCCTGTAAATGAGATCACCTTGTGGAGGCCCCACTGATCCGCCCCTTCCTGCTCTGCCACAGGAAATGTCACAACTGTGGTACCCTATAAAAGGAGTGTAGCGTGGGGTGGTTGGGGATGGGGTGGGTGGCTGGGCCCTTCCCCTGCCTAAAAAGAAGAACCACAGACGAAAGAACAAGGAGGTAAGAGCAGAAACAATCAGTCAACAACAAATGCAGTAACCCTGAAAGCTTATCCTAATGTTAGATAAAACTGTAAAACCTGTAAAGCACCACCTGTAATAATTTCAGAGAAGATATACCCTGTAAGAAACACTTTGCTCCAGAGAAAATAAAGCAGTAACAGAAGATATACCTTGCAAAAGACAATTTGAATCAGAAGATTACAGCAGTAATCTGTTAGCACACACCTGTAGGCACACCTTGTAATAATGCAGAAGAAGGTATACCAGCAACAACAATTTGAATCAGAGAAAAAATAAAGCAATGAAATGTTAGCAACAAACAGTAGCAATCCCTGTGAGTAAAAAATAAAAACACCACCACACAGTAAATCTGCTTAGCCAAACTAAGTCTTAATCCTTCTCCCTTGCTCTGGTAAGTTTCTCTACTCTGCCTTTCAAGCAGTCTTAGAAGGAAAGAGCTCAGGTGAAGCTAGGTGCCTTGGCCAGCAAACCAAGTCTTCTACATATATATATATATATATATACACATACACACACATTTACATACACACATACATACATAAACACATATACAGTATACACATACACATATATACACACATATACATGCATATGCATCTATATATACTATATATATGTGTGTATATATATATATATATATATATATATACATACACACATATACATACATACCCACAGATACACACACACACATATATCCATATATAGATAGATATATATATATATATATATATATATATATGCATATGCATACATACACATATACCTACAAACACACACACATATATGTATATACATACACACACACACCTATATATATATATATATATATATATATATATATATAAAATATACATATACACATATATAGTAATAAGCCATGACAGGTTGTGCAGTAAAGGATTTTAATGCACGCCCCAGGGGCATGCTAAGGCATGAGGCCAAAGGCCAAGTGTCCTTACGCCCCTGGGAAGTGCATTAAAATCCTTTATTGCACACCCTGGAGTGGCTTATCACACTTATAAAATGGGTCACTATCATAAAATAATTAGTTTGATTTACTCTGATAGGGATTAAAACATATTTACTATTTTCAAAAGAGTGTACAATACATTACCTCTACAACATCTAAAATCTGAAAAAAGTAGTCCCTATTAATGAATAGAATAACATATCTCAGCAATAGGTTAACTAGTACAGTACTTTGCAGTAAAATTATTTATTAATAGAGTCGGTTGAAAATAAATATTTTCTCTGTAACATGTAAATTATCATATAAATGCACTGTAACATCTGTAAATTTGTAAACCATAAGTAGTGTTTAAAACTTAATTTTCATTACACTGTAGTTATGCACTTTCATTGAAGGCAACCTTCTCTTTATTTTTGTCTTTTACTTATGTGTTATGGTCTAGTACATAAAAAGAAAACTGCTATAGGATTGAGGTGAAAGGTTAGTAAGAAAAAAAAACTTTAAACCTGCCAAGTTACCTTTTTTGGTGGTGGTGGGGGGGGAGGTAGATTTCACCTGAAAACACCTATATATGATTAAAATGTATGTGCTTTTATAAATATCAACAATGTAGTTGAGCAGTTTGGATCTGCCTCTGTCTATGTAACTGTGTTTTCCCACCTCTTCTCTTTGTTTATAAAGTATTATTATACAATGGTGTGTGAAAATCCTGTAACCTAATTGGTCAAAATATATCACATGACCATGGGAAATCCTGCATTACCCATGGCTGAGGAAATGCATTTATAAAACAACATAATTAAGCACATTTTACACATGGGTCCATTGTATAATCGCAATAAGGCACTCCAGGGTGTGAGTTATGTAAGTAATAAGCCACGACAGGGTATGCATTAAAGGATTTTAATGCACACACCAGGGGCGTGCTAAGGCATGAGGCCAAATGCCACGTGTCCTTACACCTCTGGGAAGTGCATTAAAATCTGTTAATGCACACCCTGGAGTGGGTTATCACACATAAAATGGGCCACTATCATAAAAGAATTAGTTTGATTTACTCTGATAGGGATTAAAACTTATTTACTATTTTCAAAAGAGTGTATAATAGATTACCTCAACAACATCTAAAATCTGAAAAAATTAGTCCCTATTAATGAATAAAATAGCATATCTCAGCAATTGGTTAACTAGTACAGTACTTTGCAGTAAAAGTGTTTATTAGTAGAGTTGGTTGAAAATAAATATTTTCTCTGTAACATGTAAATATCATATAAGTGCACTGTAACATCTGCAAATTTGTAAAACATAAGTAGTGTTTAAAACTTAATTTTCATTACACTGTAGTCATATACTTCATTGAAGGCAACCTTCTCTTTGTTTCTGTTTTTGACTTATGTGTTGTGGTCTAGTACATAAAAGGAAAACTGCTATAGGATTGAGGTGAAAGAGTAGTAAGAAAAAAACTTTATACCTGCTAAGTTGCCTTTTTTTTGGTGGTGGTGGTGGTGGGGGGGGTAGATTTCACCTGAGAACACCTATATATGATTAAAATGTACTTGCTTTTATAAACATCAGCAATGTAGTTGAGCAGTTTGGATCTGCCTCTGCCTATGTAACTGCGTTTTCCCACTTTTACTCCTTGTTTATAAAGTATTACTACATTGCCTACTTTCCTCATCCTGTTTTTTTTTCTGTTTTTTCCCCACATTCAAGACGTAGAATGTTTATCGTGGAATGTTTACAATGGAATACAGGGATTCAAAATTCTGCTCAGTTCCACTGGTAGAATGTTACTCTCCTAACATAATGTACACACAGACAACACAGGCCTGTCTTAAAGCCACAGACTCATCTATCTCACTGTCAGAGCAAGCAGAATAGATTTTCCTGATGAGCAGGTAAAGATAGAAGGGGGAATTTTCACTGTCAGTAATGAAACAGTTGTCATGGAAACTGTAAACAATACTTAATGTTTCTAATTTGTTTATGTGTGTAATGAGAGTGTGATGATCAGGTGAACAACATTTAATTAATTTGTTTTATTCTTTATTTAAGGTAGTTTTATTTTTATGGCCCAGTTGAAGGTGTTTATAGTGTAAAGGTAGCAGCCATGTTTGTGATGGAAGATCAGTTCTGGTTGCAGGGGGACTGATTTGCTCATTGTGTGATGTGGTTTAGGACCAGGATGACTGTGCATATATAGGGATTTAATGTACAGTCAGTTGATGTCTCTTGGCCAATGAGAGTTCTAGATTTTTCTTGCCATATATATATATATATATATATGTGTGTGTGTGTGTGTGTATATATATATATATATATATATATATATATATATATATATATATATATATATATATAAACACTGTATATATATATATATATATATATATATATATATATATATATAGATAGATAGATATATAAAACGGTTACCAAAGACTAAAATAAAATAAAAATTAAAATAAAATATATTTATATATATATATATATATATATATAATATTCTATAAAAACTTCATTAATGCATCAGTTAGGGTTCTTCTACAGATAAAAAGTGAGTAAATTTGATTTTATGGTTCCAACCCCTTGCACCCCACCCCCAGCCTGCCCCCACCAACAGGCATCGGGGTGTGTGTTGGGGTCATCGGCCCTAACTCTCACCCCATCCCATGTGTAAACAAGCTGAGGTGGTGCAGTGTAGGAGAATGGGGTGAGAGTTGGGGCCGATAATGCCAATGTACACCCCGATGCCTGTTGGTGGGAGCGGGCTAGGGGTGGTGTGCAAGGGGTGGGAACCCTAAAATCAAATTTCCTCACTTTTTTCACTGTAGAAGAACCCTAACTGATGCATTAATGAAGTTTTTTGCATAGAATTTCCTTACTTTTTAAGAAAGAATAGAAAAGTAGAAACTTGCACAAGTTGGTGGGGGGCCCCGCGCTCCCACCAACTTGTAAGTGTCGGGCCACATTACACACCCAATGACTAAAAGGTACATTGACAACAGCAAGGCTGGCCACCAAACAAATGTTAATCTAGTAGAGCAAAAGAAAATGCTGTCCAGAAAACGAAAACTGTGCCACACAATATCTCTACAAAAAAGATATTGTCTGACACATAATCACCACTATTGACATCTACAGAACATGTTGTCAACACCCTCCAAATTTCAAGTAAAAAGACCAAGCTGTGTCTAAGATATAACATGTCAAAATTTGAAATTTTCATTCATCAGAGTGGCATAGTTCCACACCTGTTGACATTTAACAAACACAACAACTGAAAACTACATCCATGACACTAAGGCTAGGCACCCTATCAATTTCAAGCCACCAGCACAATCCAAAACACTGTCTGCAACACGTAAACTGCGTCACGAAATATCTCCACAAATAAAATTTTCTCCAACACATAAACACCATAATTTACATCTACAGGACATGCTATAAATACCCTCCAAATTTCAAGTAAAACGACCAAACCGTTGCCGAGATATTCAATCATAAAGATTGGTAAAATTTTCCTATCTATTCCATTATAAAGAATCTGGCCATCTTGTCCCTCCCTTGCGATCAAAGACGGTGATCAAAGAATCTCAAGATCAAAGAATTTGCAGGCTTGTGATCAAAGAATTTGCAGGGTCACAACCAAAGAATAAAGCTGTTCTAATTTAGAAAATTCAAATAATTGCGGTGAACCACCACCATGGTTTGTCAGAACGAAGCCCCCTGAGTAAAACCCACCCTCATTTGTCTTCCTAGGACACTCCTGAGCTGAGAAAATTGATTTTTTTTATCTGGCCATCTCGTCCCTCCCTTGCTCGTGATGCACAACCGCGATCAAAACATCTCACGATCAAAGAATTTGCAGGCTCGCGATCAAAGAATTTGCAGGGTCACGACCAAAGAATAAAAACTTTTCTAATGTAAAAAAATCAAAGAATTGCAGTAAACCACTGCCATGGTTCATCAGAATGAATCCCCCTGAGAACAAAGAATTTGCAGGGTCACGATCAAAGAAATTGCTTGCACGCGAACAAAGAGCAAGGGACGAGATGGCCAGATTTAAAAATGTATTTTCTTAGCCCGGGGTGCCCTACAAAGTTAAATGAGGCTGGGTTTTGCTCAGGGGCTTCATTCTGCCCCATCTGAATGTAAAAAATCATGTTTTAAATATCTCTGGTAGTCTAGCACCCCCCATCATAAAAAAATAGATAACGATCTCTAGTGGCCCACCCAATGTCTATGTCATAAATGTTTTTTTTATATCCCTGGTAGTCTAGTGGCCCCCTGATGTATATTAAATAATAATTGTTATTCATATCCCTGGTAGTCTAGTGCCCCCCATCATAATAAAATATATAACTATCTGCAATTTCCTGGTAATCTAGTGGCCTCCCCATGTGTATTTCATACGTATTGCTTTTTTAGATCCCTGGTAGTCTAGTGGCCTCCCCGATCTGTATTATGTTATAATTATTTTTCATATCCCTGGTAGTCTAGCGGACCCCCACCATCATAATAAAATACATAAGGATTTCCAATTTCCTGGTAGTCTAGTGGCCCCTCACCCCGTACCCAGCCATGCCTGCCCACCCAGCACCCCCACCCTTTCCCAGTTGGCGACTGCCACAGCCCACCTCTCACCTCCATGGCCAGCTGCCGACTGTGTGTATTACGAAGGCTAATGCAAAGAGGTGCTCTGAAATTATTTATTATATAAAAAAAACAATATTTATGAACATTGGGGGGCCACTAGAGATCGTTATGTATGTTATCATGATGGGGGGTGATAGACTAACGGGGATATGTAAAACATTATTTTTTTTATTCAGATGGGGCAGAACAAAGCCCCCTGAGCAAAACCCACCCTCATTTAAGTTTCTAGGGCACCCCTGGGCTGAGAAAAAACATTTTAAAATCTGGCCATCTCGTCCCTCGTTCGCGGTACACGATCGCGATCAAAGAATCTCGAAATCAAAGAATTTGCAGGCTCGCGATCAAAGATCATTAGCGAACCGCAAACTAAGATTTTAAAAGCTCAGAACTCCATTTTCAGACCAATTATGATCAAACCAAAGGTATGTCTCGATAGATCGGGGTTCCCTGAGTAAAACCCATCCAAGTTTTACTTCAGAAGTGACCCCTGAGCCGAGATATTTGTGTTTTTCCGATCGGAAAATCAAAGACAAGATGGCGGACCTCACGATCAAATAATTTTAAAAATCCTCGGGGACAAAGATTCTTGAACTGCATGGCTGCAAATTCTTTGATTGCCAGGTGGGACGAGATGGCCAGAACCCCATTCTTTGTTCGCAAAACATACATATAAATTTTCCCATTGACTTATAATGGAAACTTAAAAGTGGCATAACTTTTGAATGCTTTAATATTTTTTCACCAAACGAAAAGCGGCATGTTCAGCCACCAAAGCTCTTTCAAACAAGTCATCTTGCAGAGTGGCACACCACACAACAGCCGTGCAGGGCCACATCCAAAATCCTAAAAGCTGCCTCCAAAAATGGATAATTTAGCATTTTACAGCGTTTTCGTATGCAAAGACCGTAAGTCCGACCAAAACACAATTTGGCAGATCAAGAGATCTACCATGTCCCACTGCACATTCCAAATTTCAGGAAAATCCATTGAATGGGTCCAAAGTTATTAACGCCCAAACTTTTGACTTTAGTATGTAAGTGACATGAACCCAACTATAGTGGTGCACCTGAGCCACTATAATATATATATATATATATATATATATATATATATATATATATATACACACACACATACATACACACATAAATATACACACACATACACATATAGCATACAGAGGGTTTAAAGTGAAGTTTACTCAAAGTGAGAAAATATTTCACACAAAATATAATATAGAACTTAGCTTGAGACATTTTCTCAACTATTCACTCAGCCAGTTAATGCACTACATAAACCTTACCTTCAGTGTTGTAATAGCATATAATTAATGGTCTCCATTTTTTCACATACAAAAAAATGTGTATTAAATACCGTAACACCTAAGTAGGTGTTACAGCATTCACGCGCTCCCTTTCCATAGCAACGCACTCGAGACATACACTGAAAAAACAGAGTGCAAGCTTTCAACTGTAGCAGTGACAGGCGAAAGTCTCAGCTGTAAGTATTCAACCAACTCTGCCCTCTCCTCGTGTAGTTGACACAGGGCGGTGCTTTTGGATGATGATTCGGCGGGGAGCATCTGATTTACTAAAAGGGTCCCATTGAATCCAAGCCGGTGTTTAAGGGACAAGCCAGTAGTGCTCTGAGGACTGCCTAACCGTAGTCGATAGTGTTCTGCTCTCAGGACTGCCTAATGACCGCAGCAACTGCCAGAAGAGGAAGGAAAGGTCTAGTCCACTCCTTCACGTGCCCCAGCACCTCCAAGGTGAGATTTTTGGGTAACCAGTCCGTTAAGATTCTGTATATGATAATGCAGCGAGTCCTAACAACAATTCTGATTACCAGTTTAAATAATTAAATCTTGATGTTGAAGCACAGTTCTGTTTTTCTCACACAAATAAAAACATTCATCTCCCAGCTAAGACTCCAGTTCTTTTTTCAAAGTCAAATCTCACCATAGAAAAAACGAAGCCCTTCAATTATATAAAACAAAATATGGGTGCAGTGTGTTAACTGAATTTAACACACACCCTCGTTGTTGGATGGCTTTCATAAACCCCTCGGGCTTCGCCCGAGGGGTTTATGTGCCATCCAACAACTTGGATGTGTGTCAAATTCTCGTAACACACTGCACCCCATACTTTATCCTATATTTAATACATGATCATATCAATTGTAAGTATAAGTGCTGAATAAAAAAACAAAAAAACAAAACCACTTGTCAAGGACCCCCAAGAAAATGAGATCATGAGCCTGATATGTACAGATTTCAATACAGTGTCAATGTATAACAAACATGTACAGAACTAGTCTAAGGAATCTAAATAAAAAATCAGGAATAAAATCCCACAGCCCCCCCCTTCCCAGGGAAAGGTAACTAGTAGGAATGAGATATATGTACATGAGTCCTAATACATCATCATTCACACCAATCTTTGCAATACTTACCCAAAGGAATTGAAGAGCTGATTTATATTAACCTTTTCAGGACCTATGTAATTAATGGCATTGGAACTCTCATAGTTTTATACTTGTAGGAAGGGTAAATAAATGCTAGGCAGCTAATGTTTTAGGTGTTTTCTGAGGTTGTAAGGGGCATCCTAGGGAATTACAAAGATTCATAGCGGTGTCAACTGCAGTGCTCCCAGACTGAAAAAAACCTTCCCTTGTAAGGCAGCCTCCTTTTCCCTGTATTTTCCATGTAAAACTGTTGGAATCTCTCAAGCTTTGCTCCCAATGTTCTTATATCTCCAGAACCTACCGATGGTATTATAGCATTGTTGCAATATACTTGCACAGCAAGATAGCCTGGCTGAGATGCAGTATGTCATATTCAGCAGGGTCATATTTGAATCCATTTTGACAGTGTACTGACACAGGATAGCATTGATGAGATGCAGGCCCTTATTTTCAGAGGGGTCCTAATTTTACCCATTTCTACAATGTACTGATACAGGTTAGCCTGGCCAAGATGCAGTATCTCGTTTTCAGTGGGGTCTCATTTTAAGTGGGGTCAAACCCATGTTTGAGTTCCAACAGAGGATACAGCATCTAACTACAGAGCAGTTCCAAATTACATCCTTGGCCATCTCTCCCAATGTGTGTATGTGTGTAGCAATGATTTACAGTATTTTCTCTGAAGAGTTGATTTCTGTTAACCCTTTCAGGGATCTATCTAATTAGTGGCATTGGAACTCTTATGGTTTTATATTTGTAGGAAGGGTAAATGCTAGGCAGCTAATGTTTTAGGGGGTTTCAGAGGTTGCAAGGGGCATCATAGGGATTACAAAGAAATCATAGGGGTGTCAACTGTAGTGTTCCCAGACTGAACTAAGCATTTCCTTGTAGGGCAACCTCACTTTCCCTATGTTTTCCATGTAAAACTGGGACAAAACTCCAGTACATTTTCCTGTATGCTTAAATCAATACATGCACACAACTAACTTCATTATGCCTGTCAGTAAAATTGCTTTAACAAATGTTAAGGCTGTGTTATGTGCTCTTTAGCCCTGTTACAATGTACTGACGTAAGATAGCCTGGCTGAGATGCAGTATGTCATATTCAGCAGGCTCATACTTTTATCCATTCTGGCATAGTACTGACACAGGTCAGGTTTGTTGAGATGCAGTATCTGATTTTCAGGGGATCCTAATTTTACCCATTTTCACAATGTACTGATACAGCTTAGCCTGACTGAGATGCATTATCTCATTTTCAGTGGGGTCTTACTTTTACCCATGTTTACATCTGCATGCAATGTACTGACACAGGGATGATTTGCTGAGATACTAATGGCCGCTGTGTGCAACATGGTGGTGCTGACTTAAACTATGCATATATAAGTATTGTCCACATGTAGTCATGTCAGTGCTGCCATGATACAGCTGACTCCACAGCAAACTGCATATGTGCGGGTATCAATCATATGCAGTTCTGTAATCACAGCAGTATCAGTTACATCTGACTCTGGTGTGGCAAGAGCACAGCATATTCTTTTCAACACTCTTGCCATGCCTAAAAGCTCTCCACAGCTGTATTGGCTCATTGCTGGCAAAGGGTAATGGATGGGTAACACTGGGGACCACTCAACTGTCTTCATGTCCACCAGCTGTATTGGCAGGTCATTTTAGAAGGCCACCACCTTCTGGAACAAAATATGCTTTATAATGTTACCCCTAAACTTGCCATCTGTTACCTTCAGAGCATGTCCCTGTGTTCTGCTGGAGAACATGTCCATATGTTCAGTCCTGTCAATATCCCTGAGATTGGAAAGACTGAGCTCATGTCCCATCTCATTCTACTGTTCCACTGGGACAGGTAAAAGGATGAGGAGCACCCACATATGTAGAAAGCACCAGGACCACAAAAATATTATTCCATTCCTTTATTTAACTAAAGTGCATAGTGCACTCACACATAGTGAGCATAAAAAACTGGTGGCTGAGCCTTTCTGCAACTATCATTTCTCCTGACTCCTGCCAGGTGTCATCAGAGTGATTCACCCTGATGATGCCTGGCAGGGGCCTGGAGAAGCATTACTTTCAAAGTGGCTCAATCGTCACTTTTTTTGTGCTCACTATGTGTGGGTGCACTATGCACTTTACCTAAACGAAGAACTCTGAATATGTTTGTGATCCTAGTGCTTACTGCACATGTGGGCACTCCTCATCCCTTTGCTGGTTTCATTTTTTCATTGCTGAGCACCATATTACTTGTTCTGCCGCTTCAGATCCATTTTTGCTTTGTTCCACATGGAAAGGACAGTACTAACTACTAGTAAACATAAATGTGGATATTATCTGTTAGACCCTTCCAGGTATTCCTGTTTTGAAAATGCAGCTTCCCCTTAACAAAGGTATCCAAACAGACAGCCCACCAGCAAATCTCTTTTTCTTTTTAGTACTGAACACATTCTCTATACAGTGGTAGTTTATCGAAAAGTTCCCTACTTCGAGGTACCTCGAGGTACCACCGAGGTACCACTGAGGTAATTTGCATTGACTGTAATGTGATCCTGCCTCATTCTGCCTCAGTATACATAGGTATATCTCAGTACTGCAAAACTTTTCTATGACTACCACTGTAACTGCATAATATTGCTTTTGTGAGAGTCATTTAGAAGGTTAAGACAAGAGCTAGGTTGGACAGTATTTAGTAGTTAGTAGCACTGACAGATTTCTGGGGTAGTTCTTCCCACAATGGTTTGAATGCATTTAGGGGTATCAGATTGACTTGCTAGCTTGGGTACAGAGTTTGGGGATTTCCAGTGTAATATATGCACATTTCCTTAATGCATAGGAGCTTTGAGAGCAATGCGGGGTAGAAGAAATGTACAGACGTAACTTGTTCAGGAGAACTTTATAAACCCAGTTGAAAATACGGAAAAGTCTCTTGGTCAATAGTGAGGCCCAGTTCATCTCCTTGTGTAATGTGCAGTGATGTGTTCTAGCTGGCGCATTAGTAATAGAGCATAAGGCCCAGTGATAAAGAGTGTCCAGGGTATGAAGGCTGGAGACTACAATTATTATATATTATATCTGCATAGTCAAGTAAGGGCATGAAGGTGGCCTGGACCAGTCTAGTTCTTGAATCCTGAGGGAAGAGGGATTTGTTCTTATAAAAGAACCTATTTCTGCTTCAGTTTTTTGAACAGTGATTCAATGCGGGGAACATATGACAAGTGAAAGTCCAGTAAAAAACCTAAATATTTGAAATTATTCACAACTTCAAGCTTATCATCAAAGGGGTTGGTTATAGGGGTAGCATTACTGTAGTCTAAACTTGCTGCAGCTGACTTTGGCAGGTAGAAAAACATTACCTTGGTGTCTTTTTTTTCATTTAATAATAATTTTGTTGAGATTAGGTTGTGCTGGAGCTGGTTAAAGTCGGTTTGAATTGCTAAACTGGCTTGTGAGAATGAGGGTTTACTAACATACTAACATACTATTTGCCAGCAGATTAGGCCTTATGGTCTATCAAGTCTGCTCGAACCTAGATCCTTAGTTGGGTGCCGAGACCCTCCCATCCCTTGTGCTCCAGAAACCCCTATCATCCATCCCCACCCCCCCGGGACAGGCCATCATCTGATACATCCACTTTCTGTGTCTGTCCCACCCTCTCTTAAAGCTCTCCACTGTGGATCTCTGAACCAGCTCACCAGGCAGAGCATTCCAAGGGTCCACCACCCTCTCAGTGAAAAACCTCCTCTTTTCCTCACCCTTCCACCTTCCAACTTCAAACCATGCCCTCTGGTGATGCCTCCCTGCTTTAATCTAAAGATCCCCTCCATGTTTACCCTATTTATTCCCTTGAGGTACTTGAAGACCTCAATCATGTCCCCTGTCTCTCCTCTCCTCCAATGAAAACAGGCAGAGCTCCTCAAGTCTGTCCTCGTAAGTCAAATCCCCTAGCCCTCATATCATCTTTGTTGCCCTCCTCTGTACCCTCTCCAGGAGCTGTATGTCCCTCTTCAAGTGTGGTCTCCAGTACTGTACACAGTACTCAAGGTGTGGTCTAACCAGTCCATTGTACAGTGGCAGAATCACTTCCTTGCTCCTAGAGGTGATCCCCCTTGCGATGCATCCCAACATCCTGTTTGCCTTGCTAGCTGCTCTCCTGCACTGCTCAGTGTTATTCATACATGTATCCACCATGACCCCTAGGTCTTTTTCCCTGTTGAGGCTTCCAGCACCTCCTCCCAGGGTGTACCTGTGTTTAGGGTTTCCCCGACCAAGATGCAACACCTTGCACTTGGTGATATTGAAATTTAATTTCCATGCGTGAGCCCAACTTTCCAGGGTGTCCAGGTCCCCTTGCAGGGCCAACCTCCCCTCTTCTCCCTCAACTACTGCTCCCATCTTGGAGTCATCCGCGAAGAGACTCATTTCACACCCTATACCATCCCTGATGTCTGATATGTATGCATTAAACAGGATGGACCCAGGACCGAGCCCTGTGGTACCCTCACTACCAACCTCTGTAGGGTTCGAGAGCTCCCCACAGACCACTACTCTCTGAGTGCATCCAGCTATCCAGTTTTCAATCCATCTGACCATCAAAGGCCTACTCCTAACCCCATCAGTTTCTCCACCAGACCATTGTGGGGACAGAGTCAAACGCCTTGCTGAAGTCCAAGAATAATACATCCACAGGCTTACCCCTGTCCAGTTCTGATGTTATCCATTCATAGAACTCCACAAGGTTGGTTTGACATGATCTACCTGGCACAAACCCATGCTGCCGACTATCCAGACCTCCCTCCTCCAAGTAAACCTCAATCGTTCCTTTAGTATACTCTCATTAATTTTCCCACCACCGAGGTTAAACTGATGGGTCTATAGTTTCCTGGTAGTTCCTTGACCCCCTTTATGGGTTGGTACCACATGTGCCTCTCGCCAATCCCTAGGTACCCTCCCTGTCTCAAGTGACCTGTTGAAAAGCTCCGCCAGGGTGCAGCCAGTAGTCCGCCAATTCCTATAGTACTCTTGGATGAATGCCATCCGGCCCAGGAGATTTGTCTTTCTTTAGGGCCTTGAGGGCAAACCACACCTTTTGGTGGGATGGCATCATCCGCCTCCACCTTACTGGTCTTTTATCCTTATCCAGATGTGACACCCCTGGGGTACCTTTCTTCCCTTTTGCTCCATTTCTGCTGCCCTGATCCCACCCTGCCACTTCTATCCCTTTGTGCCTTGCTTTGTAGATATCCCATCCCTCCCTAGTGAACACAGAGGCAAAGTACTCTTAAATACCTCTGCCTGGTCCCTCGCCTCTTCCACCCACCTCCTTCTGATCTCAATCTGCTGAGATGGCCCTTAGTTTTTCTCCACTCCCCAATGTACCGGAAGAACCCCTTTTCCCCTCCATGTATCCCCTGTGCCAGCTGTTGCTCTTTACTGGACTTTGCTCCCCTCACCATACGGGTGACTTTTCTAGATGCAAGCTGGTACATTTCCTTATCCCTATCCCCTCTTGTTGTTTTATATTGTTTATAGGTACACAATACCATATCATTGGCGAATAAATGAATCTTTGAGTCCAAGATCTTCTTGGTTAGATTATTAACATAAATCAGAAATAACAGTGGACCTAAAATGGAGCCCTGCCCCCCCCCCCCAGAGGGAGCTGGGATGAGAGGCTGCCATTTACTTTAATTTTGTGTTGTCTGTCCTCCAAGTAACTGGCAAACCAGTCTGTAGCATTAATACAGAACCCCAGATGGTTAAGGCTATCAAGACGTAATAGATGGCCCACAGTATCAAAAGCCTTGCTCAAATCTAAAAATACCGCTGCTGTAACTAGTTTTTTATCTATTGCCTCTATCTAATCAGTTGTTACTTTAGATAATGCAGAAGTTATGCTGTAGAATGATCTGAATCCAGACTGCAAGGGGATTGTTAGCTGGTGTTTGTCCAGGAAGGTTCTTTCTTGAACATTAACAAGCTTTTCTAGCAGTTTGACAGGACTGGTAGAATTGAGATAGGCCTATAATTATTTAGATCACTGGGGTCCCCTGATTTAAATAGAGGTAAAATATAAGCTATCTTCCATACCTGAGGTACTGTACATTGCTTCAAGTTAAAGACAGATTAAATAAGTGAGTAACTGGAGCTGTTAGGCAGTGATAGCCTATGGGTCTATATCATCTGCTCCAGCACTCTTTTTAGTGTCAAACCAAAGCAGCTGTTCTTCAACCTGCTTAAAGGTAATTTCTGAAAAGGTAAAGGGGGCATAAAGCGGTGGGCTGCCTGTCAGAGATGGATCAGAGACATTGTGCCGTAGTGCAGCTGCCCTGGAAGAATCAAAAGTATGCCCTGCCATCACAAAATTCTTGTTTAGCTTGTTAAGTATTTGTTAGTTATGGAAATGCCCTGGAGAACTATTTTATCTGACAGTGATGGAGGTGCTTTGCTTCCCTCTACAGATTTAAAAGTATACCAGATTTTTACTGAATGTCCTTTTGCTGATTCAAGTATGTTAAGTAGTATGACTCTTTTGTGTTTCTGATCAGTTTAGTGCAGGCATTACGACATGCTCTCAAGGCATTCCAGGCAGCAGGGGATTTGGTCCATCAAGTGGTTGCCCACAATTTGTCCCTATTGTGCAGGACTTTTCTAATACCCCCATTAAACCAAGGGCAGCATGCTTTTTTAATTCTGTAGTTAGTCGTAGGGGCTTGCTTGTTAATAATAGCAGTAAGTGTAGAATTGAAAAAGGAACCTACTTCCTTGATAGAACTGGTTAAGCAGAAGTCTTGCCAATTAATGTCTCTTAGGTCGGCCAGGAAGTTAGAGGGGTTAAACTTCCTGAAGTATCTCCTAGTGATACATTTGCTGACAGATAGAGGTTTGAGTAAATTTCTAACACACACTACAATGTTGTGGCCACTCAAGGCATTGTGTAGTGTGGCTTCATGAGTAATTTTGAGAGGCCTATTTGTTAGGATTACATCTAAAAGGGATCCCAACAGTTGTTTGAGATTTGGCCTGGTGATACCTGTGATAATCTGGGCTAGACCCATTTCATCACATAGCTGTTTTAAAGGATTGGATTTGGCACTTAACCAGTCCAAATTCAAGTCACCCAGTATTAGGGTCTTAATGTTGCTTTCACTGAGAAATTGGCGTAAGTGGGACAGTAGGTCCAGGCCCGCAGAGGGAGGCCTGTAACACCCAATTAAATTGATAGTTTCGGTGGTAAATATGGCAACTTTTATCACTAAGCTTTCAAATTCCTTTGGCTTTGAAATGGAGTGTAGGACAGTTGCGTGAACCTCTCCTTAACATAAATGCATATACCACCTCCCCTAGTGGCTCCATCCGCACGGGAGTAGGATGGGAGGGAAATGGAGAGGTCCTTAATAGTTTCCTTTAACCATGTTTCTGTCAGAATAAGAATATCTGAACAGGTATAGGCCACCCATGCTTGCATGTCTGTTGGTTTCTTTTGTAAACTGCATATATTAACAAGCATCATTTTTAGTCCTTTAGCAGAGATAAAATCAGTGGTTGATTGTAATGAGGTAGTGGGGCCAGGGTTAAGCTCTATGTTCCCTGAGCAGAGGAGAAGTAATACTATTATGTGCCGAAGATAGGTTTCTCTATTAATTTTAAGAAGTCTGTTATTTTGATTCGGCCATTCATGCATTGCTATGAACCATTGTTTAGTAGGAAAGAAGTGGTAATTCATTGAGGCGCACAAAAGAAACAGTGGGTTTATAGAAATTGGATAAGTGAAAGTGACGGAAAGTGCCAGGGCAGCATTAGCAAAATTCCACTGTGAGTGAGGATTTGGTTGAAAGAAGAAGTTAAGAGGTGGATAAGTAGTCTGTATAGCTTCAGTCTGGTTTGATACAACAGTGGTTTGTGGGTACAGGAGAAGTATAAATATAATAAGCATAAGCACAGTAAGGCACTGTTCAGTGATTTACAGACATCTGATGAAGACTGGTAGTTTCCAAGTGAAATGTTAGGCATTGTTTTGTCAACCTACAATGACATCATCTAGTCACTGCTGGCATGGTTTGTGTGCCTGACACTGTGGTGAGGCTGTTTTGTAAGTTGCACACTGTCTTTGTAATTAACACTAAGCTCAAGACTCATTCTCAAACCATTTCTGTGTGCTTAGCCCTTGTTATTTCAGTGCCTTTAGTTTACTGCTACTTGTTAGCTTCCATAGTCCCACACTGCAGGGAGCCAATACCACCTCAACCCAGGATCCTGCCACCATTCTGAGCCCACAGGTACCTTGCAGCCATTCACAGATGGAAAAATGCACCCACAGGGCTCTAATACAGTAACTTTAGAACAGGAAAATATCCTAAGACTACTTTTGGTGAGAGCAGGGTCCTTTTTTATATGCCCCTAGAGGGTTGGAAAAACACCCAGAATGGGCACCTACTGTGCACAGCACAGAGGAACATTTTGTCCCCGAGCAGAAAACATTTCCAACAAACAGGAAATACATTTTTCACCTTGTAAAATATTGGACTACAACATTAACCATTTAGTGTGAAAATCTTTTAGCACAGAAAAAGACACAGGAGGTCTATTAGTAACCCCAGTTTGTAATAGCCAGGTTACAATTGGCTATTTGTTTTATTCTTTATATATTTGTGTACTTGTATGGTGGGCTGGTGGGCTGAAACATTACACTCTTGATTAGGGGTAAAAAGCAGCACAAGTGCAGCAGTTAGTGTGGTGCTTGATAAACTTTTAAAATTGTTACGTGTTGTATTACTGTCTTTTACATGAGCCCTGCCTCCCAACCTTCAGGAAGCAGGAAGAGAGGATCTGTAGTTTTTCATTACCATCTACAAGAATTACACACCTATTTAGGACACTTTATTTCAGTAATCTAAGCTTGGAGAGTGTCCCTGTGCCACTGTCACGAATGAGTGGTAGCCGCATGGCATATTAAGATTTTAAAGTAAATTAAACTAGCTGTAAAGGAGCCGCAACCCCTATTAGGACTTTTGGGTCACATGGGCACTTAAAACTCAGTCCTGCTGTAAGCAGGGCAAGCGCGGGCAGGGCGTGCATCACCACCACGCGCAGAGACACCCACGTCAGTGTGTGTCGACTGAGTCAACTGGATCGACTGGGTTATAGGGCCACAGGCTATCATAGGCAACAGGTACATAAAAGTGTGGTAGACACCTCATTCTGTTAAAACTACAAAATGACAGCAAATAGTACTGGTGAGATATTAGGCAGTTTATGCCGAAAGTGTAGTATGCATTCATTAGGGGAACCTGTTATGGAGTTTGTATGTGACAAATGCCTGTTAATAGAGGTTCTGCAGGTAGAAGTTGCTACCCTTCGAAGGAGGGTACAAACACAGGCTGACATTAGCACTCTGGAAGAATATATTGATTTGGTTGCTGACAATATAGTTCCTAAACTGGAGCAAGTTACACCAGGCTTACAAAAAGCTGCCGTAGCACCAATAATACTGGACAATATTCAGGATGAGGAGTGGTGTAAGGTGACCCAACAAAACAAGAAAGGCAGAAAGAATATTGGGGGAACATCTAATATATTGACTCCAAACAAATTTAGTCTCCTTGATTATGATACCACCACATGGGACAAGCCACAATCCCTCACACGAGATCAAACACCATTGCCTCATAGCAGCACAGGTCCCAAAGTTAGCAGCACAGATAGGCCATTAGATCAGGCAATGAAAGTGAACAATGGTGTACAGTGAGATGTCCTAGTTATTGGTGACTCTATGCTATGTTATACGGATTCTACATTATGCAAAAATTGAAATATGAATACTACTGTTAGCATACTGCCTTGGGCTGGCATAGCAGATATTAAGCATCTCATGTCTGGACTCCTTGAGAACACATGTCAGCCAGTAGTACTATTACACAGAGGGGTTAACAATGCCGATAAAAGGAAGATGGTCAACATCCAAAGGGATTTTTAGTTTGTGGGTTCAGCCCTTAAGGCCAAGGCATACAATTTATTAATTTCTTGTATCCTCCCTAGGCCTGGGGTTAGTCGCACCAAACTCAGAGAAATAGAAGGCCTAAATGGCTGGTTGAAAAGATGGTGTTGCAGAGGTGATCACATCTACTTAGACAACTGAGGGAGTTTTTACGATGTAAGGTTGCTTGCACAGGATGGGCTGCATTTGAATAGACAGGGAAAGTAAATGTTTGCACATTCACCGAAGTTGAAAATCGATAGCTATTTAAACTACATAACAGGAGGACGGGGGCAGTCCATCACAAACAGCATTACAGTCAGGCCCATCACCCTCAGATAAATGGAACTGTCTACTGATAAATGCTAGAAGTCTAAATAATAAATTCGATTAACTTCTTTTTACTTTACAAGAGACCAACACCCATTTATGTGCCATAACCGAGACTTGGTGGAACCAGGAGGACACATGGGATAAACAAATTCCAGGCTATGTCCTTTATAGTAAGGATAGATCATACTCTAGGGGTGGTGCTGTAGCCTTATATATAGTCGAAAACATCACATCTGAATGCGTGGATACTTCCCTGTGGGACCCAGCGGAGTTATTATGGATTAAATTATCCCCACCTCATAAACCTAAAATTAAGGGAATTGACAGAATTATTGGCAGCACCAGTAACTTTTTTATTTCAACATTCAGTAGACTGTGGTGTGGTATTGGATGATTGGAGACAGGTGGAGGTGATATCCCTGCACAAGAAAGGGTCTAGGCAAGAGGAATCAAATTATAGACCAATAAGCCTGACGTCAATTCTGGGGAAAATCCTTGAGGGTATTATTAAGACACACACTGTGGATGTACTGACCTCATCAGGGGATATAGACCTACTGTATATCAGCATGGTTTTAAAAAGGGCAAATCCTGTCAGACAAACCTATTGGAATTTTATGGCAAGCCCTAGACACTAAGTACTCAGTGGACATTATATTTTTAGACTATTCCAGGACCTTCAATAAGGTTCCACACGGTCAATTAACTGATGCCCTTATTGAGCATGGCTAACACAGGAGTCTCTCCCATTGGATAGAGGAATGGTTATCAAACAGGAGGCAGAGAGTCTGTATAAAGGGCTCCAAGTCAGGTTGGGTGCAAGTGACTAGCGTGGTCCCCCAGGGCTCAGTGCTGGGCCCCTGTCTTTTTAACTTGTACATTTCATCTATAAAATCCAGTACATCCATTTGGTTATCCAAATTGACATGAGGATACGGTTCATAGTAAATACCCAAGATGATGCCAAAATCCTTCAAACAGCTTTGTATGAACTTGAACACTGGGCATCATGGAAGAAATCTATTTTCAATACTAACAAATGTATGGTGATGCATTTGGGCAAAAACAACATCCACCATAAATATAGATTAGATGGAGTTGAGCTAAAGTTAGTTCAGGATGAGAGGGACTTGGGTATAATAATTAGCAATGAATTCAGTTTTAAATTACACTGCAATCAAGCTATTAAGAAACCCAGCAGCATAATGTACTGTATCAATAAACATATTAAAAGTCGAGATAGGCAAGTTGTGATTCCCCCTTTACACAGCCCTGGTTCGTCCCCATGTGGAGTACTGTGCCCAGTTCTGGGCTCCAAGTGACAAAACTGAAATCAGAGCACTGGAACGAGTGCAAAGGAGAGCAACTAAGCATATTAGCAGACATAGTACATTGAGTTATTAGCAGAGAGTGCATTCATTGGGCCTTTACTCGCTGGAGTACTGCAGACTTAGGGGCGATATGTGCCTCATCTATAGAGATCTGTTTGACAATGAATTGTGGGTGCAACTGGGACTCGAGTTGAGGGTACAGACATATGATGCAAGAGCACACCCCTTACAATTAAAAGGGGCCACCTATCAGTATAATAAAAAAGAAATATTGGTTTAGTATTAGAGTCACAAAGATATGGAACAAGCTCCCACTTGAAGCAGTAGCTAGTAGGACAATGTGAGAATTTAAAGGACGACTGGATCCCTATTTGGTAGCAAATAACATCATGGGTTATAGTTAAAATTCTGGCGAGCTGAAATGGCTTTATAAGTCTTATTAGCTCTGTAAATACCTATGAGACCTATGAGTATATTAACCAGTGCAACAGGGTTCCATCATAACAGCAATCAATGAATAGCGATCGCAGTTACGGCAAATGTACATTGCCGAAAATTAATTTCAGCAATGCACACTCACAGCGCAGACAAAAACAGCACCTGAGACTTACGGGTCTTATTGTATGTCAGCGGCCCCCCGCACCCCTCACTTATGGATTCTTAACCCAGAGGGTGCATGTTGGGAGGTGAAAACTTGCATAAATATAAAGCCGCTTGCCGCAAAAAAAAAAAAAAAACAGCGCCGTAAGCTGGACCTGAACCCTGCACCTCCCAGCCGACCACCCTCCCCACCATGCTAGCAGACCTGCTGAGAGGCTGCCCACCAAACCCCCTCCCACATACCATCCCTCCCCGCCTCTCCCCCTCACGTGTGAGCGTGCGCATATACCCGCTACTTCCTGTCGCAGTATTTCACCCACCCCAGTATTCAGTCACCCCCCTGCTAGGTAGCCATGAACACAGGTGCTGTAATTGAGTCACCGTTTTTGTAGGCACCCAATCTTGGTCGCCTTGTTCACTGGATACCATGCAACTGTATTTATATAACACAATTTTAAAGTGACAAAGAAGTATGTGCCCTGTCTCCAATTTGAACACAGTCCTGCTCAAAATACTATTCCATCATGCTACCAGCTGATACTACCAGCTGTGGTACCAGGACAACTAGAAACCTGGGGATCCCAAAGACCACCATCTTTCTCAGTGCACACTGTAGAGTCACATAAATTAGATATACCTTTTTATTTAGGAGTTCAGTGTACATATGTATGAAATTAAATTTAGAAGTGAGAAAGAAAAAAGTGTCCTAATAACTGGTTAGCGATGAGTATCAACTGTGGGCAGAAGCTGTCAAACACCGTTATACATGGCCATGTATAATCACTCATGTATAGCAGAGTTTGATTATGCACATATGTGTCTAATCACCAATGTATAATGGAGTTTGATTAAGCACCTTTGGCAAAAATTCTAAAATCACTCTCATGCTAGTGCTACTGGCTCCTCACGCTGTCAGCTCGCAGCGTCAACTTGATTGTGCTAACCTCACTGAAACCGCTGAGTGGGAATCCAACTTACATGCGGCAGAAGAAAGACCCATTTCTCACAGAAACAAAAAATAACCAGCAGTCTACTAACATCTGTCTATCCGTCTAAAAATGGCACATTCATCACCATTTCAGCAACCTAGTGACCTAGAAAGACAAAAATTCATAGCAAGATAAAAGAAACACTCTAAGAAAAACCAGGATCGACATTAGGCTGTTCAACAAGTACCAATCAAACAAAAAAATCGAAAGGAACTAGTTATTATAAAAATAAAACATGGGGATGTGTGAGTCAGCTTGGATTTTATGCACGCTCTTGGAGTATGATACCTTGATAAACCCCTCAAGCTTCACTCTCAGAGTTTATGAGGCATTGCACACCTCGGGTGTGGCATAAAATCCTCATTACACACAAATCCCCATGCATTATTCTATATGGTATGACTGGGGGAGTCCAAAATCACATTTTGGATCAGATTAACAAGGTGCCAATTTTGCAGTCATTAGGAGGAGGGGTGACTTGTCCACCCTAAAAATCTGGGGGATGAAGTGACCAAAAATAGCCAAAACAAATACTGAGAAAAAAACTCGGTCCAGGTGCACATGCTGTACACCCTTTCACGGATATAGTTATTTATCCAGATTTTTTTTCTTGTAGGTAGAGCAAGTGGACACCTTTAAATATCTAGGCATCACCCTAGACCCAGCCCTTAACTTCCACCAACATATCCATCATCTGTCCACCACCCTTAATGTCTGGCTCGGCATCCTATATCGCTTCAAACACTGTCTTACTCCTGAATCCCTTTGGCTCTCTGTCTCCTCCTCAATCCTCTCCCTCCTTGACTATAGTATACTTATCTATAGCTCTGTAAACACCTCAGCCTTAGACAGACTCTGTCTCTCCCTGAACAAAACCTGCCACCTCATCCTGTGATGTGATCGTCTCACCCATACATGCTCACTATATAATTCTACTAACTGGTTGAACCTTGACAACAGAATCTGGCTACACACATGCCTTATGGCCAAAAAGATCACCCTCAATCTCTTCCCCTCTGGCCTCGCCCCAGTAATCCATCCGGCTCTGATTCATAAAAACACCCGAAGTTCAGGTAAGCAGCTCCTCTTGGTTCCCTGCTATCGAACCTCCAAATTCCAAAGGTCCTTCAGCTAGAGGGCCCCTTCCTGGGTGAATTGTCTGCCCAGCACACTCACAAATGAAAACAGAATTGGCCCCTTCAAAGCCTATCTCAGGGACAATTTCCAGTCCTCTAACCCCTGTGACTGCCGTTGATCCCTTCCCTGACTATGTCCCATGGCTGGCTTTCACCCTCCCTCCCAGTCCCCCACCTCCTTAGGCCCCTACCTAAGTTACATAGAAACATAGAAGTTGATGGCAGATAAGGACTGCAAGGCCCATCCAGTCTGCTCATTTCTTTTTCTACCTTATGAATGTGCCATCTGCCTTTGCTCTGTCAGTGGGATATCTATTCATACTCATCTGTATTGCTCCCTTATGCCTATCCCATGCCTGTTTGAAGCCCTGCACTGTATTCATATCCACCATTTCCTGAGGTAGGCCATTCCATACATCCACCACCCTTTTTGTGAAAAAGAACTTCCTCACATTACCCCTTAATTGGCCACCCTCTAATCCCATGCTGTGTCCTCTTGTCCTGATATTTTTCTTATATTGAAATGTTAGACTCTTTCACCTTGTTAGTATATGCGTCCTCCTCTACTTCTAAAAAATTGGGGTTGCTATTCTATTACATAAATCCCTTAACTGGACCCTTATCAAATCCATCTCCGATTCAGATGGCAGATGGATTATAGCCCACTTAAATACCTCTGCAGGCCCCCTTATGTTAGTCAACATTTATGCCCCTAACTCTGATTCACCTGAATTCTTTCATAATATGGCCCAACAAATTATGAACAGTAACTTTAACAATTCTCCTATACTTGTAGGTGGAGATTTCAATTTAGCTTTGGAAGCACATTTAGACAGAAGTAACTTTTCATGTGATTCCCACCCCAGAAGTATTTCTGCACTCTGAATGCTAATGAAAGACTTCGGTCTCACCGACATTTGGAGAATACACCATCATAGACAGCGCGACTATACTTTTTACTCACCGCTTCGTAAATCTTATAGCAGAATTGACTACTGGTTTTCTTCCCCATTCATAACTGAAAAAATTATCGACACAACTATCCTCCTGATTACTATATCAGACCATTCTCCTATAAAATTACATCTTATTTGGGGCCCGACACCATCTAAATCCCCCTCCTGGCGTCTAGACCCACTCTTATTGAAAGACCCCATTTTCTTACCTTGGATTAGATCCTCAATCCAAGAATTTTTCCTTTCACAACACTCCTGTATGTATCTCAAAGGTACACATCTGGGAAGCACTTAAAAGCAACAGTTAGAGGAAAATTATAAGCTGTGCAGCACACAAGAAAAAAACTAAGGAACAGCAATTGGCCGATTTAGAGAAATCTCTTAAAGAAAAAGAAACCCAATATTATAAAACAAAAAATCCAGATAATAACTCACAACTTCACCTTGAAATTCTTCAACTTAGAAATAAAATCAATGAATTAATATACAGAAAAGCTGAACTCACCTTCCTTAGACTTAAACACCATTATTGGGTACAAGGGGATAAATGCAGGAAGCTGTTTGCTTATCAACTCAAGAATCAACAGATGCAGAGAAATATTGCCGGTTTGAAAGATACTTCAGGCAAAATCCATACAGATAATCCCTCAATTAACCATATTATGAATTCCTTCTACCAGCAATTATACTCTTACCCCACTTCCCCACAACCTGAATATATACAACACTTTCTGGACAATTTACAGTTACCGCACCTCTCCCAGCAAGATATGGCTTTGCTAGATGAACCCCTTTCCCTTAAAGAGATACAAGCAGCACTAAATTCCCTTAAATCTGGTAAAGCTCCTGGGAGTGATGTTTTTTCCATAGACTTTTATAAACCCCTAGCTGACATCTTATGCCCCTCACTGTTTAAGGTCTTCAAAGAGGCATCTTCACAAAGTAAACTTCCCTATTCTATGACAAAAGCCATTATAACCGTCCTACCAAAGAAAGATAAAGACCCTTCTCTCCCATCCAGTTACAGACCAATATTATTACTTAATACGGACAGGAACATTTTTGCCAAAATATTAAATACTCATTTAGAATCAATAATTGCAAAACTTGTCCACACCTCCCAAGCTGGATTTATCAAAAATAGAACTGGTTCTGATCGTATCTGCTCATTATTTAATTTAATCTGAAAAGCTAAATCACTTAAATAACCTGCCGCAGCTATAGCCATCGACTTTGAAAAGGCATTCGATTCTCTCAACTGGACTTATTTGTATCGTGTTCTATCCCACTTTGGTGTCACTAATAAATTTTGCACATGGATTCAATTACTATACACGCTCCCTTCTGCCCAGGTTCTTACTAACTCTACTCTGTCCTTAGCCTTTCATCTGGCAAGAGGTACCAGGCAAGAGTGCCCCTTATCCCCCACTCTTTTTATTCTAGCTATGGAACCCCTATCAGCTGCTCTTCATCAATCCTCCATGATCCAAGGTATCCCTATCGGTAATTCCTGTTATACTTCACTATCCTATGCTGATGACCTTCTCATTCTACTTGAAAATCTTGAAATTTCGGGACCACACTTAATTACATTACTTAGTAACTTTATTTCACTTTCTGGGCATGCTCTGAATCTAAACAAATCAGAAACAATGCCAATGAACAATTTTTGTAACCCTTCTATGAATACAATATTAGGTTTTCGTTGGGGCCCTCAAGGTATCTCTTACCTTGGAATACAGATCACCTCTAAATTAGACAAGATATGGGATGCCAATCTTTCCCTGTTATTAGCAAATATTAAAAACAATCTCAACAGATGGAAACTGCTTAACCTCTCTTTTAATGGGAAAATCTCCACTATCAAGATGTCAATAGCTCCCAAAATACGGTATCTATTTTCTAATATCTCTTTAACCCTCCCTACTATTTTTTATCACAATTGATGATATAATTGGCAATTTTTTATGGGAAGGCAAAATTCCCAGAGTTAGTCGTAACAAACTTCGTTCCCACTGGTCCAAAGGGGGCTTCAGGCTCCCCTGGTTCCAAGCATATCTTTGGGCCTTCCACACTGCCCAAACTGTCAAATGGTTTAATAAACCCAGTGATAAATCACCGTTGTGGGTCAATATGGAAACATCTCTATGTCCGGGCAATGTCACCACTTCCTTCATTTATAACCCTCTCCCCCCAATTTAAAATCTCACCCTACTATAGCATCAACCATATACTACTGGAAAATAATTCATAAATGCCTTAAATCCAACCCAACCTCTCTCATATATGCCCCTGTTTGGGGGAACCGCAACATCACTCTTGATAATCACCCAATTTTTTGTTGTAATTGGAAAAACAGGGGCATTTTTTTCTTGGAGGATATATTTATACCTCAGACTCTCAAATTAAAATCCTTTTCTGACCCTGCGCAAACAATGGAATCTTCCCAGACGATTTCTGGAAATATTTACAGTTATGCATGGCATGGAACCTTTATCTTCCTACTATTCCTCATAAATCTATATATGATACTTTTATTTCTAAATGGATCAAAACAAACTCTAAATTAAATAGTATCATTTACAAACATATCAGAAATACAATTCCAGATCAATCTATCATTGCAAAAAATAAATGGAGTACCCTTTTAAATTATAACATAACCAATTCACAATGGCATAACTGCTGGCTATCCTGTCATAAATCTTTCAAGGATAATCGCAGCTCACTCATACAAACCAAAATTCTGCATCTATGGTACAGAACTCCTGAGATTTTGCAAAAAATGGGCTTAATGAACCACAATAAATGTTGGTGCTGTAACTCCCCCAATAGCAATTTGCTACATATTTTATGGCATTGTTCTCCCATACACAATCTTTGGCATCATAATCATTTATTTGCAATGAAAGTGATAGGTCTGTCCCTTGCATTAGATCCAAAACATTGCATACTTTGTATTTTCAATGTTCATGCATACAAGATAGGTGGTTATCCCTACTATTCCTTCAAGTTAAATGCCTTATACTAATGCATTGGAGATCCAACATCATTCCCACCCTCCCGGATATTCTCAAACAACTATCTCAATATGCCATCCTTGATTGTATGTCACACTTAGCCTCTGACCAACTTAATTTATATAATAAATGCTGGCAGGACTATTTTAAATATTTAAACACATCTACACATATCGTCACTTAATCCATGGGTTGTTATATGTTCACACTGGAATCTCGCTTCTAGCTCTTTCGTTCCTTTTTCATCTCCTCTCTTTCTATCTTTTTATCTCCTTTTCTTCTTAGCTTTCCCTCTTCATTCTTTTTCACTTTCTTAGATATTTTTCTCTTTTTTATGTTCTTCCTTTATACAGTCTTACACATACTTGTATTAAATTACAGCATAATAGAAATACAATCATGACTGCTCATATTTCTTGTTTGTATCTACTCCTTTTACTCCTTGAAGCATAAATTGCCATATTCTCTATCATACAGATTGTACTGCTACATATTGTTTTCTCAACATTTGTTTTCCCCTTTAATATCATTATATAATACTTCAGACATCATGTTTTTTCCTTCTCCTGTTTAGAATTTATGTAAGTGTATATTGGAGAATGTAGTGTATTTGTATGTATAATCACAATAATTACAATAAAGAATAACTGTAATAAAAGCGACACAAACCACCTAACAAAGGCACCTTCTTTGATCAAACTGTAATGAATCTGAATGTTTCAGGTTTTAACGGTCAGCCTTTTTAAACAACAGTTGAAAAATAATTAATTTAGCAATATTTCTGTATTTTCAACCTTTCACAACTTTTAAAGCACTGAACCAATCCCCCAATACTTTCAAGATCAGGAGATCATAGGCCCAAGAATGTGCATGCCAACTTTCAAGCTATTCCATTCCAAGACAGCCACATTATTGATGTGCAAAATATGGGCTTTACATTGAAGAGCTTACCAAACCTTAATAATGGGGGCACTACCATGCTCCTATAATATTCATGTGTAATGTTGCTGCATTCATTTATTTATTCATTTATACTACAGCTTTCTACATGTTTTAACATTTATTTTACCTTTATATAAACAAGTCAAAATGAGAAAAAAACATTATTTTATACTTGATATATGAAGATACTAAGTTATAAAAATAAAAATAAATAAATAAATACTAATTGTTGTTCCAGTACAGAACAAACACATTCTTTTTCTAGTACCAATATGAGGAAGACTGCCATATAGAACTGCTCTCTATAACTGCATACTGTATTTGAGCAGAGCTACAACATTTTCTTTTACAATAGGGCCCTGCTTCTGCCCAGTGTTATAGCTGGGTGTACTAATCTATTGAATTCACATAGGAAGTGGCTGGGTGGGATTTAAACCAGATATCTCTTGGTTAATAAGTCTATGCTATAATTTTTAGGCTGCACTGTAAAATACTAGGGATTTCAAACTTCTGGGCTGACCACAGTTAACATCCATAGACATGTCAAATGAAAGATTTCAACTTCATTCCTCATTTAGGAGACTACTAGCTCCCCAAATACATGAAAATAAAACATGTATTGAATGTTTTTAATTACAAAATGCCATGCCCACTATCTTCACATTCATATTCTTCTTGCACTACTTATTTGTATTTATCTTATTATTATTGTTAGCTATCTCCCCTTCCCTCCCCTTCCCTCTCCCCAGGACTCATCTGGAAATGAGTTGTTATCATCTCAAAATGTACTTCCTAGTTAAATTGTTAAATAAATAAATATGTACTGATTTTGGCTCTGCAATAGAAGTACTCTTACAGCTGGTAAGAAGGTATTACTATTACAGCAAAAAATGCAAAATTTTTCTATAAAATTGTTCTAACGTATTGTAGAAATGTAGGAACATACAGTTTTTCAGCAGAAAAGGACTGTTTGGCCCATTCAGTCTGCAGAGATGTTCCCTGCCTAATTTGTCTCCGCAGACTAGTGGTGTGGGACGTCAGAAACATTCAGGGTAGGATTCACAAAAGCTTTGTGCTCGGTGTATCTCAGATGCCCCACTGCAAATGAGATGTGCCAAACGCCAGCTGTGGTATTCACAGAAGATGCGCTGGGGAATGCTCCCAGAGCATCCCCTCTGTGAATATCACAGTTTCACGCAGCCCTGGATGTGCCAGCACAATCCCCTGGTTGTGCTGGGAAAACAATGGGGCAGTGTGTGCCCAAATGTGCCATTCAGAGCCAACAACATGCAAATGGAGCCATTAGGCATGAAAGGTGCAATGGGGCCATTTGCATGTCATTATGGCCCCATTTGCATGTGCCATGCAGGGCTCCACCCAGCAGAATGTGCTAGCACCTTGCATGTGCGGCAGCAGAACCACAGTTCCAGAACATCTGTCAGGTCAGTGCCATCCCCCCCCCACCCTGCCAGAGGCTCTGTTAAGATGTCACTCACTGCGGCAGTAGTGGATGAAGCCATGAACCCCCCCACCTGAGGCTCCATTAGTATGCCGCTCACTGCAGTTGAATTGTAAAATGCACTGACCCCCCCCCGACCCAATCGCAGAGGGACCAGTGCCTCCATTAAATCCCTGGTGGTCCAGTGGATCCCCTTCCATCCCCAAACCACATCTGACCAGGACCCCAACAGAATACCCAGGTCACCTAGTGGTGCCCCTCGTGTCCCGATCATATGTGGTACTGCCAACCACCTATCCCTGGTAGTCTAGTGGACCCCCCCACCCCAACCCACTCAGGCACCCTCACCCGATGCCACTCTCCCCATCCCAGCCAGTCCCATAGTTTGAAAGGCAGGCACAACCCACACTACCATGGCTGCCTGCCGACAGAGCTGTCTGTAAATGATAGCTGACCCTGTTGACCAATGGGATTGCAGTGTGTACTCTACTCTGTCATTCACACAGTGGTGAATGACAGAGTACAGTACACACAGCAAGTCTATTGGTACACAGGGTCCACCAATGGGCATACAGTTCTACTGAAGCTGTCATTCACAGACAGCTCTGTTGGTGGGCAGCTGTGGTGGTATGTGGGTGGGTTGAGCTGCCCACCAACAGTGGGATTATGCTGCAATGGGAGTGCAGGGTGGGTTGGGGTGCCTGAGCGGGTGGGGTGGTGGGAGGTCTGCTGGGCTATCGGGGGTCATTTGGGCAGTCAATGGTGCATCTGAGTCGGAGTGGGAGGTGGGTTCAACTTATTCTACATTTCACTGCAGACAGCAGCAGTCTTCCGGGGATGTGGGTGGGGGTGGGGTTCTTCTTTTTCACCATATTCACCGCAGACAGCAGCAGTGTTATGGGGATGCGGGCAGGTGCACACTGGACTGCCAGGGTGGGCAGGCTGTCATGCTGCTCTCTGCAGTACGGCAGTCTGCCTGTGGGTGGTCGTCCACATAAGACTACTCATTTTAAACTTATCTTTGGGAGGCACATCTCCAGACTTGCCCAGGAAATGTGCCTCCAAGTTGGGCTGTGAATGACCTGAGCACCATATGCATGGGCACGCTCCATTCACAGCCTCTCCAGATGTGCCGCATATTATTATGGGCGGTATGCGGGGCATCAGGGATACACCAGTGCATCTGCCCCCTTCCTGAACCATGCCACAATGCAAGTATGCCGATGCGCCGGTGCATCCCTTTTGTGAATCCTGCCCAGACTATGTAAATTTGCTGCAATTCACAAAGTTAATCTGCCTTGCAAAGTGCCAATTGACCGTTTAGGAACAGTTTTGCAATTTATGAATTTGTTAAGTTTACTGGTGAATTAAGGCCCACAGGCAAAGTTCCCAAGGTACTGCACTATGGGATTGTAGGGCACACTGTACTGAAATGAGCTGTATGCCTTGCAAAGGCTGTTTTTTTGAGTCCAGTATTTTGAAGAGAGAGTTGAAGAGAAGTCTGTCTCTGCTTGCCTGAAAATACTTTATAATCAATAAAAACATGAGTATTTTCAAACAAAATTGCTCTCAAATAGATCTAGAGGGCCTTATGCTGCTATATTATCGTTGTTTCTGTTTTTTCTGATTACTTAGTTTAAAGTAGTGGTTTGGTTTTGTCTAGTGAAGCACTGCTGTGTGGGGGAAGGGAAGGTTTTTGGTTAGCAAGGCAGCCCAGAAAGATCAGTGACTTTGAGCCTTATATACTGTGAGCACTAGTCTGTGAACAGATACAGTAGCTCATATTTGTTTTCCTCGGTCTATTCTTTGTATGTGGTCTGTGATTTCTCATTTTAATTCAGCAGTACAGATTGGTGTGGTTAAGTGAAGTATTGCATCAGTCTCGTTCTAGATTAGTTGTAGTTATTTAGTTTAGTTCTTCAACAGACAGTGTTCTGTCACTTACAATAACTTGTTACTTAACCTTGTCATGTGTGTCTTAAAAAAATTAAAATAAACTTTTTGGAGTGGTTTTACTGTAGCTACTTTTAGCTTGGTAAACTGTTTTGTTCAGATCACACTGCTAATCCCTCAGTGGAGTTGTCTGCTGCTATTTAGTGGGGTTTCTTTCAATTTTGTTCCTCATAATACTATAAATCTAAATATATAAAATGACTGGGAAGAGATAATAAGTCTTAAGTTCTGTGGGGCAAAAGGATGTTACAGCTAAAAAAAACTATGTCTGTAGCAGCAGCATCTACAGTATAGGCTTTGGGACAAGCAATACTAAATAAATAGTGGCAGTGGGTGTGGCACTAGTGTGGCCATATTTTCGCTGCCACATTTGTGGTATCCATGCTGGTGGGGGCTGGAGGAGGTGACGAAAAAGGGAGTAGTCCAAGAGGTAGAAAAAATTCTTGCTCAGGCACAGTGATTGAGGAAGAGGTTGTTGGTGTCCTGGTGACTCCTGGTGGTGGTGAACTGACCCTCATCTTGATGATAGCTTCCCATTCCCAAATGACAGTGTGGAGCCTGGCCATGAGTCAGAGCATGAGGAGTGAGCTCTGACTGTTGTGCAATCAGAAATAATTAAACTGAAAAATGTGTCTCCACCTAAAGATGATGAGAGAGAGAGAAAGGACCTGGAGAAAGTGAAGATGAGGGGGACAGAGGTCAGGAGGAGGAGGAGGATGATATCAGTGGCAGTGTGGATGATGGTTTGGATCCCCTATGGGAACTGGAAAAGAAAAAGAGGAAAGGTGATGCTGCTGAACATGTGGAGCATTGCACACCTGCATCTCATACAACTACTAAAATCCCCCACAATACTACAATTGTTCATCTTGCCAGTGTTGAGCCCATTACACCATGTGAGTCATCCACTGTCAAACTGCATAAAGAATTCCAAGAAACACCCATTTCCGGCCCTCCCCTATCCCACTCCCACCACCATATAAAATTAAGGGGTACAAAATCCTTAGTTTGAAATGTTTATTCACTGGACTCAACTGATGAGACAGTTGCTATCTGTCAGCTGTGTCAGGTGCCAGTTAGTCAGGGGAAAAAGGGCAGACACCTAAACACTGGTGGCCAGCACACACACACACACACACACACACACACACACACACACACATAGTCCAGGCACCTGTTACACTGGACTCGGCACAAAAGTAAGCTGGTGCAGTTGTTCCCTCTCCCTTGTCACCTGTATTTTCTAAGGCATGAAGAAGCGGCAGGGAAATAGTTTCAGTGGAGGGAGGGTTAACTGAAGAGGACTACTACATAGATAAGGATGAGGATGAGTCTGTGGGACTGCCTTGTAGTGGTTTATAGTAGCAGTGGTGGGTTGAGTGCTAGCACCCTGTGGCACCAAACCACAGCAACCCCAGTGCAGAAAACACCCAAAATCACTGCTTTCATTCAAGTAGCACCTGTGAATCCTCAAAAGTCAAATACTGCCCCAGCAGCCATGCCACCATGCCGAGTCCAGCTGTTTGGTAGCCCAGCACCAAGAATGGTCCAGTCTACACTACATAGTATGTTTGGGCATCATGCCAAATACCCAACTACTCATGCATAGGAAGGATTGTGAAGGAGTGGACTGACCACTGAAACCTGTGAAAGAGCCAGAATGTGATAGTTGAGATCCTGAGTTAAAACTACAAATTGGTGTTCGTCAAAGGGTCCTGGTGAGGGATGCTCATTGGGAGAGCTAATGACATCACAGGCAACCATACTGCAGCCTTCAAACTATCATTGACTGAGACGTTTCCTGTTGTTAGCATTGCCATTTTTATATACTTGGTCACTTTTTTTATTACCAGCACTATATCACTTTGTCACCTTGTCACTATTAATTCTTCAGTGCATAAGTGCAGATGTCTCTTTAAGAGATGGCATAACCCTTGGTTACCAAGCTGCTATTTAAGCAGCTAAGATCTGCACAGTAGCCATGCCCCTGACAAAGATCAGGATGATAGAAGCGCCAGGGCAGAGGGAAGCAGCACCTTCTCCAGGTCATCTGAATGCACTATACACACGAGCATTTTTTTGCACAATTTGCATGAGTCTTGTTGTTTGCTATGTTGCACAATGTCTGAGGAAGCACTATAAGCTATATTGCTGGAGATCAAAGAGATTGTTTTCAGCAGCATAGCCATGTTGTCTCTACATAGTGGAGACTTAGCTGGAAAGTAATTTTTGCCTGGATATCAGCAAGATTCTGAATAAAATATTCATTATAGGCAAACACAATTTGTGTAAGTGTGTGACATATAGATCAACATATCAAGTAGGATACATAGCCTTTTTGTAGTGACCTAAATTGTCTTTGAAAGTGGAGACAACCTGTGTTGTAGAATTTGCAGTAAATAGTAAGGGCATTAGCCAGACCATTGCCTGGCACCACCCCTGTTTGCACTTAGCAGCTATCTACTAGTACCTGTCTGGGAGTGCTTTGTGATTAAAGTGGCTTAGCTGGCTGGTAAGGACAGAGGTCTGGGGTTATATTCTGTTTTAACTGAAATATTTGAATAGTTTTGTAAGTGAAATTAGTTCTTTGTGTTAAAAATTATTACCTTGAGTTAGAACTGTTACTTGGGCTGTGATATTGTAACTTTGGAGGCTTGGGAACAGTTGTTTGGCAGTGATAATTAGAGTGAAATTTAAATGTGTTGTTTGCCTGGTGTTTGGTAAGAGGTCTCCCACCCACCCTGTTTTGTAGGCTTTCTTAAATACTGAAAAGCCGCTGGGGGTTGGGATTGAAGGGCTGAGTATTTCTGTTTGGGACTGAAATTCGAAGCAACAGGAGCTGGTGGGCCTGTGACATCATACGGTACCTGATGTCTGCATACACACACTGCTAGTGGGACTGAACACACACTGGACTGTATGTGTTTGTGAGACTTGGGAACTTTATTGGTGGGGTTGAAATTGGGTTTGTAAATAACTGCAGTCAGTATAGAGAGAAACTGTATTCCAGGGGAAAGGGACTGAGAAAAGGGGTGTGCCATTATAAACAGAGGGGGATAAACAGGGTGGCCATATTCCACCATGGCAGGCATCTTCAGAAGGGTTGTAGGCTGCACAGGCTGTGGGATGGCAATAATTCTCAACTGAGCCTGGAGAGAGGGAGGCTGCCCACTCTGTAGACAGCTATCTTGTATCAGGAGTGAGGTATATTCATTAAGGAGTAAGCTGGGGGAGCTGGGGGGGTGTCCAAGGATAAGGGGTGTGGATATGGGCAGCAGAAGGGTGGGGCTGAGGGGAGGCTGGGGCAACGCTCTGAAATTACAGGACGTTATGTTACAGCAAGCAGGAGGGGGGATATTAGAGACAGAGGACCCTTAGATAGGGATGATGATGACGCTAAGGGGAAAGGGTATGGGGAGAACATTCTGAATACAAAGAGAGTGGAGGGGGAAGAGTCAGGAGGGGCTGTTGTGCGGAAGCCTAAAACAGCAGACTGTGGGAAGGGACCTCCTAAGGTGAACAGAGCAGAGAGGAAAGAAGAGGGGCAGTTTAGAGGTGCAGTCAGGGGAAACTCGGGTTACTTGATGGAGGCTGACATAGAGTGTCACAATAAATTTGAGCTACTAAGCAACCTAGAGGGGGAGGAAGGGGTTGGTGGAAATGAGGAAACTTATACAGAGGCCAGGGGGAGGGAGTCGAATACCCATAGGGCATCACAGACCGGCAATGGAAAGGATGGAAATATTCCCAGAGGGAGAAGGGGAAACATAAATGTTAAGCAAATGGGGGATATGCAACATATTGCAAACATGAGGGAGGAGAGCATGATTGGAGAGAAACTGGGAGACAAGGAGGTGAGAGAGCAGCCCCCCTTCAGCAGGGGGGTCAGTACCAAGGATGGGGCCCTAGCTAAAGGGGACCCACAGAGAGCCTCAGGAGGCAGGGGTACTATTACAAGGGGGGAGGATGGCGGTGTGGGGGAAGGGGAAACCATCAGGGCCAGGATAAATGGTTCGGATAAGAGAGGGTTAAAGGGGACACCTATTCAGAGGGGGTTTGAGTTAAGTGGGCAAAATAACGAGGGAGGCAGAAAGGGGAGGGTGACAAGGGGGTCTCTAATAAGGCAGGAAGACTCCCATGGAGTTGAGATCAAGAATAAAGGGGGAGGGGGGCTGAGAGGGCATAGTGGAGGTAACCATAAGGATGATGGCGGTGTTAAGGTTCTGTTATTGGGAGACTTGATGATTAGGGGTATCCAGTGGGAGGGACAGGGGGGTGGATGCCATAGCCAGGTGAAGGTAGTGAGTATCTCTGGGCTGACAGTGCAAAAGCAAAGTTCATGGTGTATGAAATGGTTAGGGATTGTGGAGAGCAGTTCCTGGTGCATTTGGAACTAACGATCTAGAGGAAATAGCGTTTTGCAAATCCAAGCAAGGTTCCAAGAACTTGCCAGAGTCTGTCGGGATAATGGATGCAACATTTCCTTTTGGAGATATTGCCAGTACCAAAGGCCTCAGTGGAGAAAAAATGAAGCTCACAGAGGTTAATGACTGGCTCAGGAAGTGGGGTGAAGAAGTGGGTTGGGGTGTTAGGAACTGGAATGGAGTTTGGGAGGATAAGGGACTATATGCCAAGGACAGGCTTCATCTTGCCCCATTAGGAAGGAAGTCCCTAAACAGGGATGGCTGACTACATTCAAGAAAGGTGGGGTTTAAACTTGTGAGGGGGAAGGGATAAGAGGGCTGACCAGAGCCTCTCCTCCAGATAAGGGAGTAGCTTTCAAGCCCAAGGGGGGAGGAAACAGACTTGGGGTGGAGGTTTCAGGAGGAGCAGAGAGGATGGAAGTATAAGGAATCTGGGTGGGGTTCGACAAAGAGGATCAGGGATAAGGGGTGGGGTTGGTGTTAGTAAATGCCAGGAGCTTGGAAACAAGTTGCCAGAGTTCCAGGCCATGCTGTTCGGGGGGGGTGGATGTGGCGGCAGTCACGGAGACGTGGGCCAACAAAACCATGACTGGGACCTAAACGTACGGTGATACACTATGCTTAGGAAGGATAGAAAGGAGGGCAGAGGGGGTGGAGTGGCTATGTTCATTAGAGATGACATAGAAATTGCTAGGGTAGAAGAGGCAGAGGGAAATGTGGAGGCCTTATGGGTCACCTTACGATCCCCAGCAGGAGATAAGGTCAAGCTAGGTGTAGTATATAGGCCCCCCGGGATGAGTGATGTTCTAGAGGATGGTTTGCTGGACAACATCATTGCCCAGTGTGGACCAAAAGGAGAAGGAGTGGTGTTGATGGGGGACCTTAATATGCCAGGTACAAACTGGGGAACCATGTCCTCTAAGGTGGCCAAGGAGCAGAGGCTGATGGACGGCTTCCAGGATGTGTTCTTAACACAGCATATGATGGAGCCCACAAGGGAGGGGCATGTCCTGGACATGGTTCTGGCAGATGGGGATTTGGTAAGGGACCTGGTTGTACAGGACCCCCTGACTGGGAGCGACCACAATACTGTCTGGTTTCAAATAAGCATGGGGGAGGGGTGAGATCTAGGACACTGGCAGTGGACTTCAGGGGGGCAGACTTTGTGGGCAAGGAAATATTCTCAAGGATCACTTGAAGGGGATTACATCAATGACAAGTGTGGAAAGGAGATGGGAGGTCATAAAACGGAGACTTCATGAGGCAGTCAGGATCTGCGCTAAGTTGAAACGTAAGGGAGCAAGGTCACATAAACCATGCTGGTGGTCCAGTGAGGTACAGGTAGCAGTCAGAGAAAAGAAGGCGGCCTACAAAAAATGTAAAACAACAAGAGGGGATAGGGATAAGGAAGTGTACCATCTTGCATCTAGAAAAGTCACCTGTATAGTGAGGGGAGCAAAGTCTAGTAAAGAGCAGCGGCTGGCGCAGGGGATATATGGAGGGGAAAAGGGGTTCTTCCGATACATTGGGGAGCGGAGAAAAACTAAGGGCCATCTCAGCAGATTGAGATCAGAAGGAGGGTGGGTGGAAGAGGCGAGGACCAGGCAGAGGTATTTAGCAGTACTTTGCCTCTGTGTTCACTAGGAGGGATGGGATATCTACAAAGCAAAGGCACGAAGGGATAGAAGCGGCAGTAAGTGGGATCAGGGGAGCAACAGAAATGGAGCAAGAGGGAGGGAGCGGTACCCCAGGGATGTCACATCTGGATAAGGATAAAAAGGCCAGTAAGGTGGAGGGGACGGATGATGCTATCTCCGCCAAAAGGCTGTGGTTAGCCCTCAAGGCCCTAAAGAAAGACAAATCTCCTGGGCCGGATGGCATTCATCCGAGAGTACTATGGGAATTGATGGACATACTGGCTGCACCCCTGGTGGAGCTCTTCAACAGGTCACTTGAGACAGGGAGGGTACCTAGGGATTGGCGAGAGGCACATGTGGTGCCAATCCATAAAGGGGGGTCGAGGAAAGTACCAGGTAACTATAGACCCATCAGTTTGACCTCAGTGGTGGGAAAATTAATGGAGAGTATACTAAAGGAACGATTGGGGGTGTACTTGGAGGAGGTGGGAGGTCTGGATAGTCGGCAACATGCGTTTGTGCCAGGTAGGTCATGTCAAACCAACCTTGTGGAGTTCTACGAATGGGTAACATCAGAACTGGACAGGAGAAAGCCTGTGGATGTATTATTCTTGGACTTCAGCAAGGCATTTGACTCTGTCCCCCACAATGGTCTGGTGGAGAAACTGATGGGATTAGGAGTAGGCCCTTTGATGGTCAGATGGATTGAGAACTGGCTAGCTGGACGCATCCAGAGAGTAGTGGTCTGTGGGGAGCACTCGAACCCTAGAGAGGTTGGTAGTGGGGTACCGCAGGGCTCGGTCCTGGGTCTGATCCTGTTTAATGCATACATATCGGACATCAGGGAGGGTATAGGGTGTGAAATGAGTATCTTCACGGATGACTCCAAGATGGGAGCAGTAGTGGAGGGAGAAGAGGGGAGGTTGGCCCTGCAAGGGGACCTGGACACCCTGGAAAGCTGGGCTCACACATGGAAATTAAATTTCAATATCACCAAGTGCAAGGTGTTGCATCTTGGTCGGGGAAACCCTAAACACAGGTACACCCTGGGAGGGGAGGCACTGGAGGCCTCAATAGGGGAAAAAGACCTAGGGGTCATGGTGGATGTATGTATGAATAACTCTGAGCAGTGCAGGAGAGCGGTTAGCAAGGCAAACAGGATGTTGGGATGCATCGTAAGGGGGAGCACCTCTAGGAGCAAGGAAGTGATTCTGCCACCATACAATGGACTGGTTAGACCACACCTTGAGTACTGTGTACAGTACTGGAGACCACACTTAAAGAGGGACATACAGCTCCTGGAGAGGGTACAGAGGAGGGCAACTAAGATGATACGAGGGCTAGGGGATTTGACATATGAGGACAGACTTGAGGAGCTCTGCCTGTTTTCACTGGAGGAGAGGAGAGACAGGGGGGACATGATTGAGGTCTTCAAATACCTCAAGGGAATAAATAGGTTAAACATGGAGGGGATCTTTAGACTAAAGCAGGGAGGTATCACCAGAGGGCATGGTTTGAAGTTGGAAGGTGGAAGGGTGAGGGGGGAAAAGAGGAGGAAGTTTTTCACTGAGAGGGTGGTGGACCCTTGGAATGCACTGCCTGGCGAGCTGGTTCAGAGATCCACAGTGGAGGGCTTCAAGAGAGGGTGGGACAGACATGAAAGTGGATGTATCAGATGATGTCCTGTCCCGGGGGGGGGTGGGGATGGATGATAGGGGTTTCTGGAGCACAAGGGATGGGAGGGCCTCGGCACCCAACTAAGGATCTAAGGTTCGAGCAGACTCGATAGACCATAAGGCCTAATCTGCTGGCAAATAGTATGTTAGTATGTTAGCCAGTTAGTTTGAGCAGCAGACCCTGCAGCTTTTTTCAAAATAAATCTAAGATTTAATAAGGCTAAAGAGTGAAAAAAAAAATCAGTTTTTCCAAAAAGATCGAAGATTTAATAAGGGCCAGGTGCATCATGGACTGCAGGAAACAAAAATTCCTTCGAGGGGGCTTTGCAGACTTTGAACCAAGCAGTGAGTGGTAAAGTGCAAACGAACACTGTTCCTTATATTTGTGACGCTAATAGTTAAAAACTGATACAGCTAAATATAACCATTTAGGGACGAGATTATGGCATTAAAAGAAGAACTAAATGGACATAGAGTTGATGCCAAGTTCAATTAGCTGAATAAAAATGTAAAAACCAAAGTTTATAAATACGAAGTTACCCTAATAGAAAGAAATCAGTCATAACTGCTCATGGATGACTCAGCTTACTCAAACAGAGGCTTTTTTAGCTGCCCAGTGAAACAGGGGAACCACTCTAAGAGTTAGGCCAGGTCAAAATCAAGAAAGAGGGGAAGAGGTAGAACTATCACTATACCCTCAAAGTAGCCACCAGAGGCCTCCAAATCAAACTCAGTAATAAGTGGTAGGAGGGAGACACCAAGTACATCAAATGATGTCCGATTTGTAGATCAAAATCAATAAAAAGGCAAAATATACACAAGGAGGACAAGGAGGGACAAAAGAGGGGAAAGATCAAAGGGGAGACTAACTATGGAGGTCAATAAGGAGAAAACAATAGATGATAATATAATTAACATCTCATCCATGGAGCTAACACCACAGCAGAAATTACTCTTGAACAAAGGCCTATCCTTTTTGCCCACCCCCAAGTGAACAAGTTGGATGTTCCTATCGACTTATATAAATTTTTCTGCAAGATCCAACTGTGTTATTCTTTTTTGTAGAAAGAAATATGGGAGTCAATACTAATTTATTGTTGCAAGCTGTAGAACAGGGACATCATTCAACATGATTCAGAGGAATTGGACTGGAGAAATCTGGAAGCCATGATGGAACTGTTAAAAGAGAATTTACAGAGTAAAAGAAATGGCATCTGTATGTATCTGTCACAGTGGGAGTCAAGTCTGGAAGGAGAAATTGGAGCATTAGGATCAGAAGGAGACATTTGGAAGGAAAGAAAATTGCAGTTCCATCCATGGCCAGTGTTTTGCCCAACTGCGCTTAATAGTCAGATTCTAGCATTTAAAAATTGTGCTGAAGCTGAAGTAAATGATTTGTTGCAGAGAAATGAAGTGATTCTGGGTGAACAGAATTTGACTAGAGCCGAAAGATAAGCCAGAAATAATCAGTAAACTTGCCGATAAGAGTGGTAACATCATCATGATGGATGAGGCTCTGTACACCCAGATGGTACTATTATTACTTGATGATAATACAAGATATAGGAAGCTTCCTTTCAATCTTGTCAATATTTGAAAGAGTGAATTGCCTGAGTTTTTGGAAGGAGCACTGCAAATGGGAACAATCACTGAACGTGAATTCAGATATCTGTGGACACCAACCCTATTATACTGTATCATATTTTATGTGCTCCCCAAAGTCCAAAAAAGTGTGACTAAGTCCCCAGGTCATGCAACTGTCTCTGGGGTAGGACATCTTACTGAGAGTTTATCTAGGTTAGTGAATTTTGTCCAACAAATGGAGGTAGTTAAAACTGAGATCCTACCTCAGGAACATAGGCAAATCAGATATTGGTCGACAGCTGCCTGTCTTCTGATTGCACTCATATAGCCACAGCCTGTAACCGTGCCTTCACTAATCTCAGCCATATCCTCCCTCCAAACTTCTTTGACCCACCCCCAGCCTGTTCCCCTCCTTCCCCTCCAGCAGCCCCTCCCTTCCACCTTCTATGCCTCTCCCCCAAGTCTGTCAAGCCTTACCCAGAAAAAGCCCTAAGCCACTCCCATTACAGTAGTGACTCCTTAGACCTGAGGCTTCTCCAGCTCACACTGCATGAGGTACTCCACCCCCTCACCCACATTCTCAACTGCTCTCTCTGCCAAGGGAAATTCCCCTCCCAGTAGAAATCTGCCTCCATTACCCCCATATTTAAGAGCGGGGACCATATCACCACCAACAACTACCACCGCATCTCTATTCTACCCCCTATTGAAGGCTCTTGAGCCCATTGTCTCTGACAAGCTCACTGACCACCTTAACAAATATGACCTACTCTGTAACCAGCAACATGGCTTTCGCAAAGGGCACAGTAGTACGACAGCCCTCCTGGAGTTTACCGCATATGTCCACTCTGCCTTAGACAGAGGCCATATCACTGGTACTGTCTTTGTTGACCTCTCTAAGGCATTTGACACCATCAACCACTCCCTTTTACTAAACATGCTTTCCAACATTGCCTTCTCACGGGGTGCCCTTTGCTGGTTCACTGATTACTTGTCGGACCGGTACCAAGAGGTCAAAATTGGTACCACCCTATCAAGCAGGCTACCAGTCCACTCTGGTGTACCACAGGGGTCCATCCTCAGTCCTGTACTCTTCAGTCTCTTCCTTAACTCCCTCCCCTCATCCTGCTCTGGCAACCTATTACTATACGAGGATGACACAGTCCTATATTCCTCCAATCCTGAACCCACTCAACTCCACAGTTCCCTCCAGTCCTCTTTCACTGAAGCTGAAAAATGGTTCTCCACAAAGCAACTTACTGTAAACTACAAGAAGACTAAAGTTATGTTCTTCTCACACCCATTGAACTCCCAGAAGGAGTTCTGCCCCCAAGTTCTAACTGCCAATCAGACCCCCCCCCCTTGAGCAAGTGAACACCTTTAAATATCTGGGCATCACCCTAGACCCTGCCCTTAACTTACAACAACACATGCATCATCTGTCCACTACCCTTAATGTCTGGCTCAGCATCCTCTATCGCTTCAAACACTGTCTTAATCCTGAAGCTCTTGGCTCAAAGTCTCCTCCTCGGTCCTCTCCCGCCTTGACTATAGTATACTTATCTATAGCTCTGTGAACACCTCAGCCCTAGACAGACTCCATCTCTCCCTGAACAAAGCCTGCCACCTCATCCTGGGATGTGATTGTCTCACCCAAACATGCTCGCTATATAAATCTACTAACATATTGAACCTCGACAACAGAATCTGGTTCCACACATGCCTTATGGCCAAAAAGAACACCCTCAATCTCTTTCCCTCTGGCCTCACCCCAATAATCCATTCAGCTCTGATTCATAAAAACAACCAAATTTCAAGCAAGCAGCTCCTCTCGGTTCCCCACTGCCGAACCTCCAAATTCCAAAGGTCCTTCAGCTACAGGGCCCCTTCCTGGGTGAATTGTCTTCTCAGCATACTCACAACTGAAAACAGAACTGTCCCCTTCAAAGCCTATCTCAGGGAACATCTCCAGTCCTCTAACCCCTGTGACTGCTGTTGATCCCTCCCCTGCCCCCTTCCTCCCTGACTATGCCCATGACTGGCTTTCCCCCTCCTTCCCACCCCCCATCTCCTTAGGCCCCTACCGCAGTTGCCTGATTAGATCTATATACAGCCTTTATACTAAGCTGCTTGAGACCTGTCCTAAAACTCCTTAGGATCTGATTGCTAGCCTTTTAGTGTATTTTTTGCAACAAGTCTGTCTGTGTCCTGCATTGAATTGTGATTACTATTGTAATGTTCTACTTTCTGTGATGTGGAGCCTTTGTAAATGAGTCTTTGACTCATAGGTACTTTCCGAATCCTCAATAAATAAATAAACTATCTAAGCTGGAGGTCAATTATTTGGCAACATGGTTTTTCATTGGTTGTCTGTGGATGTGAAAGCTTTATATTCCTCAAACTACCATGACAAATGGATAGCAGCTTGTAAATCCTGTTTAGAAAGGAGCACTTAGGGGCACCAACAGCTTTTCTGCTGGGAGCCACTGAATATATTTTAAACCACAGTGCCTTTGAATTTTCCAGTTGCCACTACCTCCAGATGTGTGGCACAGCGATGGGGACCTGCATGGCTCCATCAAATGCCAGTTTCTTTATGGGACTCTGGGAGGTAAAGACCCTGTTCATTGAGCAATTCCCATACACAAACAATATTGTCTTATGGTAGCATGGTAGCATTATATAGACAACACTGTCTGCATATGGAGGGGTTACAAGGAGAGGGCAATACGTTTTGTCCACTGGATGAATAATAGCAGTCTAAATCTTCATTGTACCCACAGGGTACAGGACAGAGAGACATAATTTCTTGACTTAACACTATTAGGAGAGCCAGATAAATAAGTTCAAACATGTGGCTTTAGAAAGCCAATGGCAATTAACTCCTTACTGCTTGCCAGTAGTGCTTAACCATGGACTTTTAAAGACTCAGTTCCATATATTCAGTTCCTGCAAGTAGACAGGAACTGTAGTGAGCAGGATACATTTGAGTTGTAAGCTGATGACCTGGAGGAGAGATTCACTAGAACACTAGAAAGCGATATATATATATATATATATATATATATATATATATATATATATACTGTATATACATATATATATATATATATATATATACAGTATATATACTGTATATACACATACATATATCTATATATATATATATATATATATACTGTGTATATTACAAGACTCCTGAAAGAGTCTAGGGAAAAAAAGAGGCAGTGAAAAATTAAAGGTTGCTGCTACAGGTTAAGGAGAAGATCCATCTGGAGAGCCATCTTGTAATCTTCTCCTTGGAATTCAATTCAACAGCAGTTCGGATAGCATCTGTTGTCAATAAATATTGGGAGATACTGATTTCTGATAGTGTACCAAAGCAGGAACTGGGAGCCAAACCTAGAGTTTCATATATAAGCACTCCCAATGTGAGAGATAAACTAATTTACAACAGATTTCAGTTGACTGAGAAGGCTGACAGGAGAAAGTGTGGTCTTCCCCCACCCAAGGTCTTTCATACATGCAAAACGTGCAATGTATGTACACACAGTAAGATAGCAAAAACGTGTACACCCACAGACAGGGACTGAATACAGTATACAGAAATTTCTCACAGTTTCTCACATGTACTACCACTTTACAGTTTATGCCTTGGTACGTAACTGCAACAAGCTTTATATGGGGCAGACAGAGACTTCAGGAGGAGATTGAAGGAGCATATCAGAAACATTATCCTGGGCAGTGAGGATACACTCCTGGGAGGTTATTTCAAGTCTGTGCACAACAGTAACTTGAACAAAATGTTTTGCCTGGAACTGGAGCATGTGAGGCAAAACCCTCTAGGAGTTATAGGCTCCAAATGTTTCTTCAGAAATAGCCTGGATGTTAGACTGGATCACTTCTGAATGTACAGTACTCAGAGGGTCCAATGAGCAAAGATGCCATAGATGCCAGGATATTCCTTTAAAGTTCACACCCTTTTGAAAAATTCTAAAGGTGGTTTGAAGCTCAGAAGAGAGAAGCCTGTTTGGAAAATGTATATCTTTTCCTGCAGCATCAAGGACTTGTAATATGCTCCTGCAAAGGACTATAAACTATTAGGACATATTCTGAATATATATCACAGTGGCTAGGAGTTTATTCATTATGCCACCAGATGTTTAGAGTGCTTTCTGTCTCCTGATTTTTTAAGAATAATTATACAAATGTATCATTGACTGAAATGATTCCTTTTGCTACCACTACCATTTGTATCCACTTGGTCGCTTTTTACCACTGTCAGCACTTTATCACTTAGCCACCTTGTCACTATTCATTCATTGTTGCTTAAGTGCAGATGTCTGTTTAAGAGATGGGTAATATGTGGAATACACACTCTTTTTATAGTGACCTGTAATATCTTTCAGTGCATGGAAAACCTGTGTTGGAAGCCTTTCAGTATGACAGTCATCCTAATTACTATACCTGTTGAAAATTAAAAAAGGTGAGCGCTAAGTAGTGCTGTGCTTAAATGCAGTTCTGCCAGTGGAATTACCACAGAAGTTGGAATTTCCCTTTCATTAAATTTTGGAATTCACTTTGGCAACTTTCACAAAATTCCAGGTTAGAGCAATGGAATGAATGTATGTATTGTGGACTTATGCATTTAATTGTAGACTGGAATTCTGCAGAAATGACTGCTCTGTTATCTATAGAACTACAAATGGATACATGTATTGTGGAGCAACATATTAAATTGTGGAATAGAAAGTCCAGGCATGTGTTCTGTCCAACCCTTGACCTTAGTACTATGCAGAAACTGTCAATTCAGAGTTTGCAAAAATGTCATAACATTTTGTAAATTTTGTGAAACTTTCCATAATTCTGTCTTTGGCAAAATACGACTCCATTATACATGTTCTACAAATTTTCACCCTATTCCATGGTATTTTCTTGCTAAATTGAAGAGTGATTCACAAGAATGAAAAAACCTACAAAAAGGTACCAGTGGAAAAAAAAACAAGTTCAAGAAACAAAGTGTAGGGTATCTGCAGAGATTCTACATTGTGCAAAATGGAATTAGACAAGACAAAATGTTGACCAAAAGAAGGTAATGGGAGAGGTATATGTCAGAGTCAGTATTTGTATATTTGTATATTTTTGCACAGTATTGTACCTTGTTGTCTAATGTATCTGACGTGGAATCTTTCAATGAGCATCTGCTCACAGGTATTATCCAAGAACCCAATAAATAAATAAAATAAAAATAAATAAAAAAAAGAGTCCTTGGATTCCACTGTTTGTGACAATACAGATTCAGTTGACTCATCTGCTTGTTGCTGTTCAGCCTCCAAAGTAACTGTTCGGTCTTTCCTTAGGTGTCTTCTGTTCCTGCGGTATCATTGTCCTGCAGGTGTAATCACACTATAGGATCTTGACTAATCACAGATTCTTTCCACTGTAGCAGGTTGCCACCCACTAGAAGTCTCTATGCATACCCTTTCCCCTTCTCTGAATGGAGTAAGTGGAGCTGCATTCCTGTCGTAATACTGTTTCTGTCTTTTCGGTAGTCTTTTCAGACGTTTATGTGAATCCTTTGGTACTTCAGGTCACAGTGCTCTTGCATTTACAGGTAATGTTGTCCTCAACATTCTGCCCATTAACAGTTGAGAAGGTGTACAGTTCAGTCCTGTGACTGATGTATTTCTAAAACTGAGCAATGTGATATGTGGATCTGTCTGATCTTGCATAGACTTCAGAAAGATTCTTTTTACTCTCTGGATCATTCTTTCAGCTAAACCATTAGATTGTGGGTATCCTGGGCTGGAATGAGTTATTCTGAATTCCCACAACTTTGCAAATTGCTTCATTTCATGACTTGCAAATGGTACATGATCTGCTACCAGTTCTTTTGGAATTCCATGTCTTGCAAATACAGCTTTCAATTTTGCAATAACTGTAGCTGCTGTCTTGTCAGGTATTCTGAGAACCTCAGGGTGTTTTGACAAATAGTCCACTACTATTAAGTAGGAGTTTCCCCTAAAGTCAAAAATGATTGCACCAAGCTTTAACCATGGCATGTCAGGTATTTCATGTGGACACATTGGCTCTTTATGGTTGCTGGGTAAGAGTTCCTGGCAAGGTCCACATACTTCAACCATCATTTCTAGTTCTCGATTCATACCTAGCCAATACATCACAGCTCTGGCTTGTGCCATCGACCTTTGTATTCCTTGATGTGCTGAGTGAAGTCTTCGTAGCATATCTGTTCTCAGCTCTTTGGGTATGATGATTCTTTTACCCACCATCATGAGTTCATTTTCTATGTATATATTGTGTCTCATGGGCCAATAGTGCTGATGTTTGATGCTGATTTGTTTTTTCCTGTTAGGCCATCCTTTGAGGTGCATTTCTTTATGCAACTGTAAATCACTGTCCCTCTGTGTGACCTGTTTTAGCCTCTCTAACATGCTGTCAGGCAGTGTCTCTGTTGCTTGGATTGAGTATATGACTTTTTCACTACTTAGATCAATGTCTCCCTCTGCTGGTTTTCTTGGTACTGCCCTGGACAAAGTGTCTGCAATCAGGACCTCTTTTCCTGGAGTATATATTACCTGTAAGTCACATTTCTGTATCTGTAACAGCATCCAGCTGCAGTCATGCTGGAGCTTTTCCAATTGGTTTGTTCAGTATGGACTGTAGCGGACTGTGATCTGATTGTACTTTCACTGACCTTCCGTAAACATACTGATGAAATTTCTGTAGAGATAACACAATCACTAGCAACTCTTTTTCTATCTGTGCATAGTTTCTTTCAACACTGGACAATGACCTAGATGCATAAGCTATTGGTCTGTTTCTTTGTAGCAGACAAGCACCTAATCCATCCTTAGATGCATCTGCTTGGATTTCAATGTCCTCTTTTGGATCAAAGAGTTTTAATACTGGTGCAGAAGAAATAGTCTCTTTAAGCTTTTGTAAGGCTTCTTCCTGTGCTGGCTGCCACTGCCACATGACATCTTTTTTGCGTAGCTGCCTTAGTGGTGCAGCGAAGCTTGCTTAATTTGGAACGTACTTTGCCAAGTATCGAGTCATTCCTAACAGTCTCTGTAGCGCTTTTTTTTTCTGCGGGAGGGGGCATCTCAGCTATTGCTTCTACTTTGGCTTCATCAGGGCGTAGCCCATTTTTGATTATGATGTGCCCCATGTATTTCACCTCACTCACCAAATACTGTATTTGTCACTATTGAACTTAACATTGAGTTCCATGGTTCTATCCACCACTTTCCTCAGAATATTATCATGCTCTTCCTTGGTAGCTGCAGCTATAAGCGTGTCATCAGCTATTACAAAAACACCTGGTCTGTCCCCGAAGTGTTAAACATTTCTCTGCTGGAATACTTCACTCGCAGACCTTATACCAAAAGGCAGTCTGTGAAATTTGTACCTTCTCCATGGACTGTTGAATGTACATATGTCTGCAGATTCATCATCTAATTTGATCTGCCAGTACCCATCTTTTTCATCTAGATTTGTAAAAAATGTTTTACCTGCAAGCTTACTCTGAATATCCTCCAATGTGAGGATAGAGAAGTGATGTCTTCTGATAGCTTTATTTAAGTCTCTAGGGTCCAAACACACCCTGATCTCACCATTTTTCTTTTAGGTAATTACAAGTCTATTTACCCATGTTGCAGGTTTTCTTACCTTGCTAATCACCCCAATTTGCTCCAGTTGTTCCAGTGTCTGTTTTAGTCTGTCCATGATTGCATATGGGACTTTTCTACACCCATGTATCACAGGAATAACATTTGGGTCAGTATGTATGTGGTAAACTCCTAGGAATTCTCCTAGGCCTTCAAACACTGTTTTATATTGTGCAAGAAGTTCCTCTTTTGTGCTTGGTGACTTGGTTTTAAGCACATTTACTTTGCAAACCAGATCCAGGATGACACACACCTGTTGACCCAGTAGGGAAGCTCCCGATGTGTTAGTGACATAAAACTGCACATTGGCCTGTCTGTCTTGTGTCTTACACTTTAGCGTCACTTCCCCTTCAGGACTAATTTGTGTTCCTCCATATGCCATTAGGATTGTACTGGTCAGCTTGATTTGTACCTTGCATGGAAACTGCACAATCACTTCCTTAGTCAGTATATTGGCTTCAGCCCCAGTGTCCAACTTGAACTTTAACTGGCAGTCCCATTATCTTCAAGGTAGTGTACCACCCTTCATCTGGCACTTGTGTCTGCACCATTTCTTGTTTTCTTTTTATAGCACCTACAACTAGTGCTTCTACCCCTTTGGTAATTTTCTCATGAGGTTTGTTGGACCTTTTGGACCGGCACTTTTTTGCATAATGGTTGGGCCACCACATTACGACATTGTTGTCCATACGCTGGACAAGCCTTTGGCGCATGTCCGTTGCCAGACCTCCCACACGTGTTTGATTTTTGTGCATATGTCTCACATGTTGGTAGCTGGCGGTCTGGTTGTCGGCCTGTTTTACCATTCTGCCTCGATTTATGTTCTACAGCATGGGTGAACATCTCAGCACTTCCTTGTGACATCGCTCTTGCCTGTGCCCTTGTTACCTCTTTGGCTCTGCATGTGTTCACTGCTTTGGCCATCGTGAGGTCTGGGGATTCCAGTAGCTTTTCTCGGAACCTGTCATGGGTGACGCTGAAGACAATTTTACCCCGAATCATTAAGTCCTCAGTCTCTTTAAACTCACAATTCCAAGCTTTTTACCTGAACTCTGTAACAAACCTGTCTATACCTGAGTGTTCATTGAACGGATGGACCCAAAACTGATGCTTCTCAAACACCGAGTTTTTTCTTGGTTCACAATAATTCTTAAATGCTCCCATAACCTCAGCTGCTTTTTTAGCTTGTGGGTCAGCACATGTTATATTGAGGGTATTGTACACCTCGAGGGCATCATCCCTGATCGTGTGCAGCAGGACTGCAATTTTCATTTCCTCTGACTTAACATCTAACCTCGTGGCTGTGAAGTACAGACTTAATCTCTGTGCCCACCTTCTCCAGTTTTCTGCAAGATTTCCAGTCAACAGTAGTGGTGGAGGTGGCTTAAATTGCTCTGTACTGCCAAACATATTTTGTTATACAGTCTTTTAGTAAGCTTTAGGTACTCACATATACTGTCTTTTGTTTCTTTTCTTGGCAGCACAAACTTTTCTTCTTGCTTGCAAGTACAACTGCAAGTTCACGTCTGACACCATATAATATTTCACTTTAGTTGCTTCTTACCAGATTGCTGGTTTTAGGAATGACTGGACACCATAAGTAACTTCTAACAGCTCTGAGGTTTATTCAACAAACATACATTAGATAGATCAGCAGGCCTCAGCAGAACTACTACTACAATCTGCTCATGCACTTTCTAAAAACCCAGTCTCCACCCAAGACATACCATTAGCCCAAAACTGTAGCGGATGTGGACTAAACCATTCTACACTGTTACTAGGGTAAGTTACCATATACTACATGGCTGATTCAGACTGAGAGAAAGGACAAGACCGGATGAGCAAACTTTGACTGAGAGTCACAGCTGTTTAACATTCATTCACTTCTGATTGGTGGTTTCATGTGTTTTTTCAAGGGGTTTTAGTAAAATAAATTAGCTGGTTTGCAGACCTACGGGGTGGAGGGTGGGTGGCTATTTGGACTGCATTATTAATTTCACTGAGGGGATGTTGTGGTGGGGTCCATGGGAAATCTTGATCTGGAAGGGGAGTGGTTAATGGTACTGGTGGTACAAAATGGGAATAACCTGAGTTATGCTTTAACGTTTTCATGTTTCCTCAGAAGAGCTCCTTGCACTCATGTCTTTGAATAGACCTTTTCCTTGGGACCCACGGCTGCACTGGGGAATTTGGAGGTACAGACATGGCAGGTTGGTGAGTACACAAAACTGTTTTGGCTACATGGAGGGGTGGGGGGCTCTGGAGAATCTTTTAGGTGGCTGGGCTGGGAAAATGGTGCCAAACTGGAGATGCTATGCTGGCATGCCAGTTCCCTCTCTCTTCCTCCACTTTTCTCTGGTCCTGGAGAATTGGTTAAAGTTGTCAAGGAAGAGATGGGAAGCTGGGAGGGGTGGACAGGCTGGCAGTCCAGGTGGCAGGGCGGGAGAGGATGGCCCCTCAGCTGAGATGGATGTCAGGATGCATTCTGGAAGCTGAGAATGTGGGATCAAAGGGAATTGATGCTGGGCAGGTCAGTAGCCAACAACGGGGGCCCATGGTTAATGTTTGCAGCTTATAGAGATGCAATGGTGCACATGAGGATACTCGGGGGGGATCCCTTGAGGAGAGATGTCAGATCCGGAGCGACTATGGCTTCCTTGCCTCCAAATGTGTGGAGATGTTCTGGTGTGCCAGCAACTTCCAGTGGTTAGGGTGGTGAGGTAACTCACAGCCTTATCCCTTTCTTCTCTTTTTCTCCTCCCTCTGTTACTGTACTACAAGGGAACACTGAGGGGCTGATGATGCTTCCCAAGACAGTTGGGTGATGGGCCAAGATCGGGGAACCACCACACACCACTGGACAACTGAATGCCAGTCATCTGGCCATAAAGTGCAGCATTTCTGGGTGAACTCTGGAGCTGGGAGTCCTTGGTCGGGCACAATGGCAGGACGGTGGCTGGGCGGGAGGCAGGGATCAACTGGTGCACCAGGCAAGAGAGGCTAATACTGGAAGCGAGGGACATAGAACTATATATTTTGTTCTGAAAATATGGAATTATGTTTAGATGCCTGAATGTATATGAAGAATTGGTACGAGGGGCGAGGATCAGCATTCCCAGGCCCAGTCAAGGTGGGAGGCCATGGCCCATCTTCCCAGAGACATAATATAATACACAAAGCACCATAAAAATCATTGGGGGGTTGAAGGGGTTCTCATCATGCATGCCTGGGGGTAAAGGTCTTGGATGGTGACCCTCTCATTCCTTAGGGAGTGGCATCACCCTTAATGGTTATTACTCTGATTGGTCCGGGCCCAGAGGCAGGGACCATGGCCCACATTGCAGGTTCATAAGGAAGTGAAAGAGGCCCCGAGGGTCTGATGCTGTACCAACCAACCTATAGGAGATCACAGATCACAGGATTAAGGGGATTGCAGAGGGGAACCATTTACCCCAAGGGTGTTGGATGGGGGAAGGGGCTATCAACAAGGCTATGCATTGTCCATCATTTCTGAGAGAAAAGGGAGGGGTCTGTGGGCTTAGCCACTGCCAACACTATGGGTCGGCAACCAGGAGGTCATGAAAATACCCCTAGTGTTGCAATGGGACATTCACCACTGTCACAGATAGGTGTTGTCCCCGGGGGGGGCTGAAAAGGAGTCAGTGATGTAATCGACATAGCAGGAGTTAGTAGAGCCATGACAAGGTATGGGAGGAGGTGTGGCTCAAAAGATACAATGTGTCTTGTACCATGGCATTCCACACACACAGGCACTAGTCTGTTGTGCAATGGTGCCCGCAAATGGACAGAGCTGCACCACTTAACCTTTGAGGTCCAACAACCTGAGGATGTGCCTCAGATTACAGTTTTCACAGTTTATGTTATTGTTTTTTTACCTCATATGATTTAGGGTATGACTTCCTGACTGTCTGTTTAACTGAGTTGCAAGAGGTGAGCAGGGACTATTGGCCAACATGGAGGGTAGGGTGATAACATATGATGTTAAAGGCCTAAACAGCCCAATAAAGAGAACCTGTCTACTTCAGGAGCTTAAACGGAAGGGGGTGATGGTGGCTGTCCTGAAGGAAACACACCTGATGGAGTCAGAGCATGCTAAACTGAAGAGGTCCTGGGTGGGCCACGTGCATGCAGCCTCCTACACAGCTCATCCCCACAAAAGGGGGTAGCTATCCTGATTCACAAGACCTATCCCATCGAGGTGATACAGATGACAGCAGACCCAGAGGGGCGATTCAGATGCATCAAGGGCACATATGGTTCTGTTCCCTGCACCATTCTAAATATATACATTCCAAACCCAGAAAGGGAAAACACTGATTTTCTTAAGGAGACACTACTTGCGTGCGCCCTAGATCCGGGATCCCTTTAGCTGATTGGTGGGGATTTTAATGGGGTTGTCAAACCCAGCTTAGACAAGTTGGACAGCAGCCCATCCGAGCAATCCAGAGTGGGTCAGTGTGTAAGGAGATTGTCACAGAAATTGGGGATGGTGGAGATATGGCATCTGCTGCACCCAAATATCAAAGACTAGACTTTCTGGTCACATCCCCATCAGGTCTAATCCTGCATAGACATGATTTTGGTCTCAGCAGAATGGGTACATGCAGTGGAACAGTGTGACATCGACCCCATCACTATCTCGGACCATAACCCAGTTAGGTTGGATCTACTGATTGTCCCCAAAGTGAGGTCCAGTAGCTGGAGGCTGAATGTCTCCCTCCTCAATCAAGAGGCCTTTTGGCAGATGATAACAATGGAAATGAAAAATTACGATATGACTAGCCCAAGTGGACAGCCGACTGGGGCGGCATGGTGGGGTGGCATCAAGGTGGTTCTAACAGGTGGCATCCTGAGCTATGCCTCCAGAAAAAAGAAAGAGAAGCTGAGACAACAACTAGACCTGGAGGAGCAGCTATTCAACCTAGATGCAGAGCACAAGATTACTCTATAAGTGGGGGTCAAGAGACGCCTAGAGGGTTGCCGGAAGAAGCTGAACAGGTTGCTAGATAACCAGATTGTGGGTAACTTGAGGTACTCTAGGCAACAGTCCTATGAATCGGGACAACAGGTGGGGTGACTTCTGGCCTGGCAGCTCTGTAGGGAGGTGGCAAGCCAAACAGTCCTGTGCATACACTGACCAGGGGCATGGCGTTGTGATGCTGACCTGAACTGGATCATGCCACATTTAGCAGGATTTTACAAGGAGCTCTATAAACAGGACTTGATTCCAGACTTTGAGAGTGGACTAGATGAGTACTTCCAGTGGGTCCAGGTTCTGAAACTTATGGAAACACAGATGGAGTCAATCAGTGTACCCCTTAGGCTGCCAGAAATCCAGGGGACAGTAGCCCGGCTAAAACAAGGCAAAGATGGCATAGGAGCTGAATTCTATAATAAATTTCAAGATAAACTGGCCACCCTGCTATTGACAGTCTGCCAGGGGATCCAAAATAGAGAGGCAGTACTGCCATCAAGGAGGTACACTCAAATCACAGCACTTCCCAAACCAGATAAGGATGCAACACTGTGCAGCTCCTATCGTCCCTTCTCCCTCCTGAATACAGATCTTAAGCTCTTTACTTCAATATTGGCATGTAGATTGCAAAATTGCATAATGTCCCTAGTTCACCTGGATCAAACAGAATTTATCAATGGCAGATTAATCCATGATAACATCAGACACCTGCTGAATGTTATGGTCAGGGCTCAGCAAGGTGAAGAATTGCCCTGGCGGTTTTTGTGGATGTGGAGAAGGCATTCGACTAGGTGAACTAGGAATTTGTTTACAGGACACTGGAGGAGATGGGCTTGGGGGGCACATTCCTTGTAAGTGTACGAGAGCTTTATGCCTCTCCACAGGCTACTGTGAGGATTAATGGGGTGACAGATTTCATCTTACTAGAGGCACCAGGTACAGTTGTTCCTTGTCACCACTGCTCTTCGCCTTGTATATGGAGCGCCTAGCACAGGTGGTCCATGCCAACCAAGAGATCACGGGAGTGAGGAGAAATGACAGGGATCATAAAATATCATAGTATGCTGATGATACCCTGTTTTTTATTACACAACACTGCCTCTCAGTGCCTAAGCTTCTTAAAGAATTAGAACTTTATGACTCCATTTTTGGATATAAAATCAATTTCTCCAAGTCGGAGGCCCTCAGACTGAGCGGTACTGTTCCCCCTGGACTAAGGGATAATTTTCCATTTTGGTGGCCAGAAAAAGGAGTGGTACACTATCTGGGGGTGCAGGTCTCATCCAGACTCAGTACGCTCTTCCACCTCAACTACGAGAAGCTGGAGGGTGAGGTGCGAGCAGACATTGGGTGTTGGAACCTTCTCCCACTGGGAATTGCTGGAAGGGTAGCCACGGTGAAAATGAATGTCCTCCCGAGGTACCTCTTTCTGTTTCAGGCACTGTCAATAAGGATACCAGAGGTGTTTTGGAGAAGGTTAGAGAAAACCATATTGTCCTTCATTTGGGCCTGCCATAAGCACCAACTGAAGAAATGCCTACTCACCCTTCCTAGGGAACGTAGGGGACTTGCACTTCCGGAGATGCGCCTGTACTATGTGGCAGTGCAACTATCACCAATAGTTACATGGGTTAAGTAGAACACTGACTCAGGCTGGCTAGACCTGGAGGCCTACCCGAGGGCCTTTAGTGCCCTTATTTGTGCTACCCTATGCATGTATCACTCCGCAGCTAATGACCTCTATACTGTAAATAATCCTCTCACAAAACACACCATAAGCATGGTCCTGCAGGCCAGGTGGATCTCTGGGAACCCCAATGAAATTGGTCCATAAATGGCCATAATAGGAGAGCCAAGCTTCACCCCCATGGGGGAGACACAGAGTTTAGAAGGTGGAACCGCAGATCTTTAATTCAATTTGGATAACTCACACATAATGGGGTCTGTGTTTCATTCATGGACCTACAACAGCAGTTTGGCCTCCTGTGGCAAGAGTTCTTTTGATTCTTGCAAGTTTGCCACTACCTACAGATGCAAGGGTGGGGTGCCCTAGTTGGCTCGAGATCTTATGCAGCTTGAGCAGTTTCTGTACTGGCAGTGAAGCTAGTGGGAAGGTGGGACAACATTGCCTTGTCTTACAGAATGCTGCAGGGCATGGATCACCCAGAGCTTCAGGCAGTACGAAAGGCCTGGAAGCGAGACACACAGATCTCAGTAAATGGAAAGGAGTTGGTTTACATGTGGAGGACTGGGTGGCGAACCACATGCTCCCCTACATGGCGAGAGTTCCGATGGAAGTGCCTCATTCGGTACTTCCATACACCAACAGTCACAAAACATTTTCAGCCCGGGGGCTCAGAGCTATGCTGGCGTGACTGTGGGCATGTGGGTTCAGACTACCACATATTCTGGGGATGCCCATGCTTGCGAGCATACTGGTCCCAAATCTATGGGGCACTAGAAAGCATTTGGGGATTGACAGTCCCTTTTACTTTTCAGCATTTGTTCTTGGGAAAGCACGTCTCCAGACTAGGGTGCCTACCCTAGCAGAGGCTGTTTAGAACACTTTGTTTGGTAGCTACAAAGGGAATTACAACACACTGGCTCAAGACACCCCAACAATCTCTGAGTTGCATGCCAGAGTCTGAGAACTCCACGCAATGCAGCACATCACTGTAGCTCTACACCTCAACCTGGAGAAATTTGGAGAATTGTAGTGAGTTTGGGAGACATATGAGGCAGCAGTACAGGAGGTGCTGGAGGGCACACTCTCCCCCCATGAGATACAGGCTTCGGAGAGAGAGGCCGATGGAATCCCATTGGTGGATCCCACTGAAGGGGTATGATTCTCTGTATGGGCGGTCCCCCTTAACCCTATCCTGTGCTGTTTACTGCTGGGTGATGTGTGTTTCTCAAATGGAAATATGGTTATTTAGATTTTTCCCTTCCTCCCTTCTTTAATCTAAAGTAGTATGCTAGTTATTAAATTAAGCCCTAAGGGGGCAGATAGTCATGTAGTATGTTTAGTTCAATTGTTGATTACCAATGCTGTCCATCAAATAACAACCAAAGATAATTATAATGACTTTACAACATGGTTTTATTGTTTATGTTTGCAAAGTTACAAATCTCGAAGATACCATTTCTGGTACACCACAAATGTTTAAGAACAATAATTGATTCAGGTGAGAGTAATTGCACTATCAATAACTTAGGTATCATTACTGTTGAATAGACTGGTACTTTAGGCAATGTGTAAGTTATGTAAAACACTCTTCTATGTACCATACAGCATGTGGCTTACTGAAACTGTTATCTACTTTTAATAAAGCTGAGTTTAGAAAAAAAAAAGAAACAATTGAAAAAGTAGGTCAGGGCTTGTCCCCTGCACACTTCTCTTCCCAGTCATTTCCTATGCTGCACCTCCCTCCTCTGTTCAACCAGAGATCCCAGGCTGGATTTTCAAAGTTCACCTTGGGTCTGAGGCACCATTTAAGTGCAATTGCAGAACTTATGACAATCAGTTAGACCATATAAAATGTGGTCTGTTTGTCATAATAGCCATAATTTGCACAAATAAAAATGACACGAGCGGAAAAAAAAAAAAAACTCTGGCCAGAGCCTATAGGGCTGTAGGTGAGGAAGTTGGGGTAAAAATGTTGAAAATTAGTTTTTTGATATATTTACACCAAATTTGCAATGTAGCCTTTGTTAAGACCCGGCCTCATGAAGAAGGGCAGAGAAAATGTTCAACTCCTGACCTAAAGGTGATGTTGCACAGGGACTGCAAAATCAACTTTCAGGATGCAAAAACAAATTTTGGGCAGGAGCTGAAAAATGACAGCTGTCACATTCATGAGGTGCTGTAAAGCAATGCCTATGCTGAAAATTTGTGATAAAAAAATTGAAAATTACCAAATTTAAGAGCCTGCATTTGCAAAATTCAATTTGGGTTCAATAACATTAGTGTTTGTTTGTTTTTTTACAATTTTTACACCAAGGCCCAGATATTCAAAAAGGTTGCGCCATGCGCAATAGGGTTGCACCAGAGCAAGTCCAAAAATGCGTCATTCTGTGATATTCAGCGGGAGGCAGTTGCGCCCCCCAAATCACGCTGAGCAATAGTGCAATGATAATGAATGTATGCACAACTGAAGGGGGAGGAACCATGCATAAATGGCGCAGTGCGATATTCAACATGCGTCATGCGCAATAGGGGAGCAAGTGGAAGTTGCGCGATAGTGGAAATGAGCCAAAATAAAAAGAAACAAGGGAGAGGTGTAAGAACGCTACAGGGAAGGCACATGTTGCTGAACTAGAGCCAGACACACAGGCAACACACACACACAGGGCAGGACAGAGAAAGGGCACCTGGAACCCACAGGCTTAGAGGAGGTGTGGGGAGCCACAGCCACATTGCAGAAGGCGGAAGTGCCACACAACACTGAGGCCACCACAGTTAGGTATTCCCAGTGCAGGGGAAGTAGCAGCCAGGACAGCGGGGGGAACACAGAAACAGCTGCTGGAGGGGTGCACACAAGCCAGGGACATGGCCAGTGCCACCATCCAGATGGAGGCAGTAATGAGGGGGTTGAGAAGGTGGGCAGCAGGGGTGCATGGCCATTTAAGGGCCCATCGGTGGTATGCCCCCAAAAGGCAGTACCGAGCCCGCACCAGCTTCGACCTGTACAGTGATACTGAGATCATGGGCTGGTACCGCCTGAATCGGACAATTCTGAGGCAGCTCTGTGAGCTGTGCAGTGATGAGATGCAGGCACCCACACGACGCAGCCATGCTCTGTCAGTGGAGACTAAAGTGACAGCTTGCATGTGCTTGCTCACCATGGATACCTTCCAGAGACCAACAGGGGACACCACAGGCATAACCCAGTTGGCCGCATCACGCCACCTCACCCAGTTCCTCAGCGCACTGCTGCCACATGCTGCAGAGTACATCCATTTCACCAGCACACCAGTGGAGTGCACAGCAAACATACAGAAGTTCCACAGGGTAGCATGTATGCCTGGCATGCTAAGGACAATAGCCTGCACCCATGTGGCCATCCACACACCACCTGGCCCCGGGGGGACTGCATACATTAATCACAGGGGCTATGCTAGCATCAACTGCCAGGTGGTGTGCGATGCCAGGGAGTGCATAATCAATGTCTGTGCCATGCACCCTGTGGGAGCACACGATGCCTTCATCTGGCACCAGTCAGCACTGTGCCACAGATTCTAGAGTGGGGACAATCCCACTGGCCACTTAGTGGGTGAGTAAGCAAACCACATGGACAAACAGGGCTTGGGAGGGGCAGGGTCAGAGGTGACATGGGTAGTGGCCTACATGACCCGGGGCAGGGCGATGCTGATCACCAAACTAACCTCCACCCTCTACACACAGGTGACAGTGGATACCCACTCCATCCCTGGCTGCTCACACCATACCAGCGGCCCGCAACCCCATTGCAGCAATGCTACAATGAGGCACATGCCACCACATGTAATGTCATTGAGCTGGTGTTCGGTATGCTGAAGGCATGTTTCCATTGCCTGGACACCTCTGGCGGTGCCCTACAGCACAGCCCATCAAAGGCCTTTGGGCTATTCCTGGCCTTTTGCATCCTGCACAACATGGCCAACGAATGTGGGATAGCCGTACAGGTCAAAGAGGGGAACAGCTATGGGGATGATGAGGACGCTGGTGACAATGGTGATGGGCAGCCCCCCTCTTGGACGATGGGCCCCCCGACTGCTCTGGTTGGAACAGCTGCACCGGGACAACATCGCGGAAGAGCACTTCAACCAACCCAGGTAAGTCATGGGGCCATGTGAAACCACCAGTGGCAAAGGCACAACCCACAATCATGCATGGACACACACCAGGCATGCATGCCATCAAGGGAAGTGGCCAGGCATGGAACCACGCGCACACCACCAGGGATGGGTGAGGTCTAACATGGCACATGGTCAGACACACACACACACACACACACACACACACACACACACACACACACAACTCACCAGGCATGCACAAAGGGTAGGAGGCACTCCGAGCCAGAACGCCACCCCTAGCCACACACATGTCCACAGACCACCACGCCCACTGCCTGTCATTGTGCGTGTGTCAGATGCTGGGCACCATTGCACATTGGTATACAGTGTAATGCAGGCATCGTCATGCACACGCAACTGTGGACAGCAGCCGGGAAGGTGTGCAGATGGACTGTTTGTGTGCATGCAGGGCCGGGTACCCACCCATGCATTGCCCGCTGAATGACACAATGCACACAGGGCAGCATCAGACAGCAGCCATGCTGGGAGACAGGTCAGTCATGCGCCACAGTGCCCCGGCCACCATGGATGTGTGGGCGGCCCTGCCAGCAGTGACAGGCTGACCACTGGCCTCATGGGGTGGCACCGATGGTCCCCCAGGGGTTCCACTGTGTGAACACGACCGTGCTCATGCAGGGGTCTGCAGCACACTGAACATGCCTGCGCCAGGCGTGCTCGGGATGCCCACAGCTGAACCCTGTGTCGACAAGGATAGTGTCGCACGACACTCGAAATGGGGGTGACAGTGCACCGTGCATGAAAGTTCGCGACGCGTGGGCAAATAACTGTGTGCCCCCTGTGGCCATGGCAGCTGTAATTGTCTGTCAGCCTGTCAATGGCAGCAGTCACATCCTCCCGCATCCGGTCCATTCCTGCCAGGAGCAGAGTGGTTTCTCTGCTGTGACACTCCTCTGCCTGGTGCAGAGCCACACTCAGTGCATCCACTGCCGTCACAAGCCGCATGTGCTGATTGACTGATGATTGCAGTATGCGGGTGTACTCATCCAAGAGGTCATCTGCCTGATCGGCATGCTGTCCCTCAGGGTGTTCGGGGCCCTGATGCTCATCACCCCTTGAGGGTGGGCTCTGCACACCAGGGCCAGGCCTGGGCATGTCCACAGGCGGTGCACTGTTGCCGCCCCCTGACATTGTACCCCCAAGTCTATTGGCCAACTGCTGATGCTGCCCCTCTGGCTGCCAATCCCCAGGGCTCAATGGTGCTGCTGCAGTGGCCGCAACAGCCCCACTGTCCTGTACACACACCAGTGCTGCCCACCGGTGCTGACAGGCACAGGCTGGGACTGTGATGACACACAGGCCTCTATGGCGGCACCACCCACAGCCATGGCCATGATGTTACCTGCTGTATGGCCATCCTGTGGCACACACGTGTCACTGCCCATGATGTTAGCAACATCATCATCGGTGATGGATCCAGCACCAGCCCGAGTCCCAGCATGCCGGCATCCGTGGATGCCGGCATGCTGGGACATGGGCAGAGCCTCCTCCGCACCTGCTCCTCCAACATGAGTCTGGACATCCAGGAGGGCCCACTGTTGTCCTGAGCCATGTATTCCTGTGGAGGTGGATGGGCCCTCCTCCATCTCCATCTGACCGGCCTCAGTGGAGAAGCCCACCACCGCTGACCCATGCAGATGCTCAGGAGTTGTAAGGGAAAACAAAGTTGCATTACTGCATGTGACCTACCCTGCCCCCCCCAATACACAGACCATGACCTACCATGCAGTGACGGGCTACCACCCATCTGGAATCCACCACCCGGAACACCCTCTATGGCGCAACACTGCATGCTGCCAGCAATTCTCTCCTCCTGTGGGGTCAGGCATAGTACCTCTGGCTGTCCCCCACCTGTCGCAGACTGTGCTGCCCTGATGGCAGCCACCTTCTCCTTAATCCTCCACCTGTCTGTGCCCATCTTCTTCTTGCACTCCTGCACAGAGCGCTGGTGGCTGTCCTGCAGGTTTACAGCACGGGCCACCTCCTCCCATGCAGAAGCATGGGCCTGTGGTGTTCCCTGGTGGCTGCTGAGAAGTGGCTCCTGGTCTAGGTAGGCCTTGAACAGGTCATCAGTCTCGGCCTTCATGAAATTTGGCCTTCTCCTCCTCCTCCCACGACTCTGTTCCTCTTCCTCCACAACACGCTCAGTCATGATTCAACCTGTGAGAATGACAGGTGTTACCTGTGACTGTGCAGTCCCATGCATGTCCCAAAATCCACAGTTCACACTCCCAAACAGCACGCAACTCACTAATAGACTGCAGTAACCAACTATGGCCAGTGCAGCCCAATGTCGCACTTTTAGAGCGCAACCCATGCAAATGGGTGAGGCGCATCTTTAAGTGGACACAAATGCAGTGACTGCACCATTGAATGGCTGAATAGCTGATCTGCATATGCCGGCTGAATATCGCGCTGTTCCACTTTGCGCAATTGTGTTGCACATGCAGAGCCAAGGGTGCAGTTCTGTGACATGTGAAGTACACACCTAACTGTGCATGCCCGGGTTGATGACGCAGGCGCCTGCCGTGCTGCTGACGTGCTGTGCATGGGAGGCAAGGCAGAACACTGCCACCATTGTGCCAGTGGCGCTACAGCGCTGTTCACCTATATGGCGCTGTGGCACTGGGGCGTTCTAGGCGCACTGGGGCAGCAGCGCTGAAGGCCGCTACAGGAGGTGGCACACAGGCACCCAATCACGCTAGATGCATTGGGTTCCAGTCATGCTGTGGCTGTCCGTGCGCCAGAGACCCTTGACCCTGTGCCCAACCTTTGCCCCCTAGGCACCATGCGTCAGGCATGGGTGCACCACTATTGCGCTGTTCGGTGACAGTGTGATAGGGAATGGCAGTGCTGTACCGCGCAGCATCTGCACGTGGCAGAACCATGCTGCAGAGAGCCATTTTGACTTAACTGAGCAGCAGAGATGGCGTGGAGGAGAGCTGTGCAGTGGAGCCAGGTGGAGCTGGCAAACCTGGTTGCCATTGTGGAGTCACATGTTGGCCCACTATTTGGGGAGGCACTCCTGGACAGGGCCAGGAGTCAGGTGTGGCAGGAGGTGGCCGACACCCTGGAGGAGGCCACCGGTATGGGGCGGACAGCAGACCAGTGCAGCCACTGATATGGGGACCTGAGGTGGAGGGACCTGGACCTGCTTGCCCACCTGTGGGCATATGCCAGGAGGGGCATGGTGCCACGGCCAGGTAGGTGCAGCATCCATACACTTTTATCTTCCACACGGGTATCACGGTTGCATGTGTCCGGCACATGGGGGGGCCGTTCAGTGTTGGCCGTGGTGGTGTTATCAGGGTGTGGGGTGGGTGGGTCTGGCTGTGTGGGATTGCACACACATGAGGGTGGGGGGACTTTGCTACAGGATTGTACTGATGTTCCTCTCTCCATGTATGCACCTTAGGCCCAGAAGAGTGAAGGCTGGTGAGGGAAAGGAGGCAGCAACAGGAGGACCATTAGGCTGGGAGGGGCGAAGGTCCACAGAGGCGCAGGGACCAGCCTGATGATGGTGAGTGCCTTACATCCATGATTACTATTGCATGCTGTGTAACAGGGTGGGCAGTGGGGCATAGCCACCATCCATTGACACCACTGCCATGCATGCAACTTGTTACAGTCAGCACTGTCCAGTGGCACTGCATGTCTGGGAGTGCTTCAATGGTGGTCTATGCATGCACCAGGCACATGGCTGTGCCACTGTCTTCACACCTCATAGCCAAGTCACTGTACGGCCATGGTGGTGCTATGCAGGACATGGGCGGTGGGTGTGTGCAGTGGTCCACATGGCTGTGGCTGCCTGGGTAGGCAGGTCTTGTGGACATGGTCACTGTGGGTGGTCGCACACCATCACAGGGGCATGGCACATGGCTGTACGCCATGCACAATGGGTTTGCTGCAGGGGACTGGACAGTTACATGTATTGACTCTGCTCCCTTGTCCTAGGTGGACAACGCTGGATGGCCCTGGAATGGGCCATACAAGAGATACTTCAGCTGGCACGGGCATCCCTGGCAGCATTGGAGAGGTTGAAGTGACATGGGGTCTGGAAGAGAAGGACCCAGAGGCACCACAGGAGTGGACAGCAGGGCAGGGAATAGGCCCTCCATGACCCCCTGACACCCATACCCCCTGAACCCACCCTCACACCCCTTCTTCCCTCTCCCATTTGTACACCCCTGCCCCATGCCCGCCCCACCTGGTTTATGGCCCTTCCCCCACCCTTGTATATATTTGTAAATACATTTCATAGTTCTTATATTTTAATACATACATTTTGTTATAACAACTGTGGTGGTCTCTGATTTGCAGCGAGCTACAGGTGCTCAGCTGCAGTGATGTGCATGGTGTCAGGGGTGGTGCATGCATGGGCGTGTATGTGTGTGTGCAGAGCTGAACCGCCTATGGTGTGGGCAGGGAGATCTGTCACTGTCTGTGGTTTGTGTGTTGTACTCTGTGCACTGGATGCCAGTGTGCAGTGGTCCATGGGGCCTGCACTGTGTGCATGGCACCCCTGTCAGACCATCCATGGCCTGTGCAGCAGACACCCTTGCATGTCTGTGATATGCACGGTCTGCTGGCATGTCAGTGATGGCTGCTGTGGCCAATGCTGGGATGGGATGTGTCCTTGGGAGGCTGTGCAGGGTGCTGTACGGCTGGAGGTGGGGTCCGGGGCATGCCCTGTCACAGTTGGTGTACCTCGTGTGCTGACACATGGTCGGTCTCTCAGCTGTACCTCGGGGGGACATACAGGGTGGCACTGTGTATGTATCTGTTGCATTACTGTCTGCTGCCACCCGCTGCAGGGTGTCCATGCTGGGGCTGCCTTGCATGGCTCCATGGTGCACAGGGTTGCATTGTCACAGTGGGGGTGGTGGCATGCATGGGGTGTCCTGCACTGCTGGGTGCTACTCCTGGGCAGGGTGTATGGGGATCATGGTGCAGGGTGTGCTATGCATTTGTGGGATGGTGTGGTATGGGGTGGTTGGCCATCCTTGTGTGCCAGTCACAGCTTGCCAGGGGGTGTGATGGGGCACCAGGGCCCGGCTGTGGGTTGGTTGCTGGTCTCCATGGGCCAGTGGTTATTCCAGCCCTCCCCCAGTTGTGCAGTGCATGGGGTGTGGGGGGACGATGTCTGTTCTGCTGTGTGTTCCTCTGCCCATCTGTGGCATGGGTGGTGGGCCCCTGCATCCCTGGTTGTGCTGTTGCATTGCTGCCCTTCTGCTGGGGGGCATCCCTGGTTGTGCTATGGCACATCTGGACTGCTCAACTGAACATCCATTGTTGCGCTATGGCGCATCAGATATGCTCAGCTTCACCTCCCTAGTTGTGCTATGGCGCAGGTGGTGTGATATTCAGTCATCGGCCATAGGTGCATCTTGGCCTGTGCAGTTTTTGAATATCGCGCTTCTTGCACATGGGCGCAGTGGACTTGCGCTTGCTCCTGCTGTTGTGCACTTTTTCAGTGCAGTTTGAATATCTGGGCCCAAATCCTCAACCTAGCTTTCTTTTGACCCCATCTTATGAACAAAAGCAGAGAAAATGTTCAACTCCTGGCTGGAAGGTGATTTTCTGCAGGGACTGCAAAATCACCCTTCGGAGATAAAAAAAAAAAAAAACATTTTGACTAGGATTTGAAAAATGACAGCTGCCACACTCATGAGGTGCTGTAAAGATATGGCTGTGTTGTGAATTTGGGGGGGGGGATATTGCAAATTACCAAAGTTACTAGCCTGCATTCGAAAACGTAAATGTTGGCTCATAACTTGATTGTTTTTAAATATTTGTACATCAAATTTTCAACATAGTCTTCTTATGACCCCACCTCATGAACAAGAGTAGAGAAAAGTTTCAACTCTGGCCTAAAAGGTGATTTTCCACAGCAACCACAAAATCACCTTCCAGGATGTAAAAAAAAAAAATTTTAGCCAGAATTTGTAAAATGACAGCTGTCACACTCATGAGGTGCTGTAAAGATACGGCTATGTCATGAATTTGGGGGGAAAATATTGAAAATTACCAAAGTTATGAGCCTGCATTCGCAAACGTCAACGTAGGCTCATAACTTTGTTGTTTTTGAATATTTGTACACCAAATTTTCAACATAGCCTTTTTAAGACCCCTTCTCATGAACAAGGTCAGAGAAAATTTTTAACTCCTGCCTGAAAGGTGTTTTTCTGCAAGGACTGCAACATCACCTTTTGGGACAGATTTGCCTACTGACAGTGCCATTGTTCATGAGGTGGGATCCCAAAGAAGGCATGTTGAAAATTTAGGCCAAAATATGCAAAAATGACCAAGTTATGGCACTAAGTTCAAAATTCCATTTAAATACATTGAACTGCATACCTTTTTCCTCAGTTTGTGGTCCGGCTTTGAAGAGTGAAGATGTGTCTGTGGTCCACAGAAGATGATGCAGCTGGAACTCCTGTGGGTACGTAAGGGCTTGGAGGGTGGGGTGGGTGGGTGTTGAGTGGGAAGGTTGGGTGGGGGATCAATAATGTCTGCAAAAGACACTGATGGATTGTTTTCTTTCTTCAGGTTTAAGAGAAAAACAAACAGAGGATTCACATTCCGACACTGGGGATTGGGCACACCTACTGTCAGTGTTATGTTTCTGGGGGTGCTGAGAGAGGGAGGGTTGGGTGGGGAGAAAAAATATGAGGCACACGATCGCAACACTGGCGGATTGGGCATTCCAGTGTCATTGTTTAAAAATCAAAGATTCCCGTTTGTGACACTGGGGGATTGGGCACCCCCATTGTCAGTGTTATGTTTCTAGGGTGGTGGGTGCTGAGACGGAGGGTCGGATGGGGGGACAAAACAAAATATTAAAAAAAATAAATAAATCACAAAAGTGGTCACAGCAGAACACAGCATAGTCCACTGTGACCAAGATGGCTGCTGCAATATGCTGCACATGTGCAAACAGACACGCATGCGCAGTACTGTTTCGGGGCTATCTTGGAAATGGTGGAGTGTGCCATGTTCCACCATGAACAAATAGTGCCACTACAGTCAAAGGAGAGAGTGGACTGGTTCAAGTAGCGGTGAAATAACAGTGATGCAACTAATTCCTGTGTTGCTGGTTTGGAATCCAGTGACATGGGCTCCTTTTCTTCTACCAAGAGGTCTGCAGGGCTCCACCCACTGCAGCCGTAAAAAAATGACAGAGAATAGCTGACTAGGTTCAGAAGCTCATTAGAATGCCAGCCCCTTCCCCTTCTATGGCTGCTCCTACCCATTTCCCTCTAGTCATGATGCATTTGGTGATTGCACAGGGAAAGGCTTGTGACCTCAGTGTGCATAATGCAATGGCTCTGCATAAATACAAAATTGGTGCAATGCAATTGTTGTAGCCACAGTGATCCAGTATCTTGTAACTGTGAATGGGATCTCTGATGTCTTTTGCAGTGCAAAATGTAGTTTTTTTTTGTTAATATCTTTATTTGCCTGGACCCTGGTGGCGATGCCTCCTATCGGCTCCTCCCGGCCCGTCCCCCACTCGCAGCCTACCCCTCTGGCTGCCCCATGGATTGCCCCCTGTGGTGGGGTGGTGGGGATCCCTCAACCTGCCTAACTCCGTATCTGGTGCTGGAGGGATTACCGCCCATCGTGGGGGTGGTGCCTGCAGGGACCAATCATCATTCTGCAGCACCAGTCCCTAGATTTTCCACCTTGTAATTTTGTCCCCATAGACGAAGCATGCAATGATGCCACAAGGAGCGAGCGCACATGCTCCCATACGCCACCTCCAAACATCTGCCTCGTCTACCCCCATTCTGTGGCGTTTCAGTTCGCTACTCCCTAGCCTCCACCAGGGGCCAGTCAGGCACCGATGCGCAGGTGTCCCCCCCCCCCGGAGAGGGAGAGCAGTCCTACAGATGCTCAATCCTTCTCCTCCCAGCCGACCCCCAGTGGCCCGTGCTCATTCCTGAACATGGGTCACCGGCATAGCGTGTGGTAAGGTAACCAGCGCCTCAGCCCTCAGCGCCACTGGGCCGGCGCAAAATGTAGTTGTGATATTTTGCGTCTTGCAAACATTTTCAAAGATATGCAGCTATTTTTTTTCTTGTCAGTATAATGTTAATTGCTCAGCCATGTGAAATCATGACCAATTATGTGTTCAGTGTATCCTGGAGGCTCCTGTCCAACTAATGCATTTTTTATGATATAACAAATACTGTTTACTTTAAAACTTACAAGGTTTTTATGTTGGTGCACTTGCATAGCCAACATCTTGGGACAGTGCAGCTTTGGAGGCACGGTCACTGTTGGGCAAATGCAGGGCACAAATCAGTAGTAGGTGCATCCCTCATTCCCCAACCAGCCTACATGTGGGCGCCACATCATGCATACATAATTTGGCGAGCACATCTAAGAAAAGATCCGCTGCAATCCGAGCAAAGCTCATCAGAGGCAGCGGGCCTTTTCTTGTTGTGCTTGCTGCCATTATGCACATGGCGGTAAACTGGCCTCCAAACTGCAGACTTCAGGGGTGCCCATTCCCCCTGTCAGTTGCCCTTGCCCTGCCAGCTGTACTGCTGATGGGGGAGACCACTCCCCGTCGGCATAAATATCCTCCCCATTTGTTATATGCTGAGGGAGTGGCCAATCCCCTTAGGCTCTAAGCTCCCCTTTACTTGTGTGCTGACGGGGGAGCCCACTCCCGTCGGCATAAAGAACTCCCTTCCCCCATTGTGAAATGCCAAGAGGGTGCCCAATCCCCCTCGGTGCCCCCCCTTTCTTTGTGTGCTGACGGGGGTGCCCAATCCCTATCGGCATAAATCCCAACCCCTCCGGTTTTGTGCCGATGAGGGTGCCCAATCCCTCATCGGCTGCAGACCTCCAAAAACAGTTAGGTGGCATGCTGTGAGCCCACCCCAGTGTACCAGTCCCCTGAAATACAAAAAACTGTCCCTCGACTTTTTTGTTTTTTTTACCTGTAAACAGAAATGGTCCCTCGTAGTCTCCTACCCACCACCGCACCCACCCACTGTGCACCCTGCCTCCCCACACCTCCCTCACCCCATACTTACCTCTGGAGCTCAGCACGATGATCTTCGGTGGACCGGGATCATGTCTGCACTCTTCAAAGCCGACCGCGAACTGAGGAAATGCCGGTAAGCTGTATGATGGGATAGATAGGGTTTTTTCAACTTTGGTGCATATCTCGGACATTTCTTGGTCTTTTTGCACCAAATTTTCAACATGGGGTTTTTGGGACCCTCCTCATGAATTCTGTCACTGTTATGACATTAATCGATCCTGAAAGGTGATTTCGCAGTCACTGCACGGAATCACCTTTTGGGACTGATTAATGCAAGGACAGTGGCAGTGTTCATGAGGTGGGCTCTCAAAAAGCCTATGTTGAAATTTGGTGGAAAAACTCAAAAATGGCTGTTTTATGGCGTCGCGTTGGCGCGGTTGCCTCACATGCGGCTCATATGCTTCGCGAATTCGCAATATTTTCCACCAGATTTTCAACATTGTGATTTTTCTACACCTCCTTGTGAACAGTATAGCTGTCATTTTTCACATCCTGGCCGAAATGTGTTTCCGCACTTCCGGGGCCCAATAGCACGGTCGCTGTGGGAAATCAGTGTTTGAGGCAGATTACAAAAATGACAGTGACACTGTTCATGAGCAGAGATCCTAAAATGCCTATGTTGAAAATCTGGGGACTAAAGTCAATAACGTTAGTGTTTTACAAGTGTGCGTTGCGCAGTTTGCATGCACACTCGTAACTTTATGAATTTGTAATAGTTTCACTCCAGCTGTTCATCATTGGCATTTTTCCATACCTCCTTATGAACTGGCTGAAATGTGTTTTTGCACATCCGGCGCAGAATTGCACGGTCGCTGTGCAAAATCAGTTTTCGGGACAGTTCCAGGAAATGACGGTGACACTATTTATGAGCAGAGGTCCTAAAATGCCTATGTTGAAAATTTGGTGACGATACTCCATAAAATGACTTTTTTACAAGCATGAGTTGCACAGTTGCTATGTACACTCGTAACTTTGTGAATTCACAATATTTTCATGCCAGATTTTTAACATTGTCATTTTTCTTTACCTCCTTGTGAACAGTACAGCTGTCATTTGTCCCATCCTGGCCGAAATGTGTTTCTGCACTTCTGACGCACAATAGCGTGGTCGCTGTGGGAAACCAGTGTTCAGGGCAGATTACAAAAATGACAGTGACACTGTTCATGAGTAGAAGTCCTAAAAATGCCTATGTTGAAAATTTGGTGATAATACTTCATAAAATGACTTGTGTTAAGAGCGTACGTTGCACAGTTTGCATGCATGTTCATAAGTTCACAAACTTATAATAGTTTCACTCCACATTTTCAACAGTGCCATTGTTCTGCACCTCCTAATGAACAGTACAGCTGTAATTTTTCACATCCTGATCAAAATCTGTTTTCGCAGTTCCGGTGCAAAATAGAGCAGTCGCTGTGGAAAGTCCGTGTTTGAGACACATTATGAAAATGACAGTGATACTGTTCATAAGCAGATGTCCTAAAATGCCTATGTTGAAAATTTGGGGACTAAAGTCAATAAAGTGAGTGTTTTACGAGCGTGCGTTGTGCAGTTTGCATGCACGCTCGTAACTTTGTAAGCTGTTCATCACTGGCATTTTTCCATACCTCCTTATGAACTGGCTGAAATGTGTTTTCGTATGTCTGGTGCAGAATTGCATGGTCGCTGTGCAAAATCAGTTTTTGGCACAGTTCCAGGAAATGACGGTGACACTATTTATGAGCAGAGGTCCTAAAATGCCTCTGTGGAAAATTTGGTGCCAAAAGTCCCTAAAATGACTGTGTTGCAAGTGTGCATTGTGCAGTTTCCATGCACTTTTGTAACTTCATCAATCTGCAGTATTTTCATGCCACATTTTCACCACTGGCATTTGTACACACCTCCTTGTCAACAGTCCAGCTGACATTTTTCACAGCCTGCCCAAAATATCTTTCCGCAGCTGTGGCACACAATGGCGTGCTTGCTGTGCAAAATCACCTTTTGGGACACATTAACAAAATCACAGCACTATGCATCTCTAGCTCCACCACTCCCACTGCCAATGCCAGCGTGACAACATTCAGCATTGACAAATGCTTGTTATGTATGGATTGGTTACATGATGGTTATTACTAGGGCATATATCTAGATAATAATACAGTTCACCTTCTAGCTCAGTTGGTTCTAACTTTATATTGCCATAACTATGGCCAACAGCCCAAACAACATTACATTAGCTTTAGCATAGCTGTTTATATGGAGCATTTCCGATAAGGCAAAATAATGTTGCCACATGCCCTCTAGTGGCCAAACAAATAATGTAGTAACATGCCTTATTGTAAAAACTTATTTTTTTTAACTCGGACAAAGATACCTATACCACAATAATGGGATGTCACAATCCCTTACATTCTGTTCATGTTTAACCCTTTCAACACTCAATCAATCAAAATACCATATACATTTAGTGCAACAGGTGTTGTGAAAAAGTAGCACTGCAAATATCAGAATAAAAGTATGCAGTGCAGTTTCAGTGTTTACCAGCACATTCACATATTTTTAAAGCAATATTTCACTATTCAGGGAAAACATTATACTTATGGATAATTCAGCTGATATGGCATTACTTTGCTGTATTTATGTCCCATCATTATCATTCTATATTATTAAGGGCACTTGCATGAAAACATTAGCTTTGTCTCCAATGCTTTATCTCACCTTCCTGCTTCCTTTTTGTGACATCACAATCTGTTTCTCAGAAAAAGGGTTAGGATGTCCGAAAAAGAAGTTGAGTATTTTGGTGGAGGGAACAGAAGGAGGAGATGCAGACTGTGGCACAAAGATGCTGTTTATGTGCAAGTGTCCTCAGTAATAAAGAATAACAGGAGATGAATGCAGACAATTCATGAAATTATATCTCAATATTATATTTTTAAAATCTTTCTAGAATATTGGAAAATAACTTCAAATAATTTGAGGTGGGAAAACACTTTTCAATAAGGCAGTTATTATTCTTTTATGGGCTGTATTTATGTTAATCAATCAAGAAGTCATTTTATTTTTATAAAGAGCCTTTCCCAAAGACATTTTTCAAAGCACTGCTGTTCCTATTGAGGGCACTGGCGAATGCAGCTAAGTTGTGAATGGACACCTGCTACCCCTTGGGCTAGAAAACAACAGCAGTTGTTACCTCATTTGTGTTTAAAAAAAATGCTATATCTTAACAAAATCCTGGAAATGACTGTGGCACTGGACTGTTAGACAAGAGAGCTTCTTGAGTGCTCTAGTAATTTCATTATGAATTGCATTGTACACAGTGGTTTGTTACTGTAGTTACAGTGCTTTCCTACAGCTTTCCATACCTATTTCCTCTTGACCTGCCCTTCCAAACATAACATTTTATACACTCCTTCTCCCAAGAAACATATAACTGCACTTGATTTCTGCAAGGCTGATGGAAAATGGCAGTATGTTCTGTTGGCAATAGTAACCTTTCAGTCTCCTACCAGATCATCATCTTCCTTTGAGCCAGGATAATGGGGCTTGACACTTCCACATGTCAGTTGCAGTAGATGAATCATTTCAAAGATTTCAATTAAGCTTATAGGTGTCCATGGCATATGTGATGTTCATTTGGAGAATACCGCCCGTGGATCCCAAAAATCTATGGTGAGGAGTGTTAAAGAATGCTGCTTTCCCTGAGTTGCTGATTGTAGTTGGAAGCTTGGAACATGATCTTTGCACTGTAGACTAAAGTATGCTACGATTTTTTTTCCATACACACTTTAGTTCCTAGCATCCCCCCAGTCCCATCACTGGCCTATTTCAGGGACTTACAGGTTAGCCAACACAGTGGCCTGGCATGTAAGGTTATGCAGTGCATGAGGGGGATGCAGGGCAGGCCAGGGCATTTTCTTCCATTCTTTTTCTTGTTTCCCCCATGGTATTAGCATGCAATGATGCATGCACACAGACACACACATATGTGTGTGTGCATTGGCACATATGTGTGCCACTTCTGCCAACATTCTGCCCCTTCTTGCTGTTCCCACCTTCACTGCCATCTGGCCTCAGGCAGGAGGCAGTCAAAAATGGGGATTTAGAACCCCCCCCGACCATGAGAAAGGAGAACTGTTGTGGGATGCTTAATTTCCCCTCTCCTGCCCTGGTCCCAAGTGACCCTGGTCCATTCCCGAACCCTCATTGACAGTGTGGCTGTTGGTGTGACATCCAGTGCAGAAACACTTAAAAGAGACTTAGGATGATAGTTCATTCATAGTGCATGACTTCTCAGTCAGATGCCAGAGTATCTTGGATACCATTTCTAGTGTTCTGTTCTGTTCTCTTCTGCTCATTCTCAAGACTGAGCCGCTGGATTGGCAGGTAATAGTATAACAACAAAGACTGTTGACCATGTTTATGCTTTTGATTGTTTGTTTTTTTTTTACCTTCTTTCCTCAATGCTTTCACAAACGATGGCCATGGGAGGAACTTATTATGGTGCTATAACTCGAAGAAATAGAAGTGCTCAAAGGAGACCTAGACAACCCACTCAAAGATACTGAGAATTGCCGCCCTGATGGTGCAGCAGCAGGGCATCCGCTTCTGGTGCCAAAATCCCAGATTCAGTGATGGACTCAGGAGTCAGAGGGCCAGTGGGGGGAGAAGAACTAAGTGTCCTAGGGACTGCTGTCCTCCGGGGGAGAGGGGGGAAGAGTGCCTGGTGCTCTATGGTCCCCTAGCATAGGACGGAGGTACCGCATGTAGCCAGCGCCATTATCTAGGGGGTGAGGCAGATGCTGGATGCCATTGCATGCCCCTGCTCCTCAGGGATCTAGCCTTCACAAAAAAATGGCCCCTGGGCATAATGCCCTGCTCTTCTGCCATCTCCACTGCCTCCAACATCTGCCGGAGGGTCTGCTCCCGTGGCCCAGACCGGGGGGGGGGTAAGCCGGGGCTTGCCTACAGTGTTCATATAGCTGGAAGCCTGCCTGATGGCTCCACCCGGGGAGGGTAAGCCTGGACATGGGGGGGATGGCAGGCAGGACAGGGCTGACCTTCGAATGGAGGATCAGGGGTCCGGGCACAAAAATACATAAAAAATAAAAAAAACTGAGGATTGAGATGACAAGCAAGGGCATTCCATGCCTGTCCTAGATCATGAATGTTTTGGGGACCAGGGTGAACAGGAATGATTGTGGAGAGATGGTAACTGAGTATGAGAGTCTCTGTTAGAGCGGAATAACTCTCATTCCTGGTGTGAAGACTGACCCACAAAGTCTTCCCCAGATTCAGACTGGGAATGATTGCACCAATTGGATCTCTCACAAGAGGGCCATGTAAGTTGCCCAGGTGATACTTTATGTGAAGATCTCCTAGGAACCATCCCTTTGGGAGGTGGAATCATGGCCCAGATGGTGGCTTTGCAGAATGGATGACTTCACTTGTTTAAAGTTCCATCTTGGTTAAATGATTTAGGTTGGTCAAGGTATCAACCAGCCTGGCCACTGAACTACCTGACCAGATGAGCAGGAGGTACTATTGATTCTCCATGAGCCCCCATCTCCAATATGAGGGTTTGGGACTGCACAACACTCAAACTCTCCAGGTGAGTGAGAACTAAAGCTGTGTGAACCGTCACAGTTTCGAGCTTGTGAACATTGTCTTTCAAACCAGGTAAAATTCAAAAAAGTTCTCTTATTTTCAAACTAGTACACCCAGATTCAGTTGTAGAACACCAGTGTTTTTGATTACTCAGAAACATAGAATCATATGGCAGAAGGAGACCAGTGGCCCATCAGATCTCTTCATTGTTGTTACCACTAACCCCCAGCTAGTGCTACAGTTGGTTATTTACCCTGCTTTCTCCCACTTCCTCTCCTTTCCTGGTTCCTGCAAGTGGCATTATGAAGCCTGTAAACTTGTCCCATGCATGTTTGAACCCCATTAATGGTCCTTGCCCCCACACCCTCCACCGGTAATTTGTCCCAAGTCTTCACCTCGCTTTCAATGAAAAAAAAAACTTCCTGACATCCTTCTTGAATTTACTTCCAACCAATCTCCAAGCATGCCCCCTCATGTCTGCATCTCTATTTATTTTTTTCCTCCACAGTGCAGACTAAGTAGGGGCTGGATAAGTTTACTTCAGTGTAATGAGCAGAAAGAGAATGAGAACAACCCCCAACCCCCAGCCAGGCATGGCAGCCAACTAGAAACTGATGTTGATAACAAAGGTGCAGCAGCCTGAGCTAGAATAAATGAATACAGCAGGGGCAGCATGATGAGGGGCTCCTGAGACTAGTAACTTATGGACACAGCAACCCACACCATCCACCTTACCATCATCTCGTGTCAGATGCAGCAGTGTAAGAGATCCAGCGTCCACAAACCTTAGAGTGGGATAGAGTTTGTTAAAACAGGTGGGTTTAATTTTAAAAAAGTGAGTATCTCTACATATAAGTGGAAAGGCACATTCACCTGTTGGTGACTACAATGCCAGCAGCAGTGTTCAACAGCTGCCTCAGTCAAAGAGAGCTAAAAGGTGTTTTTTTAGTACCAGTACAATACAGGCTCATCTCCTTCTGCTCGTGTTATATTCTCATCAAAATAGTCCTGCATCATTTTGTTTGCAGGCATCACAGACAACACTATGCTAGACATGATGAGATTTCCCATCACTCCATAGTCAGCCAGCTGTTCCCACAATGTTTTTTTCATCAATAGATGTCTTTAAGGGGGTTTGTTGCAGAAGCAGTAGTTCCATGTTGACTTGTGGACAAGAATGAGTGACCACCACCCCCCCCTGAATTTCATCAGTAGCAGCAGCAACACCTTGGAATCTATGGTCTTCCTCTTACTTGTCCTCTACCTGTGTTTTCACAAGTTATTTAGGGAATAATGAAAACTTTGTTTTAAAATACCCTTCTTGAGATTTTGCTGTGTACATTTTCCTGGCTGCCAGAAAAGTATAATTTTACATATGATACAGTTTGAGTCTGTGAATTAGTTTGGGTATAAACTCTAAAATGCTGCTTTCCTTTGTGATACAAGTTGACTGACAATGCCATATTTTACAATGGCAAGAAAATTTCCTGGACTCTGATTGGTCAGTGCATGTTTTTTATACTGAGGTTATCTGAGCACAACCTCGCTGTATTGATTTGGTGCATGGCTGCCATCTTCTCTTAAGAAACAAAGATATTTTGCCACACTAAAAATCTACTAAAAACATTTTTTAAATGCTTTTTTATTTTGTATAACAATGAACCATTGTATAATAGCAATAATGCACTCCAGGGTGTGGGTTGTGCTGGGATAACCTCACTTCTGGGACATTGGATGCCCTCGGCCTGTGGCCTCATGCCCAACTGCCCAGGCATGAGGTTATCCCAGCGTAACCCACACCCTGTCATGCCTTATTGATTAAATAACCAACTGGTTATTATGGAATAGAACTTGGTTATTACAGCATTGGAAAGTGCTATCAGTCCAGTCAATAAACGGGCTCATCAGTAATTATAGCTTGATAAAGATGAAGTTTCCAACCATAAATATGTTAAGGTTACTTTTAAGACACTTAGAGAGTTACTGTTAACTATTTCTTCTGAGTGCGTTCCATTCTAAGATCACCTTTTATGTAAACCAGTTCTTCCTACATTCAGTTTTTTTTTTTTTTACTCTTCCCCCACACCCAGCCGGTCTCTCCTTCGGGCCCCCACACACGAACTCCCCACCTTGGCTACTGTCCGACCCCTACTGCCCTATATCGCAGCCAACCCCAGGTAACCCCAGTGTATCCCTTCACTGGGGTGGTCTCTTACCTCAGTAGCAGAATGGCCCTGGCAGCCAACCAACGAACCTGGAGTGCTGCTGGGATGGCATATGGAGGTCTGGGAGCCCAGTGGTGAGGGTTCTGGAGGGCCGTCACCCGATCGGCCTGGTGCCATTTTCCACTTTGCTCCCCTGGGAAGTGACGTGCCACTGATGTCAAGGCATACGCTGACGTCCGTCACTCTCCTTTGTGTACTGGGGCTGACGTCCTGCCATACTCCCAGCCTCTGCCAGGAGTCAGCAGGCGCTGAGCTATGTATCCACCCTCCACCCTGAGAAGTCAAGCCATCGTCAGATGCTCATTTCCTTTTCCCCCAGCCGGCCCTCCAGCAACCCAAGTCTGTTCCCGAACCCAGGTCGCTGGCATCACAAGCGGAAATCCAACCGCTGTGCCAGTGGGCCGGCACGTTCAGTTTTAAATAATTCACCAACATACTGATAGTTAAGCAGTCCTGCACCCATTCAGCCTTCTCTTGTATTTAGGTGTATTGTGATTGTGCCCTTGAAGCAAGGATCCATGAGAGTGGCCAGCTGTTTGCATTTTGAAGAGGTTTCATTGGACAGGAGCTCACAGGAATTCAGTCCTACCACCTCTTAAAAAATAATATGACAGTTCCGCTACCATCTGTCATCTTTCTCCATTGACTACCATAGAAGAGTTTCACCACCTACAAATTACAATTCCACCATCTAATAATCAAGATGTGAGCGCTCCCCCGCCAAAACATTTCCAATTTAACCACTGATATTTTGGAAATGGGTGTTTCATTCTGAAAATGTGCTGTTATTCTTTCTTCCAGGTTCAAACAAAAGATATCCTCCTCCTCATATTGAGACTTCATGTGATTTTTTTCACAGGTTAATCAGGGAATGAGGGGGTGTACTTGGCTTAGACTGGCTTCATCAGCACTTAAAAGCCATGTTGCCTTCTCAGTGGGCTTCAGCATGGTGCATAGGGTCTCCATTAGTCACCACTGATTTGGGCTGATGTTTTCTACTCCTTTGCCAATACCATGCTCAGCTGCATACTTGTAGAAACCTTCTGTTGTGCTAGCACTTGCTGCACCATATACTAGATTTAATTTAATTTAGTTTCAGACGGTGGATGGGGAGGGAGCTCTCATGATGAATCTTGCATAGTAGATTCCATGCCATAACACCTGTACAGTACTGGGCAGTGGTGCCTTCCTCATCTAGAAATCTCTGAACTACCAGATTTATACAGTGATCAAAGCATGGAACACGTTTATAGACACCACCTTCAACTGCCTTTACAATGTCCCTGCATTTTCTGATATTATAAAACTTGGGGTTCTTGAGTGTAGTTACAACCACTCATTAAAATTTCTGCAGAAGGCATTCTAGAGGGTTTCTTCACAATGGTCAATGTTGAATCCATAGATGCATAAAGCTGCATTTTTATAGAGATCAAAGGACCCCAGTAACTTGTAGCTACTGCTGCTACCACTCAACCCAGGAAAGGGAAAGAGAAGGAAGATGGTGATATTCACCCCATAGGTAGTCACTGCCATGTAATCTGTGGTCTTACCACTTATCCACAAGTCTGTGGGGATGTGAACTGGTGGCACAACTGATGTTTTCAGGGCATGAGATACAGACTTTTAGACTCTTTGAAACAAATCTGAAAGTGCCACTGTGAAGATGTATATACAGCTAGCCACTTAGTCCCTTGGTACTGTGACTTGCATTAGCAATAGAAAACCTGTATTCCACACAAAGGAGAATGGCTGCAAGTCATTGACTAGCATTTTCACAAGGGTCTTTGTTAGCATTTTGAGGCTGGACCTGTTGGTTTTATATTTTTCCTTTACATCCAGGGACTGGACCAGAGTTAGTTGACTTTTTTTTTTTCCACTAGATGGTTGTATCACACCCTTGCTATCCAGGGGGTGGAGCTTGATGTGAATGTACGGCCTCTTTGAAGTGTGGGAGTAAATGGTTTAATTAATCTATGAATGGAGGATGAGGGGTTGTGCTGTCATTTGAACAATGATGATTTCCTTCCTACTAGTCCTCTCTACTCTCAATTCCCTACCCATCATCATCATCATCATCCTCACTGTCTGCTGTTGTTGTTAATGATACCATGTGTAGGTCGCACAAGGCACATCTTCTCATATTAGGACCTATGTGACTCATGTACACTCCTTACACTGACTGGGCTTGTCCTTACATATACAGTAAGGCAGACTATATGTGTCCATGATCCTTAGTCTACTGTAAAGAAATCTTACACTATTAAAGTCACTGCTCTGCTCTTTCCTAGTGGCACTCTATGGTACCATTTTCCAGGGATTTCTTCTTCTACACTCACCTTATGCTATCAAAGTCACTGATTTCCTTTTTCCTAGTAGCATCCTATGGTATCATTTCCAAGGATTTCTTCTTCTACACTCACTTGCACCAGTTCAAGAAATGATTCAACCTTCAATTGGTCTTACTCTACCATGTCCCCATGAGTATGACCCTTCTCCTTCTCTGCTGTGTTCTTTTAGGTGCCACTGCTTTTAGAAACGTAGAAACTGACAGCAGATAAGGCTCGCTAAGCCCACCCAGTCTGCTTGTTTTCCCTACCTGCTGCAAAAACCACAGACCCTGCTTGATATCCAGCTTTAGTCTCTTTCCTATTGCTAGGGTTCCCTTATGCCTATCCCATGTATTTTTGAATTCCCCTACCAAGTTAGCCCCCCACCAAGAGGCTGTTCCATGCATCCACCACCCTTTCCATGAAGAAATACTTTCTCATGTCTACCCCTTCCAACCTCATATCATGACCCCTTGTTCTAGAATATGTCTTTTTCTGAAAGATGCTACCCTCCTATACCTTATTCATGCCCTCAAGATATTTGAAGGTCCCCTCCAGGGATGCATGCATTTATCAGACCAAAACCAATCTGGGTCTCGGCCCGGCAGCATGTAAATCTGTGAACAGCTTTAAAGGGCATGGGACAGGGAACCGGGGAGAGTGAGGGTGGGGGAGGTGGGAGGTGGCAGTGGGATGACAATGAGAGGGGAGTGGGGTAGATGCAAACTAAGGGTGCTAGCTGCACACTTGAGCAGACTTAGACCGGGTGGTCTGTTTCTGCTGGCACATTCGTATGTTCGTATTTGAAGGTCGCTTTTGTTTTACTTATTGTTTTAGGGGCCTCTTCCTTTTTCTGTTTGGTAACCACTGTCTGTCTTTTTTTATTTCTTATGTACCTTAAGTTCCATCTGCTTCCCCTTCTCCTCAGAAAGGTTTGTTACTTACAAGTAACAATAGATTTTCAAGAAGATCTCCATACAGTCATATACATGGGACTGTGAACCATCAGCAAAGGGACCTCGTGAGAAGCTTTTGTGAAATGGGGCCACACACGGAGATGTGCTTACACAGATATTGTCAGCAAACAGCATTGCCTATGTAACATGAGTGGTCCCAACCACTTCAGTTCCCCGCTGTCAGGGAACAAAGTTTTAAAGATTCACCAAGAGCAAGACTGGGGCCTCAGCCACCAATACACAGAGAAACAGGGGAAGTAAAGTGTAAGTACTGCTCAGTGCACTGCCATTGGCAGCACTGGTACAAAAGACAAACTACTGTATGCAGTGCCAGGCCAAGAAGCTAAAAAAAGTGGTCTGCCATACCAAGGGGACAGTACGGAAAGGTACGACACTATGGAGATCCTCTGGATTATCTACTGTTACTGGTAAGTAACAATCCTATTTTTTTCTTTGAGGATATCTCCATAGAGCCATAATACCTTGGGTGATTACCAGTGTGTACCGTCCCCAACTGGGTGGCTGGGAAAAACAACAGACCAACCACCCAGGAAAGCAAGCCTTATAAAGCAACAAGGCTAAATCCTACCCTCCTACAGGAGATCAGATTCAGACTGTAATGCTTAGGAAAAGTATGAATCATATGCCAGGTACTAACCCTACAAATGTCACTAGCTGAAACAGAGCATACAAAGGCCACCAAGACCACCCATGTGGCTTGTCTCATAACGTCACCTAGTAGGTCTTGCCCTGCCTGCCTGCATGCCTGCCTTCCTGTAGCCAACAAGATGCAGGAGGAGATCATTTGAAGAGACACTGTTTTAAGACAGGTTTTCCCCTTGGTGCCAAAGGAAACAAACAGTTGAGGGAGAAGGGCACAGCCTTTGGCATGGTCAGGTAGTACTGAAGGATACTGTGTGTCCACAGAGTTCAACAGCACTTCACCCAAGTTCTGAGGCAAATGGAAGAACGCAAGCAATCGATGAACTGATTCAATATGAAATCAGACACCCCCTTAGGAAAGAATGTAGGTAAGGATGCAATGCCACCCTGTCTCTGTGAAACACTAGAAAGGGAGCAGCATGATCCAAGACCAAGGATACTGGACTTTAGAAGGGCCGACTTTGGCAAAATGGGTGAATACCTGAGGAATGCACTGGCAAATGCCCAAAAAGGAGGGGTAGAAGAACAATGGAGAAAAATCAAAACTGCTATCATAGAGGCAACAAGCCTTTGTGTGAAACAAATAATAAAAAACAAAGCGGAGTAAAAAAACGCTATGGTTCTCAAAAGAGGTGGCAGGGAAGGTTATGGAGAAAAAGGCTGCATTCAAAAAGTATAAGGAATCACAGAAGGAACACAACAGGGAACGGTATCAATTAAAGCAGAAAGAAGTGGGGAAGGCAGTCAGAATAAAAGGAAAAATTAGCCAACTCAGTTAAGAAGGGGGATAAAACCTTTTATAGGTACATTAGGGAGCATAGAAAGGTTAAGGGAGGAATAGTGAAGATTAATAAAGGAGAAGGAGGTGGGCAGAGGGAGAAAGTGAAAAGACAGAGATACTGAATGAATACTTTTGCTCAGTATTCACAAAAGAAGATGAGGAGGAGTTACCTAAATCAGACAATAGAAGCACTCTGGGTAGGGGGGTTGACACCAGTCCATTTACAGAAGAAAGAGTTCTGAAAGAACTCCTAAAACTGAAGGTGGACAAAGCATTGGGGCCTGACGGGATTCACCCCAGAATCCTAAAAGAACTAAGGGAGGACCTAGTGACACCACTGACCACACTTTTTAACAAATCATGGCAGGATGGGGTGGTACCTGAGGACTGGAGGAGGGCAGATGTGATTCCCCTTCACAAAAGTGGGAGCAAGGCAGAAGCAGGAAACTACAGACCTGTAAGTTTGACCTCAGTGGTAGGGAAAATGATGGAATCACTTCTGAAAGAAAGAATTGTTGAGTACCTAGAGGCCAGCAGGGCACAGGGCCCAAAGCAGCATGGATTTACAGCATGAAGGTCATTTCAGACAAATCTAATCGATTTCTTTGACTGGGTAACCAAAGAAATAGACCAGGTAGGGGCTGTGGATATGGCCTACCTAGACTTTAGCAAGGCATTTGACACAGTCCCACACAAAAGACTAATAATCAAGTTAGCCAACCTGGGAGTGGGTTCCAGGGTGATAGCCTGGGTAGCAAACTGGCTGCACAACAGGACACAGAAGGTAATAGTGAATGGAACATATTCAGAAGAAAGGGGGGTTATTAGTGGAGTACCTCAGGGCTCAGTACTGGGTCCAGTCCTCTTTAACATCTTTATAGGTGATATTGCAGAGGGTCTGGAGGGAAGGGTATGCCTCTTTGCAGGTGACACAAAGATATGTAACAGAGTTGATACACAGGGGGGGTAGAAAGGATGAGAAGGACTTGGCAAGGTTGGAGGAATGGTCAGACATATGGCAACTTAGATTCAATGCAAAGAAGTGCAAAGTAATGCACCTGGGAAACAAAAACCCAGGAGAAGAGTACACAATAGCAGGGGAGGTACTAATAACAACAAAAATGGAAAGGGACTTGGGGGTAGTCATATCAGATAACCTAAAGGTGGGTAAGCAATGTAAGAAGTCAGTAAGAAGAGCCAGGGGGATACTGGGATGCATAGGAAGGGGCATCACAAGTAGAAAAAGGGAAGTGGTTATCCCTCTGTACAGACAGTTGGTGAGACCCATTTGGAATACTGTGTGCAGTTTTGGAGACCCCATCTACGCAAGGACATAGACAGGATGGAAGCAGTCTAGAGGAGGGCAACTAAAATAGTGCAGAGTCTGCATCAAAAACGATATGAAGAGAGACTGAGAGCGCTTAATATATATAACCTTGTTGAAAGGAGGAACGGGGGGACATGATAGAAACTTTTAAGTACCTCAAGGGAATCAACAAAGTCCAGGAGGGTAGCATCTTTCAGAAAAAGAGATGTGTAAGAACAAGGGGGCACAATTTAAAGATAGAGGGGGGAACAGCTCAGGAGTAATGTGAGGACATTTTTTTTCATGGAGAGAGTGGTGGATGCTTGGAACCGCCTTCCTGGAGAGATTGTTGGGTCTAAAACAGTGGGGGAATTCAAACATGCATGGGACAGACATAAGGCAATTGTAGTGGGGGGTTGCAGGAAGTAGGCTGTTGGTTAACTAGAATCTGCAGCTTATCCAACAGGAAGGGAAATGGGCAGACTGGGTGGGCCAAGTGGTCCTTATTTGCCATCAAAGTCTATGTTTCTATGACCTGCAGTTCAGATACACATGCCTGGCCAAAGTGAAAGTGATAAGGAGAAAGCCTTCCCAGAAAAATACTTCATGTCACAGGAGGATGCAAGTTTTAAAAGGGCTTTAGTTATGGATTCAGTCACATGGTTCTGGTCCCACACCAGAACAGACTTGGGGATTAGAGGGGCCACATACAACAGATACTTCAGGAACCTGTGGGTCACATCCAATTGAGCCACACTCATGTCCCTGATAAGGCATGAAATGCCAAAATGGCTGACATATGAACGTTCACTGAAAAATACTGCAATCTAGATTGCGACAGAGTTAATTCTTAGTCTAGCACAGGGCCAATGAAGGGGTCAAGGGACACTACTGGACACCACACACTGAAATGCTTCCACTTCAGGGAGTAGGTGTGTCTGGTGAAAGGTTTGCTAGCTGAAAGCAGAACAGCTGAAGCACTGGCTGAGGCCCCAAACCAAATGACCTCTTTGTCCTAAGGAGTCGGGCACAGAGCTGCTGGGACTGGAGGATGGGATGCAGCAGTGAGCTGGTGTTCTGGGATAGAAGACCTGGCTGAAAGGGCAATGGAAATGATGCCTCTAGGCAGCATGATCTGCCTACGCTTCAAAGGTGCCACCAGGATCATTCTGACTGGTTCCTGCCTGAGCTTGATCAGTAGCAGAAGAGGAAAAGTGTAGAGGAATCTCCTTTTCCATTAGAAGGACATTGGATTTGGCCAAAAAATTCCACTCCCTGAAGCAAGTGAGTAAAGATGGAGCAGTCTTGCATTGCATGGGGATGCAAAACTTCCCCACATGTTGAACAGGCTGTTGGCCTTAAATGAGCTCTCACTCATAAGGCTGAAACTCCACCAAGCTGAGGCTGTCTACCAGGACTTTCAATGAGCCTGTGACATGGACAGCAAGGAGTGAGACCTATCATACCACTCCCTTGTCCCACTCACTTGTAGACTTCCACCACAGAAAATAAGTCTACACCCCTCTGTTTGTTCAGGTAATCCACCAAGAACCACAGAAATGGAGACTGCCATGAAATGCAGGAGGGAGAGCATGATGTGACCCAGTATCTGGTCACTGCATCCCACCAAGGTTGATGCCCTGTCATTGAGAGAAAGGCTTTTCCCTGGGCCAAGTCCAGGACACAGATATTTAGTGTCGCCTGTCACAAGTAATCAGAACAGGTTTTTCTGCATTCACCAGCACCCCCAAACAGGTTAGCAGATGCCTGGTGTGCTGTACAGTGTGCCCCACCCTGGCTACTGAAGTTCCCTTCAGAAACTAGTCATCCTGGTATGAGAAAACAGAGCTCCTCCCTTCATGGTGCAGTGGCCACTTCCTCAAAGCATTTCTTAAAGATACCAAGGACAAGCCAAAGGACAAAACCCAGAATTGGTATTTTTGCCTCTTCAGGTGAAAGTTGAGAAACCACTTGTGTCACCTCCTGTGGATTTTTGTAAAGGTAGGAATCCTACATATCCAGAGTGCATACCCAGTCTCCCTCTGGTCAGAGAGGGATGAGAGAGACCAGCGACAGCTTGCAGAAGTATGCTATAACCTATGACAGATCATGAGTGTATTGGCACATTAATGCACACTCTAGGTGTGTTGTGAGGCATGAGGGCTTGCCCGGGGGACTTCAACCAGCCAGCAAGTGCATTAATGCCCCAATATACCCATGGGGCTGGAGTGGGTTATTGCACTTATAAAATGGAATGTTTTTTGAGTGGGAAAAAAATCGTAACTGCTTAATATCGTTTAAAATCATCTCTTTTTATTTTGACTATTTCTGTCAGCCAAGAAATGTAGTTCATTAGGGAGCAGACGTACCTTCCTGTCGAGCGCTGTCATTGGTTGCCAGTTGCGTGTGGGCAGGTTTTTTTTTTTTTTTTTTACTTTCTGTTTTTCTGTGCCTCTACTGTATCCTAACCTCCACTCCTTCAGGCCTCCAAGGTACTCTGCTCCCCGATCCTTCCAACTTTTTTCCCAGGGTCTGCTCCTAGAGTGCCATGCTCGCTAATCCCGGGGCCCTTGATGACCCAAATTGCCCCCCGGGCCGGGCAAGGAGAGATCCCCCTTACCTTCCTGTATCCCCAAGAGAGCGAGCTGCACAGTGGGGTCTGCCCTTTTTTCAGTCGGCGGGTGGCGAAGTAGATTCCAGCAGTCATCTTCTAGGAGGATTTGGAGATGTTTTTCCTCCAGGTTACACCCCCTGACGCTGGTGTGCAATGAGGAACAAGGAGTCGAACGCATGCCCTTGCTGCACCGCCATCCCCCAAGTTCCCCAGTGGGCGGTGGTATTGTGGCGGGGAAAGCTTCCCATCTCACCCTGGAGAAGGAGAGCAAGATGTTGGGCGATCAATCCTTCTCCCTCCCGACTGACCCCTGGCTGCCCGAGTCCATTCCCGAAACCAGGTCGCCGGCATGGTGCGAGGTGTGGCATCCAGTGCCTCAACCCTCAGCGCCACTGGGCTGGCTTGTGTGGCAAGGTTTTCGAAAATAAAAAACACGGCGGCCCTATTTCTTGCTAAATGAGTGTTTACTATGAGAAATCCTCTTAGCTATTTTAAGTATTTTAAAACATTTGTTAACTTTGCCTTTTCAAAATTGCTTATCCGCTCAGTTTCTAAGCATGCTCAGCTGAAAACTGATGCCAATATTCAGCCAACTTGCTTGTTGATGGCCAAGGTAAGGAGCACCAGTAAGCCCTAGGATACTAGTTTTATCCCTTTTACAGCTACTATGTGTACACTGGGGATTAGTGAATGGCCACGCAGACCCATTCTGTCAATGGGGTTGCATGTTTTATGCAACCCATTTTTATAACTTGTTGTACACTACATTCTCATAAAGACTCCTGAGGTCCAGGATAGGTAGGAATCCCCCAGTCTTGTGCATCAGACGGTACTGGAAGTAGAACCTCTGATTCACTTCCAAGCAAGCAAGCAAATCTTTATTTCTTTAGTGCTATTCCAAAGATCATAGCGCTTTACATGTTACAGCAATAAAATCCATAGAACAAGTATACATTTTTTTTAAATATTCAATCTTAAAATAACAAATAAAAGATGGCAGTAGGCTAACCAATACTAATATTAGGAAATGCAAGGGAAAATGAATGTTTTTAGGGCTGATTTAAACCCCTCGATGGTCAGACACTCTCTAATCTGACAAGATAGAGAATTCCACAGGGTCAGGGCTGCATAAGCAAAAGAGCGAGCCCCTGAGGTCTTCAGCCAAACCCTGGGAACCTCTAGCAATCCCTCATTGGCAGAATGGAGTGAGTGGGAGGGGCAGTAGGGTTAAAGAAGATCCTGCAAGTAGTGCAGTCCCTGCCTATGTAGGGCTTTATAGGTCAGTAGCCCAACCTTGAAGGTGATCAGTCAATGTATAGGCAACCAGTGCAGTTCATGGAGCACAGGAGTGACATGGCTAGACCTAGGTAAGCCAGTCAACAATCCAACCACTGTGTTCTGCACTAGCTGCAATCTGCAGATATCAACCCCTGGTAGCTCCAGGTAAAGGACATTGCAATAATCAAGGTGCGAGGTAACAAAGGCATGGACCAACACTGGATGATCACCAGGTGGGACCAGGTGCTTGAGCCAGGTGATGTTCCTCAGATGGTAAAAAAAAAGGTTTTTAATGACAGCCAACACCTGAGATTTTAATGTCAGGCCGCTGTCAAACACTATGCCCAGATTTTGCACCCGATCAGAGGTGAGCAGCTGGTTGCCCCCTAGCCAAAGCCCAGATGGTAGGTCTGCTGCCAACCCCACACCTTGGTGACCAGGATCCCCCACCAGCACCTCGGTTTTACCCGGGTTCAACCTTAGCCAGTTGGCACTCATCTAACCCTGGATATCGGAGAGGTAGCTGTTAAAAACTGAGATTGCATCACCCTGTTCAGGCACAAAGGACATTTAGAGCTGAGTGTCATCTGCATAGTAGTGAAAGCTCAGCCCGTACCACCTTATAATGTCTCTCAATGGCAACAAGTACACTGCAAACAATATGGGGTACAGCTTGGAGCCCTGCAGAACCCCACATAATGGGACAGGGCCAATGAATAAATTCCTGACACTACTCTCTGAGTTTTGCCAGTGAGGAATGATTGAAACCATCTGGGGACAGTACCAGACGGTCCACAGAATATCTGCAGGTACTCCATCAGCACCCCATGGTTTACAGTGTCAAACGCTGCAGAGAGACCAAAGAGAACCAAAATGGAACAGCTTTCCTGATCTCTCACTGTCAGATCATTAAGTACCCAAACCAGAGCAGTCTCGGTACTATGCCTCTTCCTGAACCCAAATTGGAGAGGATCATAGACATTGTGAGATGTCAAATGGTCATCCTGCTGCACTGCAACTACCTTCTGAATAACCTTAGCCACAAAGGGCTGTTTAGAGACAGGTCTGTAGTTATCTAAGCAGTCCGGGTTGAGGCAACCTTTCTTCAAGAGAGGTATTATTACCGCCTCCTTCAGGGGGTCTGGAAACACCCCCGAATCCAACAAGAACCAGACAATCTCAGCAAAGACCAGGCCAATGACATCAACATACCCCACCAGGGAATGCGTTGGACCTGGGTCCAAACTACAGAAGGCTGGGCGCATACCTTGATGATCCAAACAATGTCCTTGATTGCCAGCTGGCCAAACTCAGTCCAGGCAGGCCAAGAGCCTCTAACCTCATGCTGATCACCACCATACCTATTTGAGGGTGCTGAGCTGATCTCTGACCTTATCATGAGACTCTTATTGGTGAAGAATCGTGCAAACTCATTGCACTTAACTTGCGAAAATGCTCCTCGTGGCTGAAGACAAGTTGGATTGCACAACCTATTGACAGTCCAGAAGAACTGAGTAGGTCAATTCCTCACCACAGTAATCTCTTTGGACAGGAATTCTGCCTTCTTACAAGAGATTGCAGACTGATAAACTTAAATTGATAGCTCATTATAAGGACTATCAGCAGCCAGGCCAGATTTTCACCAGCGTCGCTCCAACCTTTGGCCCCTGTGCCAAAACTCCTTCAAAGTCCCATCAACCCAAGGGGACTTCGGGTGAAGAGTCATGGGTTGAACATGGACAGGAGCCAGGGAGTCTAGAGCACATGTCACTAACTCATTGTAGGCTAGTACCAGTTCCCTTGGTTCCCCACTTACCTTCAGCAAACCTGATAGGCCCAGCACTGCCAAAAGGCCATTGGAGTCAAACCCCTTAAAGGGTGGACAGAACCATCTCCATCGCGGCAGGTCAATTGGGGGGGCCTCGAATCTGAACCTTATAGTATGATGGTCCAGCCATCTGACCAGTGTGATCTCCATCCCTAGAAGGAGGACAAGATCCAATGAGTGTCCGTCCAGTGGGGCAACTAGCTAAATGGCCTTCTTGTGCTGCAATACCTGCATCTCTTCCCTCAGTACAGTCAGGTGCTTGAGGGGGTAGTGACAGGGATTTGGAGGAAACACTGGGGGCTGTGACACAAATTCCAGGGTATATCCAAGCTGGACAATGTCCAGGACCCAACTGTCTGTGGTCACTGCTTGCCAGCCAGGTAGGAATAGAGAGATTATGCCTCCTACCCAGGTCTCTAGTAGGGGATCTAGTGGAGTGGGGAAGAGATTCAAAAGAGGGGTGGTTGACATTCCCCTTTTCCATGTCCTTTGGGGGCCCTTGTTGGGGACCCATAACCTTGCCTCTAACTATGGGGAGTGTAGGAACAAGAGCTTCTATTAAAGATCCCCTGCCACAATTTTCTCTAGGCCACTTGGCATCAAGGATCTAATGGTCCTTACATATTTCTTGGAGGTCTTCAGTTAATAAAGAATGACTTTGTCCTCTGGACCAGAGAGCTTTGTCCCTTTAAAAGGAACATTCAGGACCAACTGCTGAACATTGTGCAAAACCTGCAACCCAGATCCAGGAATGGAATCGTAAAGGGACACTATCAACCATTTTTGAATCACATTATTTCTAGTTAAAACCACAATGTTATGATTGTTTACCTTCTCTAAAATTCACTGATGTTGCTGGTTGTTTTATCTGCCTCTTTGCTTAGTAGAACTGAAATGCATGCTGTTGGATAGCTATACCTAACTTTGTTTTCTTTAAAATCCTTGATCTACTTTTATTGCATGCTTCCTGAATATTAGAAACACACACAAACAGTGCAGCCTCTCATAATGCACTAGTCTCCTCTACTCCCACTGCATAATTACTGTAGTGGCTAGACTGTATTAGGGTGTTCCTAAATCCAGGAAAGATGCAGCAGAAGTTGATCAAGAAATGCAAACAAACATATTTTTGTGTGGTAACACCAGTAAGGTGGGAAGTCTATTTTTCACTTTTTAAAAGAAAAACTGCATCAGAATTAGACTACCAGTAAGCATTAACCCACAACAGGGTATGTGTTTATAGGCATTTAATGCACGTCTGGGGTGCGTTGAGAGGCACAAGGCCGCACACCCTGGAGTGTGTTACTGCACTTATAACATGGGTGTGCTTAAGTATGGCAGAAAACACACATAAATGTGTTTTTCTGTGGAAAAAGAGTGCAAAAATAGATGCACCCTGCCATGTGATAAAGCAGTCTCTTGCTGAAATGACAACTAGCATGCCGTCTGAGCTGTGCTGCACACAGTTCTGATCGTATCTGTCACTGTGCTGCTGACTACTAAGGTACTATGTGTCAGGTATGCCACCACACTGTAGGCACCCACAGCTGGTAACACACAGCAGCAGACAGAGGGAATACCAAGTGACACAGAAAGACAGTGCTGAACACCAAACCAACCAGCTTCGAAGCACTGCACTGTCTTTCACCACCGATCACTTGGCCACACAGACAGAGACAAGCAGCTAGCACCAGATGACATTGTAACACAGTCACGGAGACCTACACAGACAGAAACAGAGGCACACTGCAGGACACATCTGTAGATCATCTGATCAGTTGCCAGCTTTGCATTCTCAGCCCACAAGCTACTAGCGACATTCAGACAGTGACGTGCCGCATTCAAAAGAGATGCCACTTTGGCTCTGTTTTTTGCTGTTTCTATTTGAGGGACTTCTGGTGATCACTTCAAAGGGAGAGGCAGCCACTACATACACTGCATGGCACACAGAGGAATGGAGACTCACAGTGGCACGGCAGGAGGGACAGACCATCTCCCTCCCACTCGTGCACTCTCTGTCCTTCTGTGCAGTGCTGGAGGACACAGGCAAACGGACACAATACTGCACCGCACAGACAGAGGGAATGCTGATTGACATGGGGTCAGGAGGCAGAACACTAACACTGCCAGCTCTCGGTGTGTCCTGGCACAGCACAAGCTACTCATTCTGAGCAGAAATTAGCTGCACAGGTAAGTAAAAGCATACAAAGCAAGTCACTGTTAGGTCAGACAGTCATAGCACCCTAACTAGGAACAAGCAGCAAATCACAGGGGATCAGGAAGGGGGGCGAAGACACTGTACAGGCCAGTCACAGCTAAAACACTGTTTCCCTGCTCTCCCCAAATGTCTGCAGGATGGGAGGGTGGGACACACATTTCTGGCAGGGGTAATGGGCTACTGTCCGGTTATTCCAACATGCTGCCATCAGACACAGAGAGTGCCAGATTTTGCTGACACTAGGGAACTATAACAGAGGTGACTTACAGATGTGCAGGGGGGCCCCAAACAGACCGCCTGAGAGTAACACTGCAATCTGCACAATGCATCACTCAGGGTCGGAGCTCAGTGGGCCGGGTCCCTGAGGAGAAGCACTGAAGCATCCACAGAAACACAGTGTTACAGGTGTGTGAAGATGTTGCATCCCCAACTTGCCAATGCTTCTATGGTACATACCAGGTCACTCTCCTACCACACTACCCCCGATGGCTGCAGACAGTGGAGCACTATATCGGAGGTAATGCACAAATGTGGTGTGTGTGTGTGTGTGTGTGTGTGTGTGTGTGTGTGTGTGAATGGAGGGTAAACAGATACTGCACCACTTCTTTACAGGTCAGAGACCCAGCTGGCTATGCTGACACACAGTGCCGGAGGTCTCTGTCACTGTTACAACTCTCTCTCGCTAAGGCAGTTGGCAAGATGGCAGCCTTTTTAAATTATAATTCTGCTATGTATAACAACTACCGATCGGGCCCGGTATACAAGGTGAGAGAGCATCACAGGGACCGTGCATATACAGGGATTTTATGCATGCTCACCTGATGGTGTTCGAGCAAGTTCATTGGGTGTAGCTTATGCTCCATGTTATAAGGTACATTAGCAATATCTACAGAATGTGAATAATTAAAACATGTTGTTTTTTTTAAAACTAGGGACACTTTGAGGCCTAAGGGGGTTGACAGTGTCCCTTTAACCATATATCAAAGGCTGCTGCCCTGCAGCACACCTGAGGCATCTTAGATGGCTCTTAGAAGATGCTTCCTGGTATCAGAACCACAGGACACAGAAGTGAAGGCTTCCACCTTCAGAGGCCCATCAGGCATACTGCTGACAATGTGGCTCAAGTCATTCCATATGAGGTTCTGACACTTTGTCAGGTATGCTTGGTAGTTAGCAATGCACAGACCAAGGAAGAACAAGGTAAACGTGTACTTGCCGCTGATGTCCAGTTTTCTGGACTACTGGTCAGAATGTCTGGGACTCATCCTCTGTGGGCACAAGACATGTCATTTGCAGTCATGGTTACCACTAAATTGGTTTCTGGCTCAGTAGAATAATATTTCTTATCTCAACAAACCAGAATGTGCTCATCTCCTCTCCTTGAGATGGCTGGCAAGGTGTGGGGCCTGTGTCAAGTGAGCAGAGTAGCCTGCTCAAGCCCAGTATGAATGGCAAAGATGATCATGGAGTAGACACTTCCACCTTCAGAAAATCACTCGGATTCTCATTAGAAGAATCTTCTTCCTCTAAGAAAAAATTCGAAGTCTCCTGAATCTGCTTCATTAGAGCCTGAAAGGTAGGGTCTTCAGGGGGAGAACAGGACCTGCACAGGACTGTCTCCTGACAATCTGAGAACAGTGTACCATCAGAACAGTGACACCATTATGGCAAAATACCACCACAGCGACAGATCTCGCCAGGTCAAGATCTTTCACTGTGGTGGTTCACTGTCAGCCGACAGAGCGAGTCCCATAGTTGCACCCCCACCCTGAGGAGTTGGTTAATTAGAGATGGGGTGGTGTGGGGGGGGCACAGCCTCCCGCACGGGGGGTGCAGGGGCAAAGCCCCCTGCAGAAAAACACTTCAGTCCATTAGGAACAATGCCAATCATTGGCATTGTTCCTCATCGATGTGCAGGATGTTGGCAACATGAGGAGAAGGGAGCTTGGGGAATCACAGCCCTAGGGCCCTGAGAAGGCCCAGTTGGCAGCACTAGTGGAGGCAGCTAAAGGATGACCTGAGGCAGGGAAGGCAGCAACCTCTTTATCAAATCAGATAATTCTGCCAGAACTATACCCAGAATGGAGATAATGGCCAGAGACAACAGCAGCAATGAGGCCATCACCATTAGTGGCATCACTGGCATTGATGTGATGAATCTCATTGATGTGGTTCCAGAGGTTGAAGTAGGGGGGATGCAGTACCTTTGGTATCGGATCGGATCCTTTAGCAGGACTAGGTTCTGGCCATTCAGAGGCTGAGCCAATCTGATGCATCAGAATAAAAGCTGAATCTCTGGATTTACCATCCTATTTAGAAAGTGGGCATCTTGATTGTTCAGGGGTTGGGGAGCTACCTTGACTTATCAATGATGAATGGCCTGACCAGTGGCTGTCCATCAGTAATGATATCTAAGAATCTGACTGTGCAGCAATCTTATTGGTGACTTTAATGCATCTCCTTTTCTCATTACTGACAATTTCTGTAGAGTATTTAGTGGGCAATGTGTCAGCTTTGCCCATGTTGTCCAAAAAATGCTTTAAAGCTTTTTGCCTGTGCCTCCGTGCAGCCTGGTTGAAATCCTGGCCAATGTTGCAATTTTTCATGTCATGAGCTAGGCCCAAACAGCAATCACACAATTCATGATTGTCCCTATCATAATCTGCTTGAAACACCAAAAATGGTGAAAAGTACTTTTACTCAGTAATGACATACACCAGGAAATGAAATTTACCAAAGGAGCAGTAACCAGAAAAAAAGAAATTCCACTTGCGACTTAACGATTATAGAAAAATAGCTTCCACTGGTCTGATGTTCACTGTCTTAATGTCGGGAGAGATCTTAACAGAGTGGTATTAGAACTTGTGGGGTTAAAACTATCCCCAACTCTAGGAAATAGATATACTCATGCCAACACTAAAAATCCTATTCCTCAAAATGGAAAAGATACTCACAGAGTTCAGGAAAGGGTATAGCCTTCCTAGAAGCTAATTTGCCCCAGTTCATGTAAAGGATTATACTGTACTCATGCAGTGCATCTGCCTCTGCAATACTGATGCATTATAGAAACATCTCCTGGCCCTTCTTATAAAAAAAAGAAATGTGCCACAATGTTATCACAAGGACCACTTTATGGCACATTTCTAATGTACTCCCCTTTGCACTTTACAAAAAGGGGTCACAAGTATAACTCAGTGCTAGTACATAAGTGTTGCAAACACAGGAAAAGGGGCAGGGCACCCCTCAGTAGTAAGTACACTTGGAAGTGCATGTATTCTTTGGCTCACAGATCCTGGAGTGGGACCAATAAATGTGCAGACAGAGGGGTCTCATTTTGGCTTACTCCTGATCCTTGGGATGTTCTGTAAAAGGATTCTGCTGCTCAGTCAGTTCCTACAGTTTGGGGGGGGGACTGTGGGGGTTTCCAGTAGCATGGCATCTAAGAGTAAGTGCAGATGGTGTTTGGCTTTTAGCAGAGTGCAGCAGTCCAGCATGCAGGCTGACAAAAAACTGTGAGCTCTAAACAGAATGAAAGCAAAGTTCTGGAAGAAGACAGTTTGACAGGGTGAGCCCTGTCATGACATTGGCCATGGGATGGCAAGGAGACGTATGCTCTAGGAAATTAATAGATATATTTTTATGTTTATCCTTTTACTTTTCAAGCCAGTTAGTATGTTGCAACAGAGTTTTCTACAACCCAGGAGCTGATCACCCGGAAAGTCAGACTGTGAACCTGCTGGTTTGTCTATTTTCACTTCTTTTATTTTCCTCTCTTTTTCTTTTAATTCACTTTTCCTTTCATTCTTTCCATATTCCCCATTTGTGCATATACAGTATAACAAGCATCAGAAACATATATATTCTTTGTAAACAAAACTGCATTAATACACTAACTAGGGATCAATATAATGCCACAAACGTAGGGAATTGTGGCATTAGGGTTTTCAACTCTCACTCCCCCCCCCAGTAGCAAAAGGACAAGACCATGAAAGCAAACACAGCCAGCCTCCATCACATACCTCTCAACCTCCTGCCTCATAAATCAGGGACAAGGCTTAAAAAAATCAGGGACAAAGGACCAAAATCAGGGACACATCTTCAATATTAGAGATATCCATCCAGAAAGTTGGTAGAATATGGGTCTTAGTGCAAAATGCATTTTCTAAACAAGAACAAGTCTGTAACTTTAATGCTTGACATTGTTTTGTGCTTACAGTCCCCACTGTTTAGCCACAAAAACACAAATTTTAGGAGGGACAGAGTAAAATTTTGAGGCAAAAATCAGGGACGTCCCTGAAAATCAGGGACACTTGAGAGGTATGCTCCATCAGGTAAGACAAATAACACATGACTGAGTCCAGATTATACAAATGAATGCAGTGGCACTGAGGTGCTCCCTTCATGGATTTGTATCTGTGGTATACATACCAAAAGGCATACACACTCACTTGTGGCTGCAGATAGAAATCCATGATACTAAAACTCACAATACTGCTTCTGTGTGTAGAATCACAAGCACCTGCAGCCACAGATATAATTCCATAATACCCAAATTACAAGAGTTCTTCTGTAGCCACAGATTCTCAACCACACTGTATGACATTCACACAGTTCTGTCTGCAGAAATGCAGGCCCCTGAGGGGACAGCACTTCTGTAACTGCAGATGCAAGGCATTCACATCAACCTCTTGCTGCAGAAGAGCAAGCACCACAAAATCCATGATACCAGAATTGCAACGCGACTTAAGTCTGCAGACACAGGTGTAAGACATACATACCGACATCTAGCTGAAGAAGCACAGGCCCTTGTAAGGCCTACACTTACACAGCTGCATATAGAAAACTATGCACTAACTGATTCAGCTATATAGTAATGTAACACCTGCTATCCCTTAGGCTGTCAAAAAGTAGCTGTTTTAACCTAATCAGTACTTTAAAAGAAAACATTTTATCTTTTGGGGGCAGTGCTACCCCCTAGACAGAACTGTTACCCCCATGAAGGATTTCTAGATCAGCAAGGGGTGCAAGCACAGATAAAAGTTTGGGGGGACATGGCTCTACTAAGTCATTTGTGCCAACACCAGTGGCCCTGGCTATGGAACACAGGGATTAACAGAAGACTTCATTATTTTTATCATTAATTCATTGTAAGAGTGGAGCTGCACAACAAGGTACAATTCCATGCCGCAGATGCATTCAGAGAGAAATGGATCTCATTAACACAGAAAACAAGGAGTGGTTGTAAAGTGTTTTACAAGAAAATCCTCTGTCTGCCCTCTTACACCTAATGTTCACTATGTATTCCTTGTCCCAATGAGTTAAATGAGGAGTTCTGACATGTACTGTGCAACACAATCTGTTAAATGCACCATCCCTTAATTAAGGTCTATGCCATCACTGACTTACAATAGACCAATGCAGAATGTCATATAGAGGATTGTCTATGGAGAGTCATTCACAACAAGGATATTCTTGATTTAGAGGTCTCCTTAGCAACACTAGACCTCGAGAGCGAAGCTTGAGAGGTTTTCTGTTGCCAAGGAGACCTCAAGATCCGAGAATATCCTTGTCTCTGAATGACTCACCATAGACAATCTTTTATAGTGCATGGTGAGTCTGTACAATCTTTTAATCAGTATTAGGAAGTACCTTCTTGGCGTGGTACCCACGGTTCATTCAAGCGCCGCTTGTATGTTTCCTCATCCACTGTCACCACCGCGGTCCAACATCGCACATGCATGAATGCATTCGATCTTGTTGTTTTGCACCGGTGACATACTCAGTGCAGCACAGCAAGATCATGACACACTGAGCCAAGCACAAAAATGCTGTTCAGAGCATGGATTTCCATGCTCAACAGTGTTCTACCATACACTATAGTTTTATTGTACTATAATTCAATAGGAGCAGGGAGCTCTGGGTAAACACTAGTAGTATGTCAAGTGTACTTTGAAAAAAACAATAGTCTGTTGTAATATTTTATGTTTCAAGAATTGATGGTGTTATGCTGTAAAGAGATTATGCTAATTACCCCCAACTGGTTAAATTTTTCTATGGTATCTTATTGCATTACATTATTTAAGAGGAAGCCAAACATTTTTTAAGCTAAAAAATTTTAGTTTGTATTTGGCACTACCTATTCAACTGTATAAGCATGCCATGCTGTATAATGCAGATACAGAAGCATTACAGGAGCCACTGTGTCAGAAAAAAAAGATGATTTGATACCTTTTATTGGATCAACATTGACCAGCTATACCAACAAGTTTGATTTCTGTGTTCCTCTGGTGGGAAAGACTTACAGGAGTGACAGTATTGGCAAGGCCAGTTTATTTGATGTTGGAGGGGGGACCATAGGATGAGCTGTATCAGCAAGGTAGGCTTCCTTCATCGATGTGCAGGGACAGAAAGGAGAGACACATGAGCTGCCGCACCAGCAAGGTCAGTTTCATTGATAATTGCGGGGGTGGGGGCTGGGGAGAGAGAGTGTCAGTGAATAAAACATCATTAGCATAAGACATTAGCGCACATAAAGTGCCATCAGAATGGCAAACACCTGCAGGGTGATGGGTGCAGCAAGCCACTCTGCAAACTGTGCTTGCTAAGAAAATCATGTGTAAAGAGAAAGGTCCAGCATAGATTATATGTAGGGTCATTTCCAAGCACATCATTAGCTCACAGTCTGACACATTTACAAAACCCACTGTTTCTTTCTGATTATCCCAATAGCTCTTACTTGCATTCTGCAAACAAACATAAAATGGGATTTTATAAAAATCAATGGCACTTTGCTATAGTGAACACTGTGCTGATTTCTACCAGCTGTGCAAGGTTTTGACCTAGAGGTCTGGGACACCAATGTATGCCATTGTGGTGTGGTAAGAATTGAGTTTTCTACTGGCAAGCATGAGATAACAAGTTGTTTATGTCAATATTTGTTGCCATTAGTTACTAGCTAATATATATCTATTCATTTGTTTTACCGGAAAAAGCTCAATTGAGCAAAGCTCATTTGCAAGGAGGTCCTGGGTAGGACAGCAAGCAACAGTAGTACACACAATTCAAAATACAAAATTGAAAAACAGTAGTCAGCAGAATAGTGAATAAACATGTATAATAAACAGAAGGCAAAACTTAAGACAAAGCAACAGTGATCTCACATAGTAGGAGAAGGGATATGACATGGGAAACCTAAAACTTTTCCTATTACTGAGCCAGCGACAAGGGAATAAACATGCATGCACACACACCAACCCAGAGATGCATATACATATACTCATAGATGGAAACATACATACTGTGTATGCATTCTTATGCTTGTTTTTTGTCACCTTTATTTTAGTTTGTTTCTATAAAAAATGAAGCAAAAATGCAACATTTCCTATACTATACTATACAATGCCTTCTTTGCCAAACATGATTAGTCTTCTGCAGACTCAAGAACACCACCTGAAGCTGAAAGATTTTCAACACACCCAAAAAAACAAAAAACAGAAATGCCCCCAAGCTCCTACAAAACCTGATTTGCACTGTAGGTCCCAGCAAGCAGCTGTTATCCAAAGGGAGAGGATGAAGATGTGTGACATTACCCCTGGAGATGCAACTCTGGCAACATTACTGGTTGTAAGTCATTGTTGGACAAAACAAATACCTGACACAACAAATAAATATACTGTACCTGCACAGAAACCCTCGTATTAAGTTCTGTAGAAGCAAGGAGGCAGTATAGCGCAGTGGTCTAAGGCTCTGAGCTGTAAATTTGGTGACATCTAGCAGACCTGACCTGGGTTTGAATCCCACAGCTTCCACTTGCATACTATGTGACCCTGAGCAAGTCACTTAACCTCATTGTGCTCCCAGGTCGCTTCTGTAAAAAAGCTTTCAGCTTAGTGTGCTATTCCTGGTTAAACAACTAAATAAAAAAAAGTACACAGGCAGATTTGGGTCCAGGTCAGCTTTTACCACACATACAAAATAATGGCAGTAAATGAAACCAATCCAGTGAGTAACTCAGCATCACTGCATGGCCAGATATTGAAATGAGTACATTGAAAAATGAGCGCAAGTTGCCTTTTGATGGAGACCAGCTGCACCAAGGACTGACACTCTCAGAGCTTACACATTTCCAGTAAAGACCATGGGAGCTTTAAGGGATTTACACTTGGGCAAGATAAGAAGGGAACCAGAGAAGTGAAACTTACTGAATGGCTTGTTTCTGCTTTAAAAGGAAAAATGTATCTGTATCTTTTCTGACTCAGATTTAATTACAGCTGCCAAACATTTTGCTGGGAACATCAATGGTCACTTAAAAAATTGAGGGGGATGTGTCCCCCATCCCCCCCAGTAGATGCACCCAAGAGATCAACTACTGAAACTGTGATACTCACATTGCAACAGTACTTCTGCAACCACAAGTACTCTTACACACTGCGACATACACACACAGATGTGGTTGCAGTGCTACTGTATTTGTATCATCTGGAAAAAATTGTATGTTGTTTGTCTTACTTGATGATGGCTGTCTATGGTTGCTTGCATAGTCTTGTTGTTTTGCTGCTTGGGGAAGTAGACTTAGGGTTGAAACCCTAACACCACATTTCCTATTTTTGGGGTGTTCAGTTGAACCCTAACTGGTGTATTAAGACAGTTTTTTTGCAAAGACTATAGATATATATATATATATATATATATATATATATATATATATATGCTCATTACGTATGCTCATATGGGGCCTGGGGACCAAAGAAAAGAAAAGTGAATTAAAAGTGAAAAAGAGGAAAATAAAAAAAAAAAGACAGGGGGCCCTACTGTTGTGGCATTAAGTTGAACCATAACTGGTGTATAAATGCAGTTTCTTGCAAAAAATGTCCTTTATTTTTGAGGTAGTGGAACAGTATTCTCATTCAAAGAGAGCTGTGTGAAGAGATGCAGATGTGCAGGGCCCTCTGGGCCCTGTGCCAATGGAAAAAATCATCTGACCACAGAATTGCAGAACCCTCCAGGCTCTGCTCTTCTGTGTGGCACCACATGTCAAGAATATGTGGGACTGTCTGGTGGGCTGTGAAAGTGCAGGGCCTTCTGGACCCCACTCTTCCATGTGGCTAGAGTTACAAACATGCAGGCAACAGTATATCTGTCTGCTGAAGTGTAGGATCCTCTGCCAGCCATATGTGCAGAGGTGCAGGGCCCTATACCCAGAGAAGATTTCTCTTTGCTATATGGTATTTAGGACCATACAGGCAACCCTGCACCTTCCCTTCATTGGCTAGGGGGTGCCACATGACAGAGGCATCCCACCAGCCTTGGCCCATCCAACTGGCTCATGGAGCTCACCCACAGACTTGGCACACTGGCACGGAATCACAAAGCACTACTCACTGGGGTAAAGGCTAGCAGTACATGCAATATTTTTTAATAAGTATTTTTTTTTTTAGATTTCAACCCCAAGTTTCCAAATCAGTCATTTCATAGCTCCCCTTTTAAACATGACATGTGGCATTTATAGAATAGTGGATGAAATTTAATTTTGCACCACAAGTGTGAAAACACGTTTCACTCAAGATTTGAAAAAAAAAAAACAGCACCAGTCACATTTATGAGGTGTGTGAAAAAATGGTTATGTTGACATTTTGGAGCCATGATATTAATAATTACCCAAGATGTGATCAAGCATTGGAAAATTTCAATGTACATTCATATCTTTGTTGTTTTCTTATATTTTGACCCCAATTTTTGAACACAGTCTTCTTATGACCCCTATGTCATGAACCCAGTAGCTGAAAAGTTTCCAGTCATGGCCAAAATGGGATTTTTGTGAAGTGTCTATAAAACCACCTTTTAGCTGGGATTTGAAAAATCTCACCTGCCTTGGTCATGAGGTTTGGTCTTAAAAAAGCCAAGCTGAAAGTTTAATGGACAAGTATTGAAAATTAGCAAAGTTATGAGAAAACATTGAAATATTTCAATGTTCACTCATAATTTAGTCATGTTAGCATATTTTTCTACCAAATTTTCAACATTGTCTACTTATGACCCCACCTCACAAACCCAGTAGGTGAAAATGTTCAAATCTAGCCCAAAAGGTGATTTCACAGAGCAAATGTGAAATCATCTTTTGGGATGGATTTGAAAACTTTCACCTACCTTGTTCATGGGGTGAGGTCCAAAAAGGCTATGTGGAAAATCTGACAAAAAAAAATATTAATAAATGACAAAGTTATGAGTAAAAGCTCAAAATGCCTTGAAAAGCATTAATGAGATTTACTTTATTTTCTCATATTGCAGTCCTGATTCCAGTAGGAGGACGTCAGTCCAGTCAGAGAGTGGATCTACATTGTGGGACCATATTTAGGTGAGTCATGGTGTGTGGGAGAGATGAGGGGTGGTGGGTGCTGAGTGGGAGGGTCGGGTGAGGTAGGCGGTGGGGGCTCAGATAACAAGGGAACATTTTCTTCTTTGCAGATTTATTAAAAAAATCAACAAGTAACTATTTTCTTTCAAACCAAGCCAAAACAGAAAGAAAGACATTATATAGTCCACAGACATACTTAGGATATGTGCATTTATTCATAGTAATCAAGCTTAGATGAACAAATACAAATAGTGAATTAAGTGGTTGGAAAAAATAATTTAATGAGGAACAGAATCAGACATATAGTGAATTCAGATACATACTAAACACCTACCTAATGTTACTTATTATTACAAATACAAAAAGCAGTCAAAACACTTAAGCTGCTTGATAAAATGAATGTAAAACCTTTAAAATAAAAAGGGGAACTATGAATGATGCTGAGATAAATGCAGTAAGTGCAAGAAACTGCAAAGATAACATGCCATTCAAGGTAGGCAGTATCAGCATTGTATCTTGAGCACAGACTGACTTAGGATATGTGTATTTAGTCACAGTAATCAAGCTTTGATGAAGAACTACAAACAGTGAATCAAATGATTTGGTAAATAATTTAATAAGTAACTGAATCAGATGTAAGGTGCTTTCAAATTAATTCAATGTAAAAAAATCTTTCTTAATGCACTCATTAGCATCAAACCAACAAAAGTACGGTAATGTGGTGTTAGGGTTGGCAACCCTAACACCCTACTCCCACTCTGCCAGAAGCAACAGGAAAAAAACATTATGGTTTGACCTCTCCAGTGTTTTCAAAAATCAGGCATGGAATGTGCCTTGGGATTGTCAACCTGGTCACTCCATTCTCATATACTGTACACATGCTTATTTACTGATGGAATAGGGTGAGTGCTAGGGTTGACAACCTCAAAGCATACACTATGCCTGATTTAAGAAGACACAGAAGAGGTCAAATTGTAATTGTTTTTCCCATTGTTGTCTGCAGGTTGGGGTGGGGTGTTAGGGTTGGTAACCCTAACACCATATTTCTCTACTTTTGTCAGTTTAACCTTAACTACTGCACTAATGATGTTTTTTTCAATGACTTTGCTTACTTTTTGAGATAGTATAATTGTATCCTCATTTGCATGTGAGAATGCAAGGACCTCTGGGCTCTGTACTTTCATTTCTACCAAAACAGCAATTTCTTTCCTTTGTTATATGGTTTGTTAAAGGTCCAATGCTATCCTATGGGAATTTGCATTTTTTTAAATTTGTTATGCTTTTTTGTATTGCCCCAAATGTTTTTTCTGGGGGGGAGGCGGGTATGTGTTATTCTTGTACTACTCATTATGGCCTTTGTTTTGATATATAGATTGTCCCTTAAGTCAACATATTAAAGAGTTATGGCTTGTTGAAGTTCCAATGTTATCCTACAAGAATTTGTATTATTTATTGTTTGTTTTTTATATTTCCCCAAAATGTTTGGGGTGTTATTCTTGTAGTACTCATTAAGGCCTTTGTTTTGGCATATGCATTGTCCCTTAAGTCCAAATATTCAGGGAGTTATGGCTTGTTGAGGTACCAATGTTATCCCATGGGAATTTTCATTTAGTATTTTTTTGTATTGCCCTTAAATGTCTATGGAGCATATTTGTAATTCTTGTAGTACTCATTAACACCTTCACCTTGATATATAGATTTGTCCCTTAACTCCAAATATTGAGAGACCTATGACGTGTGGAAGTGCCAATGTTATCCTATGGGAATTTGTATTTTTTATTGTTTATTTTTTTATATTGTGCCCCTAAATGTTTTTGTTTGGTGGGGTATCGGTCATTAGTGTAGTACCCATTAAGACATTTGTTTTGATATGTATACATTGTCCCTTAAGTCCAAAGATTGAGGGAGTTATGGCTTGTTGAATTTCCAGTGTTATCCTAGGAAATTTCATTGTTTTTGGTTTTTATATTGCCCCTAAATGTTTAGGAGGGATATGTGTTATTCTTGCAGTACTCACTATGTCCTTTTTTTGATATATAGTTTGCCCCTTTAGCCCAAATATTGAGGTAGTCATGGTTTGTTAAAGTTCCAACATATCCTAAGAGAAATGTCATTTTTTAATTTTTATAATTTTTTATGTGGGCCCTAAACTTTTTATTTTGAAGGGGGATATGTGTCAGTCTTGCAGTACTCAATAAGACCTTTGTGTTGATATACAGATTGGCCCTTAAGACCAAATATTGAAAGAGTTATGGCTTGTTGAAGTTCAAATGTGGGAAAAAAACTAAATTGAAAATCTTTTTTTCGTATGAAATAATCCTTTTTCACATGAATGAAGCAGCTCATGAAAAAAAAAGCTCATGAGAAAGGATTCTTTCATATGAAAAATGAATCAGATAGATAACCAAGTCAAAATTATTTTTTCGTATGAGGGCATTCTTTCTCGTGAGCTTTTTTTTTGTTCATACAAAAAAGAATGCCCTCATATGAAAAAAGAATTTGGACTTATTTTTTTCCAGATTCTTTTTTCATATGAAGGGATTATTTTTTCATATGGCAGAATTCTTTTTTCAAATGGCCATATGAAAAAAGAAAATCGACTCACAAAAAAAGGATTTTAAAATGAGAAGAAAAAAACACTTTTGGGGGTCATTTTTTCAACAGTTATGTGCAGAATCCACCTAATGGAGTCCCGATGACCAAGATACATGTGTTGGTGTCTATCCAGGATGTTATTTCTGTGGATTTTGAAAATTAAAAAAAAAAAAACAGAAACATGATGGTGGCCATATGAAAAAAATGTTTTCCTCATGAAAAAAGATGATCCACATATTAAAAATGATCTTTTTTCATATGGACCAAATTCTTTTTTCATTCCAAGCAGCTATCCAAAAGACTGTACTGAGCATGCTCAGAACAACAATTTTAAAATGTAATAACTTTGAAATGGATTAATATTTTTTCACTAAACCAGTGAAGGGCACATCTGTGGGCCAAGCCCTTTCTGACCTGAAAGCCTCAGAGCAAAATTCCAAACCATCTGGGTGCTAGGTGATAAATGAACAGCAAAAAACAGCAATTTTTAAACTTTTTTTCACTATCTGCATCTCAGACTCCGCACATCTGACTGCAACAAAACTTGGCATGCCAAGAGCTCTACCAGCTCCCACCCCACTGAGACTATGAGTGCAAGCTTTCATTCAAATCCATTGAAAGGTTGCAAAGATATTAAAGTGCAACTTTTGAGGTTTAACATAGAACCCCCTGCTCAACCCTAACTACAGTGGCACTACCTTGCTACTGTAATACTGAACACCTACCTAACGTTGCTTATTACTATAAATATAAAAGTCAGTCTACCGATAAAGCTACCTGATAAAATAAATAAAAAAATGTTACACAATGAAAAAAAGAGGAACCAAGGGTGTTAGCATAAATGCAGCGCATGCAACGATCTGCAAAGATAACATGCCATTCGAGGCAGACAGTATCAGCATCAGGAAAACTGACAGACTCATCTGATGTGCTAAGATCCTGAGGAAGGAAACTAAGAATTATCTCATCAGCTACATGAAGGGAGAGGATCATACATATACGGCTACATGATTCTGTTCCCTCACATACAAACATTTCATTGTTGCCAGTATCATCAGAGAACAGCTGATCTCCAGCACTGAAATCAACAAACTTAGCTGCTGCCACACCCATATTAGTCTCATATATATATATATATATATATATATATATATATAAAAAAGGAGCTATTGATGTGATCAGCTGAACATCGGTGCATGACACATTAGAAACTGACTCATGATCCTTGTTTCAGACTATGTACCATACATTTAATGAAAAAACTTATGCTCAGACACAAACATTTATGTGTCATATCAGAGGGTTATACAAAAACCCCACTGAGCATGCTCATAAAAAAAAAACTTTAAATCCTTGTATAGTAACTCTGGAACTGATTAATATATTTCACAAAACCTTCAAAAGGCACTACCTTGGCCAGCCCACTTCTACCCTAAACATTTACATTGTGTGAGACAATTCTGTATCATCTGGGCTGTAGAAGAGAGGGGAAAAAACATGTAATATGATAAGAAGAACCATTACATTTTATTAAAAATCAACATTCCATACCTCGGAAACTGCACAAATTGCCATCATGAAACTTTTCAGATCTTGAGAACATGCATCAAAGACAATGCATGTCAAATCCTGGTCAATTGTTTTGATCACAGTGAAGTTATTAAGGTGCAAAAATTGTGATGTAGCATTAAACACCCTACTCAGCCTTAACTATACTGGCTGTACCACACCAGTATAATACACAGAATAATGCTCAGGTACTGTATATGTGTGTTAAGAGTTTTTTTCCTAAACAACCAAGGTATATGAGGACCCATAAACCTTAAGAGCAAAGTTTGAGAAGTTTGCAAAGTCGTTACACACCAAGGGTGTGTAAAAAAACCCTCAAACATACAGATGTCCTGAGTGTTACTTTTTTATGTTAACTGGTCCCAGTGAAATAGCTCCCCATTTTAAAACAGCTTTTTTTTTCTTTAATTTGGGCATGGGGTCATAATGTTGCAAGATATTATGTCTCATGGCACAATTGTGCTGACAATACAGCATGATTTCTGCCATGAGGCATGTCTTTTTTATGGGGGGCTCTGCCCCCACAACCCCCATTGTGGGTGCTGCACCCCCAGACCCCCTCCCACTAAAGATTCTCAACTTCAGGGGGTCCAACTCGGGGGAACTCACAAAAGTGTCAAAAATAAAAGTTTCTGGAACAGGGAATCAAACCCTGTCACAGACGCAGTGCCTGGGTTCTTGCGGCTGTGGCTCAGTTCTGTGAGCCATGGCAGCTGCTCGGTGGAACCCAATCCCAGCAGAGGTCATATCTTCTGCCTGGGAGAGTGCTACTGATGCAATACCACGTACAGCAGTATACGCGGTATTGCACCAATAGCAGTTACGGACTGCTGTAGCCGTTTAGCCATAATGTCATACACTATTAATCATGCGACATTATGACCCGGTAGGTTTAATTTGTAGAACCTGACAGACTGAGTAAGAAACATAGCCTGATGTTATCAGAATTAAGTAGTTCAGGTTAGTTCAGTATGTTGTCATAAACTGCTTTTTGTGAAGAATAGCACCAAGGGTCACTTTACTGTTTTGTACTAAAAGTGGGTTTTTTTTGCCCTCCCACTGGATGGCCCCTGTCTGTCCAAATACCTGATGCCATTGCCTCAACATCCATCCTGACTTACCTGCCAGACAGGATACCCCCAGGGCTTGCCCCCCCAGTGGGGTCAATGGGGTCCTGTGATCCCCTGAAGGGAATAAGATCCAGTCGCTGGTCTGGCGAGACCAGCTGGTTGAGTGCAGAGCCTGTGAGTGTCCAGGCACTATCCTGCTGCTGATTCCAAAACCTCAGCACTCCTTCAGCAAATTTGTAGCCATGAAGATGAAGTAACACAATAACTGCAAAAATAAAGCTTTGTTGTGGCTAAGCACAGAGCAGTGGCAAGCATCTGCCCTCAGCACTTTGGCAACCACCTCCCTCAGGGGCAAACTGAGGAAGCAGTTGCCAAAGCACTGGAGGCAGGCTCTTGCCTTTGCTCTGTGCTTAGCCACAATAAGTCTTTATTTTTGCAGTTATTGTGTCACTTCGTCTTTGTGGCTACATATTTGCCAAAGGAGTGCTGAGGTTTTGGAATCATGTGTATGTTTGGGCTCGCTGCCCTCCCTGGGCACCCACCCCCACACTGTTGTTCACAGCAAGCTGCTCACTGGAGCAGTACCATCCTGCTGCCAGTAGCTTTTCCCATTTTCCTGGTTTTCTCCTGAGTGGTGTGGCATGCAATGACACCATGATGTGCGCCATGTGCTCCCCTGCACCACATATCGACATCTGCACCGCCCTCCTACCTTTCTAGGCAGTCCCAGGTGCCTTTTCCCCTGGCTTCTGCTAGAGGCCAGGCAATCACTGAGCTCTGCAACCCCTCCCCCCGGGGAGGAGGAGGACAGCAGTCCTCCAGCTGGTCGATCCTGATCCCCCTGCCCGGCCCTCCAATACTCCAAGTTTGCTTTCAAACCTGGATTGTCGGCGCCATAAACAGTAGTGCTACCACTGTGCCAATGGGCCTGTTCCTGTGCCAAATGTGTATTGACTGTCACAGAAGCATCAACTGAGACTTGTGGTTTTCACTTTCTCACTGAACACCTCAGGTCTGACAGTACTAATTGCAGCTCGTGCTGTCAGATGCCAACTGATTGCAAATATTCTGACTTAGCATTTGAATCTTTTGACAAAATGCCATAATAACTGGGTATGACATCACACACAGTTATTACAGCATTTTACATCAACTGAATTCAGGTTGATAAAGCACTTCACCAGTTATTATATAACTGTTCTTTTAGTGCATCTATGGTAAAGTAACTCAGGAGATTATAAAACTGCAATAAATGTAATTATAAATTTGTATGTACTGGCTTTAAAGAGGAACAGTCAGCACCAAGAGCCTCCACACCCAAGTGCCAGACTGGTTGCAATTTGTACTTGTGATCAATTTTTTTTTTACTTGTTGTTTACTGCAGTATAGTAGATTGTATCCGACTGATTGTGTTGACTTCCAAGTTGACATTTTTTGTAACTACAAATCCTAGAATCCTCTGTGGCTGACATCAAAGCAGGGCTGCAGCAGTGGAAATTTCAATAGCCTACAGTGCATGTTAAAGATTTTATAATCTCGGATCAGATGTTTGCCAGTCCTGCTGTTCTTCGGTGACTAGATACAGTTCTCTGTGACTAGACTTTGCCCAGGGAGGGCAGCAGACCAGCAAACAAAAGATCAGAGCTTATGAAAACTCTAACATGCACTACATGCTATTGAATCACCTTCTGCTTCACCCTGCTGTGATGTCAGCTGCAGGGGATTCTGGGATTTGTAGTAATAGAACATAGCTTGTAAGTCAGCAGAATCAGTTTGATACAATCTACTATACTACAGTCAGTAAGTAAGTAAGTAAGTAAGTAAGTAAAAATATTTTTGCAAACAAAGTGCAAATTGGGATGAGCACCACACTTGAGTGTGGGGCCTTCATGTTGACTGTTCCCCTTTAAAGTGCTGGTACAGACTATAAAAAGGCATTCCACTATAGCTAGTTCTGAGTTATTGTACATCAGCTACTATAATAATCTGTTAGTTGCCAGATCTAGTTGCTAGATCTGATAAAGTGCTTTTGATAATAACACACCACCCTGTGATAGTCTGCTGTTCTCAGAGGGTTAAACTACAGGCAATTTGAAGCTTAAATTCTACCATATTTGAGCCTGTGAGCTTTCCAGCTTTATCCACAATTATCTTTAATTGTCGACTTCAAAGAGTCCTTCAAATTAAGTATTCAATTCCATTTTTTAAAGATTACCTGCACCCCTGAACTTGGGGCCACACTGTAAAGAAGGCTTGTATCTTAGTTGTACTTTCCTGGATAGATACACAAACTAAAATTCAAGCCCAGCTGCAGGTACTGTAACTCATTTCATTTGCAAGTCATACAAAGCCAGTATTTCTGCGATCACATTTCTTCATGTAGTGCTTAAGGAAAGACCTCTCTCAAAATATTGGGCTGGAGCTCATTTTCAATTGTGTCCTTGAGCTCTATTGTTAATAAATAATGCAATTATAATAGTTACAAAACAAGCAATATACAGCACTGAAAAATCACTGGGCAAATCGTGCACTTCGTCTTGAACAAATTGAGAACCATTCATTTGTGTGTGATGCTGACTACAGTCATTTATTGGGATCCCAATTAATGATGCAAGGAGTTGTGCTTTTAACAGAAAAAAATGCAAATTTATTTCAGTATTCCAATATAGTATAAAATGCAACAATATAGATCTGTTTTAGTTTAGAAATTGCTATAACAACTGTTTTGCAATTACAAGGTCTGGGAAAAATGTTATTTTTCTGTGCAAAAAAAACATTTTTTGTTTCACTTACAATCATTAGAGGGGCCTCCTTTAACACTCAAATGATGTAACTGTGAAAAAAATGTGAAATCACACTTTTGTGTGAAAATGCCATTTCACAGAGAAAAAGTACACAAAAAACATTTTCACATAACAATGGCAGATGGTAAGTTTGTGTCCCACAACAGCAGGCATTTTTTAGCAGAATTTGCAATTTTCCCAGTAATATTTCTACAGAAATATGTGAGACAATTTCACCTTGCCATAGTAGTTACTAGTAATGGCAAAAAAATTGTTATAATAAACATGATGAACCAGAACGATAGACAGTAAAACAATTAAATTTGGGAGCATCTCTCACCTTCAAAAAGTTAGTGATAAGAATATTAGCACAAACATTTAAAAAAAACAACATATAGTTTCATAGAAAATCTGCCCATTATGACCACCCAGAGGTTTAATAACAAGCAGTGGTAGCTGCTAAACAACTACGGTATGTGCAACTGTTTAATGAAAAAAATAAGTTGTAGACAGCCTATAGTTAGATGATTAGCTTGTCTTGCTCTGGAATTCCACTTCAATCTGTCTGTGGAGAGGCTGATTCTTTCCAGTGCCATGTCCAGTTATGAAATTGTTGCTGATGTAAGGCAGCTGTGGATCCTATTTGCCAATTTCATTTATTAACCTAGAAACAATGAAACAATGAAGGCAAACACAAAATAAACTTTTGTATTTTTCCCCACAGTCCTGTATCCTTACTTGTGGCCTGCCATTGTTGCATGTTACTGCAGTCACACCTCTTTTGGGGATGTGAAAGTAGCTGAGTGGTTGCTTTCACCCCCAACAACAGTGCCATTCCTGACTTGCTGGCAGAAGTTGTTTCAGCTCTGGGTGTTCTATGCCACCATCCCCAACCCCTCCTCACCACCACCACCACCACCTGGGAAATGAGCACCCACAATACTATCAGTCTCAGCCAGTCCCAGGAAACTGAGTCTCCCATGTGGCAACAAGCAAGTCTACTTCTGTGCCAGCGGACCAGCCAAGTAGAAGAGTGGGGGTGGACAACAAGGTCCAGCAGCAAGCTACTGCTATTGATGTGCAGACATTGGTTTGGAGATGGACCCATATGGAAGCATTCCTTCCTGGGCTTCCATTTGGTCAGATCATTATCTGCAGCTTGTGCAGAATAAGGAGTATGGGTTTTGACTTCTGTTTGTAGACAGAACATATCTCTCCTTTGCTATGACTTGTACAATGGCTGCCTGTTATGTAGCAGATTCATAACAACATGCTTTGTTCCCCATTTCTGCTTAACCCCTTATATCTGATGCTGCTGCTTCTTCAGTCAGGCCACCTCCCAGCCCTGTCCTATACTTCTCTATTGCTTACCTGCACTCTCTTCCCATTAACTTGCCCCTCTGCAGGCATGCCTTTGCAGGGCTCCCAGGGACATCCTGCAGGACTGTACAAAATCAAGAGGTGGCAGGCAGTCAGCTCAGCATAGCATGAGAGAGCAGGCATCATTCAGCCTGCTCTGGGGATTTTCCATTTTTGTCCTTACCCTCATGGGGCACCAACAGCAAATTGAAGCCAGTGTGTGCTGGCACTCCAGGATAAGTAAACATGTCACCTGTGGTCACCCACATAGTGAAAAAGCAGCAGAGTCTTTATTCCTCCCATCCCAAAGAAGGAGAGCATTCACTGGGATACCAAAATCCTCTTTCTCCTCTCAGGCCTGCCTCCAATGTCTTTGTCTCGTTCCTGAAACTGGGTCATTGGTGTCATGAGTTGCAAGGCTTCTGCTGTGTCAACGGGCTGGCTTATAAAGTGATTTCTTTTTGTTAACCTTTAAATCCCTGAACAGCCTTGGCCCCCTTTATCTTTGTGAGCTCCTAACCCCATGATCCAAAGACAGCTACTCATTCCAAGCACTGTTAGTTATTTCTTCTTCTAGAATAAAGTCAGCAGGTAATCAAGTTTTTTGGGTTGCAACCTAGCCTTTGAAACTTGTTGGATAAACAAATATGGTTGATCCACTCCTTTAGACTCTTACCGAATTAAGTCAGCTATTTCTTTAATCAGGTTTCTTCAGACCAGCTGTGAGTTATGTAGTTACTGTACTGTGATTGGTGTGTTCTGTTTAATTTTTGTATATTTTTCATTCTTTATCTTGCCTGCTGAATTGTTGTGTTTTCTATGGTACTAAGTGCCTTGGAAGAACTCCTTAAATAAGCCCTACCTACCTACCTACAAACCGACCTTCCTATCAAGTACTTAGATTGCATGTCATTCAGAGAACACTCTCAGTATCTGGCAGAGCTGCACTATGCTGTAGCACCCATGCTGGCACTGTGGTGTTAGTTACAAAAGTAGCTATTTCCCGGACTTCCCAGAAAAGGGACTGGTGGGAGTGTCAACTGGTTAGCTGAGAGGTAGGGTAAGAAGGCTTCCAGCAGGAAATACAGGCAACTAATTGTAATCTCACCCAAATGTGGGGCCTTTTTGTAGCTACTGGAACTCTTCCTGTAGCAGGTTCTTTCTTTGACTTGATGCAGTCCAGGGAGGGATAACAACCTTTGGTAGAAATGGTATAGGACTATGATGTACGTGAAGTGGTGAAGTGTGCTTCATGTTTGGCCCTTAGGGGTTTGAACCTTGCTGAATTTCAGTCATGACTGGCCAGGGGGGTGGCTGGGGGAGACTCAGGGTGTTACACTGTGGTTCCTGAGACTGGGTGTGGTGCAGGTAGCCAATTGACTCCAGTCCCCTGTACATGATGATAAAAAGACACTGAAGGAATGGTAAGAGTTCTGTAGTAGGTTACAGTACCTTTCAAGTGGTTCATCAGGATGATAACGCTGAGGTCCCACACCTGGCTGTCCCACCAAAGGTCAGTGACTCCCATTTAGTGCTTGTGTCCTGGCAGAGTTTATTGTACATGTGCTCTCCCCTCATCTAGCAGTCTGATTCTGGATATAAATGAGCACAAAATTAGCAGATCAACCCTTGCTCATTCAAACTATAATTTTTTTTACTTGGGAACTGTATGGCTCTATTAGCAGCCACCTCACCTACACATTGATTAGGGATTGCACCTAAAGTAAAGGAAGCCAGTTTATGCAGTGCACTTTTCATAAAAGAAGACAATTCAGGCAGTTACATTTTAGAATTAGGGACCCAGCTGATGGTTGCTTCACTGTGATATCTCGTAGCTGGGCTTACTTCGCTGCAGAGTTCTATTGATTAGAGTTGTGCAAAATTGCAGAATTTTGTTCCGTGAAATATTTTGCAGAATTCGCACATTTTGCAAAATATTTTGCGGGTCCAAAATGCAAAATTCCACTGGCGAAATGCAGAATTTTGCTCTCGAAAATGTGGAATTTCACCACTTGCAGGTAAAATTCGCTGTTCATGGGTGAAATTCCACATTTCATCAGCAAAATTCCACATTTCACAGGTGAAATTCCACATTTTGCACCCGAAAAATATTTCACGGAATGCACGGAATTTTGTTAAATATTTTGCGGTGAAATTTGCAATTTCGACTGAATTTTACCTGCAAAATAACATTTCACTACATCTCTAGCTCTGTTATGAACACCAAAAGACCCCCACTCTCAGTTGGAGATAAAATAAGTAAGTAGCCAATTCAGTCAGAAAGAATATTATATTTGAATGGCATGGCATTGGGGGAGGGTGTGTACTGAATTCTCTGTTTCAACTGATGTATGCCATAAAGCAGTAACAGTGATCATAGTACAGAGACTGCATTTGTCAGGGTTCAAAATGAACTTCTCCAAACAAGAGATAGAGGGGAATGTTCCATCCTTATTCTCCTTGACCTCTCGTCAGTACTTGACACTGTAGATCATGGCATTTTTAACAACTTGACTTAAGGGACTTGGTGAGGCTTGGAGACACTGTGCTGAGGTGCTTTGAGTCCTTCCTCTCCAGGAAGGTGCAACAGGTTGTGTGGGTTAAATTCCCCTCATGCCCAGCTGCCCTGACCTGTGAAGTCCCACAGGGTTTGATTTTGTCACCCATGTTATTTGCAGTGTATATGCTGCTGCTAGGTGAGGTGATTTGAAGGCACAGTCTGCAGTTTCATTGCTCTGCTGATGATACTAAGCTGTACCTATCATTTTCCCTGGGGACAGAAATGCAGCGTGCGTGATTGCCTTACTGTGATCAGTGATTGGATGGCTTCCAGTTGGCTCAGGTTGAATCCAGACAAGACTGAAGTGTTACTAGTGGATTCAGGTATTCGGAGTACAGCAGGACTGTGGGGAGGAGGGGGGGCGCTGTTTCTGGATTACATCTAGGCACTACGCAGCTTACTGCCAGAGATAGGGTGAAGAATCTGGGCATCATCATAGACCAAAAGCTGACAGTAGGACATCAGATGTCTGGATGCTTATGCTGTGAGTGACCTGACTTAGCTGAGAGCGGGAAAGTGGAGCATGAATATCAAAAGTTCTCTGCAGTCATCCTTACAATGTTGCTGTAACTGTACATAACCTTGATTGTAGTTTGCCTTGTTTGGTGAGTTTGCCTCAATTGTTTTTGTCATGGTAACTGAACTGAATGTTATTGTACATTACATGATGTTACTATTAGTGTACCTGAATTGTATTTTTATGACTTTGACATGTAACATTTATAAATGAACACTTGGGCTCAAAGGTATTTTATGAATGAATGAATGAATGAATGAATGAATGAATGAATGAATGAATGAATAAAATATGTATAGTTCTGAACTTCCCCCAAAAAAACTATCTGCGCAGAAGGCTGCAGGGCAGTGGGAGCCAGTGGGAAGAAGGAGGAAGTTGGAGCTGGATCCAGAAAGAGGAGAAGTCCAGGCTCTTTAGCTGTGACTAGGCTGAGGGGGCCTGTGGTTCCAGTTATGATGGCAGGGTCCCCAGGATTGGGTGGCACTGGTCCCCTCATGCCAGGTCTCGAGCGAAGGACACCATCCTGAGCAGTAGGAGGACTGAAGACCCAAAAACTTGCCTAGAGAGGGGCAGAGACTATCAGCACCCAAGAGGCACATTGGGAGAGTGGTGGGCCACCCCTCAAGGAAGGTTGCTGGAATCCTTGCGTGTTGACTCCCAGCAGCAGAAGATGGAAAGAGTCTGTGTTTGGAGGAAACTTTAAGTTAACCTTGCTAAGGTACTCTGTTGTGCAAGAAGATTTCCAGGCAGTTCGAGTGGAAACCCCTAGCAGTGTAGCTGAATAAATGGTCTTCAGGTAGGAAGGCCTGGCAATGATTGGAGTCAATTAGTCCCTGGAAATGAGGCCAGATAAAAGAGTCTGTTTAATTTGGCTGCTAGGGCTATGAGTATGATGTCAAAGGAAGGCACATATGGCCAGTCCAATCACGCATTAAGCACTTAGTAGTGATATTATATGCTTATTCGCTTTCACATTTGTTGTTCTTCTGAGCATATTGAGACATGTGCTGGCACAGTTTGCCCTCCAGGTTAGTGCTTGCTCTGCCTGGGGAGAGTGCCACTGCACAACTGGTCTTAGGAGTGCCAAGGCTCCAAGGACCCAAAAGAGAGGTTGGGGACCTATCAGTTTGAAAGAGAGCCTGTATTTCAGTAAAATGTGGGCAAGAACAGTCAGAATTTATGTAACGCTAGAGTTGGGGAGTTATGTAACAGCCCCAGAGTATTTGGAAGAACCATCATGTAGGGCATGGCCCATTAAGTATTGAAATGTAGTGTGAGCATATACCATAGTGATAAATATGGCCAGGAATGCCCATATAGCTCTATATCACCTAAGCAGCTAATAATAAAACTATTATGCTTGATCCCTGCTCTTGTATGAACATTATAGCTTTTGAGTGGTCACATGTTTTTGATGCCCCAGAGTATGGGTCAAGGTGCCCCTGGTCCCCATCGCCCCAACCAAAAATGTCAAAGGTAGCTGGCAGTGTTGCAGAACTGGTGTTCGTGGAGTATGGTGGGTGCTGTTCTGTATAAGATGTCATCAGATACCCAAGCACTTCTAAAACAAAATCAGAAGAAAGAATTGGATCAGTATCAAATGGAAGCACTTGATTTGGTCCTGACCAGCAATTATTTCACATTCAACAATGAACATTGCTTACAGGTTTATGGAACTGCCATGGGGTTGGCAGTTACACCCGCCCATGGAGGTCTCCCTCTTCAACCCCAGGTACAACCTGTTTGGTGTCAGGATCAAATATTGGGGATGTTTTATTGATGACATTCTGTGCATTTGGGGAGGCACATCACAGGAGCCATGTGAATTCATTAATTTTTTCCTTTTTTTTTTATGAGAACGAATGGAATTTCAAGTTTACTTTTTCTGTACACCCTAAACAATCAACATTTTCAGACCTTACACTGTGGGGAGTGACCACTAAGGGTGCTGTAGTCACTGAAAGCTACCGAAAACCCACAGCTGAGAACATCATGCTCAAATTTAAAAATTCCCACCCCCATCACTTACTGGAAAACATACCGTAGGGGCAGCTCCTTATGTTACATCATAACTATTCAGAGTTACAAGCCTAAGATACTGATATACAGACAAGATTGCTAGGATGGGGTTATGACCCAAATTTACTGATCCAAGCAAGGGACAGAGCCAAAAATAGGGATAGGTCTGAACTGCTAACACCGAGCAGGTTAGGGTCACCAGTTCTAATCAGGTCAATTTGATTACTGATTAGAACAATGCTGCCCCGAAAGTAGCAGGAATCTTGAAAAGATTCAGGCCATTTTTTTCTGCAGATCCAGACCTAATAGATTAGCTATGTGATTGCCCATGTGTAGTTTATCGTCAAGGAAGTAGAATCAGGAACTTTGCATAAAAAAGTCACTTCATATCATCTACGCCCTATAGGTTTCCCACCCCAGTGGCTTCTCTAAATGCCATTCTTATAATGTGTACCAGTTTGCCAGTATAGGCAACACATTTACCAGCCCTACTAACAGCATGGTGCATGACAAAAGAAGCAGAATTACTTGCAGAACCTCCTTTCTTACATATGTACTTTGATGTCCATGCTCCAAACTTTACATAGGATGTACTACATATTCTATGAAAGAGAGAATTCAAGAACATGTGCACTCTAATATCAGTGACAAATGTGAGACTCCAGTGGGTACTCATTGGATAAAGGTTCATAAATCTGATCTAGGGTGTCTTACGTTTACTGGTCCAGACTTTGTACCCCCACTCCACCCAAGGGACAGAGACTGGCTCTGTACTCTTTTACAAAAGGAAATCAGACTTAGGCCCTGTCCACACCCGCCAGTGTGCACCATTACCACAGGTCACAGACATTACGGCCCATGTAAAAAATGGTTTGCGTCCACACTGGTAACGGTAGCGGATGCGTTTTGGCTACCAATCTCGAGACCTGTTGGTAGGTAGTCTTGAAATTGGTAGCACAAACAGTTCGTAGTGAAATCATAGAATTTGACTTTTTTTTTTAGTGAAATTGCTCTTCAAAATGGAATGCTCACCAGTGCAGATGGGAGAGCATTCCATACTGTACCACTCACAGATTTTGTACTTCATAGCCACTTACCCAGGACCTAAGGAAATGTGCTCCCTTTCTTTCTTACTGTCAAAATGTACAACCCAACTCAATTCCAGAATGTACCTCTAGCCCATGATCAGAATTAACAACTTGACTCCTAGAAATCACATTTCTGAACAAGTTCAGAAACACACCACATCCCTCACTTGAAATGTACACTTACTAAAAATGCACGGTTTTAATGCTGTTCCTGAAATGTAACCACTACACTCCCATCATGGCGGGCATCACTACTGCAATCTGGAGCACTACAGTGTAGACACGAGATGAACGCTATCAAAACTGGTCACCACACAGTGCTGGATAGTGTGGACCGGCTGTAACAGTAAGCGCTAAACCGTTTTTGGAAACGTTATGCTCCTGCAATCATGAGTGTGGACAGGGCCTTATATACACAATGGGAGCTTTGCTCCTGGAGGGTTTTAATGACAAATGGGATATTGTGCCTTTTTTGTAGATGTCTATTTTCTCTTAGAGCTATTTATTCATAAATATATTTCTGTTTCTTATTTTTGTTGTTGCAGGTATTCTGGGCTGATAGAATCAGAGTGTACCGTGGAAAGAACAATAAACACTTATGTCTAGAAATTTTTAAACTGAAACACGTAAAAGGAATTAATTGAGCTATTTACTCACTCAGCTTCTTTGAGTGGGAGCACTGTGTTATTTTTAATCTAACTTCGGGTATGAACCTCCCAATCAGGAGTTTAACTGACCCAAACCCCCTCAATCTTTTTAAACCAGCAGGGCAGGAGTAATAGCTACCACAACATCCATGGCAGACAACCCAACTACAGTATATATCTATCTGCCTGTCTGCCTGTTCCTCCTGCCATCAGTCCATTTTTCTATACATCTACACAAACAAAAAAACAAACCAGTGTCATGTTATAGTTCAAAGCCTACCTTTGCTTCAAGTACTGTAGGTCCTTTTATTCAAAAGTGCATAAGGTTCAGTGGTCAGCAGCAGATATCCAAAAGCAATACAGCAAAACAAAACTGCTGCAAGCTTTAGAACACCATAGTGCCTAAAGCCTCAGTCATGCATTGGAAGGTGTGCATAAAGTGGCAGGCATGCTCACACAACTCATTGATATGCATTCTTTCAAGCATATTCATGAGGTGGGCATGTTGCCAGGAGTCACATGCTCACTCTATTTGCTCAGACCAAAGTGGACAGCAGCACCTGTGCTAGGACCAAGGGCAGTGATAAACAATATGAATAAATAAATACATAGTATACGGTTTTCCCTTATTATGTATAAAAAGCAGTGGCTACTGAAAACTTGTGCATGTTCTGAAAGTTGATGTGCATGTCCTAAAATTTGTTGTACACATTCTAAATGTTATTGTGCATGTTCCATTATGAATATTCATGCAGTGCCACTAGCTGATTGAGCAAAGCAGAGCCGTTCTCAGGAAAAGTTAAACAAACATGGCAACGCCGGTTACTGAGCACTTCACAAACATGGTTTGGACATAATCCCTAGATGAAAACACAGCCTTGTTGTGTATGGGTGCCCATACCCTATTCCTTATGTGCAACCCAAATGTGAGGGAAATATATAATCAAACAATCAAAAATGCCAACACCAAAGAAAACTGAGAAGCAGGAGGGAGGTTGAGGGGCAGGGGGAAGACAAATATGAATACAATTAGCAAAGTTAAAATCAATAACTCACACAGGGAAAGAAACAGAAACTACTATAATAGAAGCAAATCAGCAGACACTAAAAACAGTCAGATACCAATATTATTATTAAAAAGCAGTAAAGGGGGTCGCGTCATTGAGTCCTTTGGGTGCCAGTGTTTCCAATTCATATATCCAGAAAGCCTCTCGGGTCAATTTTGTTGTAAAATTGCCACCTTTAGCATTTGGCAATACCTTTTCAATAGCCATAAATCTAGGGTTAGGTATGGACCCCTGTCCAGTTTGTTGGAAATACCTTGTCATTGCGTAAGTCAGGTTACCATTCCTTATTGCTGCCATATGTTCACCAATACTCAGTTTGAGGCTGCGTTTGGTCTGAAATGGAAGTTCTAAATTTTGATACTGACTTTAGGTACTGTAACTAGCATTGTTGGCTGCTCTAATTATAGGAGCAGAGCTCTGGACACCCAGTATGCTTTCATGTCTATCTATATACAGTACTTATCTATCAATGTATATCCTTCCTGTCAGCCATCCATCTGTCTGTCTGTCTGATTGCATTATCTACATATGTGTCTGTCTGTCTGTCTGACTGTCTATCTATCTATCAATTTATCTAGCTAGCTATCTGTCTAGCTACAGTATATACTGCATATGTCTATCTCTATCCTGTCTGTCTGACCATGTGTCTACCTGTCTGTATGTATATATCTCCACTGTCTGTCTGTCTTTCTGTTTGTGCATATATCTTTCTACATGCATTTTGAAACTGAGAAATGCAACCTATAGATAATGCAGGTAGTGGAATAATTGTTTTCATTGCCCTGACAACACTGTCAGGCCAAAATCCAATTTGCCATCCTACAGTTTTCATACCAATACAATTAGCTGCAGAATACTGTACTGTATGAAAAGCTTACAAAATCTTAAAGTCAAGAACTGGCTTTCTGTTCCATTTCAACATTCATAATGTGTAACTATGCAGTAGATGCACTAGCTGCTGTAGTCCTGCATCTTATGGTGCAGCTGGATAAACACGGCAGGCAGACTCTTCAAATGAACCAAGGCTTTGGAACACGTTCATCACTAGGTTGGTGCTCAATTTGCAGGAAAGCACTTTAAAAAGCCTCACAATTGAAAAGGCACTTGAGGACAGTTGTAAAGCAAATCAAAGTAATTTACAGTATTTAGCTTACAAACAGACATTAGCAGAATGCCCCCTAGTGGTAAGCTAAGTAAATCTTTTTGATGTGCTTTACAGTGTTGCTCACTGAGTGCATTCTCAATGCTGAGACTTTTTGGAAATGTGTCATGGCTTGCTGCACCTAACCAAAAATGGACCATCAATAGCAGATGGCAGGCTGTAATTTCTCTCCCTGATACGCAGTCTTAAGAGGGCACACAATCAATTTATTGTTTTTGAAAATGACCCATGTTACAATCTGTCAAATACGTTGTTAGGCTCTATTCCTTCAATAACCCGTCAGACAGCCTAGTGTGAGTAGGGCATGTTACAGAACTAGGAGAATGCACTGTTAAAGGTTTGATCTTTTATTATATGAAATATGAGTGAACTAGTTCTAATTAAAATGTAATGAAATCTGATACAAATGTATACTCTTTGTATACACTGGTTTGAGTGGGAGGCTGATAAGGGCACTGAGTTGTGATTTACTCCATTGTTTAAACTGCTTTGGGGTACATGTGTGTATGAAAGGCGTATTATAAAACCAAATTCCTTTCTTCTAAAAAAAAGGTCACTCACTGTATAAAAATAATACAGGAGGTACTATAAATGTGGAACATAGTGTGCTATATTCACTATGACACAAACTTTTAGTAGAATGACAAGGGTAAAATTTTATTGCCTGTGATATAATTCAGTTAATAAAACTACTCATAAAGCTTCATAAAATTTTAGTACCAATAATCATCTGCTGTATATTCTAGAATTGGATAGTAATGTTCCTCAACAAAAGCTGTAGAGAGCTTTTTTGCAGATTTGTCAGGGGTCTGTTGTCATTATCCCTGCTGTGTCTCTTCCAGTGAATTTCTGTTTATTATGAAATAGGAATTATCACAACCATTTTAGAGTAACTTGTGTACTTTCTTTCCTACTAATCCTTAAAAATCAAATGCAAAGGGTTTGGCAAGGTACAAAAGGGATCTAAACCTGCTTCTCCGCAGCTGCTTTGGCCGGAATATTTTTTCATAAGTCTTTCATCTGTTATTCAGTTTAAAAGGAGCCACTTCCAAATGTTGAGTCTGCGTGGCCACAGAAGGGGTGGGCCAAAGCCATGATCTTCTTTACTGCTGCTATTCCTGCAGTGGGGGCAATAAGTAAACTGGTAGTAAATATAAAAACAATTAGGCTGTCACAACTTTACAGTATCTTCCCAGGGTTGTTAAAGCATAAATACATTTTACTTTTCCAGTACAATTCCTGTTACGCTGCCGTGCCAATGAGTTGGTTTTGCATTATTTTTATAGTTGGCAATGTATTGGCAACTCACATTGTTCTGCTTTTCAACACTTACCTAGCTCAAAAGCACTTTTTATGAAATGTGTTTGCAACTCAGCTGGATTGCATCTGCAGGTCTGTGACAAGGCAATACAAAACTGAGCTGCAACTCTTAGACACCAGTTTTTACATGGCTTTGTGCTGAATCCAGCAATATATACGCAACTCATTGACAAATTCCAAAACAACTGCTTAGTGAGACAGTTTAATGCAATTTGTACTGTGCTTGTGTTTTTTGTCAATGCACAGTGTGGGGGACACGGGCAGGCATGGAAAGGTGCTGTTTGTGGGGCTGTGAAAAAGTATGGATTGGACTGCATTTTTTGAGGGGCATTTGTTTCTCCTGCTAGTTTTTTTGGCACCATGGGAGTGCAGAACTCTTTGGACTTACTTGTTGGAACATTTGGAGCTAGCAACCTCCCTCTGCACCCAGTCTTATCTAGGCCTGAGCACACAGCTTCATTTTGGTCTGACTTCTGCTATTGGTTGGGTGGTAGGGAGCCTCCTATAGAGCTTCATGCTCATTCCGCCAGACATACTGCTGCCTTGGTGGCCTCTCCTATGGATGTCCCCATAAAGGAGATCTGTAGAGCAGCTGCCTGGAAGTCAGCACTCACCTTCCTGTCCCATTACAGCATCAACCTTGAGTCACGCCAGGATTCTGCTTTCAGGACCTCAGTTCTCAAGTCTCTGTTTGCCAAATAGGGGTGCACACCTTGCCCCCCCTCCCAGAGAACTGCTAGGTGTCTTCCAGAAGTGTCGATACATGAACCATATCCATGTCCTGAGATGTGAGGGTTGCTGACCTGTAACTGTAGTTCTAGAGGTGGTATATGGTTCACATCCACACAATCCACCCGACCTCCCCTGGCAAGAGGCACATGGATCTCTGCTTCCAGTGTGCAAGGTCTGGCATCAAGAGGCAATGCCAAGGTATATACCACCTGGGTGGTGGGAGGAGCTTCTCTTAAAGATGGTCTGGCAAATCATCCTCTTAAAGGAAGATTGCCAGAAGTGTGGATGTGAGCTATATACCACTCCTAGAACTATGGTTAGAGGTGTATAACCTTCATTTTCTTCCCTAAAGGAGGGAAAAGGGCATATTTAACTGTCTGTCCAGTCTGGAGGCATGGGAGTTCATTTTTTGAGAAGTCTATGTGATGAATTCCTTCTTTTGGCACATTATGCCATCTCAGTTGCAAGGATGTCCCAGTTCTAAGAATCTTACCTTCCTTGCCAGAGCCATATGCTTCAGGGCTGCTTCCTTTTAGATCACTGTCCATCTGCTGTCTGGCTAATAGTGTTTAACTCTGGTTCCATATCAAACTGCCCTTTTGTGTCACCTGGTGTGCCCTGTCTCTCTATCCGAAGGTGGGCAGTTGGGTTTTATTTTGTTTATTTGTATTCTTTTATCCTTTCCCTATCCCTTTGGGCTAGGAGAATTTTTAGATCTCTCTTCATCCCCCCCCCCTTTGTTTCGCTCCTGCCGAACAGGACTGTAGTGAGTGAGGGAGTTGGCAGCGGTTCTTTGTTGGTGCATGGCCACCCCTGAGGATGCACAGGTGCTGCATCCAGTAGACATGGCCAGCCCCATTCAAAAGGTTTGCTCCCATGGGATCATGGTGTCTCCAGCCCAGACCAGTAAGTGGTAATCAATGGTGAAGATATTCTGGAAGGTCAACAGTTATGATAAGTAACTAACTTTCATTTCTGTATTACATGGATGTGGTGCTTGAAAGCTCTGCTTCATATGGAGTGGAGATTGACATGAAAGTGAAGTGCTTTGATGATCGATTTATGTGTCATGTTTGTGTTTGGATGAGGGAACAAGCATTGGTGACAAGAGAACAGAATTTGCTGAAAGCCCTGAAAACCAAAATCTACCTTGCTTCATGGTGTATCGTGAAAACCAAAACACCCCAGAAATTAGTTAAAGGACTGAAAATTGAGATGTGTTTAATGTGAACATTCTGATGCCATGACATCCAGAGTTGTGGTATCATCATTTTTTTGACTTGTGTGCTCCTTCTGTCCTCCTGAACAGCCTCCTTTGGGAATCCCTGCAGTGCCGGACCACTATCACCCTGGCCGCAACTTGCCACCTCAATCTAACTGTACCCCACCCAGGTGGGAAGGGGAAGGGAGGCAAACCCTGAGTGTCTTGTTGCATCAGGTGTCATGGTGGGAGGTGATGCAGGGTCCAGAAATACTGGGGACCTTTATTTGATTCTGCTGGGACCATTTTCCTTTTGTTTCATCTTGCCTTGGGACATCTATAGCAAGGGGCTCAATGCAGGGGTGCTGTGAACCATATTATCTTTGTAGTAATTTTTGTTGTCAAAAGGAACTCTGAGGCTACCTCAGTGGCCCACTGTGCTGCCATACAGTGACCAGAGTTCAGGACTGGACTTTGGTCACCGTGTCGGGAGGCACGCATTGCCGGTGTAGCTGCCATGTAGTAGCTAGCCTCAGCTGGGTAGGTTGATGGAGTGTTCTGCCACCACAGCAGCCCATGTTTGGGCTCAGGAGGCTGCTTCTGCCTCATGAATGTCACTGGCTCTAAATCAGAAGTATACTTGGTATTTCTCTGAAATTCAAATCCAGTTTTTTTCATGTCCTTTTTTTACAACTGTGGGCAGAGCCTACAGGAGTACTGCATGTACAAAAGAGTGATGTCATGTTTTCTGTCCGTAGAACTGACTGAAGGTGTAAATAGTCTCTTCCACCTTACCCTCCTCCAAGAAATGTTTTCCGCCCTCAAATAAATACGCTTTCATGTTAGTCAATGGTTGCAGGGTACTATTTTCTTTCTTAAATGGGTGGTACAAGAACTGGAACCTGAGTAGTGGGAGGCAGCATTGTTTTTTGGGGGGAAGTAAGGTTCACCCCACCTCCACCCAAGAAGCTCCAAAAGGTCCATCCCACCTTTTTTTTATTCATGTGGAAGGGGCATGAGGTGGATCTATCATCCTGAAAGAAGACTCACATGTTTGGGATGTGGACCAAGGAACAGAAGTCTGGAGTCCCTGCATTTTGTTAAGGACTAGAACAGAAGATACTTAAAATGCCTTCAAAGTGACTTAAAAACCCTTGGAACAAATGATTATCAGATTCACCTGGTTTTTCCAAAGAAAAGACTAAGAAGTGTCTAAAAACTAAGGAAAATAGACAGTTTTCAGGTATTTCTTAAACATTTATATACTAAAAACAAAGTTCAGCTTTTGGGAGTAACAATATTTGTTTATCATATTCTGTCTATCTATATATAGTTTGCCTTTTTAGTAGTTTCAAAATCTTGAAAGCATTGGTGTTACTAATGCATTTAGAAATACATTTTTTTAATTGTCTTTACAGATAAATCATGCATGCTCATGTGAGGGCACATTTTTGGGGGATGGGATTCAAATTATTTTAATCATGGGCACAGTGCTTGGTAAACATAGTCTGTGATGAAGTGTATTTTTCTTTTCAGGTTTGAGAAGTGGAGTTGACTTGCACAAATGGATAGTACAAACACCATTGGAAGTAGAATGCATTAAACCTTCCTGGAACTTTCTGCATAACAAGTTCCCCATGGCACCTCACAGCATTTGACACTACCATCCTAAGAGCAGTCAGTCTGTTACTTTACAGGACATTGCATAACAAGAGACCTAGCCTTCCCTTTTTCCAAATAATATACCAACTTCATTCTCAGGCAGGCAGTTCTGGGCTACTATTTACATTCTACTGAATCTTCTTAAAGGAAAACTGCATGTTAAAATCAGGAATATATGTATTACTACCAGTTTTGAGTTCTCACTTCAATCCAGTGTTTTGTTTCTGCCTAGGCTGTTAGATGAGTTTTTCTAATTTTCCCTGGGTGTTTTATGACATCTGGGGGCTGTCATTCAAGTCTGTTTATTGCATCTTCTCCAAGTTAGTCTTTATTTATGTATTTATTTAGCTTTTGTTTACCAGGTAGGTACACTAGACAAGTTATATGCCTATTTTCAGGAACGACCCAGGAGAGTACAACAGGTATAACAGGTACATCAATACAGCAAAGCAGGTGAGCAAACAATTAGTCTTCACAGCTTACCCTTTGGTTTGATGTCTAATAGCCCCTACAGCAGGCCAGTGTGTCTTGTTACAGTGTCTTGCTTAGCCACAGCAGAGAAAAAACACTGCAGCCAGGATTCACAGTGCTATACAATATACTATAGAAAGTTACATGTTTAAACACATACACACACACACACACACACACAACAAGCAGAACACAGCTGGATAAGGTACTAGTATTTAGGAAACTTGTCATACTTACCCAGAGTCTAGCAATGTGAATCCTGGCTGTGACTGCAGGTGTTTACAACTGAATGATAATAACCACATTTGCTTCACTTGCAAATAGGTAGGCATTTGTGTCTAATTTCTGTTTGACTTACTGTAGGTTACACATAGAATCTGAAAAATTCATAACATGCTGTATTGTGATTCAGTGAACTGATAAATGGGGATTTTGGTCTCTTTTACAAATTCATTTTTCCTGTCCATGGATATACTAAAACAAAAATGTCTCAGCAAAATGTTTTAAAATAAAGAGTTTAACACACAGCAGTAAAAGAAGCATGTTGGCATTAAAAGCTTAGTGGTGTGGATGTAGAGGCACCAGTATTTAAGCATGACTTTGGTAGAGGATTAATTGTGACTTGGGGGTGAGGGAGTGAGTCTTGATATTTGTAGCATAATGGTTTTCTGAAACTTCAACCTTCAATGGGTTAGATTCTGCAGCCATCTGTACAGTATATCACTAAGCCATATGCAGTGTGGTATGGGTATGGGTAAAACCCAGATCACCAGACCAGGACCAGTGCTATAAAATCTGCATTGGGCACAGCTTGTGCAAATATTGCTGATCCAGTGGATCAAATAAATACATGCAAATAAATAAATAAATAAATACTCCGCTTCACCTCGTGCTTCAACCCACCCCAGGAGTGACATTATTACATGTTAGAAAATGGGCTTTTTATTTGCTGAGCTCTGATTGGCTCGTACCCCTTCCAGAGGGGTACATTAACTTTCAATAGATGCCCAGCAAATAAAAAGTTCCAGCCCAAACCTGCCTCATGCCCAGCCAGGTATCATTGTGCCCAGCTTGTATCCTCATTGGCTGAAGCACTGGGCACACAACTCAAACTGCCACCATTTTTTTTCAACACTTAGCAAGCAACTTATGCCCCCCCACTACCATTGCCACCACCATAAAAAAGAGTAACGTTAGGTGAACAGTTCCATAACTGAAGTAAAAAAATGTTTTGTAAATAAATCAGCTATCAAACTGAACTTCCCCACACCACGCTGACCACAAGTGCACCTTCTCATGGCAGTTGGTCAGTTCTCACAAGCTCCTCTGCTGACCGATTGGCATTTAACGATAAATTGGTGGGCCATATCTTAAAACATACATTTTTCAATGTATAAAACAGCAGGAACAAAACTGAGCAATTTACCAAACCGTGCTTACTTTAAAAAGTGGCTCTCTCCTCGCTTTTGTCTCGCGCCAATTCTCCACAAGCTGTCCACCTGCTCTGCTGCTTAACAAGCGGCTCCCACTCTACTACCGGCTCAGTTTTCTTTTCACATCTCTGGCGATTATATCCAGAGCCGAGATCCACAAATTAAGGAAAAAACAGTATAAAGACATGGCGGGGGGGCAGGGTCATGTGTCAAAGAGGGACCACTTGCTCTGCTGCTTGACGAGCAGCTCCCACTCCATGACCTGCTTGGCTCTCTCTAAAATGCTGTGGTGCCCTCTACTGGTAACTATTGGTAAGGATACCAGTAGAGGGACTACTTTACTAAAATAAAACAACTATACGTTAATTTTACTCTTTTAATTAATTTTTTTTAATTCTCAAATACTACAAAATCACTTTACAGATAGCCCATTTTATAAGCACAATAATACCCTGCAGGGTGGGCGGTATGGGCAATACCGGACCTTCCAGGGGCTATAAACTGAGGCGTCGGGCCTCATTACGCCCCTGGGCTGTCCGGTATTGCCCAATACTGCCCACCCTGTCGGGTATTATTGCTTGCATAACACACACCCTGTCATGCCTTATTGCTTAAATATGCCCTTTCTCAATGTACTATACTTTGATTTAGTTAGTGTATGCAACAGCCTTCATGTGAACACTCTGGGCTTCTCTTTGACTCCTGGGCCCGGATATTCAGTCTGCGCCAGGCTGTGGCACAAGCCTGGGCAAAGCGTAACTTGGCTGTGCAGGGGTGTTGACAGGGTGATATTCAACAGAGCTGTGCCATGGCACAGCATCGCTAAATATTGCACCCTGGCCACCCGCAGTGCACATGGTGCAGTGGCACTGTGCCAGCACAAGTGGCCAGAGTGGAGCAGGGGGATGCGCTAGCGCAAGTTCTGTTGCGCTAGGTGCAACAACCATGATATTCAAATGTGCACATGCAAATGGGGTAAAAATGCATGCAAGGGACAAATGGGGCCATTTGCATGTCATTATAGCCCCATTTGCATGCAGGTGCGCTGCTCCCTGGCGACTTGCACCTAGCGCCCTGCCAGGCCACAGCCATCGGGGATGGACACCCCCTGCACATTGCAGAAAAGTGTCCCACCGCCCGATCACGGGCATATGTAGAATATAGTAAATGTCCAATATCCCTGGTGGTCCAGTGGACCGCTCACAGCCCAATCGCGGGTGTCAGTAGAAAATAATGCCACCCCAAAACAACCCTGGTGGACTAGCAGTACCCCCCTCCCCACCTGCCCACTGAGCCCCACAGGCCCGCTCCCCCCAGTCAGTGGTGAGCGGCAGCTCCCCATTTGCCGCCCTGCCACCCGCCGACTGACACCATACGGTAGGGCTGTATGCATTGGTCCACAGCGTGATCAATGGGCGTATACGCATACCGTACTACACAGTCAGATATAGATGGATCACACATGTCACGTTAATGCACAGCAGGATACTACAGCCGATGGCTACGCTGTGGATAAATGGTGCAACCGTAGCAATCGTCGACGGAATGATGAGCTGGCGCAGATGAGCTGCGCTACCGTGACGGGGAGAGAGCAGAAACTCAGTAACAGGGAAAGGTGGTACCGCTAGTCACCAAGGTTGTTTTTGGGGTGGCATTATTTTCTACTGATGCCCGTGATCGGGCTGCGAGCAGTCCACTGGACCACCAGGGATATAGGATGATTATTTTCTTCTTCATATGCCTGCAATCGGGCTGCAAGCTGTCCACTGGACCACCAGGGATATAGGATGATTAAGATATTCTACATATGCCTGAGATTGGGCATGGGGGGGCGCCACCAGAAGGTACAGCCAGAGCTCGGGTGGTCACCCACAGGTGGCAGCTGTCATGGTGCACCCTGCAATACGGCAGCTTACCTGTGGGTGGCCAGCTGTTTCTCCTTTTTTTTGGCTCACCTGTGTGCAGCGCAAGTAGGGGTTGCACATGCATGGGCTCAGCACATCCCAGGCTGAATATCGGGATGTGTGGAGTATGGATGGGCATGCCCCTCCACCTGTGCCACATACATTACTGATGTGCTCCGGCACATCGGGATTTGTGCCAGGCTCAATCCCCTTTGAATATCGTGCTGGGGTGCATCAGTGGGTTGTGCATGGTGCAACAGTGTTGCGCCACGTGCAACCCTTCTGAATATCCAGGCCCTGATGTCTATTTGCTTTAGCTATTGTATATTCTTTGAACTGCTTTGGCCTCTTGATGTGGTGCCTGTGTGCCTAAACTGTGTAATCTGTTTATCTACTGCTACCCATGTATCTCCAGTGAATGACTGTTATAACTGTCTGCTCTCCGAGCCATTGTTTTTTGACTTGTTAACTGTGCTGTCTTTGCATTAGTTTCGACGAGGTTCTTTTGTAAATGAGTCTCTGACTCAAAGGTTTGAAAATCTGATATTTTTTAAATAAATAAATAAATGTTTATGTTTAAGCCCATGAAACACCCTTATCTAGTCAATGCATTCACAGTCGTAGTGGCTGTGCCAGAGCTTGTTCCTATTGTTGCTATTTATCTAGTTGCCAAATGTAACAACTGTAACCTTTCACAATATATTACCTGTTCTTGTTATTCTGATGTTTCTACTCTGTGCCACCTTACGTGGCCTGGGTCATACCTGAAAACAGTCCCTGGGATCAGTGCACTTACCCGGTTAACAAAGTCATAAATAAATAAAATTGTTTGTACAGTACATTTAAATAAAGCTGGATGTCAGGATGAAATAATGCTCAGTCTTTGAAGTGGGAAGTTGGTATTTTTTTAAACTGTCCCATCCCCCCCCATTCTTCACCCCAACAATGGTGGTGTCACAATGCCTGTTCACTTTCTGTGGTGGAGCAAGCAGGCACCTTCCCAGCAGGTGCCAGTGCTACTCATTGGTTGGCCACCAATAGCTGTATGATTGTCAGGCAATTGATCCTCTCCCTCCGCAGGGTGCCAAGTACCTCATTCAGTGATGCATAGGAAACCAGCATAGGATGCCATGTCTCACATGCAATTCTCAATCTCCCAGGGTGGCAGTTTAACACGCTGCCTCTGCACAATTGGAGCTGCCCAAAAAATTGTATTTTTGGCAAACGTTACTACTTGGATATGCTTACGATCCCAAACCTCCAGTATAACTCATCACTGTTTAATACAATTCTTCTAGTGGAGCACTATTAGACAGTTTTCCTTTCTGTAGATACATTCAGATGTCTGCTCTCAGTGTTCAACAGTATATCTATAAAATGAATACATCAGTGAGCCTCAGTGAATGTAATGCCCTCTCACTCTCTCACATAATACAAGTACATGCCTGTCCTGGTCACACACTATCCCAGAGCAACTAGAAGATTACTGGTCTTACAAAATACATTTTTTACTGGAGTTGACCAATAACACATTTCTCTTCCCATTTTGGTGGAGGTCTCCCTGATTTGATGGTACAGCTCTTTGGAGAGTAGTATAGCAATAATGTTTCCCTGTACCAGTGTTTAAAAAGATATTTATAATATGACCCAGAGCTGCTTCAAGGAGTTCTATTTACAAGAAATCTGAAAAATTGACCTGAACTCCATGGAGCCTGATTTCACTCCCCTGCCTTAAGAGCTTTCTTAAGGTTGAGGGGCCTGGGTTTTTGGTTCTCCTTTGGGGAGTTTGAGTTCCAAAACTGTGATAAATTATGCAGTGCCTTGACCCATAGCAGTTATTGTTGGCCCAGTGACATGTCCAATACAGCCTTCTGGGATGTACAGAAGTACACACTCTTCTCACTGAGATCACCCCTGCTGAGACCCACACAGGGCAGTATGAAACAAAGCATAATTATTTACACTCTGCAAGTACTGTGATATGCTCATGACAGAGTTTACAAACAAAAAATAAGGGGTTTATTGGTGGGAACAGGATCAGGCTCTGGAAGGGAAGGGTTTAAAAACTAGCCACTGACACAGCAATGGCTAATCTGGCTTTCAACAATCGATGTCCTCCCCATCGCATTCCCCATGCCAGACTGCACTGTGTATGCTTCGCTACCCTTTAGTACCCATATGTTTTATCCCTGTAATTCTAAGAGAGCTCCCTTTTATACGAAGTTCACTGGGTACCCAGGTGTTGAATCCCTGTAAGCCCCACATCCATTCATGTCACATGTGATAGCAGGTGAAGGCACACTTGATCACTGACTGCAAACTAAAATTGCAATCCCAGCCAGATGGCCTAGTCCAAAATATGCTCAACTGTGGCCCTATCCATTTAAATATAACCCATGCTTTTGCAGGACTTGCAGGCCCTGGTGAGGTGCTTATGGTTACCAGAATTGGCAGGACTTCACCTGGAAATGTATCTTGCAGTAGCCCAATTTGAGCATGAAGTCACCTCCTTCATGCTTTGTCTGTCACTGTTGCAGCCGAAGTGCAGGGGCAGTACTGGCATTGGTCACCAGTAGACCTTTCTCCATCACCCTTACTCTCTTTCAGCAACAGCTGTTTAGCTGAGATTCAGAAGTGCCTGCCAGCCTAATCAGTACAGTAATTCTGTCAACTCCAATTGTGCTGCCATGACCAGGCAGGGGCTAGCATCTGGTGGTGATGGCTTTGCAAACACTAAACTGTAATTCAGGGCTCTGTCTGAGCACATGAAAAAAGTTGGGCTGACCAGAACAGGACATAAAATCAAATGCTTTGGCCAGGTTTAAAAAAAAACATTTTATTTAATAATAAAAACTCATGGCAGCATCACTCTCCCACGCAAACCAAGGCCGATGCTTCGCACGATGACTTGCACTTCTTCAAGGCATGGCCACTAGTAAGTAAGAGCCATCTTAAATAGTACACTGTTTAAGTGACCTGCTGTCATTTTAAAAAACTGTAGTGTAAAATGAAAACATTTTAAATATTTTAAAAACAGGTGACCATAAAACTCAATATTATAAAAAATACATTTCATACAGATTATGATCAGAATCACTAATGAACAGAGGCAAATACATCAGCTATATAGCCACTCATATATGCAACCATTTTATAACCATTTTATGAATCCCAGGGAAAAAGGCCAGGAAAAGTCCAAAAGTACCCTCCAAATACAAATCCATGTACTAATTCGTAGATCATCTCATTATAAGAATGGCACTAAGAAAACAAGTTATCCAGTACAGGATAGTACTCCACATAGAAAAACATTATAAAAACAAAGTTATATTCATTATAGAAACAGCACCAAGTAGAACACTTCATTGACTCCTGATGCTGTCAATCTATATCGACAACAACTTGCACATTTAAGGAGTTTATTATCCAGGCCCTGCCTTATTCCTACTACCATATTTTCAAAACTACGAGGCCCAGATATTCAAACTGTGCCATAAAAGTGTGCAACAGCAGGAGCAAGCGCAAGTCCACTGTGCACATGCGCAATACACGTGATATTCAAACACTACTCAAGTCAAGATGCACCTGCGGCACATGACTGAATATCGCAGTCCAACTGTGCCATAGCACAACCAGGGATGTGCAGTGGTGCAGGTCAGATGCGCAATAGCACAACCAGGGATGCTCATTGGAGCAGGGCAGCAGTGCAACAGCACAACCAGAGATGCGCAGGGACAGGATACAGGTGCCCACCACCCATGCTAGAGATGGGCAGAGGAGCACACAGCAGAACAGACATTGCCCCCCACACCCCATGCACTGCACAACCGGGGGAGAGATGGAATAACCACTAGCCCATGGATACCAGCAACAAACCCACAGCTGGGACATGGTGCCCCAGCACACCCCCTGGCAAGTTGCGACCGGCACACAAGGAGGTCCGACCACCCCGTGCCACACCATCCCACCAATGCAGAGCACACCCTGCACTGTGATCCCCAGACACTCTGCACAGGAGCAGCACCCACCAGTGCAGGACACCCCAAGCATGCCACCACCCCCACTGTGACAATGCAACCCTGTGCACCACAGAACCATGCAAGGCAGCCCCACCATGAGCACCCTTCAGCGGGTGGCAGCAGACAGTGATGCAACAACTGCATACACAGTGCCTCCATGTACATCCCCCGAGGTAAAGCTGAGAGACAGACCATGTGTCGGCACACAAGGTACCCCACACATGACAGAGCATGCCCTGGACCCCACCACCAGTGGTACAGCACCCTGCACACCCTCCCAAGGACACACCCTGACCCAGCACTGGCCACAACAGCCAGCGCAGACACCCACAGTGGTGCATGGAAGCATGTGCCACACAGGATGCAACACAGTGCATGGACAAACACCCGCCCATACCCAAGGGCACATCAACACAGGGACACAGGAGCGGGTCAACCAAGCCCCTGGCGTGTGGCCACAGAAACTATGTACACAGCCAGCACCCCTCCATGGCACAGGAGTGCCAGCCACCCTGCACAGGCACCATGAAGCTGTATGCCACCAGCATTCACCCAGAGCACAAGTGACAGACAGTGGAGCACATCCCCTGCAACAGACACAAGCAACAGCATGGAGGTGGGACAACAACAGCGGAGGCCACAGTGCCACCCGAGGCAGACATGCACCACACCAGTGACAGGAGGCAACCCAGCATTGTGCTGGGTACAGCATGGACAGCCACCACTGACATGCCAGCGGACCGTGCAGGTCACAGACATTGAAGGGTGCCAGCTGCACTGGCCATGGATGGTCTGACAGGTGCACCATAGACACAGTGCATGCACCGTGGATCACTGCACACAGTCATCCAGTGCACAGGGAACAACACACAAACCACAGACAGTGACTGATAGCTATGCCCACACCATAGTCACTTCCCCTATGGACACACACACACGCCCATGACTGCACCACCCCTGATGCCATGCACATCACTGCAGCTGAGCACCTGTAGCCTGCTGCAAATCAGAGACCACCACAGTAGGCATAACAAAACAAATGTATATTAAAAGATAGAAAACAACTATTTACAAATATGTACAAAAAGTTGGGGGTGAGGGCCACAAATCAGGTGGGGGTGGGTAAGGGGCAGGGGTGAACAAATGGTAGAGGAAGGAGGGGTGTGAGGGTGGATCCAGGGGGGTAGGTGAAATCCTGGGGTGCATCAAGTTCAGTGGGAGTCCCGCTTCCCGCTGTGAAGGCACCTCCCGCGATGCCTCCTGCGGACTCCTAGTTGCTCGATCCTCTGCAAAATTTCCAGGGAGGCCCTGGCCACCTGCAGAATCTCATGCAGTGCCCTCTTGATGTGCAGCATCTGCTGTCCACCTAGGACAAGGGAGCAGAGTCAATAGGTGTGAATGCGCAGCCCCCTGCAGCCCACCCACTGTGCATGGCATACGGCCATGGGACATGCCTCTGTGATGGTGTGCGACTACCCACAGTGATCGTGTCCACAAGACCTGCCCACCCAGGTGCACACAGCCATGTGGGCCGCTGCACACACCCACCACCCAAGTCCTGCACAGCACCACCGTGGCTGTACAGTGACATGGCTATGCAGTGCGAAGGCAGTGGCATAGCCATGTACCCGGTGCATGCATGGACCACTAGTGATGCATACCCACACATGCAGTGCCACTGAACAGTGCTGACTGTACTGTGTGGTGTGCACATCAGTGGTGTCAATGGATGGTGGCCATGCCCTACCACCTGCCCTGCAACACAGCATGCACAGAATATCCTGGAAGAAAGGCACTCACCATCATCAGTCTGATCCAAGTGCTGGACTCCGCTGTGAACAGCTGCCTGTGGCTGTGGACCAGCTCCCCTCACCACGCCTCGGTGTCAGTCCTGTCGGGCTCACCGCAGCTCTTCAGGGCCTAGGGTGCAAACATGGAGAGGGGAATATCAGTACAATCCAGTATCAAAGGCCCCCCAACCCCGGGTGTGTGCGATCCCGCACAGCCCAACCATGCCGCAACCCCCCCAGCACCACCTCCACTACCAACACCACCAACACCACTGCCCACAGTGGACAGCCCACCCCCATGTGGTGGACACATGCCCACCACGATACCCGTACTGACACAACCAGTGTGTGGATGGGGCACCTACCTGGTCATGGCACTGTGCCTCTCCTGGCACGTGCCTGCAGGTGGGCAAACCTGTCCGGGTCCCTGTACTGTAGGTCCCCATATCTGTGGTGACACTGCTCAGGTGTGCACTCCATTTCTGTGGCCTCCTCCAGCGCCACCACCACCTCCTCCCATACAGCACTCCTGGCCCTGTCCAGGGGTGCATCTCCAAAAAGTGCCTCTGCATGGGGCTCCACTATGGCCACCAAATTGGCCAGCTCCACCTGGCTCCAAACAGCAGCCCTCCGTCTTGCCATCGCTGAAGCTGGTCGGAGTCAAAATGGCACTCAGTAGCACGGTCCGCCATGTGCAGATGCTGTGCGGTACAGCGCTGCCATTCCCCATCGCGTTATCACCGAACAGCATGATAGTGGTGCACCCATGTGGACGCATAGCACCTAGGGGGCAAAGGTTGGGCACAGGGTCAGGGGTCTCTTGCGCACGGACTGCCACAGTGCAATTGGTACTCCCTGCGTGTAGTGCCATTGGGTGCCTGTGTGAGATGCCCTGTAGTGGCCTACCACGCTGTGGCTCCACGGCATCTACAGTGTCCCATTGCAAGAGCACCATACATGTGAACAGCACAGTAGCACCACTGGCACAATGCCTCCCATGCACAGCATGTCAGCAGCGTGGCAGGCATCAGTGTCAGCACCCCGGCATGCGCCGTTCGGTGTCCACTGCGCACGTCACAGAACTGCGCCCTTGCGTGAGCATGATCAACACAATTGCGCAAGGTGCAACAGCGCAATATTCAGCCGGCATATGCAAATCAGCTCATCAGTTATTCAATGGCGCAGATACTGCATTAGCATCCACTTAAAATTGCACCTCTCCTCATTTGCATGCGTTGCGCTATATAAATGTAACATTGGGCTGCAGAGGCCATAGTCTGGTATTGCAGTCTATTGTGGTGAGTTGCATGCTGTTTGGGAGTGTGAACTGTGGTGTGTGGGAGATGCATGGGACTGCACAGTCAGAGGTAACACCCGTCATTCCCACAGGATCAATGATGAGCGACCATGAGGTGGAGGAGGAGGAACAGAGAAGTGTGAGAAAGAGGAGGCCAAACTTTAGCAAGGCAGAAACAGATGCACTGTTTGAGGCCTACCTTGATCAGGAACTGCTGCTCAGAGGACAGTGGGGAACACCACAGGTCCATGCTGCTGCATGGGGAGAGGAGGCGCGTGCTGTCAACCAGCATGGCAGCCACCAGCAGTCCGTGCAGGAGTGCAAGAAGAAGGTGGGCACAGACTGGAGGAGGATTAAGGATAAGGTGGCTGCCATCAGGGCAGCACGGGCTGCGACCGGTGGGGGACAGCCGGCCATGCAACGCCTGACCCCCACAGGAAGAGCGGGTTGCTGGCAGCATGCCATGTTCTGCCATCGAGGGTGTTCCAGGTGGTGGCTTCCAGACGGGTGGTAGCCCATCACTGCATGGTAGGTCCTGATCTGTCATTGTGGGGGGGGGGAATGCCACAGGTTAGGGCAGATACATTAATGCTACTGTGTTCCCTTACAGCTCTTGAGCGTCTACATGGGTCAGCGGTGGTGGGCTCTTCCGCTGAGGGCGATACCCTGGACACAGAGGAGGGCCCATCCACCTCCACTGGTGTCCAAGGGTCAGGACGACAGTTGGCCTGCCTGGCTGTCCAGACTGATGTTGGTGGAGCAGGTGCGGAGGAGGCCCTGCCCGTGTCCCAGCATGCCGGCATCCATGGATGCCAGCATGCTGAGACTCGGACTGGTGCCAGATCCATCACTGTTGATGATGGAGCTCACATCATGGACAGTGATATGTGTGGGCCACAGGATGGCCGCACAGCAAGTCACAGCACGGGCATAGCCTTTGGCGGGTGCTGCCGTGGAGGCCTGCATGACATCACAGTCCCAGCCTGTGCCTGTCTGCACCAGTGGGGGTAGCACTGGTGTGTGTCCAGGACAGTGGGGCTGTTGCGGCCACTGCAGTGGCACCGTTGAGTCCTGGAGAGCGGCAGCCAGAGGGGCAGTGTCAGCAGCCGGCCAATGGCGATGGGGGGACAGTGTCGGGGGTGGCACCAGTGCACCACCTGTGGACATGCTCAGGCATGGCCCTGGTGTGCAGCACCCAACCTCGAGGGGTGCTGCCCATCACAGCCGCGAACACCATGAGGGACAGCATGCCAATCAGGCGGATGACCTCTTAGATGAGCTCACCCGTATACTCCATGATTCAGTGGATCAGCAGTTGCAGCTTGTGATGGCAGTGGATGCACTCAGTGTGGTCCTGCACCAGGCAGAGGAGTGGCGCAGCAGGGACACCGGTCTGCTCCTGGTAGGGATGGACCAGCTGCGGGAGGATGTGACCATTGCCATTGACAGGCAGACACAGGCATTCACAGCTGTCATGGCCACAATGGGCACACAGTTATTTGCCCATGCGTCGCAGACACTGCACAGTACAATGTCCACCCCCCCTTTCCCGGCATCATGTAACACCATCCTTGTCGACACCGGGTTCAGCTGTGGGCATCCCAAGCACGCCTGGTGCAGGCATGTTCGGTGTGCTGCAGACCCCTGCTCGAGAACGGTCGTGTTCCCACAGGGGAACCCCTTGGGGACCGTCAGTGCCACTCCATGAGGCCATTGGTCAGGCTGTCACTGCTGATGGGTCTCAGCGGGGCCGCCCACACATCCGTGGCAGCCATGACACTGTGCCGCGTGACTGACCTCTCTCCCACCATGGCTACTGTCTGACACTGCCCTGTGTGCAGTGTGCTGTTCATCATGCTATGCATGGGTGGGGTACCCGGCCCTGCACACACATACACATTCCATGTGCACACCCTCCCAGTTGCTGGCCACTGTGGCGTGTGCATGATGATGCCTGCGTTGCACTGTACACCACTGTGCAATGGTGCCCAGTGTCTGAGACACGCACAATGACAGGCACTGGGCGTGGTGGTCTGTGGACGTGTGTGTGGCTAGGGGTGGCAGTTGGGGTCAGCATGTCTCCTACCCTTTGTGCATGTCTTGTCATATATGTGTGTGTGTGTGTGTTTGTGTGTGTGTGTGCATGACCGCATACCATGTTAGGCCTTGCCCATCCCTGACTGCATGTGCGGTTCCATGCTCAGCCAATTCCCTTTATGACATGCACCCCTGGGGTTTGTCCATGCGTGTTTGTGGGTTGTGCACTTGCCATTGGTGGTTGCACATGGCTCCATGACTTACCTGGGTTGGTTGAAGTGCTCCTCTGTGATGGTGTCCCGGTGCAGCTGCGCCATCCAGATCAGTCGGGGGTCCCTTCGACCAAGAGGGGGCTGCCCATCACCATCTGTACCAGCGTCCTCATCATCCCCATCGTTGTCCCCCTCTTCAACCTGTACAGCTATCCCACAGTCATTGGCCATGTTGTGCAGGATGCAACAGGCCAGGAATAGCCTGCAGGCCTTTGAGGGGCTATACTGTAGGGCACCGCCAGATGTGTCCAGGCAACGGAAACGTGCCTTCAGCATCCCGAACACCCACTCTATGACATTGCATGTGGTGGCATGTGCCTCATTGTAGCGTTGCTACAATGGGGTCGCAGAGCACCAGTATGGTGTGAGCAGCCAGGGACGGAGTGAGTATCCACTGTCACCTGTGTGTAGAGGGTGGACATTAGTTTGGTGATCAGCATCGCCCTGTCATGGGCCATTTAGGCCAATACCCATGTCACCTCTGACTATGCCCCTCCTAAGATCCATGTCTTTCTGTGTGATTTGCATACTCACCCACTAGGTGGCCAGTGGGGATGTCCCCACTCTCGAACCTGTGGCACAGTGCTGACTGGTGCCAGATAAAGGCATCATGTGCTCCCCCAGGGTGCGTGGCACAGACATTGGTTATGCACCCCCTAGCATCGCACACCACCTGACAGTTGATGCTTGCATAGCCCTTCCGATTTATGTATGCTGCACCTTCCGGGGCCAGGTGGCGTGCAGATGGCCACATGGGTGCAGTCAATGGCCCTGAGCATGCCAGGCATACTTGCTACCCTGTGGAACTCTTGTATGTGTGCTGTGCGCTCCGCCTGTGTGCTGGGGAAATGGATGTACTCTGCAGCATGTGGTAGCAGTGCACTGAGGAATTGTGTGAGTAGGCGTGATGCGGCCAACTGGGTTATGCCTGTTGTGTCCCCTGTTGGTCTCTGGAAGGTACCCATGGTGAGCAGGCACATGACAGCTGTCACCTTTGTCTCCACTGACAGAGCATGTCTCTGTCATGTGGGTGCCTGCATCTCATCACTGCACAGCTCACAGAGCCACCTCAGGATCGCCCAGTTCAGGCGGTACCGGCCCACTATCTTGATGTCACTGTACAGCTCAAAGCTGGTGTGGGCTTGGTACTGCCTGTTGGGGGCATACCACCGATGGGCCCTTCCACGGCCATGCCCCCCTGCTGCCTGCCTTCTCACGCCCCTCATTACTGCCTCCATCTGAATGGTGGCATTGGCCATGTCTCTGGCTTGTGTTACCCCCCTGGCAGCTGTATTCCCATTCCCCCCGCTGTCCTTTCTGCTACTCCCCCTGCACTGGGAACACCTCCCAGATTTGGATGTCCTGCCCACTGTCAGTGCCCTCTGCCCATTGTGGCACTTTCCTTTTCCTCCTGCACAGTGGCACAGGCTCCCCACTCCTTTCCTGTTCCTGGTACTTTCCAGGTGTGCTCTGTCCTGCTCCTGCCCTGTCCCACTCACTGTTACTGTCTACCTGGTTGCTGTCACCTCACTCCCAGATCTGGCTTCCCTGTAGCATTCTTGCACCTCTCTCTTGTTCCTTTTTTTTGGATCATTTCCGCTATCGCGCAACTTCTGTTTGCTCCCCTATTGCGCACGGCACATGCTGTTGAATATCGCACTGCGCCATTTATTCATGGTTCATCCCCCTTCAGTTGTGCATGCATTCATTACCATTGCACTCTTGAGCATTGTGATTTGGGGGGCACAGCTGCCTCCCACTGAATATCGCACAATGGTGCATTTTTGGAATTGCGCTGGCGCATCCCTGTTGCACACGGCGCAACCCTTTTGAATATCTGGGCCCATATCTTAAAGTAGTGATCTCGGCTCTGTCTAAGAACATATATGATCAAGGTATTTGAGCTATTCCCATTAGGAATGCACCTCAAATGCTCAGCTATCCATGTCTTGAACTGGAGTTTTGTTTTGCTTACATAAAATGCTTAACAGTTACAGGTGGCAACATGTACTGTATTTGTGGTGTTACAGTTCACAAAATGTTTTGTTTCCCTTACAGAAATAATTAGATGACATTTTTGCATGCTGCACACTATCCATGTGACATACATGCTGCAAGCATGATTTTTATGTTAAATTGGAACAGACCGCATGCATGTGGCATGCATGCAAAAACTAAGTGATCTCTGATAACTGTACACATAAAAGGTAAGTGACATGCTCAGGATCACACAGTATACAGATGGAGGTTGATGAGATTTAAACCCAGGTCTTCAGTTCTCAAGGTCTCCAGGTTTGCAGTTCAACACTTTTAACCACTATGCTATAGTGCCTGCTCACTTGTACTTCAATACAAAGCTGCACACATCTGCATGCACATGGCATACTTACAGCCACTGTAGTTTTCTTGTCCTTCTCATCCCAGCTGCACAGCTGAACCATAACACACATACCATCAGAAACACATGCGGTTCTTCCCACCCCTCAATACACACACTTACCCACAGAACTACTTAATCACTTCTGTCTGGCCTGTACTCCTACTAGTTTCTCTTCATAGTTTTAAATGCTTCCATGCAAGCAGACTTTAAGGTACAAACACATAAGTAACAATAACTCAGCACCCACCGACATGGCCAGTTCCCCTCCCCCACACACACACACACACTGTAGTGGGTGTGGCCAGGCTGTTACAGACAACCCACCAAGTATAGGTATAAGTCAAGAGTCTCTTACCTGAGTACTAGAGAGCCAGAGGTAGGAGTCTTCAAGAGATGATGTCCATGGGACAGAGTGCTGGGGCATGCCCCTTTGAAATGAATGGAGTTATTTTTTAATACTATTTTATACATTATGATGATGAGTTGGAGATTAATGAAGGCCACTGTTCTACTAACAAGGCCCTTGTTAGTCAAACGGTGGCCATCATTAATCTCCAATTCACCATAATGTATAAAATAGTAATAAGAAAAATACCCTCATTCATTTCAATGGGGCATGCCCCTGCACTCTCCCTTGCCCTATGCCATAACATGCCTGAACACGGGGGTGTGGAGATCAGCTTCACTGGGGGGGACTAAGCCTGACTATAGTGGGGCTCCAATAGTCTGTGCATACCATACCACTCAACTGTCCCTGATTGCAAGGGACAACCCTCATTTTACCCCTGAAAACTGCTCTGTCCCTCATCCATCCCTCATGAAAAACATGCTACTCATGCAGAGGTTGTCCTGTAACTTTAGACTTTATGGTAGGGATGCCATTTCAGATTTCAATAGGGGGGAGCCAAAAACCAGTGGAGACCAGGTGCCAGTTAGCTGCTAGAAGGCAAGCTTTGGGACGTATCTAAAAGGTAAAACTTACTTGTTGTGATTGAAAAGTAGTATGTAAAACAGGAAAAATTCAAATGTATAAGATTCATCTGTCTATACCCGGAGCAGTGCATCAGATTTGGGCTTAACCCACCCAGGTACTAATCATTTGTTTTCCTGACTGAAGTTCTAACCCCCCCAAAAAAAACTTTGCCCCAATCTCTCTCCCTGACTCCATTCCATTCAATACCCATCCCATATAGTTGTGAAGCCACCCAAAGGTGCAGAAATGTGAAAAGCATATCAATATTTCAATCCTTCCTCCTTGCACAATCCCCCTATAAAAACATTATTTACTTTTACTTACCCGACCATTTGGCTGGAACCTGTAGCTTGGTCCAGTGTATCTTAGCCCAGTTTTTGGTCCACTCCTCCTCCATGCTTCTGCCAGAAGCTGGATGCTAGAGCCCTCTGTCCCAGGTCCCCACTGTGGTCTGCCACCAACTCACTTCACCAACCAAGCCCACCCAACCTGTATTGCTTGCTTTTTGCTTGGCTGCTGCCACACTGCACTGATCAAGGCCTGTGAAGGCTGCCCATACTACTGTTGCCTTTGTTGCTAGGCCTAGCTTGCTGCCGTGGGGGGGGCTGCAGGGTTTTTATTGTGAGGTGAGCCTAATAGTGTAAGCAGGTAACCTAGTCATCAAGCTAGTTTCTAGCTCACCCCCTGTCCTTTCAGCCACCAAAGAAGACAGAGACTCACTGAGAGTAGACCAACAAAATTATTCCATCACAGCACTGCTATTGAGCGCTCAGTGCTCACTGACTCCTCCAAGCTGAAGTGTGTAGCCTGTCTACTCTGTGGAGGGAAAGACAGTGTAGAACTCATGTGACTCATGTGCTGTTGCTTGGTTGGAGTTCCTCCACATCACATGTGACAGTGCTACTGCTAATAGGTGGAGAGAGTGGACAACACAATATAGACACAGTTGAGTCAGGAGTGCACCCACAGCGTGTGTGCACACAGGTCAAAGAGGCACTTTTTGTGCAAAAGACTAAATCCAAATTGAATGCCATTATTGCCACACCATAAGAACAACCTAGACACAAATGTGGGGGGGGGGCTAAACTGCTCCTCTGCTCCTCTAAATGGCACCCCTGCTTTACGGTAGACATTCATTTTCAAATGCAAATATCTGTACAAATAAAGACAATTGTTTCCACTGTGTTCTGAGGTACTGTATCTCCATGTTTCAGGATGTATCTCTATCATTGTGAGTGTGAGTGTCCCTCATTGTCCCTCACTTTGAGTGTCCATGTCCCTCATTTCAGCGATAAGAAGTGAGGTGTGGTACATGCTTCCAAAGTCCTATTCAGCATAAAGAGTGCTGAACATGGCCATAGTATATCTACTCCATATAGAATGACAAAGGGAAAGTAAGTGAGCCACATCATTCATGGAGAAACACATGTAGCGCTAAATATGCAAAAGGAAATTTGCATGGCCAAAAACAAAAAGATCAGGCTTCACACCGAAGAGGCCCCTCTTTGCACATGTGGAATGGGGGTGGCTGACTATACCTTAAGCATTTAATGCAGTACACAAACAATACATTACAAATCAATGACAATTTAATGACAAAAATCAAATAAAATCAAAGCCATTAAATAATTTGCAAAAGGATTTAATGGTCAGAATTAATGAGTTTGCCTAATTTTAATAGGAAATCAATAGAAATTATATTTTAATGGTTCTAATTGCTAGCGGCAGTATGAGAAATAAAAATTAATTGTGTTTTTTAGATGAGATTTGCACCAGCTTGGCTGTTGCACACATGGCAAGCCTGCTACACATGAACCCAATGTGATTTTTTTAATGATGTTCATACCAGCTTAGCTGCTGCACTCATGTCAAGTGTACAACATGTGAATATGATGTGATTTTTAGAAGATGTTCACACCAGCTTACCTGCTGCACACATGTCAAGCTTACAGCAGACAAACCTGATATACTTTTTAGATCTGGTTCACTTTGTGTATGCTAACCACATGCAAACATTGTACAATTAAGCATGTGGCATGCATTCTACATGTACACAGCACACTTGTATTTATGTAAGGGTTTGTAATGTGTCCCAGTCCCTGTATGGATAAAATCAATTCTGACCTGTATCAAAGAGCAGAAGGAGAATCTCCACATCTGAGGGTACCTGGTGGTGGTGGGGAGAGGATGAACCTGGTTATTCTCCATAGCATGCAAGCTGTTTTAATCATGACTTAAAGTGAAATTCATGTTAAGTTATGATAAAAACACTGTTAACTTTCTGGACCTATCAGTGAGGATGATAATGATGGGGTTAAAACTAAGTTATTTAGGAAGCCTATTGATAAGAATGCTCTCTTAGGCTTTTATAGTTGTCACCCAAGGCACATAGTGGAAAATATTCCTCAGGAGCAATATATGTGCCTTAAAGGGACATTGTCAACCCCCTTAGGCCTCAAAGTGTCCCTAGTTTAAAAAACACATTTTATGAGTCATCACATTCTATAGAGACTGTTTATGCAGCTGGTAGTTTTGATTCAAAAAGTGAAAACCTGAGTGCACACCATATTGGTGTTACCACACCAAAACATGTTTGCTTACCGTACATTTCTTGACCAACTCCCACTGCATCTTTTCTGGAATCAGGAACACCCCCCAACACAATTTAGCCACTCATTATGCAGTGGGAATAGAAGAGACTATTGAATCATGAGTGGTTGCACTGTTTGAGGGTATTTCTACTGTTCAGGAAGTATGTAATAAGAATAGTTTGATGATCTGAAGCAAAACAAGGCTGGGTGTAGCTATACATTACCATGCATTTCAATTCTAATAAGCAAGGAAGCATATAAAACAACCGGCAATATCAATGAATTTTAGAGAAGGCAAGCAATCATAAAATGTGGGTTTTTACCTAAAAATAGTAAGATGCAAAAAAGGTTGACAGTGTCCCTTTAAGAGAAACACAAGTGACCATATGGAATATGTGGAGGGTGTGGGTGTCTTGTTGCAGCGTGACTTGATCATCAATATTTTGTCATGTCAATGTCACTATGCCATTTTTGACTTGCTGCCAGTAATCTGGTTAAATTTCTCCTCTGTTTGTAGACTGTGACAATCCTTTTCCAAAATGGATCTAATCAGGTGACTCTGTGGGGTAAAAGTCATGATAAAGTTTACTTAGCCTGAATTGTGATCTCCATTTCCTGTAGATCTCAATAACTTATCCCTTTACATATTTTTAACTCTGTTTTCAGCCACATCAGTGAATTTTTCATCATATTCTCATGCTTTAAAATGCTGACCCATGGCATCTGTCCCTCCACATATTCCATATGTTCAACTTTGTTTCTCTTCAGGTGTATATATTTTCCTTGTAGAAAATTTTGTTTTAACCCCACCATTACCATACCTACTGATAGTAAGATCCAGAAAGGTTAAAAATGTTTTTATCATAACTTACAATGAATTTCAGATTGGGGGTTGAAACTTCCAGATATTGGGCAAAATCATTCAATTCTGTTAGAGACCCTACTCCACATCAAACAAATGTTGTCAATAAAGAACTGAGAGATATCTGTTGTGTCATAATATGGACTAGCAGTTAATAAAAAGTAGGGCTGGGCAAAATTTATCTTCTGCCAGTGAAATTCTGGTTAAATTCTGATTTCGCTTCTATGAAATTTCATGAAATTTCCGTGAACATTTTGCTTAATTTCACCAAAACTGTTATTTCAGTTATTTCTATCACATTTTAACAGTATTTTTCCTACATGCACCATTTTTGGTATGGTGCCTTTAACCATGTCCATACTTAAGTGTACCATTTATATCTTTAACAGTGACTGAGTTATAAGCCTCCAAACATTTGGAAATATTGAAATGTTATTTCACAGTTATATAAAGTACAGAATTTTAAGCCCATATAACTCTAAAATTAGAGAACTGAATATTGCCAATTTTGTTAGGTTTGTTGACCCTAAATATTAAGCTTTGAGGCCATCCCCATAGCCCAGCAGCAGAGCTGCATTGCCATGCTGATGACCTCAGATTGGAAGCAAGCCCAGAAAGTCATGCCAGTAGGCAAGCCATGGCTGAAACAGCTGCCATTCAGCAGTACATCTCAGTTGGGGAGGGTTGGCGGTGGGTTCCACCAACACAGTGACCCCTGCAGCTGGGCCAGGAAGCTCTCTCTCTCTCTCTCTCTCTCTCTCTTGCTGCAGCAGAAGCTGTGGCTGTTGAGGCTGACAGAGGCACTGACCCCAGTGGGGGAAGGGGAAAATATGGGAGGAAAGGCAGTAGCCAACTGAAGGATAGCTTGGTTCAGCCTGAGCAGGGTATATTCATGTGAACAGGGTATATCTATGAGAGATGTGCTACTGGCTGGGTGAAAAACCAATATGAAAAAAAGGCTGCTGTTTGTCAACTCTCTAATCACTTGTTCAAAGGTTGGCCAAGTTATAAGCAGCCAAAGATTCCAAAATGACATCAGTAATTAAACTGGAATTTCGTGAGCTTGTGTGAAACTGTGAAATGTTGTGACACTTTTGCCAAAGCCATGTCCATACATTTTGCCTCGTAAACTTGAGTTGCCATTGTAGAGGAAGGTAAAGGCTGGGTAAAGAGGCAATAAAATAGTACTCACAGGAGGCTCCATTGTAAAAGTATAGTGGTGCCAAGTGTCAGATCACTACCCTGAGTGATGAACCATGAAGAATAGTCATACACATCACTGGATACTAGCCTGTCTTCTTGCAATATACCAGTTAACCACTAGAGCTCACTGACTTAATGGCTTGTGGTAGCACATGAATGCGCAGCATTGTTTCCGTACAATGCCTCTTCTGACTCTTTAACAACCTTATCAATAACAAAGTATATTTTAACTATTTGAAAACAGTTGCACCAAGTGACATCAAGCCTGACACCTGGTTGCAACTTAGGCCATTGTGACAGAAGTATCTGGATATCTTTACTCATGATGGAGCATGATGCTGGGCATCATTGGCACAGGAGTGTTGGAGGGGCATTGCAGGGCCATAATTCTAGTGCAGGTAAGATGATTCAGTGGTGATAAGGGCTTTGTGAAAGTTAAATTCCACAAGTGGAATCCTACTAGCATTTCCTGTTATGTGTCCATAAATTTTTGAACAAATTTTGCCAATTAGTAATTTCTGTAGCACTCCACATTGTTAATAGGTAATCTGTACATATGGGTAATGTGCACCTCTACTAGGGGAAAGGGCACAGTCCAAGAATGTAATCAATACAGAATCTTGGGCACATGAACATTCCGGACAGCAGCAACTCTCCGGTCTTTGCTGTGCCATTGAAGGGGAAGCAGGATAGAAGATTTCTCTGAGGAAGAAACATTTCTTTTAGGTGTTTACTCTTTAGGACTGAGATTCTGCTGAGCAGCTTAGGGCTACCTGGTGACAGGGAGCACCCCTAAATTTAAAATCATGCCTGTTAAGCTGCAGTTTTCAAACTGACTAACCTGCCTTTTTCCCCGATTTCCACTGTCTGTTTATGGTTAGATTGGAGGGCACATTTGCCACACTATTCTAAGGGTGTTTATATTTTAGCAGGTCTCTGATTTCCTCATGTCATGGTGCCTCAGGCAAGTACCCTGTTCTTTTGGGGGTGATTTTTAGTGTTTAGTTATAAGTTGTTTCCCTGTTTCTCCCTCCCATCTATTTTGATGTTGGTCCTTCCTCCCTCCCTGCCTCCCCAAGGGACTGTTATAGAGGGGCTATATTTTTTCAGTTTTGGCAGTAGGTTCCCTTAGTGCTTACATTGTCTGGTGGGGAATTATTTTGGCTGTCTTGTAGACTTCCATAATTATTTTGGCTGAGCAGATATTTATAGAAAAAGGAAAAAAGAAAGGGACCAGAGGATATCCTGTAGCCTTCTATCAGGTTGTTTCTGGGGGTTGGGGCTGTCATCAGAGCATTATTGTTTGTTGTTAACAGCTCTACTGAGCCGTGCAGATTCCCCCCATTTTCAGAGCCCTGTCCATTGGGCTCACACTCTTTTTTCACTATCAGTGGCTGTCCTGAGCTGCAGCACTTCTGTTTTTGCACCTCTGGGTCTGGGTGCATGCCCCCTGATATGATGACATCACACGCAGCTTGGTGATGTTACGCAGGCCCATGTTCATGCATGCATCAGCACTTTTTCAAGTACTAGATGCAGTGGCTATGTTTCTCTCAGCTCAGCTCTTATTTGTTGGTTGTGATCGTTCCTACTACAGCTCTTTTTTGGTTCTGTAGACTGGTAGGAACACTTCTGATTGTTTCCCCCCCTGCCCCCACAGTAGGGGCTAGGGAACAGAGTAGCATTCCTTTAATACTGGATCTATATTAAAAAAACAGAGAATAACAGACAGATACTTTATTAGATGAAGGGGGTCTCATTTAAGTAAAAAAAAAAAAGAAGAAAGTCACTGTGTGTTTTTCTGAGAAAGGGGGCTGTATCAGCTTAAGTTACTGAGTCAGAGCAGAGGGTGAATCTAATTGGGGATGTGGTTTAGCAGCTTAGTAATACAAAAGCAGCTGTCTCCTATTACAGCTTCCTGCTGTTTTTGACAGAAGAGAACACTTTGTTTTCAGAGCAAGATACAGCAGTCTAGAACTACAGATTTTTCACTAATTTCCCTCCTTCCCACCCCTCCACCTACCCACCCAAAGCCAGTTCTACTTTGTAGCCACTGGATTTTACTGACAACAGGAACTTCCTGTTTGGCAGTAGGAAGGGAAGGATCACTGACACACATTAGTTTCATCAACCTTGAAGGAACCTAAAAAAAAAATAACCCTTTCTCCCCCCTGGCTGCTGGAGGTCTGAATCCAAGCACAGAAGAAGGAGACTACTGAAGACTACAGAAAGTTCCTGTCCCAGAACAGGAAGGGCGAGAGTTGTAAGGGCACATAGGCAGTAGGAAAGTAAGTGTAAAAATACATAGAGGGAGGAGACAGTAAGCATACAAAGCAACAGGAGAGGGGACACAAAATAAGTCAAGATGGGAGTGGGGCAGTGCAATGGCTGTGGAGCAGCAGTGTTCCGGGAGACATTCTGGAGGCTGCGATGCTGCCCTGTTTTCAGGCACCTCTCTGGTCTGAGGGAAGAGGTTGCCCGTCTCCAGGCTGACCTGGCTAGGATTCATGAAAACTCTTCCCCCAACCAGGGACTACCAGGGCCACCACCATTACCTCAGAGGTTGCCAAGAAAGAGGAGCAATTGGACCAAGGTGGGCTCATGGAGGGAAAGGGTGGTGGAATGGATGTGCATCCTCCAGTTGCACCTCTCCACAATTCATATGCTGTTCTGGCAAAGAGTGGTTTCTCTATGGAGGCACCTGCAGTGGATACCAAGGAGGATGCTGGGAACCTTCACAAAGGAGACCCACAGGAGGGTGCCATGAGACCCCATGGGGAAGGAAACAACTTCTGGTGGGGGACTCAATCATTAGAGGGGTAGAAGTGGGGGGGATGAAGAGGATGGTGAGGTAAGGTGCCTGCCCGGCACCATGGCTTGGAGGGACAGGAAACGAATCCTTAGGATTGCAAGAGCAGCTGCATGAGGGAGGGAGCGGGATGTCATTGTCCACCTATGGACAAATGACCTGGCTGTTAATGGGATCAGAGCAGTGCAATAGGAGTTTGTGGAGTTGGGGAGGGGCCTTAGACAAGTAGCATGTATGGTAACCTTCTTGGAGGTGCTGCCTGTCTATGGCAAGGATGATGCTAGGGTATTCTGCACCATGGGATTCAATGAATGGTTGAAAAACTGGTATGGAGCTCAGGATATTGGCTTCATTGGGGACTGGGGAGCCACCTGGAGGGATGCAGGCTTATACTGGTGCGATGGTCTGCTGGTCTGCATCTGTCTGGGGGGGAACCAGGATCCTAGGTGACAGGTTTAAATGCTTCATTGGCAAGCATTTAAACTAGCCAAGGGGGGAGGCACTGAAAAGGAGCAGGGAAATCCCAACCTCCTCCCACAAAACACAGTAGTTAGAGAGGTAAACAACAATGTAGAGAAGTCATTAGGGAGCAGGACAGGGATAAATGCAGAAAAAGGCGGTAAGGGCAGGGATGGGGCTAAAAGGGGTGAGGCCACAAAAAATACATGGAAGGTTATGAGTACCAATGTCCACAATCTGTGCAACAATCTCCCTGAACTAGTGGCCTTGATGGAAGGGGGATGCCTGGATATTGTGGCAGTCAATGAAACATTGTACACAGACAACCATGACTGGTATGTCAACATACCAGGATACGCAGTCTACAGGAGGTACAGGGTGGGTAAAAGAGTAGGAGGGAGTAGCTCTCTATATAAGGGAAGGGATTAAAGAAACAGAACTAAAGAGTAAACAGGAAGTTGATGAATCACTATGGGTCACCCTGGAGACAGAAAATGGCACCACAATCCGCATGGGGGTTGTGTACAGACCCCCATCTCAGGGGGAGGAAATGGACAAGGAAATGATAGAAGGAATTCTTAAAATGGCAGAAAAAGGGGAGATATTGCTGATGGGGGACCCGAATATACCAGATGTTAACTGGAGTACCTTTGCTGCAGGCACATCCAAGAGTAGGGTCATTCTTGATGCCCTACAGGGGGCATGCCTCAGACAGTAAGTGATGGAACCCACTTGGGAGGGAGCAGTCTTAGACTTGGTACTCTCAAATTGGGAAGGAGAAAGGATCTCTGATTTAGAAGTGGGTAGCCATCTGGGAACAAGTGACCACCAAACAGTGTGGTTCACAATAAACACAGCCATAGAGTCAAGCCATACAAAAACAAGAGTATTGGACTTTAGGAAGTCTGACTTTGGGAAAATGAGAGAGTGCCTCAGAAAAGCACTAGCAAACTGGCAAGAAGGAGGGATGAAGGAACAATGGGGAATAATCAAAACAGACATTGCAGAGGCAACAAGCCTTTGTGTGAAGCAAATCAACAAAACAAAATGAAGGAAAAAAACACTATGGTTCTTAAAAGAGGTGGCAGTGATGGTTAAGGAGAAAAGGATAGCATTCAGAAAATATAAGGAAACACAGAAGAAGCAGGACAGAGAACTTTATCAGTTAAAGCAGAAGGAAGCAGGGAATGCAGTCAGAATAGCAACAGCACAAACTGAGGAAAAGATAGCCAACTCTGTTAAGAATGGGGATAAAACCTTTTATAGGTACATTAGGGAGCGAAGAAAGACCAAGGGAGGGATACAGAGACTTAATAAAGGGGAAGGAATGTGGGCAGAGGGTAACAGTGATAAAGCAGGGATACTGAACAAATATTTCTGCTCAACATTCACAGTGGAAGAGGAGGAGGAGGTACCTAAACCAAACAAGGTAGAAAAACTGAATGGGGGGTCAAAACCAGTCCATTCACAGAAGAAAGGGTTTTGAAAGAACTCTTGCAACTGAGGGTGGACAAAGCAATGGGGTCTGATGGGAGTCACCCAAGAATTCTAAAAGAACTAAGGGTAGAACTAGTAACACCATTGACTACTCTCTTTAACAAATCATGGGAGGATGGGGTGGTACCTGCGGACTGGAGGAGGGCAGATGTGATTCCACTTCACAAAAGTAGGAGCAGGGCAGAGGCAGGAAACTACAGACCAGTTAGTCTGACCTTAGTGGTAGGGAAAATGATGGAATCACTTCTGAAGGAAAGAATTGTTGAGTACCTAGAGGCCAGTGGGGCACAGGACCCAAGGCAGCATGGTTTCACAGCAGTAAGGTCATGTCAGATGAACCTAATAGATTTCTTTGACTGGGTGACCAAAGTAGTAGACCAGGGAGGGGCTGTGGATATGGCCTACCTAGATTTTAGCAAGGCAGTTGACACAGTCTCACACAAAAGATTAATACGCAAGTTAGCCAGCCTTGGAGTGGGTCCCAAGGTGGTGGCCTGGATAAAAAACTGGCTGGAAAACAGGATGGAAAGGGTAACAGTAAACGGAGTCCACAGTGAAAAAAGGAAGGTAACTAGAGGGGTACCACAGTGTTCAGTATTGGGACCGGTCCTCTTTAATGTCCTTATAAGTGACATTGGAGAGCACCTGGAAGGAAAGGTATGTCTCTTTGCAGATGACACAAAGATTTGCAACAGGGTTGATACACAAAGGTGGAGTGGAAAGAATGAAAAGGGACTTGGCAAGGTTGGAGGAATGGTCAAATATGTGGCAGCTCAGATTCAATGCAAAGAAGTGCAAGGTAATGCATCTGGGGAAAAAAACCCAGGGGAAGAGTACGCATTGGGGGGGGTGAGTTAATAACAACAACAAAAATTGAAAGAGACCTAGGAGTAATTATATCAGATGACCTAAAGGTGGGTAAGCAATGTGAGAAATCAGTAAGGAGGGCTGGAGGGATACTGGGATGCATAGGGAGAGGCATCAACAGTAGAAAGCAGGAAGTTGTTATCCCTCTGTACAGACAGTTAGTGAGATCCCATCTGGAGTACTGCTTGCAATTCTGGAGAACCCATCTCTGTAAAGATATAGACAGAGTGGAGGCTGTTCAGAGGAGGGCAACCAAAATGTTGCAGGGCCTGTACCAGAAGACGTATGAGGAGAGACTGAAGTAGCTTAATATGTATACCCTTGAGGAAAAGAGGGAGAAGGGGGACATGATAGAAACCTTCAAGTATCTCAAGGGAATTAACAAAGTACAAGACGATTGTATCTTTCAGAAGAAGAAATGTGCAAGAACAAGGGGGCACAATTTGAAGAAGGGGGGAAGGCTCAGAGGTAATGTTAGAAAGTATTTTTTCACAGAGAGGGTTGTGGATGCATTGAACAGCCTTCCTGAGGAGGTTGTGGAGTCTGGAATAGTGGGAGAATTCAAGAATGCATGGGACAGGCATAAGGCAATTCTAGTGGGGGGGTAGGAGGAAGTAAGCTGTTGATTAACTAGAATCTGCAGCTTATCCATCAGGTAGGGAAATGGGCAGACTAGGTGGGCCAAGCGGTCCTTATTTGCCATCAAATTCTATGTTTCCATGTTTCTTGGCTTTTTCTGGGCTATAACTCTATTTGTTGGACATTGGCACCATCGCTTATTGGAGACCTCTATTGTTTAAACGATGTAAGACCTGCAGAAGGATAATGCAGCCCTCTCCACTGGGTTCCCATTACCCCTATTGTGTTACTCAAGTTAATATGTCTCTCACAGTTCTTCCCAGTCAGAACTCTGAGCTGGGGGGAGGGGGTGCATCTGGTGTACCGGCTGGCAGTGATAAAGCAGAAGAGTGTAAGTGTTTGTTGTTGCTCCTAGGTGAGTTTTGAGGCCTGATGTTCCACAGGACATCCCTTTTGACTCTTCTGTCCCCAATCTGGGCCCTTCAGGTCAAGGTGAGCCATATAGGTACATCCAGATGCACCAGAGCAGGACTAGTCTGCTAATCTGGATCTTCAGGCAGACCCCGACCTTGACCATCCAGAGCGTCAGGAGGAGGATAGCAGGAATCTTGGGGAAAATCCTTACCCAAAAAAGTTACTTGATGATGAAGACAAGCTCTCTGAGGAGGAAAAGGAAGGGGAGTGGATGGAGCCAAAGAGGAGGATTCCAATCCCTCCTCTGTTTGATACCAAATCTCTGTCTTATCTGATAACTAAAGCTTGTAGGACAAATTTCAGCTGAAGGAGGTGCAGTCAGTAGAGGCATTAGATGTGAACCCTGTCCTGTCTGCATCCTTCTTCACTCCAAAGTGTTTTTCAGACTTTATTCATTGTGATCAGATTATTGAACAAGAATGAGCAGGTGTGGACCAGAGGAAATATCTGCCAAAACCCACGGTATGGTGTTTCCCCTTTATGGAAGAAAATACCCACAAGGAGGAAACTCCACCCCTGGCTGATAAGTCTGTACATAACTACATAAGACACACAACTATCCCAATTGAAGGATCTCTGGCCTTAGCAGATATGCACAATAAGCTAGTGGATGCTTCATGCAAAAGAGCCTTTGCCTCCAACAGAGCAAACCTCCACACCTCCTATGCATCCTTTATTGTTGTCAGGGCATTAAACTTGTGGGTTACGATGCTGCATAACTTAGTTTCCCCAGATTCTGAGGGGGTGAGTATTTTGCAGCTGGAACCCATGGGCTCCACCTTTCTAGGGGATGTCACAGTGGAGAACTTACACATGTCACCTCGATCCGCTTATCACACTGTGTCCATCATGCGAGGGGTATGGCTACAACATTGGGTCATGAACCAAGCATCAAAGACCAAGTTGTTTAACTTAGCCTTTGAGGAAAGCTTATAATTTGGTTCAGGCCTGGATGACATTTTGAAGGATATCCAGGATAAAAAGAGACACTTTTCTGTATCAAAACAACAGCAAAAGGCCAGATCAGCATCAGAAAGTCAAAGAGGTGGCTGACAGAGGCAGTACTGTGGGGGGTTTCATCTCTTTTATAACTTCCGGAACCAGAGGAATAAAGGATCCTACTCTGAGTTCAAGGGCAATAGTGGCAGAGGAGCCTTGCCCAAAAATGTAATGGGCATCCAGGGCAAAGAGGTGGCACATCACAATGAGGGTATGCTAGCCCATCTCTACCCTCCTTCCCTTGGTGGAAGACTGCATAATTTTTATTCAAGATGGGCCAAGATAACTTCAGATGCTTGGGTTCTGGAGATTCTGGTTTTAGGCTATGCAATAGAGTTTACAGCCATTACCTCAAGAGGACGTTTTCTACCATCCCATTTACCAAAGGACCGTGTGAAGAGACAAGCAGTGTGTCAAACATTAGATCATCTCAGATCAGGGCAATTGTTCTGGTGCCTCCCTACAAACAAGGCCAGGGATTATACTTGATTTATTTTTTGGTTCCCAAGAAATTTTAGGGTTCCAGACCCATTCAGAACCTGAAACACCTGAACAAGTTTGTTCACCACACATCCTTCAAGATGGAGTCCTTACAATCAATCAACCAGGCTGTCCAGTCAGGGGATTATTTAGCATCCATAGACCTGAAGGATGCATATCTCCAGATCCCCATCCGCCAGTCTCACCAGAGGTCCCCCAGGCTCATGGTCCTAGAGCAACGCTTCCAGTACAGGGCACTTCCCCTTGGGCTGATAACAGCCCCCAGAGTGTTTGTGAAGGTGCTCATAGTCCTGGTGGCTCAACTTCACCAATAGGAACATCATGTCTACCCTTACCAGGATGACTTGCTTATTCGAGTGCTTTCTGCCACTCTGGCAAGGAAATCAGTGGCCAGGACTCTGGAAGTTTTGGAGTCCCACGGTTGGGTAGTCAGTCAGGAGAAAAGCTCTCCCAACCCATCTTACACCTGGAGCACCTGATTGTAGTGTTCAGGATGGACAAGGGGAAGGTCTTCCTCTTGGCAGCCAGGAAGAAGACCTTGATAAAAGAGGTCCAGTGACAGAGAAGCCCATTGTCAGCTTCAGCTCACAGTCTACTGTGGATTCTGGGCCTCATGACAGCAACAACAGCACTAGTAATGTGGGCACGCCTTCACAGTTGACCCCTCCAGATTGAGTTGCTGATGGTCTGGGATTCAACATCAGAGGACTATCAGGCCAGGATTCCAATTTCCCCACCCCTGCATCAGACCATGAATTGGTAGGATACTTTAGAGAATCTAAGCAAGGGATCTTCTTTGGAAGTTCCCCTAGAGTTGATCCTGACAATCGATGCCAGCCTGTCAAACTGTGGGCAGTGCTGGACCACATTCCAATTCAGGAATCTTAGTCTGCACAGGAACAACACTGGCACATCAACATCCTACTGATGAGAACTGTTCATATCACTCTCCTTCATTTTTGTAACTGGATACAGTCAAAAGCCATGAAAATAAGGTCAGACAACATCATCACGGTAGTGTACATAAACAATCAACAGGGCACCAAGAGAAGAGAGATGGTAAAAGAAGCAACTGATCTTCTGCTCTCTGTCAGCAGTTAACTTGGCAGTGGAGCTGAAGATTCAGACCAGGTGTTCAACCTTCCATACAAATTATTCAGTCATCCACAGACTGACCTGGTCACCTCTGGCCAAAATGCTCAAGTGCAGCAACTCTTCTGCTGCTACCGGCATCCACAGGTGGAGGCTGTGGAGGCTCTGTCACAGGTGTGGAACTTTGGCAGAGTGTATGCCTTCCCTCCTCTGCCACTCCTTCCCAAGGTCATATGCAAAATAAGACATTCAAGTGGAAGCTTTCTTCTGATAGCTCCTGAAGGGCCAAGAAGGCCATGGTTCTCAGACCTAGTGAATCTAGCTCGACACATTCTGTTTAACTCCCAATCCAGGAGGACCGTACCTCTCAAGGCCCCATTCTGCATCCAAACCTCGAGGTGATGCAACTCGTGGACTGGCTCCTGAAAGGAGGAGACTCCTGAAACAGGGTTTCTCTAGAAAGGTAGTGGACACCCTGATGGTTGCCAGAAAGAATTCCATTTCTACTGCTTATGCTCATGTATAGACCACTTTTTCAGTCTGGGACAGAAAGGAAAATATTCAGCCATCTAAAGTCATGGTTCTGCAGACTTTGGACTTGCTGCAGGAAGGAGTGGAAAAAGTTTTGCCTTGAACACCTTGAGAGGTCAGGTGTTGGTCCTTGGAGTCTCCTTGGGCTCGTCCTTAGGGACTAACTGGTAGGCTATTCATTTTCTATGAACTGTCAGCAGAAGCCGACCCCTGTTCCAATCTTCTTCCGCTCCATGGGATCTGAATCTGGTCTTGAATGCTCTTTGTAAAGAACCCTTTGAACCTCTTTCATCAGCATCATTAGACATGTTGTCCTACAAGATGTGTTTTTAGTTGCTATGTGTCCAGCCAGGAGGATTGGCAAACTCCAGGCCTTGTCCCAGAAAGAACCTTACCTCATCATGCATAAGGACAAGGGGATTCTTAGATCAGTTAAGTATTTAATTCCAAAGGTTCCTACAGCCTTTTATGTGAAACAGAAAATCTGTATTCCATCCTTCTGTCCTCAGCCAATTCATCCAAAGGAAAAAGAGTTGCACAAGTTAGATTTGCACAGGGTAGTTAAGACATACTTTAGACAGACTGTGGAGTTCAGGAAATCAGATAGGTTGTTTGTACTTTTCAGAGCAGCCAAAACTGAACAAAAAGCCTCCAAGGCCACCATGGCAAGGTGGGTGCGGGCATATGTTGCCCAGGTTTATGTCGCAGTAAAGAAGAGGGCTCTGACTCTCATCAAGGCTCATTCCACCTGAGCTATGGCCACCTCCTGGGCAGAGAAGGCCGAGGCATCTGTCTTAGAATTGTGCAAGGCAGCAATGTTGTCCTGCGTTCATGCATTCACCAAGCACAACAGATCGGATGTTTGAAGTTCTGCTGATGCAGCCTTTGGTCACAGAGTTTTGCAGTTAGCGGTTAGCAGGTTAATTCCTTTTCCTTTTTCTTGTTTGCAGTTGTGGGACAGTATTCTCCTCCATCCAGTTTGTTTAATGGGTGCTGCTTATTAGAACCCATATGTACCGATTACCAATTGACAATGTGAAGAACTACAGAAAGACAAAATGTCTTCATACTTACCATAATTTCCTTTTCTGTTAGCTCCAACATTGTCAATGGGGCCCTCCCAGGAGCCTAGCTCTTGCTGGAGAATATTGTCCAGTGCCAATGCTGGGATGTCTGTCATTTGCTGATGGAGTTTCTGAGTGTAAGTCTGTCTGGACATCATTCTATGATTTACCTGCTGTGCTTATTTATATATAGTAAAAAAGGAAAAGGAGCAGTTTCACGTTTAAATATTTGTTATTGGTACATAGATTAACAGTTTTTTTTGTTTTGTGTTTTTTATCAGTGAGGGTGTCTCCCTTGTTTCAGTTTAGTGCTTACTTTGTTTGCAGTTCTTTTCTGGTGTTACCTTTTTCATTAATTTCTTTGGCAAGTTTCTTCTAGTTGGTTCAGTACCTCAAAGAAGCTCCACCACATCAGATAAGCAGACAATGAGCCCTTTCCATCCTCCCACTCTCCCTACAAGGCAGGGAATTGTTTACTGTATCTTCTTTTTTACAGCTGTGGGCATAGCCCAGCAGACGGCTGCCTGTGTGTGTGTATAGGAAGCAGTAGAGCACTATTTTTCCTCTGGCTTGAGGAGTTAATTCAGTCCACAGAAAGTTAACTCATTTTCTGGCAGTCATTCTGTGTCAGATTACCAATAGATAGTACAGACATCATAGAAAGCTATTGGAAGTAGAATGGGTAAAACACTTCCTGGAGATTTCTGCATAACAAATAAACTCTGTTGTGCCCTCAGCCCCTAGGAACACCTAATTAAGCCATTTGACACCACTATCATAAGAGTACTCATTCTGCTACTTTGCAGGACATTCCATAGCAAACAGTCACAGTGATGCCTGCTTCCAAATAATACACCAACTTCATTTTCTCAGGCAGGCAGTTCTGGGCTACTGTTTATAATCTACTGAATGTTCTTAACCTGTGATTTGTGACTATAGGTGTGTACAACTGAAGACAGTAACCACATGTGCTTCACTTGCAAATAGGTAGGCATGTATGTGTCTAATTTTTGTTTGACTCAGGTTGCACATAGAATCTGATCAGTTCATAACGTGCTGTATTGTGGTTAAGTGAACTGATATGTGGAGGTTTTGGTTTCTTTTACAAATTCATTTTTCCTGACCATGGATATACCAAAACAAAATTTTCTCAACAAAATGATTAAAAATAAGGGTCCCAACTCCAGGATGGTGTACACTGGCGCAAGCTGAGCATGCCAAACTCCATGGTTTAACTCGCGACTTGCACCATGCATTATGCCAGTCCCTATTCCAAAAGGCATCTTGCACCATGTTGGCTGTGGGCTATGCCAACCATGGGATACACCACCCACTACGCCACAACCCACAACAACATGGCACAACGGTAGGTTACAGCAGCAACTGTGCCCTATTCCAGAAGAATGGCTGCCATAACCCACTACTGCAATTCCAGGAGCCACACTGGTGGAGCTACCTTAGAACATCTTGGATATGCTTTAAGGGGCATCCGTCAGTGTCATGTGATGGATGCCCATGCTGCAGCACCATAGCAAGGGTCCCGCTGTGCTCCCCATGCCCCCACAAACATGACAATGCCCCCCACCCCAACTGACAGGGAACCCCAGGGGTATGTTCTCCACTGTGCCCCCCCACACTCCTGTACCACCTGTCCAGACCCCCATGCCCTCTGGTGCATGCCATGGTGTTCCAGGGTGGGGGACTCTGGGGGGAAGTCTGCTGTGGGCTGCGACTTGTGACATGCAGGGCTGTTACACCATGCCCATGGCATTAGCCTCCACATGGCACAACTTGCAAGTCATATGTTCCGGGACCCTGCTGCTTCTGGAATATGGTGAAAGGTCCCCGGCATAATGGCAAATGTTGCAACTCGCATATGCCTGTGAGTTACGACATTTGTCCTGGAATTGGCCCCCAGGTGTTTAGCAGTAATTTAGTTGATGTGGTGTAAAGAGCTGCTCCCTGGAAAATTACCTGGTTTGGTGGGGCTGCCACAAGCAGAATGGGACTTCATGGATGGGGTGCTCATGGCAGCAAAAGAGGCATTAAAAGCTTAATGGTGTGGACATAGAGGCACCAGTATTTAAGTATGGCTTTGGCAGAGGATGAAGTGTGACTTGGGGGTGGGTGATCATCAGAAATTGAGTGAGTCTTGGTATTTTTAGCATAATGGTTTTCTGAAACTTCAACCATCAATGGGTTAGCCTCTGCGTCCATCTGTACAGTATGTCACTAAACCACATGCAGTGGGATATGGGTAAAAAACAGATCACCAAACCTGGACCAGACCTGTAAAATCTGGACTGGGCACAGCTTGTGTAACTATTGCTGATCCACTCACTACAGATGATCTGGTCTGGCTTTTACCTATCTGGTCTGGTCTTGACAATGCCATTTTCAGCCATGCCAAGGAAGGGTTGAAAAACAGACTTACAGGAGCAGACCAGTTATGTAAAAGTCAGACTGAACAGTGCAGTTGGTGGCAACCATTGGGCACCACTGACACCAGAGGGGCCTCCACTTCAGTAAGTACTCCTACTGCCAGGTCTCCTACAACTCTAGTGGATCTGACCATGGCCTCTCTGGCAGCTTTACTCACGGTGCAGTCGAGGCTCTTCTTGGATGACAGAACACTTTTTCTGCTCCTTAGGGCCATATGTTCTTCAGGGTCTATCACCAGCAGCCAGGTAGATATGTTGCTCCCCGGCCCCACCGAGGAGCACATGGTCACAGCTGGTAAACTGGACTCCAGCTCCGCTGTTGTCTGCATGGCCCAATCTGATAAGTCAGATGTTAGCTCTTTTGATGTCTGCACAGCTGCAGCTGATAAATCACTCCCCAGTTCCTCTGGGGAAAGCACAGTTTAGGCTCTTCTGTCAGGGCAGCAGGATACCCCCAATGTCGAGTTGAGCCAGCTGTCAAACAGGCAACAGTCTTTAGAGGGTTTCTCACTCCCACTGACCCAACCAGACCCTCCAGGCTAGCCTGAAGATCAAGAGCCAGAGGTAGGCACTAGCCTGGAGGTTCCCCCTCCTTCACCAGGTCAGTCTTTTCCTGGATCGCCCACTGGGCCTATTGTTAATTCCTCTGGGGACCTTCTGTTGGGAACCCCTCAACCCAAGCCCTTGGACATTGGCTCACCAGACAACAGTGGATCTTACATCAGGTTCTACTCACACCCCGACACCAAGTGACCCTTCCCCAGGTAACCTTTTGCTGGGTCAGGGTATGTCTGGCACTCCAGCCATTCCTCAAATGCTGGATAGCCTTCTGTCAGGCCCCCAGCCACTGAATCTTCCAGTGCTGGACATTCCTGTGTCTAATCTAGTGCCGGCCCCTTCGAATGTCCCTATGGGGCTGAAACCTGGTCCTTCTGAATCTCCTGCTGGGCCTTCAGCTCCGCCTCTGGCTGGACCTATGGGCAATGATCCAGGCCCCCCCACAATACCCAATGTACCCTTCACCGGGGTATCAAACAGCTGGTCATCAACCCCAATAAGTACTGGGGTACCAGATGCCAGGCTATGTCTAATCAAGGGTATGCTCCTTCTGGCTTTCCTTACTCTTATCAGGCTCATGGATACCTTCAATATCAGATGCTGGACTATCCATTATACCAGCCTCCTCCTCCACCACCTCCTCCTCCTCAGCCTCTGCCTCCATGGCAGCCTCAGGCTGATATCCAGGCAGTGTTTCAGACCCTAATTCAGGAGACTGAACTAGCCTCGGAGCTTGACAGTCAGAAACCAGAGGCAGCCTCTGCTCTCACCTCCTTTCTGACCCCTAGATCAGCCTCTCCTGTGGATTCCCACCTTTCTGGAGAAGGCTCCTCTAGACACTAGGTAAGGGATAAAACCCAGAACACTCCTCTAAAAAGGGTTCAGTCCCCCAGCAGGCACTCTTCAGACTCTGACTCTGACTGATCCTCCAGCTCTAGTATGCATACACCTATACAGCCTCAGCTTAATGAGTCCCCAAAGTCACCTCCAGAGGGACCCTTCCTTTGCAAAACTCCTCATACTATACAAAATGTCTGTGGCTAGGCTATCCAGGAACAGGCTCTAAAGCAGAAAAGGCTTGTTGAGCATCTAGACATGACTGATACAGCTCCTATGCCCATACTGCTTTGGACTATGCCTCATGAAGACCTGATGTCCACTATCTGTCAAAAGCCTTCCTCCATTCTAGCTGTTTCAGAAAAGGCAGACAGGATGTACCACCCCCCAGATGGAGTCACACACCTTACTTTCCATCCTAAAGCAGACTCTGTTGTTATCACAGCTGCCCACAACTGGTCCTCTAAACCTAAACATTTGAGCATGTCTCCTCCTGATAAGGAGTCTAAGCAGCTGTACAATTTTGGTCACAAGATCCATTTCTCCTCCACTTGCACCCTCAGGTCCCTTAATTATGTGGCTCATATGGTTTCCTACCAGAAATCTTCCCTGGCCTCACTTGAGTCCAAGCTGGAAGCTATCTAGGACCAGGAGTTTAAGGCAGAGATTGCCAAGACAGTGAGAATGGTTAAAATCTCCTGTCATCATGCCCTTCAGGCCACTTATGACACAGTAGACTCAGTTGCTCGCACCACAGCCACTGCTGTCTGCATTAGGTGACATCCGTGGCTCAGGATTGCTGATCTGGCACAAGATGTCCAGACCACCATCCAGGATGCCCCTTTCAAGGGATCCATGTTATTCAGAGGTGGCACCAAGGATATTATCTCTGAATTGCAGGACCATGGTAAATCCATCAGTGATGTCTGTTTCATATACCAAGGGGGTTACAAAAGCAAATAGCCTTTTTGTCAGCAACAGAGATGCCAGACCAAAGAGGCCCCTGCCAAACACCAGGCCAAATGCTTGTATCCAGCATCAGGCACCCTTACTACCACTGTAAAGTCCCAGAAGCCACCTGAAGGAGCTGCTGGCTCCCTTCCCTCAGCCTCCTGACTCGAGGGAAACCCCACTTGCCTCCTCCAGATCCTCTAGGGGAACCAGTAAGGAGGAAGATTTACCCTCCAACTTCCAGGGTCACAGGACATAACCACAGACTCTTGGGTCCTTCAGTTAATAGCAAAAGGTCACACCATAGAGTTCCTAGACAGGCCTCCAGACAACCCCCCAGGCCTCTCCCATTATCCTCCAAGGCACCTGTCTCTGATAGGGGGGGATGAGATCCATGCTCTTCTGCAAAAGTCAGTCACAGAGCCCATGGCTCCAGCACAGATAGGAAGAGGGTATGACATCCATTTCTTCCTAGTGCCCAAAAAGATGGGCAATCTAAGACCATCTTGGACCTCAGCATGCTGAACCTGTATGTCAAGTACAAGAGGTTCTGCATGCTCACCATCCAGGGACTTCTACTCCTGCTCCACAAGGGCCACTAGCTTTGTGTGTTGGACATGCAGGATGCTTACCTGCACATCCCTGTCTTCCAGGCCCACCGCTGCTTGCTTCAGTTTGCCTTCCAGGGGGAACATTACCAGTACAAGGCTCTCCCCTTTGGCCTATCCTCAGTACCTCGGGTTTTTACCAAGTGCCTAGCAGTGGTGGCTGCAGCCCTATGCCATAAAGGGATCTAATACTGCCTGTATCTGGATGACTGATGTCTGTCAGCCCCATCTCAGAGCAGTCTGAGGGAGTCCCTCTCCTTCACCCTGGACCTCTTTTCCAGACTTGGAATAACAATCAATTATCCCAAGTCCCACCTCTCCCCTCCCAGCACCTACAATTCATTTGGGGCAGTGCTGGATATGGTTGGGGGAAGGGACTTCCTCCCATCAGACAGAGTGGAGACCCTGCAGAAACAGGCTAGCTTAGTGGCCAACTCATACTGGACCACAGCCCAGTCGATCATCCATCTTTTCAGGCTGATGGCAGCTGTGAGTCCTACAGTTCCTCTATCCAGACTGCATATGAGGGTGACCCAGTGGACTCTTCATGTTCAGTGGGATCAGTGGCTAGACAACCTGGACCACAGGGTCCTAGTGTCCAAGTACATGAAGAAGGATCTTTTATGGTGGCAGGAGTTGTCCAATCTCTCCATGGGGGTTCCCATTTCAACCCCCTGCTCCTACCATGACCCTGACAACAGATGCTTTGTGTCAAGGCTGGTGAGCCTACCTAGAAGACCATCAGACCCAGGCAACATGGTCTCAGCTGGAAGCATTTCTACATATCAATGTGTTAGAAATGAGGGCAGTGCTGTATGCCCTCCAGGCCTTCCATTCTCTTCTATGTCTGGGGACACTCCTGGTTCAGACTGACAATATGTCTATGGTCTGGTACATGAACAAACAGGGAGGCACTCATTCGTACCCTCTATGCTGGGAACTGATGTGAGTGTGGCACTGGGCAGTCCAGCATGACCTCTGCCTGACTGCTGTCCATGTGCCAGGCATCAGCAGTATCCTGGCAGACAGTCTCAGCCAACCACTGTCAGGACTCATGAGTGGGAGCTAAATCAAGAGGTGGTCAAAAGCTTATTCGACCTGTGGGGTCAGCTGGAGATAGACCTCTTTGTCTCCCTATCCAATGCAAAACTACCCAATTTTTGCTCGCTCTTTCCTGGGTGTGGTGTTTTCTGGTGAGATTTGCTGTCTCTTTGATGGACAGGGAGGTTCTTATATGCCTTTCCTCCCTTCCCAGTGCTTCAGCGGGTTCTTCTGAAGCTACAGATGGAAGGAGCTTACAAGATTCTAATAGTCCCTCTTTGGCCTCATCAGATTTGGTTCCTTCTGCTTCAGCAGCCATCAATGGAACCCCCAGTAGATCTTCCTCTCTGTCATGATCTTCCAACTCAGGAGCCGGGCAGACTGGTGCATCTGGGCCTCAAATTCCTCCACCTGCATGCATGGCACCTGTGGACATATGTGGAATAACTCCCATTGTTATTTTTTTACAAAAATTGTCAATTGTGCAGATGCATTTGTAAAAAATGAATTATAATAGACTTTTTGAAATGTTATTCGACTTACCATACTTATGCTTGGCAAGGCAAGGCAAGTTTTATTTGTATGACGCCCATTCCCAGAAGCTCTGGGCGCCTCACAGAAAAATAAAATAAGCAGACAATTGAAAAATAAAATAAGCATACAATGTCTAAGCATGCAACTTGTCTACCCACTTACTCAGTCTCCTGCATGTTTCTGTCCTTGTACTAATTTCTGTTGCTTCATATCAAGGGGTTGATGATTTTCATATAGTGTGTGCCTGGGGTGGAGCAGCAATAAAAGATAAACTATGCAATACCCTTAATAACACAACTACCCCAGTTTACTTTCACGTAATGCCCATTTTTAGGCCTTCTACAGTAAGATCTTCCTTCAAGAGAACAACTTGTAATGAAATGTATAAGATTTACATTGACATTTGGGTATATGCACTTTTGTATTATACTAATTATGTGTGTGTGTACTGTATAGCAATCTCTAAAAAATCAATTAAACACATCAGATGTCTTCCTAAACATGTCTCAACATTGTGTTTATCTTCCACCTTGTCAGAACATATAGTTGTTTCAGCAGTGTTTGCAGTTAAGGTACATTACCTTCATGTATATGATAGTACGGTTCTGCTGAGTTGATTGCTATAACAGTGCATAGAATAAAATGTGAAACATATAGGTAACTGTAATAAGACAGTGGCATTATTTTTATATCTGCCCTTTCTCAATGTACTGTACTTAGATTCAGTTAGTGTATGGAACGGCAATTCATGTTTATGTTTAAGCCCATGAAACACCCTTATCTAGTTAATGCGTTTACAGCCATAGTGGCTCTGCCAGAGTTTGTTATTAAAGGTATGAGTATGCAACAGCTTTTAGGTATTAGTCTGTTACAAGATGAGCAGTTTAATCTATACGAGTCTATTTCTCATAATTAGGGGCACTGCAAGGACAAAAGAGACTAGAGAGTTGCTGCTGTCTGGAATGTTCATATGCCCAAAATTCTATGCTGATTACAGCCTTGGGCTATGCCATTTCCCCTAATAGGGGTGCACATTACCCATATGTACTGATTACCCATTGACAATGTTGGAGCTAACTGAAAAGGAAATTACAGTAAGTTTAAAGAAATGTCTTCTTTCTAAAGTATCCGCAATAAATTGTAAACTACTAAACCACATTTTTTTCAGCTTAATTAGATTCCAGGACATATTTACAGTACTTTGGTATGTATGCCAAATCTTGAGTGTGTATGTGCAATAGCAGTGGAACTATAAACATACAAATATTTTAACAATTTACACACAATTCAACAAATAATTAAGTTGTGTAATTTTGAACTCCTGCATCTTTCACGTTACATAAATCTTCCAAGAAAGTATGCATATCAATTTTCAATTATCTAGCTCGAAAGGTGGCTATAAGTATAGAAATATTTTCAGAAATTTGTACAAGTAATAAATTGCTATACTCTTAGCCTCTGTAACTCCCTCCATCCAAAGGTCATGAAACTTGTCATCATTTTATGACCCCTTCCAAACAGTATGCACACCAAATTTCAATCTCTAGCTACATGAATGACTGAGTTATGACCAATAAAAATATTTCAGAACATTCTGCAAACTTTGTGAAATTTTGTGAAATTTCATGAAAATTCTGGCAAGTCAAAATTTGCTCATTTGTAACTACTAGTATGTTTTGTTTTGTGTAGTATTCATTCAGGATTTAATGATAGTTCACTGGCCCAGTAGACAATTAAATGTACATAGCATACGAACCATGCACAAGGCAAACGTGGTGCTCTCAGCTAAACAAATGCTAATACACGAAAAGCTGAAGCACACACAAGCCCCAATAATATTAAGATCCGGAGCATGTAAATTGCAAATAAGAATACCTTTATTGCACCAGTAAAACCGCTTGACGCGTTTCGGACAAAGTCCTTTATCAAAAGCTAAAGACACAACATACATCACAACTTTAAATACCCAATCACCCATGACAACACCGTGACGAAATTCAAAATCATTGGTACATCAATCAGTCAATATTACCTTATGTATTAACTCTTTAAGAACCTCAAGATAATGAAGTACATAATATCACATAAAATACAATCAAACAACTAGCAAAGCTAGAATCATGGAATGAATTTATCTGCTCTCTAAATATGGTTTCAATTCCAAATGTGCATTAACACCTGGCTTCTTATAAGCTTGCAAACGTAGAATCCATTCATTCTCCTTTTTTAAAATTTTATTGCGATAATTACCACCTTGCAATCCATGAAAAACCTTTTCTATTCCTAAAAATTTAAACTCGTGTGTTTCCATTGTCTCTCTATGTTCAAAAATATGTGCTGCCATTGCATAAGTTAGATCTTGTTTATGTATTGCTCTGACATGCTCCAAAACTCTGACCTTAAACGCTCTTTCTGTTTTACCTACATAGAATGCTTCACATTTACATCGCACTAAATAAATGACACCCTGGGTATTACAAGTAATCAGTTGTCTAATATCAACTGTATACATCCTGTATCATTTTCAAACCAACTATTGGTGTGTTTCACTTTGGATGTAAAATGACTTCTTACTGGGGTGTTCTTTAGTGTACGAGCATGTCTAAAGGTTAAAATCGGAGTCTGAGCTGACACTCCACATAAACCAGGTTCTGCTGTAAGTACTTGCCAATGTCTTTTAATAATTTGTCCAATCTCTCGACTTTGGGAACTATACATAGTTACAAAATAGAACCTTTGATTATTCCCTGGTGTCTCATTCTTATCCAATAGCAAAACCTTTCTATCAACTACAGCAGCAGCCTGATATCCCTTATCAATAGTTGCTACTGTATAGCCCCTGTTCCTGAGTCGATTTTTTAAAACCATTGCTTCTGTTTCATAATCAGTCTCTTTACTACAATTACACTTTAACCGAAGAAACTGCCCTTTGGGAATGTTTTCTTTCGTATGTGGTGGGTGGCAACTTGTAGCAAACAGTAAGGTATTACCATCTGTAGGTTTTCTAAATAAATTAGTACTAACTCTACCCTTTTTATCGCGACTAATCTGCATGTCTAAATAGTTCACTGATTCCATACTCACATTATATGAAAATTTTATATGTGGATTTGTACTATGTAAAAAATCCACAAATTCTTCTAACATTTTAACATCACCTTTCCAGATTAATATAATGTCATCAATAAAACGTTTCCACAACAAAACATTATAAAAAAATGGATTTTTGTTGTTATTGAAAATGACATCATATTCCCACTGACCTACATACAGATTTGCCACTGATGGTGCACAGGTAGCCCCCATAGCTGTTCCCTTTATTTGACTGAAGATTACTCCTTAAAAAACAAAAATGTTTTTAGTCAACACATGTTCAAGTAATTTTAGAAGTAAAACGATTTCTTCATCTGTTTTTTCTCTCTAGGTGCATTCAAAAAATGAGCAACAGGATCCATCGCCCCATCATGTGGGACATTAGTATAAAGTGCTTCAATATCAAGTGTGACTAACAGACAATCATCGACTATTGATATTTCTTCTAACACTCTTAACACATCTTTAGTGTCTTTAACATATGAGCATAGTTTTTTCACATAATCAATCAGGGTAAAGTCTACAAACTGTGACAAAGGTTTCGTTAAATTCCCAAGCAGACTTACTATCGGATGACCAGGGGGGGTTCAAGCTATCTTTGTGTACCTTGGGTAAAACATAGAAAGTGGGTCTAACCGGGTATTCAACTTTAAGAAACTTCCTAGTCTGATCAGTTATAATGCCCTTTTTAAAGACCTCATCTATTGTATCATCAATACAAGTTTCATATTCCCACACGGGGTCAGATCTCAGTTTCTCATAAAATGTTTCATCATTAAGTTGTCTCAGAACCTCCTGTCTGTATTTACCTACATCCCATAACACCACACAACTCCCTTTGTCAGCTTGTTTGATAACAATATTAGAGTCATTATGTAGAGACTTTATAGCTTCACGTTCATTCTTAGGTAAGTTATTAAATTGATCACAGGGTGGATGTTCAAATAACTTCTCAAAGTCTCTTTCACATAAGTCTCTAAAAACACTTACTGCACTGCAGAGGGGGTGGGTTAAATACAGAGTTCGGTTTAAAAGTCTTATGGCGTGCAGAAGAGTTGGTCGTGTAGTCAAAGGTGGAATTGCTTTCAATACACTTGTTGAAGAAGGCTTGTACATTCAAGTTTCTGCACATTAGATGTAAATCAATAATAGTTTGTACAGGATTCAACATAGTTGTTGGTGAAAAACCCAAGCCTTTCTGTAGCAATGTTGTTTCTGAAGGAGTCAATACATGTGCTGAAAGATTTATTATTTGAATGTCTCCACTCACCTCTTCATCCCTCAGGCGTTCCACCTGTTGCCATTCCGTTTCCAATGGTGCCGCCCCCTCTGCTCACGATAATTTGTGTTTCTTCTGTCCCCTTCTTGTGCATTTACCATACCGTAATTCACTAGCCTGGGGCTCCGTCGTAATTCTTGTTGTAGTGGTTGCTTGAGATTTTCTCGGTCTTTGTGAAAAAAATGGCTTGGTAAGGAAACATTTTTATCCCCTTCTGAACCACTTTCCTCTGTACTGTAACTAAAGGAAACACGAGCTGGTTGTTTCAAAATCCCCTTTCTAGTGTCTTTTTTCCATGAATAAACTCGGTTGTTCTCATAATCACCTTTGTCTTGGATAAATTTAGTCTGTTTCACACTTTTTAATTCTCGATCCAATCTATTGATGTATTCCTGTAATCTTTTGTTACAGGTATCAAAACCTTCTGTATCCTTGAATGTCAAAACTTCTTTCTCAATTTGTTTCAACTCATTCTTGAGTACTTCTTCTCTTTCTTTGCTATATTTGATAATTAATACCATTAATTTACTACTGGCTTCACTCAAAATATTTCCCACTCTTGCATAAAAATAACATTGTCAGTCCCAAATGCAGGATTTATTTAGTGCGATGTAAATGTGGAGCATTCTATGTAGGTAAAACAGAAAGAGCGTTTAAGGTCAGAGTTTTGGAGCATGTCAGAGCAATGCATAAACAAGTTCTAACTTATGCAACGGCAGCACATATTTTTGAACATAGAGAGACAATGGAAACACACAAGTTTAAATTTTTAGGAATAGAAAAGGTTTTTTCATGGATTGCGAGGTGGTAATTATCGCAATAAAATTTTAAAAAAGGAGAATGAATGGATTCTACGCTTGCAAGCTTATAAGAAGCCAGGTATTAATGCACATTTGGAATTGAAACCATATTTAGAGAGCAGATAAATTCATTCCCTGATTCTAACTTTGCTAGTTGTTTGATTGTAATTTATGTGATATTATGTACTTCATTATCCTGAGGTTTTTAAAGAGTTAATACATTTTTATTATTTAGTTTTTGTTGACCGGGTAAGTGCGCTAGCCAACAAGTGACTATTTTCAGGCACGACCCGGGAGGTACAGTTACAGAACACAGTGATACATAAGAGATTACACAAAGCAGGATACATTTGCAGGATACATAAGAAATTACACAGAGCAGGATACATTTGCAAAGGACAAAGTCACACAGTGTAGTCAAGCATAGCAATAAGGATAAAATTACATGTATTCAGTTGTTGAAACTAGGGGAGAGGTGGTAGGGACAGGTGTAAGGGTAGAAGGCAGGAGGGAGGCGGAGACAGGGGGTGGTGCAGCGAATAGCAAAAAAGGGGAGGACAGGAGGGAGGCTAAGGTGCCAAGTGCGGCATTAGCGGGAGAAGGTTACCACCTGTGGCCGGGACGGTGGAACCGGGAGTCCGCAAGAGAGACGGAGAGGTCAGGGAACAGGACAGTGAAGCTATGGGTGCAAAAAACAGAGAGGGAGAGAGGGTGATGTGCAGGGGAGGGCGGTGGGGAGACTAGGTGCAAGGGTGAGGAGGGATTTGAACTAAAGGAATGGGGAGGGAAGGGTAGAATTGGGAAGGGCAGAATTATAGAAGGGATGAAGGGCATGGAACAGATAGGGAAATGAGTGAGGTAGGGAGATGAAGTGCACCTAGTAGGCGCTGTGAGACAGAAGGGAGCCGGACAGAGGGTGAGGCGGTGAAAGCGGCATTGGTGAGGTAGGTAGTAACCTGCTGCCGAGCGGTGGAACTACGAGACAGCAGGAGAGAGAGGGAGTCACGCAAACTGGTGGGAGGCGGGATAAAATTGGAGAGGGAGGGGTGAGGACTGAGCATAGGGAGAAGAGGGAAGAATAAAGAAGGAGGAAAGCTGACAGGAGAGGGCAGAAAGGTGAAAGAAAGGTAGGAAGGGTGGCGTGTTACGCATTAGCGGTGGCCAAGGTAGCAACCTGTTACCGTGCCGGTGGAACCGAAAGACGGCAGAGAGGAGAGTGGAGGGCGGTTAGAGGGGGAATGAGGCAGCAAAGAGCAGGAGAGGGGAGGGGCAGGAAAAAGGGAGGGGGTAATGATGGGGTACTGAAGAAAGCGGGGCTGGGAAAGTAAGTGTTACAGGAACAGAGGGTGCAGGATAAGGAAGGTAATATTGACTGATTGATGTACCAATGATTTTGAATTTCATCACGGTGTTGTCATAGGTGATTGGGTATTTAAAGTTGTGATGTGTGTTGTGTCTTTAGCTTCTGATAAAGGACTTTGTCCGAAACGCGTCAAGCGATTTTACTGGTGTAATAAAGGTAATCTTATTTGCAATTTACATGCTCCGGATCTTATTATTATTGGGGCTTGTGTGTGCTTCAGCTTTTTGTGTATTGACATTCAAATGTGTAGGATGCTTGTGCAACATGGTAGTGTATGTGCTATTGTGGAAGTGGTCATGGTTGGATATGTGTTTGTGAGCTTTCACACTCTCTGTTCCAGAGAAACTACCACGCTTTTGGGGTATGATGGCACAGAACCCCCTTGAGGAGTGTTCCACCCATACAGGAGACGCATAAGTGAAGTCCCTTGGCTGAAGGTACCCTAGGGAAGAAGCCCAGAGGGAGAGAGGTGAGTCACCCAAAAAGAAGTGGTGGGACAGTGGGAGCAGCAAAATGAGCTTCTAGAGGGTGCTTGAGATATGCATACTCTTATAGTGCTTGGTGAGGGTGTGGCATGGTAGCCCACTGCCCCACCAAACCCCAGGTAAGCCTACCAGTTCACTGGACCAGCAGACAGCTAAGTGTGTAGAATGCTTGTGCAACATGGTAGTACTTGTGACACAGTGGAAATGGTTGTGTGTGTGTGTGTGTGTGTGTGTGTGTATACATGTGACCTTCCACATTCTCTGTTCTGGAACAACTACCACCCTTTCAGGGTAGAATAGCACAGAACCCTCTTGAGAAGGGTTCCACCCCAGAGGTGCTGCAGGAGGAAGGTCCTTTGGCTTAAAGTACCATAGGGAAGAATCCCAAAACTTAGGCTAAAGGCATAGAAAACCATCATGACATCGTTCCACTATGGAGTGAGGGAAGGTCACAGCTGTACAGAGAAAAGGAGCCACCATCTGGATACCAACTCATCCAGCAGAAGAAACATAAATGCAAACTTCCTATCTACTGATTATGACCTTCAGCAAGGAAAAAAGAAACCCTGAGGAGGAAACTTCTTGGAATCTAAGGCTTTATGTAGCCATCCCTCCAGACTATGTGATTTTATTTTAAGTCTAGGCATAATAGGAAGCATTTTGAGTGTCATGGGGCATGAGCCCAGAATCATGGGGAAGGAAGGAGCCCAGTGGTTTCTGAGAAGCCAGCCCAGGAGAAAGCTATCTGTTGAGGGGGACATGAGCCCAGTAGGAAAGAGGTTTAAGTCCAGTAGTTGTGGGGTGTGATAAGCTTGGTAGTCATGGGGCATTAGCCCACTTGTGGTGTAGGCCAGGAGTCAAGGGGCTTGAGCTCTATGGTGGTTAGCGTGTAAGTTTGGTAGTCACTGGGGCATGAGCCCTGCAAAGAGGACTAGGTTTTGGCTGTCAAGGAATTCCAGATTGCATGGGTTGCAACAGTTAAGTAGAAGTCTAGTTCAGGATCAGATCAAAGAATGGAGGGATTTGTGACAGGAACACATTTGCATGAGGAGCCAGGAGTTCAAAGGTCTGGTATCTGTAGTAAAAATGGAAGGGCAGGAACTGTAGCTGGTGATGGAAGTCCAGAACAACCAGAAATGGCTGGGACTGGAGTGTTGGGCATGGGTGGGGGAACAAAATGAGAAGGTCCTGGCAAGGAACAAGTTGAAGGTGAATCTGTATCATGTCTGAGCAGATTGGAGGGTACAGAATCAGAGTTCAGTGGCAGAAGATTTTCTATTGCTGTAAAATTTATCTCGAACCTTGTCTGCAACTTGAGGTTCTTTAGCTTGTCCAAGTGACTAAGAGGCACAGATGTCTTTTATGGAGGTGGTTGTGCAGCACTGGCTTTTAGATAGACAGCATGAAGATCAAATAGGTCCTGTTTCTTCAGTATCGTTGAAAATGGATCCTAGTGTTCTTTCAAGGCAGAGATCAGTTTTACTGCAGTCAAATCTTTATATTTGATTAAGGCTTTGGCAGTGGCCTTCTTAGGTGTCAGTTCAGAACAACTAAGACTTCTAGTCTTTGTTCTCTCATGGAAGGTGCTCCTGTTCACTTGCTGAGCCTGACATGCTGAAAGTAGGCAAGAACTGACTACTGTTGTAGTACTACAGAAGATGACAAGGTGACAGGAACATGCTAGTCCTGAACTGTAGGAACATCTCGAGAAGGCATGATCTCTAGGGGACAGACGGAAACTGACAAGGCAAAGCAAACTTTATTTATAAAGCACCCTTTCCCGAAGGCTCAGGGTGCTATGCATAATTTAACAGATTAAAAAAACATAAATAAAACATAAATAAATAAAACATAACAGGAATAAATAAATAGCAGCTAATAAAATACTTAAAATACTGATCAGATAATACTAGCTAGCCAGGGAATGCCTGCTCAAAGAAATATGTTTTAGTGACATTTTAAAGAGATGCACCCAGTTAAATGACTCGAGATTTGCACCGGATGTACCTTACCCCTGCCAAATGCTGCTGCTGTAGATATTTCCAAAAATATTCCAGTACTTTAGCCATAGTAACGCTAGTAACTTTCACCCACTGGGTCCTGAGGACTTCCTGGTTTGTATAGCTGCCTGTGCTCTGCCCCTGCACTAAGCAAAGTTATGAAGTGATCCTAGAAAGAGCACATGGACATGCTTCATTATAGTCTATGGGGGCAGCTTTCTGATCATTTTTACATATTGTAATGGTCATTTGGTGATGAATCAAGGACAGTGGATGACTAACAAGGGCCTTATTAGTCGACCACTGCCCTCGATTCATCACTAAATGACCATTCCAATATGTAAAAATGACCAGAAAGCTGCCCCCCATAGAGTAAAATGCAGCACGTCCCCACACTCTCCCTAGGATCATGTTATAACTTTTCTGAATGCAGGGGTGGAGCGTGAGCGGCTCTACAAACCAGGAAGTCCTCAGGACCCACTGGGGAAAAGTTATGAGTATTACTACTGCTAAAGTACTGGAATATTTTTGGAAATATCTACAACAGCATTTGCCAAGGGTAAGGCACCAATATATCTGTTGCATATAGTGAGGCTGGTAAGTCTCTTTAAAGGCCACCGTGCAGGCAGAATGAATGCTTACTGGAAGAGAGTTCCACAACATTGGAGCTGCCACTCCAAACACCTCCAGGTTGTCTCATATGGCAAGAGGGGATGGTGAGCAAGCCTGCAGCGGTAGAGTGGAGAGGTCAGGTTGGTAGGTGAGGAACCAGCAGGTTTTTCAAGCAGTCAGGGCCCAGATCTCACAGGGCCTTGTATTTAAGCAAGCCTATCTGAACAGTTATGAGTCACCACATAGGCAGCCAGTGCAGTGCACATAGCACTAGCGTGATGTGATCCCTCTGAGAAGTTCCTGCCCCCTGCTGAGCTGTAGCATTCCTGACCCACTGCAAGCGTCGCATTAAAACTCTGCATAACCTTAAGTACAGAGCATTGCAGTAGCCCAGCCTAGTCCAACCTGGTCAGACCCCTCCCTTAACAAACCTCCTTGGACCCTGACATTCTGGCAAATTACAGACCTGTTTCTAACCATCCCTTTTTGGGGAAGGTTATCGAGAAGGTGGTGGTTGACCAACTTGTGGATTTCCTGGAAAGTTATAACATCTATGACCCTCTACAGTTGGGTTCTTAATCTCACAACAGTACTGAGACCACACTTGTCCAGATGACCCATGATCTCCTCCTTGTGAGGGATCTTGGATTCTTCTGTCTTGGTCTCTCATCTGCATTTGATATGGTAGACGATGGAGTGCTGTTGGATTGGCTGAGGACCTATGTAGGTACCACTGACATGGTTTTGGGCTGGTTTGCATCCTATATAACCAGGAGAATGCAGCAGTTTATGCTAGGAGATTCTATCTCTGGGGCTTCTGCACTGTCCTGTGGGGTTCCTCAAGGCTCAGTCAATTCCCCTGTGTTGTTTTCTGTGTACATGTTGCCTCTGGGTGAGATCATTAGATGGTATGGGGTTGAGTTTCAGTGCTATGCAGATGATACTCAACCCTACCTGTCTTATTCTCAGGGTGAGTATCATGTGGCCTCGGTGCTGGGATGATGCCTTGCCAAGATAGATGACTGGATGGCCTCAAACTGCTGATATCTCAACCCAGGGAAGATGGAGGTCATGACAATTGAGCCAAGTTGACTGGGTCCGACAGTGATGGGAGATGTGGTAGCCCTCCCTGTGCTGAGTGGCCAACCTCTTGTCGCTGTAGATGCAGTTAAGAATCTTGGGGTCATTTCAGACTGCAGGCTGACATTAGATCACTATGTATTTTGGTGGTGGTTCAATCTGGCTTTCACCACCTTCAGAATATCACCAGGATAAAACCTCATCTGGCCCATGCTGACCTGGCAACAATCACTCACGCTTTCATTACCTCTAGGTTGAACTACTGTAACGCTCAATACTTAGGATTGTCTGGAGGTTTAATGTGATGGTCCAGAATGCTGCAGCTCAACTGGTGACAGGAACTTCTCAGAGGGACCAAAATCACATCGGTTCTGCATGTGCTGCATTGGTTGCCTTTGTGGTGGCGCGTAATCTTCAAGATATGCTTAACATACAAAACCCAGTGTGGTTTGGACCTGATTATTTGAAAGATCTTCTAGCTTTGTACCTCCCAATCACCCCTTCTGCTCCACTATTGCTGGACTACTTGTAGTCCCCTCATCTCATCTGAAGCAATCAGTGGAAAGAGCTTTCGGGGTTGTGGCCCCAAAGTTGTGGAACTCCCTTTTGGGAATTATCTGCTCTGTGGGCACAGTGGAGGCCTTTAAAAGTCTACTAAAATCATATTTATTTGAGTAAGCCTTCCCCAGCTAGCAAGTCTTTAAGCTAAATATACTGGGCTCTATTCTCAAAGGGAGCTTTGATCGGCGCAAAGCCCGGTGCGCCAGGGACCCTGCACCAGATTCTGGTACAGGAGGGGTCCCATCGCCTAAGTCCTGAAACCTACAGCATTCCCTCTCATGCACCAAACACACAGCACACCAGAGGGATTTGTTGCAGGTGCCCTGCGGCTGGGGCAAGTGATCCCCTGATTCCCATACATTGCATGCACCCATGTTGCTGTATTCCCCACAGTCCCGGTGGTCTAGCGGCCCCCCTTCCTGAACTCCAATCATGCAGTCATCGACATAACATTACTTTCTCACATCCTTAGTGTGCCCCCCTCTCCAAGAACCCCGATTGTGCTGTCAAAAACCCAATATTAATAACCCCTCATCCCTAGTGTGGCCCTCCTCCCCAAACCCCAATTATGCCGTTATTGAAAGTCCAGAGATGCACATTTTACAGAACTGTCTTTGACAGTGCAGTCAGTGGCCAGCCGAGGAGGAGTGAGGTGGGCTGTGCTGGCTGCTGGGTCAGAGCTGGGTTGGGGGGCTGGGGTGAACAATTCCTGCAGGGGTAAGGAGGGTGGGGCCACTATACCACCTGGATGTGGGTTGTATTCCAGACTTTCAATAATGGCATAATCGGGGTTCAGGGAGGGGGGGCCACACTAGGGATGTGGGGTTATTAATATTGGATGGTTGACAGCATGATCAGGGTTCGTGGAGAGGGGGGCACATTAGGGATGTGGGGTTATTATTATTGGGTGGTTGACAGCACAATCGGGTTATGGGGAGCGGGGCACACTAGAGATGTGAGAAAGTAATGTTATATCAATGACCACATGACTGGAGTTTGAGAAGGGGGGCCGCTAGACCACTTGAGAAGTGGATCCTATTATATTAGTGCACTATCAGCAAGGATGGGTTCATGACCCATGGCACACTGCTGCTTATGGGGCACCTCTCCCAGTGGGGAGTTATTCAAGTACCCTTAGACCAATCCTGGGTGATCTAAGGGTACTTGGAAATTCTCCCACTGGGTGAGTTCTGTGAATACCATAATTGGGGATGTGGCAGCTTGCGTCTGCCACATTCCCTCTTGAACCAGGTCGCAACCCATTTTCAGGCACAAGGGTGGTGCATGCCCCATTTGGGGCAGGCAGCCTGCATTTGGGGCAGGCTGCCTTTGAGAATAGCTCGGACAGCCATTTCAGGTGCAAGGTGCCACTTGCACCATTTCTGTTTGGCACAGGCACCTTGCGCCATTGCCAGGGCTTTGAGAACAGAGCCCACTGTATTTATGGTTATATTTTACTATGTATAGTTTGTTCACATTTTTTTTTATTATCTCTTTCTGCTCCTGTGCTCCTCTGTAGACCCCTCCCAGCCCCGCCACCCATCTCTTCCAGGACTCACCTTCCGCTGTCTACCCTGCCACAGGACTGTGGCGTGTGCCCAGCCACCTGGTGTGGCACCTGCAGGGGGTTGGTCATCACCCCGTTCCCATGGTGTTTTCCTCCATTTTCTCCCCTTACTTCCCAAAGACCTTGTGACACAGTCATGCATGCATATGGAGGAGCACATGCATGCCAGATCTGGCACTGACCTCGATCCACCCACCTGGCCTACTGCCAGACCCCCCCCATTTGTCTGGCACTACCACTGAGTCTCCACTAAGTGGCAGTCAAGGGCCAGGAAAGCCTACCTCCCAGTTCAGGAGAGGCGAGCTGCCTGATGGCCACTCAGTCCACTCACAGCCCTCCTGCCCAGCCAGCCCCTGGAGACCTGTGCTCATTCCCAAACATGGGTCACCAGGGTGGGAGAGGTGAGACACCAGTGCCTCTGCCTTCTACACCACTGGACCAGCCTATTTCTTTGCATGTTAAACCTTGTACAGCATCCTGAGCTCTAGGGAAAGGGCACTCTATAAATAAAATTGTCTTGCCTTGCCTAGATATGGCAAAAGCATGAATGATATCACCAGTTAGCAGGAGCCAGATTCATTTTAATCCTGGTGATGTTTTGAAGATGGGAAAAGCCGGATCAGACCACCATCACTGACACGTGCTGGTTTAGTGTCAACCTGCAGTCAAAAATGGCCCCAAGATACTTAATAGCATTGACAGCAACAAGAGATTGGCCACTTGGCAAAAGAAGGGCTGCTGCACTTCCCGCTGCTGTTGGACCCCATCAACCTAGCTCAGTCACCAAGACCTCCGTGTTCCCTAGGTTGAGAGGGAGCAAGGTCCCAGCTGTAGGGCAGGTTAGCTGCCACATACAGAAACAAGGTTCAGAGCATAGAACAGCTTGGGAGAGCTGGAAAGAAAGGTCCCAGAGGCAGGATCCAGTATCAGTGGTATGGTATAGGGCTCAACTGAGCCAGGAAGAAAGGTCCTGGAGGCAGGGTCCACCTGCAGTTTGATAAGGCAGCAAGTTCTGAAGTGAAGCACGAAACAGCTCAGCTGACTAGGGAGCATGCTCCTGGAGTCAGGGTCCACCTGCAGTTCAATGAGTCAACATGTCCTGAAGAGAAGCATGGTATGGTTGGACCGAGCCAGGGGGCAAGGTCCTGAAAGCAGGATCCAATACCAGCTGAATGATAAGATACTGAGCCAGGAAGCAAAGTCCTAAAGCAGGAATGGATGCAGTGTCCTGGAGGCAAGTATGTGGAGCAGGGTCCCAGTGCTAAGCAACCACTCTGTAGAGGCGTGATGCTGCAAGTCATAGGGGCATGCTGGGAGCTAGAGTGCAAGGTCACAAAGCAGGAACATCTGCAGGGTCCAGAGGCAAGTAGTGGGAGCAAGGTTCCAATGCAAGGCAGACAGGTTTTGGAGAAGCATGGTCCAGAGTTGCATATGGCTTCCTGGGATCCAGGGAGCAAGATCTCCAAGCAGGAAAATCTGCAGGGTCCAGAAAGCAATAAGTGGGAGAGAGAGATCTCAATGCTAGTCAGGCAGGCTTTGGAGAAACAAGTTCCAGAGCTGTAGTGAATCATTGGGAGCCGAGGAACAAGGTCTCAAAGCAAGCATGGTTGCGGGGTCCAGAGGAAGGTAGCTGAGCAAGGTCCCAATGCTAGGCAGGCAGGCTTTGGAAAAGTGGAGTCAAGAGCTGTAGGGGCTCGCTGGGAGCCAGGGAGCAAGGCCCAAGGCAGGATGTGCAACAACTGGAAAATCAGTGCACACACTGTAGTGGAATTAAAACAAAAAAAGCATAAATGTTAAATTTAGATATTTATTTGTCACACAGCCTGACAAAGCTTATAGTGCAAAGCGTTGGGCACCTACCATCAGCAGTTAATTTGAGCAGCTTCTTGTGTTGTGTGACAAATAAATGTCTGAATTAAGCATTTAAGCCATTTTTTTGTTTGAATTTCACTCAGGTGTGTGCATTGATTTCCAGTTGTTGTTGCAGTTTTCAGGAGATAGCTTTGTCCCACAGCAACACCATTTGCCAGCATCGGGAGATTGTGTGTCCGAGACAGAATGTTCCTACTTATCCAAGCATGGTCAAAATAGGCAGGTGCGAGAAAGTCTTGGTAGCAAGGTCCTGAGTGAGAAGGCCTAAATAGGTGCGGGATTAGGAAGCAAGGTCCCGCAGTTGTACTTTTGGAGGAACGAAGAGTGAGGTATTCTGGTTCTGGTGCTCCACAAAGAAGATGCAGGTGAAGAACATGGCTTTAAAGTGGGGAACAAGAGCCAAAGAAAAGCATGGCCACAGCAACAGCATAGTCCTGAGCCCCTGCTGCAGCACCAAGGGGGAGCAGGCAGAGCAGGCCCCACACACACACACACATAAAAAACACCCAGAATTCAAAAGGATCAGGGCCCAATCAGGGCAGACTGGGGCCAGGGGGATACAAACAGCAGAAAGAACTCCCACCCAGCAACATAGGACCCACCAAGGACAATGTGAGAGCACCAACAGAGGAAACAGGAGCGAGACCGACACATGCAAGAGGGGCCAGACCTGCAGTTTAGGGACCACAACTGCAGCTCAGCAGGAGCAGGCATACCTCTCAACCATTAGTCACCAAATCAAGGGACACAAACACCCAGAATGAGGGACAACAAAGGACACCAACTGTCACAATGAGAGACTCCCCAAACATGAAGACACAAGTCCAGAACACTGTGGAAACCATTGTGATTACTTGTACTAATTTTAGCTGTGGTGTAACATACCAGAATAAAATGAATCTCTGCATCAAAGGCTGAATCCACGGTACAGCTGCCGCATGGGCAGCATCCTTTCCATGAGGAATGCATGAGGGACAGCATAATCCTAAGGGGCAAAAGGAGAGACATCCCCCACAATCAGGGACAGCCAAAAGGTAGGAGAGCAGGCCATCTGGCAGCCAGAACCATGGGCAGGAGAAGAAGGACAGCTCCCAAATGGAGCAGGAAAACCAAGGCAATGGACGAGTGGAAGGTAAGAAACATGGGAAGAGAAGGCAGGAAGCCAGCAGCCATGTGGCCCCTGTAACAAAACAAGCATCCAAAGGATGCCTAAGATATGCATGCTCTTATAGTGCTCTGTGACTGTGGAGTGGTCACCGCTTACCCACTGAACCCCAGGCAAGCCTACCAAGAAGAAAGAGCTACAGTAGTTCCAAATATTAAACTTTTGTTTAGAGATGAAGTTTTGAAATCAGATGCAACATCAAAATGGTTGCAACATAAATATATACAGCTAAGCACAGTAAGATTAGAGACAGGCTGAATCAGTGGATTTAGACCTGGCAGCAGCAGTAAAAGCTGACTGCTTGACAGCTGCTAACCAGCTGAGTATACAATGGGCTTTCTAAATCCACTAACCTGATTGGTCATCTGGGGTCTTCACCCATGGATAAATCCCAGCATAACCCATGAGTAACGTTCCAGCGAGCCCAGCGGACCACATCACAAAAAAAAAATCACTACCCCTTCTTTCATTTTGCCTGCTACCTAAAAGTATATTTCTGTAAGCCCCCGCACCCCCCCAAACACACACACACACACACAATTCAGAGCTTACCAGAACTCTGTCCTCATCCTTCCTGTCCCAAAATGTTCACCCTCCGGTCCCAGGACTTGGCAAAGCAGGAGTTCTGGAAAAATGTGGACCAGGGCTCCACACTTTGATAATGCGGCAGTTGCTGCTTGCACCTCGCGCCCTCTCCATTCTTCCAAGGGCCAAGGCAGGGGAAAACTGAAAAAAAAAAAAGAAAAGCACATCCTTTTGTTTCCCAGCCCAGAATCTGAAAAGGGCTGAGGAATGAGACTACAGGAAGAATAGTTGCTTCTAGGCCTGTGCACAATGTGCATGAATGCAGCAGTGCTCTGTAATGGTAATCCAAGTGGGTGTCTTCTCATGTCACAAAACTGTCCCAGCTCCACAGAGTAAACGCATGTAACCCTGGCACTGTTATCCAAAGGGCTAGTACCCCCTCCCTTGTGGGCCCATAACCAAGGTTGAGGAGCATGGGTTCCTATTTTATTTTAAAACTGGTTCTTTCCCATAGATCACAATATTGCACAGTGCCTCCACCCAGAGTATACTTACATGGGCTAGATAATACCTGGTACAACCCCCTGGGATGCTGTACCCACCCACATTACCATATAGTCACCCCCACATATGCCCCAATAGCTGAAACCCCATATTTCAACATTTCTTGAATTAAAGGCTCACACTAATAATATGCTCACAACACCAAGATTTTTGCAAAAACAGTAAACAATTTATTTACAAGGGGGTGAGGGTTAGGAAAGGGTGACTAGAAATGGAGGTTAAGTATTTACATTTGATTGTCATTCTTGGCTTTGATTTTAATGGTCATTGCAATTGTTAGATGACACCTTCCCATTAAATGCCCACACTGGTACCAGTCCCAGTTCAGATTAGAACCTTTCAATTCTAAAACCTATATCTGGGTACCCAGTACTGAGTTCTTAAAGTTGCAGGCCTTTTAATGTTGCAGCTGTGGTGGCTGGCATCGAAGCAGGTTGGGACCCTTAAATAGAACCTGATTAACTTTTGATATCACTGCTGGGACACATTATCCTGACTCTAACTTTGCAGACCAATATTGACACTCTTTTGCTTGGCTAGCTTGGGCCTGAGGATTACTGAAACTTGGCAAACTTACAATAACTATTTACAGTTCCATTCAGGTTGGCAGAAGGTATGTTTGCCTGTTCACAGTTTTAAAGTCCTCATACGGTATTGAGAAGTGTTGCTGAGGATGCAGGCAGGGACTGTGGATGCCCCCTGGCTTTGAAGCCTCTTGCAGCTTGCATTTCTGTAAACTTCTCTTAGCTTGAAAGCCAGTGCCCCTTCTCGCTGGGCTTACAGTCACATTCAGTGCAGACCAGGCTGGGACCAGGGCCGGCACACTTCAGACCCCCCATATCTAGGCTATGCTTCTCAGGGGGAAACGCAGATGGCAATGCCTAGCTAGCACACTACCAGACTCTCTCCCAGGCCAATCTGAATCAGTCTCATTACATTCAGCACATTTATCATCAGCACATTTATATATAGACATTTTAATAGCTTGCAGTGGTTACAATTACTGTAACCATGTGCTAGTGTGGTCACCATGGTCCTTTAGCTTATAGGTACAGACTTTTACTGTTGGGTGCTTTTCCCCCTAAGGCTAGAGTGACCCAGACTCACACAGTCCATGTAAAGACACACAGGAGCTTACAGCACAACTCTTTAACAAATCACCAGACAGAGCTTGAGGCTTGGCTCTCATAGATCATATCATAGAATCATAGAAGCTTGAAGGCAGAAAAGGACCATACAGCCCATCTAGTCTGCCCTTTTCCCCCCCTACACCTCCCCCTCTAAATGCAGATGGCACTTGAGGCATGGCTTCCAACCATTTAGCATGCTTAAATAATGGACGGAGCTTAAGGCAAGGCTCTTCACTACTTTCAGACTTTAATTGGTAGTAGACTGATCACTGTAGACTCTCTCAAACTTAAGACACAATATCACAGTCCTCTTCAGTTTGCTGGTGTTAGCAGCTTCAACTTGGACACTTAGACAGTCACTGGCCTCCCAGGCACTGTCAGGAAAAACTCTGTGTGGCTAGGGAACCTCCCTTCCAGTTCTGTAGGTACATTATACAGTCACAATCAATATTTCATGAATTACTGGACCCTTCTCTGCTCACTTGCACAAATGTCCACCCATTTCTTTAGCGCTGAGATAAACGCATAGTGCAGACAGACGGTCACAACTCTAGACTTTCTGGGCTTCTCAGCCCCACAAAGATTTCTCGATAACTTGCATTTTTAAGTAGGAGTTTACTCACTCAGGATGGTTTAAAAGCTTTCCTTTTCTGGAAGTTAAAGGCGTCATCAGCACTCTCACTACTGAGGCAGAATATCTCTGCAGCTCTCTCACAACTGTAGGCGGAGGCTGGCTTCTTCCACACATTTTCCTAATGTGGTAAGGCAGATGCTAGTCCTGGAGGACAATTTCTGGCAACCCCAGGCCAATGACTTCAGTTACTTGCAGCCACTTTCTCTTCTAGAAGAGGCAGAAGCCCCCCTTCCCTGTGGAAGGCCTCTTGCTAAACACACTAGGCCCATTATTGTAGCTGGGAGCTGGAGCCCCCCTCCCTGTGGAGGGGATTGCTCCAAACTGAACTCAGGCAGAAAAGTCCCTGGGTATTGAAGAGCTCTCTGGGGCTCCTGATTGGCTAAATCCACTTGTCTGTCCCAAAAATGAATATTCGTTAGGCTCCTTTGATGCCTGATAGGCTCCCTGTTCTGCCACCTAAATTAAGTCTCTGCTTTTTCCCTATAAGCCTTTGGCAAAGTCCCAAGAGTCTCTTGCACTGTCCCAACAATTCTTGCACTGAAATCCTGGCTTTCCGACTGGCTGCTGCTCTGCAGATATGGCTGCTAGAATTCACTGTTCCCTGGCAGCCTATTACAGTCTCAACTTCAAAGTTCTGGTGCAGCCAGGTAAAATACTTTATTTTATTCTTAGCCCATAATTCAATAGCTACTATGTTGCCCTTTCAAACACTGCTACTGTCAAACATTTATGTTCAGTCCCTCACCTGTCGCTGCTGCTGAAATATGCAGTACCCAGGCAGCAGACAGGTGGTCAGGTAGATCCCAATCATATGTCTGGTGCAGCCAGTACATACATTATTTATATAAGTAGCCACCTTTCTTTAACAGTTCCCAATGAGCCGTCCTAAATGTCCCCATTTATTTATATTTATTTACAATCTGGTGCCTGTCGCTAGAACTATTATACAAGGTCCCAGTGCTGCAACAGGAAAATCATGAATATTAATGTAGCCCTCGTTAATATTCATGATCAGGGATTTAACATGCTTGGCGCTCTTTATTTACAAAAAATGGAGGAGGATCTCCAGGGTCCTGCTTTGGTCGCCAGTTCCCACTCAGCCCTACAATGGGGCTGGGACCACTGAGAAAACATTCAGTGACCGCGATTGTGGTCAAGAACTGGAGAGTGCTTCTGTGCATGTGCAATCTCACCAGCCGGCCATGAAGCATAAGTGGGAAAATGGCCGGCAGCTCAGCAGCTCTGATTGCCCAAAGAGGGCAAAATGAACAAAGGGGGACCAACTGGGGGCTTTGTGGCACACTGGAAGTAGGCCAAGCACCGTTGCACTTCCGGGGACAACTGGGGGAACCTGCAGGCACTGGAGAAAGATGTGAGAAATGCGCTAAAAGCTAACCCCCCATTTGGGGGGAGCGTTACATACAGCTGAAAGAGACACAGTAAACTCGACCATCAGGTGCACAGGCAAAGGTTTCCCTGCCCCAGAAAAAGCAATGGGCCAGGAGATAAAAAAATAAATAAATAAATAAACAGCACAGCATATTTTTGAGTGCCAGCCCTTACAGTATTACAGGGGGCCAACTGTCACTCTGCCTCTCTTGCCCCATTTTGCTCCTTGCACTCCCAGCTGCTCACCTCAGTCGACATACCTCTCTCTCTCTCTCTCTCTCTCTCTGTTTCTCTCTCCACTGTCTCTTACAACAAATAAAAAATCAATAACTAACCATCTCTGTGAGTAGTGTGTATGTTGGGGGGGGGATCGAAGTGTCCTCAATAGTGTACCTAGCAACAGGGAACTGCTTTTTGAGGCATAATAATATATTCAATAAAACTCATAAAATGACAAAAAATGCGATTTTCTTTATTTTTTCTTATTAAAACTAAAAGGGGAACATTGTATAATCACAATAAACCACTTCAAGGTGTGGGTTATGCTGGGATTTACCCACTTCTGGTGTGGAGTTGATCACCCAGCCTGTGGCCTCGTGACCAAACCACACCAGGCATGGGTAAATCACAGCATAGTCCACACCCTGTTGTGGTTTATTGCTTAATTATCCTTCAATGTAGGAGTATGGTGTCCAATATACAGAGGCTGCAATGCCACTACAAGTGCTGCTTTTTACATGCAACAGATCTGAAAAGACTTTTGACTGCCCACATGTCTGGTACAAGCAGGCATCTGCTATATCCATGTCCTATGTAAGTGGGTGGCACTGTTCTTCATAGTATTTATCAAGCAGCATAAGATGAATTCATTGCTTCCCACATGTAATATTGAATCAGCATCACATTTATATTTCTACACTTTCTACATTATTGTGGTGCATTTATTTTAGCACTTTTGCCTTGAATTCACTTTTCTGTGTGTGTCATATGTGCTGTGCCACGTCTTCTTCTGACAATAAATAAAACCTAAAAAGTATCAGTTCAAGTGGGGGCTTTGCAAGTATAGTCTCTAGTCTGTTATGCCCACTTGCTTCTATTGTACCTATGGTGATCAGAATGTGGTTTTGTGACAAATTCCCAGTCTCCCAGTACTTGACCTGTTGCTAGTAGGTGACACCCAAGGGGGTTAGATATACAATGCTGTGCATACAGATGAAACCACCCAGTTCCCTGGGGTTACTAGAATCCCATCGGTGTTTGACTAGGAAGGTAGTGGGCAGCTGGTAGAGAGTTTATTAGTAGCTCTCTACAGACCTCTCCTTATGTACCTAGCTATGCTGAATGAGAAATGAATAAGGTCATTTAAAACTCTCGCAGCAGCCTGAGTCACAGTGGAATCAGCTGCTAGGGGAGCAATTTAGAATGTTGAGCTCAGTTGAGTGGAGAGTCTGAGTGTGGGATCAGTGGAGAGAGAAGCTTCCAGTGTGGAGGTACTGCCAGCCTGCCCTGAGGCTGGGTGAAGGACCTCTGGTCATTTTTATCACCCTAGTATGTGAGGCAGCAGCAGTACCACAGGAAGTGGTGGAGACCTATAATTTCTGAGACCTCAGTGGGTCACCTCTGTGAGAATGAATGGGACTGTGAGATCCAGTGGGTCCAAGGGGCAATCCCCTGAGGGACTGGAAGATTGTCCAGCTGCCCAGATCAGAGACAGAGAAAGACAGTCTCAGTGAAAGCTACCAGAAAAAGGGGAGAAGTGTGCTTTTTCTGAGGGCCATGTCTGTAACAAAGGGACAAACAAACCGTGAGTACAGCTACATGGGAATGTTTCAGAGGGAGTTGGCTGGTGGTGTATGTGCCCAGAGATAAGGCTAGATTACACCACTCAGGACCCCAGTTTTCACATAAAAATGTGCTGAATGTAGAAGTAAGTGTGTGGATGCCTTTAGCATTCCAAAGGAGTTGAAGGAACTGGTTTGTGTAACCCAGAAGGAATGGCAGAGGCTGGCTGGGGCAGGGTGGCCATAATCTCATTTGAAACTCCAGTCAGGGCTAACTGGTTACCAGAAGGGCACAAGATTACCCTGCAGATGTTAACTAAGCCCATTATGTCAGGAAGAATGTGTTTTTAAATGTGTGGCAACCCCCACATAATAGACACTTATGGGAAAAAAATGTCCTTGAGATCTCTAGAAAAGAGGGATGGACTGTTCGTAGTTCTGTGGAAGAGAAAAATGTGAGAAAGCCCAAACTGTTTGTTCTGGAAAAGGGCACATTCTTGTGCCATGTGTGTTTTGTAATGTACAGTGCCAGCCTGGGGGACAACCCCTTTCTGTTTTCCATCTGTGTCAGAATAAAGCCATACTATACAATCCCATTTCTGGTAGTGGACATTCCATCTGTGCTTCCCAATGTGAGCTTGTTTAAGGACCCCTCAGATAGGAGACATAGCATAGCCCTAGCATCTCTCTCCCAGAACTCAGTGTAAATATAAATGTTATTTTGCACTCTACCCCCCCCGACCTCTTAGATGCCAAGCTAGGTATTTGCCCCAATGCCAAGGGTGATGCCTATTGTTATGCTAACTTGTGGTTTGTTGCCTTGTCTGTGTGCAAGATAGAGGGGTCCTGGTTGCAAGATGCTGCTCTTGACCAGGGTAAGGGTTGCAGAGATGCTCTGGCCAATACTCCATTTCCTCAGAAGGAGTTCCATTTTCTTCTCAAGATCATGGTGAGAGCCCATGGGTCAATACTGGAGGCATTCTGCAGCCTCCTCCCAAAGCCACAGGTTACGTGCTTGACAGTCTTCAGCAACCATATTGGCATATATGGGAAATACTACCCTTAATGCTCTCTGACTCCTCACCCACCTTCTAGTCACACTTGTATAGCTTCACCAGGGTGCTCAACCCTTAATCTGTCTTCAACCAGTCTTTCTTATCCTCATCACACTGGGATTCAAAGACAGACTTTGGTGTGGGCATTGGCAAACACATAATGTGGCATCTTACCATTATAGAAACAGAAACATAACATTTGTTGGCAGAAAAGGATCGCTTGGCCCACCCAGTCTGCCTAGATGCATTGTACCTAATCTGTCTCCAAAGACCCTAACTGGTCTCTGTATAATCTCACTCCTCCCTTCCTATTTACTCATACACCCCTATGCCTATCCAATGCATGAAAGCCCTACACTTTTTTTCCTCCACCACTTCCACTAACAGCCTGTTTCAGGCATCTGCCATCCTTTCAGTGAAGCAGTACTTCCTCACATCCCTCTTAACCCCTCCCCCAGCTTCATTACATGCCCCCTGGTCCCTGGTGCTTTCTCATTTGAAATAGACTCCCCGCTTGTGCCCCATTCACCCCTGTGTGGTACTTTAAGATCTCTGTCTCCTCTCTCCTAGGGTGTATTGTATTATTGAAGCCCCTCAGTCTCTCCTGGTACCGATTCTTGTGCAAGTACCCCTACACCATTTTAGCTGCTTTCCTCTGAGCTGCCTCCACCCTGGCTATGTACTTTCAGAGGTGCAACCTCCAAAACTGGACACAGTACACCAGCAAGAGATACTGTGGCAACACCACCTCCCTCCTGCCAGAGATACTCCTCCCTAGGCACCTCAGCATCACATTAGCCCTACCCACTGCTTTGTCATACTGCTCTGCCACTTTAAGATCATCTGTTCTGATAACCCCAAGGTCTCTTTCTGCTTGTTGACTGTTAGCACCCCCCAGTCCTATACTCAGCTCCTGGGTTCCTATACCCCAGCTGCATGGTTTTGCACTTTTTGGCATTCAACCCCAACTGCCATGCTCTTGATCACTCCTCAGGTTTCCCATGATCCTTACACATTCTCTCACCACCTCCTGAGTCTCCACCATATTGCAGATTTTAGTATCTTCTGCAAAAAATGCTTGCCTTTCCTTCCAGTTCTTCTGCAATGTCACTTATGAAGACATTAAATAGGACTAGTCCTAGTACTAAGCCCTGTGGCACCCCCCTGGTAACTCCCCCATCATTAGAGTGAGTGCCAATAACCACCACCCTCTACCTCCTATCCTTTAACCAGTTTCTAACCCTGTTCATGACTTCAGATTCCTTCACTGGGCTGCTTAATTTCTTTATCAGTCTCCTGTGTGGCATAGTGTTTAAAGCCTTGCTAATGTCCTCATAGGCCACATCCACTGCCCTCCCCTGATTTATTTCCTTGGTCACCCAGTCAAAGAACTCAATCTGAATCCATGCTGCCTGTGGTCTTGCAACCCATGGGATTCAAGATACTCTGCAAGTCTTTCCTTTTGTAGGGTTTCCATTAATTTCCCCACCACTGAAATAAGACTGACTGGCCTAAGGTTGCTAGCCTCCTCCCTCCTGCTGCGCATATATAGGGGGACCACATCAACCTTTCTTCAGTCCTCCAGAACCATGTCTGGGTCCAGTGCAGCCTTTTTTGCATGTTGTATGTAGCTGGCTGTTTGTGTTTGTCTCTGTCAGTAGTTTAGTTTTTGTGGTTTTTCATGTGTTTCTACTTGGAGGAACTAGACCATTCTTGGACATAACATCTATGAACATTTCCTGGACTAAGAAACTACAAAACATCACCATCAGGTATAGGCATTCTCATCATAAATCAACTTTTTTGGAAGACATCAAAAAGCAAAAGTGAGGTCAGTAAATCTTTTATACAAGTTTCTGGGTTGTGGAGTGCTGCATTGAATCCACATTTCCGTCTGACTTTCTTAAAGGATGTGTGCTTGTCTTTGAGGTCTATTCACAACTGTTAAGGAGAACAAAGGGAAGATTCTAACAAAGGATTTTTACATCCTGCGTATGCCCTAGGCTAATGTTCATCACCTTCAGGAATTTAACACTTTCTGGGTCTTTGATCTACAGCAACAATCAGTTTTCTGGTCCACAGTAGCTCACCATGAGTCACTCAGGAACACTCACCCATGCTACAGTAAACATTTGCAGTCTCCTCTACCTCTCACACTAACCATTCAAGCTCGATACCAGCAACTTGGCCCCATGGCAAATCCTCCCTACCCTCACTTGTGGCACCCTCCTACAAAGGACTGGGTGCAAATGACAGCTCACGCCACTGGAAAGTTGACAAATTGACACTGCTCCTAGCCATTACCCTACGCTGGGACCCTAAACGACTACACTGTACTCAAACTAACAAGAAACAGAGGCGTTACATGTTATACTATGAGCTGCGGCAGATGTCCCTTAAACTCCTGCTCCTCCTCCTTCTGATGTCAGGAAGTGTCCATCCAAACCCTGGCCCTGTTTTTACCAGGGTAACAAATCTAGCAAAAACGGAGGGGGGTCTCACCATCGCCACCTTAAATATCTGTAGCCTCCTTCCAAAACTGGCATCCCTTCAAATCTTTGCCAGTCAGCACAATCCCGACATACTAGCCATTGTTGAAACCTGGCTGACACCAAGCACTCCGGACCATGCCATCTCACTACAAGGCTACAATATTTTCAGTCTGGACAGGACTAATAAAAGGGGGGGAGGGGTTGTGCTATTTACATTAAAGACAACCTCTCTAGCCACCCTGTCTGCTTTTCCACCACTAACTTCTCTGTGCAATTTCTCCCTGTCATGCTACTACTTGGTGCCCAAAATAAAGTGCTTACTGTGGCCGCTGTCTATATCCCTCCTAAAGATCCAGGGTCCGGCTTCCAGACTGTTCTTGAATTTGTAAGATCACAACCATCTGACACCGAGCTCCTTCTCCTTGGTGACTTTAATATAAATTGTCTCACATCAGACGTTGGGTCCCTCAAGGATGCTATCCTAGCAGCTAACCTAACGCAGATGGTGAGCTCCCCCACTAGAAAAACTACAAAACTGGAACTTGCACTCTCATTGACTGGATCCTTGCTAGCCACCCAGCCCGCATAAAAAACACAGTTGTTCTCAGACGTTGGGTCCCTCAAGGATGCTATCCTAGCAGCTAACCTAACGCAGATGGTGAGCTCCCCCACTAGAAAAAACTACAAAACTGGAACTTGCACTCTCATTGACTGGATCATTGCTAGCCACCCAGCCCACATAAAAACACAGTTGTTCTCCCGGACTCTCCAGTGACCACTCCCCTGTGATCTGTACCTGGACAAATAAGTTCCAAAACCACCTCAAAAACCATCTCAAGCAGAGTGCTACCCCATGGAAACCTTACTAAGCTCAAGACCTGTCTTTTACAGCAAGACTGGTCCCCAATATACAATACTCTAGATGTTGATGCAGCCCAAGATTATTTTATCACAACTTTCAACACTGCCTGTGACACCTACGCACCAGTAAAAAAGCGTAAAATCAAAGCGCTCTCAAATCCCTGGCTCATGGCCAAACTACTGGCCCAACTCAAAGCCTGGAACCACCTCTGGACCATAGCCAAAGCCACAGGCTCCTTGACGGATATCTAGAAGTATAAACAGACACGAAACCAATGTACCAAACAAATCCGACTAATGAAGAGCTCCTATTTCAAAAATGCCCTCGCAAACTCCTGGGGTGATGGGAGATCATTCTGGGACAACATCAGAAATATCACAGGTAAGCAGTCCAAATCCTCTCCCACTATAATGACTGTTGATGGAAACACTACCCTAGACCCAATGGTCATGGCAAAGGCCTTAAATAAAACTTTCACTGACTTCAGTGGGGTCCTCCTGCCGGACTTCTTCTCTGACATGGACTCGCCAAAACCAACATCTCCTACTGCCTCACCTGACCAACCGCTTTTCCACTTCAAAATAGTTAAGGCACATGAAGTCTACAAATATATAAAAAAGGCTATCTCTAAATCCAGAGCAAGCAGTGGTACTATTGATCTTAAAATTCTGTCCCTTACCCTGGAAGAGGTGGTGCACCCACTCACCAAAATTTCCAATCTCTCCCTCTGCCTTAGTCAATTTCCCAGCTAATGGAAGTCTGCTATAGTCACACCAGTGTTCAAAAGTGGTGACAAGTCCCTACCAGGAAACTATCAGCCTATATCTATACTTCCACCCCTCTCCAAGGCCCTCAAATGCATTGTGGCTGACCAACTCTCAGACTACCTGCATAAGTATAACATACTCTGCTTGCAGCAACGTGGATTTAGGAAAGAACACAGTACGTCGACCACCCTACTGGAATTCTCAGGAGAAATTCACACTGCCTTGGACAAAGGATATCAAACTGGAGCTGTTTTCATTGACCTAACAGAAGCGTTTGATACAGCTCACCATGGCTCACTTATCACACAACTACACAGTCTCGGGCTCGCAGAAGGACCAGGTGCCTGGGTTAAAAGTTACCTGGCCCAATGCTCTTAATCAGTAAAAATCTCAGAAGTTCTCTCAGACTCAAAACCGGTCATTTCAGGTGTTCCACAGGGGTCAATCCTAGGCCCCCTCCTTTTCAGCGTTTTCCTAAACTCTCTCCCCAAATCCTGCCCGGAACAAATAATCCTTTATGCTGACGATGCCGTGATTCTCTCCTCTCATAAGGACCAGAAACCCTTACTCCAGAGCCTGCAACTCGCTTTCTCCAATGTTGAAAAGTGGTTCCTAGATCACAAGCTGGTCCTAAATCACAAAAAAACAAAATCCATGCTTGTCTCCAGTCCACAAAACAGAAAAAGACAAATTCCACTTACTATCAAAACATACCCAGGAAATACCCTTGAACAAGTGTCAACATTTAAATACCTTGGAATCACCTTTGATCAAGGTCTTACCTTTGCAACCCACATTGATAACACAGCGAAAACGGTGAACCAGCGCATTGGTGTCCTGTTCGAAACGGCAATTCCTTACCCAAGCTGCGCTGAGGATTGCTATCCAAAGCTCTGTCATCTCAATCATAGACTATGGCAATTGTTTATGGCTCTGCCACTACCACCGCATAAGGCGCATCACAACCACCTAAACAAGGCCTGTCGGCTGCTCACTGGGCGCCAAAGGCGTATTCTTACATCGCGAGCTCTACACTGAAACAGGATGGTTGCAACTCAAATCGCATAAGGTACCTCATTGCTTGATGGCAAAACATCCATCTTAATGACTCCCTGCCGTGTATCCAAGACCTACTTTGCCCAAATACCAGCATCCGTCCCACCAGAAGATTGGAATACCAGCCTCTCCAGGTCCCCAGATGCCGGACCACACAGGGCCAAAGATCTTTTGCCTATCATGCCCCCGGCTGGTACAATGCCCTGAGCTCGCTCTTTACATCCTCCACGTCACTAGGAGCTTTCAAATGTATGCTTTACTCTCACCTCTCAGCCTCTAGCTCCTGTGACTGCCTTGACTAATGATTCTTCCCTCATGGCTGTTTTTACTGTTTTTCATCCTCCTCCTCCTCCTCTGCTCCTTTCTTGACAAAGGCATCTGAGTACCTCTAACTACTCCAAGTCTGCTCCCCTCCCCATATCTCCTCCTACCCTTCCCACCTTGACCATTCCTCCAATGTTTTGTTTTTTTCCTGTGATGTACTGTATTATACTGGCTTATTGAAACCTTTATAATTTGCTGACCATTCTATGTAACATGTCTTGTTTGTTTGTACATTGATGATGTGGAACCTTTGTAAAAGAGCCATTGGCTCAAAGGTAATAATTCCTAGAACAATAAACTAAACTAAATAGTGAACTGTTGAATAAGGCTGCCAGTGGACCAGCTAGCACTTAACTGAGTTCCTTGAGTACCTTTGGGTGTAACACATCCAGTCCCATAGCCTTGTCCACCTTCAAAACTGCAAGTTCTTTTAGGGATCTTTCCTCTGAAAATGGACATGTGTCCCCCAACCCACATTCCTGCTACTCCAAGGTGATCCATCTCCCTCCCTCCACTGGAAAGACTGAACAGAAATCCCTGTTCAGGATGGCAGCTTCTTCATCCTCTTCTGCTCAGTCTTTCTCTTTCACCTTTCTAATTCTCACTATCTCTTTCCTTGCTTTCCTCTTCTCACTTACTGTATCTGAAGTAAGTCTTATCCCCTTTAGCAACCCCAATGGTTATCCTTTCCTCTGTGTCTTTGCTCCCCTCACTGCTGTCCCTGCTTCCTTCTGTTTTATTTGGTATATCTCCCTGTCCCCCTTTACCTGTCTTTCCTTATACTTCCTGAATACCACCCATTTTTCCTTCACTACCTTAGCTACTTCCCTAGAGAACAATAACAGTCTCTTTTTACTGCTGCAGTAGGCGTAGCCCTGCAAACGTCTTGTGAGCACAGTAGAGAAAAAGAGGATTACTGGATACCAACTGTACTAATAAATAGTGGAGGTGAACGGCAATCACTCCATGTTCACTGCTCTTTTTAAAAGTCCGGTTGGTAGAACACAGCACGTGTCCAATATGGCCACCGGAGTTGTCTGCACATGCGCGATGACTCACACATGCTCACTGAACTCTATCAGCATGGCAGCACAGTCCACCGTGTCCAAGATGGCCACTGGAACTTTCTGCGCATGTATGATGACTCATGCATGCACATTGAACACTGGTGGCCATCTTGGAGATGGCGGACAGTGCCGCTGTGCCGCCTTATTTCAGTGCACATACGCAGGTCATCTTGCATGCACAGAAAACTCCAGCAGTCATCTTGGACTGGCAGACAGTGCCATGCTCCTCGGAAACCTTGGCAGTAGCCATACCGGCTCTGATCAGAGTTTGTTCCTTCTGCTTGTACTCACTTCTTTCATACAGAGGCTGGTTGTCTTAATTATTCCCTCCCTTATTTGTCCCCACTGTGCCTTTAGTAGGGGTGTGCAAGTACCTTATTTTGAATATTCGCCGAACATTCATATTTGGGGGTCCCAATTATTTAATTGAGCTTAGTTAGTCATTATTCTGCTGCTGGAACTGGCTGTTAGACTACAATATCCCCTGAAACTGCCAGTCCAATCAGAGGCCACTTTGGAAACTCACTGAAGGCAGATCATGTGAACCAGCACTCACAGAAGCTTCAGGCATGTGAGACAGAAGACTTGAGCTGCTGCAGAGAAAGAATCTACTTACATCCATTTTTTAAAACTAGACAAAAATCAGAAATTTTGGCATTTGTTATTCCCTCTCTAAACCCCAAGCTAGAGAGGATAATTTTTGTCACACTTTTGTGTGACAATTTTCACTGTTTCTCAGATGAACTGCTAGAAAAGTGTATTTTTTCTTCCCCTAAAAGTGAAAAAAAAAAAATAGTCGTACTCTACTAGGCCAGGCCGAAGCTGCACATATCTCGAGCTCCTAGGCCAAAACTAGCAAAAATAACTTTTAACTCTATCACTGGGCTGCTAATATGAACTGTCTGAAAGATTATCACTTTGTAAGCATGCACTTTCCACCATGGGCAAAAATCGAGGTGCAAATGCCCCAGCTGCTGATTTTTTTTCACTCCTCAAGAACAGCCATGGGAAACGCAGGCTGCTCAACAAGAAAAAAAACATGAACTCCTCAGGGTTAAAATCAGGGGAGGCCTCACTGACTACAATTCAAGCTACATTGCACTAGCTGGTAAAAATTGTTCAAGATCAGGGTCACAATGTTGATATTTTAACACCTTGAGTATTGGCACTAGAATCTCGCATGGATTCTTGCGAGCAGACGGTCCAAAGGTCGAAGGCTTCCATTTTAAAATCAGTGGTTGCAACAACTAAACTTATTAAAGAAATTAGGCTCCTGAGACAATGATTAGAGATACTGGAAAACCAGGCCAGGGAGAAATACCTACGGATAGTGGGGCTACCTGAATTGACTGAGGGGGAAGATGCCTTAGCCTTCACTCGAACATTTCTGCCAACTATTTTGGGACTTACTGAAGCTGATCCTCCAATGTCCCTTGAAAAGGCCTATCATGTCATTCCTTGGTGGGCCATGGCTGATATATCCTCCTCTTGCACCTTCATGATTGTCTGTACCGGAGCTGGTGATTCAGACGGGGCTCTTTGAATGGCTCGCAGAAAGGGAACACTAAAATATTGGGAAGAAAGGGTGCAGATGTTCCCCAACCTTTCAGATAGTACCCACCAGCACCACAAAGCCTTTGATGGGGTACAAGGCAGGACGTGCCAGTCCTGAATACAGCACCAACTATTGCTCTCTGCTAAATTGTGGTTAGTGTGGAATGGCCAGCAGTACCTTTTCTCAGACCCGAAGGAAGCCGATAAATTGGTCCTCTGGATTGAGGCGGACATGGAGGAAGAAGTGAAGCAAGAAGACTCATTGGAGGATGCCTAATTATCGATGGAGTGAGAAAACCCTTCTGTGGATTGATTATTACCTGTGAGGATTGTGTCTATTATGGATTCTGGGCTGTGAGTTCAGCTTGGGACACTTCACTATGATTTATATACTTTCCTAGTTGGTTGGACACACATTAGTATTGTATGCTGGGCAAGTGAATTGGTTATATTTGGATTCTGGCTCTGAATGGACTTTTAATGGGACATATTTGGTCTGCATTTTTATGACTGTGGGTCTAGGAAGGTTAGCGGTTTTGCCTAAATGTTTGTTTATATTACTTTCCTCCTGGACAGGGTTTTACCCCCTCCTTGAACCAAGCAGTGTCTCCTTCAGAAGGCACATGGACCATGCAGCTGATTTTCCTGTTGCATTATTCCCTGTTCGCTTTGGTGTAAATTTGTTGGGTACTATGGCCACTGCTTGAGTCCTGTCATTATATTTTGGACATGCTGTTCAGTTTACTGTTCTATGCTGATTTCTACTATTTTTTATGATATATGTGCCTGGACCATTCGTTTACTTTTGCTATCACTGTGGTAGGTGCAGATTTGCTGTGTTCCGACGAAGACTGCTCATGTGGATTTTTTCTCTAACAGGTGTTACTATAAGATGATAGCATTTATTATAATTCATATGTTTTTATACCCGCCTGTATAAATAGAATAATAGATAGATGAGGGTGTGTTACAAGGCAATAAGACCATCAAGAGGTTTTGGGGACTTGGAACCTCGAGAACGAAGCTCGAGAGGTTCCCAAAGTCTCCAAAACCTCAAGATTGTCTTACTGCCAAGAAATACACCCTCATCTATTTTTTGTAATATATGGATCCATTTTAAATTTCTGTAGCTTTTTGTGAGGCATCCAACTGTGCACTGTGCTGCCCAGGTGAAGAATGTCTCTCTCACTCGCTCCCCGTCCCCCCTGCTGCTGCGCGTTTGTTACTTCAATTTGGAATTTTGTTGTGTGAGGCAGTGAGTCCTACCTTTCTTTTCCTTTTTCTAGTCCTTGAGAGGATGGAGCAGATAATTTGGTTATTGAAAAAAAATTGGAAAAAATACAGATGACCGTCCGTTAAGTGACAGTGAATAGCCGCCATGTTTTAAAAAAGTGTTGTGCCTGCCCCACAGAGGAAAGCTGCCAATAAGAAGGCACACCATTACTTTGGCTCTGCTGGAAGGAACGTGGCACCTTGACAACTTGGTCTGTGTGGCAAGTAGACTTGCACATGCGCTATGTAATTTATGTGATAATACTATCGTTCAGAGCTGAAACAATAGTATTATCAATCCTGAACAATAGTATCATCACAGAGCAACGATGGTATTATCACTTTGGCTACTGTAGTATTACCGGGATTTTTTGTATGGGATAGGATAGTATTAGTTGGCCTTCTCCATATATTACAATGTGATAAATATTACTTCTTGTATCAGATCTGGGTAGAAAACTGGCCGTGGGACCTTGGGTTTGTTCTTGTTCTGTATCTCACGTTGAATTGGGGGAATCTCTTAACAAAATAGTCAGTTTGATAAAAGGAATAGTGGATTACCAGCCTGTTTTATTGATTCCCCTTTATCTTCCTTGGCTGCATGCATTTTTGGGAAGGTTTTGGTAGATGTATTCTTTTTTGGGAATGCCTCCCCATGTTGTAACTCATTGGTGGGTGTTATATCAATTTTCCTTTGTAAGAGAATGTATTCTCTGATAATTGTTATACTGCTATCCTTCCTTGGGAAATTGTTTGTAAGTTTTACTTGCAAAACCTAATAAACAAAAAATACAAAATAAATGACACATATTAACCTCAATGTTTCACTGATAGGACTCATTTAGGGGAGTGTGTTTACTGTTGTCATCATTTTGCTATCCCTTTCTTACTTTTAGTAATTTATTTATCACACAAAAAAGGCTTCCTGCTTTTATGGCTCTTTTTTTACATTCTTTCATTTCATTTTCAAGGAGGATCCCAAGGGCAAGGCATCACATAACATATTTTATAAAGGGCTATGTTGGTCTACTTGCAGGGACCCCAACCCACTAGGAGACCAACATACATTTATTTATTTATTTATTTTAAATTTCCAACCTTTATTAAGTTTTTTTTAACATGGAGGTTCCAACATGAAGACATCAGATACAAATAAGAGAGAAACAAGCAGTGTACAATCTGCTTCATTTTGAATCCTCCTCATCCCTCCCCTAACCCCCTCCTCCCCTCCCTCTCCCCTCCCCTCCCAGCTTGGCACATTTCCTGGATTCTGAAGAGCATATATAAATTGTCTCCTGTGGGATCTAACCTGAGCAATTCAAAATAATAGTAAAAGGACTCCAAAACCTTCAGAGCCTTATATACTGAGAGGCTTATACTTTGAGACACCTGTTTGTAAGAGGTATAATGTGTGTAACGTCTCCCACACTTTTTTATAACGAGAAAGAAAACCCCCCAGGATTGCTTTAATCTGTTCAACTCAGAGGTTGAATAATAGATCTTTTAACCATTCTTCATATGAAATGGGATGGACATCTAGCCAATGAAACAGAATCAGTTTTTTAAGGGTAAGTGATATGAGTGCCATGTGATGCTTCCAAGTTCTGGCCCGGATCATGGAAAAATCTCCAATCAAACATATTTCCGGAGTAAATAAGTCCCCAATTCCCAATAATGGATCCACCCTGTCTATTACTTGGTCCCATAAATACCTGATCGATGGGCAATCCCAGAAGATGTGAAACAGGTTTCCTTCAGCCTGTTTGCATCTATAACAAAGGAAATCCAGTGATCTGCCTATTTTGTGAAGTTTTACAGGGGTCCAATACATAACATTCAAGATTCTGTATTGAGTAAGTTTCAATCTGTCTTGAGAAATGTTATCTGAAAGAGTCCAAGCGAATCAGTTTCCATTCTTCTAAAGATTTCTGGAAACATGAATTCCAGTATTTGGGAACTTCTCCAGACATATCCAGAGCCTTAGTGTGTAAGGAAGCATAAATTGATGAAACAGCATGGGGTTTCCCACACACTGGAACCAACTGCTCCAGCCAAGCTCTCTCACCCTCCAAATTCCACAGATGTTGGAGTTGCCAGACCTTAAAGATCTGTGTCTGTGGTATGGAGAAAGAGACCAAGATAGTTCTAGAATCCAAACAAATCCCCTCACAAAATAGGTCCTCCACCCTGGCCATATTAAATTGAGGGAGCCATACTCGAGAGATAATGTCCCCACCAATCCAGAGATTAGGGTTACCCACTATAGTTTGTCTCAAATCTTTGGTATTCTGATAGTGAAAAAAGGTACACAGCTGACCATATACTTTGAGAGAAATTAAAATGGGAGCCGGCTCATCGGTGCAGCGGTGGGATTTCTACTTGCAACGCTGGCGACCTGGGTTCGGGAACGGACCCGGGTCGTCGGAGGGCCGGCTGGGGCAAGAAGGGCTGAGCGTCCCACAGACTGCTCTCCTTCTCCGGGGGGAGGGTGGGGGAGGTGATCAGCGCACTGAGGACTCCTGGTGGAGGCCGGGGGATCTCAGGCGTCCGACACTTACAGTTCCGGGAGGTGGGGCGGATGCTGGCGTCATTGCACGTCCCCACCTCTGTAAGGAAAATGGCAGAAAACCAAGGCAGGCAAGGACCGTGTCTCTATGAAGCCCTCACGGAAGACCTCGGTTCACCACCATTGCTGCAGTTCCCCCGACTAGATATTGGCTCCATGGTCACGGTAAATCACGGCCATGGCCCTGCCCTCTGGGGGGCAAGCCGGGGGGTGACTGGGGGACCTCGGCAGCCATAGATGGTGGTGGAGGCTTCCAGAGGCCGTGACCAGGGCTGATTAATGATGGGGTCCTGCCATAGAAAAACAAAATTAAAAAAAAAAAGAAATTAAAATGGGAGATTTGTTAATGCAAGCAGAAAGGTACTGTAAGGACGTATACAACAAGGCCTCTTTAGCAATTTGTAACCCATCAAGAAGTTCTCTTTCAAGAATTAGCCAAGCAGGTAAATAGGACAGGGAGGCAATCTCTTCTTGGGAGGAGAACCAATGTAGATATTTAGTTGCCTGACTTGCCCAATAGTACATGCCAAAATGAGGTAGTTTGAGATCCCCCACCGGGATAGAAGCAACTAGTTTAAGATATGATCTTCGAGGATGTTTCCCTCCCCATATAAAGGAAGAGACCAGGGCATGAAGCGATTTAAACCATTTTTGGGGTATCCAGATATTCAACATGTTAAGGGGGTAAAATAATGTAGGCAGTATATTCATTTTGACTATACTTATTTTCCCCCAAAGAGATATTGGAAGAGATTGCCACCTCTTAAAATCCTGTTGAATGGTGTCCAGGAGGGTATACAGGTTCTGCTTTTTCATGAAGCTTTCCCTAGTAGAAATGACCAGACCTAAATATTTAATACCCTTTGGGTTCTATTGTACTTCCATCGGAGAGATGTCATGCTTTAAACACCTGTGATTTAGAGGGAGAACTGATGTTTTAGCGATATTAATTTTATAGTTAGAGACCTCCACAAATTCGTGGATAATCCTCAAAGCTATAGGAAAAGAATGTCCCGGATTTATCAGAAGTAGGAGCATATCATCTGCATAGGCTGATAGTTTAAAAGTCTAGGAACCTATGGAGATACCCTGAACCCCCTCCTCTGCTCTCAATTTGGCTAGCAGCAGCTCCAAATAAATGTTAAATAATAAGGGGGAAAGAGGACATCCCTGCCTTGTACCTGATCCTAGATGGAATTTTTCTGGAAAAAAGCCATTACAATAGATCCTGGCTGAGGGGTTTTGATAAAAGGAAGCTACCCAATGTATAAATTTGACAGGGAAGCCAAATCTACACATAGATAAAAACAGAAACTGTCAGTCGACCCGGTCAAATGCCTTCTCCGCATCCAGAAAAACCAGCCCCACCGGTATCTTTGAATCCCTGGACACAGAGAAGAAGTGCGCCAGCTTACGGAAATGGTCACACAAGTGGCGTCCTTGCATGAAACCCACTTGATCTGACTGGATAATTCCAGGGAGGACCACTTTAATTTTATCTGCAAGGATTTTAGCCAGGATTCTAATATCGCAATTTAATAAAGATATTGGTCGGTAACTACCTGCCAGTTCCAGGTCTCTGTCTTGTTTATGCAACACAATCATGGCCACCTCCAATAAGGAGTTGTCTAGAGGGTTACCTTTCAGCATCCAAATAAAAAGGTGAGACAACCATGGGACAATCAGTTTACTAAAAGCTTTATAAAAATTGGAGGAAAACCCGTCTGGGCCTGAAGCTTTATCAGACTCCAAGGAGGCAATTGCCGCTTGGATCTCTGACTCCAGAATAGGGGAAATCAGGATGTCTTATTGGGCTTTGTTAAGAGAGGGTAGCTCCAGTGATCAAAGGTATTGCTTGACTGTCTCGGCAGGGGGTTTATGGGGCATAGGTCGATATAGCTCCCTGTAGAAATCCACAAATTCAGCAGCAATTGCTTTAGGGTCTAGGATAAGATCACCCGTCTGGTGGGACCTTATACTAGGAATAATCCGAGAGGCTTCCAGCTTCTTCAGTCTTAATGCCAAAAGATGGCCCGCTTTCTCCCCCTGGTCAATATATTTGGCTCCGGTTTTTAATATAGCATATTCGGCTTTCTCCCGAAGGGTAGAACCATATTGGTCCCTTAGGCCCACTAGACGTTGCCTATCCTCTACTGTGGTTGTAGGGGAGAGAGAGGCTTCTAAACTACATATTTTTGAGAGGAGTGAAAGAGCTTCCTGTTCTCTCTTCCTCTTTCTCTTCCTGCGGGAGGCTAATCTAATAAATACACCTCGAATGACACACTTCAGGGCACACCATTCCTGATCTGGCCTCAGAATAGAGTTTTGATTTATTTCAGTAAATTCTTCTATCTCCCGGGATATGGAGTCTATAATCAGGGGGTCTTTAAGGAGCTGATTTTTCAACTTCCATTGTTAATCAGGCGATGAATCAGGAGATAGTGTCAGGTCACATGTAACTACTGAATGATCTGAAATCACACCGGGTATGATACCTGCCGCCACCACCCCCTGCAAGAGTGAGTGACTGACTAAAAAATAGTCTACGTGGGAGGAGGTCCCGTGAACTGGGGATCTAAAGGTGAACTCCCTAGAAGTGGGGTATAGAATCCTCCAGGGATCTACCAAACCCAGATGATCTGTCAATGCTCTGAGAGCCCGTTGGGCTGGGGAGAGACCAACCCTCCTGGGTGTAGACTTGTCTAGATCCGGGGAAAAAGGGAGGTTCCAATCACCCCCTATGATGCATGGAAGAGTAGTATATGGCGCCAAAGCCTTTAGTAAGGTGGTGAAAAATAAGGGAGAGTCAATATTCGGCCCATACACACATCCCAGCACCAGGGACGTTCTAGCAAGCATACCTTTTACCAGTAAATACCTTCCCTGTGGGTCCCCTATGATTTGTTTCAATTTAAAGGGAGTGTTCCTGGAAACCAAGATAGCTACCCTCCTACTCTGGGAGCTGTCTCCAGCACTGAATACCTGACCAATATATTGTCGATGAAGGAGAATACTCTCCGTTTCCAGGAGATGGGTTTCTTGTAAAAACAAGATATCCCCTTTAAGCAAGTTTATATGCTTCAGCACCTGATAATGCTTCAATTTAGTACGGAGTCCACGAATATTCCATGACACCATTCGTAGAAGGTTAATCCTATTCTCTTGCATCATACAATCCCATGTCTACTAAAATAGAGCTATCATGTACCTTATGTGCCAAGCTGCCCCTCCCACTCAGTCCCTGAAAAGAAGAGCATACCCCCAACAACTTCCTCCCTCGCTTCTCCCCTCCTCCCCCACCCTTAAGTCCCTTCCAAGAATACAAATTAAGAAGTTCCATTTCCCCTCCCGGAATATAGACAGTAAGTACAACCCCCTCCCCTACCGCATGTATTACAGTACATGATACCCACCACTAGAGCAGCAGTCCACTCGCTCCCCCACCCCCCCACAAACCCCTCTCTACTTGCAAACTTTAAAACATGATTCCTAAATATATAAAAGAAATTCTTGACATCTACACAAGTGATCCTCTCATTCTACTATGGTGACAGATAAGACAATTCACTTGTATTCTAGTTGCTCTAAGAACGTTGAAATAAAGACCAGTGGGAGAACTAAAATACGAATAATGGCCCCAGTAATTTCTTGTGGCAGCACAAATAAACCAGACCCACCATAGGCTATCTGCCTTACTTAACTTGGGTGACTGCCATCGATAAGAAAAGGAAAAGAGCAGGCTCCCGTTAAATGAAACAAAAAAAAAAATCACCAAACCAAATGACCTTATTTTCATTTTGTTGATCTATGCATTACAAACCTAAAAGTTCTTCAACAAAACAATCTAGAATTCAATGTCAAAAAGGTACAGCCGCATTGCGGCTTGTTGATGCAGTCCACTTCGACAAACACAGGAGAGCATAGGGCAAACAATTGAGTCCATCAGTCCCCCTAAATCAGATTCTTCAAAGAAGTGATACGCCTCTCAACTGATCGATAGATCAGACACCCTTCATCCTCCAAGCTTCTATAACACAGAATCAGACCTGTAGTGGGTCAAGGAGTCACCCGTCGTGAAAGAGGTCGGGAAATAATTTTTTCAGTTCCAGCTCAACTATCTTCAGGTCATCTAGTGCAGTCCATGCCCCTTTCACCAGCACCTGCAGATTAGCTGGGTACAAAATTCTAAAACAGATATTCGCTGCTAGCAGTTTAGACACCACACCATGAAATTCTGCACATCTTTGCCTCACAGATGTGGGGAGATCCGAGGTAATTCTGATGGGGGAGCTTTCCCAGGTAACTTCCTTCATTTCTTTCATTCTAGCAAGCAAATGCTGGCGTGCCTGATAATTTAGGAACTTGAAAATAAAAGTCCTGGGCCGTTCCCTTGCCCCCGGCATAGGCCGCAATGCCCTGTGTGCTCGCTCCACTATATATTCGGCCCCAAAAGGCGAGGGGCCCGCTATCTTTTGAACGAACCTCTGAGTAAATAAAACCACATTAGGGCCCTCTTCTTTCTCCGGTAGGCCAATAACCACAATGTTATTGCAGCGACTCCTCCCCTTCAAATCTTCAACTTTAGTTTCCAGTTTTGACATCCTTTGCCTAACCAAAGCCATAGCAGGGTCGACTTTTTCCAGACGCCTCTCCACTGACACAAGGCGCACCTCACAATCCTCAGCTCACTGGGCCAGATCTTCCAGTTTCCCCTTTACTGTTTTCACCTCATCTGTTAAAGATCTGATTTCTTCTCTAAAGGGGCAAAACTCCTCTAAAAACCTTTCTAGTGATAGAGGAGTGGATTCTTGGGTCTGGGCTACTCTTTTGGTCACCGATACAGGTTGGGCCCTTGCCTTTTTAGCCAGTTTCTCAGGTGTGACCGGTGGCGTGTGGTGCTGCAAAGCAACACGCATTTCAGCCTTCATCTCCGAATAAAACGTAACAGCCTCTTCCTTTGCTTTTCCAGACAGCAAACTGCACCTTAGATGAGCAAAAAGAAATACTCTACAGACCAATTTGTAGTTTAAAATGGGGATTTTAAGGAGGGGTAGCGGGAGCACTCTGAGGAGTGTCTAGTCAGCGCGAGGCATCACGTGATCTCCATTTATTTATTTTTTATATTTTTTATTTATTGAACCTCAAATTTAACATCATCTGAGCAAAACTGCTCCTTTATAGTGGTTCCACGTCATAGGGTTGCAAGACAGAGATGCAGAGAACATGGCACAGTGAAAGTGTTTTGGTAGTGTCGCCGAACCAATGGACCAGGTTCTGGAGAAGCAGAGCTGGGTGGGCACCATGGGAAAAATAAAAAAAACAATGTTTTGGTTGCACACACACAGAACAAAAAGCAGCTAACTGAAACAGTGAGAGTCAGCTGACCAGTCCCACCTACCATCCATGGTGCACTCGCGCCTTGCTGTGGCTGTGGGACCCAGGCCTGGACCTGTGAGATTGCTGATGTTAAATTATATTTATTATGAAATCAAGTCACTCAAGCCATTGCAGTGATGCAGAGCTGACAGGTCTTATTGACTAATAGTCAAGCCTGACTAAATTCTCAGTAAAAAAAATAAAAAATAATTTTTTCCTTGACATGAGGATAAGTCACAAACAACAACAGAAAAAAGGGTCCGTAACAGTTAACTGCACTTCAGTTAGACTACCGTACTTGCCTTGTTCTTTGTTTTAGACAACAACTACATTACAAAAACCTTACAGTTCTAATCAAAATAACCCCTACAAAATTGTCCTTACTCCCTTAATCCGTTAGTCTTTAAAACACACTACACTGCAGCTTTACCCTCATTTAGTTTTAGTACAGTACACACACACACACACACACACACACACAGCCTGCATGTGTGTATGTGTGTGTGTGTGTGTGTGTGTGTGTGTGTGTGTGAGCACATAGGGCCTGACTGTCTCTCTTCTCTCTCTCTCTCTCTCTCTCTCTCTCTCACTCACTCTCTTTTTCTCAGCAAACACTAAACAGACCCTCAATTTCCCCTTTCTTAAAAGCCTAGTTTTCACCCTACATTGTCAAAAATTGACCCTCCCTAGAATGAGATTTAGCGAGGGAAGAAACAATGTCAATGTTTCTGATTCTGTCTAGTTTTAACAAGTGGGTTGAAGTAGATTCTGTGCTCCCAGGTCGCACCTGTAAATAAGCTTTCAGCTTAGTGTGCTACTCCTGGTTAAACAATTGCAAAAAAAAAAGATTCTTTCTCTGCAGCAGCTCAAGTCATCAGCCTCTCCTGCCTGAAGCTTCTGCAAGTGCTGAGTCACATGACCTGCCTTCAATGAGCTTCCAAAGTGGCCTCTGATTAGACAGGAAGTCTTGGAAGATCTTGAACGCCTGTCAAATAGCAAAACGCTGAATAGTCTCAAACAGTGCCGATAATCATATTAATTTCTCTTCCCAAGTAATGAATAACTTATTATTGATGGTATTCAGGAAATACTATTCATCACTTGCACACCCCTAGCCACTAACCCCCCCCCCTAGACAGTTTCTGAGGCAGTCTCCCATTTCTTTAAAATCTGTCCTCCTAAAGTCTAGGACCCTTACCTTCTTGTGGTCAACTTCTGCTCATGTCTTTATACTAAACCACATGGTATGGAGATCATTGTCACCTAAGGGCCTGTCCACTATGACATCTGCAATGGTGTCCCTGTTTGTAAGCACCAAACTGCACCATCCCTAGTGGGTTGTTTGACTAGCCACCTGAGAAACTTCTCTGGTAAGGAGTCAAGGATGGCCCTGCTCCTTGCCGAAGCTGGAGTTGAAAGGCTCCACTCCACATCTGGCAGCTTGAAGTCTCCAACTAGCAACACCTCCCCATGGTTGCCATTCTGAAGATGTCTTCCCCAAGTGCCTTCTCCAACTCCTCTCCCTGTGCTGGAGGTCTATAAACTACCCCAGTATAAATAGGGATCCCAGAGAGTGTCTCCAAGATGTCCCACAGCACCCCTAGGCCTTTCTTTGGCTCTGAATGCTCCTGTACCTCCATGGCCTTGAATCTCTCCCTCACTTATAGCACAACCCCTCCTCCATTCACTTTATGCCTTGAACAGAGGGCAGCCAGATATGGCCATGGCCCAGTAGTGGTGTTCAGCACACCGTGACTTCTTAATGGCCACCAAATCCAGATGACTGGGATGGTATCAGCATTGTTTTTGCTTTGCTGTGGGCTGGGGCATTCTCCACAGACTGCAGGGAGATCTTCTGACACCCCTGTGTCAGTCTGTGCCTCCATGTCCAAATCTTCAGACAGTAACATAAATCCGCTGTCTGGCTCAATCCACTATAGACAATGTACCATTTGTCATGGTTTCATGGAGACCTCCGAGGTGCTACATTGGTAGGTCTCCTTGGGACTCAAGCTTCACTACCCTGACTGGCATGGTCCACCTCCATCATGGCTTGCAACATGAATGATGTACTATATATGGCAGATTGAACAGAACAGTGTTATCGCTCTTTCCCAACCTGTTGCCCTCATCACTGGTTCTATTAAGAGGAACATTGCCTGGTCCCAAATCATCTGGTTCTTCCACTTTGCACACTGAAAGTCCATTGGTACCAGAAACTGTCTGCAGGTCACCTGCAGTGTTACTGACCCCAAAACTACCTCCCTCTGCATGGCTCACAAAACATTACTCTCGGCATCACTTACCACTATAGCCACACAGTTCACACTTGGAAGCCCAGATGTATGCAGGGTCCCAACTTGGGCTCTGTATAGCCTTCCTCATTTGGGTGGCTAAGAAACAGTTCTTGCCTGTGAGGCCACTATTTTGATTTATAAACTGCTCATGGACATGCAGTTGCTTGTTTTTGCTAGAGTCGGTATTGGGAGCAAGCACAGGGATCAGTGCACAACATTGATGCCTACTCCCACTGCATGGCAGTGGAGGAACACATCATACATCCACTTATGCCCCTGAGAGTTGTGAGTGATCACACTGCTTCCATATGGATGGACAGCTGTACCCCACCACACACTACCTGACTGCATCATTTGCCCCAAACAACTTGTGACTACGAGTTACACATTTACTACTACATGTGCCTTCCCAGTGTAGGCACACCAATGGGCAGTTTTCTTCAGGTTCCATCCTTCTCCTCAGAGGTTCCTCATCCCCTGTTTGGTCAGTATGCAAATGTCCAGACGTTCCTATAATGTGTCTTGTCTGCACTGCAAGTTTTGTGTGCTTTTCCCAAGCACCAAGTACTTTTCTCTGTAGCAGACAAAACAATTTCCAAACAAAGCCTGTTTAACTAGGCTTGTCTGCAAAAAGGGTCTGGGCAGTGTCAGGTCCCCATAAATCCTGGATGAGCCCCCATTATTTAACAGCCACAGTGGAACCCCTTTTGGCCTGAGAGAGGGTGGCAGCCACAGCCCAGGGAACCTCTTGTGTCTACGGGTATTTCTGGCCCACCAGGAGTTCTTGTACATCCCATACAGCAGTTCATATGTCTGTTGCGTTGCTTTACCTGGGTTAGGGTATTGTGTAACATCACATCACAAGACTTACTGTGCATAAGGACCACAAACACCAAATGTTTTAAGCACATCCATATTTTACTGATTGACAAACTGTATAAATTCATAGAAAAGATTAGGTGGTCTCAGTTCATTTAGCTATGGTTAACAGACAATCACTCCTCTTTCAGAGTCTTTATATTCCTGCTCGTGTTTTGAAGCTACACTAGCTTCCTCCCATCTTTCAGAGCAACATGAGGTACCAGTTCCTCTATCTGAGCCACATGGGGTTTCCAACCACTCTTTCAGAGCAATAGGAGATCTCCATTTCCAGCCTCTGTCAGTGCTACTGTTGATGAAGTTTCTAGACCACTCTTTCAATGTTATATGAGGTTTCCCTTTCCAGCTCCTCTTTCAGAACTACATGAGGTTTCCAGACCCTCTTTCATAGATACATGAGGTTTGCCTCCCAGGATCCCTTACTACCTCCCAACCTTGAGATCAGGCTGGTCTCAGCTTGTCAGACTTCTCTTGCTGAGACACATGGTTACCCTGTTTAATGTCCATTATTTCCATGTATCCTTAAGGTGCAGCCACTACACTTTCTGCTGTTGCATCACAACAATCACTGCATTTTCGTTTGATGCTTGGACAGTCTTTTTCTACCTTTTCCCTTGTGATTCCCCACATTACTGTAACTTAGCTACCATCTCCCACTGCCCTCATGGACGTTCAATTAACAAGTTACTCACGCAGTGCTGTCATTTCAGTTTTTTCCTTGCTCAGTTTGGGCTGCCTCACTGTGGAGATTCTCAATTTATGGCATTTACATTTTAAAGTAGAAGTGATTACAGGCACTAGCCTGCCTCTGTTGCCACCCATCAATAATCCCATAATTAGCACAAGATTGGTACTGCTTGGCTAGTAACCACCCACAGCTGTGTGTGAATCCTGGCCACCACTGCTGTACCCACTCAGGCCATCTACCCTGTGGAACCAAGCAGTAGCAGCCACACTGAGAAGCACACCACCTTCAGTTATCTTATGCATGCTGGAGATGGAGCTTCTACCTAATCTAACAGCTTTACTTTCTTTTGGAGTCTCTCCTGCTTCTTCAGTGCTGGAACACCTGTATGGGCACTTACCTGAGCTAGTGAAATTTGCTGTTTTTTCCGTGAAACATTAAATTCATGGGCGAATGCGAAATTTGAGGTGAAATTTTGTGTTTCGCGGCAGAATTTGCAAAATTCGTGGCTGCGAATGTCATGAAATCACTCTGCAAAATCTGCAAATTACCTTGTGGAACAAATTTTGCAGACATCGCACATCTCTAGTCTCTATCAATTTCTTTGAGGGAACACACAAGAGGCCTGAGGGCCATCAGGTTGCTTCCCTTGAGGGGAAACACCACATGGATTCTTTACATTCTCCCAGTGGTCCTACTGCACAGGTGTAGGAAGGTTGTTCCCCTGACAACTGGTCAGGGACCAGCCTGGTCTGAGATTAGTTTCAGAGCAACCTGGTCTGAGACCAGTTTCAGAGCTGGCTGGTCTTAGACCAGTTTCCATGCCACCTGATGTGAGACCACTTTCTCCTTCCAGATGACCTGGTCTGGGATCAGTTATTGTCACATATGTGTCTAACCACAGGCTTGCTGGCAGCAGCCAGCATAGTGTAGTGGTTAGTGCACTAGGCTGTGATCCTGCAAGTCTAAGTTTGAATCTTACTTTCCCCTAAAATTTCTTTGACCCCAAATTTCACTGGTGTGGTGATCCATGGCAATGTAGAGTTGGTAATAGTAAACCTACATTAAAGGGAACTGGTGCAGGAAAAAAAACTAAGTGCAACAAAGAAAGCTCCTGTACAGTGATGAAACTGGCCCCAATCGGGTAGCTCAGAAACTGGTCTCAGACCAGACTGGTCCCACACCACGCTGGTCTCAAACCAAGTTGCATGGAAACTGGTCTCCGACCAGTCATCTAGGGAACAAACTACCTGCAGCTACTGCATACTTCCAGACAAAGTGCACAGGAACTAAATGACCACTCGCCAGTTAAATGTAAGACAAATGTTTATTGTGTACACATGCCAGAAGTAAAACATCCAACAACGCACCAGTGTTTCAGGGTGTCCAAGTACCCTTTCCTCAGGGTGGAAGTGGATTCTTATGGTTATATGAATTACTTACATGCTTTCTTTCTGTTCTTATTTGTATTATCTTGAAATAAGCATGTCAGGCTTCTTAAATTCTGTATGGCAGTATCGTCTTCACAGCATTTCCTAGCTCCTTATATCCCTTTATTGAGCGAGCCTCTTGGTTAAGGGATATGAGGAGCCAGGCAAGTTGTGAACAATAAGAACAAATAAAGAAAGAATAATACAAATAACAACAGAGAAAGAGAATAAGAGTCATTCACACAGCCACAAGAATCATCTTCCACCCAGAGCAAGGGGTACTTGGACACTCCAAAACGTTGGTGGGTTATTGGGCATTTTACTTCTGGCATATGTACACAATAAAGTGTTATGTCTTACATTTAAGTGGTAAGGGGACATTAAGTTTCTATACACTCCATCTGCATTTCTGGAGCTTCAGGGGAATAGACTACTCACTCGTTTGAGTTTCTTTTATGCCTAAGTAAGATCTGGACACTCTTTGCCTTACTACATACTTCCTACTACTGGTGAGCTACTGTACATGAAATATCCCCCAGATCCCCATTTCCCAGGATTTGTTCCCAGCATCGGGCACTGCGCTTCCTGGCTGTGTAAGAACAATGCCCCTTACAGAAGCCTTTCTCACGTTCCCTGAGCTGGCTGGCATAGCTGCCACTGAGGCACTGGTATTCTGTGCTCTCACCTACGCCTGCACTCCTTGAACTTCCTATCTGCCCAACTCCATAAGAGGGCACCTTCCTTTTCTATTGTGAGCTTCTCTCACTAAACTGTCCTCTCAGGACTGATATGAGATAGTCAGTCCCAACTCCGGAAACTCAGTGTAAAGCAACCTTCTTTCCCCCACCAGCAGGAAGGAGTTGTTACATATTATCTTATTCAGGTGAGAACAACATTCATCTTGAACTGGAATAACATAGTTGCTGCATCTTTGTAGTTTAAATATTTAAAGTTAGTGAGGACTCACACAATTAGGGCCATTGCTTTTTCATTGGAGGAGAGGCACATGGTCTGTAGAGAAAAACTGTAGGGCATCTACTTGGATAACCATCCACCCTATTTCTAGGCACTATCAACTATACGTGTCTGCCCTGACTAATGCAGCAATTGAAAGAAAGTTGATTCTGTCTGTAAATAAACATGTTTTTATGTGGCAATCTTGCTTTCCCATATGGTCACTGTTTACTGTACTTCCAAGTTTGTTAGGGGTTCAGTGTTGTTTATTGCTTTCAGACAATCCTAATACGGAAAGGGGGTAGACTGAGAGGATGAAAAGTCTGGATGTTTTTCATGAGGGAAGGGTGAAGTTTATGTTGATGGGAAAGGCGATTTAGAGAAATTTTCTGAGTTGCTTCTGCCAGAGTTGCATAAAAAGTGGAAACTTTAAAGTAAACCAGTATTTTGTTTTGTAAAAATAGTTTTTTTCCCACTTTACTTGTTTTAAGCTTGTGGCCCCTGCCTTGGGCAACAAGTGCAAAAGGCCCATTTTGTATCCTACTATGTATTCCACACACTACAGGAATCTGCATTCCCTGGCCTCCTCAATTCATGCATGGAGGGGCAGTGGCATTCAGGGGGTTGGAGTTATGGGATGCCCAGGTCAGCCCTGAGTGGATCTTGTGCTCTACGTAGAACAGAAGATATTGCCATACTGAAAGCCATTTTTTAAAATAAAATGTAATAAATTAGTGTTACATCACTGAATCCTCCATGCCATCTTGGAGGACTGGGAGTAAACACGTGGTGGGGCCAGTCAGGCCCAACAAAGGTCTTGTGGGCTGGGCACAGAGGGCACACAAGCATTACAGCAGAGTTCCCTCTCATGTAATGTTGAGACCCTTCATTCCTCCTCTGTAGTGAGGATATCCACTTCAGTATCATGCAGAAGGAGGCCACACCCCCTACACATATGCCCATCCTACCCATCCACATAGAGGAACACCTAGAGCAGAAGTGGGTGCAAAGAGTTGGTGCAACCACCCAGCTGTTGCTGCTGAGTACTCCACCCATGTGGAGGGGGCATTCCACAACATTTGCCAATATTACATGCATTCAGAACAGTTCCAGACCCTTTCGTTTATTGTGTGCTCATTAACTATGCTTACGATTTTCTTTATAGATCATTCCAGAAGAAAACCTAATGGACAAAATGTTGATTCTAACTTATTTTTGTCCTATTTAGTATGCATTTAATATAACCTTTTGTTTTACAATAACAGCCAGAAAGGCTAACTTTATAACTCAAGAGTTGTCTTTTTTACCATGGTGAAGTTTTGGATAGAAATCAAATGTAGTCTTGCAGGAGAACACCAGGCACTACAAAAAAAACCAGAAAAAAATACACAGCATTTTTGATGTAGATAATACAATTCAGAAAGACCTGATCCTTCTTTTCAGGCTAATAATGTAGAGAATTACAGTATTAGTTTCACACAAACACTTCAGTTCCTGTCTCAAGCTAAAACTTTGCATGGCCTTCATGAAGTACCTCATACACATGGACAGTTTTATGTAATGCTGTTCAGAATTAACAAAGTTCAAATGTTTTTGATTGACTGTTTGTGGTGTATGTACTTGCATCTGAGAACTGTACATTAAAACAGATGTCAGATGTACTTTTCATGTGGTTACAAGCCATGCCATAAACCTTTTATGAGCCATACAAATCCTCTCAAGCTTAATCTATGTCACCACTACAAAGTGCAATTCCTCAGCAAAACCTTATATCAAATGTACACAAATGCACTTCATTTTATGTTGTTAATTAAAAGAAAGTTTTAGTTTAAATTGTACAAGCCGTTCAGTCAGTAGGTTATTATGTACATTTTAGAAAATGTCCATCTTTCTGAATTAAGCTGCATAGCTGCTTGGTACAGCATGAATTCACAAAACCAAAATGACCAAAACTGGTTTTAAGTACGTAACATACTCTGTTGGGGATTACAGATTATTTTACAAAAATAAAATACGACATTAAGTGAATAAAAATTCAAGAATCAACTAACTTACTACAAGATAAAGCGTGAGCACTAGTTTCAAGTAATTGTATGTAAAACTTTAAAAACTTAATTAAAACAGGCCTGAGATGAGAAAAGTGCAGGTGCTGCCAAGCAAAGTACTGTGTGCTACAAGAAACACCAACTTCCATCACTTTCCTGCGCTCTATCAGTACCAAGGCAACATCCACATGAGTCACACTGCAGCTGTTCCCAAGACTTCCAGCTTTTTTCTCAGGTTTAGCATTTTTCTTCCTAAGGTACAGTAGCATGCAGTACACCCAGTCAAATCAATACCACCTGGGACGTTAGATTAGGTTGCAAGTCAGAAATGTAATCTGCAGTTATTTTCATCGTGGATTAGGTATAGAATGATACATGGGCAGGAGTGTGATGCAAGTTCTTTTACACACCTGCAGTGTGTGTTGCTACATAAAGCATGAGCGCAAAGCTCAAGTGCTTTATATAAGCAACACACATTGAGATGAGGGTGTGTAAAAAATGAATTTTAGACTTTTTATAATTACTGTTTTTCAGCAATTAGAACTTACCAGGTTGTTCCTGTAATTTATGAGTACTAATGTAAATAAATAAAATGAACACCCCACTGAATTTTAATTCTGCTTTTCACACTCAGCCAGTTGCAGTAAAGGACAGTCAATGATGTACTTAAATCACAGGATCAACCAGTTAAGGTGAACATGCAGGACAGCTAAGACATGACTGAACATGAAAGTTTGAAAATCCCATAATACATGGTTGTGACATCACAGTCATGTAATACTGATTTCTCAGTGTTGGTTTCAGGTTGTTATCAACCTTAACCAGTAAATATAACAATGATGTCAAACAGCATCTAAAGTATATTACTTAATAATTAACAAAGTTAGTTTCAAGAAGGCAAGTCCATTTACTAATTAAGCCATTACTTACGTAATTCCTTGATTGTACTTCATTCAGCAAAGGACCCACTTGGAAATACAGTACAACTGTGATCTGAAATAGAGTGCCTCCTGAAAATTGAGAAAAGGTTATAATTACATATGCAGCAAGAATTCAACTTATTGCAGCAAAATCTATTGAATCTCAAACTCTTGTGAATGCCAAGAAAATGAAAGTCATGATATTTTCCCCTAAACTAAATTCAGTCAGTTCTTCCTGTTCGGGAGCCCAGCAGCAAATAACATCCCTCCTGGGGAGCCAATTGAGATAGTAGACAAATTCAAGTATTTAGGATTCTGGATTGATCAGAAACTCTCCTATACAGTTCACAAAGAGGAACTGGCTAAAAGGTTAAAGCAATGATTAGGACTGTTCTTCAGAATCAAGCATCTGTTATCCCAGGAAGCTAAACTGAGATTAGTACAATCCACATTCCTCCCCCTCCTGGACTATGCCGACCTCCTGTTGTAGTCACGGCCCAAGCACAGCATTGGCTAAGCTTGACCCCCTGTACAATAAGGTGCTAAGATTCATTACTGGTGCTCTGTACAGGACTCATCACTGCTCCCTTTATGCTCTTCTTGGCAATCAATCACTGAAAACCAGGAGGATTAAAAATGCAGCAATTTGGACCTATAGAGCCCTAACTAGCAAGCTCTCGCAATACATAGCTAGCCTCCTAACCAGTACCCCTGGAAGTTATTCTCTCAGGAGACACTTCTACGTCTCACTCCACATTCCTAGATTTAGAACGCACTTTGGGTTATCATCCTTAAGCTATGCTCTATCAGCCCTAGGCAACAACCTTCAAAAATCCATGAAGTGCTCAACTTTTGTTAACTTGGCAACTTTCAAAACATTACTGATAACATGTCAGGGACTCCTGCAACTGCTACTCTTAACTTTCTACTAGTTCTCTAGCTGCATATGCTTAGCATGCCTTCTACCATCCCTGTACATTCTCTCTCTAATAAACCTTAAAAGACTCTCAAACTACCCTCAACTCTCCTCTTTTTCTTTCTTCCTTCCCTCCTTTCTCTTCTGTGATTTCTACCTATATACTCTTTTTCCTCTGATCTTCTGCTACACTCCCTTCCCCCTTATGTTGATGCACTTTATACCGTAGTGAAATGTGCATGTTCTCAGTTGCACTTGGGCACTTATGCTCTGTGTATATATGAATGTATTGCAAACATAAATCATGTGATAGTGTGTACTGGTATTGTATTGTTGTTATTGTTTACCCTTAAGATTTTGTATTATCTCTTGTCTATATTTCAGCATTGTTTTGCTGACCAGGTCCACTTTGTAAATGAGTTTCACTCAATGGTGTTTTACCTGGTTAAATAAAGAATGACTGATTGATTTATCTTACCTATTTGTTATTTTAGCAAGGTGATCCCTGCTCTGTAACTAGAAGTTTCTCCCTGTCTACTAGGCTGTTGTCAGCTGCCTTAGGCCCTAGATCAAGCAAACAATCTTGTAGCCTGATTGCCGTAAGTGTCATACATAGAGGTGCCAATAGGGAGAAGGGCAGGGGTAAATGGGGAAAGTGACAAAGGCAAGAAGGACAGGGATGGGGCAAAAAGGAGTAAGGCCATCAGGAAATGGAGGGTAATGAATACCAATGCCCATAGTCTGGGCAACAAGCTCCCTGAGCTGGTGGCCTTGATGGAAGAGGGATGCATACATAGATACATAGATACATAGAAGTGTCGGCAGATAAGGGCCTATGGCCCACCCAGTCTGCCCATTTGAGCTTGTAAGTTCAGTTTGTTTTCCTAGAAGTCTGTTGCCCCTTACCCCTGACCTCTAGAATTCCTTTATGTCTATCCCATGCATTCTTAAATCCAGTGATTGTTTCAGCCCCCACAACTTCCTCTGGCAGGGTGTTCCACTTGTCCACCACCCGTTCTGTGAAGAAATTCTTTCTCATGTTTCCTCTGAATCATCCTCCTCCAACTTCATCCCATGCCTCTAATCCTGGAACATCTTTTCGCTTAAAATAGTGTTTTCCTGCACCCTGTTCCTCCCTGTAAGATACTTGTATGTCTCTATCATATCCCTCTCTCCTCCTCTCCTCCAAGGAGTACATGTTCAGTTCCTTCAACCTGTCTTCATAGGACTTGTGATGCAATCCATGCACCATCTTTGTTGCCCTCCTCTGAACCTTCTCCACCCTGTCTATGTCCTTATGTAGGTATGGTCTCCAGAACTGTACACTGTACTCCAGGTGGGGCCTCACTAGTGTCTTGTATAGCGGAATTATGACCTCCCTTTTCCTGCTGGTGATGCCCCTGCCTATACATCCCAGCATCCTATTAGCTTTACCTGCTGCCTTGTCACACTGTTTCCCTACCTTGAGGTCATCAGAGATGACAACCCCAAGATCCCTTTCCTGCTTGGTGCATGCTATATCCTCACCCCCAACTGATATATTGTGCCAGGATTTTTGTGCCCCATATGCATTATCTTGCACTTCTTTGCATTGAATTTCAACTGCCAAACCCCTGACCATTCTTCAAGTTTCTGCAGGTCGCTTCTCATTCTGTCTACACCCTCTGGTGTGTCTACTCTGTTACAGAGCTTTGTGTCATCAGCGAACAGTGAAATTCTGCCTTCTAGATCCTGCCCAATGTCACTGATGAAGATGTTGAATAGGACCGGTCCCAGCACTGATCACTGTGATACCCCACTGGTCACTCTTCCCTCTGTGGAGTGACAGCCATTTACCACCACCCTCTGTGTCCTGCCACCCAGCCAGTTGCCTACCCACCACACTACTGTCCTGCCCACACCCATATTCCCCAGTTTCTGTAATAGTCTTCTATGTGGCACAGTGTCAAAGGCCTTGCTGAAGTCCAGATAGGCCATGTCCACTGCCCTCCCCGATCCACCTCCCTAGTCACCCAGTCAAAAAATTCAACGAGGTTGGTCTGACATGACCTCCCCCTGATGAAACCATGCTGCCTTGGGTCCTGTAGTCCATTGACAACCAGATGTTCCACGAATCTCTCCTTCAGTAGTGCTTCCATGATCTTCCCCACTACCGAGGTGAGGCTGACTGGTCTGTAGTTCCCTGCTTCCTCTTTGTTTCCACTTTTGTATAAGGGGACTACATCTGCTGTCCTCCAGTCTTTGGGTACCTCCCCTGTTTCCAGTGATCGGCTAAACAGGATAGCCAGAGGTTCAGCCACCACCTCTCTTAGTTCTTTAAGGACCCTGGGGTGCACCCCATCTGGCCCCATTGCTTTATCAACTCTTATTACTTCCAGTTCCTTCAGGACCCTTTCTCGTGTAAAGGGACTTGTGTCCATTTCTGCACCATTCTCACACCTTGTATTCCCTTCAGACCCATTACCCTCCTCTTCCTCAGTAAAGACTGAGCAGAAATACCTGTTCAATATGTCAGCTTTACTATTGTCATCCTCCACGCGGCTCCCATCCTCCCCCTTCAGTCTCACTATCCCTTCCTTTGTCTTTCTTTTTTCACTTATGTACCTGTAAAAGGTTTTGTCCCCTCTACCCACTGATTTTGCAATGTGTTCTTCTGTCTGAGCTTTGGCTTCCCTTACTGACCTCCCTGCCTCCCTTTGCTTCTCCTGGTACTTCTCCCTATCCCCTTCTGCCTGTGTCTTTTTGTATTGCTTGAATGCAATCTTTTTGGCTTTCACTTTCTTTGCTACCTCTTTGGAAAACCATAATGGTCTCCTCTTCCTTTTCCTCTTGCTAACCTGCTTAATGCCTGAATATCGTAGCAGTCACAGAAACATGGTACACAGAGAACCATGACTGGGATGTTAACATACCAGGGTACATAACCTACAGGAGAGACAGGCAGGGGAGAAAAGGGGGAGGAGTAGCTCTCTGTGTAAAGGAAGGGATAAAAGCAACTGAACAAAAGAGTAAACAGGGAGGAGGGAAGGCACTGTGGGTCACCTTGGAGACTCAAAAGGGCACCACAATCCGCACAGGGGTTGTGTACAGACCCCCATGTCAGGGGAAAGGAATGGAAAAGGTTATGACAGAAGGCATTCTTAAGATGGCAGAGAAAGTGGAGATACTGTTGATGGGAGACCTGAATATGCTAGATGTTAACTGGAGCACATTTTCTGTAGCCACATCCAAGAGCAGTGCCATTCTTGATGCCCTACAGGTGGCAGGCCTCAGACAGCTAGTTTCAGAACCCACTCATGAGGGAGCAGTCTTAGACCCTGTACTCTCAAACGGGGCAGTGAGAGGATCTCAGATCTAGAAGTGGGTTCCAATCTGGGAAAAAGTGACCATCAAACAGTGTGGTTCATGTTAAACTCAGCTACAGAGTCAATCCATACAAAAGTGAGGGTACTGGACTTCAGGATGGCTGACTTTGGCAAGATGGGAGAGTGCCTCAGAAAAGCACTAGCAAACATGCTAGAAGGAGATGTGTAGCAACAATGGGGAATCATCAAAACTGCCATCACAGAGGCAACAAGCCTTTGTGTGAAGCAAATAAACAAATGAAAATGAAAGAAAAAGCCATTGTGGTTCTCAAAAGAGGTGGCTGTGAAAGTCAGGAAGAAAAAGATAGCATTCCGGAATTATAAGGAAACACAGAAGGAGCAGGACAGAGAGCTGTACCAGTTAAGGCAGAAGGAAGCAGGGAGGGAAGTCAGAATAGCAAAGGCTCAAACTGAGGAAAAGATAGCCAACTCAGTTAAGAAGGGGGATAAAACCTTTTATAGGTACTTCAGCAAGCATAGAAAGACAAAGGGGAGGGATAGTGAGGCTGAATAGAATGAACAGTGGGTGAGCAGAGGGAGACAGTGAAAAAGCAGGGATACTGAACGAATATTTCTGCTCAGTATTCACAAAAGAGGAGGGGGAAGTGCCTAATACAATTAACAGAAGCACTCTTGATAGGGGGGTCGATCCCAGTCCTTTCACAGAAGAAAGGGTTCTGCAAGAACTCCTAAAACTGAAGGTGGACAAAGCAATGGAGCCTGATGGAATTCACCCCAGAATTCTAAAAGAATTAAGGGGGGAACTAGTGAAACCACTGGCTACTGTTTTTAATAACTCATGGGAGGATGGTGTGGTACCCGAAGACTGTAGGAAGGTGGATGTGATTCCCCTTCACAAAAGTGGAACCAAGACAGAGGCGGGAAACTACAGACCTGTCAGTTTGACCTCTGTGGTAGGGTAAGTGATGGAGTCACTTCTAAAGGAAAGAATTGTTGAGTACCTAGAGGCCAGAGGGGCACAGGACCCAAGGCAGTATGAGTTCACAGCAGGAAGGTCATGTTAGATGAAACTAATAGATTTCTTTGACTGGGTGACCAAAGTAGTAGACCATGGAGGGGCTGTGGACATGGCCTACCTAGACTTTAGCAAGGCATTTAACACAGTCCCACACAAAAGATCAATAGTCAAATTAACCAGCCTGGGAGTGGGTCCCAGGGTGGTAGCCTGGGTAAAACATTGGCTGGACAACAGGACATAGAAGGTAATTGTAAATGGAGTCCACTCTGAAAAAAGAGGGATTACTAGTGCGGTACCACAGTGTTCAGTACTGGGTCCAGTCCTTTTTAATGTCTTCATAAGTGACTTTGCAGAGGGACTGGAAGGAAAAGTATGCCTCTTTGCAGATGACACAAAGATTTGCAACAGGGTTGATACACAAGGAAGTATGGAAAGGATGAGAAGGGACTTGGCAAGGTTGGAGGAATGGTCAGAAGTATGGCAGCTAGGATTCAATGCAAAGAAGTGCAAAATAATGCACCTGGGAAACAAAAACCCAGGGGAAGAATACACAATGGGGAGGGGGAGTAGTAACAACAACAAAAAAGGAAAGGGACCTGGGGGTAATCATATCAGATGACCTTAAGGTTAGCAAGCAATGTGAGAAGGCAGTAGGGAGGGCTGGGGGTATACTAGGATGCATAGGTAGAGGCATCAGCAGCAGAAAACAGGAAGTTGTTATCCCTCTGTACAGACAGTTAGTGAGACCCCAGCTGGAGTACTGCATTCAGTTCTGAAGACCCCATCTCCGCAAGGACATAGAAAGGATAGAGGCAGTCCAGAGGAGGACAACTAAAATGGTGCAGGGTCTGCAAGAGAAGCCGTATGAGGAGAGACTAAAGGAACTTAATATGTATACCCTTGAGGAAATAAGGGAGAAGGGGAACATGATAGAAACTTTTAAGTACCTCAGTGGAATCAACAAAGTCCAAGAGGGTAGCATCTTTCAGAAAAAGAGACATGCAAGTACAAGGGGACACAATATAAAGATGGGGGGTGGTTCAGGGTCAATGTGAGGAAGTATTATTTCACAGATAGGGTAGTTGATGCATGGAACATCCTTCCCGAGGAGGTTGTGGGGTCTAAAACTGTGTGTGAATTCAAAAATGCATGGGACAGACATAAGGCGATTCTTGTGGGGGGTAGGAAGAAATAGGCTGTTGGTTAACTGGGATCTGCATCCTATCCTGTAGGTAGGGAAATGGGCAGACTAGATGGGCCAAGCAGTCCTTATCTTCCATCAAAGTCTATGTTTCTATGTCATAGGATCACTATGAGTGGTCAGCCTGAGAGTACCAGCAGCTATCATTCAGACAGGCTCAGTTTTACCACACTTATTTTCTCTCCCTCTCTCCTCCCACCTCCCTGATGTTGCCATTCCATCGCATGCTAGCCATGCAAACACACAACTGTCCTGTGCAGAGAAGGGTAACTTTTCCATGTCCTCTTGCAATGACTCCAGTTGCTGAGAAAAGAAACTACATCAAACCCCAATCAAAAAAGTGCTGCTACCAGTAGCAACCTCCCACCAAACTTTGGCTGCCCATGTGGGATTGACCCATCCTCATTCAGGATCCTGAGTTGTCAGTCATATCATGAAACAATACCACTCAGCCATTCAGCAGCCATACTTTTTAACTTTTTAACATCACCCTACGTATATTATATTAATTAAAGAAAAACTACGTAAATGTGCACATTAGGGTTAAAGAATGCAAAGAGCAAAAAGTATGGAAATGAAAAAGCTAGTGTTTGGAGTTTCAAGAGTCTTGGCAAATTGGTGAGTGGTGTTCCTTGGGATTTTCAACTCTACTGCCCATCCCCTTCCCCAACCCCTAGCCTTGTGACCCAAGCACAAGCTGCAGATCCAAACCCATTTCCTATAGGTCTAGTGCTTGAAGCTGTACAACTATGGCTCTCTACATGGAGCTAGTACAATCAGTCATAACTTTCATTACACAGGGCTCTGCAGGCCCTGCATGAAGAAAGAGATCATGTGCAGCTTTCTTCTCGTGGGTCACTGTGGGCCCTGTGTGAAGCAAATATCAAAATCATTCATAACTTTTATTGCACATGGCCCTGCTAGCCATGCATGAAGCAAAAGATCATTCATGGCTTTCTTTATATAGTAATTTTATACCCCAGGCTTGTAGTTTGTCCTTGGTCATGAGGCTAGGGGCTGGGGTAGGGCATCAAGGCTGAAAACCCTATGGAACACCACAGTACCAATTTGTCATGACTCCTGAGACTCCAAACACCAACTTTTTCATTTTTGTTTTTACTTTGTGCACTTTATGTTCTTCATTCCTTTGTTTTTTAGAATGAATTTCCTGTCTTCTCCTGACAGTGGAATAATTTCCTTATTTGTGCAGGTTCTAAATATCATAACAGAGTATTTGGGATACTTTGAGCCTTGTATTGCCAACCTGCTTTATGTCAGGATGCATAAGACCCTCTGGGCACTGCGCCAAGGCAAATGTCAGTCTTGCTGTACAAGGCAGACACTAATGACCACCATGCCAGGAGGTTCAGGGCCCTTTGGGCCCTGTGCCATGAAAACAGTCAGTCTGGCTGCAGGTAGACTGACACCAAAGACTGCCATGCCTTGATGGGCAAGGCCCTCTGGTCTCTGCACCAATACTGCTCTGCCAATACTGACTACATGCTGGGCTCTACATTTCCTGTACACAGACAGATGCCAAAGGCTACCATTCTACAGTGTACAGGGCCTTCCAGGTCCTGCACCAAGAAAATAGTCTCTCTGGCTGTATACAGGGCCTTAAATGCTCTGCATGCAGACAGATATCAAAGACGGTCATACCAGAATATGGAAGGCACTCCTGCCCTGCACCATGAAAAACGTTTGTCTGGTTGAGCAAAGGGATTGCACCCCAATTACAGGATGTGCATGACCCTGCAGGCCCTGTACCAAGAAAATAGTTCATGTGGCTTTTTGCAGGGCTCTGCACACAGACATCAAAGACCACCATGTCAGGATGCACAGGGCCCTATTGGCCTGTCACCAAGACAAATGTCCATGTGGATGCACACAGGGTCCTATTGGCCCTGGGTGCAGGCATTTGCAAAAGCTTGCCATGTCAGGATATAATGTCATAATCCAAACATTTCTTAAAATTCCTTAAAACACACTCACAAAAGCATTTCCTTATGTCACAAAAGCATAAATCTGCTTTTGGTTTTGTCACTCGTGACTCAGGAATTTTTCATTTTTAGTTGAAATGAGGGATATTTTTCAACAAAACACATCTATGGTCCTTGGCAGGATAGTATCTAGGATCCCACCCAGGTTTGGTACCATGCTTCTGTTTAGTTCCATAGATATGACTCAGTCATAGATCTACAGAAAGTTTGTTCTAAATCTCTGCACATGTGCAGTAGCTGTACTCTGGAATTCAGTCAGAAATGCAGTAGCTCTGTGCGGCAGACAGCAACTGGCAGCAACTGGCAGTGGTGGTGAGTGTCAGGTGAGTACCAGCCGTCATCTTGGTGCTACCAGGGGTGGATGATGGCATGGTGATTGGGAGGAAGGGGCCCACTAGACAACCAGGGAGGGAGGAAGGGAGTTAAATATTGTCAAAAGAAAGATTTGCTAGTGAGGGTGCCTCTAGTCTACCAGAGAGGTAGCCAAACATTGTTGAAATAGTGATGGGGAGGCATACTACAGCAGTCAATACCAGTTTTTGGAGTTGTTAAATAGCATTGTACTAGCAGTTGTTAAACACCTCCACAAACCTTTGAGTACGCCAGAGTGCCTATATACAAGGCACGCTCATGCTATTTGGATATGCCGCTTAGCATATGTTAGCTTTGTTCACTAATGCATTAGTGCCTCACTAACTGTGTCTTTCTTTTTTTATTTATTCCTATATGTTTTTCAATTTATGAAAATTGCATTCAAAAGAAGTTGCAAAAAAGTGCTTATATCAGGACAATTATCATAGAAGTTGATACTTGAGCTTTTTAGTTACTCCTGGAGGGTATATCAATAACACATCCTGTGTGACATTAATTACATTAATTCAAGATGAGCCCAAAAGCAGCATATAGCTGTGGTCAAAAGACCAATAGAAAAGGTTCAAACACTAGTAGAATGGCCACACCAGGGCCTTGAGAGTCCAGTGCCTGTAATCTCAACATGCAGAATTGTAACTGAGTCTTCTAATACAACATGGTAAACATCTCATAGAATGTATTGCCCAGCTGAGTGTGCAGAATTAACGGGCCCATAACGGGGCCTAAACAAGTAAAACATTCAAACTTGAACCACATTGAAAAGCATCTTAGCCAAGTTATTTAAAGCCAGTAGTAATACAAAACCTTTGTAAAGAACATCACTGCACTCAACAGAGCTGATCAAAAAGTGATAGTGTGTCACAAATCGAAAATTGTAGCCCCCCATTCACCTACATGGTGGACTGGGGGATGCCTCATGGCAGCAGCCATTTAAAATACTTAAAATGTGTAAAACACTAACTGTAGAGACATTTAAAAATGTGCTGTCTGTTTCTAAGAGTAAAATGAAACATTCACAGAACTCAAGGCACAGTGTCCCCATTCGACATACTGTAGATGTTCTGGAATTATTATTGTGGCAGAACAGCAAACAAGAGTCACAAATTGTTCTGTTCCTTGTTAGTCACTATCTTCATTCTCCAAGTCAGTAACAGCATCTCTAGCCCATATTCAGCCTTGATTTTTTTTCAGGGAGCAAACAAATGCATATACCATTGCCACAGCAAGGGGAAAAGAGAGAAGGCCATCACAGTGACAGAAACATCTGTTCGCTGTGATGGTCCACTGGTTTCCCAATGCTGTTGTCTTGGGGGAGTTCACCCCCTCCTGAACCAACTCTGACTTAGAGTTGGTAATCTATAGTGCAAGGAGTGTGGAGGGCAACCCCCCACAAAAAAAACCTTTTATACAGTGATGGCACAATGCCAATTGTCAGCATTGTGCCATCGCTGTAATGATGGTGGGCAAATTCCCTGTCGCTGTGGTGACATGGAACCAAAGAAATGTTTTACCTGCATAGCATACCCTGAGTTTACCCAGCAGTATGGAGTGAGTCATCCCCAGTTCAAGTAGAGTCGATCTGACTGAATCAAAAGCTTTGTGGCATTCCCTCACAGCAAAGCTTAGGTCTGGAAACAAGTGCAGTCTCTCCTCACTATCAAGCTGTACCGGACCCATCATCTTTGCTGCCACCATGATCCTTTTCCACCACATGAGCTGTGACCAGCAGCATGTTCCGGTGTCCCAATGCCCACGCTTGCCAGCTCCTAGGGAGGATTTTATATACTTTTAATAGCCACAAAGGCAGCCAGTTCTGTTCCCCCCATTTCATGTGGGAACCTCAAAAGCCTGATGTTCAAAGCCCTTGGTCCAAGGTGATCCAAACAGAAAGTCAAAAGCTTATTTCTGCAGATCAAGCCTGCTGTCACCATCATGGCCTTGGCTGCTGTGTCCATTGCAGTCATTGTGGCCCCTCTTGAACATCCAGCCTGGTCTCCGGTGTTTGTACACAGATATTAAAGGCATCCACCTTTCGTTTCAGTGTCTGCATTCTCAGATCCAAAGCCCTGGTGGCCATCAGAGCAAATAGAACTGTTTGCAGGGTTGGTTTTCCCAACACTGTTGCAGTCTGTAATGGTACAGCGTATCTGTCCCAGGGCCTCCCTTCTTTTTAGAAGGGTCTCCCACTGCCGCTGCCATCAGACAGGTCATTCTTCTAATATTAATCCAAACAGATCCAGAAACAATACAGGAGCTTTTTCAGCGAAACTTTGTTGAAATAGTGGGTTATATCCAAGTTTAAAATGGAATTAGAGTGTTGTTATTGTAATTTCTTAGCCAAGGTTGTGGAGCTCAGGGAATGAGTACATTGCCTTGTAACTGCAAGCACCTCCCCAACTGTGCCTTTCAATATTGCATTTTAGTGAGTCCTCTTCCTTGGGTGTGAACCATTTTAACCAGGCATTAACCCTGTTAGCGCTAACAAATCCACTTTCAATATCCCAGTCTACTACACAATAGGAATTGCTTTAACTAGTTGATATATTTGAGTCAGTTTATTCAGATTTTCAGAGGCCAGATATTCAAAAGTTAGCATGGGCACTAACAGGTTTTTGCCTACACTATCCAAGATTGCACCCTTTTTTGGTGTGGGGTCTATTTTCAGAGGCTCCTTTAGCACGGGCTAAATCCATTAGTGCCCAGGCGCTAACATAATGCTGCACCCATGAAAATAAGAGGGTCCTCTCCTGCGTACAGGGGCAATGGCAATTTCAAAGGTTTGGATTGGTGGTAAACAGCAACCAAAGGGCTGCTATTTACTGCCTCCTAAAACCTTGATTTAACTGGGAGCTAATCCCTTCGCCCCACCCCACCAAAGGTGGGAAAGCTGTACTGCAGCTGTTCACCCGTTTGCTCATCCCATGACTATTAAACAGCATCTTAGTGTCTAGTGACAGCCCCACCCCATCATCTATCCTAAATATGTCCTTAATTTCCCTGTTGTCTAGTGGCACCCCCATTCCCTGATCACCCATACTGTATATGTTCATCATGTTCCTGGTGTCTAGTGGCACCCCCACCCCTGGTCACCCATCCCATATATGTCACTTATTTCCCTGGTGTTCAGTGGCACCCATCAGTACCTGATCACCAGTCCCATACATGTTCATCATTTCCTTGGTGTCTGGTGGCACCCTACCCCCTGATCACCTGTTCCATGTACCCAGTACTATACCTGGTGTCTGGTGGTACCTTGCCCCTACCTCAACCCAACACTGGTCATCAAATGAACTACTGAATATTGGCAGTCCAGCAGCCCCCTACCCACCCTACCCACCTACCCACACCCTGAACATTGCCCAACCACCCCCTTTACCAGCATATCTGGGACCATGTGCCACATCCCAGTATGGTGACTAGCACAGCCCTCTTCTTACCTTCTTGGACAGCCACTGTATGAACTGCAGTGTGCACATGTACACTATACAGTATACTGTGCATGCACATTGCAGCTCATAGGGTGGCCAGACGAGGTGGTGAGAGGAGGGCTGTGCAGGTTACCGTATATAGATGCAATGCATGGCCATCACCTGGGATCAGTACCAGGACCTGGATCAGTGCTGGACCCAGAAGCCTATGCCAGGATTCTTAGGACACAAAGAGGCCATCCATTCCTATATGGACAAAGTCCAAATCTGACACATTCTGCAGTGGTTTCATCAGTCTTTATTAAGTTAGTCACTAACACCACAAAAAATATATATATAGCAAATAATATATTATATTTTTCCCACTAAGAATAATAAACAAAAGTGACTTTCTCATATTCCTAAAAAATGATGTGCATCTCATGTATATATTGTAATCTAGTATTTCTATCTTAAATTATCTTGGCCAAGCCTAAATAAAACAAATATTTCCCCAAAAAGCAATCTTTCTTGGCCTGTAGTTTATGACCACTAGTCTTTACAGGAGAGAACTGAAAAATACTAGAAGCTTTGAGCTGGCCATTTTCTTACCAGTTCCTCTGTCTGTGAATCTGTGTGTCCATGTGTGTCTGTGACCCATCAGCAGTGTCCAGCTGATATCTGCTGGGACCAACTCACGTGGCAGCCATCTTCCTAGAACTTGCCCATGGATAGTCCTCCAGCTTGGGGGGAGATGGCCATACTTATAGTGTTCTCTCTCATTGGGACTTACCCAGAGAACAAAAATGGATTTTCTAGCTAGTGGGTGTTCCGCGAGAAATGGTCTCGTATATTCTGGTATCAGAAACAGCCTGGGTTTTTCCATCACACTAAAATAAATTGGTAGTTTCCAGTTAGAATAAAAAATAATCATGCCAGAAAAGAATTTTGCTTTTCTGGTAAATAGCAATTTGTGGGTCAAGGTGTGATAGCTGATCATGAGACTCTACCACTAAGTTGTGATAGTGTGTAGGTAATGGGTGCAGTACATGTTATTTCTGTCTTTTCCAATAAAATGTGTACTCCCTGGAAGATAGGAGGAAATGGGAGGATATGATACAGACATTCAAATAGAGGGGGGCAGACTCAGGGGAAACATGAGGAAGTACTTCTTCATGGAGACGGTGGTCGACGCTTGGAACAGCCTTTTGGAGGAAGTAGTGGGGGCTAAAATAGTCACAAGATTTAAGAATCCATGGGATAGACACAAGGAAATCTTAGAAGTGTTGGGGGGTGGTAAGCCAGAGTCCAAGTAGGTTCTCTGGTAACACTATAGGTAGGATATTTGGGGCAGACTAGGTGGCCAGGTGGTCCTTATCTGCTGACAACTTCTATGTAATAAGCAAACTGTTGGCTGGGTTTTTGCTAAACTGACTACTTTTTTTTTCTCTCTGTCAGAGATACAAAATATTGGACCTTATTTGCACTAAGATCCCCTCTCTGGCCTGTTAGATACAGGTCCTTTCTGACTATTTCCCTTGGTGCTCTGCCTGGTATCCCAGGTCCATGGGAAGCTCCCCGACTCATTCCCCCTCATGTGACCTGTGACCATCCTGCTCTGTTGAGACAGGGGCTGGGATGGGCATAGTCAGAGATGGACCGGAGGTATAAGTGAGAGTGCCCCAAATGAGTTATAACATGACAGTTGCTGCCCTGGCTAGACTCAATCCAATTAAACAGAAAGAACATTGTACAAAGGAGAATCTGTAAATTTACAGCTGTAGAAATGATTATAAAATACCCAGGCAAGTGATGGTGTTTGTGTAGGATAAATATAAAGGTTATCATTCACTAAATCCTGCTGTAGAAAGGTTTCAGTCACTAAGTCCTGCTGTATAAAATGAATAACATCAAAGTCAACACAAAAAGAGAGTCCAGTTTGAAGTTAAGCACGTTTTAGGACATCTGTTTGGTGGTTTTTCATTCTCTGAGGTTTGAAGAAAAATTTATTTTAGTCCTGAAGCAGTTGATGGTGTGAAACATTATGAAATGCCCATACAGTAATACTTATCCTATTAGATGGAGTGGGTATGCAATTGACAAGTGCATTTGGTTTCATGACAGTAATAACCTCAACATTATCCTGAAAATATATTGTCCGTTACAATACTAAACAGTTCTCAAAGGCTAATTCTTCCATTGTTTTTTCCTGATGTTAAAAGTAAAAGTTCTTCTATTACTGGAAGGTTGATTGGGATTTGGAGCAGAAGGGAATAAAAGTTGCATGCTGCCCCTGCAGGAAAATAGTAAAGCAGATTACAAACATGCATGAATGTGCAGAGTGCCTACGCAATGTGTATCTGTGGCGCATAGACACCCCGCACCCATTGTGGCCCCAGTGTGGGATACACAGAAGGGGTGCGCATCCCATACACACTCAATCCCCCAGCTGCACAGACAGCAACACACTGGGGGAGGGCTGGGGGCATGCCCACACTATGTGCCATTCACTAAGATACATAGTGCTGTGCACTGAGGTGTGTGGCAGGGCACCAGTTACGCCGGGGGGGGACACAGGACACCGCCCAGGCCCAGGCCCAGCAACTGTATGGATATCCCACCCACACACACCAGGACACCTGCCCCAGTCCTGGCCATACAGTACAGGTCCCCACAAGACAGTCTCCCTGCCCTAGTACCAAATGGCAGCCCACCACCCCAACATATCAGTGCCTCATCCCCATCCATGTGCTGCAACCCCCCTCCCGCCATACATCACTGTCCGTCCCCTGCCATATGTAGGTACCCCCCCACCACACAGCTCTGCCCTGACCCCATCACTGTGCAGGAACCCCCATCACTGTGCAGGACCCCCGGCAACACATCTGTGTCCTGTCCCGCAGTTGTGGTACCTCCCCCCCCCAGGTACATCAGTGCCCTGTCCCCAAGGAACTTGAACACTCCCAAAAAGATCCCTAACATGAATGGCCTGGTGCAGTGCATAACATCCCGTACACTCCCGACCCCCGATCCTGGCACACCCCTGCCCCACGTTGGTGAACAGTGGTCCCCTCCACCCCCCACAGCACTGACAACACCACCCCCAACCCCCATACTTACCAGTCAGTGCCGCAGCACTGGACGGCCAGTGGTGCAGCCCTCCTCACACCTCTTCAGCTGTCGACCATTCATGTAATGCTGTGAGTGCACTCCCATATGTATAGGGGCTCATTCCCAGCATCACTTGGATGGCTGGCTGCTATGGCGGTGTGAAGAGGGCTGTGTCACTGGCTGTCCAGTGCCATGGCACCGAGTGGCAGGTGTGGGGGTCAGGGTGGTGTTGTCAGTGTCATGGAGGGACCACTGTTCACCAACGTGGGGTGGGGATACTAGGATCGGGGGTTGGGGGGTGGGCCAAAGGCATGTGGTCAGAGGATGGGGCACTGATGTGCATCAGGGGGTGCTCACTACCAGAACTGGGGACAGGGTCCTATTGTGGTGTGTGTGTGGGGTTGCCTACCGATGCTGGGAGGGGGGGTGGAGGCAGCACTACCATGCATACAGGGCTGGGTCTTTGCTGGGGGGGACCCTGTCATCCGGAAGGGGGTCTGGGTTGCTGCTGGAGGGGGTCTAATGGACACAGGGGCCAGTATCATGCTGAGGGAACCATTGGACTATGGAGCATGGCTGCACTGGTCTGGATGCTTGTGAGGGCTATTCACACACCCAAACCCGCACCTCACTGTGCAAGTGATTTACTCCTAGACCCAGGACAGGCATCTGATTGGATGCCCGCCTGGGACCACAACTCTGCCCCTGGCCACCCTGCAGTGTCCTGCACACTGGGGAAGCAGAGCCACAGACAGGTGGTGGCTGTTCGTGAATACCAGCCTGTGCATACCTGTCCATGGGTGCAGAGCTACGCAGGCAAGGTACGCACCTCTGGCGCATACCTTCCACCTGTTAGTTAATAGGCACCAAAGTGTATAAACAGCACATGTTTGGGATCTCTATGTTAGTAACTGAGATCAAGCCTAAGGTGTCAAAGCATGAATGAGTCAAGCAAGAACTAGCAGATTTGTGATACTGCTAGGTGCATAGGTTCAACAGTGGGTTTCATTACCTATGAGAGTTGTGTTGGATTGTTTTAGCATAAAATGAACATATGGAAACTTGAAACACACAGAGCTTACAGATAACATCTCAAATAAACTTTTAACATGTAGGCATGGGTTTCAATTATGCAATAATAACAACTGTTTCAAGTCCCTTACTTAAAATCACTCCTGTTATTGAATTTAAAATATTCTGGATAGGTGTCAGTGGGTCGTATTTTGGTTAAAGGTCTTCATCTTTCTGAAGTTGGACTTCCATACCATCAGAACTCCCACTTGTGTAGTGCAGGTAGAGGAGTGCTTGTTCTGATGATGCAGATGGTAGGTACAAATTCCAGTTCCACTTGCAGTCTGAATGTCATTAAGAAAGGAGTTTATTGTTGAGAAAAGTTTAAAATGTCAGCCTCTGTTTGTGTCAGTGATGCAAGGTGCACTAGAGATAAATATCTGTAAACAATCGTTGATGATGGTTGGTGATGGTGGTGGCTGTTGGAAGAAGTCTTATAAAGTCCACATATATACCCTGGCCCAAAGTCCAGAGGCAGGAATATGTAGCTGGATTTCTTCTTGATGTATGTTACTTAGAGTGTTGTAGATATGTAACCCCTCACCCCTGCCTGTTTAGCAAAATGACAGGTGGCATGCTGTTGAAGCTGACAGCAGTACCTGGTGGGGACTGGGTTCGGGGAGGATGACGTTACTCAGCACAGGGGGACCTAGGTTTGGCTACTCTTCACAGGGGCACCCGAGTAAATCTGAACACAGGAAGCAATAACTGTAATGTCCAGAACTAGGAATGGGATTCTTCTGTGTGGATTTTATTCACTTCCAAGCTGAACAAACAAAGCATAGACAGACCCCCATGGGGCTAAATTTCCTGGTAATGCAGATTAGAGACTACAGAACACCTTATCACTATTTCCAACCCTCAGGCTCTAAACCCACCAGGCACACAGCCCGGACTTGCACGCAGCTTTGGGTACATAGCCCGACTTGTACACTCTTGGGTTTTCCCCACTGGCCCGGCTCCCCCGCCGGCCACTTGATCCACGGTCCATTGGAAGAATGAACCAATTATCCTGTTCATGGTCCATTGGAAGAATGAACCAATTATCCCACTCACGGTCCATTGGAAGAATGAACCAATTATCCTGTCATGGCTCCCCACACCACAATAGAGTCTGCAACTCCTAGAGAGAATTTTCCTTACAATCCCACGTCTGGGCATTTCCCCCATCACTGGCCAAGTGCCTGAGGCAAAGTAGAAAACCACATAAGAAATCCGTAGAGGTGGACCCGGTCACTAAAGATGGGGGGCCACCCACCTCCAGCTCCCACAGCCCATACCCGGCCATTTCTCTGGAAAACTGAACCATTCCTTTACTGAACTTTCAAATGTAGATTATGGGTAGACATCTGGCACATCACCTCTACATATTATTTGCATCCCAACAAACTCTGGAACTTGAAACTACTTTTAACTTTCTTAGCCCATTTCTCTAGGCTTCCCAATATTTAGTAGTTCAATCCCCACATTGTCACACAAGTCCCAGGGTGAAAAACATATGCCCTTTTAGCCAGAGCAGACACCCACCCTTACGTTGCAGGTGCCCCACAGGTGACTCACAAATCTTTTCTCCCAAATAAATACTGGATCGAACTGGCAGCTTTTCCTCCACAAGAAGAACTAGGGGGTTGCCCCAGGAATCTGCAGGGAAACCTTTTCATTCCCCCCCCGGAGGGAGGGGGCACTGAGACCCGAAAACAATGGTCTCCACCACTTCAGTATTCTTCTGTTTCTCTCTCTTTAAGGTGGAGACACACACCCTTCTACTTAAAAGTAGCCCTCTGTCAGGGCTGAGGCTCCTAGAGCCTTCACTGAGCTGCTTTACCAGCAAGCTCCCAACTTCTCACTCCACTCACTGAAGACTGACTGAAGACACTCACTTCAAAACTCCCAACGTTCTAACTAACTCCCTTTGCTGCAGATTCCAATGTGGCTCATGCAGCTGCGATAGTTCTATTGGTGATGTCATCCCTCAGTCTCAGCTGAGACTGAGAACAGAATGAGACAGTGTGAAACCCATTTAACTGGAGTTTCACAAGCTGCCTTCCCTGCCTACCACTAGGTCTTACTGGGATTCTAGTAACCCCGGGTAACAAGGGGGTTACAGATAGAAGGTACACAATTACGTACATTGGTTCAGATGGCCGTGTTTTTTAATTTGCCACCAATTGTCGAATAAAGCTGAGAAGTTATCAACTGAACCATGTAGGTCTCTTATGCCTGGATATGCTCATTTAATTAAGACCTTCCTCATGTTAGTAGAAGCAAACTTTTTTGTGTCCTTCCAGATCTTGTTGACTCGGACCTCAGGAGGTGTCCCTTTTAAGCAAGGTGCCAACCTAGGTGGAGGCGTTGATCCCAGGACTAGCTGTTGGAGATTGCTTCAAAGGTTGCAGAGGTGGCCATCTTTATTGTAGTGGTCTTCAGGCAAGGGGCTGTGTGCACCCTGACATTGTCCTGCAGATCAGTTCAGGATTTTAGCATGGCGGCAGGTCGACATTGCATGATAGGCCACAGAGGTGGTCAGCTTCTTATAGCAAGCCTCCTTTGTTACTCTATCTGCCTCTGTATGTTGCATCTACATGTATACCCCACACCCAGCTATGTTCCCTGACATGGAGTACCCTAAGGTGAGGAAGTAATTGAAAGTAGGAAAAAGAAAGAAAATAAGGAAAAGTAGGAAGTAGTTTATAAAGGAGCCTATATTCTCCCACCATTTCCAATGAGATAGGGATTTGTGACTATGGTCTGTGAAACCATAGTTAACCCTTTCTACTAAATACTTAGTGAAAGCAACCTGACTCTAATTTAAGTCAGTAAGAATGAGTACCTCAGGTGGGCTACCAAATGTAGCAATTGCCCTTCTAAGGCCTAGATCCGCTAACTGGTGCCTAAGATACTGCAATCAGGAGAAAATCCTGTTGCCTTCAGCTTTTATACTATTCTGGCATCCCCGTACCACTATACTAAATCCTGGCCTGCCAGTGCCTTAACACTTGATAGGTGGAGATGCCCACAGCTGTGGTTGGGCCCTCCTGCTCAATTAGAGAAGGCAAATGAGTATCTTGTGGGCTGTATTCAATGTGCATCAAAGGATCACTTAACACAGTCCCAAATATACCACTATTTGTTCACCAGCATCCTTAAACTAATTTGTTTTCCTTTTGAGGTTGTTTGGGGGGGCAGTAATTGCCTAGGTAATGGATATTAATACTTTTTATTCAATAGTAAAATTATTTCCAGCTTGTGAATGTCTTTTCTGTAAGCCAATAAAGTTTCCTTTTTAGATACTGTCCCTGCATGACTGCTTTATCATTTTCTTTTTGCAAAACTTGTTTATTAGGGTTTTACAATTTCCAATAATACAACATACACACATATATCCCAGGATAGGTACCTGGGCCCATACCCCCAAACTGGATATGGATACTATATACATCCCTCAGAACTTATTTACAATCACAGTTATAGTATATCCACACCAATCTTTTACTGTCTTTTTAACACCTTAATCTTCGCTTCTGTAATGTTAAGATTGGTAACAGCCTCTTCTATTACTTAGTCCGAATTACTTTAAAGCATTCTCCCAATTTTAACAATAATTATATTTTCTCCGGACTAGGCTTTGATAACTGTGTCCCCAGGAGAGAGAGAGAGAGAGAGAGAGAGGAGTCCATCCTATCCAGCCAAACATAAGAATGCGATCTAATCCTAGTTAACCTTTTTATGAGAGTATTATGCCTATGCAAATAAGAAAAACTAAGGGAAAAGGAAGAGAAAAAGGAAAAAGTAAAGAATTAAAGGACCTATCCTGTACCAATTTTATATTATCATTCAGTCCTAGGCCCTTCTCCCCTCCTCTTAAAAGAACTTCACAAGCTAATCTCCACTAGACAGACGGATCTGAGTCCAAGGATCCTTCAACTGTATTATGTATACTGCCTCCAAAACCCCCATCTTTTGTCATATAATTTTTTCCTCCCTTCTTTTAACATACATCTTTTAAGTCTTTTTAGGACCTGCAAAAGATCTTTAACCCATTGATCATAAGAATAAATATTGTTCTTCTTCCAGTGTCTTAGGACAAATGCTTTAACCAAGGCGGACATCAGTGCCACATGATATTTAGCTGATTCCCGCTCTACCGCCTGCATATCTCCTAGCACACATATCTCTGGCCTAATATACTCAGAATAATTTAGTATTGGATCAATTTCTTGTCTAATTTGAACCCACAACGAGTGAATTCTGGAACAGGTCCACATTACATGTAGAAGGTCTCCTGACTCTATTTCACATCTAAAGCATCGATCTGTCTGCCTAAGTTTTCTAGAACATAGCTTAGCAGGGGTGTAGTAAATATTTGAACAGATGAAAAATTGCATAGTCATATATTTGGAATAGGTAAAGCTTTAAGATTTTTCCAAATCCCTTCCCAGTCAGGTCTCAGAGGGGATAATATTTTTTCCCAATACCCTACCTTAGTTTCAGGTTCTGAGCTCACAAAGTCTAACAACACCCTATAAACCTTTGAGAGGGGATGTTGTAAAAGATCAATCTCCTTCAAATGATCCCAAGTAAACAAGGTTTGCCCTCTATCCTTATGATCTCGTATAAACTTCTGCACCAGTTTTGTAATCTGGATCTTTTTAAAAAAATCCCATGCCCCAATCTGTGCAGGTACACACACCCTGTCTGCCAAGATATGGTCTGCCATAGTCAGTTCAGATAATTGTTGTACCCACTGACAGGTAATAATTCGACCCCCCAGACAAAGATTGGGATTTCCTATTATGGGCTGATCTCTAGCCCCACTTTGTGCTTTCCTCTGTGCTGAATTTAACAACTCCCACCATGCCTTAATTGATTTATATGTTGGAGAATGCTTTCCCATACCGGGCAACATCTCCGGATCCATAAATATTAATGCCTTGGGGGAGAGATTTATACCTTTTAACATCTGTTGTTCAATGCGAAGCCATGTTGGGGTGTATCCCCCATCTTCCCCATTCTTTGCCCATCGTCCCATCAGACCAAGTTGCCCTGCTGTATAATAAAGTAATAAATCCAGGCTCTCAATCCCCCCCTTAAGATTGGAGAGGCGTAAAACGGCATGTTTCCTCCTTGGAGGCTTAGAGTCCCACAGGAATTCTGAAATTATCCTTTGAATATTGATGAACCTTCCCTTCGGGATAATATAAGGTAATAGATATATCAGATATAATAATCTAGGCAGAAGGTTCATTTTAATCAACCCGAATCTAGCAGTAAAGTTCAGAGGAAGTTTCTTCCACCTTAAAATGTCATTTTTAATTGTGCCCAATAGACTACCCACATTTTCCTCCACCCCATCCTCCGACCTAGCCAAAATCCAAATTCCAAATATTTAATTTTTTCCGGGGCCCAGTTAAGTTGCAGGTGCTCAAAGTCTGCTCTGTGGGTATACACAGTAAGCAGAAGAACTTGGGTTTTACTTAAGTTCAATTTATAATTGGATACTTTTGAAAAATTCCCAATAACCTCCAAGGCCTTTTGAAAACTGTCAGATGGATTACTTAGGTGTAACAGAATATCATCGGCAAATACTGAAAATTTGAGCTCAATCCCCTGAACCTCTATCCCCTGTACTCTAGGCTCCATAATTAGTGTTCTTAACAAAGGTTCCAAGTAAATATTAAATAAAAGTGGTGACAAGGGGCAGCCCTGCCTAGTGCCGTTTTGTAGAAGGAACTCTTTAGAAAGATATCCATTACATAGGACTCTAGCAGTGGGGGTTTCATAAAGATTTTTAAGGCCTCTAAGAAAACCCATTGGAAACCCCATTTTCTCCATTGTAAAAATAAAATTTATGGGAGACCGGTCAAATGCCTTTTCAGCATCGAGTGCTATTAGAGCCATAGCCATTTTGAGTTAGAAGCCCTACCTAAAATATGGTGTAGTTTCCTTAATGCATCATGTGCCCCCCTTCCTGGCATAAACCCAACCTGATCCTGACTAATTAGTGAGGGAGCAACTTTCAAAACTCTATTGGCCAAGATCTTTGTAAGTATCTTGATATCTTGATTTATTAAAGCAATGGGCCTATAGCTGCCTGGTAAATCTTTAGTTTTATCCAGTTTTGGAATCAACGTATTATAGGCCTGATATAAAGGAGGGCGGGGAACCCCGTCCTTCATAATGGTCACAAACAATTCTTTCAATAATGGCACTATTGTCACTGCATGCACTTTATAGAATTTGACCGACAGGCCATCCGGCCCTGGTGTCTTCCCACTCGGTAGATTTTTAATTACCTCCATAATCTCTAACTCCGATATTGGGGCAGCCAATGCCTGGGCTTGTTCTAAATCTAATTTGGGTAGCAAAATTTTATCAAGAAACCCTCTTATTTCTGTCTCCGAGCTAGGGGTCCCCTCTTGGTATATCGCGGCATAATAATCTGCAAAAGCATCAGTTAATCTCTGAGGTTCCGAGATATACTCTCCTCCAAAATTCACTGCCACAATCGTTCTATCCGCTTCCCGCTCCTTGATTTTATAAGCCAGTAAACAACCCGGCATATCCCCCTGAAGTAAATATTTGGCATTCAGTCTTTCCAGCCAACAATCAACCCTGAGGTTCCATATGTCCCTATATTCATCTTTTAAATCCTTTAATTTCTTATCAATCTGTTCAGAAGATCCCTTTAGAGGAGACAGTGAATTAATGGCCCTAATTATAAACTCTTCTCATGCTTTATACATTTTGTTCCTCCTAGCGGTGTATTCCTGTGCCATTCCCACATATAACACCTTGCAGGCAGGCCAAGCTAGCTTCTTATCCTCTAATGTCGGGATTTGATCTTGGATAAATTCCTTGAGTATATTCTCTAATTTAGTCACCACATTGTCCTCCGCTAATAGCCCTTCATCCAATCGCCATTGGTATGGCTTAGGGGGAGTGTTATCTAACTCCCACTGGATTTGAATTGGAGAGTGGTCAGATAATACCCTATCAAAAGTGTGCAAACCTTTTATACCCATTAACGCATCCCTATTAACCAAAAGAAAGTCTATCCTCGAATGTGTCTTGTGGACCCCTGAATAAAAAGTCATCTCTGTATCCCCTTTCTTAGAGATCCTATATGGATCCACTAAAGCTGTAACTTCCAAAAGTCTATGTAGTGCTTTTTGTGGGGAATTGGGTGGTCTACTAGAAGCAGGACTCTTGTCAAACCTGTTATCAAAACAGATATTCCAGTCACCTGCCATTATAAGTGAGCCCTGGGGAAGCGTCACAATATCAGCCTCCAATGAAGCAAAAAATTCTGATTTGGCCGGAGTAGGGCCATAAATTGAGGCACACAATAATGGGGTCCCCAAAACTGAGCCCATCGCATATATCCCCCTACCATCCTCTCTCAGTTGGATTTGATCAATTATGTATGGGCAAGTTTTCCTAACTACTATTGCCACCACCCCCGACGCTTTCACATTCCCAGCTCCAACTACTTTGCCCACCCATTCCCTCCTAAGTAGATGTAATTCCTCATTCATCAAATGGGTTTCTTGAAGTGCAGCAATATGTACCCCCAGCTGATTTATATATTGCAGCATAACTAATCTTTTCTTTCTCCCCCTGAGACCTTTGACATTCCTGGAAAGAATTCTAATTAATACCATCTTCTATACTCCCACCTCTGATATTCCCTCTCATACAATCTACTTGCCTTATGTCATGTCTCTTGGATTCTCTCTCTTTCCTTACCCCCAATAACTCCTTTCTCACCACCCCGATCCTCGATCGCCCTCCTCAACCTTCTCGAGGACGTATCGAGTCAACCTCGAGATGGCTCTGATCCTCCTGAGTCCTATATAGCCCACTGATAGACCCCACCATGTTCGCTCACCCAACAGTAATTTTAATCTTACCTATACCTTCTATAGTTTTGGATTACTGGCAAAATACTAAAACCAGTCCAGTTTCAATTAAGTTGCCCCTTCCCCATATGTGACTACCATCAATTCAGAAGCAATCAGATAATGCAGTAATTAAAAGTGTCCTCTTCCCGCTGCAAGGCGATAGCACTCTGGTGTATACTTTAAAAAAAAACCACGTGCATCTATAAAATCAAACAAACCAAACAGGAAAGAGGGAAAGAACCCCCCACATCAGTGGTCACATTTCCCCGGTTCGGTCAACAAACATTTTTGCCTGCTAACATAGCGTGCCCTCAAAGTTCTTAATCCAACTTAACACTGTATTGCCTTTCATTTTACCAGTCCCTCTGCTTTTCAAGTCACGGATTTGAACAAGTCTGGTACCTCCACCTTGAGGCTTTCCAGGGCATCACCTGCTGAAAGATATCTTTTATCACCTTTTGGCAGTTTCACAATCAGCATGGCTGGATATTGTAGCCTAAATTTCAAGCCTGCCATGTACAATTTCTTCTTTATATCCATATATTCTTTCTGTTTTTCTCTCACCGAAGGAACTAAATCTTGAAAAAACCATAGAGAAGCCCCATTCCACTGCAAGTTCCTGTTGGCCTTAGCTTGATTTAAAACATGGTTTTTTTCCTTATAATTCAGGAATCTCATTATAACAACTCGAGGGCGAGCTCCAGGTGGGGGAATTTCTCTGAGTGAACGGTGGGCCCTCTCAATATTGTAGGAATCACCAAACGGTGTCCGACCGAATAGTTTCAGGAGGAGATCTTGTACATAAGCTACACAGTCTGAACCTTCCGACTTCTCAGGCAGACCTGCCACGATTAAATTGTTCCTCCTACTACGTGATTCTTGGTCCTCCAAACGGTCTTCTAGTTTTTTAACCTGCCTCTTCAATCCAATCATCTCCTGGTCCATGGTTCCCACTTTCCTTTCTTGGGAAGCAACTCTGGCCTCTACATACCCCACTCTTTGTGTTAAAGCCTGCAGTGCTGGTTTCAATATAGTGAAATCAGCAACCAGCCCTTGCAGCAAATGTTTTATTTCATTAATGTCCTCTGAAGTTGAGTGCCCCCCTTGATCTTCTGCTCTCTGATCTATCGGCTCATCTAGAGTCGGAGAATGGGGCTTAGAATGCTTAACCGCCGGCGTTCTTGCTGCCAGGGGCTCGAGGCTTCCTTCCTCCATCTCGGCCATTCCATGTTGCAAATCCCCTGCTGTTTCAGAATGAGATTCACCTCCGCTGCTAACTTCAGAGTCGCCCACCTCAACTGTGCACTTTCTTATCAGTCAGAGCCCTCCGTTAATTCAAAGGTATGAGGTCGCAATACGCTTAAATTTTACTTTTTATTCACTGGGACTCGAGAGCTTTCTCCGAGACATCTACTCCCCGCTAACTCATCACGTGATCCGTTGCTTTATCATTTTCTAATATAAACTAGAATGAAGACAGTTTTGACTTTATTTCTGAATGAGTCAAGGCACTGCATTTTGACTGCCTGTTCTAACAAATCTAGATTTTTTTTCTTTTTTTCTGAGGCACATATAAATTTAGATCTGCCTTTTATGTTATGTTGTAAAAAACTGCAAGGTGAAACAGAAATAATATATTCTGATGATGTGTTCCTTTCTTTTTTGGGGTGGGGGCAGATTGTAGGCTGTAGTGCTGCATTTTAACTGTTTAGACAAACAAACCCGTGTGAGGACAATAATATCTAAGAAGACCACTGTTCAAAAGTTCTTATGTAACCCCCCCATCACCCAGGGTTACAAGAATCCCAGTAAGATCTAGTGGCAGGCAGGGAAGGCAGCTTGTGAAACTCCAGTTAAATGGATTTCACACTGTCTCACTCTGTTCTGTGTCTCAGCTGAGACTGAGGGATGACATCATATAGAATTCTCGCAGCAGCATAAGCCACACTGGAATGCTGCAGCTGGGAGTTAGATAGAACGTTGGGAGGTTTTGAAGTCAGTCTTCAGTAGTATTCTAGTGGGAGACTCAGTGGAGGGAGGAGGTGTTCTGCTGTAGACAGACCCTCAGAGCCCTCAGCTCTGACATAGAGCTAGTTGGAGTTTGGTGTGTGTTCTCACCATAAGAAGGACACAGAAGAATACGTTTGAAGTGGTAGAGACCAATCTCCAGTTGGTTCAGGGCCCCATCCCTGCAGGGATGGGGGGAACCAACAGCCAGCTTCCAGGGGTAATCCCTTGGCCCGGCTAGAGAGAAAGAAAGCTGCCTGATGTTGTGCTGCAGCATCATGAAGAATTCATTTGGTTTTCCTGTGAGAGAAGCCTGTGGGGCACCTACAATCAGGGGTGAGTCTGCTCTTAAAAAGGGTCTATGTTTCACCAGAGAGTTTGTGTATTAAGTGTCTGCTACTGTGAGTCAGGAAAGGATAGCCAAGTACAGTGCTTAAAGAGTGTGGGATTTGGACATCTTTAATTAGTGGGGCTCTACAGGGATGGACATAGCCACTTAACAAGTATGCCTCAAGTCAGCACAGTGGAGTTTCAGAGACTGTAGATTGAATGTGGAATACATTTACAGTGATAATCTTCAATCATTAGAGTTTTCATGAAATAGGTGTTTTAGAGCAAAGGAATGCCCGGGTATAAATTATGGAAGCAAGAGGTGGGAGACCCTCAGCTTGGAGTAATCAAATTAATCTCTACGGGTTCTCTTTGGGACACCTGTTGCTTTCTTCCGGGCACTTGGCCGGTGTCCGGAGAAAGTACCCAGACGTGGGATTTAGAAGGAAGAATTTCCCTTATGGAGCCTGTATTTGCTCATGGGTGGTTTAGGGAGCCACTAAGAAAAGTTCCATGCCATATGGAAAGTGGTCCAGTTTCTGGCCGGTTGTGCCATGCAGGGAAGTAGTCCAAGGCTGGTCAGATGTGCCAGGCCAGGGAAATCCAGAAAAGGGTACAAGTTCAGGCTGAGTGTCCAGTGTGTTTCTAAACCTGAGGATAACAGTGTGTAGAAGATGTGTTGTGATCTCCGTAAATATGCATTACCAGAAGTGTAGCCTCATGAGGGTCCATCTATGCTTTGTTATTCTGTTTGGTTGTGAATAAAAGACACACTCTAGAATCCCACTCCAGGTTTGGACATTACAGTTATTGCATCCTGTGTTTGGAGTTACTTGGGTGCCCCTGACTAGAATTCAAACCTAGCCAAAATACTGAGCAACAGTTTTCTCCCCGAACCCAGGTCTCAGGTAGGGGGTTACATATGGAGGCACCGCACAGCGCTAATAACACAAAAAATACCATCAACCCGACCCCTGGGGTTACACCTATTTGCCTTTTTTTACATTCCTCTTGTTCAATGCTGATGCTCTACAAATAATCATTTATCTCAGTGAGTCATCTGGCTTTTTCTTACTGTCTGAGTTTTCTTTCAGTTTGCAATGGGGAGATCAGTTTTGCTCTCAGAAGAGTAAGTCTTAAAGAGCAGGTTCTTACTTTGTAAACTTGGGCACCCCCAAACATAACATCCCTTACCTGGCACCATGTTCACTGCCATAAATCTTTTAATTTATTTCAGCCAGGATTGCACAATATAATGCATCATATTTTGTGCCATGCAGCTGACTGAGAAAACACAGCAACGTCCGTATTGTCAGACACGCCCCTGTGCTATCACGTTTTATGATGTCAGTAAAGGAACAGTGCGGGGGCATGCTCCATAAACTACTATAGGGATTATTAAACTGCCTTTGTTATACTTTACAGTTGTGAATTTGACAAATCAAGGCCACTGCTCAACTAACAATGACCTAATTAATTAGAGCATGGCTTTTAATACCTTTGGTAGGCAGTAAAGGCATGCTCTAACAGGATTTTCAACAGTCAGGTAGTCTATTATTTCTTGTGGGAACCAACTCTTATTTTTGACTTGAATTAAGTACTCATCAGTTTCACTTTTGAATTTGTTACTTGGATCCGTTGACAGTTTCCCATAAAATATTTCATTCCCCAACTACCTACATACATCATTGTCATATTTTACTATATCCATTATTACTATGGAGCCTCCTTCATCTGCCGATTTTGTGGTCACATCTTTGTTAACCCCTAAGTTCTTAATAACCATGCTTTCTGATTTACTCAAGTTGTGAAAAAAATTATTACGGTCAATGTTTTTGTCCAAAGTCTGCAAGTCATTTTCACAACTTTTTAGAAAAGTCTGAAGTGCAGGGGTAAGGGGTTGACAAAAACTAGACTTTGGCTTGAATCTGTCTTCATACTGAACATTATTGTCTGTTTCACTGCCCTGAATGTCATCAGAGCTTTGACTTACCCCAATTGCTCCTGTGTCAATTGTTTCTTCATTCTTTCTTGCAAAAAAAAGATCTCAGGCTAAGATTCCTCACAAATGTATTGCAGTCCATAATGGTGTCAAATAAACTGAAACTCTGTGATGGCACAAACGAAAGTCCTTTATTCAGAATTTGTAATTCCACATCCGAAAGTTCATATTCTGAAATATTGATCACATTCCCTACTGGAATCCTGTCCTCTGCTGTTCTCATTGGTTCCATCCTCATTGTCCTTGGCCTCTTCCTCAACCTCTGCCACCTCCTCTTCCTGCCCCCCCCAACCTGGTCTGTTTTTTGGAACCTGGTTGTGATTTAGCCTCTGGCTTCATCTTGGGCCTTAAGGGTATTGTTGTGGCTGCGATGGTGTAGTTGGTGTCATGTAATCCTTTCTGCTAGGTACACTTCTGTCTCTTCAGAGCTGTTTAGTTCAGTATTGTACCTCCATGTTTCCTCAGGTCCTGGTGTTGCCCTCAGAATGGATTTCAATGGTGTGCTGTTGTCCGTGTGAAATCTAGTTGTTTTGCTCCATCCAAATATGCCCCCAATTTTGTAATCATTTGTGACACGTTCAGATTTGGTCTGCTTCACTTCTTGGATTCTTTCATCATATTTAATTAAGTTTGTTTTGAAGTTGTCCCTTAATTCTTCGTACAGCAGATGATTAACAAACTCTTTAAGGGCCTCTTCATGTTTTTTTATGTCTTCCTTGGTTTCTTTCTGTATAAACTCATTTTCTTTTAAAATCAGCTCAATATACTGTTTGCTGGCATCATGACTAATCTTGTGCCAATTCTGTATAAAGACTTGTCTTTGTTGGCCAAATATGGACCTATGTTTAAAGTAATTCAGTGGAGTACGAGCAGGATATAAACCATGGTGTGTGTGTGTGTGTGTGTGTGAGGGAGCTGTAACAGTTAAGAAACGATAATAAAAAAGTGCACACTTTTCCTAAATGCAGACAACTAACAAGAATAAAATACAACCCAAACCCACACACTTAGCAAAGTTCAATAACAGAGCTCAAAACTCAATGTGACATAAAGTAATACAAAGTTGAGTGAAACAGAGACAGGCAGACAACAACTGTCATCAAGGGGAGGTGGGGGTGGGTTAAGAAAACAGGGAAACTGCGGCGTAAAACAAAACACTGTAGTACAAAATGCAGTTTGAGATGATGACTGCAATGTGCTGAATTATGCAAACACATTTTAAATTGAGAAGGATGGGGTGAGTTTGTACTAAAACCAAAAATGCAGTTTAAAAATAACATACAGTTGTCTCAAGCATAGGCTGTCAAATACAAGAGAAGTAATGGTCAAGAAATGAGCAGACTAGGTGGGCCAAGTGGTCCTTATCTGCCGTCAAAGTCTATGTTTCTATGTTTCTAAAGTCACAACCACAAATGACAACTTACTAAACTCAGTTTTAAAACATCACACAACCTCAAGAGCAAGTTTGTAATACACAGCAAAGGACTGGGGGAAGGAGTACAGGTTATAGGAAACCTTTATAATGTAGTTTAAGCAATCAACCACAACAATAGGCAGTCTAAAAAATAATCCAGTTCAAAAGCACACACAATCTACTCGAAGGTCCAAAATAGAACAAAACAGCACCAAAATGTAGCTCAAGAATACGTACAACTGAGTGACACGAGGGAAGGGGGTTGGGTTGGAGTAAGGAAAAAATGTAGTTTAACTTAAATTCCACAGCACAAAATGCAGTTTAAAGAGGTACGCATTTTAAAAATATAAACACAACAGGCAACCACAGCAGTTCCGATTCTGGGGAATGGGGTGGGTTGCAAAGAAGCAAAAATGCAATTTAAAATTACACACAGTTTGCCCAAGTATAACATGTCAACCACAACGGCATGAAGTCAGTTTAAAACCACAAGCACAACTCTTTTAATTCTATGTAGGTAAACACAGCACCAAACGTACTTCAAAACCATAACATAATCCACTCAAATACACTCCAGCAAACACAGTAGAAAATTGTGAGGTGAGGGCAATGGCTTGCAGTAACATAAAATGCAATTTAAACAGGTAAACATAACGGTTGCACGGGGGGCAACAGTGACTAAAATAAATGTGAAGAGTTTAACACTGCAGTTGTACTTAGGGAAGTGGAGTGGGCTACAGCTAAGGGAAGAAAGGCAAATAGATTAATAATGCATTGCACCAAGGAGGTAGGCAGCAATGAACAGAATAAATGCAGATAGTTCAATACTGTAGTGCCACCTGTAGAATGGGGACTGCAGTGAAGATACTAAATGCAGGCATTTTAACACTGCAGCAGTACCGGGGGCTTCAGTGAGGAAAATAAAGACAAAGGCCCAGATATTCCAAAGGGTTGAACCATGCACAATAGGGTTGCTCCAGATCAAGTCCGAAAATGCACCATTCTGCAATATTCAGTGAGAGGCAGATGCGCCCCCCAAATCACGCTGAGCAATAGCACAATGATAATGAATGTTTGCGCAACTGAAGGGGGAGGAATCATGTATAAATGGCACAGTGCGATATTCAACAACATGCGCCATGCAAAATAGGGAAGCAAGCAGAAGTTGCGCGATAGCAGAAATGAGCCAATATAAAAAGGAACAAGGGAGAGGCGCAAGAACGCTACAGGGAAGGCACATGAGGCTGAACCATAGCAAGTCAAACTGGGCAGGAGGGACACACAGAGCAGGCCAGGGAAAGGGCACCCTGAACAGAGAGGCACAGGGAAGGTGTGGGGAGACACAGCCAGTGCAGAAGGAGGAAGTGCCACACAGCACAGAAGCCATCACATTTAGGTGTTCCCGGTGCAGGGGAAGTAGCAGTCAGGACAGCGGGGGGAATACAGAAACAGTTGCCGGGGGGGACACAAGCCAGGGACATGGCCAGTGCCACCATCCAGATGGAGGCAGTAATGAGGGTGGTGAGAAGGCAGGCAGCATGGGGGCATAGCCGTGGAAGGGCCCATCGGTGGTATGCCCCCAACAGGCTGTACCAAGCCCGCACCAGCTTCGAGCTGTACAGCGATACTGAGATCATGGGCCGGTACCGCCTGAATCGGGCAATTCTGAGGTGGCTCTGTGAGCTGAATAGTGATGTGATGCAGGCACCCACATGACGGAGCCATGCTCTGTAAGTGGAGACTAAAGTGATAGCTTGCATGTGCTTGCTCGCCATGGGTACCTTCCAGAGACCAATAGGGGACACCACAGGCATAGCCCAGTTGACCGTGTCACGTCACCTCACCCAATTCCTCAGCACACTGCTGCCAGATGCTGTGGAGTACATCCATTTCCCCAGCACACCAGCGGAGCACACAGCAAACATACAGGAGTTCCACAGGGTAGCACGTATGCCTGGCATGCTAGGGGCAATATACTGCACCCATGTGGCCATCCACACACCACCTGGCCCCAAGGGGGCCACATATATAAATCGGAAGATCTATGCTAGCATCAACTGCCAGGTGGTGTGCGATGCCAGGCTGCGCATAATCAATGTCTGTGCCACGCACCCTGGGGGAGCACACGATGCCATCATCTGGCAACAGTCAGCACTGTGCCACAGATTCGAGAGTGGGGACATCCCCACTGGCCACTTAGTGAGTGAGTATGCAAACCACATGGACAAACATAGGGCTTGGGAGGGGCATGGTCAGAGGTGACATGGGTAGTGGTCTACATGGCCTGGGGCAGGGCGATGCTGATCACCAAACTAACCTCCACCCTCTACACACAGGTGACAGTGGATACCCACTCCATCCCTGGCTGCTCACACCATACCGGCGGCCCATGACCCCATCGCAGCAATGCTACAATGAGGCACATGCCACCACATGTAATGTCATAGAGCGGGTGTTTGGTATGCTGAAGGAACGTTTCCATTGCCTGGAGACCTCCGGTGGTGCCCTACAGCACAGCCCCTCAAAGGCCCATGGGCTTTTCCTGGCCTGTTGCATCCTGCACAACATGGCCAACGAATGTGGGATAGCCGTACAGGTTGAAGAGGGGGGCAGCAATGGGGACAATGAGGACACCGGTGACAATGGTGATGGGCAGCCCCCCCTTGGGCGACAGGACCCCCGACTGCTCCGGCTGGCACAGCTGCACTGGGACACCATCACAGAGGAGCACTTCAGCCAACCCAGGTAAGTCATGGGGCCATGTGCAACCACCAGTGGCAAAGGCACAGCCCACAAACATGCATGGACACACACCAGGGGTGCATGCCATCAAGGGAAGTGGCTGGGCATGGAACCACACACACGGCCAGGAATGGGCGAGGTCTAACATGGCACACAGTCAGACACACACACACACACAAAACTCACCAGACATGCACAAAGGGTAGGAGGCACGCCGACCCAGAATGCCACCCCTAGCCACACACATGTCCACAGACCACCACACCCACTGCCTGTCATTGTGCATGTGTCAGACGCTGGGCACCATTGCACAGTGGCGTACAGCACAATGCAGGCATCATCATGCACACGCAACTGCGGACAGCAGCCAGGAGGGTGTGCAGATGGACTGTGTGTGTGCATGCAGGGCCGGGTACCCACCTATGCATTGCCCGCTGAATGACACAATGCACACAGGGCAGCATCAGACAGTAGCCGTACTGGGAGACAGGTCAGTCATGCGCCACAGTGCCACGGCCGCCACGGATGCATGGGTGGCCCCGCCGAGACCTGCCAGCAGTGACAGGCTGACCACTGGCCTCATGGGGTGACACCGATGGTCCCCCAAGGGTTCCACTGTGTGAACACGACCGTGCTCGCGCAGGGGTCTGCAGCACACTGAACATGCCTTAGCCAGGCGTGCTCGGGATGCCCACAGCTGAACCTGGTGTCGACAAGGATGGTGTCACACGATGCCAGGAACGGGGGGTGGACAGTACACTGCGCGGCGTCTGTGACGCATGGGAAAATAACTGTGTGCCCATTGTGGCCATGACAGCAGTGAATGCCTGTGTCTGCCTGTCAATGGCAGCGGTCACATCCTCCCGCAACCGGTCTATCCCTGCCAGGACCAAAGCGGTGTCTCTGCTGCGATGCTCGTCTGCCTGGTGCAGAGCCGCACTCAGTGCATCCAGCGCCGTCACAAGCTGCATCTGCTGATTGACTGATGCTTGCAGTATGCAGGTGTGCTCATCCAAGAGGTCATCTGCCTGATTGGCATGCTGTCCCTCAGGGTGTTCGTGGCCCTGATGCTCATCACCCCTTGAGGGTGGGCGCTGCACACCAGGGCCAGGCCTGGGCATATCCACAGGCGGTGCACTGATGCCACCCCCTGACACTGTACCCCCATGCCCATTGGCCGATGGCTGATGCTGCCCCTCCGGCTGCCACTCCCCAGGGCTCAATGGTGCCTCTGCAGTGGCTGCAATAGTCCCACTGTTCTGTACACACACACCAGTGCTGCCCCACCGGTGCTGACAGGCACAGGCTGGGAATGTGATGACACGCAGGCCTCCACGGTGGCACCACCCAGAGCCATGGCCACTATGTAACCTGCTGTGTGGCCATCCTCTGGCACACACGTGTCACTGCCCATGATGTTAGTGACATCATCATCATCAGTAACGGATTCGGCACCAGCCCGAGTCTCAGCATGCTGGCATCCATGGACGCTAGCACACTGGGACATGGGCAGGGCCTCCTCCTCACCTGCTCCACCAACATCAGTCTGGACATCCAGGCGGGCCCACTGTCGCCCTGACCCGCATATTCCTGTGGAGGTGGATGGGCCCTCCTCCATCTCCATGTGACTGGCCTCAGTGGAGAAGCCCACCACCACTGACCCATGCAGATTCTCAGAAGCTGTAAGGGAAAACAAAGTCGCGTTAGTGCATGTGACCTACCCTGTCTCCCCCCAAATAGACAGACCATGACCTACCATGCAGTGACAGGCTACCACCCATCTGGAATCCACCACCTTCAATGGTGCAACGCTGCATGCTGCCAGCAACCCGCTCCTCCTGTGGGGTCAGGCGTAGCACCTCCAGCTGTCCCCCACCTGTCGCAAACCATGCTGCCCTGATGGTAACCACCTTCTCCTTAATCCTCCATCTGTCTGTGCCCATCTTCTTCTTGCACTGCTGCACGGAGCGCTGGTGGCTGCCATGCAGGTTTACAGCATGTGCCACCTCCTCCCATGCAGCAGCACGGGCCTGTGGTGTTCCCTGGCATCCGCTGAGAAGCGGCTCCTGGTCTAGGTAGGCCTCGAACAGGGCATCTGTCTCGGCCTTAGTGAAATTCGGCCTCCTCTTCCTCCCACGACTCTGTTCCTCTTCCTCTACAATATGCTCGGTCATGATTCAGCCTGTGAGAATGACAGGTGTTACCTGTGACTGTGCAGTCCCATGCATGTCCCAAAATCCATAGTCTACACTCCCAAACAGCATGCAACTCATCGCAATAGACTGCAGTAACCGACTATGGCCAGTGCAGCCCAATGTCGCACTTTTATAGCGCAACCCATGCAAATGAGGTGAGGTGCATCTTTAAGTGGATGCAAATGCAGTGACTGTGCCATTGAATGGCTGATTAGCTGATTCGCATATGCCGGCTGAATATCGCGCTGTTGTGCTTTGCGCAATTATGTTGAACGTGCTGAGCCAAGGGCACAGTTCTGTGACATGCGCAGTACACACCTAACTGCGCATGCCCGGGTTGATGACGCAGGTGCCTGCCATGCTGCTGGCATGCTGTGCGCGGGAGGCAATGCAGGGCACGGCCACCATTGTGCCAGTGGCGCTACAACGCTGTTCACCTATATGGTGCTGTGACACTGAGGCATCATAGGCGCAGTGGGGCAACAGCGCAGTAGGAAGCTACAGGAGATGGCACACAGGCACCCAATCACGCTACACACATTGGGTTCCAGTCATGCTGTGGCTGTCCGTGCACCAGAGACCCTTGATCCTGTGCCCGACCTTTGCCCCAGGCGCCATGTGTCAGGCATGGGTGCACCACTATCGCGCTGTTCAGTGACAGCACAATAGGGAATGGCAGCGCTGCACTGCATAGCATCTGCACGTGGCAGGACTGCGCTGCAGAGCGCCATTTTGACTGAACTGAGCAGCAGAGATGGCACAGAGTCATGCTGTGCAGTGGAGCCAGGTGGAGCTGGCAAACCTTGTGGCCATTGTGGAGCCACATGTTGGGCCTTTGTTTGGGGAGGCACCCCTGGACAGGGCCAGGAGTCAGGTGTGGCAGGAGGTGGCCGACATCCTGGAGGAGGCCACCAGTATGGGGCGGATGGCAGAGCAGTGCCACCACCGATATGGGGACCTGAGGCAGAGGGACCCAGACCTGCTTGCCTGCCTGTGGGCAAGTGCCAGTAGGGGCACAGTGCCACAGCCAGGTAGGTGCAATATCCATACGCTTTTATCGTCCATACGGGTATCACGGTTGCATGTGTCTGGCACATGGGGGGGGCCATCAGGTGTTGGCCGTGGTGGTGTTATCGGTGTGTGGGGTGGGTGGGTCTGGCTGTGTGGGATTGCACACACATGGGGGTGGGGGTAAATTGCTACAGGATTGTACTGATGTTCCTCTCTCCATGTTTTGTGCCTTAGGGCCCACAGAACACCAGCAGGCCAGAGACCAGAGGTGCCGCCTGGAATAGCAGCAAGCCAGGAGGGGTAATGGTGGTCAGCGGTACATGGACCACCCAGATGATGATGAGTGCCTTACATCCATGATTACTATTGCATGCTGTATAATTGGGTAGGCAGCGGGGCATGGCCACCATCCATTGACGCCACTGCCATGCACGCAACTTGTTACAGTCAGCATTCTCCAGTGGCACTGCATGTCCGGGAGTGCATCAGTGGTGGTCCATGCATGCACCAGGCACATGGCTGTGGCACTGCCTTCACACTGCATAGCCAAGTCACTGTACGGCCATGGTGGTGCTGTGCAGGACATGGGTGGTGGGTGTGTGCAGTGGTCCCCATGGCTGTGGCTGCCTGGGTAGGCAGGTCTTGTGGACACGGCCACTGTGTGTGGTCGCACACCATCACAAGGGCGTGGCACATGGCTATATGCCATACACAATGGGTGGGCTGCAGGGGGCTGGACAGTCACACTTATGGACTCTGCTCCCTCGTCCTAGGTGGACAGCGACTCCAGGTGCTGGAAAGGAATGTGAGGGAGCTGCTCCAGGTGGTGAGAGCAACACTCTAGCTGTTGGAGTGCATCCACCGCCACAGGGTGAGGAGGAGGAGGAGTGGCAGACATAAGCACCACGTGGAGGAGGACCGGGGCACACACTGAGCACTCCATGCCCCTACTACCACCTTCCCCCTTTGACCCACCCTCACACCCCTTCTTCCCTCTCCCATATGTTCACCCCTGCCCCTTACCCACCCCCACCTGTTATGTGTCCCTTCCCCCCTTGTAAATATTTGTATATATGTTTTGTTATTTCTTTTAAATATAAGCATTTTGTTATGACAACTGTGGTGGTCTCTGATTTGCAGCGGGCTACAGATGCTCAGCTGCAGTAGTGTGCATGGTGTCAGGGGTGGTTCACGCATGGGCGTGTGTGTGCGTGTGCAGAGGTGAACCGCCTATGATGTGGGCAGGGGGATCAGTCACTGTCTGTGGTTTGTGTGTTGTACTCTGTGCACTGGATGCCTGTGTGCAGTGGTCCATAAAGCCTGCACTGTGTGCATGGCACCCCTGTCAGACTGTCCATGGTCTGTGCAGCTGACACCCTTGCATGTCTGTGATATGCATGGACCTACTGTCAGTGGTGGCTGTTGTGGCCAGTGCTGGGATGGGATGTGTCCTTGGGAGAGTGTGCAGGGTGCTGTACAGCTGGAGGTGGGGGTCCGGGGCATGCTCTGTCACATGTGGGGTACCTCATGTGCTGACGCATGGTCGGTCTCTCAGCTGTACCTTAAGGGGGGACGTGCAGGGCGGCACTGTGTATGCATCTGTTGCATCACTGTCTGCTGCCGCCTGCTGCAGGGTGCTCATGGTGGAGCTGCCTTGCATGGCTCCATGGTGCACAGAATTGCATTGTCACAGTGGTGATGGTGGCATGCATGGGGTGTCCTGCACTGTTGGGTGCTACTCCTGGGCAGGGTGTATGGGGATCATGGTGCAGGGTGTGCTCTGCATTGGTGGGATGGTGTGGTATGGGGTGGTCGGCCATCCTTGTGTGCCGGTCTCAGTTTGCCAGAGGGTGTGATGGGGCACCATGGCCCGGCTGTGGGTTGGTTGCTGGTATCCATGGGCCGGTGGTTATTCCAGCTGTCCCCCAGTTGTGCAGTGCATGAGTTTTGGGGGGGACGATGTCTGTTCTGCTGTGTGTTCCTCTGCCCATCTGTGGCATGAGTGGTGGGCCCCTGCATCCCTGGTTGTGCTGTTCCATTGCTGCCCTGCTGCTGGGGGCGTCCCTGGTTGCGCTAAGGCACATCTAGACTGCTCAGCTGAACATCCCTTGTTGCACTATGGCGCAGGTGGTGAGATATTCAGTCGTCGGCCGTAGGCACATCTTGGCCTGCGCAGTTTTTGAATATCGCGCTTCTTGCACATGGGTGCAGTGGACTTGCGCTTGCTCCTGCTGTTGAGCACTTTTTGGGCTCAGTTTGAATATCTGGGCCCAAGAGTTTAACATGTTAGTTGCACCCAGAGGGAGACTACAATGTATTGAATTGCATCACTAACAGTACAAATTTTAAACTGTGTAAACATTACTCAGAACCGTGGGGGGGGGGTTCAAACTGTTGGACACCTGTACCCAAAGGCATATTCCTACTGATTGACCTGGAACCACCCAGATTAACAGTCAGGTCATATTAGGAACTGTTTAGGGCACCATATTTGTTACACGAGTCCAGTACCAGGACCTGGATCAGCACTGGACCCAGATGTCCATGACAGGGTTCTTAGGACACAAAAGCGCTGTCCATTCCTATATGAACAAAGTCCAAATCTGACATGTTCTGCAGTGCTATCGTCAAACTTAATAAGGTTAGTCACTAACACCACAAAAAATATATGTATATAGCAAAGAATATGTTATATTGTCCCCACTAAGAGTAATAAACAACAGTGACTTTCTCATATTCCTAAAAACAATAAGTAACAATAATCATCTCATGTATACACTGTAATCTAGTATTTCTGTCATAAAGCAGTTATCTTGGCCAAGCCTAAATAAAACAAATATTTCCCCAAAAAGCAGTCTTACTTGGCCTGCAGGCTATCCCTTACAGAAATATAGGTGAGCTGTGTACATGCAGAATGCATGCCACATGCTTAATTGTGTAATGTTTGCATGCAGCTCGCACACTCAGAGTGATTTTAAGCGAACCAGGTCTAAAAAGCAAATCAGGTTCGCATGCTGCAAGCTTGACATGTGCACAGCAGGTAAGCTGATGTGAACGTCTTCTAAAATTTACATCAGGTTCACGTGTTGCAAGTTTGACATGAGTGCAGCAGTTAAGCTGGTACAAATCTCATCCCCAAAACACAGCACTTTCTATTTCTTGTACTACTGCTGGCAATTAGAGTCATTAAAATACATTTTTATTTGGATTCCCATAAAAATTAGGTAAACTCATGAATTCTGATCCTTTTACAAGTTGCTTAACAGCTTTCGATTTTTGTCATTAAATCACCATTAATTTGTAAAGTATTGTTTGCTTACTGCATTAAATGTCTAGGATACAGCCAGTCAACACCCTCCATTCCAGATATACGAAGAGGGGCCTCTGTGTTGTGAAGTCTATCCTTTTTGTTTTGGACCATGCAAATCCCTTATGCATATTTAGTGCTACAAATGTGTTTCTCCATGACTGTTTCAGCTCACTTACTTTCCCTTTGTCATTCTGTATTGAGCATATACACTATGGCCATGCTCAGCACTCTTTGTGCTGAGTAGGACCCTGGAAGCAAGCACCATACCTCACATTTTGTCACTGAAATGAGGGACATGGACACTCAAAATGAGGGGCAACAAGGGACACTAACCCACATGATGATCAGGACACATCATGAAACATGAAGATACAGTACTTCAGAACACATTGGAAAACATTGCATTAGCACACAAGAATAAATTTCTACCATTAAGCAGCGGTGCCATTTAGGTAGGGCAGAGGCAGTTGCCCCCCCAACCCGGTATTTATACCTAGGTTGTTCTTTTGGTGCAGCAACAATGGCTTTAAATTTGGATTTACTCTTTTGCACAATAAGTGCCCACCTGGCCTATGTGTGCTCATGCTGCAGGTACTCTCCAGATTCGACTGTGTCTGTATTGTGTTGTCCACTCTCTCCACATATTAGTGGCAGCACAACCACATGTGATGTGGATGAGCTCCAGCCAAGAAAGACTGCATGAGTCTTGCAAGTGTGACACTGTCTTTCCCACCACAGAGTAGACAGATTGCACACTACAGCTTGGTGGAGCTGGGGAGCATTGAACTCTCAATAGCAGTGTTGTGACAGCATACTTTTGTTGGTCTATGCTTAGTGAATCTCCATCTCCCCTGGTGGCTGAAGGTGCAGAGGTGAGCTAAAAGTTAACTCAAGACTAGGCTACCTACTTACTCTACTAGGCTCGCCATGCAAAACAAACAACACAGACCCCCCCCCCGATAACAAGCTAGGCTTAGCAGCAGTGGTGACAGCAGCGTGGTTGGCCTTCATAGGCCTTGATCAGTGTAGTGTGGCAGCAGCCACAGCAGCAACCAAGCAAGAAACAAGCAACCCAGGTTGGGCGGGTTTGGTTGGTGAGGTGACTTGATCACAGACCACGTTGGGGACCTGTGATGGTTAGTTCTAGCATCCAGCTTCTGGAAGAAGGACGGGGACAGACTGAAAACTGGGCTGGTGGCACACTGTGCCAGGCTGCAGGTTCTGGCTACATGGCCAGATAAGTAAAAGAAAATAATTTTTTTAAAAGAGGGATTAAGGAAGGAGGAATGAATGAAATATTGATGTGTTTTTCACGTTTCTTCACCATTTGGCAGCAATTTTCTTGCCAGTTCCTCTGTCTGCGTATCTGTGTCTGTGTGTCTGTGACCCATCAGCAATGTCTAGTCTAGACCAGCTGGGACTAACTCACATGGCAGCCATCTTCCTAGAGCGTGCCCTCGGAGCATCATTTCTGCTTGGGGGAGACAGCCATACTTATAATATTCTCTTTTGCTGGGACTTACCCAGAGAACAAAAATGGAATTTCTAGCTAGTGGGTGTTCTGAGAAATGGTCTTGCATATTCTGGTTGTCAGAAACAGTCTGGGCTTTTCAATCAGACCAAAATAAATTGGTAATTTCCAGTTAGGCTAAAAAAAATCATGCCAGAAAATAATTCTGCATTTCTGGTGAACAGCAGATTGTGGGTCAGGGTGTGACAGCTGATCATGAGACTCTGCTACTAAGTTGTGCTAGTGTGTAGATAATAGGAGCAGTACATGTTATTTCTGTATTTTCCAATAAGCAAACTGTTGGCTGGGTATTTGCTAAACTGACTGCTTTTTTCTTCTGTCTGTCAGAGATACAAAATATTGGACTTTATTTGCACTAGGATCGTCTCCCTGGCCTGTTAGACACAGGTCCTTTCTGGCTATTGTTTCCCTTAGTGCTCTGCCTGGTATCCCAGGTCCATGGGAGGCTTCCCATCTCACGGCACTGGACACACTGGTAAGGGGGGTTAAATGGCAATGTTCTGGGTGTTGATGAGGTGGGTGGGGGCCATTAGACTGCCAATGTTCTTTTGTACTTATCTACACAAAAATAGTAATAAAAATTAATATGTACAATTATGCATTATTTCATAAAGGTTATACTGTTTGTCTTGTTATTTTTTCTTTTTCTTTTTTTTTCCTTTTGTAACCAGGTAAGGCCCACTAGGCACAAGTGCTTGTTTTCAGGGATTACCCGGGAGCACTGGGGTGATTAAGTGACTTGCTCAGAGTCACATAGTATGCAAGTGGAGGTTGTGGGAATCAAAACCAGGTCTGCTCGATGTACCAAGCTCATTTACAGCTCATTATTCTAACCTCTAGGTTATACTGCCAACCCAGTGTGTGTCCACATGATGTACACAAAATACTTTTTTTTTCACCTTTGCATCATTCTAAACACCATATATTGTTTCATTTACATGTTTTTTAAAGTAAAAATAAAGATAACAAGCTCTGGCAGAGCCACTTCGACTGTGAATGCATTAACTAGATAAGGGTGTTTCATGGGCTTAAACATAAACATTTATTTATTTAAAAAATGTCAGATTTACAAACCTTTGAGTCAGAGACTCATTTACAAAGGCACCTCATCAAAATTAATACAAAGAAAGCACAGTTCACAAGTCAAAAAACAATGGCTCGGAGAGCAGACAGTTATAACAATCATTCACTGGAGATACATGGGTAGCAGTAGATAAACAGATTGCATAATTTAGGCACTCAGGCACCACATCAAGAAGACCAAAGCAGTTCAAACAATATACAATAGCTAAAGCAAATAGACATCAGGAGTCAAAGAAAAGCCCAGAGTGTTCACATGAAGGCTGTTGCATACACTAACTGAATCAAAGTACAGTACATTGAGAAAGGGCATATTTAAGCAATAAGGCATGACAGGGTGTGTGTTATCATGTAATAACGTCACTCCTGGGGTGGGTTGAAGCACAAGGCAAAGCTGAGTGCTTCCACCACCCCAGGAGTGATGTTATTACACCATAACACACATCCTGGAGTGTCTTGTTGCAATTATACAGTGGCTTGTTAATATATACAGAATAAAAAATTAATTTTAAAGGATGTTTTTGTTAGTGTGGAAAAATATTTCTTAACAGAAAATGCAAGGAATGATCCAAATCCAAAGCCAAGGTGATGTTATTGTGTAATAACATCACTGTTTCAATGAGTCAGCAGGCAATCAGCTTCTTACATTTTTCCTTGCCATTGTATAATTAAAAATAATGCCACCATCTGTATTACAGTTACCTATATGTTTGCACTTTATTCTATGCACTATTACAGCAATCAACTCAACAGAACCAGGCCATCATATACATGAAGGTACTGTACCCTAACTGAAAACACTGCTGAGACTACTGTATGTTGTGACAAGGTGGAAGATAAACACAATGTTGAGACAAGTTTTTGAAGACATTTGATGTGTTTAAATGTTTTTTTTAGAGACTGATATACAGTTCACACACAAAATTCATATACTATAAAAGTGCATATGCCCAAATGCCAATGTAAATTCAACACATTTCATTATAAGCTGTTCTCTTGAAGGAAGATATTACTGTATAAGGCCTAAAAATGGGCATCAGGTAAATGTAAACTGGGGTAGATGTGTTATTGAGGGTATTGCATAGTCTATCTTTTATTGCTGCTCCACCAGATCAGCAATATTTGCACAAGCTGTGCCCAGTCCAGATTTTACAGCACTGGTCCTGGTCTGGTGATCTGGGTTTTAACCATACCACACTGCATGTGGCTTAGTGATATACTATACAGATGGCTGCAGAGTCTAACCCATTGAAGGTTGAAGTTTCAGAAAACCATCATGCTAAAATATCGAGACTCACTCCCTCCCTCATCCCCCAGTCACAATTAATCCTGTACCAAAGTCATGCTTAAATACTGGTGCCTGTACATCCACGCCACTAAGCTTTTAATGCCAACATGCTTCTGCTGCTGCTGTGAGTCTCCCCATCTGTGAAGTCCCATTCTGCTTGTGGCAGCACCCCCCAAACCAGATAATTTTCCAGGGAGCAGTTCTTTACACCATATCAACTAAATTACTGCTAAACTCTTTATTTAAAAACATTTTGTTGAGAAATTTTTGTTTTAGTATATCCATGGTCAGGAAAAATGAATTTGTAAAAGAAACCAAAATCTCCATTTATCAGTTCATTGAATCACAATACAGCATGTTGTGAATTTTTCAGATTCTATGTGTAACCTACAGTAAGTCAAACAGAAATTAGACACACAAATGCCTACCTATTTGCAAGTGAAGCAAATGTGGTTATTATCATTCAGTTGTGGTGTCAAATGGCTTAATGAGGTGCTGTGAGGTGCCATGGGGAACTTGTTATGCAGCAAGTTCCAGGAAGTGTTTAACCCATTCTACTTCTTATAGCTTTCTATGATGTCTGTACTATCCATTGGTAATCTGACACAGAATGACTCCCAGAACACAATGAGTTAACATCAAGAGGGAAAATAGTGCTGTAAAGCTTCCTATACACACACACAGGCAGCATAGTAATGAGGCTTCAGCTGAGAAATCTATTTTCAACACGCTATCATGTTGTTTGGTAGGAAAGATGACATCAGCCCTTTTCTGAATGCAATACTCCTGTTGGCTCCACCCACAGTTGCAAAAACTGGAATAACAGGTTCCAAGGAGTATAAACTCACCAGGAATGTTAGAAAAAATGACCCCTCCCCATTCATTCACAGGTGTCAATGAATGTATTTGTTAACCACGCTGGTTCATCTTCTTGTGTCCCTCATGGTAAAAATGTGAAACTACATTTGTGTTATTAAAAAGAAAAATACACTTCATCACAGACTGTATTTACCAAGTACTGTGCCCATGATTAAAATAATTTGAACTCCCTCCCCAAAAAAATGTGCCCTCACATGAATCTGCACGATTTATCTGTAAAGACAATTAAAAATATATTTCTAAATACATTACTAACACAAATGCTTTCAAGGTTTTGAAACTACTAAAAAGACAAACTATATTTATATATAGATAGGTAAATAAATATTGTTAATCCCAAAAGCTGAACTTTGTTTTTAGTATACAAATGTTTTAGAAATACCTGAAAGCTGTCTATTTTCCTTGGAAGCTGTAGTTTCAGACACTTCTTAGGACACCAGGTGGCTCTGATAATCATTTGTTCCAAGGGGTTTTAAGTCAGTTTGAAGACATTAAGTACCTTCTGTTCTCCTAGTTCTTAACAAAATGCAGGGACTCCACAGACTTGCTCTGTTCCTTGGTCCAGATCCCAAACTAGTGACTCTTCTTTCAACATGATAGATCCACTTCATGCCCCTTCCACATGAATAAAAAAGAAGGTGGGATGGAACTTTTGGAGCTTCTTGGGTGGAGGTAGTGTGGATCTTACTTCCCCCAAAAAAACAATACTGCCTCCCACTACTCAGGTTCCAGTTCTTGTACCACCCATTTAAGAAAGGAAATAGTACCCTGCAACCATTGACTAACATGAAAGCGTATTTATTTGAGGGCGGAAAGCATTTCTTGGAGAAGGGTAAGGTGGAGGAGACTTTACACCTTCAGTCAGTTCCAGGGACAGAAAACATGACATCACTCCTTTTGTACATGCAATACTCCTGTTGGTTCCGACCACAGTCGTAAAAAGGATAAAATGCTTTTTATATCCATGGCTTGGACATGAGTCTTTTCAATGGGGGGGGGCAAAGCAGTTCATGTGACAATTTTTTTCTTTTTATACAGTGTAGTTAATGTTATGCTGTTTTCTGTTTGTTTAGCTACTTTCCTAAACTCACTATAGCATGTGCTTTAAACCAGTACATTTGTGCTCGTCATCTTATAGCCATTTAATTTTTCTTAAGTATTTTGTTCAACCTGTTGCTACTCACTACTAAACTTTGTTATGATGTATCATTGCTTATAAAACTATCCTGTTTCATTCTACTAGCTTAATTTAACTAGCCACATCTCATTCATTATTTTAACATGCTGAGATCATCCATTTGTGTTGCAGCTCATTCTTAATCATTTGCCATTTCTCATCTCGTCTATGAGCAGCCCACTTTCAGTAGCACTTAATCTTTGTGCTTATAAGTATCTAGGTGTATTTCTTGGTTTCACAGTTTTACTCCACAGAATACTGTAGCTTAGAAATTGAAGTATCTATATATAGTGTTCTCACTATGACTGCATGCTGTCTCATGTTGCTTTGCATTCGAATGAAACATTTCTCAGTGTATAGTTCAAAGCGTCTTACCAGTGTTATGTCACTCTAAAACTGGCAGCAAGGGATGCTGCTCAGCCCCACTTCTTGTACCCATAGGAAACCACTTGCTGATGTCATGGATGCCAGCCGGCATCATGGAGAACGCCACTGCTAAGCAACTGTGGCATTCCTGTGGCACAAAAACTGGAGCAAGCACATTAGAATGTGGCCACAGAAGTTAACGTTTTACTGTTCTGTAGATTATTGTGTGCTATTGTGTAACATTTTTCTTAAAGTTATAAGCAATCACTTTTTTTTTTTTTTGCCCCCTTGCTCACCGCCTCAAGCTCTTCTCTTCGGGGAATCCCAATGCCGTGCTCCCATAGGTCCACCCCAGGTACCTCCCTCTGGGTGCCAGTGAGCCTGCCCCCATCCTGCCTTGGTTTAACCCCCCGGGGAGGGGAGGAGAGAGATCCCCCCAGTAGTCTCCTCCAGTCCTTTAAGTGTGCATCTGGAGGCCTCATTGACCCCTTCTATGGAGCTTGGTTCGGGATTTTTCTTGGGATGGCTGGGTCCTGTCTTCAGGTGACTGCTGCGGGTTATTTTTCTGCTTTTTCTGGTCCCAGCCCTCAGGACATTGGCATACTGGGGAAGCCTAGGGGTTGGGCATGTCATGACACGCCAGTGCTCTGGCCCCCTGCCAGCGTCCTGCCACCCAGGTGGTGGTAAAGTAGCAGGATCTGCAGCCCACCCCTCCCAGGAGGAGGAGAGTAGTGTCTAGGTGCTCAATTCTACCTCCCCCTGGCAAGCCCTCCAGCATCCCGAGTTCATTCCCGAACCCACGTCGCTGGCGCCTCGAGCGGTAGCCCTATCGCTGTGCCAGCGGGCCGACTTAAGCAATCACTTTCAATGTTCATTTGATCTCATATTTGGGATTCAAGGTTTCATATGTAATGTGCCACATAAAGTGGTTTACACTTGTAGTAAAAAGATGTGTGGCTACCCTGTACTCTGGCCCATTACATCGAGACAGGCTGGGCCAGTCTGTAGTGCTGCCCTAAAGTGATACTCTTGAATGTCATGCTGTAAAAAGTGGTTAAGTTGGATATTTTGCTGTCATTTTCAATCAGGTTATGTTCCCTTGCCAGTCATTTTAATATGGTTTATGTCCCTAAATGTAGTCTAGCCAATACATCAAGATAAGCTGGGCCAGTATGTAGTTTTGCCTGAAAGCAACACTTTTAAAAAAGATTGCCCTTTTTTTTTAACTGCTGTATGAGAAATAACAATTATCTTTTAGCTAAGTGTGTGCTGTCTTGGCATTTTGTTTTGCAGTGTGGTGAGAGGCCCTGTTTAAGTATTTGTATTTTAGTTTTTTCCATCATTCATACAACATTTAGTCATATCTCAGTACAGTAGCTTGTACATAATTCGGGTCTATACAAAAGTGTGACCAATTAGCTGATGGAAAGGGAACATGTCTAGCTAATTGAGACAGCCAGTAACCAAACAACACAACAGATCCACTCAATACTGGCATGAATTGAATCCAGATGAGGAGCTGTACAACAATATCAAGGTTTTAGGCCATGTTACAGTATGTCGGATTGCTTGCAGATGTATGGGAAATAAATTCTGGTTATAGCACTGCCTCAGAATTAAGCAGTCATCTTGCCAGTGGCTAGCCATGCCAACCCCCCCCCCTCAGTTTTTGATAGTTTCTAGTATGTACTATACCATTTTCTCCTTCAAGATATAAGAAAGTTATAGACTTGGGTCCCAATCCATAGAAGATTTGCACCCACTCTGTAACCATGGAGGAGTGCTTGCATGGCCATATGGTGCAGAAAGGTCCCATTCCATACATGTGGAGACCTCTGAACATTCACAGCACCTGAATGTGTGCCCCTTCTGCTCCTGAATCCTTGCCACAGGCACTCCTACACACAGCTGGGTCAGGGGTTGGCACAGATGTGGGGAAGGGTTGGGCATCAACAAGGCCACTGGACCTCAAGTGCCCAATTGATGGGTGGACCACCTGCCCCCAGCCTTTAGAGCTGCAACAGAGGGTTGGAGGACAGTACCAACATTAACTGATGCAAACATAAAATATAACAAATTGCTGACAGGGATATTGCAGTCCTTGGAGAATTGCCCTATCCCACCAGCCCCTACATCATCCAGAGACAGTGATCCACTAGTGAGATAGCCTGGCATCTGATTGGGTAACCTGGGACCAGCACAGCACTTGCCAGGGACTGCCCCCAGCCACTCCTTACAGCACCCTGTGCATGGTTCCTTGGGAGCAAGGGGTCATAAATGCATGCAAGCACATCAAAGGAGCATTGAAATGCATCCCACAAAGCATATTTCAGGTTCCTTTATGGATCAGGCCCTGTTATAAGTCATTGTGATCTCTAGCAAGGGACCTATATGACTTAAGAAGCTATGAAAATATCTTACGTTCTTCCCTAGCCTCTGTTTATATATAAATCACATTGTCAATGAAGTGACGCCAATGTTTTATTTTATTTTATTTTTTTTTATTGTCGCCTTTGTACCTCAGCCATCGCTGAGCCCCAGACCCTGTCCTGTTGCACCTCCTGAAACTTACCCCACAGGCGATACTCCCTGGATTTGCCCCCAGGGTTGGGCCACCTCACCAGCATGACTCCGCAATAACTGAAGAAGGGTACCAGCAGGGGTACCAACCGGCATTGCATCCCTGGCTTGCCCCCCAGGGTGGTGCGCGGAGTCAGCCGGATACAGCAGATGATGGGCTAGGTCTTCTGTTTGGGAGTGCCAGGGCAGATGATCAGGGCTGGGAAAGCGGGCAGGGCATCACAGATGGCAGCTGCTTATTTTTTCCCCTTAAAAGAGGAGGCGTGACATGCAATGACGCCAGCATCCACACATCTCCTAAGAAATCTAGGCACCAGTCCCTGCAAGACCCCCAGCCTCCACTAGGGGTCCGACTTGCACCAGATACACAGCCCCCCTTCCCCCAGAGAAGGAGAGCCCACCCTAGGATGCGCAATCCTTCTCCCCCAGGCTGGCCCACTGATTTTCTGGGTCTGTTCCCGAATCTGTGAGGTCAGTGTCGCAGATGGACACTGTGCCACTGTGCCGGCTGGCTGGCTAGTTTTATTTTTGCTCTCAGGTAGTTATTTAACATAATTTAGGACAACCTCCTGTTCCCAAGGATCTATTTATTTATTTATTTGCTTTTGTTTACCAGGTAAGCACACTAGACAGCCACGTGTCTATTTTCAGGTGTGACCTGGGAGGATTACAGGGTACATACAATGCATCAGACAAAGTCATGGTAACATACAGGAGCATCAGGCATTCAGGCATACATAAGTAGGTGATACAGCATATGGGACATCAGGTATAAACAGTTAAGTAGGAAGATAGCATCAGGATATATACCAGTAGTAATATGTAGAAAACATCTAAATAACATCATAATGTGGTAAAACAATCAAAATATCAGGTACAGTCAGTGTCAAGAGAGCTCGGGGAAAAGGTAGGGATATGACAGGGACCCCCCTCATGGCAAAGTGGCAGAAAAAGTGCAAAAAAGTGCCTAGTGCAAATTCACAGCAAAATTAAACAGCAATCTCATAGCAACAGTGTACAAGGGCGTCGCCCCCAAATCAGTCCACCGGGAGAGAGAGAGAGAGAGAGAGAGAGAGAGAGAGAAACGCTGCTAGGGTCTATATGGCACATAGACAGGCTGAGGCTGATTTAAGAAAGCTCCAGAGGGATGCTTTGAAGCAGGGATGGGGGGAAGAGGATCGAGTTAATGCAGGAAGGGAGTTCCACAATCTAGGCGCGTGGACAGAGAAGGCCTGATCCCCAGTACAGGTGTGGGCTTTTGGAACCAGGCGATCCTGTGCAGCACAGGATCTTAGGTGGTAGGCCGGGGTTTCATGTTTGAGGGGAAGGGCAAGCGCAGAGAGGGTGGCCATTCTGACAATGTTATCAATGAAGTTACCGAGGACAAAGGCGCAGTGCTTTTCGGGGGGAAGCCACTCCAGCCGCGAGTAAAGTTCACAGCGATGCGTAAGACAAGAGGCAGAGAGTGCAAAGCGGCATATATTGTTATATGCAGTGTCCTATTTCGGGAGACTAGATTTTGGGACAGGGGAAAAGGATACGAGCCCATAACAGAATGTGGGAAGGAGTATCCCCCTGGCTAGGCAAGCTGGGGTGAGGCAACTTTTCACTCTGTAGGCAAGTCCAAGCTTGATGTTAGTTGCCTTGCATATATTCCGAAGATGCATGGTGAGGTCGAGTTGTGGGTCAAGGTTTACTCCCAGATACTTAACGGAATCCACGGCCTGCAGGAGGGTGCCATTTGTTCAATAGACATTTAGTGGAGCAGGGCAGGAGTTAGTTTTGGCCGCAGAGCCAAAGAGCATGACCTGGGTCTTTTTCAGGTTGATGGCCAGCTTATGGCCCTCTAGCCAGTTATGGATAAGCTCGAAGTCAGAATTAAGCCTGGAGTTGATGACAGAGATATCCTGGGAGCTGGTCAGGATGACGAGGTCATCCGCAGAGAGGGTGGAGTGCCCATGAGATGTGATGGAGGGCAGTTCATTAATAAATAGGGAAAACAGAATGGGTCCAAGGATGGAACCCTGGGGGAACCCACAGGCAGCCAAGGACAGGTCAGAGATGGTGTGGTTGAAGTAGGTGCATTGCTGCCTACCCTCAAGGAAGTTGGAGAGCCTGGCAAGGGCAGGGGATGAGAATCCATAGGATTGAAGAGAGGAGCAGAGGAAGGAATGGTCAACCCGGTCGAAGGCCTTCGAGAGATCCACAAAGACGGCACCAGTTAGTTTGCCTTGATCCGTCGTGGTCCTTATCTTGGATGTAACTATGGCAAGCGTGGTAGATGTGCTGTGCCCTTTTCTGAAGCCATGTTGTGTGGGGGAGAAAAGAGCATAACTCTGAAGGTAGTGGGAGAGTTGTGAGGCAACTAACTTTTCAAGGAGCTTACAGATAGCAGAGAGTATGGCGATAGGGCGATAATTCATGATATCTTTGGGGGTCACCTTGTTTGAGGACAGGGACAACCCTGGGCACTTTCCAAATGTCTGGGATGATCCCCGTGATAAGAGAAGTGTTGAAGATGTGAGAGACAGGGCAGGTGAGGAGGGGAGCCCCCAGGTTGAGCAGTTTGGGCTCGAGGCTATCATGTCCCACCCCGGTGTGGGGTGAGAGGCCAGCCAGGAGTTTCTGGGTTTCTATAACTGTGACCCATTTTAGGTAGAAGGGCGGTCAGGGGGTGCACCCACTTGGGGGCTTTAGGGCAGAGGGCTGGGAGGAAGGGGGAGCAGGCAGATCAAAGAACCTGGAGTTAAATGCATTAGCAATAGTTTGGGGGTTGTTGCAGCTGATCCCACCCATGTGTATGTCAGCTACCAGTTCCCTGGCAGACCCATTGACCAGGTTTTTAATGTTTTTCCAGAAACTGCATGGATTTTTGGTTGTTGCTAGTAGGGAAGATTGACAGTATTCACTCTTGGCAGTGCGGATGGCTCTTTTACAAGAGTTTCTAAGCTGCCGATATTCTAGGAGGTCATTGTTGTTGCGGGAGATCTTGTATTTCACCCAGCATTTGTCCCTCCATTTCATAAGGGAGAATAGGCCTCCATGGAGCCACTTAGTGGCGGTGCCCCTCACCCTCCTTTTAGTGAGGGGGGGCATGCTTGTTTTGCAAGGGGACAAATACCGCAAGGAAATGGTCAAGGGCTGCTACAGGGTCATTGGTGGCAAAGACCCTGGACCAGTCGGCGTGTTGTAGGTCCACAGGATAGTCAGAAAGTATAAATTTAGAATAGTCCCTCATCTGGATCACTTTGCTTGGGATTTTTGGTGAGGAGATGCTCCATATGCAGTAAGTTGGAAAGTGATCTGAAATGAAGTCAGGGAGAATTCCTCAGGAGACAATTCTGTCTGGTCCATTGCTCAGTACCCAGTCGAAAAGGGATCCTTTATCTCCCCGGGAGGTGATCCTTGTAGGTACCATGATGAACTGGCTGAGAGCAAGGCCTGAGAGTAGTGGTTCAAATTGTTTGGTATTGGGCCTTAGCCAATTGAGGTTAAGGTCACCCAGAACTAGTAACTCATTCGAGCCAACCTTGTCCCACAGGCAGTTAAGTAGTGAGGAGAGACCTGGTAAGCCTCCCTTCAGAGGGTTGTAGGCACAAATTAGGTGTACCTTTTTTGTGTTCCCTAGAAGGAGAAGGGCATGTAGGAACTCGCAGGTATGGAGTGCAGGGGGTGTAGGATCAACAACTGATACGTTAAGGTGCACCTTATGGTAGAGGAGCACTCCACCCCCATGCCTATTTCCTGCCTGTTCTTGCCTGATGAGGTTGTAGCCCAGAAGTGCACACAGGGAGTCATGGATGTGAGGCTTCAGCCATGTTTCCGAGATCCCCATAATGTGAGGGTTGTAGTAGGCCACCCAGGCAGTTAGTTCTGCTAGGTTGTGGAGGATACTGCGAACATTCAGGTGTGCAATTTTTAGGCCTTTAGCTGATAGCCAGGCAGGGGGAGACTTGGATGGGAGTAGGGAGGCCTGAGGACCTAGATTTTTGGCTATGTTCCAAGCCAGACCTGAGGGAGCCATAGTGCCAGGCGTGAGTACTGCAGATGAGGTCGAGCCACTGGGTGAGGTAATTCCCGAGAAAAGAGTACCTCTGCCAAGGACGGCAGAGGGTAGGCTGAGGCAGGTTACGTGAGTACAGTACGCAGCCAGCACATTCAATATGACAGGACTTCTATCAACACCCCTTGAGCAATGGGACAGGGACGTAGCTAAGATCTGATGACAGGAGGTGCCTCAGGGGGGTTGGGGTGGAGTGACAACGGCCAAGTGACACACTTCCTGATACAAAAGAACTGTGTGTTGCCTTAAGAAAGAGCAGAAATGCAGTAACGCAGGCCTTAAGAAAGAGCAGAAACGCTGTAATGCAGGTGTGCAGGTGTATGAGATGATGGCACAGGCTAACGGTAAGGCAAGGTAGGCCCTTATAGGGCTCAGCTACAGGGATTACATGCTGGGCAGCTAACAAAAGTGTTGTAATATAGACTAGCAGTTTAGACTAGCTGGAGCCTGGATTTTTCCAGAAAGTAGGTAAGCCTCCTGGAATAATTATGAGCCAAAGGCAGATACTAGGACTTTGGGACAATGTACCAAAAAGAAAGGTAGTGGCGGCCCCTAGGGGTGAGAGATGATAAGTTGCTAATGGAAAAGAGGGCTGTTAGGTTTTACGGTGAATACAGCGTCATTGCTCACGTGACCCTGCCAGGCTATATAAGGCAGAGTAGACCTAGGGTGGTTGGGGGGGGCAGTCGGCGCAGAGCACCAGCAGGGCTCCTCTGCACTCCAAATGAGGACTATGCTAGTATCTGCAGACAAGACAGCCAAAAAACAAGCTGGCGTCTGCAGCTTCAAGGGGAAAAAGGCTTCATTGAGGCCGTACCTGTGTGCTGGGGGATTCCGCATGCGGTCTGGCTTGCTGTGGGGGAGGGCAGGCTCCAAGGCCCTCACAACCTATTATCTATTACCACATTAGCATACACTGAGGTAAAGCAAGAGCCCATGGTCATTCCAGTAATCTGTTATATCTTTACAATTATTTCAATTAAAGAGGAATAGTCAACCCTAAGAGCTTCTCACCCAAGTGCGGGGCTAGTCCCAATTTGCACTTTGTGTACAAAAGCCTTTGTTTCACTTACTGTTTACCGCGTATAGCAGATTGTATCAGGCTGATTTTACTGACTTCAAATCTGACATTTGATTTAACCAGAAATCCCAGAATCCCCTTCAACTGACATCAGAAGAGAGCTGCAGCAATGGGAGACTCACGAGTCTGCAGTGCATGTTAGAATTTTTACAAGCTCAGATCATAGATACATACATAGATACATAGACAGTGTCGGCAGATAAGGGCCTATGGCCCACCCAGTTTGCCCATTTGAGCTTGTAAGTTCAGTTTATGTTTTCCTAGAAGTCTGTTGCCCCTTATCCCTGACCTCCAGAATTCCTTTATGTCTATCCCATGCATTCTTAAATCTTGTGATTGTTTCAGCCCCCACCACTTCCTCTAGCAGGGTGTTCCACTTGTGCACCACCTGTTCTGTGAAGAAATGCTTCCTCATGTTTCCTCTGAATCGTCCTCCCTCCAACTTCATCCCATGCCCTCTAGTCTTGGAACATCTTTTTCGCTTAAAAATAGTGTATTCCTGCACCCTGTTCCTCCCTGTAAGATACTTGTATGTCTCTATCATATCCCCTCTCTCCCTCCTCTCCTCCAGGGAGTACATGTTCAGTTCCTTCAACCTGTCTTCATAGGACTTGTGATGCAATCCATGCACCATCTTTGTTGCCCTCCTCTGAACCTCTCTACCCTGTCTATGTCCTTCGTGGTATGGTCTCCAGAACTGTACACTGTACTCCAGGTGGGACCTCACTAGTGTCTTGTATAGCGGAATTATGACCTCCTTTTCCTGCTGGTGCTGCCCTGCCTATACATCCCAGCATCCTATTTGCTTTACCTGCTGCCTTGTCACACTGTTTCCCTACCTTGAGGTCATCAGAGATGACAACCCCAAGATCCCTTTCCTGCTTGGTGCATGCTATATCCTCACCCCCAACTGATATATTGTGCCAGGGTTTTTGTGCCCCATATGCATTATCTTGCACTTCTTTGCATTGAATTTCAACTGCCAAACCCTGACCATTCTTCAAGTTTCTGCAGGTCCTTCTCATTCTGTCTACACCTCTCTGGCGTGTCTACTCTGTTACAGAGCTTTGTGTCATCAGCTAACAGTGAAATTCTGCTTCTAGGTCCCAAGTAGTCACTGATGAAGATGTTGAATAGGACCGTCCCAGCACTGATCCCTGTGGTACCTCACTGGTCACTCTTCCCTCTGTGGAGTGACAGCCATTTACCACCACCCTCTGTGTCCGCCACCCAGCTAGTTACCTACCCACCACACTACTGTTCTGCCCACACCCATATTCCCCAGTTTGTGTAATAGTCTTCTATGTGGCACAGTGTCAAAGGCCTTGCTGAAGTCCAGATAGGCCATGTCCACTGCCCTCCCTGATCCACCTCCCTAGTCACCCAGTCAAAAATTCAACGAGGTTGGTCTGACATGACTCTCCCCTGGTGAAACCATGCTGCCTTGGGTCCTGTAGTCCATTGACAACCAGATGTTCCACCAATCTCTCCTTCAGTAGTGCTTCCATGATCTTCCCCACTACCGAGGTGAGGCTGACTGGTCTGTAGTTCCCTGCTTCCTCTTTGTTTCCACTTTTGTATAAGGGGACTACATCTGCTGTCCTCCAGTCTTTGGGTACCTCCCCTGTTTCCAGTGATCAGCTAAACAGGATAGCCAGAGGTTCAGCCACCACCTGTCTTAGCTCTTTAAGGACCCTGGGGTGCACCCCATCTGGCCCCATTGCTTTATCAACTCTTATTACTTCCAGTTCCTTCAGGACCCTTTCTCGTGTAAAGGGACTTGTGTCCATTTCTGCACCATTCTCACCCCTTGTACTCCCTTCAGACCCATTACCCTCCTCTTCCTCAGTAAAGACTGAGCAGAAATACCTGTTCAATATGTCAGCTTTACTGTTGTCATCCTCCACGTGGCCCCCATCCTCCCCCTTCAGTCTCACTATCCCTCCCTTTGTCTTTCTTTTTCACTAGGTACCTGTAAAAGGTTTTGTCCCTCTACCCACTGATTTTGCAATGTGTTCTTCTGTCTGAGCTTTGGCTTCCTCCTGACCTCCTGCCTCCCTTGCTTCTCCTGGTACTTATCCCTATCCCCTTCTGCCTGTGTCTTTTGTATTGCCTGAATGCAATCTTTTGGCTTTCACTCTTTGCTACCTCTTTGGAAACCATAATGGTCTCCTCTTTTCTCTTGCTAACCTGCTTAATGTATAATTCTGTTGTTCTTGTAATCCCCATTTTAAATACTGCCCACTGTTCCTCAACCCCTGATTCCTGTCACATTCCCCTTAATGCCTCTTTCAAGTATCTCCCCATTTTCCCAAAGTCTGCCCCCTTAAAATCCAGGATACATGTTTTTGTGTGGTTTGGTTCTGCTCTTTCTGTGATTTCAAACCACAATGACTGGTGGTAACTGTTCCCCAGGTGCTCCCCCACTGTTACCCCCATCACACTGTCCCTGTTTGTGAGCACAAGGTCCAGTATTGCCTTCTGCCAAGTTGGTTCCATGACCAGTTGCTTGAGGAAGGCACCCTGAAGGGAGTCCAGGATAAATCTGCTCCTAGTTGATGCTGCTGCTGGGATGCTCCAGTCCACGTCTTGAATATTGAAGTCTCCAACCAGTACTACCTCACCCTTGTCTGCCATCCTTTGGATGGCTAGCATCTGCTCCCTATCTGTTTCTTCCTCCTGGGCTGGTGGTCTATAGACTACACCTGTACAGATGGCTGTCCCCATTTTCCTTTCCAGCTTAACCCACAGTATCTCTCCCCCATTTTGTTCCTCCTGGATCTCTGTGGCCCTTATGTCATTTTCACATACAGTGCCACTCCTCCTCTTCCTGCCTGCTCTGTCTCTTCTGAATATGTTGTAGCCAGGTATGGCCATCTCCCAGTCATGGTTATCATTACACCAGGTTTCAGTGATGGCCACAATGTCCAGGTCTGACTGCACCATGACAGCCTCCAGATCTTCCATCTTGTTGCTAAGGCTCCTGGCATTTGCACACATGGCTTTCCATGATTTGACCTCCCTAGACTGTTTCACTGTTCTACTCCAGCCCCTTCCTTGGTTGTCCTTTATCCCTGGTTCTCCTTGCTGTCTGCCCTTCTGCTGAATTTTGCCCCTTTTCTGCCTATCCACCTCTTGGGCGCTAATCTCCATCTTTTGCACACTGCTTTGCAGAGATAGCTACTCCTCTGGTTCACTGGTTCCACTGCTAGCTGTGGGGGGTGAGCAAGTAGGTACCCTCCTTGCTGGCCTGCCACCCCTTTGCTAGTTTAAATGCTTGTCAATGTAGCATTTAAACTTATCATTCAGTGCTTGGATTCCTCCAGGATGGATGCAGGCGTCAGGCTTGAACAAACCTCCATCCCTCCAGGTGGGTCCCCAGTCACCAATGAATCAAACCCTTCTCACAGCACCAGTTCTTCAACCATGAGTTAAAGTTCCTGGTGCATGCACTCCTATGCTCTCCTTGCCTCTCGCAGGTAGTACTTCTGAGAAAGTGACAGAAGTAGCTACTTGCTTGAGACCCCTTCCCAATTTCCTGAACTCTTCCTGAACTTCCTTTGGCTCCCCATTTGCCAGGTCATTAGTACCTAGGTGGATAATGACATCCAGCTCACCCTCCCGTCTTGCCTTCCCAGTGATCCCCAGGATCTGCCTTCCATCCCTCCATGCCATGGCACCTGGTAGGCACCTCACCTCCCTGTCCTCTCCCTCCTGTGTTCCTAGCTGGATCTCTCTTATGATGGAGTCCCCCACCAGGGTTCACTTCCTCCTCCTCTGGGTCCACTGCTTTCCCTGCTGAAGTCACCTCCTTGGCTAACCTCCACATCTTTCCTTCCACTCTCTCTGGGTACCTTATTTGGTTGTCCTCATTTGCCAGTGTGGCATATGAGTTCTTGAGTGGAATAGGATCTGGGATGTGCCTCTGCCTGACCGCTCTAACCCTCCCTGAGCCCACTGTCATCCAAGTGCTCCTCGCTCTCGGCATCCTTTGAGGTAGTTGCATTGGACTGGGTGGTCTCTGGATAGGGGTGATGGTACTCCTGTCCCAGTTTACTTCCGCTCTGAGTCTGGCTACCTTATCCCACAGTCCAGAAAGATGCATGCAGATAGGGCAGCACCTCAGTGTCCAGAAGGTCTGCCTGAATATGGCTGCCCCACAGCCACTGCATTGCACCACATCCCACATTATACTGCAATTATACTGCTATTCCACTACTTGTCTGCTACTGAAGCTCTCCTAGTTCTCTTTTTATTAATTTACTGTCCTAAAAATCCTGCCACTGATCCTCAAATAATTTTCTTTAGAAAAAAAAAGAAACCAATAAATAAATAAATAAGTCAAAACACTTGTGCTGAGGGTGGGCTTCTTCCTCCTTATGCCCCTCCTACTTCACACCCCTTACTATACCCTGTGTTTAGCTCCTGTCAATCAGATTTAACAGGGCATATAACTAAGAGTTGGGGAAGGGGGGGGCAAAAATTTGCAGCAATTAAAGACAGCACAGAATTACAGCACCACTACGTTTTAAATTTTCAACAGCCCAAAAACAATTCTAAGTAAAGACAACAAAGAAAGTACAGTGTCACTAAAAGCCCACAATCTAAGTTTAAAAGAACAAGCATTTGTCAATGCCGAATGTTGCTTGCTTCTATGTGCTGTTTAGGTATTTGAAGTCATTGAGTGCAAATATTGAAAATTTAGAACTTACGAGCCTGTGTAGGAACTAGCAACGACGCCTGTAAACAGTCATTTTAGGAATTTTTCACCAAATTTTCAACATAGCCATTTAAGACCTCTGCTCATGAACAGTGTCACTGTGATTTTGTTAATGTGTCCCATACATTGAGTTTGCACACCGACTGCGCCATTGTGTGCTACATGGGCGGAAACACATTTTGGGCAGGATGTGAAAAATGACAGCTGTACTGCTCATAAGGAGGTGTGGTAAAATGGAAATGTTGAAAATCTGGAGTGAAAATATTGAAAATTTGTGAACTTCTGAGCCTGCGTGGGAACTGCGTAGCACGCTCGTAAAACAGTCATTTTAGGAATTTTTTCACCAAATTTTCAACATAGCCATTTTAAGACCTCTGCTCATGAACAGTGTCACTGTGATTTTCTTAATTTGTCCCATACATTGATTTCACACACCGACTGCGCCATTCTGCGCTACATGGGCGGAAACACATTTTGGGTGAGATGTGAAAAATGACAGCTGTACTACTCATAAGAAGGTGTGGTAAAATGGCAATGTTGAAAATCTGAAGTGAAAATATTGAAATTTGCTGAACTTACGAGCCTGCGTAGGAACTGCGCAACGCACGCTCGTAAAACAGTCATTTTTTGGAATTTTGGCACCAAATTTTCAACATGGGGTTTTTGGGACCCCTTCTCATGAATGATGTTACTGTCATGGTAGTATTCAGGCCTGAAGGGTGATTTCACAGTCACTGCACAGTCACTGCGAGAAATCACCCTTCGGGCCCGAATAACGCCATGACAGTGACATCATTCATGAGAAGGGGTCCCAAAAACCCCATGTTGAAAATTTGGTGCAAAAATTCCCAAAATGCCTGAGATATGCAACAAAGTTGAAACCCCCCTATCTAGCCCATTATACAGCTTACGGCATTTCTCAGTTCGCGGTCGGCTTTGAAGAGTGCAGACGTGTTCTCGGTCCACGAAGATCATCACGCAGGAGTCCGAGGTAGGTATGGGGTAGGGGGCGGGGAGGCTGGGTGCGCAGTGGATGGGTGCGGGTTGTGGGGGTCGGAGACGCGTGTCGGGACCGTTTCATTTTTCAGGTAAAAATAAAAAAAAGACATCGGGACCATTTGCCATGCTGGGGTGAGCTCCCAGCGTGGCACAGGGACGTTGGAGGCGTTCAGCCGATGGGGATTAGGCACCCCGTCGGCCAAGGACTGATTGCCACGCTGGGGTGGGCTCCCAGCGTGGCACCTAACTGGGGAGGCGCAGCTCAGCCGATGGGGATTGGGCACCCCATCGGCTACACAGTAGGTGCAGGCGCGCACACCTGCGTGTGGGGGAGCTACACTTCTTATCTCTGCTCACTGAAGCGTAGCTCCCCCTTTCAACTGTATGCCACTGCATTTTGAAGCGTGTCATAGACAGCTCCAAAATGCATTGGCTTACAGGGACCGCGCCTGCCAGCTCACTGACTGAATTGGAGGAGGAGGAGGTGACACACCTCTGAAATCTCCGATGATGGCACTATGTTTCTTGCACATGCATGCAAGCAACATAAAAATAGCAATTATCAGTTACTCTAAAGCACTGAATTGAATATGTTTCCTTCCTTCCCCTTCTGGTTTGCTGGTTCTGCTATTCTTCCAGGGCTAAGTACAGTCCTCTGTGACTGTAACTTGCCACAGGAGGACAGTAGAACCATCAAACAAAACATCAGGGGCCAGATTCACAAAACTTTGCCCTGGTGCACACCTAGTTTTGCCAGCGCAAACCCGATTTTGAACCAAGGTGGTGTTCACAAAAGCCTGGTTTGCACACATGAAGGGGGCTGCAATGCAAATGAGGGGTAGAGGACCTTCGTATCGGCACTTTCCCATTCACAAAGCATTTGCTCCATGCAAGGGTCTTTTACAGATCCCCTTGCATGGAGCAAATACCACAGACTGAGAACTTGTTTTAATGCCATGCAACCCTAGTGGTTGGTGAAGGTACTACAGTGGCCCCCATTGCCAATCACCAGCCTATTGTTAAAAAACAAACAGCTCCCTGGTGGTCCCCCAATTGCCAGTCACTATCCATTGATAATAAAAAATATGTCCCTGGTGGTCTAGTGGTAATTCCTCTTCCCTGATCACTATCCCATCGATAATGAAGATATGTCCCTGGTGGTCTAGTGGTCCTTCCCCTTCCCTGATCACCGATCACCATCCCCATGATAAATCTAAAAACATCTCCCTGGTGGCTAGTGATTTCCCCCTGACCCTGATCTGCTGGTTGTATGAGACCTAATTGTCCCTGATGGCTTAGTGAACCCCTCACCCCAGCAGGTAGTGCCAAACCACCTTGATCTCTTCCATTACAAAACCCAGCCAGCAACCAGCACAGCCCTCCTCTGTCCACCACAGCCAGCCACTGACTGAGCTGTCTTGGAGCATGTTCTGTATTCAGTATGCACCCATTGATTGACAGCTCAGTGAGTGAGCTGTCAATCAATGGGTGAGTACTGTATACAGTACACTCTCCAGGACAGCTCAGTTGGCAGCTGGCCATGGTGGAGGGAGGAGGGCTGTGCCAGTCGCTGGCTTGGTTTTGGGATGAGGGAGCGGGGTGGTTGGGCACTACCTGCCAGGGTGGGGTGGTCCACTAGACCACCAAGGACAATTAAGTCTTATAAAATCAGTGGAGCAGGGATGGGGGGAACCACTAGCCACCAAGGAGATGTTTTTAGGTTTATCATGGGAATGACAATCAATGATCAGGGAAGGGGGGAAAAACCAGTAGACCACTAAGGGCATCTTTTTTATTATCAATGGGATGGTGATCAGCAATCAGGGAAGGGGAAGGGGAAGGACCACTAGACCACCATGGACATAATTTTTGTTATCAATGGGACAGCGATTAGCGATCAGGGAAGGACCACTAGACCACCGGGGATCTTGTTTTTTTTAACAACAGGCTGGCGATCAGCAAGGAGGGGACTACTAGTCACCATGGACTGTTCATTTATTGATTTCTTGGGCTGCGATCGGCGATGAGGGGGCGCACTATACTTGCCACAAACTCTCTAAATGAGCCCATAATGGGCATGCAAATGGTCACCTAGCACCTTGCATACCCAATAGGCTCATTTACATGGCTTCCTCTGTGAATAGAAAATAGCGCCCCCACACTATTCCTTGCAGGGCCATGTTCCTGGCTGCATGTCAGTGTGGCACTACTGAGGTAGCACTGGCAGTACTGGGGTTACCACTGCCTCAGGCTTCCAATTATCACAGGTGGGCAGTGTGGAGCACTATTGGACTGTAAATAACAATTTTGGATGCCTTTTCAGCCACAAAGTGCAATGCAAAATGCTGCATTGCCTTTGCGAGTTTTTGTGAATCAGGGCCCAGAGCTTGCAAAAACTCTAACATGCACTACAGGGTATTGAATCTCCCACTGCTGCAGCCCTCCTCTGATGTCAGCTGCAAAGGATTCTGGGATTCCTGGTTAAAGCAGATGTCAGCTTAGAAGTTAATAAAATCCACCTGATACAATCTACTATACTGCAGTAAACAGTAAGTAAAAAGAAAGTTTTTGCACATAAAGTGTTCATTAGGAGCAGCCCCACACTTGGGTGTACAGCCTCTAAGTGTTGACTGTTCCCCTGTAAATTCAAAAGTTCCCTCAAGGTTAAGTTTGTCCTATGTTTTAGATATAATGAAATGGCCATGAGCCCTGCCTCATGAGGAATAACTGTAGGGGGGTTTACATGAAAGTAAACTACAGAAAGAATGTGAGTTTACATTTGTTTCTGACAGTATCTTAATAATGACAGGACTCAGTACTACCTTCAGTGAAGGAAAGCAGTTTCTTCACTTTCAGTTTTAGAAAAAATCCACATACTGAAAGATGTTCATAAATCGAATTTTTTACAGAAATGATCTGTCGCTCTGGGAGGCACCAACAATTTTTATGTTCAGTATTTCTGGAAGGATATAGAATATTAGAGCCATGAATATGTTGTGATAAAAAGTTAAATTCAGCCTGATTACTGTGTTCCATAACTAAAGTCTCATTAGGTACTGCATGAATCAATTTCACTTGTATATCCTGAATTAAAGCGGAAGATCATGGGGAATAAAATTATGTATCACTCAACTGTCAAAAAGCCTTTGCTTCATATTTGCTTCTGTCCCTTATTACAACAGTCCTCCCCACCCCTCCCCCTGCCCTACAGTTTTATAGTAATATGAAGATTGTCAGATAATTATTCCAAAGATTTTTTTTTTCTTTTATACTCAAATTGTTACCTATTTGGTCTGAACAATTTTTCTTGTACCATACACGTTTTCTAAACAATTATCTATTACTTTTCAAAACTTCACAAGGGCTGGGCTATTAGTACTCTGAAAGCCAGTTTCATTCTAAAATCTGTGCTGCCACGAAACAAATATTCCCATTCTACAGAGTCAAAGGCTTTGTGAGCATCCACTGCAATGAACACCAAGGAAGCCTTCAATTGCTGTGCAACCTGCATAAGATCTAACACTGCTTTCAAATGGCACACCCCAAACCATCCTTTGATAAAACCTATTTGAATCAGGTGTGATCAATGATCTTTAACAGGATGTTCTCTAGTTTTGCAACAAGAATGTTAACCAGTAACACCTTAGCATGTACGTTTCACAGTGAAACTGATCTAGAGCTATTACATCTTGGAGAGAAAGTGATTGTTGCTTCACACAAAGATGAGGGAATGCATATATGTCATCGTATGCTTCCCGGAAGGTGAGCAATAAATTGGGGGCAATGACGTCTGGGGATTGTTAGCACTTAATTTATACATAACGTTAACACTGTGTACTGATTGTCTTTATTGTACTGCTCAACGTCTTTGTTCATTGTTATATGTATTGTGTGACGTTATATGTATTTGGAAGCAACTGAAAAAGAGAATTCCTCTCAACTTGCGATCCAATAAAAATTGATTGATTAATTGATTGAGATGCTAATACTATCAGTGCCCAGTGCTTTACCTTTTGAAAGTTAGGAGAGCGATGACAGCATATCTTGTTCTAAAAATGGACTATCAGTGGTCTTTATTATGAGAGCTGGTACTTCAGGGAGGCTCTAAGAAAGTTTTTAATATGTCTTTACACATACCCCCAGCACACACTCTTCCCAGAAAGGGATGGAAGGAGTATGGTATTCAGACAACAACCATTTTATATGGATTTCCTACACACTTTAATTCTCAGGATATCCAGTGATTCCCTTGGTAAGCAGGCATTTGTTCAGGCTTTCCTTAGAGGTCTATACTGTCTTGTAACAGCAGTAAAGCAATTCAGATCTGGATTATCTTCCGTACTATCCCTCTCATTCTACCTTACCATGTAAATCTGCTTACATCCAGAACCTGTGCCAAACACATGATTCATTTAGTCATTTGTAGGGTCCACATGGCATGCTGTGGCAACAAACTATTGCACTGGAACATATTGTAAAGCACACGTAAGATATAGCTAATGGATACAAGATAGATGCCTCCTAATATGTTAGGAAAACACAAACTAAGCCAACCTAACTTCAGTTTATCCTAAGTCAAATACAAAACATTCATTTACCCAAATTCTGGATCTTTATTTTTATCCAAAGCTTTCTCCTTATCTCCTTTCCCACTGCAATATCTTTGGCAGCCTCTAAATGAGTAATACACACTGGTACAAGGCAATGTCTTGCCAGTGCTGTGCAATGTACAATTAATGTACCATTTGTTATCTGATTAAGGACTTGACTGGGGTGTAAAATGGACAGTTTGCATCCAAAAAAGTATCTGTCACCCACCACTGCCATAATCAATGCCAACACACAGCAGGGGGTTGGGGTCCCCCACTGAGTATGGCGTGATGCAAATCGCTGGTCCAGTTGTTAGTGGTGCATGTAGGCATCCATAAAGGTAGAATAGTGTATGAAAGCATTGCTCAGAGGTTGTGCTAAATTGCTCAGAGGTAGCACTGAATTTCTGATCACTGTAAGTAGTGCCCGCCCTTCAACTTCACCCCAGTCAATTGTTCTCTGGTGCTCCAGTGTTACACTGTTTCTAGAAGCTCCGGGTTCCATTGACTGATCCAGTCACAAGGGGGCAAAGGAACTACTGATTTATCCATTTTAACACCCTTTCTCATTGTAATCTACAAGGACCAGAATTCTTCACTGTAGCGTCCTATTGCCCATGGCCTTTCCTGGTTGACTGCACTCCTCACATGAGGCCTAGTTGCCTCCTGTTTGGTCTGCAGTTTACTCAGGTTTGAGCTGATGGCTCCCTGTTGCAGTCCTGTGTGGTCAGGGCAGGGCAAACAAAATATTGGCACCCATTCCTTTTGGGGCATTCTTTACAATCCATCCCTCACAAAGCCTTCTGGAAGTCTCACTGATTCTTCCTGGCACCAACAACACAAACTGGCCAGTTCTTTATTTGCGCCACCTCGTTGCAACACAGTGGGTTTGGGATGTATGGAAGAGCATCTGTGAGTGCTTCACTGCTCCGCTCCACTACGCAGCCTCTACCTGTGCTCTTTGCTGGCTACTGGCAGAGAGCCAAACTGTTTCTAAATTCAAAACCAGTCCCATGTCTCGGTTCTTAAGTTGCCAGTGACTTGCAATCCTAATGACTGTGTGCACCAGGAAGGCAATCCAGCCCACCTTTACTTTTGTTTGATTTCATGTTGTTGTTGTTGTGCTTTTTTGTTTGCATTCAACAGAAATCAATCTCCTGCCCACCACCATGGCACCCCTTCCTATGTTCACAGCACTACCACTTGTTAACACTTGTCTTTGTCTCACTAACTAATCCTACCTATTGCTCTACTAAAACATGCAAACAAACATTAATTGACATTGACTGATGATTTTTTTGTTTGCATATTCTTTTTTTGTGCTTTTTTAGTTTTTATTCACTTTTTCATTATGCTGCTTTTGTTGTTTGCATTTACTTTTGCAGTAGCTGTGCTAATGCTTGTTTGCAATTTTTTTATTTGTGCTAATATTTTATTTTAATTCCTCATTTTAGTTGCAAAGGACTATTTTGATTTGCATTTGATTTTTTATTTGTCATTTTCTTTTTGTTGTTATAACTTTTTTTGTTTGTTTTGTTACTTTATTTCTGTGACATCAGACTTCATATTTGGCTTTGCTGTTTTTTCTTTGTTGTTTTCCACTTCATTTTTTAGTTGTTGCTTTCCTCATTCGATTGTATTTAACTTTTTTTGTTTGTGTTTTACACTTCAGGGCCACCGTAGTTCTGATATCTGATCAATGGTACTGTAATATTAGATGGAATATTAGTTCCATATATAAAAAGATAGGAAATTATCAATGACTAGGCTTGCCCTTCTATTTTGGGATTCTGGTGGCATCACAAGCCACTTGAGCTGCCACAGTTCAGAAGTTCTATGAAAGTCATTTGCAGTAACTTTACACAGCTCTGGTTTTAATCTGGTCATAACAGCAGTGTAGCAAATAATACTGCACCATAGTTTACTAAATGTGTCCCTTCGGTAGATACACAGAAATGTAGAATTTGTTGGCAGATAAGGACCGCTTGGCCCACCCAGTCTGCCAATTTTACCTACCTATACTGTCACAACAGACCCTACCTGATCTCCAGCTACCTCCCACCACCCAACTTTTCTACCAAGATTCCTTTGTGCCTCTCCCATGAATGCTTGAAGCCCACCACTGTTTTCGCCCCCACCACCTCCATCAGAAGCCTGTTCAATGACTCTTTCAGTGAAGAAGTGCTTCCTCACATCCTTCCTACATTTCTCCTCTTCCAGCTTAATTGCATGCCCTTTGTTTTGTGCACCTTTTCTTCTGAAACTATCCTCCTGTACCTTATTCACGCCCATGAGGTATATACTGATCTCTATCATGCCCCCCCTTCCAGGGTGTACATGTTGAGATCCCTCAGTCTCTCCTCATGGGGTTTTTGATGCAGCTCCTGCACCATTTTAGTTGCCATCCTCTGGACAACTCTACCCTGTCTAAGTCCTTCCTGAGATGTGGTCTCCAGAACTGGACACAGTACTCCAGGTGGGGTCTCACCAATAATCTATGCCATGGTAACACTACCTCTCTCCTTCTGCTGGTGATACTCCTTATATGCAGCCTACCATCCCACTGGCACTCCATACTGCCTTGTATCATTGCCTCACCACCTTGAGGTCCTTTGATATTGTTACACCAAGGTCCCTATCCTGCTTAGTAATCGTCAATACCTCACCTCTCATTTTATACTCCACCTCTGGGTTTCTGTGCCCTAGTTGCATGATTTTGCACTTTTTTAGATTGAAATGCAGTCACCAGATCCTTAACTACCCCTCAAGTTTTTTCAGGTCTCTACACATTCTCTCCAACCCCTCCAGAGTTTCTACCATATTGCAGATTTTGGTGTCATCTGCAAAGAGGCATACTTTTCTTTCCAGCTCTTCTGCAATGTCACTTATAAGACGTTAAAGAGGACTGGTCTCAGTACTGAGCCCTGAGGTATCCCGGCCTTTGGTCACTCTCCCCTGCCCAGACTGAGTACCATTTACCACCACCCCATCACCTATCCATCCAATTTCATACCCAGTTTGCCACGAATGGTTGAACAGTGATTATGCCACTGCACAGAGCCTATGTTAGGCCCATACTGGATTATGGAGCCCCAGTGTGGGGACCTGTCACAAAGGGGGCAGTGACAAAAGTTGAGAGGGTGCAGAGACAGGCCACCAAAATGATACACAACCTAAAAAAAGATCTGTATGAACAACACTTAGACAAATTAAAGCAGATGTCCCTGGAGACAAGAAGAATTAGGGGGGGGCCTGATGCTGTGTTATGATGTAATGCAGGATGACTATATACTAAGTGAACTAAACCATCAGTTTAAAAATGATAAGAAGGGTACTAGGGGCCACCCACTCCAACTGAGACACAGTAAATACAACACCAATAGGAGAAGGGCCTTCTTCACTCAGAGAGTGGTTGCCCCTTGGAATGGGTTACCAAAGGAGATTATTTGTTCAAATAACAAGGCCCAATTTAAACGTAACCTAGACTCTCATATTCTGAAAGGACACAAACTGACATATTATGAGTAAGATGGCAGGAGTGGTAATGGGCCAACAATTAGGCCCCCTCAGCTCCTTACCACTTAGTATGAAACTTAGTATGAGACCCACCCACAAACTGCCCAGTTCCCTTATAAGCTTCCTGTGTGGTACAGTGTCAAAGGCCTTGCTGAAATCTAAGTAGACCACGTCCACTGCCCCACTCTGATTTAAATTCCTGCTCACCCTGTCAAAGAAATCAGTTAGGTTCATCTAACATGACCTCCCCCTTCATGAAACCATGTTGTCTTGGATCTTGTAACCCACTAGATTCAAAATACTCCACTAACCTTTCCTTTAAAAGTGTCTCCACTAACTTCCCCACCACTGAAGTCAGAGTTACTGGCCTATAATTGCCAGCCTCCACCCTGCTGCTGCTTTAATGAATGGGACTACATCTGCCCTCCGACAGTCCTCTGGAACCACTCCTGTTTACAGTGAGTTGTTGAATATCACCGTCCGAGGGGCAGCTTATATCTCTGTCAGCGCTCTTGGCTGTACCCCATCTTGCCCCATAGCTTTATCCACTTTTAGATTCGTAGGTCCTTCACATATCACATCACATTGGTTATCATATATCAAGCTAGTGGGTTTATGTATCCTTCATAGAAGTCCTAAACTAGTTTAACATAAGCAGTTGATCTTAACTCCGCCTCTAGTAGAGGGAAGTAAATGTTTAAAAAAAATCCTTTGAAGCCAGCAAAACATTTAGAATTAGAATTATAGGTGACTACATTACACACCAACGTTATAAAGACAGAAATAGTACACTAAGTACACTAAGTTATTATATACGTTAGCAGGCTATTTGCACAAGGTCATCAACCTGAAGTGGTCTCAACTTCATCTGACATTCAGGAGTCCAAGGTGTTCCCTTTAGCTTTTAAAATACAGCAATGATAATCTCAGGCTCTGATTTCACACACACACATACACATCACTACATAAAGTGCTCTTAATAACAAGTGGAGTAGGTCTTTTGGGGGTGGTGGTAACAGGTGTACATTAAGTGGTGCCAAAATGCGTCCTTCAAAAAGAAAACAGAATACATCTTTGTAACTGGTCAGAATTAAGGGTTCCCTCTTCCAAAAAAGTTGGCATGCATAAACCCAGGATCCGAATAGGTATCCAGGATAGGTATCTAGGTTGCTTTGGCAAAAGAGTTAACCCCGTCTCTCCCCATGGATCCTCTGACATTCAAAAGACAGTAGTGATATGGTGGGAGGGGCTGTCAGCATCAGCACATAAACTGAGTGCATGGCTTCTAAGTGGTTAAAGAGTACTAGGGAGGCATTCTGATGAGAGCCCTAGAGGGACAGGCATGGTCTGACTCTCAACCCACCAAATAATTTTTTTTGTTTTAGAAGAACCATAAGCCTGCAAGTGAAGTGTCAGAGGCCATTATCCCTATGTGGTCCTAAAGTGGGAGAGGAGTGAGTACATTCCATGGATATTTTTGCCTGAACTGGGCAATAGGTATGCTAAGGTCTATGAGGTGATAGGCCCAAGGGCAGTGCAACTGTTGCCTGCAAAGTGTGAGGCCAGAAACCAAACATGCACGAAAAGCTATTTCCCATGACTGACTCAACAAAGGGGGAGGGAACCAGACCCCCCCTAAAGTCATTTGCATGGTGCTGAGTGATTATTCCAGGGTATCTGAGGTTCAACCCCATGGACTCTGATTGGGTGAGAGGTGGATTCTGATGAAGTAAACAAATGCCCACACATTGAGCCCAGCAGAACATATGGTGTAAGCAGCAGTAGACTGACCCTGTGTCTGGAACCAGCAAAGTGAAAAAACTGAGCTGTGACTAATAGTAAAACACCTGAGTTTTCATTTAGTCCAGTGATTTTCTGTGATGTTTTTCCCACTGAGGACATGGTCTGTGACTAACTTGAACTATGCTTGATCTACATCAAAGCAACATTTTTCAACAGGACACCAAAGTCACATGTGTCGCCAGCTGTGTCTCCATCTTTTTCATCCCAAAAATAACCTTTATGGGAGAGTGGTGAGTGCAGATTTTTCTTTAGATTTTTACTTAGATAGTGGTTTATGTTTGCACTGCACATCACCATGAAGTAGCTAACTTCTGTTTCAGTTAAGTAATAGTATATCTGTGCCTTATGCCTTACAGGTTTTCCTGCCCAAGAAAGTTGCCACACACAATCAAATACCTGTTATTGCATGTGTTTTGCATGTTTTTTCCTGCAGAAAATCCGTTCAGTGGCACGTTGTAGTAGAGGGGCATTTTTGCTATTAAAAATGTGCTGTAGTTCTCCCTTTCAGGTGCAGTGGGCCAAAGGGAGTCTGGTCTGGTTGTGTCGGGAGCAGCTGGGGAAGTAGTGACTGACACCAGGTCTACACCGGTTCATTGTTATCGGGGGTTAGGGGTGGAGCCCAAGTAAAGGTACAGTCATCAAATAGATAAGGGAGGTATGACTGAAGTCCCTAGCAATCTGTCACGTGCTTTAATGCAGCCTGGTCACCATAGAAACAGTTAGACAGAAAAATAGAATTTGCCATCAGAAAAGGTCCCTTGGCCCATCTTGTCAGCCCTGTCCTACCCATCTAATGTGAAATGTAAGAGTCCTAGAGGCTCTTCATACCCCCCCTCCCATTTTGGCACAGTAAATACTAAGCCCATGTATCTGGCCCACCCATGTTTCAATCCCCCACTGGTTTTGCACAGACCACCTCTTTCATTGGCCAACTGCACCCTTCTACCAACCTTCACAGGAAAAAAACTTTCTGATATCCTCTTAAATTTGCCTCTCCCCCATCTACTTTATGGAGGTACCCCTGGTATTTCTGTGCCTGCTCAGTTTGAACAATTTTCTGTTATCCACTTTGTTTATCCCGTGGAGGCATTTGCATGTCTCAGTCCTGCCACCTCACTCCCTTCTCACCTTCAGTGTGTACATATGTGGTGGTCTAAACTCAGGTGTTGGCTAGTGGGTGGTGCTTGCCTACTATCAAATAGAGGATATAGGCAGACAAATCTGGAAGGAGAGGCAAAGAGCATATTCAGGGACCAAGAAGTATTGTAAATTTTATTAAAGGAGAAAAATGAACACAAGTAGGAGGGAAAACAGGTGACAAATGACTTTCTTCTGCAGCAGCACTTAACCTCTATAGTAGGGGTATCCCTTATGGGTAATTTTAAGCATTAACCATACTTGGTACTCTACTACACTACTGTATTGAGAAGGATCCTTAAATTCTAGCTTATACCTCTATTTTATTAGTTTAATTTAGATACAAGTAACAAGTGCAATTGGTAATTAGTCATTAAGAAAGTCCAAGCAGCTGCTGATTGGTAATGTCTTCAAGTGCATTCCAAATTTTACCTGAGCTCAGTGATGATTTGGACCAGGATGAGGACCAAGAAGGCTGGCAAGTGGAACCTTGAAATCTAATGATTTGCAATCCACAAGGAAAACTGCACAAGAGAGGAATTTGTTATCCACAAAAAAAAAAAAACATAGAACTTAACTATCCTTGGTGAAGGACCTATGGTTGGCCTCCAGCGTGTTGTGCCTTCTCTGGAATGTAGAACCCTGGCTGTCAACAGCAAAGGACCTATTGTAGGCCACCTGAACATCATGCCTCTTCTGGAATGTAGAACCCTGGCTGTCACTGGTGAAGGACCTAATGAAGGCCACCAGAATGTTGCACTTCTGGAATGGAAATAAGTAGGCTGAAGGCCTGGGGCTTGCTGGGGCAGAGAGTGACTCCAGCCATACTCCCAATCAAGCATTTCATTAGTGTGCATACCCAGACATCCTCCAGATACCAGTTTTCTTGCAGCGATCAATGCAGCTGCAGGCTTCCCGACCACCTTCCCTGTCCTCATTACCTTGTTACACAGCCACTTCCTGAGGTGTCCTTTCTCCTCCTGCCCCATTTGTGGGTTTTGCCACTCTTCTGTCTAGTGTCAGTTTGCTGTTGTGCCTGCTGCCTGGTGACCTTTTAGCTCACTCTTACTGTGGTTGATTTTCTCACTGTGGTTGGTCCTCCTGATCCTTCTGCTCCTGGGGCCTAGTGCCCCCAGGATTGCTTCCATGCTGCTCCTTCTGGCTGCTGCATATTTCCTCCATTTGTGGGGTTGTTTCTTCTCTGGCCTGGACGTGTTGGCTGCCGACTCCTCTGGCAGCTGCTTCTTCAATTATTCCCCTCCCGTCTTGTCTGGGGGTGATGGCTAGGGCTGGCTCCTCTCCTCACTTGCTTCATTCCCCCCCCACCCCCCTCCTGCCTAGACCTGGGGTGCTGTCTGAGGCTCACTCCTCTCCCTGCTTGCTTTGTTACCCCCTGCTATCTGGGTGGGGTGCTGGCTGGTCCCCTCCACCTGTGATCTGGGCTGCCTTCCATGCTTCCTGCTTCTTTGTCCTCCAGCAGTGGCCACACTGTACCTCTTGTTTTGCTTTTGGGCTTTCCTCAGCACTTCCGCTTGGATGCTCACCCAATACAGACCCCCGTGGGCTCAGTACACTTTGTCTTCAGCTTCGAACTGCTTATGTAAAAATATGCCTCTCACCTAGCTGCCAACTTGCCCTGCTCCAGCACTTTGATCTTGGATCTTTCTCAAGGGGCTGCGAGTCTACACTCCACTGCTCCATAATTCCCACTACCCTGTCCAAACAGCTGTCCTGTCCTCTCCTCAGGGCTCATGTTTACCCTTACAATCTGCTATTCCTACTCCACTTCCTATTTTCAGACTTATGCCTCACCAACCACCAATGGGCACAAGCTCTCTTACAACCGTGCATGCACACATTCTCAACCTCTCGTGGTATGCTTTTGCCTCTCTAGTTTCACTTGCAAATGTCAGTATACTTCCACCATCAATGACTTTGTGCTGCAACAATCAGCAAGAATTTTCCCTCAGCGGCTTAATGCTGCACCCCCCAACCCCCTCAAGGGATCAGCTTTCTATGACAAGTTCCACCAAGAGAGATCTTGGACTGCCAGGACTGAAGCAGCTGTTTCCAAACTTCTCCTTTTCCTTGGGACATTCAAACCCCAATATTTCTTGATATGGCTACTGCCATGACCCCAGATGGCAAGCCTTTGACTCCCCTTTGGTGGAAGGCCTTCTGTGGGAAGAAGACATTTACATCATCTAGTATGCTGGGTTTTTTGCATGCTTGCTTGAAGCTTGGGTCGGTAATAGTTCATCCTACCCTCGAAAGGATGGTGATCTGAAGCCTTGGGTCCCCAAAATTTCCTACACAGGGGGTTTTCCTCTCCTCCATTCTGAAAGTCATAAAAATAGTTAGATTCCTAATGTGTAGTTAGGTTTCTTCCCCCAGATGGGTTGGGACCTGGATAGTGGCTCCACTCCTTCACTGGTTGCTTTGCTTCGTGGTCTTCTCTATTAGTGGAAGACAATGTTCTAACAGTTCTATTACATGCCTTCAGCTCTGAGTTTTGGCTCCTTTCCTAAGGTACCTTCAGCCAAAGGACTGCATCCTGTGGCACCTCTAGGGGTAGAACTCTTCTCAAGTAGAGATGTTGCAAAGTTGTATTTCACCAATGAGGTTGTGGTAAAGGTACGAAATTCGCCTCTGTGAACCAGTTCATGAATTTTCCCCATCAGCTTGAAAATGTGCTTATTTAACTTCTCTGGTGACTTCACTGGTACCTTCGCCATTAAGACAAATAGGCAAAGTCTGCTCAAAATTAGGTGACTGCCTGGTGGTGTAAACAAGTGTTTGAGGTCACATGGAAACAACTCCTGCAGGTCACATGCTACTATTCTATGTACTGACTTATCCTTAGTTTCACGTTACAGTCTGAGCTAGTGAGTGGATGTGGACAGATCTGTTCTTTTGATACTAAAACTTAGGCATCTTATTTTTACTGCATGGTTTTTGAGTCTGTGTTTAGTTGTTCTTTAGCTGTTATTTTCTTTATATTGAGCACTTTTGTTTGTGTTGTTTTTCATCTCTTTTAGCATTTGTTTTACTCTTTTTACTCTATGTTTTTTGGGTGGGGTTTAAAATGAGTAGGAGTGGTCAGGAAAGGGGGGTGCAAGCAGCAGATGGGGGTTTTACCATGCTGAAATGACAAAAGTGTTGTCGAAGTTCGGCATGGTGAGATCCCCAATGTTGACAGACAAAATTTTGCCTATCAGACATTGGTGTACTTCTCTCAGGGGGCTGTGTCCCTCCCCCGCAACCCCCCTTCTTAATATAACTCCAAGTCGTAGTTAGTTCTAGGGGGTGGTGATGGATGGCAAAAGTGCGGATTTCTGCCCTCGGGTCCTTAACATCGACAATGTCGAAACTTGTCAACATTGTCGATTTTGAGAACTTTGCCATCCCAGAGTCATTGTCCAGTCAACATACCACAGATGGGAGATGTGCCTTTCACATCAAGAGGACCTGGACCGTGGCACTGGCAGTAGAAGGAGACAGCAGCAGCACCCAACCCCACACACACAGTGCAGCACCCCAGCAATGAGATGAGGCAAGGGCACCACCACCACCAATAGTTAGGAAGCTCCAGCCCAGTCAGCTATTGTACCACCACCACCATCAATACCACCACTACCACCTGTGCACCATGAGGAGGAGGAGATGCATCCAGGACCATCTTGTTCCTCTCCTAGTCAGCAACAGCCTAACTTCCTTGTGTGGGACTTTTTTGATATTGACCCCACTGGCAACAGTGTGGACACCTGCAAACTTTGCCACACTGTTGTTTGGTGTGGGAAATGGGGGATCCATTTGGGGACGGGTGGGCAGTACACACACCTTAGAGGGAGGCACCACAAAGAATGGAAGGAGCATCTGTAAAAGAAAGTTGGTGAGAGGGGTGGAGGTAGTGCCACTCCTACTGGTTCTTCTCTGCCAGGCAAGGGCAAGAGAGAAATGTGGTGCGCAGGTGCAGGAGGGGGAGCTGGAGGTGACTGAGAGAGGCAGCTGCAGTCAGACTCGGGTGCTGCAGCAGGGGGCACCTAACACATTGGCCTCAGATTCTTCTCCCACATCCACCCTTGTGAAAGTAGAACAACTCTGTAGGGAGGTAGGGGAGCTCCCCCGGCAAGTTGCAGGATTGAAGGAGCTGTTGGAAGTGGGGCTGCAAAATCAACGAACGATTCTGGAGGGTTTGGCTGAACTGAGAAGTGGTAGTGCACCCTCTGTCCCCAGGCCATAGCTCTCGAACCCATACCTTTTTTTATCTTTCTCTTTTACCCTTGTTAAACCCTAAAAATAAAAAACAATTAGAAAACTTTAAAAATAATAATCTAGTCTTATTTCACTCTGTCTGTCTGTATTTCTTTATTTCTGTTACTGCTGTGCTGTTAAACCCAAAAAATGCAAACAAGAATTTAAAAACTTAAAACAAAAATGTTCATTCATCTTTATTTCTCTCTGCCTGTATTTCTTGATTTCTGCTATCACTTTGTTCTATCTATTGAAATTCTTCTGTTCTCATCCATTCAAAACAAAAAATCTGAGGCCCCATATCCAGAGCTGTCTGGCTGCATGGCACAGACAGGTGCACCATGCAGAAAATAAGGCCGGCTGGTTCTGCGCTAATATTCAAACAGGTAGCACAATCTTAGCAGATGGTGCTATCTGTTTGAATATCAGGCCATGGTAGCATGGTGCAAAGCGATCAGTGGCCATGCTTTGCTCCACACTTCCAGAGTGTTGGGCTGAAGACTGTCCACAGGAGCATAGCACGGTACACAGTGGTTAGCACTGTAGCTCTCATGGGCAAAATTCTGCCCAGTCATGCAGATGAGTCCCTTGGCATTGCATGGCACAAAGGGCAACTTTCCCCCTCCCTATCCCCAATCCCCAGTAGAATACAATAAGTCCCCTTCCATGGTGTCCACTGGTCCCTCATTCCCCTGCACTATAAAATAAATCCCTTCCCTGGTGTCTAGAAGAGCCCGCTTCCCAATCCACAATCACCCACTGAGTAAACTGACATACATTCCCTGATGTCTAGTGGACCCCCTCCCGGCAGGTAGTATCACACCTTCACACTTCCCCCTCATCCCGACCCTGGTATGACAACCAGTACAGCCCTTCACTGTCCACCACAGCCCGCCACCGACTGAGCTGTCTATGAGCACATACTGTAACAGCTGACTGTACAGTACATGTTCATTGACAGCTCAGATGGTGGCCAGCTGTGGTGGAGAGTGGAGGGCTGTGCCAGTCACCAGCTCAGGGTCGTGATGGGGGGGAAGCGGAGTGGTGGGACACTACCTGCCAGGTTCCCAGATTTCAACTCTATTGTTGTCTTTCTCATGCAACTGCAGAGTCCTTACATTATCAGTAAAATTCGTCTCAGCTACTGCTGCTACATAGTGCTGTGCTGTGTGTCTCACTGTCCCCTGCCCCCACCACAGTCTTCCTGTAATTCACTGCACAACAGTAGTGCAAATGTTCCAAAAAACAAAGTAGGTCAAATTTCAGTACAAACACTTTAGTACACACAACTGCCAAGCACAATATGTAAATCTCTTACTTCTGGAAATTCTCTAAAAGTTAAATAATAAAAATGAGCTCTTGAAGGATTAGATTGCTTCACTGTACCCCTCTAGAGGATCTATTTGATCCTGTTCATTGGCCTCTTCCACATTTACTGCTCCATTTATGCCAACATAATCTACAAACTGGGAAGACATTAGCAGGCCATTCCAGTACTTTGCATGGAAAAAGATGTAGTCTGCTGTTCTCTTTACTCAATAACTTGGTGACCAACCAGCAAAGGTAAGTATTTTGTTTTATTTCCTTTTTTGGACTGGAGGAGGGAGTTGTAACCACTTTATTTCTAACTGTTTTTTTCTGACTGTTCTTCTATTTTCAAGTATTATCACTAGGCTGATGAAATCATGTTGCTGCATAGGTCCAGCCGGTATCTGTTTTTTGGACTTTAGCAATCTTTTCAACCACAAAAGGTAAGTATTTTTTGAGGGGGTTAATTCTGAAAAGTTTTGCAGATGTCAGACTGTTTTCTGTTACTGTAGCTCTAATTTCAGGTAATTTTCAGCAGGTGTCTTTCGCAATGTTGTCCGGGCAAAGAAGTTGGCGATGGCTTGATTGCTGGAGCACAGCAGCACAGGAGACCAGTGAAGACAAGTAATTATGTTTTTTAGATTCTACTCAAGTACCCACTGTGGTGGTGACTGCACAGTATAGCAACTGTTGACTCCCCCATCTTACTATACCAGTGAAGAAAAAAAGAGAAATTATTTTTCCTCACTCAGCCACCATGGTGGCTGCACAGTATGGCCATTGTCGATTCCTTGTCTTACTATATCTATCACTGGTCATTAAAACTGAGAAATTATTTAGTTTCCCTTTGGCTACCATGGCACACTGTGCACCTGTGAAAAAGAAGAACAAAAAAGAAAAAAAAGCAAATCATAATGATACTTACTGTTACAGTAGTGCTGCTGGCCATGCTGTTTACTGGCTGATGCGTGCCACTAAAATGGTGTAGGAAGACATCATGTAACTCCTCTCTGTTTCTTGAGGACTGTCTGGCTTTGTGACTGCCATTGGCAATCATTCCTGTGAATGGTGAAATCTGCAGAGAGACAAAAGGAAAGAAAGAAAAACATTTTTAAGTTTTTCTGAGTAAGGTGAGAGGCCTTTTGTCCTCTGCGAGGCTGAGGACTGGAGTCACCCACCACCAATGGGGATGAGGACTGTGAAGATGACTTACCATCACAGCAGACAGTGATAGGCCTTGCTGGAGCTGAGGTCTTGCTGCCTTGATGAGCTGGCTGTCTAGAGGGTCAGCTTGAGTATCCTCCTGTCATACAGTTCCAGATTGGACTGCTGCAGTAAAGTTGTGATGGTACTATCCCCAGTATCGATTCTGTAGTCTCGGCAAAGTATTTTTAGCTGCTCCACATGATGTGGATTGTCATTTTCAAATCCAGCAAATATTATCTCACAGCAAACATAGTATTCATTAATATGAGTTTTTAAGTTAGGGAGTTTTGTAACTCGTACCATAGGATCAAGTCAAACAGTATTCTGTAGAGTAAAGACAATATTTGCAGCAGTGTGGAAGTGGTGGCCTATGCTGCTTGTGGCTATGTAGGACCCAAGCAGGCCAGAGGAGAAGGAAGAGGAGGAGACGGCGGTGCTGTGTCTTGCTGGCTGGAGCAGGCATTGTCTGTAGACATCCCATTCAGGTAGTGGAGGCAGGTATTTGATTAGGCACAAGGAAACAGCAGCTCAACAACTGGGGATGAGGAACAGTAAAATAACTGAAAATAACAGAATTGTGAATCATAAAGTAAAGGATTATACTGATGAAGGTAAAGGAGGGAAACAACACATCTTTTTTTATGCTTCAGCCTCATCGAGGAACCAGTTCTCAGTCTTCCAGACTGGAGTTGTCACCAGATGGGAATTCTCTCTCCATTACTGCTTCACCCACCTCAATGGTAGAAGACAATTTGCTAATGCTGACAACATCTTGCTCTTCATCATCATCATCACCACCACCACCTTCATGAGGTAGGAATATTGACATGATTGTCTTGTGTGGAATGTACCTTCAGTCATTTTAATAAATGTTAGCAACCCAACATTTTTGGCTGACAGATTAGTGCACCTGTCTTTCACAATGGCCCCAGTCAAACTGAATACATGCTCTACACTGACACTCGATGGTGGGCAGCTAAGATATTTCCTCGCAACCAAGGTCAATGCTGGCCACTCAGTGACCTTGCTGCTCCAGTATAGCAAGGGCTCATTGGTGAAGGTAAGGTGCCTTGTGTTTGCCAAATATGCATTGACCATGCATTGTGCTGCCCGCAGTCCTACTGCCTCATCAGCCTCCTCCTCCTTTTCTTCCATGTCTCCAACTCCCACCGGATCTAATACATCCCAAATGCGCTTTGGCATTTTCTCTTTTAACTTGCATGTTTTCTTAGCCTACTTACCATGTAAGGTGGTGGTAACAACACCCAGTCTCTGCGGAGTTTTATGTTGTTCCTTAGATAAATGTGTCTTTAGCATCTGTGCCCCATGTACCCTTCTTATTAGAAGATCGTTCAACTTTTGGACCTGCTGTCACCCAACTTCAATTATTGATGCCAGCCCATGTTTATAGCATGGGTCCAGCATGATGGCAATCTCAAAATCTTCAGACTGCAAAATGCCGGAAATATGTGTATTGTGGTCTAAGACATGGAGCATGTGTTCCATTAAGGCACACCTGCCACTATCACCACCTGCCTCAAGCACTTGCTGCACATTCACCAGTGTCTGCCTCAGCACACATAGTAGTGGAATGAACTGACTGATACAAGCAGTGTGCCCACTTACTGCCAGTGCTGCATGTTCGAATGGCCTGAGAATCATCATCATGCCGTCCATTTGTCACCACTACTCTGTTGTCAGAGACATGGATGCTCCAGCACTGTCATGTGCAGCAGATATTCAGATATGGCTTTATACTGCTCGTACAACCACTCAATCATGTACAGCATTGAGTTCTATCTGGTGACAACACTCAACTTTGTGCAGTACTGAGGCAGTTTGTTTTGTATCTGCAGAGGATGGAGCTGGTCACAGGCCTTTCCACAATGGGCAAAGTGGACACAGATGTGATGGGCCACAGTCAACATGTCCTTGATATCAGGGTGGGTAAGAAAACCTTTGCATAATGAGATTAAGACAGTGTGCAAGGAATGGCACCCTGAGAAACCCCATATCACTGATGCATTTCACTACATTCAAGCCATGATCCCTCACAATGAAACTTGCTTTCAGTGAATGGGGATGAAGCCCTCATCAATCTTGGTAAGGAGCACTTCCAGCATTTTCTCACCCATGTAAGAGCCACTTATACTCTTCATTGCCAGTGTAGCATGCTGTCAAATACCCAGAATGTTGCTACTACCACAGTGGGCTTACTGCAATTTTCCCATGCCCAGAGTCAAATACTACCCCACGTACCTGTGCCCAGTGTGCTGTAATGCACAAGTAGGAGCTACCAGCTGTTTGGTCACTGGTCCACGCATCCATACTCAGATGTATGTATGGTGATGCTGAATGCTTCAAGGCATGGTTTACCCTCTGTGACACTGTCTCATACAATTTAGGAATGGCACATTAGAAAAGTATGTTCTTGATGGAATCTGCCATTCAGGATAGGCATGGGACACCAACCTCCAAAATCCAACATTCTTAACAAAAGGGGTTGGTAATAGATCCGTTGCCAGCATTTCAGCAGCTGCTGCATCTAGCTCACATGGAGTGAGTGAATTTAGAGTGATGCTCAAACATGCTGTGCACTGTAGGCTGGACCTTTCTTGGTGTGGGGCTACCAAACAGCTGGACTTGTTATGGTGACATTGTTGGTATGGTGGTATTTGACTTCTGGGGATTCATATGTGCTGCTGCTCAAATGACACTAGTGACTTGAGGGGTTTTCTGCATTGGCGTTATTGTGCTTTTCTAACTCTAGGTGGTACTACTCAGACCACCACTGCTGCTATGCCCATTACTAGGCAAACCCACATAATCCTCCTCCTCCTTCTTTCTGTAGTCCTCCTCACTCACCCCCTGTCCACCTGATCTATTGCCCTGTCATCTCTGTTTGATTTGCCTAATGATGAGGAGGAGGGACAGGGACCCCCTGCACTGACTTCCTTCTGGTGTTGACACCAGCATAACAGATGCCTGTTCTTCAGGTGTGTGTTGCTCACCAGTGCCTAGGTGGCTGCCTTTTATCCCCCATATTAACTCATGCTTGACATAGCTGACAGATAGTGACTGTCTCATTAGCTGGGTCAAGTATATAAAAACCCCAAACCTGGGATTTCACAACCCTTAATTTACCATGGTGGTGGGAATGGGACAGCTGAGGGGAAAGGGTGACAATTTTTGTTTTTTGGGATGATGGGATGATTTCATAACTTCAATAATATTGGGGGGAGGACTTTGTTAGTTGAATCACTGCAAACAACATCCCCTGCGTTATCTGCAGCACCACCCTCATGCTTTTTCTCTTCAGGCTTCCATAGGGGATCCAACAAACCACCATTAGCACAGCTGCTGATGTCCTCCTCCTCCACAGGTCTGTCCTCCTCATCATCACCATTTCTAGGCTTTCTGACCTTCACATCATCAGTAGTCTGAGTGTGATGCACACTTTCCAGATCTTCTGCCTCATCCACTGACTTATGCTCCACACCATTAGGCTCAGCACCACCACCACCAGCCAGGGAACACCAACAACCTCCTCCTCGACTATTATTCCTTGTTACTGTTGCTTCTCTTGTCACCTGCCACATCTCCCACCAGCATGGCTGCCACAGATGTGGGAGAGAAAAATGTGGCTACACTAATGGCACCACCCCCAACTACTCCTTTGCTACTACCAGACACGGAGCCCACAGAACATGTGGCCACAGACATAGTTTTTTTTTAACTACAGCACTATTTTGCTCCATAGATTCTGAACACTTCTTTTCTGTCTCCCCGGCACCTCTCCCTTTGGTAGAGCATCTCTTCTCAATCGTTCTTATACGTGCATTGTCACTTAATTTGGGATGAAAAATTAAAAAATGTAAAAAAGCCTGCACTACAAATAAGTACCAGGAGCAGACAACACCTCCCCCAAGTGAATCAGAGATCAGCAGTGTGATCTGACAAAATAAAACACCACAGTGAACAACATAACACACACAACAGAGGTAAAAGGGTTAAACAAGTTATTAACTACCAGCAGCAGAAAACACCTCCCCCAAGAGCCAGGGTTTTCAACCGGGGGTCTGCAGCCCCCAGGAGGTCCACGAGAGACCTCTTTGGGGGCTGCAGATCACCCTGTGAGATCAGTACCACGCTAAAAATAATGTGTAGTAAAGCTGCTTTCCGACCGCGAGTAAGGGAAATTAAAATAAGCACTTGTTTGTAGTTTTAATTCTCTAGGGCCTAGAGAATCAGGGATCAGCAGTGCAATCTGAAAAACTACTACTGAAAACAGCAAAAAAAAAGGTTTTTTGTTTTTGTTTAAACAGAGCAGGGATTAAAACGACAGTGGTAACAGGTAATTTAATATTAAGTATAACAAAAAAGGGACAGAACATCATCACTTTAAGAAAAACATAACTAAAAGATTATCAAAAATGCCACAGAAAGACACTAACAAAATATTTTGCTTAAACACACCTAAGTAAACCATAGAAATAACAAGCATTTGTCAATGCCAAATGTTTGCTTGCTGGCATTGGCATTGGTAGTGTAGAAGTTAGAGAGCTGCATAATAGGAATGGCAGTGAAGTACTGAACTGAAGCCAACCCCACTACCACCCTACAGAGACTGACAGGCATTGGGGTGTGCCTTTGGGTCGTCAGGCATAACGACCAAGCCATTTCACCACACCCTACCCTGCAGACACCGACAAGTGTCAAGGTGTGCCTTGGGGTCTTTGGCCCTTATGCTCATCTCATTCCATCAGGAAATATGGTGAGATGGGTGCTGTATAGAAGAATGGGGTGAACTTTGGGGCCGAAGAGTCCAAGGCACACCTCAATGCCTCTCACTGGCTGCAGAGTGTGGAATGGTATGGGCATTACAGGCGAGAATCCCAAGTCACACCCCTGATGCCTGTCAATCTCTACAGGGTGGGGCATTATGGTTAGAAACCCTAATGTCTGAGGCGTTCGTTGGCATTTTCACTCCAAATTTTCAACATGGGTTTTTTGTAACCCCCACCTTATGAACAGTGGCAATATCAGTTCATTAGCAGAAAGCTGATTTTGCATAGCGACTACGCCATTTGGCATCACAGGTGTAAAACACATTCGAACAGGATGTGAAAAATGACAGCTGTACTGTTCATGGGGAGGTGCAAAAAATAGGCAATGTTGAAAATCTGCGAGTGAAATATTAGAAAAACTGGTGAAGTCTGGCATGCATGAAAACTGCACATCGCACACTCATAATGCAATTAGTTTGGGGAGTTTTTTATAGCACATTGTCAACACAGGCATTTTGGAACCTCTGCTCATGAACAGTGTCACTGTGATTTTCTTAATCTGTTCCAAACAGTGATTTCCCACAGCTACCACGCATTTCTGCACTGGAAGTGCGAAAACACATTTTGGCCATGGTGTGAAAAATGACAGCTATACTGTTCATAAGGAATTGTGGAAAAATGCCAGTGGTGAAAATCTGGACTGAAAATATTAGAAATGCATGAACTTACGAGGTTGCATAGAAACTGTGCAATGGTCGCTCGTAACACAGTAATTTTATGGACTTTTTTCACCAAATTTTTAACATAGCATTTTAACACCTCTGCTCATGAACAGTGTCCCAGTGATTTTCTTAATCTGTCCCAAACATTGATTTTGTACACTGACTGCACCATTGTGCGCTACATGCATGGAAACACATTTTGGGTGAGATGTGAAAAATTGCATCTGTACTGCTCATAAGGAGGTGTGGTAAAATGACAATGTTGAAAATCTGGAGTGAAGATATTAAAATTTTGCAAACTTACGAGCATGCATAGGAATAGTGTAACGCATGCTCGTAAAACAGTCATTTTTGGGAATTTTTTCACCAAATTTTCAACTTAGGGTTTTGGGGCCTACCTCATGAACTGTGACACTGTCATTTTGTAAATCCGGTCCCAGAAGGTGGTTCTTGAAGTGACCCAAAATCACCTTCGGGCTGAGTAGCAAAATGACAGTGCCAGAATTCATGAGGTGGGGTCCCAAAAACCCCATGTTGAAAATTTGGTGAAAAAATTTCCAAAAATGTCTGAGATAGGCATCAAAGTTGAAAAAACCCTATTTATTCCATTATACAGCTTACCGGCATTTTCTCACTTTGCGGTCGGCTTTGAAGAGTGCAGACGTGTTCCCGGACTACCAAAGATTGTCGCGCCAGACTCCAAAGATAAGTGTGGCATGAGGTGGGGGTGTGGGGAGGCATGGTGCGCAGATGGTGGGTGCAGTTGGGGGCAGGGGGGGCAGGACAGTCAGCGAGGGAACGTTTTTTTCTTGCAGGTTATTTTTTTTTCGTAGACGACGTGGGACTTGTACCACGCTGGGGTTGGCTCCCAGCATGGCAGCTGGAAGGCTGTTTGGGGGGACAGTGGAGCTGATGGGGGATTGTTCACCTCCATCGGCCATACGGACTGTTGCCACACTGGGGTGGGCTGTTAGTCCCGGTAGTCTGTTGAGGGGGAACAGTGGAGCCGATGGGGATTGGGCACCCCCATCAGCCTTACGGACCATAGCCATGCTGGGCTCCCAGCGTGGCACCTGGAACTCTGTGAGGGGGCGCAGCAGAGCCAATGGGGGATTGGGCACCCCCGTCGGCCATACAGTGTGTGTGGGGGGGGCGCATGAGCACGTAATATGCTAATCAGCACTATTTTATCGCTGCTCACTGAAGCGGAGCTCTCCCTTTCAACAGTATGGCACTGCATTTTCAACTGCTGTCATAGACAGCTGCAGCATTCATTGGTGAACTGTGGCCATGCCTGCAAACACACTGACTGAATTGGAAGACAGGGTGCCACACCTACAAAAACTCAGATGATGGCACTATGTTTTTGCACATGCGTGCAAGCAAACATAAAAATGAGAAATTACTCACTATAGATCAAAAATGATGAACAAGAAAGATTGAGAAAAACCAAAATACAACACAAATCTCCTGCTTAGACAAAATGGCTCCAGATCTTTCTGGCCTGCCTTGCCTTATGGTACACCTACCCTTCCCCACCCCACTGTTTCACAGACTGACAAAAGAGAAACCACTACTTTAAAGTAAATAGTCACTGGAAAAATAAACAAACAAACAAAAAAAAAATCTAACAGCACAAGGCCCTCTAGAACAATTTGTGAGCATTTGATTCAAAAGCTCAGTTTTGAGATGGATTTTAAAGTTTTTTTCCTCAGACAAGCACACACAAACTTCTTTCCTACTCAGTCTTCAGAACACTGCACTAAAGACAGCCTCCTCATGGCATAAAGTCTTGTTTCAGCAATATGTGACCTCCAATCCCATCGTACATTACAAACTTCACCTCTGTACCAAACTTCACCAGTGAAGTTACCAACTTCACACATGTCAAACTTTGCCTCTGTGCCAAACTCCACCAGCAGAGTTGTCAGCTTCACATTTCACAGAGTTTTCAGTTTTCCATGAATCTGGACTTTGCATAGCAGATTAACTCTGCAAAATGAGGCAAATTCACTAATTTAATCCACTGAGTGAAGTTTTCCCATCATCACACATCACTATTCCCAAGAGGGTTCCTGTACCACCAGTACCCCAAACAGGGTAGTAGTTCAATAGTAACTGAGAGCACGAAAGGCCAAGTAAACCACAAGCTACTCAAGCTTGTAATCCATGTTGCACAAGCACAATATTCCAAGCAGCTAGCTGCTCTACCACTCCATAAATAGTTGTCCACTAGGGATTAAGTAGATCAGAGGCTACTATGGTAAAAATGGAATATCTCTTGCAATAATTAAAAGTAATCCCTGCTGCTCTTCTTATACTATATGCATTTAATTTAGCATATAGCTAACACTCTCTATGATAATTCTCCCCATGTTGTATCTCTTGGAATGGTGTCCCATGTTGTATCTCATGGGATGGTGTCCTATGTGTAATCCTTAATAAGTATTACCTATATTATTGTTACATTTTACTCTGCTGTCCATCTGTGGAATGTATTTGCAAGTTTTTCTTACAAATCCTAATAAATTAAAAATAGTAGTCTGGACGCCTGTGGTTTGGTGGCACAGTGCATGACTCCCACCACACCCCCACTGAGAGCTTCATAAGCATGCATGCCCAGGTGTCCTCCAGATACCCATTTCCTTGCTCCCACCATCCTCCCCTCTCTCCTCTGGAAGCTCACCTCTTTCCTTCTGGGCTCTTTCCCTAAGGTACTTTTAGCCAAAGGACTGCTTCCTGTGTCACCTCTAGGGGTAGAACCCTCCACAAAAGGGTTTCTGGGCCTCCACTACCCAGAACATAGTAGTAGTTCAATAGAAACAGAGAGCAAGAAAGGCCAATTAAACCACAAGCTACTCATGTTTGCAATCCATGCTGCACAAATACAACATTCCAAGCAACTAACTGCACTACCACTCATTATATAGTTGCCCACTTGATCACTGAACCTGTGGAAACAAACCCCCTAAACCACTGGGTATTGGAAATCCTTAACTATTAAGCTGGGGAGACTCCTACATTTATTCACTTGTGTAGGCTGTTGTCATCTCAGTTTCAACTTCTTGCTTTGTTTGTACTTGTGTATGGAACTGGTTGGTTGCATCACTAAGGGCCATAACTGTCATCAGTTATGCTGGCTGTTGGGCCTGAGGGCTTGTTGAAAGAAGGATTTGGCAAGCACACTGAAGGTTGATCTCAGTATGCTTGATCATGATATTGGAATGCAGGCAAATGGTCTTGGAATGCTTATCAAGGGCTTGGGGTGTTGGTCAAGAATTTAGAATGCTGGCAAGTGGCCTCAGAAAGCTGGTCAGGACCTTAGAATGCTAACTAAATAGAAAGCTAACCAATGAGTTTGGAAGGTTCTCGGACAGAACTGGAGCACATGCAATGCAATTAGAGCACTATCACTTTAAACAAACTCTGGTCAGAGTCCCAATGGCTGCTAATGCATAAATATGATAAAATAATTATTTATTTCAAAGGTTTTATGAGGAAAGACAAACTAAGATAGTAACAGCTCATTTTCAGATGTGCTGGGGGAAGAGGAAAGGGGAAAAGATAACAGATTTAAAAATACAGAATATGAAGTTCATATAAATGGAATAAATGTAACAAAGATAAAGAGAACAATTATGTTTAAGGATAATTTGACAAAAATAAGTTACCAAGCGATAAGCTGTGGAACAGACCAGAAAACAAAAATAGTTATCTACTTATGAAAATATAAACTAGGTGAATGATTGATGCGGGAGAAGAGATATAGAATTAATGTGTGACTTAGTTGTATTACTGTGATGTAAAATCTTTCACTGGTCAGACTGCCTTTTCTTTCCATTTTTCTTAAACTTTAGAACTCTGTCCCCCTAACCATTCGTTCCACTTCTTCCAAACACTCTCTTCCTCTCTGCTCCATGACCACACTGCTACCTCCTGTGCCTGTCCTTGAGTCATAGCCCTTCCCCACTCCTCAGTTTACCTTCTTCCCTCTTTCTCCATGATCACACCACTTCCTGCTGTGGTTGGCCTTGCGTCATAGCCCTTCCATGCTTCTCAATTTACCATCTTCCACTCTTTCTCCTCCTCCTTGCCCCCCCCACCCACATCACCAACCATTCTTCCTCTCATCTTCATCCCTCACTTGTCAGCATTTTCCCTTCTTCTCCCCCATCTGTAGTACTTCCTTCAGTGCCCTATCTTCTGGTGCCCTTACCGTTAAAAAGTACTATTGCTTGTACCCATGAGATAGACTCCCCACAGTGTCCTTGTAAAAGTTTTGCCTATAATTTTACCTGTCTGGTGAACCTCGTTCATGTTCATTTTTACTGTTTATTTTAGATCGCTGTATGATGTTTTATTGTATAAGTTATTGTTCTATGTTGTTCTTGCACCTCTCTTAACCCTTCCACCCAGGATGTACCTGAAAATCTGCTATTTTTCAGCTCAGTATGTCTTTCCTGGTGAAACTTTTTACATAAATAAATAAATTCATACGTAAATAAATAATGTAAAAGTCCCACATTTACACCACAGTAGTAGAAAAAACAAAACCATAAACATCAAGGTAATGCAGTGAAAAGTGTTTTTTGTTCTGGACATACACACCCCCTTGAAAATGCACACAACACGCACACACACACACTCACATGCAGCTAATACAACAGTATTGCACACACATAGGATGTGAGTGCCATTAGTGCAATAGAGCAGATACAATATTTCATTTTCAGTGGGATCCTGCTTTTACACATTGTCCAGTGTATGAAGTAGAGTTAACACAGGTAAAATTAAGAATCTAATTTTTACTGGGGTCCTGTTTTTACACAGTTTTACAATGTAGTTACCCAGGACAGGTGAGTTAACATGCAGCATCTCATTTTCAGTAATGTCCTGATTGTACCTATTGTAACACTAACAAGTCTAGGATGTCCTAAATGAGTTGACTCCATCACAGCCTGTATGTTTTCAGTGACCAGATACTGTATCTCTCTTTGACCAGCAGGCAGATGTGAATTGTGCTGAGTGCACGTTTTAGTGCATCTTATTTGCTTTGGGGGCTATATTCAAACATGCTTGGGGCACTCACACTTTGCTCCAAATAAGTTTGAGTATAGCCAGGGCTCCTAGTACTCTGCGGCAGAATTTTATGATTTCTGCGGCAGCATTTTCTGATTTCTGCAGCATGATTTATTCATTTCTGTGGCATAATGCAGTCCTAATATTGGCTAAAATATGATGTGATGTCATAGACGACATCACCTGCCAAGCATAGAGGAGGGGTTTCAGGATAAACAAGATGGATACAGAGCCTGCCACTATGGAAAAACTGTGTATTTGAATGAAAATTGACCAAAAACAATGAATTCTGTGGCACTATATGAATTCTGTGGCATCATGCAAATACTGCAGAAAATTCTGTAACCGAAGAATTGCAGAATTCCAGGGGCCTTGAGTATAGCAAATTTAATGAACTATGCTTGTTTGCACTAATTGACTAGCGGGGGGATGTTAAGTGTGCTGTGTGCATATTTTAGTGCCTCATTTTTGCTTTGGGGAGCTATATTCAAACACGCTTGGGGCACTCACACTTTGCTCCAAACATGTTTGAGTATAGCAAATTTAGTAAACTGTGCTAATTTATACTGAGGAAAGGGACTTTGCAAAGGGGCAGTCATATACCTTTTAATATGGGGCCATTCCATTACTCTGTGTAGTTCTGGTTTCCAGTTCTAGGTTTTCCTACCTATTTCTGTTTCAAGCTTTTAGCCACTGACTGAATTTCTTTTAGCCACTGACTGCCATGCCAGCAACCTGGGTTCAAGAACAGACCTCGGTTGCTTGGGTACTGGCCTGGGAGGGAGAATGCACATCTGTAGGACAGGGAGAGGAATCTAGGTGGCAGTGACATGGGACAGCATGGGAAGAGACCCCACACCTGAATGCCTGAGGTGTCTCCATGGAGGCCAAGTACACACATGTTGAGGCCAATAGGGGAGAAAATAGGAGGAAAAGCCCTTCAACTGTAGAACAGTGATGGCCTGCCTTCTAGCAGGCCCCACACTGATGACTAGGCACCTCTGATCCAAGGTCATGTGACAAGACCACCAGAAAAGGTAAGTCCCAGAGAAGGTGGGTGACGGGCCTGGGAAGATTGACCCAGATTGGGGCAAGTCAGGGCGCTGAAGGAGATAAACAGCATTGTCCCATGGACACAGTGGGGTGGCATGCCACTCATCATGGTGTGTACTGTGTGCTGGTGAATGGTAAGGGACAGCATGTATGGAGGAGCGATGCTGAGAAGCAATGCATGAAAACAGTGGGGCGACATGGTACCCATCAAGGTGGTATACTGTGTGCCGGTGACATGTGAGCTACTGCTTGCACTGTGGAGTGATGCTCAGAAGCACTGTATGAACAAAGTGACTACCTGTATGGAGGAGCTATGCTGAGAAGCAATGCATGAACACAGTAGGGCGACATGGTACCCATCAAGGTGGTGTACTGTGTGCTGGTGAAATGTGAGGTACTGCCTGCACTGTGGAGTGATGCTGAGAAGCACTATACGAACACAGTGGGGTGACATGGCACCCATAATGGTAGTGTTCTGTCTGCTGGTGAAATGTGAGGTACTGCCTGCATTGTCGAGTGATGTTCAGAAGCACTACATGAACATAGTGGGGTGACATGGCACCCATTACATGGTACCCATCAAGTTGGTGTGCTGTGTGCTGGTGAAATGTGAGGTACTGCCTGCACTGTGGAGTGATGCTCTGAAGCACTGCATGAACATAGTGGGGTGACATGGCACCCATTACATGGTACCCATCGTGGTGGTGTACCGTGTGCTGGTGAATGGGTATCGTCTCCCTGCACTAAGGAACAATGCTCAGAAGCAGTGCATTAACACAATGGGGTGACATAGCGCTAATTATGGTAGTGTACTGTGTGCTGGTGAAAGGAGAGGGACTGCATTTTCTGTGATGTGATGCTCAGAAGAACTGTATGAACACAATAAGGGACTGTTTGCATGAAGGATTGATGCTGAGAAGCAATGCATGAACACAGTGGGGTGACATGGCACCCATGACAGTGGTGTAATGCATTCTGATGAATGGGTTCGGTCTCCCTGCACTAAGGAACGATGTTCAGAAGCACTGCATGAACACAGTAGGGCAACATGGCACCCATCCCTGTTGTGTACTACTTGCAGGTGAAAGGTGAGGGACTGCCTGCACAGGGGAGTGATGCTCAGAAGCACTACATGAACACAGTGGTGTGACATGGTACCCATAATGACTATATACTGCATGCTGGTGAAAGGCAAGGGGCTGCCTTCACTGTACAGTAATGCTAAGAAGCACTGCATGAACACAGTGGGGTGACATGGTACCCATCATGGTGGCGTACTGTGTGCTGGTGAAAGGTGAGGGACTACCTGCACAGGAAAGTGATGCTCAGAAGCACTGTATGAACCCAGAGGGGCAACATTGCACCCATCATGGTTGTGTACTGCGTGCTGGTGAAAGGTGAGAGACTCTCTGTGCTCATTTAACTGCTGTATGAGAAATAACACATACACTGCCTTACATGGCATTTATTTACATCTAACCCTAACTTTTACTGTATTTAGGATAAGTACTTTGACACACTAATACACATGCACTGCTTCATGTTCTAAACAGTACATAGTAGTACAGTATAGCATTACAGCCATTTGCAAACTGACTAGGAAAAGGTTCATGTACCAGGAAAGGGTTAACAGAATGCCACACAGCTGCATGCAAACCCCCCCCCCCCACACACACACATGCACCTCTGAACCTCCTTCCTCAATTTCAATAACAGTTTATGGCTAGGAAAGGCCGATTAAGTTGACATGTTTATGAGCTATGAATCTTTCTTGAAAGAGAATAGTACCCAGATTGAAGCTAGTAAAACTAGTCCAGTGCAACACTCCTCAGCTGAATGAACACAGCAGACTGCTTCAATTACTGGTGTGATTCCATAAATCTCCAATTTTAACCAGTTCTTTCAGAATCTGGAGTGCTCCCTCTTTTTCTATTGTGATAGCAAGATGTCTGCAGGGCCCAGCCCACTGCAGTCATACAAACTGGCATACATTATTGCAATCTCTATAAAGTCACTTTATGTCACCAGCAAAGTTATGTGAAATAAATGTTCATTAAGTTTGAACTGGAACATTTGGACCCTGCTACTTGCTCAATGAACTTTAAACTGTTATCATTCACAAACCATCACTTTTCGAACAGTTCAGTAAATCAGTTCAGCACTTGCATTTTAAAAGGACCCTTTTTGCATCATATTATTTCTAATTGAAAACCAACATTTTATGATTACTCATCTTCTCAAAACTTTGTTAACATTACTGTTTTTTTATCTGCTTCATTTAATAAGACTGAAAAGTATGTTAATGGTGTATTTATCCCTATTTTTGTTTTGTTTCAAATCCTTAATCTACTCTTACATACTTCCTTAACATTAGAAAAAATACACAGCGCACCCACTTATAAAACATACCCTCTTCCCCTCTGACTATATCATGAGTGGCTAGACTGTATTGTGGGTGTTCCCCAAGTCCAGGAAAGTTTATACCAAGTAAGTCACTAACGGTGTGGGTTTATTTTCAGTCTTTACAGAAAACAACCAAAAAATAAACAAACAAATGAAAATAATTCAGGACAAAAGGCAGCAAGTCCTGTCTCTTTTCAGGTCTTCACACAGCAAATTAGAAGGCAGTGGAGGCATGGAGGCAGTATAGCACAGTGGTCTAAGGCTCTGAGCTGCAAATCTGGTGACATCCAGCAGACCAGACCTGGGTTTGAATCCCACAGCTTCCACTTGCATACTGTGTGACCCTGAGCAAGTCACTTAACCTCCTTGTGCTCCCAGGTCGCTCCTGTAAAAAAGCTTTCAACTTAGTGTGCTATACCTGGTTAAACAATTAAATAAAATAAATAAATAAATAGAAGACAATTCAGGACATGAAAGCAACATGTCCTCTCTTCTCTTCATGTCAGTCTTCACACAGTAAATTAGAAGACAGTTCAGGACATGAAAGCAGCATGTCCTCTCTTCTTGCCAGGTCAGTCTTCTCAGAGCAATTTAGAAGACAATTCAGGACATGAAAGCATCATGTTCTCTCTTCTTGTCAGGTCAGAGTCCACTGAGTGGAAAACAATTCCTCTTCAGGTCAGTATTCACTTCAGGACATAAAGGCAACATGGGTTCCATGTCATAATAGCGATCGCAAAACAGCGATTGCTATTATGGCAAGTATGTCTCCAAAAATCAAGTTGGCAATATGCACTTCAAGGCAACCTGCATCTGGATTTTTTAAAAGTGTTTTGTGGTGGGGTTGTGCCCCCACCCCCACCCCTGTTTTGCCCCCACCCCCCCCCAATTAAGATTCTCAACCCAGGGATGTATGTCAGGGAGGGGGCAAAATCTGGATTTTGGCAAAATTTAAGTCCCACAGCCACAGGCAGTGGCAAAATGTACTCACTCCAAGTCCAAAACCCAGTACGTGCTGTGCCAGAGCTAACGACCCACACCACCACACCATATGTCTAGCTTGGTGGCAGCAGGTACACCAGTCCCCTAAAACACCTTCCCTGTCCCTCTCCTTTCCCTCACTATTCACCCCTTCTGTTCGCCCTTCCCGACGGTCACTTTCCCATACAGTCACTATTCTGCAGTGTAGCCAAGAATGATTGCACCCAAAATGAGTAGCTATTTTTGTTGTCGCTCATTTTGAGACGCTGTTATCACTGGATACCACAGCATGTCCTCTCTCTTTCTCTGTTCAGGTCACTCTCCACACTGAGCAACTCAGTTCAGAACATCAGGATATGAAGGTAGCATGGTGTCACAATTAGTATGACATCACAGATCCACATGACATCACAACCAGCATTGTTACAGATACAGCTTACTGAAACCTTCAGCCCAAGACAGTCAATAAGCAAGCAAGTAATAGCTTGGCAGAAGACACCAGGAGAAAGGACTGCTGTGTGACTGGACTTGTCTGCTGGGACTAAAGAAGAAGAACTCTTGTACTTGGACCTTTAATTTAGGGTAAAACTGGACTTCTCTACTGGGACTATATTGCCCTCCTTTCCTCCCCTCCACCCTCCCACCCAAAGCAAGTTCTACTTTCATAGGCACAGGATTTGACTGACAACAGGAACTTCCTGTTTGGGAGCAGGAAGTGAGTGATCACAGAGCCACCAAAGACCCACCATCCTAGAAGGGCAAGAGTAGCTCTCTGGCCCCCTCTAGGTGCTGGAGGTCTGCCTCTGAGCAAGTAAGGGGTCTACTGAGAAATATAGGATATTCTTGTCTCAGAACAGGACAATCAGGAGCTTAAAGGGCACACAGGCAGAAAGTAAGGAGAGAGAAAAACAGAGGAAAGAGTAAGGATTGCAAACAGTTAAGGGGCCAGAAATAAGACATGATTGGAGTGGTGCAGTGCAGTGGCTGTGGAGCAGCAGTCTTCTGGGAGATGTTCTGGAGGATGCGGTGTTGTCCCATCTGCAGGCACCTCTCTGGGCTGAGGGAGGAGGTTGTTCATCTCCAGGCTGAGTTGGCCAGGATTTGTGGGACCTCCTCTTCCATCCAGGGACCACCAGTGCCACTGCCGTTGCCTCAGAGGTTGCCAAGAAAGAGGAGTGGTTGGACCACATTGGACTCAGGGAGGGTGAGGGTGGTGGAACAGAGGCACATCCATCCAGTTGTACCTCTCCACACTTCCTATGACATTCTGGCAAAATGTAGTTCCTCTATGGAGGCAACCGCAGTGGAGACCAAGGAGGATGCTGGGAACCTCCACAAAGAAGACTCACAGGAGGGTGGCAGGGGACCCCGCAAGGGAAGAAAACAATTCCTGGTGGGGGACTCCATTGCTAGGAAGGTAGAACTGGGGGAGGAAGGGGAGAGGGAGGCAAGGTGCCTGCCTGGCTCCACGGCTTGGAGGGACAGGGAGCAAATTCTCAGGATTGCCAGAGCAGCTACACAGGGGAGGGAGCTGGATTTCATTGTCCACCTAGGGACAAATGACCTAGCTAAGAAAGGGATTAGAGAAGTGCAGGAAGAGTTTGTGGAATTGGGGAGGGGCCTTAGACAAGTAGCACGCACAGTAACCTTCTCGGAGGTGCTGCCCATCTATGGCGTACGAGAGGCTAGGGTGTTCCATACCATGGGATTCAATCAGTGGTTGAAAAAATGGTGTGGAGCTCAGTGATTTGGCTTCATTGGGGACTGGGGATCCACCTGGAGTAATGCAAGCCTATACTGGCATGATGGGCTCCATCTGTCCAGGAGGAGAACCAGGATTCCTAGATGATAGGTTTAAATGCTTCATTGGCAAGCATTTAAACTAGCCAAGGGGGGAGGCACTGGAAAGGAGCAGGGAAATCCTAGCTCCCTCCAAAAAATCATGGTAGTAAGTGCAGCAAACACCAACATAGAGGTGTTGATAGGGAGAAGGGCAGGGGTAAATGGAGAAAGTGACAAAGGCAAGAAGGACAGGGATGGGGCAAAAAGGAGTAAGGCCATCAGGAAATGGAGGGTAATGAGTACCAATGCCCATAGTCTGGGCAACAAGCTCCCTAAGCTGGTGGCCTTGATGGAAGAGGGATGCCTGGATATTGTAGCAGTCACAGAAACATGGTACACAGAGAACCATGACTGGGATGTTAACATACCAGGGTACATATCCTACAGGAGAGACAGGCAGGGGAGAAGAGGGGGAGGAGTAGCTCTCTATGTAAAGGAAGTGATAAAAGCAACCGAACAAAAGAGTAAACAGGGAGGAGAGGAGGCACTGTGGGTCACCTTGGAGACTGGAAAGGGCAGCACAATCCACACAGGGGTTATGTACAGACCCCCATGTCAGGGGGAAGGAATGGACAAGGATATGATAGAAGGCATTCTTAGAATGGCAGAGAAAGGGGAGATACTGTTGATGGGAGACCTGAATATGCTAGATGTTAACTGGAGCACATTTTCTGCAGCCACATCCAAGAGCAGGGCCATTATTGATGCCCTTCAGGTGGCAGGCCTCAGACAGCTAGTTTCAGAACCCACTCGTGAGGGAGCAATCTTAGACCTCATACTCTCAAACAGTGGCAGTGAGAGGATCTCAGATCTAGAAGTGGGTTGCCATCTGGGAACAAGTGGCCATTAAACAGTGTGGGTCACATTAAACTCAGCTACAGAGTCAAGCCATACAAAAGTGAGGGTACTGGACTTTAGGAGGGCTGACTTTGGCAAGATGGGAGAGTGCCTCAGAAAAGCACTAGCAAACAGGCTAGAAGGAGGTGTGGAGCAACAATGGGGAATCATCAAAACTGCCATCACAGAGGCAACAAGCCTTTGTGTGAAGCAAATAAACAAATCAAAATGAAAGAAAAAGCCACTATGGTTCTCAAAAGAGGTGGATGTGAAAGTCAGGAAGAAAAAGATAGCATTCCAGAAGTATAAGGAAATACAGAAGGAGCAGGACATAGAGCTGTACCAGTTAAGGCAGAAGGAAGCAGGGAGGGAAGTCAGAATAGCAAAGGCCCAAACTGAGGAAAAGATAGCCAACTCAGTTAAGAAGGGGAAATAAAACCTTTTATAGGTACATCAGCGTGTGTAGAAAGACAAAAGGAGGGATAGTGAGGCTGAATAGAATGAACGGTGGGTGGGCAGAGGGGGACAGTGAAAAAGCAGGGATACTGAATGAATATTTCTGCTCAGTATTCACAAAAGAGGAGGGGGAAGTGCCTAATCCAATTAACAGAAGCACAGAAGACTTGGTTTGCTGGCCAAGGCACCTAGCTTCACCTGAGCTCTTTCCTTCTAAGACTGCTTGAAAGGCAAAGTAGAGAAAACTTACCAGAGCAAGGGAAAAGGATTAAGACTTATTTTGGCTAAGCAGATTTACTGTGTGGTGTTGTTTTTATTTTTTACTCGCAGGGATTGCTACTGTTTGTTGCTAACATTTCATTGCTTTGTTTTCCTCTGATTCAAATTATTGTTGCTGGTATACCTTCTTCTGCATTATTACAAGGTGTGCCTACATAGGTGTCTAACAGATTACTGCTGTAATCTTCTGATTCAAATTGTCTTTGCAAGGTATATCTTCTGTTACTGCTTTATTTTTCTCTGCAGCAAAGTGTTTCTTACAGGGTATATCTTCTCTGAAATTACTGTATTACAGGTGGAGCTTACATTTTTGTGACTTTTTTATCATTGGGCTAAGCAAAATTACTGTTTGACACTGTGTTTTATTTTATTCTTGTTTTTTTTTGTTTGTTGAAAAGGTTTGTTGTCTCAGAGGTGTTTCAGTCTCCTTCTCACATTGAAGGAGCTAATTGCTTTCCTCCCACATCTCTTCCAAAGGATTAGGTGTGTATGTGGGGGTGGAGCTGGCAAACTGTCAGTAATTTCCAACAGAAAGAAGGGTTAAAAAGTCAGGTTAGTTGATATCTTGAGGTAGAAGACTTGGTTTGCTGGCCAAGGCACCTAGCTTCACCTGAGCTCTTTCCTTCTAAGACTGCTTGAAAGGCAGAGTAGAGAAACTTACCAGAGCAAGGGAAAAGGATTAAGACTTATTTTGGCTAAGCAGATTTACTGTGTGGTGTTGTTTTTATTTTTTACTCACAGGGATTGCTACTGTTTGTTGCTAACATTTCATTGTTTTATTTTTCTCTGTAGCAAAGTGTTTCTTACAGCGTATATCTTCTCTGAAATTATTACAGGTGGTGCTTTACAGGTTTTACAGTTTTATCTAACATTAGGATAAGCTTTCAGGGTTACTGCATTTGTTGTTGACTGATTGTTTCTGCTCTTACCTCCTTTTTCTTTCGTCCGTGGTTTTTCGTTTTTGGCAGGGGAAGGGCCCAGCCACCCACCCTCCCCAACCACCCCACACTACACTCCTTTTATAGGGTACCACAGTTGTGACATTTCCTGTGGCAGAGCAGGAAGGGGTGGATCAATGGGGCCTCCACAAGGTGAGCTCATTTACAGAGGCACTAGTAATTTAACTTGTTGTTATAACAAGTTAAACAAAACACAATCAAACCATTACTTGCATTTTTTTTCTTTTTTTTTTCCTTCTAATTACTCTGACTAGGTTATAAACCCAGCAACTTATCTGGAATGGATATCATTAACTGCCGGTACTGTGGAACAATTTTCAGAAGGACATTCTTGCAGGATTTACAACACTGTCCTACATGCTGGGCCTTTGGAGATCTTAGGGCTCAGCTCCGGGCAGCATGGGCAGAGATTGCACACCTCAAATTTCATATTCAAGAGGAAATACATTATAAGAACCACCCGCCATTTCCCCAGCATCCAACAGAAAAACCTCGACCGCAGAGGGTAGTTGGTCCTGGAGGTTGGCAGGTGGTTAGGAGGGGCAAATCGGGTGCCCCATCACTCTCTGCTCTCCAACATATTACCTCCAAAAACCATATAAACACTACAAACAGGTATCTGCCTCTATCTCTGAAATCAAACAAAGAGGCAGAAGACACTGTAGAGCAGGACACTGCAGCACAGAAGCTAGCACGACAAAACTCACCCAAATCAGGAACCAAAACAAAAAAAGCAAAAAGGAAATCCAAAAAACTTCTGGTCATAGGAGACTCCATGATTCGGGGAGTTGATACCTATCTCCAGCCAGGGGTAATGGTCAGATGTCTCCCAGGTACATCAGCATGGAGAGACACTGACCACATTGCTAAAATTGTTCACAAAGCAGGAGAAAACATTGATGTCCTAGTACACATAGGGACTAATGATCTCACCAGCCGGTCAGTTGTGGAGACCAAGGAACACCTGACCAGGCTGGGTGACAAACTACCATCTATTTCATCCGGCATCTCTCCTTCTCTGAGATCCTGCCAGTCTGGGAGAGGGGAGCAGATGGACAGAAGGTCAGAGATGGGGAGATAGGAGAGCTAAACACGTGGCTCAAGGGCTGGTGCCAGGAAAAAGGACACAGATTTGTAGGGAACTGGCAACAGTTCTGGGAGCGAAAGTTCTTTAAATTTGATGGACTGCATCTGACTAAGGAGGGAGTCAGTGCATTGGGGCAGAAGTTTGATGTCTTTGCAGAATATTTAAACTAGCAAATGGGGAGAGGCAGCAACCCACACGCCGAATGGGAAGAACACCCCTCCCTCAGCTAGTGGTCAAACAGGGATTCAGCATGTTTGCAGTTCATTTGCATCACCAGGTAAGAAAAAGGTTTGTCTCCCATACGACGTACAGGGTAATGCCAAACCTCACCAACAACTAACACACCAAAATCTGGCCAATGGAAAATCATGTACACAAATGCTCACAGCCTGGGAAATAAGATCCTAGACCTGCAGGCAATAATGTCAGAGGCTAAACTGGACATAGTAGCAATTAGTGAGACGTGGTTTACCAGTAACCACACTTGGAAGACTTCAGTATCTGGCTATGTATTGTTCAGAAGAGACCGAGGTGCAAAAAGGGGGGGAAGAGTGGCCCTGTATGTCAATGAAAATATCAAAGCTACAGAAATTCAGAATACACATAAGGAGCCAGAAGAACTGTGGGTCACCCTGGAAACAGGAAATGGGACAGCCATAAGAACTGGGATTGTCTACAGGCCCCCAGACCAGGGGGAGGACATAGACACATTACTGTTAGAAGATAGACAAAACATGACAGCTAAAGGGGAGGTTCTGATAATGGGAGACTTCAACATGCCGGATACAGATTGGTCAATACCAGCAGGAACATCTGCCAGAACTAGACACATGGTGGATTCCCTGCAGGGGGAGGGCCTCAAACAACTGGTACAGCAACCCACGAGAGACAGGGCTATCCTAGATCTAGTACTGACTAACAAGGAAGGGATCACAGATCTCCAGGTAGAAGGTCACCTGGGGGCCAGTGACCATCACATGGTATGTTTCAGTTTGGCTACTACATCTAAATCATCCCATTCCAAGGCAAAAATATGGAACTTCAGAGGAGCTGACTTTGATAAGATGGCCAACAGAGTTAAGCTAGCCCTGGCAAAAAGAAACACAGGCGAAGGGGTACAGGCAAAGTGGGCAAGCATTAAGGATGCAATACTTGAAGCAACATCCCACTGTGTTAGACAGAAAAGGAAGTGCAAAAGAAGAAGGAAACAACTTTGGTTCTCAAATACAGTAGCAGAAAAGGTCAGAGCCAAAAGGCTGGCCTTCAGGAAATATAAGGGAACACAATGGGATGAAGATAGGGAGGCATACCAAACTGCCCTAAGGGAAGCAGGGAAGGCAGTAAGGCAGGCAAAGTCCCAAACTGAGGAAAACTAGCATGAACAGTAAAAGAAGGTGACAAGACTTTCTATAGATACATTAGTGAAAGGAGAAAGTCCAGAGGATGTGCTAAGCTAATGGAGAAAGGAGCATGTGAGGAGGAGGACCTTGTAAGGCATCTATCCTAAATAGATACTTTTGCTCAGTATTTACTGAAGAGAAGGTAGGGCAGGGCCCACAGCTCAGCACCATGGACACAGGGGGGAGTGGGGTGAGCACTACTCCCTTCACAAAAGAAAGGGTCCTACAAGAGTTTGCTAAGATCAGGGTGGACAAGGCAATGGGACCTGATGGCATACATCCCAAGGTACTTAAGGAGCTAAAGGTGGAACTAGCAGAGCCATTAGCAGAACTGTTTAGTGAGCTCTGAGCACAGGAGAGGTCCCAGAAGACTGGAGAAGGGCTCATGTGATCCAGCTTCACAAGAGTGGTAGCAGAGAGGAGGCAGGGAACTACAGACCAGTCAGTCTTACCTCAGTAGTGGGCAAGATTATGGAGGCACTCCTTAAGGAAAGGATAGTGCAACATCTGGAATCCATAGGGGCACAGGATCCAAGACAGCATGGGTTTACAAAAGGAAGGTCCTGTCAAACTAATCTCATAGATTTCTTTGACTGGGTAACCAGAGTGGTGGACCAAGGGGGAGCAGTTGATGTCACCTACCTTGACTTCAGCAAAGCTTTGACACTGTTCCACATAGAAGATTGATAAATAAGCTGGGTAGGCTCAGGGTGGGTCAGAAGTTGGTCAACTGGTGGCAAACTGGTTGACAGGCAGAAAACAGAGAGTGGTGGTAAATGGTATACAGTCAGAAGAGATGCAAGTCACAAGTGGGGTACCTCAGGGATCAGTCCTGGGGCCAGTCCTCTTCAACATCTTCATTAGTGACCTTGCAGATGGACTAGAGGGTAAGGCATGTCTGTTTGCAGATGACACCAAGATCTGCAACAGAGTAGATGATCCAGATGGGTGGGCAGAATGAGAAGAGATCTGGATAAACTAGCAAAATGGTCAGAAGAGTGGCAACTGGATTAATGCAAAGAAGTGCAAGATCATGCACATAGGGAACAGAAACCCTGAAGCCACCTATAGGCTGGGAGGAGTTGCTAGCAGTCACAAGGAAGAAAGAGACTTGGGCATCATCATCACTGATGACCTGAAATCATCAACAGACCTATAAAGCAGTAGAGTGAGGCTAGGGGGTGTTAGATGTGTATTAGTAGGGCAGCACAAGTCATAAGAGGGAGGTAATAATCCCTCTTTACAAGACACTAGTTAGGGCCCCATCTGGAGTACTAGTGCAGCAGTATTGAGGCCACACCTTCACAAGGACAGTAATCAAATTGAGGCAGTCCAGAGAGGGCAACCAAAATGGTGCGGGACTGCATCAGAAGACATATGAGGACAGATTAACAGAGCTCAATATGTATACCCCTGAGCAAAGGAGGAGAGAGGTGATATGATTGAGGCATTCAAACACCTTAAGGGCATTAACAAGGTGAAAGAGTCTAACATGTTTAAATATAAGAAAAATAGCAGGACAAGAGGACACAGCATGAGATTAGAGGGGTGCCGATTAAGGGGGAATGTGAGGAAATTCTTTTTCACAGAAAGGGTGGTGGATGCATGGAATGGCTTACCACAAGAAGTGGTGGCTATGAATACAGTGCAGGGCTTCAAACAGGCATGGGATAGGCATAAGGGAGCAATACAAATGACTATGAATAGATAGGCCACTGACAGAGCAAAGGCCGATGGCACATTTATAAGGTAGAAAAAAGAAATGGGCAGACTGGATGGGCCTTGCGGTCCTTATCTGCCGTCAACTTCTATGTTTCTATGTTTCTATGTTTCACTCTTGATAGGGGGGTCGATCCCAGTCCTTTCACAGAAGAAAAGGTTCTGCAAGAACTCCTAGGACTGAAGGTGGACTAAGCAATGGGTCCTGATGGAATTCACTCCAGAATTCTAAAAGAATTAAGGGAGGAACTAGTGAAACCACTGGCTACTCTTTTTAATAAATCATGGGAGGATGGTGTGGTACCCGAGGACTGGAGGAAGGTGGATGTGATTCCCCTTCTCAAAAGTGGGACCAAGACAGAGGCAGGAAACTACAGACCTGTCAGTCTGACCTCTGTGGTAGGGAAAGTGATGGAGTCACTTCTGAAGGAAAAAATAGTTGAGTACCTAGAGGCCAGTGGGGCACAGGACCCAAGGCAGCATGGGTTCACAGTGGGAATGTCATGTCAGACAAATCTAATAGATTTCTTTGACTGGGTGACCAAAGTAGTAGACCAGGGAGGGGCTGTGGACATGGCCTACCTAGACTTTAGCAAGGCATTTGGCACAGTACCGCACAAAAGATTAATAGTCAAATTAACCAGAATGGGAGTGGGTCCCAGGGTGGTAGCCTGGGTAAAACATTGGCTGCACAACAGGACACAGAAGGTAATTGTAAATGGAGTCCTCTCTGAAGAAAGATGGGTTACTAGTGGGGTACCGCAGGGTTCAGTATTGGGTCCAGTCCTTTTTAATGTCTTCATCAGTGACATTGCAGAGGGACTGGAAGGAAAAGTATGCCTTTTTGCAGATGACACAAAAATCTGCAACAGGGTTGATACACAAGGAGACGTGGAAAGGATGAGAAGGGACTTGGCAAGGTTGGAGGAATGGTCAGAAGTATGGCAGCTAGGATTCAATGCAAAGAACTGCAAAATAATGCACCTGGGAAAAAAGAACCCAGGGGAAGAATACACAATTGGGGGGAGGTAGTAACAACAACAAAAAAGGAAAGGGACCTGGGGGTATTCATATCAGATGACCTTAAGGTTAGCAAGCAATGTGAGAAGGCAGTAGGGAGGGCTGGGGGTACACTGGGATGCATAGGGAGAGGCATCAGCAGCAGAAAACAGGAAGTTGTTATCCCTCTGTATAGACAGTTGGTGAGACTCCATTTGGAGTACTGCGTCCAGTTCTGGAGACCCCATCTCCGTAAGGACATAGACAGGATAGAGGCAGTCCAGAGGAGGGAAACTAAAATGGTGCAGGGTCTGCAAGAGAAGCCGTATGAGGAGAGACTAAAGGAGCTTAATATGTATACCCTTAAGGAAAGAAGGGAGAGGGGGGACATGATAGAAACTTTTAAGTACCTCAGTGGAATCAACAAAGTCCAAGAGGGTAGCATCTTTCAGAAAAAGAGACATGCAAGAACAAGGGGACACATTTTAAAGATAGAAGGGGCGGTTCAGGGCAATGTGAAAGTATTTCTACAGAAGGGTAGTGGATTCATGGAACAGCCTTTCTGAGGAGGTTGTGGGGTCTAAAACTGTAGGAGAATTCAAGAATGCATGGGACAGACATAAGGCAATTCTTGTGGGGGGTAGGAAGAAATAGGCTGTTGGTTAACTAGGATCTGCGGCCTATCCTGTAGGTAGGGAAATGGGCAAACTAGATGGGCCAAGCGGTCCTTATCTGCCGTCAAAGTCTATGTTTCTATGTTTCTAAGAATACCCAACAGGGTGGGTGGTATTGGGCATCACCTGACTGCCCAGGGGCATAATGAGGCCCAGTGCCACAGATGGAGGGCCTTAGAGCCCCTGGAAGGTCCAGTATTGCCCTTACCACCCACCCTGGAGAGTATTATTGCACTTAAAAAATGGGCTAACTGTAAAGTTTTTTTTTTAATATTTAACAAATAAAAAATAGTAAAAAAAAAAGGACTAAAAATTAACTTAAATTTGCTTTGTGGGTAAAGTAATGCCTCTACTGGAATACTTACCAATGGTTACCAGTAGAGGGCAGTGCAATGTTTCTCACTTGTTATACAGTTCCCTCCACTGCAGCCCAGTTGCATTCCTTTTTGTTTTTTGGTACCTTTGTGATGCATACTTAGGCACAGTTTTATTTTAGTTTTTGCTTTGAGACACTATTGGCTATTGAATGGAGCAGCGCGATCTGGTGATTGGGGAAATCTACATAAGAATCAGAGGTAATGGCACTGACTGTATTGCAACAATCTATCATCACCTCATACTCGTAATAATTAAAGTTTGTTTCTTCAGTTAAATGCACTACTAGCTGTTGAATGGAGCAGCATGATTGGGGAAATGTACATAAGAAGTAGAGGTAAGTGCATTGACTGGATTGCAACAATCTGTCACCACCTCATGCTTGTAATCATTAAAGCTTGTTTCTTCAGTTAAATTATTGTTGGAACCATTAAGGCTTTGGGGCTCAGTTTGAAGTAAAGGATTCTAAACATACCCAAGTATTCTTACCCAAGTTTCATGGTTCTCAATAGTATTGCTAGTACCTTTAATCTTGCAAACCAGTGACGTTTTGTTTCCATGCTGGCTGTGCTGCATTGCGAAGTCTTTGCCTGTCACCATTCCTTAGAAGTTACAGCTGTTGAGGGCCTGCCTTGTTTCTTAGCAACCAAGCACATTTCCCGAACGCAGATGAAACACGGTTCAAAAGCTAGCAGAAGACACAGTTATTGTTGTCGTAAGGGCACCATTGTTAAGATTTCTGTACAATATTTGTACCATATCTTCTATGTAATTAAATGGTATATGCAGGTCACCGGTACAGTAAGGTGCAGTGATGTTGGCAAGCAGCAACCGGTTACTATGGAAGCGACTGCTGCTGCCTACTAAGGGAAGGCAGAATCATTTTCGAGAGTGTCCTATGGACCTACAGGAGAGTCTATAATTCTTTCATGTAGTGACAAGTGAGCCCAGTGGAGGTTGATGTGTGGTTTCTTGTAGCAGGCAGCTGGCAATGAATCAGAGTCTTGGCAAGGCAATATCTCTTGCGAAGTGAGAAAAAAAATGGTGGCATTTTCAAATTGAATGGGGTGCTTTCAGCCACTGGACAAGCCAAGTGGGCACAAGATACTTGAATGCATGAAGGCACACTTATGTTGGAACTTTTTATTTGCTGGGCGTCTATTGAAAGTTAATGTACCCCCCCAGCAGACGTACCAGCCAATCAGAGCCCCGAAAATTAAAATCCCATTTTCTAAGGTTCTAATTTTCTTGAGGTACTAGATGTGACACTCTGCCTATCTACTTGTCATTATATTGTATCATATTTGTGATATAAATATATGTTTATTTGAATGTCTGCTTGGAAAAATATGGCTGACAGCAGAACAGCAATCTGGGAGCTGGGATTTCAAAAGTGTGGTGAGGAGGGATGGCCTCTACATGACCCAGTTGAAACTCTAAGTAAAGACTTCCTTTAAAGACCAGGTTATAACGCATTGTAAACTATCCCTTTATTTTGAAATGCAGGGACAGAGTATGCATTTTTACGACCTCTGAGGAAGAGGCAGTTTTTAACTGATTCCTGTTAGATTTCACAAATAGATGAATACAGTTCCTCAGGAACTTTCTGAAGACATCAAAGGGATAATTATGTCTGTCATGAGGCCTCACTTATTAAGAAGAAGATATATATGTTCTAATTGGAATGTTTGAGCAGTGGTCTGAGACATGTGACTGATAAATAATTCAAGTACTCAGGTTTGAGTGACCTCACAGCCAACATCTGTGAGCTGTGTCATCAGGGAGGAGGAATTTTGTAACAGCATATTACCAGCCAGCTCGGAGAAAACTTTGCATTTGGCATTTTGCCTTTGGTTTTGAAGGGGGACTCCTGGAAAGAAACTCTCACAAAACTTTAGGTAAATTCAACCACCTATTTATTACTGGAAACTAAGAACCAGAAATTCAGTTACAGGCATTTGTTTTACAATTCTGTTTTCTTTTGACTGTAAGTATTAATGTATATAGGTTCAGCGTTTTGTATGTATTTAGTATTTTTAATCTCAGTTAACTTTTTGGTTTCCTTAATCCTGCTTGAGCCTTTTCTCATTTTTTTTGTCTGTGAATGGTGGGACAGTATTTGATAATTCTGACAAAACTGTTTAGGGCTTATAGTGTAACCATTTTGCTCAAAAGGTAAGAACATACCTGGGTCTCAATTGAGTCCAAACAGGGCAGAATTGTGAACCAGGCTGGGTGCCCACTGAGTTAAGTATTGCACTGCATTTCCCTGAAGAGAGTGCGATATTTGATCCTGTTAACTGGGCATGCTTGCAAAAAAGGGTTCATACTCAAAACTAGTAGGTGTTTTCAGACCCAAACAGACAGGAGGGTTATCCTGTTTGTCTCCTGTTCTCATATTGCACTTTGAGGCTTGGCACTGTGGGAGCAGAGGGCCTGACCTGTGGAGTGCATTTGTGACACTAGAAAATGGCATTTTATAAAGCAAATAATGTACTTTGGTACTGGCCCTTTATACATTTTCTTAATTGTCCCTCTGGAAGGATGTGGAGAGGGAAAATGGAAGCCATAGTGGATTTAGAGAGTAAGAGAGGATGGAGGAGGGAAATTAAAAGAAATAAAGGTAAAATGATGCACATTAGCCTGAGGTGATGTCCAGGTAGGTGGCATCACTAACTGCACATCCCTGTAGGCTCTAACCTGACCCTTACTTGTGATAGGTCACCTACTGACTCTATCACAGGCCTAAGGGGGTTGGCAATGTCCTTTTAACCTAAACAGAAGAGAGATTATTCATTCTAGGGGTTAGCAATCTGAAAAGAAAACCACTATTGCATGAGAAATGTTTAGGCTTAGCCTAATAAGAAAGTAGAGTCGAGCCTTTACTGTGTCATAGGCCCATTGTCCAAAAGTACAGAATAACACAGTCCAGGTATCAAAGAGAGTGGTAAGACCACCAGTGCACCCAACTCCCCCCATCCCACTAGTAAGAGAGATGCTCTGAGGATAAGGTAGAGGCCAAGGCCCCCAGCCTACCCCCTAGCCTACCTAGTGAATGATGTCACAAACACACTCCACAGGTCAGGCCCTCTGCTCCCACCGTGCCAACCTCAGAGCACAATAGTGTGAACAGGTAACAGACAGGGTAACTCTCCTATCTGCTTTTGGGTCCGAATCACCTTTAGCCTCAAGTTCTGGGGGGGGGATTCAAACTGTGAACCATATGCTAACATACCCAAATGTACAGGCTCAGATAATATTCTCTTCGGCGGGGATGCAATATATATTTCATCTAAGGGCACCTAACCAGGTATCCAAAATGAACCCTTAAAACTCTATAAGAGACCTTGGGTATATTCTTACCTTTTTCAAACTTAGTAACACCATCAAGCCTTTTAAACAGTTGTCAGACTTAAAATACAGACCTTTCACACACAAAAAGAACTGGGAAGACACAGGCAGTATTTCAAGAAAATGTGATTTTACTAAAAATATGAAAATAAATAAGATAAAATATAGAACAAATGTCAAGAACTTACAATCTCAAAAGAAAATGGGAAAAGTTATAGAATAAAACTCCTACCACAATACATTTACATCATTTCTAGCTAATGTATTACCTCTGTAAGTTTGTTTAAAGTTAGATGTCAGAGAACTTTGTTTCTTAGGAGCCCAAGATGATATCCTCCATTACAGATGCACTGATACATTTTCAACTCTATTTCCACACCCATTTGATGAGTCATCTGGCTCCTCCTTTTAGAATATAAAATTACAAATAGGATTTCCTACCAGGAGGAATGTTAAATAATGTGACATCAGAAAAAAAAAATTTCCTAAATATGACCTCCTGTAATTAAATATTTTTCTTTGATCTTAGCAATCCCAGCATTTGTCATTTAGGTGTTAAACTTGATAGGAACAGCCAAATTACCCTTTCTTTCCTAATGTCATAAACTTTAGATTTTGTTTCAACTTCAAGAGCCTGAGCATGTCATAAAAAGGTAATAAAATACCATTTATTTAAGGAAGTCTTAATTACAGGAATCTCCTGGTCAATGTAATACATCCTGTGATTTTCAGCTGCTGACCTTGTAATTTAAAGGCCAAATCTCTCCCACTGAAATGATCATACACAGACCATGTATTTATAATAACAATTCATACAATAATCATAACCAGCTGGCCAAGCTTCACAATCCTCCCCACCTAGACTGAATTTAGGGTCTCTATCCTCTGCATGGGATGAGCTCCACAAATCAGTTCGTTCCACGTATAGACGAGATAAGCCATCTGCGTTCTGATTAGTTGCTCAAGCCCTATGTAAGATCATCATGCCTTACCATTGCAAGGCAAGACTCCATCTTAATAGCCTGCCATTAATTTTTCCCATATGTGTCAGCCAAATCAGGTGGTTGTGGTCAGTTTGTACCTAAAAATGCTGCCCGTATAAGTATGGCTCTAACTTCTTTAGGGCTCACACTATGGCAAGACACTCTTTTGCCACGGTAGATTATGTCTGCTCCCTGGGAAGTAACATTTTACTCAGGCACACTATTGGGTGATCCTTCCTTTGGTTGGATGTCTGGCTCAGTACTGCCCCAATACCCACATCTGAGGCATCAGTCTGGACTATAAAGGGTCTGCTATAGTCAGGACTTGTCAATACCGGAGCACTGCACAGTGCCTCCTTCAGTCTAGTAAAGGCTTTTTCACAGGCTGGTTCCCAGGTAATTTTCTTAGGCATCTTTTTCTTTACCACATCAGATAGGGGAGCAGCCAGGGTACTGTAACTGGGTACAAATTTCCTATAGTACCTGCAGTCCCTAGAAAACTCCTGACCTGCTTCTGCATTTTGGGTCTGGGCCATGAGTTGATCGCCTCTATTTTCACTTGGTTAGGATGGAGCTATCCCCGGCCTACAACATGCCTGAGGTATGCCACTTCAGCCATGGCCACCTGGCACTTCTCAGCTTTAACAGTAAGCCCAGCCCTCTGTATCCTGCCCAGCACTTCCCGAAGGGGGGACAGGTGTTTCTCCCAGCTGGCACTAAAGATGGCAATACCATCCAGGTATGCCACAGTGTACTCCTCAGCACCATTTAACATCTGGTTCACCAACCTTTGGAAAATGGTCAGGGTGTTCTTCATTCCAAAAGGCATTACTTTAAATTCAAATAACCCTATCGGAGTGATGAAGGCTGACCTCTCCCTAGCTCTATCAGTTAACTCTACCTGCCAAAACCCTTTTGTCTGGTCAATAGTCATAAGGTATGCCACTCCTCCCAACTTGCCCAGGAGTTCATCCGTCCTAGGCATCGGGTGGGCATCTGTCTTCGTGACTGCATTCAGTCCACGATAGTCCACACAAAAATGAGTAGAGACATCTGGCTTGGGTACGAGGACTACGGATGAGGCCCAGGGACTATGGGATCTCTGAATTATCCCTAAATCCAGCATTTCCTCCACCTCCCTCCTGATGTCCTTTTGGACAGCTGCTGACACCCAATATGCTGTCCGCCATGTGGGCATCTGTGTCCCTGTCTCTACATCGTGCGTCGCTAAGGGGTTAGTCCAGGCTTGGCACTAAACAGTGGAGCAAAGTCTGCTAAAATGTCCCTTACTTCCTGGATCTTGTCCAGGGCCAGCTGGGGTGACAATTTAACCGCCTTCACAGAGGACTCCCACTTGCTTTCTTCCAGCATGTCCAGAAAGGGGTCTCCTTCATCTTTCCCCTCCCCAGGACTACATACTGCAAACACCATATCAGCCCTATTAGCATATGTCTTCATCATGTTGACATGGTACATTCTTCCTGTATGTCTTCTGTCAGGTAACTATGATATACAGTAGCAGCTACAGACACTGCCAGCTATTTCCCAAAATTTCTGTGATATTTCCAGAAATATCTCATGCTTTCTCCATTTCCACAGTAGGGGCAGTAGAGAGAAACTCTTTAGAAATTTCGTGAAATATCTGGAAATAGCTGGCAATGTCTGTGGCTATTACTGTAGTTCATGTCATTTACCGTTCTGTCTACTTTTTACAGTCCTGTCCACTCAGCCTGCAGCTTGTCTTTCTGGACCAGAATGAGGACCATGACTTCCTGACCCACTGTGTATGAGTGAGCTCTGGCTGTGCAGTCATACCACACTTTTTGTTTCAGTTGGGCAGCTGCCAGGTTGCTCTGGACTGTCCCCATAAGCTCCTTCAACCTTTCCCTAAACCTAAGGACATAATCCCCTATAGGAGTTCCCTGGGTGGCATGCTTGCCTTCCCAGTCCTCCTGAATCAAGTCTAGGCCAACGTACCCGGTGTCCGTATAAGAGCTTGAAGGGGGAAAGCCCTGTCGACTCTTGGGGCACCTCCCTGTATGAGAACAATAGGTGGGGAAGGTATTTCTCCCAGTCCCTCCCATGCTGTTCGACAAACGCTTGGAGCATTGACTTCAGGGTACCATTATATCTTTCCACAAGCCTATTACACCACCCACACTTCTCCCACAAACATTTCATTAGATCCAACATGAAGGAACCCCCTCGATTGGTGATAACCTCCTGCGGAAACCCAACACGGGAGAAAATCCCTAGTAAGACATCTGCCACTTTGTCCGTCCTCATAGAGGATAGGATGACTGCCTCTGGGTACCGGAAGGCATAATCCACCACAGTCAGGATGAACCTCTTCCCAGAGGAGCTGGGAGTATTGAAAGGCCCCCCCCCAGTATCCATTCCCACTGTCTGGAATGGCTCCTCCACTACGGGCAATGGAATTAGGGTGGCTTGTGTTTTCTTACCCGCCTTCCCTATTTCTTGGCACCGGTGACAAGACCTGCAATACTCCTTCAACTGTTGGGTGAAGTTGGGCCAATAGAAATTCTGGACCAACGGCTGCATAGTGCCCGTGATTCCTAGATGACTAGAAAAGGGAATATTGTGTGCAGTCTTGAGCAACTGCTCACAGTATCCCTGGGGAATGACAAGCTGTCTGCCTACCACCTGTCCCTCTGTCTTAGCATTCTGCATGTACAGCAGTCCACTACCCCAGTAAACTTTATGTTTACCATCACCTCCCTGTGCTCCGTCAAAGTCTGCCCAAGCCCTCAGCTTCTCTAGACTAGGGTTACTTTTCTGAGCAGCTGCAAACTCCTTACACATTCCCAAGGCATGGGATAGGTCTCCTTTAGTCTCTAAACTAGGGTCCCTAGCTCTAGTGTCAGGGCACTCAGGATCACTGCCATCCTTAACCCTCTGACAATGGGACCCCTCTCCTTCCTCAGAGTAACCCTCTGGAGCTGTTTGGTTAACTGCTACTGGAGGAATTTCTACCCCCTTTCATTAGTCTCCATAGCAGGAGACTCAGGCTGGGAAACCAGCATCCCAGTGATTTCCACAGTGGCTTCTTTGGGGTCCAGGGAACTACAGTTTTTCCTTGCCACTTGACTACTGGTAACTGCACACACCATCCCCTGTTTGAGATTGTTGCCAAGGATTACATCAACTGCTAAAGTTTCTGCTACGGTGACCTGTTGCACAGTTCCCCCATCTCACCCCAGTCTAGGAGAACACTAGCAAGTGGCAATGTTTTCTCCTCCCCAGTGAACCCTTGTACAGTTACAGATTTATTGGGTATAAGCTGACCAGGCTCTACCAGATCCCATTTTACCAATGTCAGGGATGCCCCTGTGTCTCTTAACCCTTGTGTCTGTACACCATTCACAGTGACTGGGTGCATGTGTTCCCTCATGTTCACAGGCATGCTTCCAGGGACAAACAACCCACTTCTTTCCTAGCACCACCTTGCGTATTGCTCGTCCTTTTGGAACACTGTCTGGCAATATGCCCAGTTTCTTTGCAAACCCAACATTCATTTCTTTTCTCAGTAAAATATTTTCTTTGAAACCTGGGCCTAACTGGTTTCAGTAGAGACAATGAGGGTTTTAGCTGCCCTGAGGGTGTGCGTTTCCCTTTCTGTGCTGCCACCCCTGCACCATTTACTCTCAGAGCAGGTCTGCTCTTGGCATAGTGGTCCGAGAGTTCAGTAGCCTCTTGCACTGTTTTGGGAACTCGGTCCTCCAGAGAGGTTTTCATCTCTGCTGGGCATGCCCAAAAAAACTGCTCTAACAATATAGCATTTTTAATTTTATCTACAGAGTTTGCTTCAATTCCTTCCCACCAATGCTTTAAAAACTGACATTGTTTCATGACTAGCTCCTCATAGCTCATGTCAGGGCTTCTTCTGAGCTTACAGAATTTAGCTCTGTATGGTTCTGCAGTTAAATCAAACTTTTTTAAATGTGTATCTTTAAGTTTGCTATAATCAGTACTGTCTTCATTGTCCATTTGACACAATGCATCCCAAGCTTTCCCAGTAAGTAGTGGGGATAGCTGGAAGCTCCAGAACCCTCTAGGAATATTTGCCTGAATACAAACTTTTTCAAAGGAATTTTAAAAAGGCATCCATATTCTCCCCCTCTTTAAGTTCAGCTATCAATTTTGAATTTAATTTAATTTATTTATTTATTTAAAATTTGGTGACCGGGTAGGCCCACTGAGCCCCGAAGGTCCCTTTTTCAGAGGCGACCCAGGATAACAATACATATTTTCATACAGAGAAAGACTTGGGTTACAATTTGTAACCCAGTCCTGTAGTTCCAGTTAAACCCAAGCCACTTACCTGCTCTGGTACTGGTGGTTGGAGTCATAGCTTCTCCAGTTCATGTTACCTCTGGTGCTCACACTCTTCACAGTCAGCATCTCGCTGTTCTCTCTTTCTCTCCCTCTTCTCCTCTGTGGCTCGCTGGTGCTCACACTCTTCACGGTCAGCATCTCGCTGTTCTCACTCCCTCTTCTCCTCTCTTTCCATCTCCAGCTTCCTCTGTTCAAGCTTCCTTTGTTGCTGAGCTTCAAATCTTTTCTGTTCAAACTCCAGCTCCATCCTCCACAACTCCAACTGTAGCCTGATTGCTTCTGGTTCCAGAATGCTGGTGACTTTTCCCTGCTGCTGTGGCCCTTGGCTTCCACTGGCCCTGCTGTCTTCCTCACCAGATCTGGACACTGCACTGGCTGCTGGCCCCTCCACACCCACAATTTGGTCCTTTCCAGTCATGGATTGTGACTCAACACATTAGAGCATCTATGAGGGTCTGCTTGTTGGCTTTCCCCTCATACTGGACTCCTCTGTCCTGACACAACTGCCTCAGATAGTCTGCAGTCTACCCGCTGTAGTTAAAAGCCATCTTCTTCCCTAACTGCGGCTACTCTAACTTGCACTTTAAAAAAAATAAAGCAGGTAGGAACTTTGACTGTAAGAAAAATGATATAGTTCTGTTTACTTTTTAAAATTAAATCACTGCCTTAATTTGCAAGTGAGCTGTACAGTATTAAGCTGACACACTGAACTGTTAAAGCTTGTGTTACCAATATTTTATCTCATCGCTGCCAACCAAATCTGTCACAAACGCACTCCACAGGTCAGGCCCTCTGCTCCCACCATGCCAACCTCAGAGCGCAATAGTGTGAACAGGTAACAGACAGAGTAACCCTCCTGTCTACTTTTGGGTCTGAATCACCTTTAGCCTCAAGTTCGGGGGGGGGATTCAAACTGTGAACCTTATGCTAGCGTACCCAAATGTACAGGCTCAGATACTATTCTCTTTGGGGGGATGCAATATATATTTCATCTAAGGGCACCTAACCAGGTATCCAAAATGAACCCTTAAAACTCTGTAAGAGACCTTGGGTATATTCTTACCTTTTTCAAACTTAGTAACACCACCAAGCATTTTAAACAGTTGTCAGACTTAAAATGCAGGCACTTCACATGTAAAAAGAACTGGGAAGACACAGGCAGTATTTCAAGAAAATGTGATTTTACTAAAAATATGAAAATAAGTAAGATAAAATACAGAACAAATATCAAGAATTTACAATCTCAAGAGAAAATGGGAAAAGTTATAGATTAAAACTCCTACCACAATAGATTTAGATCTTTTCCATCTAATGTATTACCTCTGTAAGTGCGTTTAAAGTTAAATGTCAGAGAACTTTGTTTCTTAGGAGCCCAAGATGATATCCTCCATTTCAGATGCACTGATACATTCTCAACTCTATTTCCACACCCACTTGATGAGTCATCTAGCTCTTCCTTTTAGAATATAAAATTACAGATAGGATTTCCTACCAGGAGGTATGTTAAATAAGGTGACATCAGAAGAAAAAAAAATCCTAAATATGACCTTTAATTAAATATTTTTCCTTGATCTTAGCAATCCCAGCATTTGTCATTTAGGTGTTAAACATGATAGGAACAGCCAAATTACCCTTTCTTTCCTGACATCATAAGCTTTAGATTTTGTTTCAACTTCAAAAGCCTGAGCATGTCATAAAAAGGTAATAAAATGCCATTTCTTTAAGGAAGTCTTAATTACAGGAATCTCCTGGTCAGTGTAATACATCCTGTGATTTTTAGCTGCTGACCTTGTAATTTAAAGGCCAAATCTCTCCTACTGAAATGGTCATACACAGACCATGTTTTTATAATACCAATATCATACAATAATCATAACCAACTAGCCAAGTGTCACAAATGGTACTAGAATGGTATATTCCTCAACTTTCCCAGATAATTTAGAGGAATAGAAAGACTGTGGTGGATGTAGCTATTGAGCTTTACCATAAAGTCATAGATGAACTGCTTCCATCACAGCATTTAGGATTGCAGTGCCCTGAAGGAAACATACACTCTAGCTGTCCCATCCCAAGTAGTCCCAGTTCCCCAGGAACTACCGGGGGCTAGAGCAGACAAAGTCAGGCTGATAGTTTGGGAAGGAGCAGGACAAATAAACCACATCACTGTGCATCACCCTGATAGGATTGGGATTTACCCAGCAATAAATGATCTGTATTCAACCTTCCCCTAGCAGTTTCCTAGCATGCCATCAGTCCCACCATGGGTCAGAAGCAACTGCAACCCTTGCTTTGTACCTGAATCCTCCCCTTTCCGGAGACCAGAGGTACCGGAGCTAACTGGCCCCACCACACCACCACCCCCGGTACCTGAAATCCTTTGATTTAAATGGCAGACATAGAGGGTGAAGATCCTGAGACTGTTCCTGCAGTCCCTGGGTTCTCTCACAGACTCCACCTGATTGGGAGTATAGAGTGAAGTGCTGAGGTTTGTGGTTGGCCGCCAGATTCAGAAAAGGTGTGTTTTTTTGTGTATTTTAATTAAACTGAAGCTTAAACATAACATTTTGTAGGATATTGTAAGAACTGTTGCTTTGCACCTTATTAGCTTGGACACTTGTATAAGAGAAGTGGTGCATTCTGTACTATGTGGATCAGCTTTCACTACGAAGAATAAAATGCATGAAAAGCTTATGTTTGCTGCACTTTCTTGAAATTAAAATTGAAAGTAGTGTTGGACACATGAGACTGAACAATAATTGCTTAGACTCTAACATTCCTACTTTAATTACCACACAGGACCTATTGCTCACTTCAGTCACCTATACAGTGGGGGAACTGGCATTTTTGGTGAGACCTTAGCAGGGTCTCAAGCTGAGCACTCCCCCCACCCACAAAACATACCACTGAGCACTACCTTCTTTCTTGCTGGAATTCACATTTTGGGTAGCCGCTGCACAATTTCTTTCAAGGTGTTAAGGGACTGCTGCTGGTCCTGTTAGGCAGGGTAACCATCAGAGGCAGAGGCATCATCCAGGCCAACCTTTGAAGAGGTTGAGCATCCATCTTTCCTGATGGTGAGATCAGGTGGAGAGTCACTGAACTTCTCCTGTGCTGCAAGTCTTCTGCTTTCTTTGGTGTCTGGTACATCTTTGTAGATTTGGGGAATACCACTATTAGGAAGTCTAGGTATGCTGTGTGCAAGAGGAGGTTTTGTGCATGCAGGGCCTTTATGATAGAGTTTTATTGGTGCCGCTGCCTCTGAATCATAGATGAGTACTTGTTGTGAACAAAAACGTTGCCATTCAGGAACCTTATCTCTTGCTTGCACCAGGCTGTAATCAAAGGTCTTGTTTGATTGAATATCTCAAAAAGCACACTATGACAGAGCGGGACTGCACATTAGGACCTGATGGCTTGGGCCCAAGTACCCAGTGAACCCACTCTATCTCAGAATAGTAGTACTGAAGGAGGTTGAGCATATCACAGAATAATTCCTCCAAACATCTACAGTATTAAGATCTGCCTTCCATGCCCTCCACCAGTCCATATAGGTGGATGTTTTTCTGCTGCCCTTTACTCTCCATATCATCTTGGTGCTCCTGCATCTTGGCATGTGAGGATGCCAGAGACAGCACAAGGGTATCTAATTTATCAAGCCAAAACCAAAATAGTGCACCTGCAGGGTGGCTGTGTGGCCCATGATGGGAAAAGCCAGTGGAAAACGAATCCACCAGCACTGATAGCAGCACTGTGGACATGGGACTGCAGCACTGTGGAAGCACAGAGCTGAGGTATCCAGTCATATGCTCCCAGAGCCCCTTTTTACTCTCCTAGCAAAATGTCTGAAGGGCTCTGCCTATGAAGCCTTGAAAATTAACCCTTTCTGGAGTATGCCTGAAACAGTCTAAGACTGTTCAACTAGTAATATGGCCTGCCTGGTAAAATCAGCTGCCTATGCAATCACATTTTAATAAATACTGAAAATATTGCACAAGGTTCTCAAGTGAATTTGAAGCTGTTCTACTAATAATACACTTTTTTTCAGATAAATGACAATGCACTTAGCATTACAAACATACCTATTTTCTGACCCCTTCATGCCTGTGCACTCCCAAGAACCAGTTCTGGGCATTGTCCAGCTGCAGTTTCTGTTCAATAATTTAGGCGGAGAGTCCTGAGGAATAGATGATGGCAGCATCAACATACATGTGGACACTGCATGAGGTGCAGGCTCTAGAGAGGTCATTTATGAAAACTGTAAATGGCAGGGTTCCCAGCACAATACTCTGGGGGAACCCAGGGCAACTGGAAGTGTGGACATGAGTGAAGGACCCAGCTTGACTGCCAGACACAGCTCTTCTGGAGAAGTAGGAGTTAAACCAGCAGAGTGGGTTAGTTGAGAGACCCAAGGAGGCTAATTTGGAAAGTAAGCGGGAATGATAAACAGCATCAAAGATCTTGGCTAAGATCTTTGTATATTACATAACACTTTCCAGTTCCTCAAAACATCATGAAAGGGGGTAAAACTTGCATCTCCACCTCTATTATGTAGTATTCAGAGTTGGGAAGTTACGAGCTGGGGTAATATTACATTTTTTAATATAAAACTGAATGTGCTTAAGTACTCATTTTAAAATTAAATTACAGCATTATGATTCCCATGAATAGGCTGGATATAGGTACACAGTTGGCTCCTGTCGGAGTATCAAATTAAAATAGTACACTAGCTCTTTAAAGCAATATTACATGGGATACAGTTCATACAGTCATGTCAAAGCTGCTAGGACTAGCCTGAATGGAAATACAATATAAGCATACACCCAAAACAGAAAAAAAATCCACGGGGATGGATATTCAAACTACACCCAAAAAGTGCACAACAGCAGGAGCAAGCACAAGTCAATTGCGCACAAGTGCAATACACGCGATATTCAAACATGGAGCAAGACAAATTGCGCAACCGGCCAACGTCTGAATATCGCACAACCTGCGCCATAGTGCAACCAGGAAGGGGAAGCTGAGCAGAGATGATGCGCCAAAGCGCAACAAAGACGGCTCAGCTGAGCAGTCCTGAGGCACCATAGCGCAAGCAAAGAGACCCCCAGCAGCATAGCAATGGAACTGCACAACCAGAGAGGTAGGCAGGGACCCACCACCCATGCCACAGATGGGCACAGGAACACACTGCAGAACCAACAATGTACCCTCACACCCCAAGCACAACATAACTGGGGGAGGGACAGAACAGCCACCGGACCATGGGGACAAGCAAACAAAGCACATCCCGGCTGTGTTACTGCAGCACACCCACTGTCAAGCTGAGACTGGCATACAAAGGGGGCGGAGCACCCCAGTGTCCAGCAGCCCCTCCGTGTGCACAGCACTCCCAGCACTGTGACCCCAAGACACCACCCATGTGCAGTGACCAGCACTGCAGGAATCCCCAGCCCCCCGGCACACTGCAACCTCGTGAACCACAGAACCATACAAGCCAAACCCACCATGAGCACCCAGCAGTGGGTGGCAGCACACGGCAATACTGACTGGAAGCCTCACCCACACCAGAGACACCACCCCACACACACGCACACACATACCCATGACCATACCATCCCAGATGCCATGCACAACACTGCAACTGAGCACCTATAGCCAGCTGCAAATCAGAGACCACCACAGTATTCATATCAAAATATAAATGTAATAGGAAGATGAATAACCAGAACAACAAATCAACCACATATTTACAAAGCAGGGGTGGGGCTATGGGTATGAGGTAGGGGTGGGTAAGGGGTAGGGGTGAACAACTGGGAGAGGGAAGGTAGGGTGTGGTGATGGGCAGCTACTGCCTGGCAGCCTGCCCTCCTCCTGCCTGGTGCTGTGCCCAGGGCCTCCACCGGCACCGCATCCTATGCCACTGCAAATCAAGTAGTATGGTGTGGGTGTCGATGGCCATCTGAGTGAGCCTCCGCAGTCCCCGCTCCATCTGGCGCAGGATCCGGATACCTAGGACAAGGGATCAGAGTCAATGGCTGTGACTGTCCACATCCCTGAATCCCACCCATCATGCATGGCATACAGTCAAGTGCCCCGCTCCTGTGATGGACTGCACCCACCCACAGTGACCGTGCACAAGATATGCCCAACCAAGCAGCAACAGCCATGTGTACCACTGTACACACACACCGCCCATGTCCATCACAGCACAACCAAGGCTGCCCAGTGACGTGGCTATGTGGTGGGATGCTAGTGCCGCAGCCATGTGCCCAGTGCATGCATGGATGGACCACCAGTGATGCACACACACACATGCAGTGTCACTGGACAGTGATGACTGTCACATGTTGCGTGCATGGTAGTGTCGTCCATGGAAGGTGGCCGTGCCCCCCCAGCATGCAATAGCATCCATGATGTAATGACACTCACCCTCATCAAGCTGCTGCTGCAGGTGGTGCTGCTGCTGCGGCTGCTGCTGCTGTGGCTGTGGCACAGCTCCTCCGCCAGCCACTCTGGCACCGCCATCCCAGACCTCAGCCTGGGCCCGCCTCCGCTCCTCCACGCCTGTGGGAGACAAATGAAGAGAAACACATCAGTGAGATCCCAAAGCAGATAGCCCCTTGCCCCACTGAGTGTGCCTGCCCACACAACCAGACCCAAACAGCACACACCTGCAAACACCCTCACAGCAAACCATAGCCCAACCCACCCCATGCACAGGTCACATTACACAGTGTCACCCATGCGGACAATACCGGTGCATACACAGCACACCCACCTGGCCTAGGCACAATGCCCCTCCTGGCACGAGACCTGAGGCGCTCCAGCTGAGCACGCTCCCTCCTTTGCAGGTCACTATAGCAGTGCCTGCACTGCTCAGGAGTCCTCCTCCGCCCAGTGGCCTGCTCTAGGGCAGTTGCCACCTGCTGCCACACATGGGTGCATGCCATCTGCAGGGGCACTCCCCCAAACAGTGTCCCATGGTGTGGCTCCACCACAGCCACCAGGTTTGCCAGCTCCAAGGTCCCCCACTGTCGAGCTCTCCTGCGTGCCATTCCAGAGTTATACAGTGGCAATATGGCGCTCCGCAGCGCGGCAACCTCACATGGAAATGTTGCGCAATACAAGTCCATGAGTCCCTATCATGCTGTTCGTACAGCGCCATTGGTACACATCGTGCTATCACCAAACAGCGCAATAGAGCCGTACACATGCCAGATGTACAATGCCAGGGGGCAAAGGTCGGGCTCAAGGTCATGGGTCACTGGCGCAAGGCCACGCACAGCGCCATCGGACATCTACACGTCCTGCGTGATCGATCACCTGCGTGCCAGTGCCACTGTGGACTATTGCGCAGTTGTGCCACAGCGCCATTTGGTGACCAGCGCTGTAGCGCCACTGGCACAATGGTGGCCGTGTCTGGAATTGCTGATCGCGCACAGCACATCATCAGCGCGGCAGATGCCTGCATAAGCTACCTGGGCATGTGCAGTGCGGTGTACTATGCAGTCACAGAAAAGCACCATTGGCTCAGCTGGCTCAACTGTATTGCGCAACTCGCAACGGCGCGATATTCAGCCGACACATGCAAACCATCTGATCAGCCATTCAAAGGCGCAGTGGTGCGATTTGCATCTCATTACAGTTGCTCCACTCCTAATTTGCATGCATTGCGCTATAAATATGCGACAGTGGACTGCTCTGGCCAGATTCGGGTACTGCAGGTGAGAGGTGAGTTGCAAGCTGTGTGATGTTCCAGGCAATGGTCATGGGATAACGCTGTAGACTGCACAGTGACAGGTGTCCACTTCCACCCATACAGACCGACATGACCGAGCAAAGACCAGGTGAGGATGAAGATGGTGGGTGAAAGAGGAGGCCCAACTTCACCAAGTCAGAGACAGAGGCACTCTTCCAGGCCTACCTGGAAGAGGAGCCACTACTGAGTGGACGGCGGGGCACCCTTCAGGCCTGTGCTGCTGCATGGGAGGGGGTAGCCCGTGCAGTAAACCTGCATGGAAGCCACCAGCGCTCTGTGCAGGAATGCAAGAAAAAGATGGGGACAGACCGGAGACGAGTCAAAGAGAAGGTGGCAGCCCTCAGGGCGGCACGCGCTGCCACAGGCGGTGGCCAGCCAGAGGCGGCAGAGCTGACCCCAGCGGAGGACTGTCTGGCTGCATCAATGCAGCGTAGTGCTATAGATGGCATACCAGGAGGTGGATTCCAGACCGGTGGAAGCCCATCACTGCACGGTATGACATGGTGGTGGTGTGGGGGGGGGAGGTTGATCACATGCACTAACATGTTCTCACTTTCTGTTACAGATCCTGTTAGTCTGCAGGGGATGGTGGTGGTGGGACCATGCAGTGTGGAAGACCTGCCAGTGTTGGTGGAGGGTCCATCCACCTTTGCTGCCAGCCGGCATGCACTGCACCAGCATGCACGCCTGGCTGCCACCTCTGTTGTCGGTGAGTCAGGTGTGGAGGTGCACAGCCTGTGTCTCAGCAGTCTGGCATGTGAGCATGCCAGCACGCTGTGACTGTGGCTGTTGCACGAACCTGCACCATTGATGATGCAAGGACTGCAATGGGCAGTGACACATGTGTGTCTCATAACAGACACATAGCAGGCCAGCACGTGCCCTTGGACCTAGCTGGTTCCAACGTGTGTGCCAGCACGTCAGCACTGTCCCAGGCTCTGCCTGTCAGCACCAGTGGGGCAGCACCGGTGGCTGTGCAGGCCTCTGGCACTGTTGCGGCCACAGCAGTGGAACGAGTGGTCCCTGGGGCACAGCAGTTGGAGGGGCAGCAGCAGCAGTCACTCACCAGATCTGGGGGTACAGGGTCCAGCGGTGGCACATGCACACCGCCTGTTGACTTGCCCACACCTGGTCCTGGTGAACAGCACCCACCCTCAAGGGGTGTTGAGCATCAGGCCCTTCCATACCCTGGGGGACAGAATGCTGATGTGGCACACGACCCATTGGATGAGCACACCCACCTGCTGCGGGCATCAGTAGAGCAGCAGATGCAGGTTGCAACGTGCGTGGAGGCACTGTGCGTGGCTGTGGAGTGGAACAGCAGGGAAAATGCATTGATCCTTGCAGAGATGGTCAGACTATGGACAGATGTGACCGCTGCCATTGACAGGCTGACCCAGGCAGTGGTGTCTGTCGTGGCCGGATTGGGCACACAGTCAGGTGCCCCTGTACCGCACACCCCACACAGTACGCTCTCCACACCCCGTTCCCGGTGTCGTGCGACACCCAGACTGTCGACGTTGGGTTCTGCTGTGGGCATCCCGAGCACACCTGGTGCAGGTATGTTTGGCATGCTGCACACCCCTGTGCGGACAAGGTCGCGATCACACAGTGGGACCCCTGGTGGTCCATCGGTGCCACCCCATGTGGCCCATGATCTGCCTGCCAGTGTTTCTGGGACACGGCCGGGCCGCCCACACATCCGAGGTGGCCATGGCACAGTGCCACCTGTGTGACCTGTCTCCCAGTGCGGGCCCTGTCTGATGCTGCCCTGTGTGCAATGTGTGTCATGGTGGGCAGTGCACTGGTGGGTGCCTGCCCAACACGCCGACACACGGACCACCTGCACACCCACCCAGCTGCTGTCCACAGGTGCGTGTGCATGATGATGCCTGCATTGTACTGTACACCAAGGTGCAAGGGTGCCCAGCATCTGACACATGTACTTTGACAGTACAGGTGGTGGGGGTGGTCCGTTGATCCGTGTGTTTGCCATATCTGTTCCTGCTCTGCTGTGCACCTGCCCATGTACGCTTTGTGCCTGGTGTGTGTGTGTTTGTGTGTGTCCATATGACTATTCACCCCTCCCTGATGGTGTGTTTGTGCGCCTGGACCTAACACTCCCCTTGCCGTCATGCACCCCTGCTGTGTTACCCTGTGTGCCTGTGGGTTGCGCCTAGACAGTGTTGGTTGCACATGGCCCCTTCACTTACCTGTGTCATGCAAAATGCTCCTCCGTGATGGTGTCCCGGTGTAGCTGGGCCTGCTGGATCAGTCGGGGGTCCCGCCGTCCAAGGGGGGGGCTGCTCATCCCCATCATCACCGGTGTCACCGGCGGCCCCATCGCTGTTCCCCTTCTCGACCTGTATGGCTATCCCACAGTCTTTGTCCATGTTGTGCAGGATACAACAGGCAAGGAATATCCCACAGGCCTTTGAGGGGCTGTACTGTAGGGCACCACCGGAGGTGTCTAGGCATCAGAAGCATGCCTTAAGCATCCCAAACACCCACTCAATGATGTTGCATGTGGCGGCATGTGCCTCATTATAGCATTGCTGCGATGGGGTCATGGGGCGCCGCCGGTAGGGTGTGAGCAGCCAGGGACGGAGTGGGTATCCGCTGTCACCTGTGTGGAGTTGGTGGAGATTAGTATCATGTACAGGTCCATATTGCCCATATCTCTGTGTGCCACTACCATGGCACCTGTGGCTTTCCCACCCTTGCCCCAACTTTACAATTCCTACATGCATACTCACCCACTAGATGTCCTGTGGGGATGTCCCTACTCTTGAATCGATGGCACAGTGCAGATTGGTACCATATGAAGGCATCATGTGCTCCACCAGGGTGTGTGGCACAGACATTGATAATGCGCCCACTGGCATCACACACCACCTGGCAGTTGACACTCGAGAAACCCTTCCGGTTTCGGTACTGCCCCCATCGGGGCCAGGTGGTATGCGAATAGCCACATGGGTGCAGTCTATTGCCCCTAGCATGCCAGGTATATGTGCTACCCTGTGGAACTCCTGCATGTTTGCTGTACGCTCTGCTGCAGTGCTGGGGAAATGGATGTACTCCGCAGCATGTGGCAGCAGTGCGCTGAGGAATTGGGTGAGGATGCATGACATGGACGACTGTGTTATGCCTGTGGTGTCCCCTGTTGGCCTCTGGAAGGTACCCGTGGCGAGCAGGCACATGCAGGCTGTTACCTTTGTCTCCACTGACAGAGCATGACTCCGTCGTGAGGGTGCCTGCATCACATCACTGCACAGCTCACAGAGCCACCTCAGTATTGCCCTGTTCAGGCGGTACTGGCCCACAATCTCTACATCCGTGTACAGCTCAAAGCTGACACGGGCACGGTACTGCCTGTTGGGGTCGTACCGCCGACGGGACCTTCCACGGCCACGTTCCCCTGCAGCATGCCTTCTCAACCCCTTCATTACAGCTTCCATGAGGAAGCTGGCACTGTCCATTTCCCTGGCTTGTGGTCCCCCGCTGGCTGTTGTTGCTCTGTTACCCCCGCTGTCCTGACTGCTACCTCCACTGCACCGGTACACTACTGGCCTCTGCAGTCTGTGGCCCCACACCCTCCCTTGTCTCTCTTCTCCTGTGCACTCCCTGGCCTGCACTGTTTGCCACTGTCACCTTGTCTGTCTCCCTGCCTCATGTGGCTTCCTGTAGTGCTTGCGCCTCTTCCTTGAGCCTTTTTATTTTGGCTCATTCCGCCGTGGTGCACCTTCCGCTGATCTGCTGTTGCGCATTACGACGCCTTGAACATCGCATTGGCGCTTTATGCATGGATCCACCCTTCAGTTGTGCATGCCTTCATTTGCATTGCGCTGTTGCTCAGCATGTGTTCGGTAGCGCAACTGCTTCCCGCTGAATATGGCAGAATGGCGCATTTTGGACTTCATACAGCACAGCAATTATTACATGCATGCCAACCCTTTTGAATATCTGGCCTACTATGTTTATTTACACAATGGAGCCCTTACAGTAGTTGAAAAGAAAATCCCAAACATGAACAAATAAATGAATGTTTCAACACAAGAAAAACTCTGTGCTGATACGTCCCCTCTTCTGTTGGATGCATTTGTTCTCTCTCTGCTGTATGAATGCATTTAGAGGATTTTTCCTTCTTTTTTCCTGGTGTGCATTGGTTCTCATTTTCATCTTGAACCACCACCATTTATGTCTGTATTAATTACATGTTCCAAACAGTATTCTGAATTCTGTCTATAAAATGGCATGGAAACACTGAAACTAAACAGTACAACTTGGTCTCTTTTGTCAGTCAGTGTTTATTAATAGACATCAGATGTTTATTTCAGGCACTGCTTTGAGCGCTGGGCTTTTTATTTAATTTGATCAGCCTGCTGATCTTTAAATTATTAATCATAATGTAGTCATAGAGGGCTCATATGTCTGTATGAACTAGACTAAGTAGTTTAAGCTTGGGAAAAATCAATGATAACTATTACAGTTAGTATTTAATGTGGTGTTGGATTGCCAAGTGTGTGGTTTTCAAGATATTAGAGAATTTTCCCTTTTCCATGGTAACTTAAGATAATGGGATTTTACTACATGGTAAACACATTGCATGAGTCACATGCACTAGTTTCTAATGAATAGCAGACACAGAACCCACTAATTCACCATTTTCAATTATATATTTGGAAATTAAAATAAACACAGGACTGCAAACGCTTGCACTAAATACATCTTTTATTAGCTGTGCTGTGTTAGTACTGTAACTACAGCAGAGGCGATGTGGTCATTCTGCAGTTGCCTTTAATATTGTAGTGAATGTGCTTTGTCCCAAGGGATTTCTCTGCCACAGAACTAATTCGTAGTTCATCCATTATGCGGACACAATAAAGAAATAGTTCCCTTAGGTGCTGTTATGCTGGTGTGGGCTCTACAAACCCAGTTGCGCTGAAAGTGATGGAGTTACATCACATCCTCTGAAAGGATTTATTTAGTGTTGTACATCTATAAACTTTGCCTTTTGGATGAAGTAACCTGCAAGTTAAACCAGTCTTCCTATAGAAGAGCATTGTGGGACCAGGCCACCTGTTCAACAGTGGAAATGAAGATTACTCCGATCTACACTATGTAAGTAACATGGACAAGAAAACTCTTCTATAATAAATCAGCCTCCATCCCCCATGTCCCAACCAGTACTACAGATTGAGATTAAAGCTAATCTGACTGTAAAAGTAAGGGGTTTGGGTACACTGGTGGCTCAAGCTGTAAAGGACAGTTTCTGAGTAAATGCTGTAAACCCCTCCTATTTTTGTGATGTTGCCATTGAAAATAATGTGAGAACTTTTCTCCCTACAGTATTTCTTTACTTGTTGCAGGTTATACTAACTTTCTAATAGACTGGAAACAGCACAAGTGTTTTGAAAGAGGGGTGCCAAAGTTAGGACAATGCAAATGCTATACTGAGCTATTGTTCAAATCCCAAGGAACACCATGCCACACCTTCACCGAAACTCAGAGTATTTGTTTATCCTAACATCAAATTTCCCAATTTTTGTGACTTTGTGCTTCAACTCTTAATGATGCTTAAACACAGTCTCATACTTCAAGTACCTAGGGATCACCCTGAACCCCTCCCTGGACTTTACTCAGCACATCTCCTCTGCATGTAAGGCCACCAATACTAGTCTTGGCATATCCTATCATGCCAGCACTGACCTTTTCACTGCTGCTAGTGTAAACATAGCAAGCATGCTACTACTTCCTAAACTTGCATATGGCCTTCTAGTTTTTGCAAATACTCCTTGCATTGATGCACAGATGGACATTGGGGTATAACAATATCTGCCACTCTCTCTTGCATGTAACCAACTCTCCCACTACTGCCTATTGTACAGCAAACTAGGCTGGCCCTCTTCTCCTCCTTCTCTGATAGACCTTACACTAGGGAAAATTGTCCATAGTATCCTACAAAACAAAACATCCCATCCCCTTGCCTCATACCTTGTGCCATCCATCAGCAGCTACACCCTCAGATCCTCGGGTACTGAACAACTGACCATCCCCAGGTCATGAACTAGACATGGTGATATGTCATTCTCTTACATAGCTCTCAAACTTTGGAACAGCTTACCTCCTCCACTGCAGCAGTACTGAGTTGCCAGTACCTTTAGCAGCCATCTCCACTCCTATTTGCTTCAACACTTCCAATGTACCTGTCCCTAACCCTTCATACCCCCTATAGTTTCCTCCTCTTATACACCCTAAATAAATGAAAGCACTTAATCGCACCTGCCCACAGACCTCTGAGTCAAGTGCCCTCATTCTGTCATAGTGTCTTTAGTAAGCAGCATGCTTTGCTACATACTGTACCTAATTATTATTGCACACTGTACTGCGTGTACCCCCCGTTACCAAACCACATTTGTTTGAATTTATTGTGAAAGCTATGTTTGTTCTACCCACACCAAGTTCCTAATTCATCAATATTCTCTTATTCGCTGTTACTGCACCTTTATCTATTCTATTATTGTACACCCTTGCTTTACCTAGTGTTTTGCTGCTATTCTCAATGAGTCATGTACATACCTGCCTTGTATTTTGACATCTTGTATTATCCTGCTTTGTAACCTCTCGGATTGTGCCCGAAAATAGGCACTTGTCTGCTTAAAGCACCCTACCCAGTCAACAAAAAATAAATAAAATAAGCAAATAAATAAATGTGCTGTAGTTGTAATGAATTTCCATTCTTTTTTAAAGGGATATGTGATAACACAGTCATGCACCCACCTTTGTATTGCCAATTTTAATAGCAAGCAGCACATGTGTACAGTAACACCCCATATCTAAGCCAGTGGTCCCAACCCTGTGCCAAGAAGTCCTGGGTGTGAAGTGGCAACCTCCTCTCTCACCCACCCAGCCCAATCTAAGCAGTCCCTGGCATCCAGTGCATCCTCTTTTCACACCCTCCTACAATCCAGTTATGTCCTGGCATACAATGGCACCCCTTCCCACCCTGCCCCAGTCCGGGAATCCATGGTATCCAGTGGCCCCTACTATACCTTGTACCATTCCAAGAATCTCTGGTTCCAACGGCAACCCCTCACACACGCTACCCTAATCTATAAACACTGACAGCAATTTGTACAATTTCCTGTGAGAAGTCTTACAACGTCAGCTACAGCTCCCTCTTTGGGCCCAGTAATCATCCAGCAACACAGGCAGTCATATTATTCAGTAGAGATTTACAAGCTGGTAAACTTCCTAACCAATGGACAATTTCATGTATACACTGTCACTAAGCAGATACCCCATGTGATAAACAAGGTGTACCTTGTTAACATTTTAGAACCTTGGAGCCCAGGGCTAGAATTAATCTTTTAGGGCACAATATCACACCGCATATTACTTTTATTCTTAGGTAATATACTGTAGATAGCCCCAATAGTGTGACATACAAAACATTATTTGAAACATTTTGTGGGTCCTGGTAACCCATTTTGACACCCCAGTTACAATGATTGAAATACTCAAGTTTGACTCTTATGGTAATTATGTTACCAGAACCTATTGATGCAATCAGAGCCTTATAACACATGATTTTCCATACATTATTCTATTAATATCTTTTAACAAACACTTATTTATCTTTGTGTCAGGAGACAGGAGTTTCAGAACTCACTATTGGCTTCACCACCCGTGAATTATGATCTAGCCACCTCACACATGGGACTAAACTGCATATTTTGAGTCAGACAACTGTGTACTCCCTATATATGAAAGGAATCAACCACAAACGGGTGTTCATATATGGCATTTTGATGCATGCCCCTGGAGAATGAGGCACAAGGTCAAAGGCCTTGTGCCTCTTTGAAGTGCATTGAAAATGTTAATTATGCACATCCTGTTGTGCTTTATTCCACTTGTAAAATATCAGTTTTTATTAAAGGTGACCTGTAAAGAACAAGAGTACCCGTTTCTGTCCCCACATACCTTTCTAGCACTGCTGCAGGAGTTCAGGGATGTAATTGTCTTTATTTTTAATTCCATCGTTACATTTTACTAAAACGTCGAAAGTTACGGCCGAACACGGAAGCGCAGAGCGGTCCCGATTGAGCGGGTGCAAGTGCTTATGGGTATTACACCCATTTAGTGACATTGATAACATCACTGCTCTTATTGCAGCAGCAGTGGCGGTAGTTCATAATATTTATTTTATTGCTTCCATGGGGGTCTTGACACCTGAAATATTACTTACATCAGCAGCCTGTCCAGGTGTTGCTATAAGTAATATTTCAGGTGCCAAGACCCCCATGGAAGCAATAAAATAAATATTACACACTACCGCCACTGCTGCTGCAATAAGAGCGGTGGTGTTAGCAACATCACTAAATGGGTATAATACCCATAAACATTTGCACCCACTCAATCGGGGCCGCTCTGCGCTTCCGTGTTCGGCTGTAACTTTCGACGTTTTAGTAAAATGTAACTATGGAATTAAAAATAAAGACAATTACATCCCTGAACTCCCGCAGCAGTGCTAGAAAGGTATGTGGGGACGGGAATGGGTACTCTTGTTCTTTACAGGTCACTTTAAAGTACAAAATGTTTCTGGGCTATAGAGATAACATCTGAGCAGATATAGATAGCTGTTCAGTTAGGTGACAATCTGAGTGGAGGATGTTTGAAATCCATTTTTTAATTACTGTACATTGATACAACACGAGTGTATGTAAATTAACAAGATAAAAGGGATGCCTTGGCTGATGACAACACTAACAGAAATAAATCAAAAACAGGTTGCTTGTCATAACTGATATCTTGACGATCAGCATCATCTTTATGGAACATTACACCAGAGAACAGCTTTCATATGACGGTGACATCACTACTACCCAATGCAGCACTAAAGTCAGCAACTGATATAAAAGAGAAACAGTTAAATCTTCAAACAGTAGATTTAAAGTTATAAATAGTAGAATGATGTAGTAAAATCTAATACACCATGATCTGTCTCAAAATATGCAGTTTATAATCATTTGTGAGTGGGCAAGACTTTTTATTACTCATTCATGACTTTGCCACTCGTGAGTCATTAACTTGCCCCTTCACACTTGAAGATAAATTGCATATTTTGAGTCAGAGCATTGCATATTCCCTATCTACTCCAAACATGTGATGATAAATTTTACCAGATAAATGGTGTTATTTTTGTTGAAGATATCTGCAAAATCAAAAAATATTTCTGATCGGATGTTGCATATGTCAGAAGGAATATTATTAAAGAATACCTAAACCTTTATTTTAAACTGTCTGAAATTGCAAATTGGGCTCCATAGGTCTGTTAAGCAGAATCCCCTCTGTTAAACGGTTCTTCTCCTTACCTCTAAATATGCAGTTTAATATGTTTTTGTAAGTTTTGAATGTTATAAACAAACACCACTGTGCAGGAGCCAGCACTGAGAATGGCTCCTAAAATGGCCAGAAGGTCATAAACAATGGCGTCATTGAAGCAAGACCACCGACGAGCATGTACTAGATTCCTATGGCGATACAAAAGAGTTCAAAGGTAACTTGTCTTTCAGTTGAGCAAAATTTATTCTACTTGGCACAGCCATGCAGAATCTGTAGTAGTATGTAATCTCATAGAGTTTCATGCAGTTATTTTTGTTTTGAGAATATTCTGAAGATAAGTTGTGAGTGCATTATGTACTGTATTTTCACAATAGAGTATAATGGTAGGTTTCATTTCTGTAGAGCAATTTTATTCTCTTTAGCACACACATATTATATCAGCTCTGTAATGCCCCTCAGTATACTTATCAATGCCAAATACCTGTATTAGCTTGTAATACATGTATTTGGCACCATGTAGTATGCTGAGGGGCATTACAGAGCTGAGGTACAAAGATATTTGCACAGTTCCCATAGGAATTCAGTACATGCTCACCAGTAGTCTCACTTCAGTGGCATCAGTTCATATGACATCTTGACCAATAAAGGATCTATTCTTGGCATCAAATTCCACATGGGGGGTTGTTTACAACACCTAAAAAGCTATGAAACCATGTTAAACTGCAGATTTAGAGGTAAGCAGCAGAACTGTTTAACAATTGAGGTGGACAGCATAAGGCATTTCTGAATGCCATTAACCACCCGAGAAGTGTTGTTATCCCACAGTAATGCATACGCTGATGTGTCTTATTTAGATTATAAAATGGGTCTAAATAATAAGTAAAAAAAAGTTCTGGGTTAAAAAAAATTCCCTTTTAATGTCATTTTAAAATGTATCCTTATACTGCATTGAAAATAGCTTCTCTAACATTCTGTGGAGTAGTAGTCACCAGAATGTAAGTATGCCATGGAATGCAATGACTCAACATTCTGCTCAGTTCAACTGGCAGAATGCTCACCTCACAAACACATAAGCAATAAGACATGACAGGGTGTGCATGGAACATATTTTACCGCATGGCCAGGGGCGTAATAAGGCACGAGGCCTTGGCCAAGTGCCTTTAGCCCCTGGATGTGGTAAAATATGTTCCATGCACACACCTGGAGTGTCTTATTGTGCTTATAAAATGGGCACCTATAATTATTTTTATTTTTACGGGTAGAAAAATCTTGCTTGCATGTGGAAAAAAAGACTTTAAGATGCTAATGTAAGCTAAAATAGTCCTTCCGCAGACACTGAGTTATATTATTCATGAGCTCATTTGCATTTCTGACTCCAGGTTATGTGTACTGTGCAGTCTGTGCTGCAAAGGAGTGCTGAAACATATTTAGATTTGCATTTATGTGACTCCAGTTTGCTATAATTGTAGTGTGCACAGTTTGCAAACGAGTGCAGAAGCGTGTTTTTTTTTGTAAACACGCCTGCTGAAGCCAACTGAAGTACGCTATTTATTTTCTGTCTACACCGCTGCCATCGAACATTCCACAAAGCAACAGTAGAAGAATAGATTTTGTGTAAGTGCAGTGCACACAGTAACACAACTTGTTCTCACCAGAGTCTGACATGGAAAGTACAGTACTACATAATAATGTTTACGCAAGCAATGTCAGAACTCACAAACCTCGTCAGCTTCCGTGAACAGACCCTCAAAGAGTGCATGGTGCAACAGAAAAAACATTACTGAAGCTGAGAGGACTGCACAACACTGCTTCCTTGTATTTGTTGTCTAAATCTGAACTACAGACCAGGAACTGTAACTCCGTGCACATCGAGCTGCCCATAGCACATCACAGCCTCGCTCAAATAGCCTATGAAGAGGGAGAGCGAGATGCAACAGAGGTTACCCCATAGGTTGGTGAGACCATGGGACAAATGTAAAAGCCAGTAGATTTTTTAAACTGTTATCAGGCACATTCATTTTAGCCTGTGAAGCATGAGTGAGAGGCACCAGAGTTTCCCCAATCGGTTGGCGAGCGCTTAATGAGCTGCGTTACGGAGTGTGTGTAAAAAAAATAAATAATTAATTAAAAAAGGCAGCATTTGCATAATGAACATTTAAATGGCTTATTGAGTTTTTTTCCTTTTTTTTACGCTTCGTTTCGCTTTTTGTTACAATAATCTAAGTATGGTGGCTTTTTGTCCTGCTTGGCAAATGTAAAGATGGCAGACAGTAAAAATGCCAATGTTCCATGGCTTATGGATATTGGCCTTTTTACTGCCAGCCCTTTTTTTTACCCATGCATGGAACATATTTCATCCATGGGTAACTAGCCAATCACATTGTTGGCTTTAACCTACCCATTTTATAAATAAGCAATAAGACACGACAGGGTGTGCATGGAACATATTTTACCACACGGCCAGAGGCGTAATAGGGCATGAGACCTTGCCCGAGTGCCTTTAACCCCTGATGTGCAGTAAAATATGTTACATGCACACACCTGGAGTGTCTTATTGCACTTATAGAATGGGCCCTTTTTTTTAACAACTTTTTTCAGTTAGAAAAATCATTTTTAAATGTCAAAAATAGTATTTGTTTATGTAGATTTAAGATGAACTAGTCCTTTTGCCTACCATATAATGACATCATTATGATATCATTATGTCTGTGCTGAACAAAGTGATGCAAGCACACTAACTCCTGCCCCCCCATACCCTTCCTCCCATTTTTATGTTTGCTTGCACGCATGTGCAAGAAACATAGTGCCATCATCTGAGTTTTTCAGAGGTGTGTTAGCATCTTCCAATTCAGTCAGTGTGTTTGCAGGCGTGGTCACAGTTCTCCAATCACTGCTGAAGCTGTCTACGACAACAGTTGAAAATGCAGTGGCATACAGTTGAAAAAGGAAGCTACACTTCAGTGAGCAGCTCCTCCCCTCCCCTCCCCCCACACACACACACAGATCAACTGTGTCAGTTGCCTGATAGAATGGTGTAGTCTTGTCTAGCTTAGAGAGACAAGCCACACATCATTACTTTAATAAACTGTTCCCTGCCAAAACAGGACCACCAAAATGTGTGGGTGCCTAACAGTCCTTACACACGCCAGCTCTCCAAAGCACACCTTCATGGACTCCATGGGTTCTAATCCTCCAGGAAAAAAAATACCTCAGCATTTTTCTGTGAAAACTCAGACTTCTTTGTATGTGTAATTCCAAGCATTTTCTCTTACTAGACTTTGTCAATGTGAACTCCTCACTGCTAAAACCTATGCAAATGAACTTGAGCGTACTGTACTACTTGCAGCTGAAGCAAAGAACAGCCAGAATGCACAAAGCATATTGCTATGCATTTCAGCAGCAGCCAGGGAGATTTTCATGACTGAAGCACTTTAATGTGCCTTTTAGTGCTGTCATATACACACCCCTGTGTGGTAATTCACTAAACTGCACACAGTCTGGTAATGCAGCTTCAAAATATTTTTTTTTCTCTAAATTGCTGTGAGCTGGCATTTAGATAGAATCACACAGCTCTTTCTCATATCAGATGCTCAATAAAGTCACATCACCTTGTGACCCTAAACATCTTAGAGTTGGACATGTGCCCTAACAAAATAGCAAAAACTAGGTATAGAAAAAGAAAAGACAAATTCAACCATAGCTCACAATCAAATCCACCCTTTTCTCCAGTGAATCTGAAGCCGCCTAACAGCCCACCCCTGTGTTCTCATGCACTCCCTCCACCCACACAACATATGGCCAACGGGGGTGCTGTTGCATTTTATTTCATAATTTCTTGATTCTGTTGCTGCCACCGTACTGATACAGTAATACTTTTTATGGCTCGAAAACTGCTTGACATTAGCTGAATTATAAATGGCATCCCTGTTTGACGCTGTGGTGCGGAATATGGTGGTGCTCAAATTTTAAGCCAAGTATTACATGCAGATATGTTGTTATTGACTCATGTCACTTACCATTTTATACGTCTATTAATTTTTTCAATTCACTTTTGTTGACAAATGTTGATCGCAGGGATTCTGATGTCACAATTCAGTTCAGCGACGGTAACATCTTAGTGCAGATGCTAAGTAACTGTTTTAAATGCTGAAAGTTAACAGCGATGAAAGTGCATGAACTTCTTTCTTCTGTGTCTGGAGTTGTAGTGGTGTTATTGGCAAGTGCATGTCCCTTTGCTCTAGATCTATCAGCGAGATGTCTATTCTGTGCAATGGACAGTGGCTGAATGTTATCAGCTGACAGTTTTCATTTCATTATCAACAGATAAATATTCAGGGCTTTGCAAATGCAACTTTGCTGTAGCACAGTTTCATGCTCAAGTGTCTCATCAGTTAGTGGTTATATCTTAACCGATGATCACAAAAGTATGAAAAAGATTTGCCGCTGAGTATTGTAAATGCCAATCCACCTAAGCACCTTTAGGCTGCAAACATAATTTAAACGTATAGGGATTCTGGACCGGTGTATCACTCCTTCGCACAGCAACAGTTAATAAGTTTAAGCACATTCTCAGGACATTGTTTCACTTGCCCCCTCTCCCCACTACGATCCTGGTCACCTGAAATAAACCTGACATTTTAGTATCTGTTTTACATCTTGGCTCAGTTAGGCAATCAACGCTGTAAGAATATAAACGGACATATAAATGGGGACTATAAGAACATGGTCACCTGAAATAAACCTGACATTTTAGTGTCTGTTTTACATCTTGGCTCAGTTAGGCAATCAGCGCTGTAAGAACATAAATGGACATATACATGGGGACTATAAGAACATGCTGTGGGTGCTCCTGCCTTAGTCCAGCTGTGCAACATCAGCCTGAAGCTCAGGTAGAGCTTACTGACTACCACTTTGTTCACCCCTCAAGTACCTGTACCATTTCACATCCTCCCTTGCCTTAGTCCAGCTGTGCTACATCAGCCTGAAGCTCTGGACGGGCTTACTGTCTACCACTTTGTTCCCCCCCCATGTATCGCTGTGCTACATCAGCCTGAAGCTCTGGTAGAGCTTACTGTCTACCACTGTTCACCCCCATGTACCTGCAACATTTCACATCCTTCCTTGATCTACAGTGAGTGGATCCTCATTCATACGTCACATATGCATGCACAAAAAGAAAAATACGGTCTTCAAAAATTAAGATACATTTATTATGTTTGTTATGTTTGCTTGCACACATGTGCAAGAAACATAGTGCCATCATCCGAGATTTTGGAGGTGTGTCACCCGCTCTTCCAATTCAATCAGTGTGTTGGCAGGCGCGGTCCCTGTAAGCCAATGCATGATGGAGCTGTCTATGACAAGCTCCAAAATGCAGTGGCATATAGTTCAAAGGGGGAGCTATGCTTCAGTGAGCAGCGATAAGATATCACTTGCTCATGCGCAGCTCCCCTCCACACACATGCACATGCAGGTGTGTGCCCCCCCACTTGCATGCACACACTGTATAGCCGAAGGAGGTGCCCAATCCCACATCAGCTGTGCTGCACTCACCCCGCCCCCCCAAAGCCTTCCAAATGCCATGCTGGGTGCCCACCCCAGCGTGGCAACTCATGATATAGCTGGGGGGGTGCCCAATCCCCCATCGGCTCCACTGTCCTCACCCTCCCCGAGTACTGGGTGCCACGCTGGGAGCCCACTCCAGCGTGGCAATCGATGCTTTGGGCGATGGGGGTGCCCAATCCCCCATCAGCTGAAAGCCCCCCAACCATCCTTGTGCCATGCTGGGAGCCCACCCCAGTGTGGCAAACATCCTGCACCATCATTGGAAACAAAAAGAACACCTGTAAAGAAAAAACGGTCCCATGTAGTCTCCCTGACCCCCCTCCCACAACCTGCACTCACCCACTGCAAAACCTGCCTCCCCACAACCCCCTCACCCCATACTTACCTCTGGACCTCAGCGCAACGATCTTCGGTGGACCGGGAACACGTCTGCACTCTTCAAAGCCGACCGCAAACTGAGGAAATGCCGGTAAGCTGTATAATGGGCTAGATAGGGGTTTTCAACTTTGTTGCATATCTCAGGCATTTTTTGGAATTTTTGCACCAAATTTTCAACATGGGGTTTTGGGACCCCTTCTCATGAATGATGTCACTGTCATGGCGTTATTGGGCCAGAAGGTGATTTACTGATCACTGGCGAAATCACCTTCGGGAACCGATTAATGAATATAACACTGCCAATCTACTAAGGTGGGCTCTCAAAAAGCCTATTTTGAAAATTTGGTGGAAAAATTTCAAAAAATGACTGTTTTATGAGAGTGCGTTGTGCAGTTCCTATGCACGCTCATAAGTTCGCAAATTTTCAATATTTTCACTCCAGATTTTCAACATTGACATTTTACCACACCTTCTTATAAGTAGTACAACTGTCATTTTTCACATCTCACCCAAAACATGTTTCCACCCATGTAGCACACAATGGTACAGTCAGTGTGCTGAATCAATGTACGGGACAAATTAAGAAAACCATAGTGACATTGTTCATGAGCAGAGGTCTTAAAATGCCTATGTTGAAAATTTGGAGAAAAAATTCCAAAAAATGACTGTTTTATGAGCGTGCGTTGTGCAGTTCCTACGTACGCTCGTAAGTTCGCGAACTTTCAATATTTACACTCCAGATTTTCAACATTGCCATTTTACCACACCTCCATATGAGCAGTACAGCTGTCATTTTTCACATCTTGCCCAAAATGTGTTTCCACCCATGTAGCGCACAATGGTACAGTCGATGTGCAAAATCAATGTATGGGACACATTAAGAAAATCACAGTGACACTGTTCATGAGCAGAGGTCTTAAAATGGCTATGTTGAAAATTTGGTGACAAAAGTCCATAAAATGACTGTGTTACGAGTGAGCATTGCACAGTTTCCACGCACCCTCATAAGTTCATGACTTTGTAATATTTTAAGCCCAGATTTTCACCAGTGGCATTTTTCCACACTGCCTTATTTACAGTACAGCTGTCATTTTTCACAACATGGCCAAAGTGTGTTTTCACACTTTCAGCGCAGAGATGCGTGGTCGCTGTGGGAAATTATTGTTCAGGACAGATAAAGAAAATCACAGTGACACTGTTCATGATCGGAGGCACCAAAATGCTGGAGTTGACAATCTGCTGTAAAAAAAAATCCCCAACCTAATTATATTATGGGTGTGCGTTGCACAGTTTCTATGTACGCTCATGACTTTACCATTTTTTTAAATATTTTTATTGCAGATTTACAACATTGCCATTTTTTACACCTCCCCAGCTGTCATTTTTTACATCCTGTTTGGAATGTTTTTGCACCTGTGGTGCTAAATGCCGTAGTCGCTGTGCATAAGCAGCATTCGGCTAAGAAACTGATATTCCCCTTGTTCATGAGGTGGGGTCACAAAAAAACCATGTTGAACATTTGGAGTGAAAATACCAACGAATGCCTGAGGTATTAGGGTTTACAACCATAATGCCCAACCCTGTAAACTCCGGTAGAGAATGACAGGCATCAGGGGTGTGACTTGGGATTCTTGCCTGTAATGCTCATACCATTCCACACCCTGCAGCCAGTGAGAAGCATTGAGATATGCCTTGGACTCTTCAGCACCAAAGTTCACCCCATTCTCCTATATTGCACCCATCCCACTGTATTTCCTAATGGAATGGAGTGCGCATAAGGACCAAAGACCCATAGGAACACCGTGACACTTGCCAGTGTCTGCAGGGTGGGGTATACTGAAATGGCGTGGCCGTTATGGCTGACGACCCAAAGGCACACCCCAATGTCTGTCACTCTCTGCATGGTGGTGGTGGGGTTGGCTTCAGTTCAATACTTCACTGCCATTACTATTACGCAGATCTGTAACTTCTACACTACCACTGCCTATGCCAGCAAGCAAACATTCGGCATTGACAAATGCTTGTCTTTCTTTGTTGTAGTAAGGAGCTCTGGGAAACTATGGAACTCCAGACACAACTGTTTTTTCTCCCCGAAAGTAGCAGTAAGCTGTATATGCACGCAGACACTAGTGGCATTACAAAGGAAGCAGATGCATGCATGCACATGCAAACACACACACGTCTGTACTTGTCTCTCCACAGCCCAGCACCCCTCCCGAAAGCTTATTTCAAAATGACAGGACAGACTAAAGATCGCTAGCAACTACTTTTCTCCTCCCACCCTCCCACTGCCTATAAGGAAAGCAGAAAAATAACGGCAACAATTTACAAAAGTAAGAACTGTGTCAACTGCAAGTTTTTTTCATTTCACTCAGCAGTACTTCAGAGTCATGCTGTCAGGGGGATCCTAATATATCACAGCACGGATGGTTTTACTAACACTGTGCAAAATACCTACCATTTTATAGCGGGATAAAGTGGGTAGCACCAAGATTTCTGTGATCATCTGTCAGTACAGGATCAGCCATGCTAACGACTGTGAACTACAGTCCCCGATTCAATCGGAGCGTTAGTGAGAGAACTGAAGATGGCGGCATTTTAAACGCCAATGTTCTAACGCTCTTGATATTGCTTGGAAATGCGGCTCTGCATCTCTGACCTTTTTTTAGCCATGCATGGAACAGATTTCATGCATGATGAACTAGGTCTCTGATTGGCTGGTTTAGCCTAGCCATTTTATAAATACACATAAACACGTAACAGAAGGCCTCATATGGAGCCATGGCCTCAGTTTTGTATATGGCAACATAAACAGCAGACACTTTCCTGATAATCAGATAAGGATAGGAGAGGATTTGTTATGGTCAGCAAAGAAACACTGGAAATTGAAACTGTGAATAGTACTTCATTTCTTTTAATTATGCTTGAGAAGAACATTTATCATACTTTGCCTGCCTTCTCTAGCAATATGTTTGATATCTGTCTTTGCATCATCACACTGTTTTTTGTAGCCATTACCTTTACCTCCACATTATGTAAAACTGTTTCTGATTGTTTTCTCCTGTGTCATGCCTAAAAATAGGTATGGTGTTGTCTAGTGCACCTATCCAATAAACAGATACTAAATAAATAAATGCAATTATTAATTTTTAAATGTTAAGAGAGTTTTACTTTTTAGGGCTTTGTTGAATATTTTCAGAAGGTAAAGGTGGCAGCCATGTTTGAGACAGAAATCTCAGGAATCAGTGGCTCATAAATTCTGTATGTGACGTTTTCAAAATCCAAATCCACTGCCTGAACTTGTTGGAAACCCATTTCTCCAATCAGGAAACAGGAACTTTCCAACCCATTAGATGAAACTGCATTTAATGAATGAAAGAGCAGCTTTAACAAAGCATGATGACACCACAATGACTCTATTGCATTCACCAGAGCAGCCAACACATAATAAAGTTAAATCTTTATAAAAAAGAGCTAATTTAAAATTATGACATTTTAAAATTAAGCAATAATGCACAACAAGGTGTGTAGTATCATGGGATATCATCCCAACCCAGGTAGACTGTGAGGCACAGTGGCATAACCTAAGTGAATTCAGTCACACCTTGGAGTTTATTACTGTGATTGTGAACTGGATGCAGTTTTGTGACACACTGCATGCTCCACTACTGTGTGCTGAGATATCAACCTGGCTTAAAGTAGTCTGGGACAATCAGACTGGAGGACTTTGCCCATCCATGTCACAGTACAGTATGTGCTATAAACGAAGCATGCTGTAGACTGACTCAGAATATATAATTTATAATCACTTCTGATGAGGGGCCAGGAATTTCAGCGGTCACTCGTGGACCAATCACCCATAAAAATAAACGGAAAACTCTGAGTCAGATTATTTCATGTCCACTACATACAGTTTACAAGACATTTTAACTCTGTATGTGTAGCCAGAGATTTAAATGCAGTATTGGCAATGTAACAATGTAATTCAGAGTTGTAGAAACATGGGAGGGGGACAATTACCATTGCCTAGTCTCTCAGAAAATCATTTAAGAATCCTTAATGGGCATTGCAAAGAAGCATCTAGAGGTAAATGGACCTTTCTGGCAAACAAGAGAGGTTCTGTTTTAGATTTGATTGTGGTTGATGTATTTCCTTTTCGTGAGGTTGTTACCTTAAATGTGTTCCGGGAATATTCCAATGGTCACCTTCCCATTTGTGCCGTAGTGAACACATTTGAGTCCAACTCACCTCGTAGAAATTACTTGACGGCTTCTGAGGAGAGTGATAGATATAACATATTTCGCTGTTTAGAAGCCATGGCTTCTATTACATTTTTCTATTTTGAACCACAGTTTGTAAATGGGGGTGGCTATAATTAATAAACTGCTGTTGGGCAGAAGACGTGAGCATGTTTAGCCATTTAGGCATTCAGGCATTTAGCCATTTATTGTATCAGCATTTATCTTATTTACCAAATCATAGTAGCAACATGTCATAAGGTGACATGTTTGGGAGTGTGGATATGCCATGCTATTTTGGCTTTGGCATCCAGCATCTGTTTGTAGAGTACAGCTTTTTATCTGTTGGCTGCTGGTTTTACTAGCTTCTGCTAATTGTTCACAGTGGTTGTCTGCTTTTCCCACTTATTTAGCAGCCATTATTATACTTATCTATCAAATAGTAGCAGTAACTGTTAGGGAGTGTATGGGTAGTGTAATGTGGTTTCAGTTTCAGTGCCCTGTGTTTGTCTGTAGATCTGCCTTGGGGAGCATAATAGCAGAGTTAGGCCACATGCTAAGGTCAGTGTGTGTGTTGGCACATTGGGGAGGGTAATCATAGAGTTGGACCATATGCTAAGGTAAGTATGTTCTAGACTATTTGGTTGAATGTGGGTGTTGGGCCGAAGTAAAATTATTTTTTTCTGCAGTGTTGGCAGTGGGTCAATTTTTGGCATTTCAGCCTGAAGTGGGCTGTTCCTGAGACTGCTCCTTAATTATTGATACTGAGCGAAGGAAGGGGAAGTCAAGTGACGTGATCCCTAAAATGAGTTGCATTTACTTTGCTATTTTCATTACCATTAGTTTTTGTACTGGTACTGGTATACACTGTTTAGACGCCATGGCTACAAACAGGGGCGGCTTCTATTAATGACATTTTTTTCAGCTGCAGCTTCTGTTTGAGGGTGGCTACTAAATGTGGGTGGCTTCTAGATGGTAAAATATGGTATGTATACAAGGAAAGGTAAAATCATTGCTTGGGACCAAATATTGCCAGAGAAGATTGAAAACTTACAGGCATAAGAGGATAAAATTAAAAAAAAAATGTCATGCATCTGGAGGTCTCCAGTCATGACACTCTTCAGTTATTTAAAGAGATGCTAAAAAGTTTTAATGAAAACTTAAGGTGTAATGCCAGAACCACTCCTTTTATTAGACCAGTCAGAAATGCACTCCCATGGTACAATAAGGAATGTGAATTTTTAAAAACAATTGTAAATAGGTTAGGCAGAAAGGAAAAACGGAGAGACTGTTTTTATTATCCAGAGCGCCTGATAAGTACCAGAAAGAGAATATAGTGCATTTTTAAAAGAAAGATCACTGTACAGTGTGGTTTAACATTAGGATGGTACCAGAGGCTAACTACATGAGGATGAGGGTCCTGGACTTTAAGGGGGCAGTTTCACATAAAATGGAAGACTGCCTCTGAAACTGCTTCACAGGAGGGAGGATTGCCCAGGGTGGGGGTGGGGGTTGAGGCACAGTGGGGAAGAATAAGGGATGGTATAATTAAGGTAACAAGTCTCTGCAGGAAGGAAATGGATAACAGCAGAAGAAAAAAGAGACATATATGGTTCTGCAGGTAAGTGGCCAAAGTAGTGAAGGAAAAAAGGGTGATATTCAGGAGATAAAAGGAAATGCAGAGGGAGGAAGAATGGGAGGTGTACCTAGTAAAACAGAGAAAAGCAGGAAAGAAGGTGAGGGGAACAAAGAAGCAGACATAGAAAAGGATAGCTAAATGGGTAACTAAAGGGGATGAGACTTTCTTCAGGTAAATACAAGGAGGAAATATGAAAGGAAAAAGATGACACCCATTGGGACTTGAACCCAGGCCCATGGCATTCCTTTAATATTTCCTCCTTGATTTAAAATTGCCTCACAGTGGTTTGAGTGCACTAACAAAAGCTGTTTGGTGTTTCAGGTACATACAGTAAGTGAGAAGAGGAAATAAGGAGCAGGATAGTAAGGATAAGGAGTTCAGCAGAGGGTGACTGCTTAAAGGAGGACCAAGAAAATGCTGCCATCCTAAACAGCCACTTTTTCTCAGTCTCCGCAGTGGAGGAAGATGGGGAGTATATGTAACCACCAGGCCACTTCTTTAACTAGTGTGCACACACCCCATTTTTTGTAGTGCTCCCTTAAACTAAATATCTGAAGAAACACTGGTGCCCATATACTGGCATACTAAGTTACTTTACTAAAAGGTAAGTACCACCCTTGGCGTTAGGATGTATACCTGATTCATTTTCTAGAGGAAGAGAAGGGTGGGCGTACAGAAACAAACAACCTTAACCTTGTGTAAATAACACAACCCAGGTACTGGATGGAGGCTGCTAGGCATATGCTAGCTCTAATCTGCTGAGGGGGCCCCAGTAAATCCATACAACCAGAAGCAATAGTTGGAATGTCCATAACAGTGGCTGAGATTATGCAGTATGGCTTTATTCAACAGATGGAAAGTAAAAGCTGAAGTGGACCCCCAAGGGTCGGTCCAGGCTGGACAGGTACAAATTCAAGAACTCTCCTTGCATGCAGTACAGTTCATGAACAAAAAGAGAAACATCTTCCCAAATTTCCAAACATGCATTTGTGGACACCAGGCCATGCACATAAATGTCTTTCTTTTCCCATGAGTGTTATTTAGTGAATCTAAGCCACACACTCAGAATTCTTCTCGGACATTGGTGCAATCATGTGGAAATCAGCCACACACTTTAACCTGCAGGTTGGCCACTTGTTCAGGTAAACATACTGGTGCCCTTTATGAACCAGGAAGTCCTGCCTTGTAAGAGCTTAGATGGTGTTCCTCCCACTCTTGGCCCCAACCAATAGCCTCTGCCATTCTTTCAGGGTTACACCATTGAAACCACTATTCCCCACTGAAATGCTAAAGGTCCCACACTTTTACTTGTCACAACTGGAGTGACCAGAGAATAAACTGCACTCACTGGGGTCCACAGTTTAACTTCACTTCTCTCACACACTGGTGAGACTAGGGGCACTGACAGGTATGATCCAGCCTTATCTATGGGCACACACACCCCAGACTATCCAATCTCTAGTCTCCTAGACAGTACTCACAGGAGTTGTTCCATCCACAGGGCATGGAATAATAAAAAAGGAAAATGCACTCTCTTGGGTAGCCGGTCCAAACAGTCTAGTTCAGGTCCTATCCAAGGCAGCTGAAAACACCACAGAACATTCAGGGGATTGCCCCTTGAGTCCACAGAGAGCAAGCAGATCCTTCCACTTCACAGGGAGTAGAAATTAGGAAATCCTGCTGTAGCCTTGTCTCCATGACTTCAACTGGAAGCTGAAAATGATACTTCACTAGGGTGAGAAATTCTGGGCCCATTCTCAGAGCCCACTGGCAGTCCTTCTGCCACTCTCACCTCCTCACTCCACAACTGGCTGAACAACACTGAGCATTCTAAGTTCTCCAGAGCAGCTATCCAGCTTATGCTGCTGCAAGAGTTCTAAATGACCTAATCATTCCTCCCTCAGGCTAGCTGAGTAAACAATTATGTCATTATGTAAGGAGCCCCTAATGAGCTCCTACCAGCTGCCTGTTACCGTTCTAACAATAATATTGATAGGATTCTAGTAACCCCAGGGACTGGGTGGTTACACTCACCCTCGCCAGGTAAATGACTGTCCGCAGTCATCCCTCATCCGCACCAGGCCATCCTCCTCTGATGCCCCTATGGGAGGGTTGATCAAGTCCTCCCTACCATGTGCCAGGCACCAGCAGGTGACACCAAAGGACAGAGGCCCACTGAAGAAACTTCAGTTCCTATCCTACTACTGTACTATCTATGGATTCTCAGTGGCTCCAAGAAACTGCCTGAAGCATGTCCTACCAGACAGCATTGGTGACCCCTATCGCGAATCAGGACCACCAACCTGCCTTCCCCCTAACCCTCTAGGAGAAAACTGTCTGACCTATGCTACCTACCATGTGCCCAACCCCAAAAAAAAAAAAAACATTTTACACCTCTCACCTGTAAAATGAAAAAAAGATTAGACATTGTACTACACAGTTACACAAGCCGAACAACTCTACACAAAGGAGGACTCTGATGAATCCCACCTGTCATTTTCAGGTCTTCTTGTCTTCTTCCAGGAACACCTGCAACAGAAAACACTACAAAAACACATTTCTGCACACAACTACAACCTGTAAAGCCAAAAACAGTGACCAGAACCCTCCAACTGGATACTGCCAAGCCCAAAAATAATTTTTAAAAGGATTTTCTACAAAAGTACAAAAATAGAAAACATAGACATTTGCAAAACATTTGAGGGGAGGGATCCCTGCAAAGTCCCAAACTAAGGAGGAGTCCAGAGTGCCGAAGCACTACAACAAGAATCTCTCCAAGACCGGAGTCTACTGAAGCACAGTTCTGGAACAGGCACAAGGCCTGCAAGTACTGCTGTCTAGATGGCAAATCTATTGGAGATGATATTCCAAAATGTCTTCAAAACTTGCAGGACACACTTAACTTAAAAATAAAAAAGGTTTCTTACCAGTTCTGATGACAAAAGGATGTCAACATCACCTCTCTTGTGCTGCGGCCTGATGATCTTCAACTGCTGGGTAGATGAAATCCTCAGATCAAATGTTTCCACGACCTCCTACTGGACCCGGACTGGAAATCTTCTCTGAACCTGCTGGGCTGATGAGCCTGGATGTTACCACAGATGAACCTGGATGCTGCTGGGCGAACCTGGATGGTGCTGGAGCTGAACTTGGATGCTGCTGCAAATGAACCTGGATCTCCAGAAGAAAGGTACCTCCATCCTGGGTTGCTGCCTCTTCAGTGGCAGATGGCTGAGCTGGCAATGGCTGAATTCACCTTTGGCAGGCAGGCACATTTGTACAGAATGGCATCATTTTTGGGGTAGTACCATTCCATATCTGGGGCATAAACTGTCACACCATCTGGACAAACCATGCAAACATAATGGAAGTCTCTTGATCAGCTTTGTCCACTATCCTTAGAGTTGATCAACAAGGTCCTGCCACACCTCCAGAATTGCAGTCTGTCATTGCACACCTTAATTCGGACCCAGTAGTTTACTCTAGGGTGCAGGTTGGCACAAGCTTCCTCCCACAAGCAGGCCTGCCTGTCTTTCTCTATGTCTTCCCATATTTTTCTAGAGTAGAAAGGGTATGACTGTCCATACTTGGCCTCAGCTCATCTACACACAGTCCTCTCCTCTTTGCTGCTTTTCACTAACTTACATTCAGAAGCATGGCTTGGGGGTGCCCAGTCTTGGTTGAGCCAGTCATGAACTCTTAATGCAGAGCAAGGGCAGTCCACCTCTGCACTAAGGGCACACTTCTTGAGCCTTCCTTCATACAGACATCGGGAGGCTCCATGGAAACCCAGGCCAATGCCAACTCATGAGGGCCCACTAGCCATTGCTGCTTCCTCCTCTTCCACACATTCTACCCAGGAGCTGGTGATTGCACCAACCCCCGCAATTGTTCATTCTCTACTGTCATCAGAGGCACTGTCCTCCCAATGACATGCTTTCTCCACCTCGGACTCTCTGATAAGGCTTGGACTTGGGCCTTCCACCCTTAGATCTGCTGAACCTGCACTGGCAGCATCCATTTCCATCCTCTGCAGCATGGAATACTTCAGTTCCTTTGGGCCTTGCACAGCATTGGTGTAGACAATGTCCAGAAACTCTTTTATGAACTCTGTAGGGTCACTTTTACTGCAACCAGTCTGTCGCTGTTGTTCCAATTCTACAGGGTCCCCTGTCTGTGTCCAAGTTGGAGCTAAATGGATGCGTTTCACTTTAGCTACTCTTGTGCCACCTGTTATGCTCATCCAAAATCACATTTTACAGTCTGTGCAATGGGGAATGAGCAGAACATCTCTTCCTGGTTTTAGGCATACTATGCACACATTACACGGACAGTCCAGCAAAGCCACCTCAGCGAGTGCTGTTGAACAGTCATACAATTGCTCATATTGGGCTAGTTCTTATTGGACTACCCATGCCCTAGCATGGAGCAGATAGCGAGGGGTTTGCTGCACCATGTTCTGAAAGTCAAAAACAGGAGTCCCAAAATTACTATTGTTTGCAAGCACATCTGAGATTTGGTTTTAACACACTGGAAAAAGTTCACCAACAGGCTGCCTGGCTGCTGCAGTTGTATTCCACAACTTGGCAAGAAACCATTTGAAACTTTGTTTTGGTTTTGAAACTGTGTTCTAAAATGGCACTGCTTTGTTTACATAGCTGGCTACACCCCAACATGGCGACTGTAACTTTGCATCACACTCAGTTAAAATTGATAGGACTCTGTCTGGATCTTGGCATTTCAACTGATATTCTCAAACACACAATTATCTTACTATTTCTCAATCCATTACTTTACAAGCACTTAGACCAGGGGGATTGTTTGTTTTAAAGTTCACTTTCTTTGAAAATAGCACTTTCACACCAAAGTTCAAGACTTAACAGTTCACAAACTCTCTCTCTCTCTCTCTCAGTATTTTTGCTGCATTTTCCCAAGTTCTTACACAGTTTTCCAACCTTAGCACCACAGTCAATTTCTTTTGCAAAGAGTTCTTACAGGCAGTGGATGGTTTACACCATCGATGGAATAAGGCCTGTTGCCTATTTGAAGAAGGCCTCTGGGGTGAAATGGGATGGCGGGCCTGCTGATCGTCACTACGATCACCTTGATCACTCCCCAGTTGGTCAGAACACGGGTTGAGCCTAGGTATTTGTGAAAAAATCAGGAAAACTGCTGTTGCAGAAGCGCTTTTGCTGTGAGCAATTCCTCCTTTCTGCCGCAAGAACTACAAGCTGCTCGCACACTGCAGTCTGCTCCTCCACAAATGTTCCACAAGCAGAGACTCAGACAAGGGTGAGGCTTAGGTGCAATGGGACCAATAACATGGCATACGTAAATGAGTTCTTTCTCTCTCTCTCTCTTCTCTCTCTCTCTGTCGTACTCTGCATGATGATCATTGAGAAGGCAAAAACTGTCACTTTTTTCGGCTTGAAATTTCAGCGGGAAGCATTTTTTTTTTGAAAATATTTATTGAGGCATTTATAACATTATTAGAAGCATGTGAGACAATACAAGCAATGCATTCTAATACATCAGGTTCTCTCTACAGAAAAGTATAAATATAGAGCTTCATAGGATAGTCGTGATAATAGCAGAATAAAATAACATCATATTAAAGTAAAGCTTGTCTGTTATGATACTGTTGTGTGGTTGTCCTTTTTTATATATATGGTCAGCCTGGTATTGTTCCCTGCTAGAATGAAAAAAAAGATCAATTTCAAGGTAAGGTACAAAAATATAAAAGGGGTATCACATTGTCACTTTAACCAGGTTCTAAGATAATGTTCAGGATCAGAGATGTGAGCATAATGAAAGTATTGGGGGACAACCTGGAATAAGGATATAAAGAAAATAGGTTAAAAAGTAATAGATAACAGATAGTTATATGGTAATGGATAATGGAGTGTTAATTATGGTACAAAGTCAGGGTAATGGTTTTGCTGGAATGTTACCCAGGTATGCCAAAATGAGTTAAAAGATTTAGTATGGGAAGTGGTTCTGGCTATCAATCGATCCATATTATACATTTCATAAGACAAAGCTCTCTAATTTTCCTTCGTGGGGACAGTCCTAATATGCCACAATTTGATGATTACTTTTTTCTCTGCTAGTATGAGGATAGTGGTTTTCTTGAGTATTAATTTAGGGATTTTCACCTCTCTTGGGGGAGTTGCAGTAAGTATATAAGTAGAAGTAAAGAGGCCTGGGTAACCATATAAATCTTTAATTTCCTGAAGGATATCTGTCCAGTATTGTTGTATTAGAGGGCAATCCCATATTATATGGGTTGTATTGGTTTGGTGGCTACCACATCCCCTCCAGCAGACTCCTAGTTCTGAACCATAACATTTTGCTATGAACTGGCATGACCTAAAAAAGTGAATTCTGGACTTCCAGGCAAATTCTTGCCAATAAGTGGAATTCAGTACCATAAGTGCTGATAAAGCGCTGGAGTTCCATAAGAGAACATCTATCTCTTCTTTAGTGTCTAAGACCCATTTTTGCCTGATGTGCTCCATGGACCCTTTTGAGTATTCCTAAGAGCTTTGTAAAGTTGATTAGTTAAATGTCCCAGTTCATGGCCTTCCAGACCTGATGTAATCAAATTTATTAATAAAGAAGGGATTCGCAATTTGGGCTAGATTATCTTCATATGGCATTAATGTATTTTTTAATTTAAAGTAGTAGGTGTTGGAAAATTGATGTAACTTAAACCTGTGCTAAAGTGTAGTAAAGGGAAGGATGCCTTGATGGGCCTACTAGTTGCCCAACATAGGTAAGCTGCATTGCCCAGGATTTGGCTACTACTAATGGCTGTATAGGAAGGAAAACTGTATCAGAGTTCAAAAGTCTCAGGTAGAGTTTCTCAGAGAATGAGAGAAGTGAATTAGAAACATGTAACCATTGTCTGTAGGGTTCAGCTATGAATGGGGGGAACTATGCCAATGGGAGACAGCCTGGAGGGTTTCCAAATAATAAGGGAAATATGTCAGTCTTTTTCATTAGAGTTTGCTCAAGTTTTTTCCAGGGGGTTCGATAGGTCAAATTGAGATGGTTCATCAGGATCTGTATTTGAGTGGCAGTAGCATAAGAAAGTAATTCTGGCAGATTCAGCCCTCCCTTTGACTTGTGTAATTGTAGAGTCGAGAATTTAAGTCTGGGGAAGTTTCCCCGCCAGATGAACCTTGACATTATTTTGTTCCATGATTGAAAATAGGTAGTAGTGGGGACTATGGGAAAAGTCTGCTGGAAGAATAAGAGTCGAGGAAGAATATTTTGATGGATGGTTTTGATGCGGCTTAAAAAGCTTAAGGGTAGTTCTGTCCATTCTGAGAGATTTTTTGTTATTTGTTGAGTAATAGGATCAAGATTTACCATTTCTAAGTGGGTTAGGTCGAATGGGAGTTGAATTCCTAAGTACCTCATAGATATTTTGTTACATTTGAATGGAAAGCTTTTTTTAAGTTCAGGGGTTGGGGAGAAAGAGAAAGTCAGAACTTATGTTTTATTGTTATTTATTTTATAACCTGCTAATTTCCCAAATTGTTCTGAAAGTAGCCAAGCAGCGGGGATAGATATTTCAGGTGCAGTTAAGGTAAATAATATATCATCTGCATATAAGTTAATTTTATGGTGGCCTTCTCCCACTGCCAATCCAGATATATTTGGGGAATTTCTAATGGCTATAGCTAGGGGCTCAAGATAGAGGGCAGATAATGGGGAGGGGGACATAGGACAGCCCTGATGGGTTCCTCTTGATTAAAGAAAAGGTTCAGATAATGCTCCATCTAATTTCAGGTAAGCTTTTGGGGATTTATATACATTTTGAATTTGCTGAATGAAGCCTTCTGGCATCACAACATTTTTGAATGTTGCCACAAAGGTCCAGTTGACCCTATCAAAGGCCTTTTGGCATCTAATCCTAGGATGGTCAGAGGTGTGTGGTGTCTAGAAGCATATTCCATTATGAGAGTGACACGTCTTACCGCATCACGGGCTTGTCTTTTTAATAAATCCGACTTGATCGGCAGCTATTATGGAGGGAAGTAAATTATCTAACCGATGTGCTAGGATGGACATATATATTTTATAGTCACAATCTAATTTAGAAATAGGACGGTATGATTCTGGGTATCAGGGATTTTTCCTGGGCTTAAGAATAGCTGCTATCTCAACGTAATGCCAGGAGGGGAGGTTTTCCTTTTCCTGTTGAAGTTCTAGAATAGCTTCCAAAAGGGTTGGGAATAATAACTTGTGATAGCTTTACAGAATTTCATAGGGTACCCATTGGAACCTGGAGCTTTCATTGATTTGGCTTCCATTAAAACATTTTTATCTCTTCCTTGGTTATTGGAGCTAGGAGCATCTGGGTTTGGGCTTCAGAAAGTTTGGGCATAGCCAAGTTCTCAAAATAGTGATTCATTTGGGATCCTAAGGGGTTGCTATCTTCTTCATATAAATTTTCATAGTATTTTGCTATAGCCTGTCTAATGGATTGAGGATGGTGTAGGAGGCATACAGTTATGGGGTCAACAAGGTGGAGTACTCTTGCAAATGCTTTAGCCCCTCTCAACTTCCATGCTAAGTTTCTGGCTCCCCTTGGCCCCCCTTCATAAGAATTAAGTTTAAGATATAATAGTTGTTGTTCAATTTGGAGGTCTAATATTTTTCGTATTTTCAGTTTTAAGAGTAACATTTTGGGACCGACAGTTCTGTCTCCTCCAAGGAGACGTTCCTGGAGAGTGTTAAGTTCTTTTTGTAGTTCAGCAAGATTCCGCTCTCTCATTCTTTTTTTATGCGTGGCACATTTTATGATTTCCCCTCTAAGGGCAGTCTTGAGGGTATCCCATCAAATAGCATCTGAAATGTCACCTATTGGGTTATCAGTTAAAATTCTTGGGATTGTTTTATGAATTAAATCCTTGAAGTCAGAGTCTTTAAGATGCACTAAATTTAGACACCAAAAGGATCTGCCCATAGATCAACCCAGAAGAAGTTTAGTAAAAACAGGCCTATGGTCAGAGAGGGGTGTGGCTCTGTAATAGATATCTTGTACAGATTCTAGGTGCTCTATTGAGCTAAAAAGATAGTCCAGTCTAGAAAGGCTATGTGTTTGGGGGGATTAGTAGGAGTAAGTTAAGGTTTGGGGATAAAAATGCCTCCATAAATCTATAAGGCCTAAGCTAGGAAGGGTTTTATTAAGATATTTTTGGAGGGGAGAAGATCTGTGTTTCTCAGGTGAGTTGGCATCTAAAGTGGGGTTAAGGGTGACATTGAGATCTCCTCATATTATCAGTTGATCCTGTTGTATAGAGAGAAGATCATTTATAAATTTCATAGCTAACTTCGAACTGGAGTTTGGAGGAAAATAGATTGATGCTAAAGTTACTGGTTTGGAGTAGAGTAAGCCTGTTGCGATGATATAACGACCTTCTTTATCTGTTATTTGTGTTTGCAAATCAAAGGGAGTGCCTCAGGGAATTAGGATAGCCATTCCTCTTCTTCGGTCAGAACTGTGGGAGGAAAATAGGACTGTTTGATAACCAAATCTCTCGAGCTTAACACATTCGTTATTCGAGAGGTGGGTCTCTTGAAGCAAAATTAGCTCTGGTTTTCCTGATTTCAGGTATTTCATTAACCTGGCTCTTTTAACAGGATTATGAATGGCATTAATATTTAATGACAAAATTAGGGAAGAATCTGCCATTGTGGTTGAGTCATAAATGGCATGCTAATTGGGTTATGGGCTGTCCTCTGTCTCTAATCAGGAGAGTAGAGTGGCAAGTAGCTTGGTAGGCACTAAATATCCCCACGAATAGGAATAGTCCATAACAGTAAAAGAAAGATTTAGCATTTGTCAGCATTTTTGTTGCAACAATTATAGAATTATAAGGTACCATGGAAGTATCAATTAGATTAACCTGAATGCATCCTGAAGTATTAATTATGAGTCTCACATTGAAAATTATATATTTATGTAAATGTCCAAACCCTTCTATCCAATCCAGGGATGGCATATAAGTATTCATATATAACCACAAACAAGTGATCAACTGGGCCTTAACAAGGTAATTAAATGAACAGTTTTGCAACAGTATAAAAATATTTTGTTTAAACATTAAAAGCATAAACAGGAGCTGATGAGTAGCGACTTCCAAGGTGGAGTGAGCTTCTTTGCTCTCCCTGTGATGCCCACCATGCCAGGAATAAGAACAAGGCACTTAGGGTAGGGGGTAAGGCCAGGATAAATCCATTCCCGGGCCTCCTGGGGGCCAAATGAGCTCCAAAAGAAAAAGGCTGTTAATGCACAGCCTGTTATGCAGGGTAATCCCAAAGTAAAATTAAGGGTAAAACAAGGTTACAGCATATCCACGGGGGTGTCATGTTTCAAACAAGCCTCCGGGAAAAGCATAAAGAGAAATGCAGCAGTTCTGGTAATGTTATACCTGCTGTCATTAATTTTGAGTTTAAAGTCTTGAAATGACTTGGAGCGGTAAACTGGTTCCAAGTATTTTTTATTATTTATTTTAGTTTAGTTTAACCCCCCCTTTTCTTGTAGCATAACTAATATTCTGTAAGAAGGGGTGCCTCATAGTCATAGCTCTCCTCATCATGAGCCATAGGTTAGGAGGGGACCCCCTTAAAAAAGGATCATCGGGGGGGTAATGGCAACTTCTTACCCAAAATGACAGTCGGTCCAAGATTCCAAACTATAGAGGGATTGATTTAGAGGACCTAGAGTCTAGAGGGAAGCCGATGCCAGGGAAAAGTGTATTGATTTCCCTACACCCCCCTGCTTCAAACAGCAGTCCTACCTGAAGTAGAACTTAGAAATTCAGGCATCTCAAAGTTCAATCGTTCTCTCAGGTCGTAAGCACATTCGTTCGGTGATAGGTTTCTAATCGCTGCTTCAAGTCCTGTGTTATTTTGTGGCTTTCTCTGGGTGCATGTGCAGCTTTGACTGGCATCTGCCAACAAGGAGAGCGAGAATCTTTTCAGGTTGCAGTGTTCACACGTTCAGAAAAGAAAATCCCCTTCGCTGTGAGGTCTTCTTTAGCTTCCTTCATGGTGGCATTCTCCTTTTTGTCTCTTCCTGGGATGTGCACGATTAGTTTAGCTGTGTAAGGTGTGGAAAATTGAATCCCTTTGGCTTTCAATGTCGGGAGGAGAGGGAGGTAGGCTTGTCACAGTCAGAGGGTTTTTGGGGCATAGCCATGATCGACATAGAATCTTTGCTACCCATAAAATACTTTTTGCTTACACCAGGCTGCAGTTAAGATTTGCTCTTTGATGGCATATGACTAGAACCGAGCAATGCTAGATCTCAGGGTGGCATTTGCAGATATGGGTTTGGGTGCAAGAGCTCTGTGCACCCATTCAAATTCCAGGCTGAAGTCCTGCAGCAGCTCCAGTGCAGTTTTTAAGAGTGTGCCAAGAAAATCTTTGATATCTGCCCCTTCCGGACCTTCGGGGATACAGTAGACCCTGATGTTTTTCGGTGGGCCTGATTTTCTGAATCTTCCTGTTTCTCGTCAATCATCTCTTGCTGTGCCTTTAGTTGCTGTATGAGGGTTTCAATGTCATCGACATGGTTTTTCGTTGCCGTGATCTGGCGCTCAGAGTCATGAGCCCTTAGTTCGAGCTGCATTATGTCTAGGCTTGGCAGTATTAGATTTAAATTGGTAAATATAGATAAATGTCGATTTCACTGCATACACACAAACAGAAAAAAAAATATTTCCATCGATAATAATCTAAATTTACAGACATAAGAAGTAAGTTATGTTGCTATTTTGACATGTGAAGATAACAATTTGTGCTTTTATCAGTTTGTAAATTCTCAGGATTTGCTGTCATTAACTGCAAAAGTGAAAATTAAATTGCTACAAATCAAAATAAATGCTTAAAAACCCATAATTTCGTGCAACTGGTAAAATTTAAATCGATAAAACTCTGGAAAAAGGTTTAAAAATAAAAATCGATATTTTCCATCGAAATTATAAAAAAATAAAAATTGAAAACTGCCAGCCCTAATTATGTCCTTTCGAATTTCCCCATAGAGTTGTTTAATTTCAGCATGAAAGGAACAGAGCTCATTGTAGATGGTATCAAGTTTAATTTTTTTATTTTTATTTCTAGGAGTATGACCCACAGCCACACTGGACTTACGGGCCTGGGATTCGGAACAGTCAGGACTGGGCTCTATGTCGGATTGCTCAGACAGTGATTCCTCTGCCATTTCAATTGCTGTTTTTGCAGGTAAGTGTTCGGAAGGTTTATTCCCTCTTGGCATGATGGATTCTTCAGGTTTTGGAGTATCTGAGGTTTTAGAGAAGGCAGTTTTTCCTGGAGTAGCTGTGGAGAAGATTTCTTAGGCTTTCATCCTCTCGTGAACCGGAACCGGAAGTTCCCGGGCAACGCATTTTAAGACATTTTCACTCAGTTCTTAGTGCATTTTCCTTAGCGACTTCCCCAAATTTCACTGTACACACTTGAAACTTTTTGAGTACTTAGAAAACAGTCTTTTTAGTCCACAAACACTTTTTTCAGGAAATCTGCAACTTTTAAACAGTTTTTTAAGCCATTTTTCCGTAAGGCAAGGGCAATTATTTCTCAGTCCACATTTTCAAAGTAAACACACAAGCAGCAAATTCTTCCTCTTTCTTTTCCTCATAACTCGGGCAGCAAAAGACTTTCAGGTGGCATTTTACTTGGCATAACTTGCTTTCTGGTGAAACTATCTTCTGTTTGGGGCACCACCACCAGACAGGAAGATCCTGGACAGACCCTCAGCATGCCTCTCACCCCAAATTAAATATCCCAAGATGAGCCCCCATTTTTTGTAACCCACAGGTCACTTCTTTAACTAGTGTGCACCCCCCCCCAATTTTTGAAGTGTTCCCTTAAACTAAATATCTGGATAAACACTGGTACCCATATACTGGCATACTAAGTTACTTTACTAAAAGGTAGGTATCACCCTTGGCATTAGGATGTATACCTAGCTCATTTTCTAGAGGAAGAGAAGGGTGGGGGTACAGAGACAAACAACTTGAACCTTGTGTAAATAACACAACCCAGATCCTGGGTGAAGGTCACTAGGCATATGCTAGATCTAACCTGCTGAAGGGGACCCATGAAATCCACATAACCAGAAGCAATAATCAGAATGTCCATAACAGTGGCTGGGATTGTGCAGTATGGCTTTATTCAAAAGATGGAAAGCAAAAGCTGAAGTGAACCCCCAAGGGTTGGTCCAGGCTGAACAGGTACAAATTCAAGAACTCTCCTTGCGTGCAGTACAGTTCATGAACAAAAAGAGAAACATCTTCTTCCCAAATTCCCAAAGATGCATTTGTTGACACTGGGCCATGCACATGAACATCTTTCTTTTCCCTTGAGTGTTATTCAGTGAATCTATGCCACACACTCAGAACTCTTCTCAGACATAGGTGCAATTATGTGGAATTCAGCCACACACCTTAACCTGCAGCTTGGCCACTTGCTCAGGTACACTTACTGGTGCCCTTTATGAACCAGGAAGCACGGGCTGGCAGTATAGCCTAGAGGTTAGAGTAATGAGCTGTGAACAGGCTTGGTACATCCAGCAGACCAGACCTTGGTTTGATTCTCACAACCTCCACTTGCATACTGTGTGACTCTGAGCAAGTCACTTAACTGCCCAGTGCTCCCAGGTCACCCCTGAAAACAGGCACTTGTGGCTAGTGGGCCTTACCCGGTTACCAAAGACTAAAATAAAAAAAGTAAAAATAAAAAAAAACTGCCTTGTAAGCGCTTAGATGGCTTTCTAAACCAAACAATAGAAACACGCTGGACACGGGGGTTGATACTAGCCCTTTCACAGAAGAAAGGGTTCTGAAGGAAGTCTTAAAACTGAAGGTGGACAAAGCAATGTGGTCAGTTAGGATTCATCTCAGAATTCTAAAAGAACTAAGGGTAGAACTAGTGACACCACTGACTACCCTCTTTAATAGATCATGGGAGGATGGGGTGGTACCTGAAGACTGGAGGAGGGCTGATGTGATTCCACTTCACAAAAGTGGGAGCAGGGCAGAAGCAGGAAACTATAGACCTGTTAGTTTAACCTCAGTGATTGGGAAAATGATGGAATCACTTCTGAAGGAAAGAATTTTTGAGTACCTAGAGGCCAGAGGAGTGCAGGACCCAAGGCAGCATGGATTCACAGCGGGAAGGTCATGTCAGACGAGTCTAATAGATTTCTTTGACTGGGTGACCAAAGTAGTAGATCAGGGAGGGGCTGTAGACATGGCCTACCTAGACTTTAGCAAGGCATTTGACACAGTCCCACACAAAAGATTAATATACAAGTTGGCCAACCTGGGAGTGGGTCCCAAGACGGTAGCCTGGGTAAAAAATTGGCTGGAGAACAGGACACAGAGGGTAATAGTAAATGGAGTCCACTCTGAAGAAAGGGGGGTTACTAGTGGTGTACTGCAGGGTTCAGTACTAGGACCGGTCCTCTTTAATGTCTTTATAAGTGACGTTGCAGAGGGACTGGAAGGAAAAGTATGTCTCTTTGCAGATGACACAAAGACCCATGTATGGGTACTAAGTGTGCCTGCCTCCACCTATTAGGCACAGCCCCTTCCAGTAGAGACCTATTAATCAGCCATGTGACTGGTAGGGTTATGGCTGGTGCTGCTGCCCTGAGCAACCTGGGGTCCAGGCCATCTGGGCCTGCTGAGTCTTTCACTTTGATGACCTTTCGAAGGGGGAAAACTTCCTTTGTCCTTACAAACCTTAGGTGAAAGTGTGATTTGTCTGGGCTCTGCCTTTCTGCATACTGATGCCCCATGGTCCTTGGGGGGGGAGTTTCGTTTTGTATTCTCTGAGTTAGTGAATCACCTGTTGAAGGCTGAGACAGTCTCCAGGCTATCATTAAGTGTGTGGCCGTTGTGTTCTATTGGTCCTTGGGGTGGGCTACCACTGCCTTTTGTCAGAGCATTTATGCGGGACCATAAGGACTTTAGATCAACAAGGTTGGTTTGTTGGAGACACTTTACATATTCCTGTTTTGCTGCCTTTGCTGCTTGCTTGCATTGGTTCCTTAGGGTCCTGTAAGTCACCAGGTCCTCCAGGAAGGCTGTGGATTTACATTTCCTTCAGGCCTTTTCTCGACTTATCATCATGGCTTTTAATTTAGTGGTGATCCACTTGTAACAGCGGCCTTTTGTTCTCAGTCTCCTTAGTGGAGCGAACAGGCTGTCAGCTGAGACGAAGGAGTTCTGGAAGTACTCCAAGGCTTCATCAAGACTAGGAAGTAGCTGAATGGGTCTCCAATCAAGATTATTGAGGTACTCATGGAAGGTGTCCGCAGAGAATTTGGAAAAGTCTCTGGCAGTGAGGAGCCTGGGGGGACCTTAGGTGCCCTGTTCTTCTATATGCAGAATATTGGTGAGTGGTCACTCAGGGTATCCACTAGAGTGCCAGCCACCAGGATGTTATAGGGATTGGATACCAGCACCCAGTCCAGGGTGGTGTTGTTTCCAGTTTTGGCATTGTGCCTTGTTGTTTCAGTGATGACCTGTTCCAGATTCACTTTAAGGAGTGCGGCTATGTACATCTGCTCAGTTTCAGTGACCCAGTTAAGGTTGAAGTCCCCCAGTATTAGCAGTTCAGATGTGCCATTTTCTGCTAATGCCTTGGTTAGTGACTCAAAGGCTTGGAGGGCAACCTTGGGAGGGTTGTATAGGCAACCTATTGTCAGGTATTTGGTAAAGCCAAAGGTTAGCCTTATAAACATAGATTCACTTCCGCTGCAGTCAGTGTATGGGGAGGGAGGCAAGCACTGAGTCTAGTGAGTTTCTGACATACATAAGTACTCCTCACCCTCTTTTGTCGACCCCGTCTTTTCAGTAGATGTTGTATCCAGAGATTTCAATTTCATGCATTAATATTTGCAGTTTTAGCCAAGTCTCTGATACTGCCAGAATGCCTGACTTGTACAGTTCCAGCCAGCCTTGGACTTCGTGTATTTTGCGGTGAAGCTGCGGTGAAGATATAGTAAAAGAATTTGAAGATTACTATAAAGGACTATATAATCCTATGAATCATCAACCCAGTGAAAGGATAGTGAAAGAATATTTATCTTCAATTCAGCTGCCAAAGATCCCAGAGAATCTTAAGAGTGGCCTGACCTCCTTTATATCAGAAGCAGAAATTCAGTCCGTAATTCAGTCTCTATCCCTGGATACAGCCCCATGCCTGGATGGGTTCTCTCCAATTTTTTATAAATGTTTTGCTAAAAACTTACCTTCAAGCTTGCAGAGGTTGTTTACTAGTATATTGCAATCCTAAATTGTTAATAAGCACCTCTTTGAAGCTCTCATCATAGTAATTCCCAAACCTGGGAAGGACCCGGAGGAGGTCACTAGTTACCGTCCCATTTTCTTAATAAACTATGATGTTAAGATCCTTGCTAAAATATTAGCAAACAGAATGACATTGGTTATGCCTTGCATAATTCACCAAGACCAGGTAGGTTTTATGTTAGGTAGATCTTCTACTGACCATCTACTGAAACTTTGTCATGTCTTCTCCGTGTCACGAGACTTGAATACCCCGTGTGGCCTGATGTCTCCGGAAGCGGACAAGGCATTTGACATAGTAGACTGGCAATTTTTATTTTTGGCCATGAAGAAGTTTGGATCCCCCCCACTTTTGTTAAGTGGATATCTTCCCTGTATAAATATCCCAGTGCAAAGCTATATTGTAATGGGATCTTTTCAACCACTTTCTTATTGTTTTCAGGAACCAGGCAGGGATGCCCCTTATCCCCCTTCCTCTTCAATATATATTTAGAACCTCTTCTTTGCAACCTGCGGTTGGATCCAAGGAGTGATGGTGGGCTCCCATGAGTTTAAAGTTTCCACCTATGCAGATGACATCCTCCTGCATCTGTCACATCCTAGTGTAACCTTTCCCATAGTACTCAACATAATAGAAGAATATAGTAAAATATGTAATTATAAAATCAATGTAGAAAAAAACCACGGTACTTCCTCTTAATCTAAGGTTACAAAAAGAAGTGATTACTGATTTAGGATTGCAATGGAATCCAACCACTTTAAAATATTTGGGGATATATTTGGCTAGAAGTGAGTCCAAAATGGCTCAGCTCAATTTGGATTCCATTCTCCTTACAGTCCGATTAGATTTAGCTAGATGGAACAAACTCGCACTATTTCTGTAGGGCCGGATAAATCTAATCAAAATGAATGTCTTGCCGAGATTGTTCTTCCCCATTAACATGCTAAATATCTGGCTCCCACAGAGATGGTTTAAAAGAGCACACTCAGTTATATCAGAATTCATATGGCAAGGGAAAGCCCCCCGTAGCGCTCACCACAAACTAGCTGCTCCCAAAATTAAGGGTGGATTACGATTGCTTCATTTAGGATTTTATTACTGGGCTAGTACTGCCAGTAAATATTTAAAATGGCTGTTAACCCCTCTTGAGGAGGCCTCCCTTCCTTATATTCCTTCCTTCCTGGGTGCTACTCGAAATAGAGTTGATTAAGAAAGCAAGCCTAAACCAGAGTGCCTTGTTATACACAACCCCCAAATTCCTTCCAAAGAAACTAACATTAGTACCTATTATCACTTCTTTGAAGATTCATGCCCAGCTCTGTTCATTTTTAAAGTATGCTGCAAAGTACAGCCTCCAGCAACCACTATGTAAGAATCCCAATTTAACACTAGGGGGTAAAACGATCTCCGAAGAGTGGGCCCCTGCACTGGGGAGATTAAGGGTGAAAGACTTGTTGTCCGAGGGACGATGCCTACCTGTAGGTTCTATAATTGATAAATATGTGGTCGGGCCTAACCTGGCCTATAAAATCTATGAGATTAGGCATATGATAATACTTCAGAAAGGCTTTAGAGAAAGCAGACTCCCAGACAAGTATTTTGAACTGCTCTCTCTCAAAGTGCGTGGGAGCCACATGTAGTGGCAGAGATTTATTCCTCACTTTTCGATCAAGCATATGTAGCTCTTGATGGGGTACCTAAATACTGGGAAGACCGGTGGCCTGAACATGTCGGACACTGGGGGGCCCTCTTGAGGGATACCTACCATCATATTACCCAGGACAGGCTCAGGGTGATGCAGTTCCAGTTGCTGAATAATATGTTCTGGACCCCGGTCAAATTATACAAAATTGGTAGAGTTAATAACCCTCTTTGTATTAGATGTCATCAGGAAGAGGGAACCTTCTATCATATCTTTTGGGAATGCCCCCCAGTTAGAAGACTATGGGATACTATCAAGGCCAGAGCTGACCCGTTATTGGGACTAAATAATTGTTTTACAGCAGAAATCTGCTTAATTGGAGATTACGTAAAAGTGGATGCGAGAGTCAGGAAATACTATATCTCCTCATCACTTAAAAAAGTAGTAGTGAGACATTGGTTGGATGGTCTCCTCCTAAGGTACTTGGAATGGTTAAAGGAATTTTTATTTAATTTGAATGTAGAGAAAATAGGGGCAAGTCTGAGGAATTGCCTCCCTAGATATAAAAGAATCTGGGAGACAATCCATACATTATATCTGCTTCAGACAGGAGCAACTATATCTTAATGAGACTATGGCCTTACATGTTCAGGGAACTAGCACCCCACTGGTATACGACTCTGATCCTAGCACCAGAGGTGTCTTATAGATTGCTGGCAAGGCTGGGGTGGGAGGATTTTAGGGTATAGGGAGGGGAAGGAAGGGTGAGCAAAGGGAGTAATATGTATTCCGATATGTTATTACAGTCACTGTTTGTATTTTCTTTTGCTCTGTTATGTGAAAAACCAATAAACTTGAATAAAAAAAAAAATAAAAGAATGGCAGCAGAGAGCAAGCTAGAAACTATAGGCTGGTCAGTCTCGCTTCAGTTCTGTGGAAATTAATGGAAACCCTGCCAAAGGAATGGCTGGTAGAGTATTTTGAATCAAATGGGGTGCAATACCACAGGCAGCATGGATTCACAGGGATGAGGTAGGTCATGCCTGATGAATCCAATTAATTTCTGCAACTGGGTGACCAGAGAAATAGATCAGGGAGGGTGGTGGACATGGCCTATCTGGACATTAGCAAGGCCTTCAACACAGTGCCACATAACAGACTGATTAAGAAATTGAGCAGCCATGGGGAGGGATCCAAAGTGGTGAAATGGGTTAGAAACTGGTTAGTTGATAGGGATCAGAGGCTTGTGGTTAATGGCACTCACTCTAATAAAGGGAAAGTGACTAGCAGGTTACACAGGGCTCAGAGTTCGAGAGTACTGCCTCTGACATGCTCCCATAGTGGGAGATTCTGCAAGATGGAGGCTGCTATGAGCCTGCCAGTGTTTTATCTCTGTTTGTTTAGTATTTTTTCTTTCATTTTTTGTTTTTCTTTTGTTGTTTTTAGTTTACTTTGTGTATATAGTGAGATAGGGTTGAAGGAGCTGAGGTAGCTAGTGACCTTGCATTTTTCCGGGTCGAGTTATTGTTTTTGTATTTTCCTTATTTTTCTCCTGAGCTCCGATTAACTTTCTACTGGCTTTTTCACCACGCTGGGTGTTCCTGTGGCAGATTACACCTTTGTTGCGGTGTTTATTTCAGTTAAGTTATCAATCTGCTTTCGGAGCTCGGAGTTCATTTTTGGGTTTTATTTTAGTGCCCTGCTTTTGCTTTTATACAGCAGGTGCAGTTACACTAGTGTGTGTATATAATTAACTCACCTGGATCTAGCTTCAATGTTTGTTCTACCTGGATTTTGTTATGGACTCTCCAAGCGGGTGAAATAACAGAGGTTTGAAGAAGACTGTGTTTTTTTCTAGTCCGTGATTGCCGACGAATACAGCCCAAGGGTCATGAGTACTGTGCCAAAGTCCTTGTTGGGTTCGTTAGGGGGGTTGGTGGGGGATTACTTTGAGAACCTGGAGCTTTCCTGGACCCTGCTCCCAGGTCCCTAGCGGAGAATGGGGGGTCAGGTGGTGAGGGGCATAGATTGCCTGGCGGTCAGTAGATGGCAGGGCCATGTGTGCTGTTTGGGGGTGCTCTGGGGGCTGTGTGGTTTATCCCCCCCCCAGCTTTGAGGATACTGGTGGATATACTCATTGGGTCAGTTATCTCTGTGCTGTGTCAGCTTGACTTTGTTCCCTCACCTGGAGTTTGAAGCATGAAGAGAAGCTGTCCCGATTGGATTTTAGCTGGAAATTTCTGATTTCAGGAGGAGTGTGAATTATGGCTTGGCCTGTTGCCTGAGGTTCTTTCCCCTTCATTCTTAGTTTTTGGTGTATAAAACATACTTTATGGAGGGACACTGTGACAGAACCTCCCAACATTGACTAACATTAACACCAGTATCGATTTTTAATTCTCCTTGGTTTTTGTTTGTGGAGGGAGGTTGTGAGAGAACCTCTAAAAATACTGACTTTTTACTTCTGGATTTTATTTGACTGCTGAATTTGCTTGGACTTATTTTTATTACTGACTGGGAGTGAGAGTCCCAGTTATTCAAGGTGGGAGGCTGTGAGAGAACCTCCTAATCATCGACTCTTTACTTTTTTTTTCTTTTTCCAGATTTGTTTGTCTCTTGAATTGTGGTCATATTTTTTACTACTGACTGGGAGTGAGAGACCCAGTCAGTTCTCACATTTGAATTTATGGTGGTGTTTTATGCTTTGACTGTGTGTAGATAGGTTTTAAGAATGTGTAAGGTCTAAAGATGGTCAGGCAGTATTCCCCCACCAGGTCCAGGGAGTTGCGCCCCTTCAATTGACCCTTTTTATCAACCGAGATGTATAAACATTGTCAATCCTTCGGGATTGCTAGGAGGCATAGGAGGGGGGTAGGGCTGGGCCTGGTGGGGGAATGGAATGGAAAGGAGGGGATGTATTGGGGTGGTAAGGACCAGGTGACGCCCTGGGGTGAAATAGTGCCAGGACAGGGGTAATCCCTGTCTTGTTCCCATACCCAAGGGCCCAGAAATTGATGCTGGACAGGAGTCAAGGTCTTCCCCAGCATCACATCCAACCCGGGCGGTGTTGTGTAATGCTAGGTCCATCAAAAACAAAACAGCCATTATAGCTGATCTTGTTGAAATGGTGGACCTGGCATGCATCACCGAGACCTGGCTGGATGAAAATGTAGGTCCAGTATTGGCTTCTGCAGTTCCAGCTGGGTTCTTGGTGATTCACCCGCCAAGGATGGATCGTAGGGGTGGGGGTGCAGCCATCTTTTTTAAGACTGAACTGGGCCTCATGGATGTTCCAGTGGGGATCACTAGATCCTTTGAGTGTATCATGGGTGAGGGTGTAGGTTGTAGGATACTCCTCATCTACCATCCACCAGGTGATGGGGGCTTATTCCTGCAGGAGATGGTGGACTTCATCGTCAACATGGTGTTGGAGTCCCCCAGATGGATAATTTTGGGGGACTTCAATGCCTGGGTCAATGACAAACTCTTGCAGTTTAGTCAAAATATCCTCCAGCTAATGACAATGCTGGGCTTTGCACAGGTAGTTACCTCCTCTACCCATATATGAGGTCACTCATTGGATCTACTGTTCCTCCTGGGGTTGGAGATCGCTGACTTGGGGGTGGAACCAGTCAATTGGTCGGACCATCACACCATAGGGTTCAGTTTTGGGGCCCCCCAAATGAACCTACCCCTTCGGAGATGGTCTGGTACTGCCCCTTGAGGGGAGTTACTCCAGATAGTCTATCAGCAGTGCTGGACCTATTGGGATTGCTGGGTGAAAGCACAAGTCCAGGGGACCTTGTACTAACTAGCCTATAATAAGGCAGTGGGAGATGCCCTGGACTTGATTGCTCCTGTTCGTGTTCGACCACTCACTCTGCGCCCAAGGTCCCCTTGGTATGACGGGTCCTTGAAGGAGTTGAGGCAGATTGGTCGAAGGCTGGAGAGAGCAAGGCAGAAGTCTGGCCTGGATGCTGACAGGCTTAGATTGATGGAACATTATCAAGGCTATCAATCAGAAATCATCCGTAAGAAGGCAAAGTTCCTGTCTAGGGAGATTGCTGCACAGAACCAACCAGCTCAACTCTATTGAACTGTTGACAAATTGTGCAATCCAACCTGTCTCCAGTCTGGGAGAGATTTTTTACAAATTAAGTGTGATGAGCTAGCTCAGTTTTTCTCAGATAAGGTTGCTAGCATCAGGTCTGGAATCAGCCCGGCTCTCTCCATGAGGGGTTGTGGAGGTCGATTGGAGGTGATGAGCACCCGGTCTGTCTGGATGGATTTCAGCTGACCAGAATTCATGGACATTATGAAGATTGTCCAGACTTTGCACCCAACCTGTTGTAGTTTGGATCTGGGCCCTACCTCCCGTTTGGTGGGATGTGTTGATGTTATCTGCCCGATCCTAGCTGAACTTGTATGGAGATCCTTGGATAAGGGAATCTTTCCGGACCCCTTAAAGGAGGCGGACATTCAACCACTCCTTAGAAAACCCTCCTTGGATCCCGTTGATCCATCTAACTACTGACCTGTCTCTAACCTTCCCTTTGTGGAGAAGGTTATTGAGAAGGTGGTTGAGTTGCAACTGGACAATTATTTGATAACTCACAATGTCTATGAAGCTCTCCAGTCTGGTTTCAGGAAGAGGCACAGCATGGAGACTGCCCTTGTTTGGGTATTAAATGACCTCCTAATGGTGAGAGATCAAAAGGCTAATACAATCTTGGTTCTTCTTGATCTCTCCACAGCTTTTGACACTGTGGACCATGAGGTGCTTTTGGAGACCCTGTGGTTCCTTTGTGGACTGTCGGGTACAGTCCTCAAATGGTTTTGATCTTTCCTTGTAGACAAGTCTCAGAGGGTGGTCACAAGAATTTATTCCTCTGATGCCCTCCCCCTGTCCTGTGGGGTGCCACAGGGCTTCATATTGGCACCGATGTTGTTCGCAGTGTATATGCTGCCATTGGGAGATATCGTCATCAGACATTGTATCCTTACTGTATACTAGCTACCTACTATTCAAGTATTGTATGTAAACTGTTTGTTATTGCTGTCATTGTCACTGTTTGATGTGGAACCTTTGTAAAAGAGCTCTGAGCTCAAAGGTATGATCCAGATCCCTAAATAAATAAAAAATAAAAATAAAATTCATCAGGTGATATGACTTGAGTTTTCACTGCTATACAGATGATACTCAGATGTATATGTCCTTTGTGCCCGGACAGGTTGATGCGATCTCTATGCTAAATAGTTGCCTCTCTGAGATTAAAGACTGGATGAGCTCAAGTTGGTTGAGACTGAATCCAGATAAGACTGAGGTGTTGGTGGTGGATACGGTTCACCCGGGGGCGGGTTTTGGTGCTGGGCATAGGTCGGGCCTATGGCTTGATGGTGTCCAGCTCATTATCTCAGATCGGGTTCGTAACCTGGGCATTATATTTAATGATGGTCTGACCCTGAAGTCTCAGGAGTCAGCCGTGGTCAAATCCTCATTTTACCATCTGAGGAATATTGCCTGGGTGAAACACCTGATTCCTCCGGGTGACCTTCCAACTTTGGTCCATGCCTTCATTACTACCCATCTTGACTACTGCAATGCCTTCTACATAGGGCAGTCTGGGGTTGATATCTGCCACGTGCAGCTAGTGCAGAACGCTGCAGCCAGGCTGTTGACTGGTACCTCTAGGACCTGTTATATTACGCCTGTGCTGCACAATCTGCACTGGCTGCCAGTTCAGTGGTGGGTCACCTATAAGGTAGGCTTGCTTACCTTTAAAGCCCTACATGAACAGGGACCTGACTACCTTAAAGATCTCCTAACGCCCTACTCCCCCAATCGCCCTCTCCGATCCACTGACGAGGGAGTGCTAGAAATTCCCAGGGTTCGTCTTAAAACATCTGGAGCTTGTGCTTTTTCATTTTCAGCCCCTACCCCATGGAATTCTCTACCTCGTCAGTTAAGAGAATGCCTGACCATCAGCAGTTTTAAATCCATGCTGAAAACATATTTATTTTCTTTGGCCTTCCCTGACTAAGTAATGGATTTATTAAAATAATTGTAATATTGTCTGTTTTTATATGGTATTTATATTATGTACAGCACCTTAGTTTTTGAAAGGCGCTTCAAAAATAAAGATTTGCTCACTTGCTTGATTACTGGGACCGGTCCTCTTCAATGTCTTCATAAGTGACACTATAGAAGAACTGGAATGGAAGGAATGGCTTTTGGCAGATGATACCAAAATCTGTAATAGGGTGGACACTCAGGAGGGGGTAAAGAGATGGCCAGGGATCTTGGAAAACTTGAGGAGTGGTCAAGAGCATGGCAGTTGGTGTTCAACGCCAAAAAGTACGGACTCATGCACTTTGGGCATAGGAACCCAGGAGATGAGTATAGGATGGGGAGGTACTGACAGTCACAAAATAGGAAAAGGATCTTCGGGTTATCATAACTGATGATCTCAAAGTGGTAGTGCAGTATGACTAAGCAGTGGGTGGAGCAAGTAGGATGCTGGGCTGCATAGTGAGGGGTATCTCCAGTAGGAGAAGGGAGCTGGTGTTGCCACTTATAACGTTATCGTCAAACCTATAATACCAGGTAGATGTGACATCTACACAGAGAGTAATCAGGGTTTCACCACCAGAATGTTCTTTGCCTCCCTTCCCACCCACAACCATTGAGGTGGGTACGCACAGGAACCTTCAGAATTACCTCCCCAATCAAATAGCTGCGGAATCTGTGTGGGAGAGAGAGAGGGGCTGCACCGGACTGACCCAGGAGACCACAGGAATGTGAAACTTGGACAGCTCTGAAGCATGACTCTGACACAATTTCAAAGCGAAAATTAAGGTAACCTTTACTAAACTGATTTGACAACTTACAGGCACAGTTAGCATGTAAGAAAAGAATAACTGTTAACAACTGCAACACATTCTCTTTGCATGAACACTGAATTAAACAAATAACTTCTGCAATAATATTTTTATTTTCCCACAGGTCTGTACCTTAAAATCCCTTGAGACTGAAAGCTATACCACCACACACCAGCCCTCCAGTTACTTAAAACTTTATCCAGGACTAAGCCACACCTCGGCCTCAGTCGCTGTACATTTAAATTACTTTGCCTTAATGGTGTGCAGTGGCTACTAGGCCTTTACCCACCTCAGTCAGCCCACGCACCCTTCACTACCAGATACTGAAAGCTTAACCCAACACTAAGCCACAGCTTGGACTTCAGTCGATGCACATACAAATTACTTTGCATTTACGGCATGCAGTGGCTACTAGGCTTTTACCCACCTCACTCAGCCCAATCACCCATGTTTCACTGGATACCCTTCCCTGGTATCTAACACTGTAATTTTAACTTAAAAATACTTAAACACTCTAGTCACTTAAATTCTACACATGCACATTAACAATTTCTTTGCATCACGTAATATTTATTCAATAGCATTCACAGTATACTTCCCCCCACAGTCTTTAATTTTCAGTCCTTTACTAGTTGGACAGTAGTCCTTGAAGTAAGAAGGATTCCAAATTCAAAATGCAAATGAGTGTCCCTCTTGAACTAGTCCCAAGATATAATTGTAAAAGTTACTGTACCACTTCCCTTTACAACTGAAGAAAATGGTGTCTTGGATCTTCTGGAGTCAGCAGCAGATCTGGTGTTTACAATCCTTGGAGATGACCTGGATACTTGAAGCAGTTGCAGTTCTGATCAAAAGAAGCTGAAGATACTTGTGGGAAAACAGGTACTTCAAGCAGCACACTAATCTACACTGTCCCTGCTCTCACTTACTGCCCTGCTATCCCTAACACTGGGATGCAGGTGACCCTCTATAGTCTATTATCTTAACTGAAGGCTAGTCCCCCAGGCCCTATCACACTGGTAGGCCTCAATAGGCTGCACTCTCTCTGGCAGGTCTGGTCCCTTCAGGTCTCTCTCCCTGCTTGAACTTTCCCAAAAGTGAGCTGTACAGCTTCTTTTATACCTTTTAACATTCTGTTTCTAAAAATCCTGGCCACTGAGTGGACAAAACCCTGTTCCAACCTTCAGCACCAATCAAATTGAATTACCACTTGGAATTCCACAGCTGCATAAGCCACAATCCTAGTATTTGAATGTCAACTGCCCTCCTGAAAATGTGGATACTGCTCTGCTCTGTCAGCCTGGATTTCAGTGTAATTAATACATAACATTTAGCATAAATAAATCACTACAAATCAAAGTTCACACACCTTCACATCTTTCTCAAATGAAAGCTCCCATGCCTGACTTTCTCCAATGTATTTTTCTAAGAAATTGAATACTGAGAACCTGGAGTCGCTAAGGCATAAAGGTTTTGCACTTCATGAAAAAAAAAAAAAACTTGCAGTGAATTCCCACACTAACAAGACTAAATTGCCACAAAAAAGTGCCATTTCCCCTTTAAATAACTTCCCTTAATCTGGAGCTAGACAATTTAAATATGCATTTTTTGGGGGTTTAACTCCTCCCTGGGGCTGTCCCACTGGCTTGGGCTATCCTCCTTTACCCTGCCTCCCTGCAGCATGGACTCTGAGCTTCTGCTACTCCACCTTTCTAGGTTAGGGATCCCTCCTTACTGAACCTTTATTTTAATAAAACTATTTTCCTTGACAGAGCACACCTTATGTTACAAAACTGACAAGTCTGGTGTAAATCAAGCTTAGAATGCCTTGGCATTGCAATTTAGAAAAAAAGTTGCACATTTACTTCAGTTTAACTTATGCCGATTTATTTCTTTCTGCATTGGGTGCTACAAACAGCATCATTTTTAAAACAATAAGGTTTTGTGGTATGAAATGTATATGCTTGCATTTACTGGACTCTAAGCTACACCTTGTGGCATTTATTTATTAACTTAATCAGTTTTGTGTGTATTTTCTTCGAGGGGTTTCAACTTAGTCTCTTTCTCTCTCCAAGCATCCTTCCTGCCACTCTAACATGGCACCTAGCTTGCGCTTATGTGATGTGTGGGAGCCCATCCCCATTTCATTCTGGGTGCCTCCCTTTATTTTATTAATGAAATCAATAGTAGCCAGTCTCTAAGAACAACTCCTGGTGCTTGTCGCCTGCCAGCTACTATTAAAAAGAATATCTGGCCTCCTGCCAGCGAGAGGTGCACATCCGCGTCTCCCTCTCGGCTTCACACTGCTTCGGCAGACCGTAGCCTGCTCAGTGACTGAAGCTGCAGTTCTGCACAGCCGCTCCTTGGCTGTTGCAAAGGGATTCCCCTCAGTGCACTAGCACTAAGCTCTGGAGCTGTGGCTCGGCTCCGTCACTCACTCACTCACTCTCTTGCTCTTGGCACCTCGGCACTGCACAGCTGCCACTCTGCATTACATTAACTCTGCAGCAGACTGCAACATTAAATTAAACCAGGTACAAGCTTATTTTAAAATAAAAACTAAACATTTTGCTGATCTTGACCCAGGCTGGCCCCAAATTCACTAGACCACCCGGGCTATCCCACTAGCCACAGCAACCTATTTACTAGTTCCAGGCTACAACTGCTGCACTCATAATTGCCATTACAGTAGGGTGACTGGCTATAGCTATAAATCTGAGTATCTAAGTGTGTACGTGTGTTCAAGGAGGTATGCAATCACCCTTTCCCCCTCCTTAGCTTACTACTCCACCAGTGCTACTAATAACATGCTCACAGCTTTTCTTTTGTTTCTGTTGCAGGGACTACCCTTCCTCCTGGCGGATCCCCAGCTCCGAACCTCCAACCAGGTGACCTTCTAGTAAATAAGGTACCCAGTTTACATACTTGTGTACCAGTCATTCCATGACTGTTACACACTGTGCCACTGTATCAGTCACTGGTAAGACCCCACATCAGAAAAGGCATGGACAGGGGGAGGAAGTCCAGACGAGGGCAACTAAAATGGTTCAGGGGTTGCAGCAAAAGCCCTACTAGGAGAGACAGGGATCTCTACATGTACACCATGAAAGAGAGGAGAAAGAGATAGGACATGATAGAGACCAACTAGTACTCCTGGTGGAAGACCAGGCAGCATGCAGTGAAGCTGGAGGTGGGAAGTTTAACAGAGATATGAGGAAGTACTACTTCACTGAAAGGGTAGTAAATGCCTGGCATAGACAGACATCAGAAGTAGTGGAGGCAAAAAACATGGGGGGCATCAACCATGCATGGGTAAACATAGGAGAATATTAGGAAATAGACAAGGAGGAGAGAGGCTCACCGGAGATCAATTTGGGTCTGTGGAAAAGGATTAGGCAGGGACCATCTGGACAGACTGGATGGGCCAAGCAGTTCTTTTCTGCCAACAAATTCTGTTTCCATATGAGGACAATTTATGGGAAACATTGCAAGGTACTATTTGGTATATATTGATTGCTTAAAGTAAAAAAAGGAAGCAGAATGAATATGGACTCAAGCATCCCTCCAGGTTTATAAGTGAACTATTTCTCCAAGTAGTTTGAACAAGCTCCTAATGTGGGGGCAACAGATATTGTTTTACATTTCAAAAATGAAGAGCATGATCCTATAGCAGAGTTTGCTACTATAAGAGAGGTGGAGAAAATTGTTAGAAGGCAGAAAAACAAGTCCCCAGTAAGGGCGAGCATGAAGCTGAAGGGGCATTTGTTGAACCGTCGAACATTGGCAGGTTCCACCCAGCCAAAACTGGTCCAAAGATTGCCATCTTCGCTTCAGCTTTTAATGGGCATAATGTAGCTATAAATACACTGAGCATGTGCAACAATTTCTAGCAGCCACATGAGCTTCAGTAACCAATCAGGGACATGGAATCTCAGCAAAACCTAGCATTCTACAGCTCTGTGTGACATTGCAGCTCTGGTGTCAGGGAGGAAAGACCTTGATGTGTGTTCTGTGATGTCTTTACTCCTTTTGTTAAAAAAAGGTTGCCAAAATCCACCAATTAGTGAAGAGCAGTTTCTTGGAGATAACTTGCAAGCTGCCACTGCAGTTCCACAGATTTTGTTGGGCAGGAAAAGAAGAGCATTGCGAAGATAAGTTGGGGGGGGGGGTCCTGGGCCTGTCCTGCTGCAGTAGTAGTAGTCCAGTGCTGTTGTCGTACTCAGATCTTCCAACCAAAGTGTTTGGTACTTTTCCTGACTGGGTGGGTGCCTATGCCCCAAATCTTAACTTAATCAAATTCTAGTTTTAGTGATTGTGGGTGGCTCGTGGCTGTGCTGCTGGGTCAGGGACTTGGTGCCGCCAGGCTCCAGCTTGCCTGCCCCTCCCCCCCAAAAAAATCTTGAGAAATACTTTATCCAACTGCAGCTTAGTCTTTGTGAGAGGCAGTGTATGCTGTGCCTGGACTGCCTGTGGGAGTTGGAACCTCCTCCCCCCAAAACAATCTTGTGAAACACTTTATCCAGTTGCAGCTTAGTGTTCGTGACAGGCAGTGTAAGCCATGACAGGTCTACCATAAAGATGAAGCAAGGACATCCTGAAAGGGAATAAGGGAGGACTGGGAGAGAAGGAGCAGCCGCAGGGAAAGGTTCCAGTATGGTACTTGCCCCAACAGCAAGTAGCAGTTCTGCAAGTGGCAGTTGCAGTCATGTAGTTTCTGGTGGGGGTGATGTACATGGTGATCATGTTAGAGGGAGAAGGACAGAAACAGGAAGTGGTATTAGTGGTGGTGGTGCCGGTGGTGGTAATGGTGGGTCCAAGACTGAGAGGCGTACTAGGGCAGGTTGTGTAATAGTGCAGCTAAAGAAACAATGGGGATTTGTTAGTCCACAAAAGTCAGTTGGTTGTATGCCCACTTTAAGCTGAAGCTTTCCCAGACAGTCACAGTCAGTGTCCAGTGGTGCATTTGGTGGTGCTGAAACCAGCCAGAGCAAAGCAGAAATACACAGGTCTTCTAGTGCTCATAGTCCTCCTCCTTCTCCTCCTCCAAGTACCTTGCATTGCCCTACTACCCATGGTGGTGATGTAATGTGCACAGATCCTCCATCCCATTCTGAAGATGCATAGGCAAGCCCTCCGCTGGTGCATCTTGTGCAAATCACACAACAGCAGCTGGCAGTGCCAAAAGGGGGGTGCCAACTCAGAAACCTGTGCACCCATACCTTGGAGAGCACCTGGTCTATGGGCAATTTCCAGTTTGCCACCACTGGCTTGAGGCACGTTATGATGCTTCTTCTCCGAGTGTACCCACAGGCCCCAAATCAGGAAGTGAGTCTGGGGAGTCTGACACTACTGTTATCTTGTCACCTGAGGAAAAAAGAATTGGCTGGTGTACATGAATGAGGTGCTGTTTATGGTATACCAGCCCTTCTGTTTTATAAAAGTAAGCCAGTATCATGACTACTACCAGCACAGTCAGTTTATTTATTTAAAAGTTTAACCAGAAAGTACATACAGAGCTGATAACAGCTCGTTCCCAGATGAGTCCTGAGGAGAGGGAAGGGGGAGATATCTAACAATATAATAATAAGGTAAATACAAAATAGGTAATACAAGCAGAATCAAGAATATAAGGCAAAGATTAAATGAAGGCAAAAGGCCAGTTGCAGTGGTGGAGAGTGGGGAGACTGTCACAGAGGAAGAGAATATGGAAGTGGAGGTGTCAGAGGAGAGAGGTGCTGGTGATTCAGAAGAGGGAAGCAGAATCACAGGGAAAGGAAGAGGCAACAGGAAAAGGGCACAGGAAGGGTAAAGCATCAGTTGACAGTGAGGTGGCGATGGGTGAGCAAGGAGAAGTTGCAGAGGAGAAGTAGGTAACATTGTGGGAGGAAGCAGAAGAAGGGAAAGAGAAAGGAGAGGTTGAATGTCTGTTGTCAGTTACAAGCTTCTTTGATGAGGACTATGATTCTGATGAATGGAGGCCACCACCACCACCACCACCACCACCAGTACGACAGAACAAGAGTGGGAAAGTAAGAGAAGCAATGAAACAGAGAAAACAACAAAAGCAACTTGATGAAGCAGGGAAATCCAAATCCCAGGCCAAGTTCCCAGTCCCACCTAATAAATGTGCTATGTCCGCTACTGTTACTGCTGCTGCTTCTGATGATCATGTGGAGCAGCCACATAATTCTGCCCCCTTGATCAGGAAAAAGAAATCTTGAAGTGGTCACCCCAGTTTTTCTAAGCCCCCGACTGATCCCTCAGGCTGGTGGTCATATAACTAAGAAAGCCAAGAGATGTTCCGCAGTATGGGACTGTTTTAGGGATGACCCCACAAATCTACTAAGAGCATGTTGCAATATGTGTCAGAAAAATGTCAGCAGGGATAGATCCACATGGACATTGGCAACCAGTGTTCTGACTGATCATCTAAAGCATAAACACGGCATCTTGCTAATAGTCACATCACTTCACATTCCACATACTGGTCAGACTCACAGCAGCAGTAGCAGCCAGATATGGGTGATGGGATCAAATGGTTTGTTCAAATTATGCAGCCCTCATGGCAGCAGCAGTCAAAGTCAACTGACACTAGTGGTGCTTCTTCCAAAACACCACTCCAACCAACACCACCGCCAGCACCACCACTAGGCAGGGATAATAGTGGCAGTGGTAGTGGATACACCAGCACCAGTGCTAGTCCAGAATTTATGGCCACCAAACAAACCACACTGCAGGAGTCATTACATGCTGCACAAAAAGGCCACCTACTCATCAAGCTATTGTGAGAGTCACTCAATTGATAGGTGAGATGATGATCCTTGATCTTCAGACATTCTCCATTGTGGAAGACATCAGCTTTCAAAGAATTTTATATGAGCTAAAATCCAAGTACAGCATTCTATCACATTCATGTTTTCTTGTCATGTTCTTTCTGCAATGTATGAGGCCATATGCATGCAGATGGGGACCCTTCTGGAGCAGGCAGAGGGGTGATATGTGCATTTCATTAGCGATATATGGAGCAGGGTTTTATGTGATAATGGCAATCAGCGATGGGCGATCACTGTTAGAGTGAAGTCACATCACTGAAAGTTTTTTTCGGAGATGGACTCCCCGGTGCACAGCAACATGGTGCCGGGGACTTGGATTTTTATTGTTTAGGTGGGGGGGCACACCCCCAACATAAGAATTCTCAACTCAGGGGTGTGCATGTGCAGGCGGTGCAACTTGGGATAAAAAATAACTGGCCAGGTGCAACAAAGGCACCCGTATTCCGGACCAACTCAGCACCATACCCACTGCAGCCATGGACCATCCCCTGATGCCACGACACAGCTGGCAGCTCACGCAGGCACCACCCCCCTACGGCTCCTCCATCCCTCAGCCCACACTTGGCGTGCCTCGCCTCCCTGCGATGTAGACATATAGTGACATCCAGTCACTATTTCTCACCACCCCTCACCATCCGTCACCCAGCTTCCCCAATCGTCCCAACCATAGGTGCTGCGATTGAGTCGCCCTTTTGGCAGGTTCCCAATCACAGTCGCCATCATCATGGGATACCATGGAGCAGTGCTACAAACCAAAGCTTCCTGAGTCTTACTGCTTATTGAGCTGTGTCAAGTACCAGCAGCACCACCACTGCTCCACCTACACCACAAACACCAGCCCCTGCAGGAGTTATCATGAAGTAGACAGACACACAGAGGAACAGTGCTATAGGGAGTGCCTTAATGTGTCAATTATGGAGGGAAAACACAGTGGGGAGAACATTCTGCTCTCCTTACAATTAATGCTGGACATCTGGATATGCCCTCACAACCTGAAGGTGGGAATTTTTGTGAAAGGCAGTGGGAGTGATGTGCTGAAGGCCATGAATGATGAGGGTTTCTACCATGTGCCTTACTTAGCACATGCACTGAATCTGGTCTGCAGAGAAGCTGTAATTGCTTGCCGCAGAGGCGTCATTGGAGAGGGAAGTGCGGCCGCATTGGTGGCAGGGAACAGCAGCACAAGCAGTGGAAGCGGAGGAGCAGCAGATCAGAGGCTGCATCGGCGGCAGTAAGAGGAGTGGGACATCACAGGCGGGAATCCCGGTGGCTGCAACGGTGGTGGGCCAGAGGCCTTCTGGGAGGAAACAGGCTGCAGAAGGATTTTGGACCAATCAGAGGTCGAAGCTGCAAAATAGAACTCGTGGCTGGGCTATAAAAATGGGAGCCAAGCCACTTTCAGAAACTTGGTCTGTGGAGGAGCTATAATTGCTTGCTGCGGAGGCAGCACTGGAGAGGGAAGCGCGGCTGCATTAGCGGTGGGGAAGAGTAGCACATGCAGCAGAGAAGCAGCAGATCGGAGGCCGTATTGGCGGCAGTAACGAGCTGGCCATCATGGGTGGGAATCCCGGTGGCTGCAATGGTGGTGGACCAGGGGCCTTCTGGGAAGAAATAGGCTGCAGGAAGGATTTTGGACCAATCAGAGGGAGAAGTGGTAAAGTTGAACTTGTGGCTTGGCTATAAAAATGGGAGCCCAGCCACTTTCAGGAACTTGGTCTGTAATTGATTCCACACCACCACCCCTGGCCCGACCTCTGTTAAATACCTAGTGGGGGAGTAGTCAAGGGGTAGGAGTGGCCTGGACTAGGAGGGGGCCTATGGGCTTGGTCCTTGGAAAGATTCTGGGTTTGTACTGACACCATGAAATGCTGTGTGGGGGGATTGTATATGTGAATTTGCAAGCTGGGAGGTATTGTTAAGTACGTGAAATTGCAAGCTGTGAGGGATTAAGTGTTGCATCTGGAAATTTAACAGAAGCATATAGCCACTTGTAACCCCATCACTGGGGATCAGAAGGGACAGTACGTGCATTACAAGTGGGGCTTGACCAAAGGTACATGCTACAATGAGAACCTATGTCACTGAAGCAGGCATCTTTGGGAGGGTGGTTGGGTGCACAGGGTGTAGGGTGGCCATGGTACTTGATGGGGCTTGGAAATTTGGCGGTTGTCCAGTGTGCCACCAGCTGTTGCAGCTTAGGGAGGAGGTTGAGGGGATTCAAAGGCAGCTGGGGGAGTGGAAAAGTAGGGAGCATGGGGTCACCTACAAAACTACACCAGGTGCTGAAATCTCTGGCATAAGGAGAGGAGTAAATGAGAGTACTCGGGGGGTGGGGACATTGGCATCCTGGCAGGGGAAGCCTGGGATGTGGGAGCTCCCATAAAAGTAGGCAGGCATATGGAGTTGTCCAGGGAGGCCTGAGAGGGAAAGATAGTACTGAAAGAGGTTCATTTGTAACAGGGGGCAGTGGGAGCCCAGGATCAGGACTCCACAAAAAGGCACAGATTGGGGCAGCAAGGGTGGGACCTGTGAAAACTGGGCAGAAACAGCAAAAACAGGGAAATGAGAACACTGTGTGGGAATAAGCCAGGAAAGAAGCAGAGATGCAGGAGATGGGTAATTCTGGAGGAAGGGATGGAGAAATGGGACATGGAGCAGAAATGAAGCTAGGTGTACAAGGAACAGAGAGGAAATCCATGGGGGGGTGATCAAATGGAGCAAAGCACAAGGCCAGAAAGCACCATAGATGAGCCAGAAACCCAGGCATTGGGGCAGGGAGATGAGCAGGAGAGGGGGAGAGGAAGTCTCAAAAAGATTCGGGGGGGGCACCGCTGAGGAGCCAAAGAACCAGAGACTACCCAGGGAAATGAGCAGGAGCATAGGGGGAGGATGTCTCAAGCAATTTTGGGGGGGATAGCAAGTGTAAGGATGGGAAAAACTTGGAAAAGGGGAGGAGAAAAGCAGCTGCATGAGGCACCCAGGAGGAGGAGGAGGAGGAAGGAGGAGAAAGGGTTTTAATAGTAGGGGAGTCTATTATAAAAGGAGTTACATGGGGGAGAAGGGAAGACAGAGGGGATAAAATGTGGGTAGAGTGTCTGCCTTTTATAACGGCAGCCAAGGTCTTGCATTGAATCCCCTCCAGTGGGAGGGAAATAGATGAGAAAACTCATCTGATCTTTCACCTAGGCACAAATGACCTTGCAAGGAGTAATGTGAGGGAAGTGCAGGCAAGGTTTATGGCACTGGCTAGGTTCTGCAGCAGCTTAAATTTTAAATCCCGTTTTTCTCAGAGGTGCTGCCAGTACCAAGGGCCGGCATGAAAGGTAAAAAAAAAATATAGATGAGTTCAATAGTTGGCTGGCAGATTGGTGTGCTTGGGGGGATATGGAGTGGTTGGAGACTGGGGTTCAACATGGAGTGACAACAGCCTCTGTGCCCTGGATAGGCTGCACCTAAATGGGGAAGGGAAAGCAGTGCTCAAATGCAAGCTGGATGATTATGTTGATAAATGCTACTATTTAAACTAAACTTGGGGGGAGGGCAAAGGGAAGCTCTATTGATGGGGCAAGAGGCATGGGGGGGACTAAAAGCCCTACCCACACAGCCAAGGGACGTGGGGGCAGAAAATAGAGGGCGAGTGGAAAGAGGGGAGTGAAGGGTCATGTGTACAAATTGCAGAAGTCTGGGTAGGAAGATCCCAGATCTAATAGCAAAAATGGTCTAGGAGGACCTAGACATTGTGGGGATAACAGAAACATGGTGCCACCAGGAGCGGGGATGGGACAATGAGATACCAGTGTACAAACTGTTCAGGAAGGACAGGGTGGAAAAGAGAGGGGAAGGGTTGCACTCTACTTAAAGGAGAGTATCAGGGCATCGGAATTGCAGGGCAAGTGGGGGGAGGCCGAAGGACTCTAGGTCTCTTTGGCAGTGGGGAAGGGGGAAATGGTGCATATGGGGTGGTTTACAGGTCCCCAGCACAGCAAGAATTAGTGGATAGAAGCATGGCTGATGAGTTCGTGAGAATGGCAACAAGGGGGGAGGTGGTGCTGATGTGGGACCTGAACCTACCAGATGTAGACTGGGACACCCTATCGGCTGCTTCAACCAGCAGCAGGGAAATATTGGGCTCCCTGCAAATAGCCTTCCTAAATCAACTGGTCAGGGAGCCAACCAGGGCAGAAGCTACTCTCTATTAAGTCTTGAGGAACGGGGATAGGGTAGGAGATGTATCGGTGGGGGAACACTTTGGTACGAGTGACCACAACACAGTCAGGTTCAGAATAAGGAACACTGCGGAGGTTCACCGCTCTAGGCTGAGGGTGCTAGATTTCAAGAGAACAGATTTCAGGAAAATGGGGGAAGTAGTGGAAAGAGATTTGGAAGGGGTGGAGGAGTTGACAGATGTGGAGGTAATGTGGGGGAGGATAACAGAAGCTATTGAAGAGGCAACTGACCTCTGTGCCAAGAGAGCAAGTAAAAATAAGAGGAGGAAACCTCTGTGGTACACTAGGGAGGTAGCAAAAAAGGTAAAGGCAAAAGGAAAAGCCTTCAGGAATTTCAAAGAAACGCAGGCGGAAGTGGACTGAGGAAGATACCAGGTGAGCCAGAGAGAAGCTGGAGTGGAGATGAGGAGGGCAAAGGTACAGATAGAGGAGCGTATAGCTAGAGGGGTCAGAAAAGGGGATAAGACCTTTTTTTCAGTACGTTAGTGAAAGGAGGAAGACTAGGCAGGGAATACTCCAATTAAAATCAAACGAGGGGGAGTTGATACAAGGGGACAGAGAAAGTGGACCTGCTGAACAGTTACAGTATATTTGCTCCATGTTCACTAGGAAGGAGGTAGAAGACATAGGCAGTAGAGCAGGAAAAGCAATGGCAGGGGAAGGGGAAGTGGATACGAGTCCATTCCGGGTGGAGGACATTTTGGAAGAACTAGGCTGCATGAAGCTAGACAACGCGATGGAGCCAGATGAGATGCACCCAAGGGTGTTAAGGGAAATAAAGGAGATACTGGCAGCATCATTGACTGCACTCTTCAATAAGTCCCTGGAGACTGGGGTGGTACTGGAAGACTGGAGGCAGGCAAATGTGGTCCTGCTGCATAAGAGGGGAGGGAGGGAAGAGGTGGTAAATTACAGGCCTGTGAGCTTGACATCGGTGGTATGCAAGCTCATGGAGAAACTAATGAAGGGCAGGATCACCAGCTACCTGGAGGAAAGAGGCCTGATGAATCCAAGGCAACATGGTTTTACAAGAGGCAGATCCTGTCAAACAAATTTGATAGAGTTTTTTAGTGAGGTCACCAAGGAACTGGATCGGGGAGGGCAGTAGATGTTGCTTATCTGGATTTCAAAAAGGCTTTTGACTCCATGCCCCACAGGAGACTTTTGAATAAAATGTCATGCCTGTAGCTGGGGCAGAGGGTGGTTAAATGGGTGGGAAGCTGGCTGGCGGACTGGAGGCAGAGGGTCATAATAAATGGGGTGGCACTGGAGAGGGCATGGTCACAAGCAGGGTCCCTCACGGATCAGTGTTGGGGCCCCTACTATTCAATCTATTTGTAGGGGACATTGTGGAGGGCCTTGAAGGTGGTGTGAACCTGTTTGCAGATGATATTAAGATAATAGGGTAGACACTCAGGAAGGAGTAGAAAAAATACAGAGAGAGATCTGGGCAGGCTAGAGGCATAGTCAAAGAGGTAGCAGCTTTCATTCAACACAGAAAAGTGTAAAATCATGCATCTTGGTTACAGGAACTGGAGAGCAGGGTACTGTATGGGGGGCAGAGATCTGGAGGTAATGGAACAAGAAAGGGACCTGGGCATCACTATATCAGGGGACCTGAGGGTGGAAAGGCACTGCGGGAGAGTAGTGGCTAGGGGCAGTGGAATGCTGGGAAGCATCAGAAGGGGAATCACCAGTAGAAATAGGGAGGTCATAGCACCCTTGTACACCCATCTGATTAGGCCACATTTGGAATACTGAGTCCATTTCTGAAGGCCGTATCTCAAAAAGGTTGTGGGGAAGCTGGAGCGAGTTCAGAGGAGAGCAACAAAGATGGTAAAGGGGCTCAGTCACCTATCCTATGAGGAAAGGTTGAGAGATTTGAACATGTACTCCCTGGAACAGAGGAGGGAGAGGGGGCACATGATTGAGACCTTCACCTACCTTAAGGGTATAAGCCAGGTGCCAGTGGAAAGTATCTTCCAGCTGAAAGGTAATCAGAGGATGAAGGGGCATGGCCTGCAGGAGGAGGAAGGGCAATTCAGGGGTAACATCAGGAAGTACTATTCCACAGAGAGGGTGGTAGATAAGTGGAATAGGCTCACAGAGGCAGTGGTTGGTGAGGTGACAGTGGAGGAATTCAAAAGGGCATGAGACAGATACAGGGGAGTGTTGAGGAGGGGGGGCATGTCCTAGCAGATAGCTGGACAAATGGGCAGACTGGGTGGGCCTGTCGGTCCTTTTCTGCTGTCACACTTCTATGAAATCTGTGAAAGTTATGTGCTTGAGAAACATGCACAGTTAAAAGAAATATTACACAATGGCAAGAAAGAATCCTGGCTTCTGATTGGTCAGTTGACCACCACAGCTGGGATGTTATCCTAGCATAACATCCCTGTTGATTGTTTATTAGATTTTCATTTCCATCGTTATCATCTTCTCTTAAGAAACAAAAATGTTTTTCAACTAACAAAAAACTTTCTTTAAAATATATTTTTTAATTCTGTATATAACAACAAGCCATTGTATAATAGGAATAATGCCCTCCAAGGTGGGTGTTATGCTGGGTGTTGGACACCCTCGGCCTGTGTCCTCGGGCCCAACCACACTAGGTGGGATGTTATCCCAGCATAACACCCACTTTGTAGGGCATTATTCCTTTACCGGACACTGTTAGGGACATTGCAAGATATTTCCATCACTCCCCCAAACTTGCTGAGCTCCTCCAACATTACCAACAGAAGCACAATGTCCCACAACACTGATTGATTAAAGATGTGGTGACAAGGTGGAACTCTGTCTTTCACATGGTGGAAGGGCTGATGGAACAGAGAGCTATGTTCGGGGCTATGGAATTTGATGGTGTGCCTTGTGGGGGATACCTGTCCCAGTTGCAGTAGTGTGTACTGCACAGGCTGGTTCCACTTCTGAGACCTTATGAACAGGCCACTAAAGATCTGTCTGCTGAATCCACTACTCTTAGCATGGGCCTGCCTATGGTGACTCTACTTGAACAACACACACAATGTTATATGACATCTACCAGAACAACAACCCAACAAAGCAAAGCCAATCACGGTTGAGCCAGTGGTGGTGCAGGTAGATGTGGTGGTGGTTGTGGCATCCATAGTGATAGAGATAATGATAATGAGTTCAGCAGTAATGATCAGGATTCTAGTGCTGGACAAGGTGGTGGTGGTGGTGGTGCTGGTGCTGGTGGTGGTGGAGGAGGTGGTGGTGACACTACTAGTTCATCATCTCAGCAGCATGCAAAGCTGGATGCAATCCTTATTGGGGAACTGGCAGCGATGTTTCTGACACAACTTGAAGAATGATTTTAAAGCATTCAGCAGGACACCCAGTTTGGCAAGGCAACATTACTGGATCCCAGATATAAACACATCTGCATTCCTCCTTTACATGCTGACTACATCAAATGGAAAGTCTTGCAGACAATTCAGTTAGAGCAGTGAAGACAATGCAGAGGAGCCACAAGTCAACCTCCTTCTCCTCCTCCTTCTCCTCTTGGGCCTACTTTCCATGCCTCCAGTGTCAGTGTGATGGTGATGATGATGATGGCATCAGTGGGGAAGGGGAAGAAATTGATGATCCAATTCCAGGAAACACAACAAGTCATATGGGAGTTGTTTGACACACAATACCAAAATCGCACAGACATTATGGATGAAGTCACAGAGATAACATCACACTACATGATGGAAGCATATTTAGCACAGCCCCACTGTCTAGCCAAAATGATGATACCATCAAATTGTGGCAGGACAGAAAAGTGATTTGGCATGCACTGGCTAAAGTGGCTTTGTACTTTCTGAGATGCCTCCCAACATTGGTTGCTTTCGAAACGTGTTCCAGCACAACTGGAGATATTGCATCACTACATCACTCCAGGAAAGATCCAGACAGTATTGAATTCCTAGCCTTTCTGAAATTGAATTTGCCACGCATCAACTTCACCTATCCATTCGATTATTTTGAGTCCTCCAGAAGATAGTACGATAACTTTTAGCATGTCATCACCAGCTAGCTCAATTTGTGAAGGTGGCAAATGACGCCTACTGTACCTCAGTGCAACTCAGCCTCAGCCTCACATGCTTACAGTCAACTATTTAAATCAAACATGTGCAGTCACCTAAACCACTGGCATGGCACTGGCAAAGGATAACAATAGTCACAGTGACCTCAGGTAGCTTGGGATGAGCAGCATTCTGGGAATATGTCAGAATTATGCTTCCATTAGGCAGCAGCTATTACATTAAAGCTTAGCACTACATGTAAAAAAAGACATATAAATTTAAAAACCAGGAGAGCGTGGCTTATGCATCACACAAGATGGCAGCTTAGGAATTTCTCTATACAATCCTCGAGGACAGCTATCCTAAGCTAGTCCTTCTAAGTCTTCACATGAACTGCAATATTTATAGCAGCAGGTAGTACTTACATTGCTCTGCAGCCACAGCTAAAAATCCACAGAAGAAGCCACTCAGTGGTGTTGTGTAATTGCGATCTTGAGTCCGGGGCTCCATGAGGCAGCATGGCTATGATAAAATGCAGAAATGGGACTCAACAACAGTTGAGGAAATGTTCTCTCATCTGCTGTTACAAATGTCTTAAGTAACAGCTGCATCACAGCAGATGACACTGGCAATTCATAGGGTGGAGACCAGGCTTTTTTTAGATTGAAAGGAAAATAGCCTCACATGAAACAGCAATTCAAGATCTCACATACAACCCACAGGAACAAGGCTGTACTATACAACTTCTCCATGACAAAGTGGGTGCTCTTGAGAACAGAAGCCAAAGGAACAACCTCCGAATCCTCGGCTTTCCTGAAGGGGTGGAACTATGGGACACAACGTCTTTTCTGCAACACGCTGTAACACTGATGTTTAAACTCAACGGAGATCACCGCTTCAACAGAGAGAGGGCCCACCCTTGCCCAAGAAGAGGGAAAAGCCTAGGACAATGATAGTAAAATTCTTTAGATATACCACCAGGAAGAATATCCTTGCTCGCTCCAGGAAATTGGAACAGCTTTTCTGGCAAGACCACCTTATTCACATCTACCAAGAATTTTCAAAGGATCTGTTTAGCAAGCATTGTGCTTACACATCTGCAAGGCATGTTACGCACTGTGTGGGACTGCAATTTTCACTCAGATACCCCACTGCCATACGGGTAATGTCCAAGGGCACCCCTCTCTCCTTCATGTCACCAGAGGCCCTAGAAGACTTTCTGCACAATCACTAGCTGCAAGAAATGCATAACCGGAGCCCTCCTCAAACTCACAAGGCTGCCATGAGCAGTAGAGTGCAGCATGAAAACCCCACACCTTCATACCAGTGAAACAGAGCAACACAGGGGAACAGCAGAAGATGATGGATGGGGCCTCCCTTTCAGAAATCGCAAACGGGACATGACAATCCATCACCTCAGAAGGGATCACCAAAGCAGCCGATATGGGTCCCGTAGCAACAGCAGTAAAAAGAGATGGCCAGCACTCCAGAAACCTTTGATCTTATTCTGGTGAGTAATCTCTATGCGGCTCTTAGGCCACCATTCCCGACCTCCTTGCACACAAAATATCTGACCGCTACGCAGCTCAGTAGGATCCTTTCCACCACTCTTGCTACACCCGCTTCCACACATGCAGAGATGGTTGCCACCAGGCATGGGACTTTAAGGGAGCAGAAAGCAAAAGGGGACAAGGACACTGGCCCTGCCCATATGGTTGACTTGGCTGCAGCCAAAAATGAAAACAAGACTCCAGTGGACAAAATGCAACCCAAGGATGAATGCCAGATAAGTGGAGTTTCTTTTTGTTGTTTATTTTTTTGGGGGGTGGGGATTGGGACTGGGGAGCTTGACTAAAGATTCCTTAAAGAGAGGCACTTACAAACTCTGTAGAAAATGGGCAGGCGGCCCGTCAGGCGCAGCTGATTTGATTTCGCTTTTGGCGGTGATCCAGGTTGAGGAGCGGACCCGGAGTGGCGGAGGGCGCCAGGAAAGGAAGGATTGGCGTCCTTGGACAGCTCTCCTTCTCTGGGGGCAGGGTAGCACTTGGCTTATGGGGGAGGCACCTAGTGGGCTGGGTGGCTGCAACGTCGGCGCATAACAGTGCGTCAGGATGGGGCGGACGCTGGTGGGTCATTGCGTTCCCATCCTGCTTAGGGAGGATAAAAATCCGAGCCTCGCCGTCTTTGGTGCTCTGCCCCTGGGAGCCCTAATCAGCCTCCGGGCCGATCCCCGACTAGTCATTGTTAGTTCCAGCAGCCCGATGTGGGGGTGAACGCATGGCCCCACTCTCTGGGGGGTAAGCCAGGGATGACCGAGGGGATGCGGTGATATCTGGTGGAGGGGGCAAATAGGGGTCCGTGACCGGAGCAGATTGTCGACAGGAGCAGTAGGGGGCAAAAATAGATAATATAAAAAAAAAAAAAGGGCGAGTCTTCAGAGTTATGCTGCATCTCCCCCCCCCCCCCAAATAGGGGCGGTAGGACAAATATTGCACTGGCATCCTCATCCAACCTCCCTATAACTAAAATCTACAAAATACTCCAATCTAGATCTAGGTTATGGACTTGTACATCAGGCAGAAATGTATGTTTTGTTTATGTAAAGATTGCTGTCCTCTAACAAACACACGAGAGAAGCTGCATGGTAATTAAGATGGCGCTTAACACAGGGCAGATCACCATAACAATCAGTGCCATATGCCAGCCGGGACCATCTGCATGGTGCAGCTTGATGCACCTCCTTTGGGAATTATACTTATATCATTTCAGGGACTCTATGTGACCCAAATATGTACCTGTTATATTCTGAACATTCAGGTCACTAGAGAGCTCAACAAGACACAGAATGCTGAGGCTTATGTAATAAAGCTTTCAAACACCATGAAGTCTTGCTTATATTAGGACCTTTGCAGTATGCCCCTGGCTTTTGACTGCCCCGGAGATGAAATAGTTAACTCCAGAGAAATCTGGAGTTCCACAGCGCGAAGGCGCTTATTGAAAAGCTCTATCTGGGTTGTTTGAACCCAAACTGTCAGATTCTTTACTCCGCTTTCACTGAACAGACGCTCCGGAGACCAGCTCCTTCATTTGATTCGCTGCGGTTTAAAAAGTATTTTATCAGTTCATTTAACCGAGAAAGTGTTTAAAATTACATGATTTTCCGTTTAAAGCTCTATCTGGTAACCGTAAGTAAAATAATTTTTAGTCTGTGTGGAAACTCATTATCGGTTGGCTCTGAACCGATCAGTTCTTTAAAATTGTTTTCTTTGCATTTAGAGTGAGGTACCGGTTCTTATCGGTCCAAAAAAACCTGCAATAAAAGTGTTTTTTTTCAAATACCGTGACACGTTAGGGACCGATAAGGGTGTCTTGTCTGGCAAGGCCTGAAACAAAGGACAAGTTTGGTTAGGCTGGCATTATGTCTGAGAAACCCAAAAGAAAACCGGGCCCACTGGGTTTCAACACTGCTGATGTCTGTGGGAAGCCTTGCCAGGCTGACCCACACACACCTGTCTATTGTCTGGGGGCTGACCACCTCCTGTCAGACTGCCAGATATGTAAATTTCCTGCAGCCACCCTGGAAAAGAGATTGGGCAGGCTCAGGGAACGAGAGGCAAAAGTCCGCTGACCCGATGGCCAGCCCGGCCCAGCTACGGCTGGACCAGAGGAGTTCCCTCTGACCAGGGCCATACTTCCTCGGCAAAGAAAGGCTGGTCCTGAGGAACCAGTCAAAGCAAAAGGACAAAGAAATCAGCTAGTGTGGAGTCCAGTTTTGTCTCTCCTTCTGCTGTAGAAATAGCTAAAGCCATACAGATTGTCCAGTCTTTGTCTCAGGGACTTGTTGAACCCTCTCTGGTTGGAAAAAGGGGTCTCGTTCAGGTCCAGTGGTTCAGGATTATGATGTTGGGATTTTATGAACCACAGGAGGGAGGAAGATTTTGATGATTGTAATTGTGATTGGGAAGGTCTGGAAGTGCCAATAGAACTGGACATTTCTCCAGACAGACCCTTTGAGTCTCCCCTTTATTGTCTGAGTCCCCATCTCATTTCAGATTTTATAAGAAAGTAGCAGAAACTCTCCAGCTCCCTTAGAAGAGGCTGTGGATGAGCAAGAGGAGCCTGACTATGTGGAAATGATGGATATTCCAGAGGCTAGAAGGTTGTCTATTCCTTTACATAAGTCATTTAGGAGACAAACCACTAAGATTTAAAAATCCTTTTCTGTCCCTCCTGTAGATAAAAAATGGACAGAAGGTATCGTTGTCAGGCCCTAATACAGACTTCCTTACTGAACAGTGTAGTCATGTAGGTGTGGTGCAAGCTGCAGCCTGTGACAAGGCTAATATTCCCTGGCTTCACATCCTCCTGATAAGGATTCCAGGAAGATTGATGCCATGGCGAAAAACAGTATGTGGCAGCTTCTTTGGGACTCAGACAGGTTAATTATATGGCTTATGTGGCTAGATATCAGAAATCTAGATGGGACACTATATTGCAGTTGGCCAAGCAGGCCCATGGCCAGCTGGCTAGTGAGTTGGAACAGGTGGCTGCTGATGGCATTGAAGCCTCTAAAGTTCAATTTCATGCTGCTGTTGATGTTAATGATGTTTCCTCTAGGGTCATGGCCACTTCTGGTAGCTCTCCGTAGGTTGGCATGGCTCAGATGCACTAATCTGTCCCAAGATACCCAGTCAAAGGCTATAGATTTTCCTGTTATAGGAAATTCTCTGTTTGGAGAACAAACAGAAAATTACATGAAAAGATGGATGAATACAGAACTACTTACAAAAGTGCCCAAGCTAAGGAAGGCATGCCACTCAACATAGGCATGCCCCAGGGGGAGTAGAGGCAGGCCTTACAATAGGCCTTTTACCAATTCAGGCTTCTTCTGCTTTTGCACAGAGGATTTTTCAGAGGCAGAGGCAGGCGTGGCACAGGCAGGCCCTCTCCCCAACCTAAAGCTGCTCCTGCCAGCAGGCACCCTGCCAGGGGTGTCTGGGGCCGACTCTCATGTGCAGTGGGGGCAGACTGGCTTATTTCTGCCGAACTGGTTGTCCCTAACCTCGGACAAATGGGTTCTGGAGGTGGTAAGCCAAGGCTTGGTTCTCAGTTTCAAACAGTTTCCCAAGATGAGAGCCAGGCACTTTCCCCCTCAAGTCTTTTAGAAACCCTCGTACTAAAGCGGAGGTTCCTCTCTTTTGGACTGCAAAGCAGTGGAAAGGAGTCCCCCTTGCCACCAGAGCAAGGGTCTTTACTCAAGGTACTTCCTGACCCCAAAAAGACAGGAGACTGGCGGCCCATCTTGGATTTAAGATTTCTGAACAAGCATCTTGTAAAACCAAAGTTCAAAATGCTGACTTTAGTAATGATTTTGCCATCCTTGAGGCCAGGGGACTGGCTAGCTTCCCTGGACCTCAAGGGCCTTCCACTATATTCTAATCAGGCCTCTCACCGAAAGTACCTCAGGTTCGAACTGCCCTCTGGCCACTACCAGTTCAGGGCAATGCCCTTCGGACTCACTTCTGCTCCAAGAGTTTTCACAAAATGTCTAGCTGTAGTAGTGGCCCACTTAAGAAGACAAGGGATAGCTGTGTTTCCCTACTTGGACGACTGGCTTATTGTGGGTCAGTCATCAGAGCAGGTAAAATCCCACTTGCAAATCACCCAGGAACTCCTCACCTTTCTGGGGTTCCTGCTGAATGTTCAAAGTCAGTTCTCGAACCAGTTCAGGTACTAACTTTTATAGGTGCAGAGCTGAACACAAAGTTAGCCAGGGCATTCCTCCCCTCCAAAAGAGTGGACAAACTCATTGCCCTGGCATCTTCTTTCTCCATGCAGGTCTCTCGACCAGCAAGGCACTTTCTGCAACTCCTGGGGCACATGGCTGCCTCTACAGCTGTTGTGCCAGGGGCAAGATTTCAGATGAGGGACATTCAGTTCCACTTGAGGTCCTATTGGTCTCAAAGGAGGGACCCCCTTACCAAATTGGTCCCAGTGACCAAGACTCTGATCCTAGCTCTCCAGTGGTGGCTGGATCGGAGCAACCTGTCCTCAGTGGTCCCATTCCTTCCTGTTCCTCACTCCCTCATCCTCACCCGGATCGTCCCTGTTGGGTTGGGGGCTCACCTGGGCGACCTTTCAACTCAGGGAGTTTGGTCCCCTCAGGAATCTCTGCTTCACATCAATCTGCTGGAGCTCAGAGCTGTCTTCCTAGCTCTCCAGGTTTTTCAGAAACTGTCCAGAACAAAGTTGTTCAAGTCAGGACAGACAATACCACAACAATGTGGTACATCAACAAGCAAGGGGCACTCGCTCTTCAGCCCTATGCAGAAGCAATGAAGTTGTGGTCTCTGGCCTATTCCCAGAACACCTCTCTGATAGCGGTTCACCTCCCAGGGAAGGACAATGTCTAGCCGGACGCCCTCAGCAGGATTTCTCCAGGGCCATCACGAATGGGCTCTGAACCCTCAAGTGCTGGGGTCAATCTTTTGCCAGCTGGGGCACTCCTCAGATAGATCTTTTGCAGCCCCAGACAACCACAAACTTCCCTGTTTTGCTGCAGGCCCCAGTTCTGGGGTCAGCCCCTGGATGCCTTTCAGCTGGATTGGGAGGAAAGTTCCTCTATGCTTTCCCTCCGTTCCTCTACTCTTCAGGGTTTTAGTAAAATCAGAACTCAGCCTTGCAGGGTGATTCTGATTGCTCGAGACTGGACCAGGCAGCCTTGGTACCCTTCTTCTGCCCCTATCATTCCACCTCCCTGACCTTGCCCAGGGCTCGACCTGCTGACCTGTGCACAGGGAGAGTGTGGTATCCGGATCTCAACTCCCTCCACCTCAAGGCTTGGTTCTTGAGGAGTTAGAGTTGCTCATTTACACCTTTCTCAAGGTGTCTCGGATGTTTGAAGGCCTCGAAAGCCTTCCACTAGAGCCACTTATAATTCTAAATGGAAGAGATTCTCATTTTGGTGTTCTGAGAGGCAAATCACCCCAGAATCAGCTGACCTGCCTATTTTGTTGGACTACCTGGTCCACTTAAATTCCTTAGGCCTCAAACCAGCTACCTTAAAGGTTCATTTGGCAGCTGTTTCAGTTTTTATTTCTGCAGGAAAACCAGTTTCTCTTTCTTCTCACCCTGTGTTTGCCAAATTTTTCAAAGGGTTACTTCATACTAATCCTCCCTTTCGGGAACCAACCCCTGCATGGGACTTGAATATTTGCATTGCCCAGCTAATGCAACCTCCCTTTGAGCCTCTGGATTCGGCAGATTTCAAGTTCTTAACTTGGAAAACTGTTTTTTCTAGTGGCTATCACTTCTACTAGGCGTATAAGTGAATTGCAAGCCTTGTCAGTGGAAGAGGATTTCATTTCTTTCCACAGAGATAAAGTGATCCTCAGGACTAACAGAAAGTTTTTACCTAAGGTGGTTTCAGATTTTCATCTTAACCAATCCATCTCTCTTCAGTATTTTTACTGAGCACTCCTCTTCTGGTGAGAGAAGCTTGCACAGTTTGGACGTAAAAGAGCCCTTAGCTATTATTTGGATCGTACCAAGGGTCACAGGTTGAATCCTCCAGCTCTTCCCCTATGGAGATGTGGGTAAGGAGGCCTGCTACTAGGAGGTCGATTGCTGAGGTGGATTGTCTCTTGTATCCAGTTCTGTTATCAAAACTGGGCAAGGAGCGCCCTCAGGTCTGAGGGCTCATTCCTGAGGGGTACAGCTGCATCTCTAGCGGCTGCTAGAGATATTCCATTTTGGAAATCTGTCAAGCTGCTACCTGGAGACAGTCCACACTTTCACTAAGCATTATTCCCTGGACGTCCAGTCCAGGAGAGATCTCGCTTTGGCACAGCTGTCCTGCAGAGCCTATTTCCTAAGCAGGTTCTGACCCTCCTCCATGGGGTACTGCTGTGTACTCTGCAAAGGTCCTAATATAAGCAAGACTTCATGGTGTTTGAAGAAAAAATTACTCACCTTAGTAATTGCTTTTCTTCTCATGGAGTCTTGCTATATAGAACAACCCTCCCTCCCTACCCCTCTCAGAATCCCTACTTGGGTATGGGGTTGGAAATGGTGCAATCACTGTGTCATGCCTGTTTAGCTTCTAATTCCCCCTTCTTTTCTTTCTTGGGTTAGGAACTAGATAGTTTCTGTTTTTTGTTAATTGGTAGCTGGGCCCCTCTCTGGACTTGAGTCTTTGGGCAGAGGGGGCCTTAGTAGTGATTGTCTAGGGTTATCCTAACAATAATACGTGATACTGTTTTTCTTTATTGGTGTTGTGTTTTTGTGGTTCTACTGTTAGTAGGTAGCCAATGGCTAGTGTAAGGCTTTTCCACACAGACTTGCTATGTTAGTTTAGCCTCGTAAAGAACCTGACAGTTTGGGTTCAAACAACCCAGATAGAGCTTTTCAATAAGCGCCCTCGCGCTGTGGAACTCCAGATTTCTCTGGAGTTAACTATTTCATCTCCGGGGCAGTCAAAAGCCAGGGGCATACTGCAAAGGTCCTAATATAGCAAGACTCCATGAGAAGAAAAGCAATTACTAAGGTGAGTAATTTTTTCTTCTGATCCCTGTTAGTTGGAAATCTTGTACAGCCACAATGCAATTTCTGTTGGGAGACAGAGTGCCCACAATACCTTGCTGACAATGCCCCAAGACCCACCTAGGCCTTCTAGCTGGGATGAGGGGGCTACAAGGGCAGACGTTTACATAGGCCCTTAGGCTCTTTGCTCTATCAGACTGCTATGGGGGCAGCAACACTAGGTTGTTATGTTTGAAAGAATAGACAACACCACCTCCCTCTCAGCTGGTTGTCACCAGTCACTATGGCATGCACCTGCATATAATGGTAGCATATGTATACAAGGTCCTCGAGGTACAGCACGGCTTTATGTGTGGTGTAGATGTCAGTGGCATGCCGCAGGTATTCAGATACAAACATGCAGCTCAACAGAACTGAAGTTTTGATCACGTTCTCAGAGAGTAAGAGGAGAGCCTTGTACAGCCCTCCAGGGTTGCTGGCTTACCACCTTTTATACCCCACTTGGTTCAGTAAGTTTTTAGTACATAGTTTTATCAATCAATCAGTCAATCAATCAAACAAAATCTTTATTTATCCAGGTGAACATCATTGAGCAGAGCTCTTTTACAAGATGGACCTGGTTAGAACAGGGTCGGGTAATGTTCATTATAAAAACATATAAATACATGTAAATAAGTATATAAATACAAACACAATGGTGCAGTAATAGGGGAGTCAAATGATAAAAGGAAGACAAGGCAAGCCATAACAGAGGAGGATTCAAATGCAAGGGGCAGGTCCACTGTCGAACCATGCAATTGTATATAAACCATGTTCTCTGTATAGAAGTACCAGTTAGTTCATTTGCCTGGGGCAGTCACTAGTACCAGCCATGAAAATGGCTTGGAAAACCACCAACTAACAGCAGATGGGGTACCAGGAGGGGTACGTAATATGTAAGCGAAGGATAAACATTGTGAGAAGTGAAATCCCAAGGATAGGTCGGTAGAACTGATACGGCAGTGAGGGCCAATGGGGAGAGAGAAAGGGGAGTTAGGACTTTTATAGTATGATTGCATGTAGATTGTGGATGAGTGCAGTATAGAGTTGTGAAAAGAAGGCTGGAGAAAGCATGAAGATAGACCAGTATCAAAGGGAGAACAGAGGCATAATGGTGTTACATGAAAGCATGATGACAGACCAGGTCCAAGGAGGAGACAAGCACTAGAAGTAATTAGTTCATGGTTAAATGGTACAGGTTAGCATGATGACAATTCATGGTCATGGGAAACAATTGCACTGATCATTTCTGAGACGTGAACATAAGAGCTTGAAAGATGAGATGCCGATGGGTGACCTCAGTTTCATTTTTTTTTTGCAATTTATTCCACAAGGAGGACAATGTAAAGCTTATAGCAGCCCGGCCAAAGTGAGAGTTAACTTTGGGAACCATCAGTAGGAGAGATTTACAACAACTCAGGGCATAATTGCCTATTGGTTTTATAGAAAGACAGTCTGTAATGTATTGGGGCAGTTTTTTGGAGATGACTCTCAGGGTCCATAAGGCTGCATTTTTATCACGATTGAATTAAAGAGAACTCCACTCCACTGATTGATGTGGGGAGCAGTGGTGAGTGGAATAAGGCAGGCCTGTGATGAACCTCATTATTGTTTCTCACAGAGAATCTAGGTTAAATACAAAGGATTGCTTCACATAGGGATTTCAATCCCTTGCAGGTAAACAGATAAGGACTGGGTGGACCGAACTGATAGAAGGTATGATGTTGCTTACAAAAGCTTCCAACAGGCCCTGCTCCCCTTTTCAACCCAAAGGTAAAATCACTAAAGCATATGTTCCCTGTAGCCCAAGCCACTACCCTCCATTTTGCTCCCAATATAAGGTATACAACTTACTGTTGTCACACTCTGTCCAACATGGATCTCTGGCCAATCTTGTGGTTTGGTATTCTTGCCAGTTAGCTGTTATTTTTCAGTTCAGATTGTGCCCCTTCAGTGACCATGGGTGAACTCATCTGCCACACCTGTATTTGTCCAGGGTCTTACTACACCAGTAAAAAGAAAAAAGTACTATCCCGCTTAAAGAAGCAAAAATCTGATTGCCTTACTGCAAGAAACCAAACTAACTACCACAGATCATGAGAATTTGGCCAGAGACTGGGTAGGTCAGGCAATCTATGCACCTGCCCCCACATGGAAAAAGGTGTGGTGATCCTAGCACATAAGGCCCAGTAATGGACTCTAGTTCATACCAAAAAAGACCTCTATGGAGATGGGTATATGCACTTATGAATACCCCTGAAGGGCAGGTACTGTTGAGCATTATATACATCCCAAATGAGAACGATCCTGATTATTTTCACACATTAGCCCAAGTACTGAGCAACCTAGCTGTGGGTAATACACCCATTCTTCTAGAAGGGGATTTTAACCTTACAAAGACACCTTTGGTAGACAGGAGTTCCACTAGCACAGAGTCACACTGCAAATGGTTGCAAGCAGTCCAGTAAATGATGCAGGACCTAGGCCTGGTAGACACCGGAAGACTCTTCCATCCTAATGAAAGGGATTATACATTTTATTCAGCAGTGCACAGCTCCCACAATAGGACTGACTTTTGGCTTACCTCCCCAGTTATTACTCAGACAGTTATGGAAGCTACAATCCTCCTGATGGTCTTCTCTGACTATGCACCAGTACAGCTTATCTTATTATGAGGTACTCCACATATCGCCTCATCCTCCGGGAGGCTGGACCCCTTATTGATGAAAGACCCCAAATTTATCTCTTGGGTTCAAAGGGAAACTACCTCCTTTTTTGCCAAAAACGCTATAGCAGACACCTTGGCGGACATGACATGGGAGACTTTTAAGGCAACAATTTGGAGTGTAATTATTGGGTACATGGTCCGTAGATGTAGGCAAAGAGAAAAATGTCTAAATCAATTGGAATGTCATCTGAAAAATGCAGAAACTGAATTCAAAACACTCCTGCATCCAAATCCACACTTCCCCATAGGTTGCAAAAATATAGGACTGTGATTAGAAATAAATACTCTTCTATCAAGGAAAGTAAAAATATCTTTCCTCCAGTTGAGACATAAATACTGGGAAGGTGGAGAGGGGGGGATTGAAATGTTGGCATATGACCTCTATAAGCAGCAAGTTGAGCAACATATAGCAGGCCTGAGAGATTCTGCCAGGAAGGTGCACATTATACTTGCAGAAGTAAATTGTATTATGACCTCATTCTATGCCTCCCTCTATGCGTCATCTCATTGTCCTGACCCCACAGCCATCCAGGCATTCCCTGGATCCATAGACCTCCCCACTCTCTCTAACCAACAAGCAGCTCAACTGGATGCCCCTCTAAAAGCAGAAGAGACAGCAAATGCCCTCCTGTCTATATGGCCAGGCAAAGCTCCAAGGGGGATGGATTCTCAGTAGAGTTCTGGCAAGCTCTGGCCCCAGTCATGTCCCCAATCCTGGAACAAGTCTACCAGGAAACCAAATTTGCAGACATATTCTCTCCCACCCTGCAAGAGGCCACCATTACAGTCCTTCCAAATAAAGAGAAAGACACCACAATGGTGAGCAGCTATCAGTCAGTATCCCTAATAAATGTGGACATCAAGGTGTACATGAAAGCATTACCACTAAGACTTAACCCACATCTTCCTCAGCTGTTTCACTCAGCACAGGTGGGATTTATACAAGGGTATTACAGCTCCAATCACATATGTACCCTAGTAAACGTAATTCATAAGGCAAAGTCCTTACACTCCCCAGTGGTAGCAGTAGTAATTGATTTTGAAAAGGCATTTGATTTGCTAGAGTGGGACTACCTGTACTCAGTACTGACCCATATGGTGTTTGGAAACCACTTCTGAACCTTGGTGGAAACACTGTACACATCTCCAACTGCCCAGGTTCTAACAAACTCTGTGCTTTCAGACCTCTTCATCCTAGAGAGAGGCACTAGGTAAGGGTGCCCCCTGTCACCCCTCCTCTTTGTCCTGACAATTGAGCCACTAGCACTGGCCATTTGACAACATGAGGAAATCCAAGGAATTAAGGTGAGTACAAAACAGTACTCTACCCTTACGTAAGAGGACGATCTGTTAGTTCCCCAGGCTGATATAAAACATTCACTCAGCCATCTCCTGCAACTACTACAGCACTTCACTTTATACCCTGGTCTAAGAATAAACCAGACTAAAACAGAAGCTACATAGATGCATAGAAATTGTCAGCAGATAAGGACTGCTAGGCCCATCTAGTCTTCCCTTAAACCTTCTATGCACATCCAATCATGCCACGGATATAAGATTGTGCTGGGTGGAGAAAGGCATCACATACAGTATCTAGGCATCAGGGTTACTAAGGCCCTGACAAAATTAGGGGAACTTACCCTTCAGTCGCTACTGGCCGATGTTACCACAGAATTAGATTGCTGGAAAAAGCTGCAGCTTACTATCACAGGCAGAATTGCAGCAATTAAAATGGTAACTATCACAAAATTGTTTTATTTAATATTACATCTCTGCTAGATCTCCCTTCAGGATGGTATCTAAAGATTGACAAGACAGTTAGTAACTTCCTATGGGAGAGGAAGCAACTTAGATATAGCTGCAATAAATTGATGGCACATTGGAGGGAAAGAGGGTGGTGTCTTCCCTGGTTTGAGGGGTACAAGTGGGCCTTCCAAACTGTGCGAACTCTGGAGTGGTTCACAACTAGGATGAAAGACTCTCGTAAAGGGTACACATGGAGTTTAGACAAAGTACAGTACATTCCCACCCACATCTGGTATTCAAGCCACCACCCCCCCCCACCAAAGACCTGCTGACTCACCCCACGATAGGGCCCATTGTTAAATGTTGGTCTAAAATACATTGCAGGCCAAGTATCAACCCCCCCCACCGTGATTTACCCCAGTCTGGGGCAAAGCAACAATCCTCATTGATAAGAAATCTGTAACATGGCCTACATGGGTGGACAAATGGATCAACCCATAGAGAATCTCACGGTACTATGCTCGCAGGTGATAGATACATTTCAAGGACTTAATTCCCATTGGGGGCTCCCAGCAGAGGACTTCTGGAGCTATTTACAACTCTGAAGTGCTATACAAACCCACCTTCAGAAAGTACCCCACATCAACAAGCCCACAGTGCTGCTTCTATGGCAGGCTACTATTAAAAGCAAGGCAGATAGGATATACTCAGCCATCTGAGACACCTTACCCAGCCTATCACTGGCATCCAAATGCAAATGGGAAGCAGCCCTTCACAGAGCAACATTGAACTTGCAATGGCAAAGATGCTGGAAATTTAGATACACTGCTTATAAGGATGTTAGAAGCAGATTAATCCAAAACAAGAATTTTCATTCCTGATACAGAACCCTGGTAGTACTCAACACGGTGGGCATCCTCGACACAAACAAGTGCTGAAGATGCCAAACGCACTGTAGAGACTTAATTCAAATTATACAGTCCTGCTCCAAACTGCAACCTCTCTGGAATCAGGCCTGTCAGTTAGGGTCTGATGTCCTGGGGAAGTCAGCCTCTCTTTCCCCATCACTATGGATACTGGACATGAAGTCTGAGGTGCCAAACTTAACAGAAACAGAGCACAGGTGGCTTGCCCTACTCAGCATGCTGCAGGTCAAATGGCTTCTCCTCTGCAAATAGAGGACAGCAGGCATCCTAGCTAGTCATAAATTATTATCCTACCTTAATCAGTTATCGACATTGGACCTTCTCTCCCATTTAGCTACCAACACTCTGCAAATATATGACTCCTGCTGGCAACCCTTCCGTTATTTATTTATTTATTCAATTTTGATAACCGGGCATGCCCACTGAGCCCCGAAGGCCCCTTTTTCAGGAGCAACCCGGATTTAGTTACAGAGTACAAACAGTTTCTATTCAGAGCAAGTAGGTGTGCTGACCATTTTTGGTTACAATCTGGTCAGCACTCTGATTCATTAGGATTTAGACATTCATACATTAGGAATCAACAGAACTTGAACAGGGAGTAGAGTTAGTGCACAAACAAACATTAGACAGCATAGTTGGTTCTTCCAAGATGAAGTATTTTTTCAGGACTGGACCATGCCAGAAATGTGCTGGGAACTAGTCATTATGGTTCAGAACTCTCACACAAGTACATGCACTTTTTGTTAGGTGATGAACCCGGAGCCCTTTTGGAAGATTCCCAGAGAGGTCGCATCCTAAAGCCATGGTGGAAGCTTATTCCATAGCACCGGAGCTGCATGGGCAAAGAATGTGGTGCCCACTGAGGTGCATACCCTATGTTCCTCCAAGAGATTTCTCCCTATGGTACGGAGAAGCCTGCCTACTCTCTTTTGGACCGGCAGCCCAGCCAAGCTGCTGGGTAGGCTGCTGATGAGTTTATATTTGTTGCATAGTAATGGACACTGCAGGCAGTTGATGAGTGATGGTCAGTTAAGGGAGGCTAGTGCTTCGCAGTGGTGCCTCCTCTTGTGAGACAAAGCGGCAAATCGAGCAATCTTGTTGTATAACACTTGCATCCTATTGTGTTCCTGTTTTTCCATACCCTGCATTACCAGGGTAGCATACAGCAAGGTTGGGAGAAGGATGCTGTTTGCAATGGTGACCCTGGATTCAGGGATCAGCTGGGCGTTCAGGCGGTATAGTAGACCAAGTTTTTGGTGCAGTGTCTTAGTAACCTGATCACCATGAGACTTCAGTGTGAGGCATTGGTCCAAAGTGAGGCCCAGGTATTTTAAGGATTTCACTATCTCTATTGTGGTGCCCAATGAGGAGACTATACAGTAGGGAGCAGGGAGTTTCTGTCCTATCCGACAGTTCTTGGGCTGAATACCATAGCCTTTGTTTTTGTGGCATTTAGGACTGGTCTCTTTCGGTGAGCCAGGATTCCAGTGTTTCAAAATCAGATTGGAAGTGAGCTCCCAGTTCTGCAGTGGTGTTTGAGGATCGGTAAATCACTGCATCATCTGCATACTGGACCAATGAGCAGCCTCTGTGGTGTTTATTCAGATCGTTGACAAATAGTGTGAATAGGAGGGGGCCCAGTATGGCTCCCTGGGGTACCCCTTCCCTGAGGGTGAGTGGTTCAGATATTGTACCTCTCCACTTGACCTGCTGGGAGTGATTGTTCAAGTAACTATTGAATCAGGTTAGGGAGTGCTGGTCAAGACCAAGATTGCCCAGTTTGTTTATCAGTAGATCATGGTCTACTAAATCAAAGACCTTGGTCAGGTCTATGAAAACAACCCCAGTGGGGGTGCCTTTGTCCATGGCCATAAGGACGTCAGCAGTGAGCCTGTTTAGAGCTGTGTCTGTCCCATGTTTTCATCTAAATTCATGCTGAGTATGTACTAGTAGTTTGTTAGTCTCCAGGTATTCCCTAAGCTGGCAGTAGACTAATCATTCCTGGATTTTGGCCATGGTACATCGAAGAGAGGTTGGCCTATAGTTGCCTATGGGCAATATATTTACTAAGAGCACAATTTAAAATTTCCAAACGGAGATAAAATCCCGTACATGCACTGGAAAGGCATAAAGAAAGATCCCACGCAGGCGCAGGAGCATGCCGTTTGTGCGCATACACGGGATTTTATCTCAGTTCGGAAATTTTAAATTGTGCTCTTCACAGTGCTCGATTTATGTTTACATTAGCAGTAACAGTTGTTTGTTGAAGCAGGGACAATAATATTTTTTAAGGGGTGTCATGAGGAAAACTTGTACTTCGTGACCACGCTCGGGGCTGACCCAAGTTCCTAACCAGGATGTGCTTCCGGGACGTGGCTGAATTCCGACTGTCCCGGAGAAATGTGTATTTTGGCCAAAATTACTGTTTCAGGTACAGAAACTTAATTTTTACACGCATAGGGAGATTTTACAGTACAGGTGTGCTAGGTATGTGTCAGGAGGCATACTTTTCACATTAGTTACAAAATGAAGGGGCAAAGCTGACAGTGCCCTTTTAATGTTCCACATTGTCCTCCCTTTTCCCCTCCCTCCTGGGACACATCTGGAAACAAGCTGTTAGCAGTTGAGTATGTCTCTCCTGGTAAAACATTTAGAATAAATACTGTAAATAGCCCATCTGAGGTTTAGCTACAAGTATGTACAACAAAAGTCAATGAAGGAATAAAACGCTATGGTTCTCAAAAGAGGTGGCAGGAAAGGTTAAGGAGAAAAGGATAGCATTCAGGAAATATAAGGAAACACAGAAGGAGAAGGACAGAGAACTTTATCAGTTAAAGCAGAAAGAGGCTGGGAAGGCAGTCAGTATAGCAAAGGCCCAAACCGAGGAAAGGATAGCCAACTCTGTTAAGAAGGGGGATAAGACCTTTTATAGGTACATTAGAGAGCGAAGAAAGACCAAAGGAGGGATACTGAAGCTTAATAAAGGGGAGGGATTGTGGGTAGAGGGTGACAATGAAAAAGCAGTGATACTAAATGAATATTTCTGCTCAGTATTCACAAAGGAAAAGGAGGGGGAGGTACCTAAACCAAGCAAGAGAAACACTGTGAAGACAGGGTTCGATACCAATCCATTTACAGAAGAAAGGGTTCTGACAGAACTAATAAAATTGAAGGGGGACAAAGCAATGGGGCCTGATGGGATTCACCCAAGAATTCTAAAAGAACTAAGGATAGAACTAATGATACCGCTAACTGCTCTCTTTAACAAATCGTGGGAGGATGGGGTGGTACCTGAGGACTGGAGGAGGGCAGATGCAATTCCTCTTCACAAAAGTGGGAGCAAGACAGAGGTAGAAAACTACAGACCAGTTAGTTTGATCTCAGTGGTAGGTAAAATGATGGAATCACTTCTGAAGGAAAGAATTGTTGAGTACCTAGAGGCCAGTGAGGCACAGGACCCAAGGCAGCACAGATTCACGATGGGAAGGTCATGTCAGATGAATCTAATAGATTTCTTTGACCGGGTGACCAAAGTAGTAGACCAGGGAGGGGCTGTGGACATGGCTTACCTAGATTTTAGCAAGGCATTTGATACAGTCCCACACAAAAGATTAATACACAAGTTAGCCAGCCTTGGAGTGGGTCCCAGGTTGGTAGCCTGGATAAAAAATTGGCTAGACAACAGGACACAAAGGGTAGTAGTAAATGGCATCCACAGTGAAGAAAGGAGGGTTACTAGTGGGGTACTGCAGGGTTCAGTACTGGGACCGGTCCTTTTTAATGTCTTTATAAGTGACATTGCAGAGGAACTGGAAGGAAAAGTATGTCTCTTTGCAGATGACACAAAGATCTGCAACAGGGTTGATACACCAGATAGAGTGGAAAGGATGAGAAGGGACTTGGCAAGGTTGGAGGAATGGGCAAATGTATGGCAGCTCAGATCAATGCAAAGAAGTGCAAGGTAATGCACCTGGAAAAGAAAAACCCGGGGCAAGAGCACACAATGGGGGGTGAGATACTGACAACAGTAAAAATGGAAAGGGACCTGGGGGTAATTATATCAGATGACCTTAAGGTGGTCAAGCAACGTGAGAAGGCAGTAAGGAAGGCTGGGGGGATACTGGGATGCATAGGGAGAGGCATCAATAGTAGAAAACAGGAAGTTGTTATCCCTCTGTACAGACAGTTGGTGAGACCCCTTCTGGAGTACTGTGTGCAGTTCTGGAGACCCCATCTCTGCAAAGACATAGACAGAGTGGAGGCTGTCCAGAGGAGGGCAACCAAAATGGTGCAGGGTTTGCACCAGAAAACATACGAAGAAAGACTAAAGGAGCTTAATATGTATATCTTTGAGAAATGGAGGGAGAGGGGGGACATGATAGAAACTTTCAAGTACCTCAAGGGAATCAATAAAGTCCAAGACGGTGGCATCTTTCAGAAAAAGAGATGTGCAAGAACAAGGGGACACAATTTGAAGATAGAGGGGGAGGCTGCTCAGGGGTAATGTGAGAAAGTATTTTTTCACAGAGAGAGTTGTGGATGCATGGAACAGCCTCCCTGAGGAGTTTGTGGAGTCAAGAACAGTGGGGGAATTCAAGAATGCATGGGACAGACATAAGGCAGTCCTAGTGGGGGGTAGGAGGAAGTAAGCTGTTGGTTAATTAGGATCTGCAGCTTATCTGTTAGGTAGGAAAATGGGCAGACTAGGTGGGCCAAGTGGTCCTTATCTGCCGTCACATTCTATGTTTCTATGTTTCTATGGTCCCAATGCAGTATCCATTGAATTGAACCAAGCAAGAGTTAGATTGCTAGTTAGTTAGGGTGCAATATTAAATCAACCTCCCAGCATCTTCTACTCGAATGTCCAGTGATTGGCAACTTCCATTTAAAATAGTTGGCTCCTCTTGTTAGACTGAAAACACTTCTGTAATAACTTATACAATACATGCACTGTTTATGTGCAGCAGCTAAATTTGCAGAGTCTGCCTTGAAATATGTTGAAGCTCATAGATAATGTTGAATCTCATACATGGTTACAGCGTTCAACACAATTGTCAGAACTAAATGCTGCCCTTACATTTGACTATGCTTAGCATTTATTGTTTTTACTACCTTCTTGTACTATGTTGCATACTCTCTGATTTAATCTATTGCTACCGATTATATAAAGTGTTATTTTCGTTCTGTACCACTGTATTGTACATAGTTGTTCTCTTATTTGTAATTTATAACCAAATTGTTTCTACCGTGTATTCAGTTTTCTCTTTATACTGTGTTTTATTTGCTGAGACCTTGCGTCGCACCTGGAAATGAACATCGGCTCAGTGTGCCTTTCCCGGTTACCAATTTTCAAATAAATAAATAAATAAAAATAAATTGTCTTGTGACAGTTATGGTTTCATTTCATCATGCCTTTTTTATGTATTGTTTACCCAGTTGTCTATTATCTTATACATGTGTATTTAATAATGTAGTTGTGTTTATATGTTGTATATGTATTGGTACATTCCACCTGTATGCTATACATGCTTTTTATTCTAATAAACTGAACTGACCTGACCATAGATTTAGAAGTGTTACAGTATATTAATGTACCACAGCTCAGCTCAGATATTAAGATAATTTGGGCAGGCTGGCCCAGTGACGTGGAAGGCTGAGGCGTTGATGCCAAACCTACTGCCACACCAGCAACCCAGGTTCATTCACAAATGTGGGTTCCTGGGGGTCAGCCAGGGAGGGAAAGGATTGAGCACCTGAGGGCTGTTCTCCTTTCTTGGGGGGTGGTGGGGGGGCCTGCACACTTCACCGAATGACTGCGACCTGGTGGAGGCCAGGTAGTAATGTGGGTTGAGGAGGGTAGTGGAAGGGAGGGCTGCAGAACTCCATGGCATATGCATGCCTCCTCACACGCGAGTCTATATGTGCACCCCAGCATGGGGAAAAAGGGATGAATAGGAAAGACTGTAGCTTTGTGAAGCCCTGCCTGCCTGCCCCCACTCCCATGTTGCCATATGACCACCACCTTGTTCAGTAGTCAGTCGGGTGGGGGTGGCAGGGACAGGGCTGAGAGCCCACTGGAGCCAACCTGCCAGGGAGAAAGATCTGAATTAAAAAAAAAGATACTTTGGGCAATAGTCATGTGAGCCTTAGGGGTCATGTTGTTCCTAACTGGGTCATGTCAGACAAATCTAATTGATTTCTTTGACTAAGTGACCAAAGCAGTAGACCAGGGAAGGGCTGTGGACACGGCCTACCTAGACTTTAGCAAGGCATTTGACACAGTTCCGCACAAAAGATTAATAAACAAATTAGCCAGCCTGGGAGTGGGTCCCAGGGTGGTAGCCTGGGTAAAACACTGGTTGGACAACAGGACACAGTGGGTAATAGTAAATGGAGTCCACAGTGAAGAAAGGAGGGTTACTAGTGGGGTACCACAGGGTTCAGTACTAGGGCCAGTCCTTTTTAATGTATTTATAAGTGGCATTACAGAGGGACCAGAAGGGAAAGTATGTCTCTTTGCAGATGACACAAAGATCTGCAACAGGGTTGATACACAAGGTGGGGTAGAAAGGATGAAAAGGGACTTGGCAAGGTTGGAGAAATGGTCAAATGTATGGCAGCTTAGATTCAATGCAAAGAAGTGCAAAGTAATGCACCTGGGAAACAAAAACCCAGGGGAAGAGAACACGGGGGGGGGGGTGAGATACTGACAACAACAAAAATGGAAAGGAACCTAGGGGTAGTCATAGCAGATGACCTAAAGGTGGGCCAGGAATGTGAGAAGGAGGCAGTAAGGAGGGTTGGGAGGATACTGGGATGCATAGGGAGAGGCATCACCAGTAGAAAACAGGAAGTTGTTGGCCCTCTGTACAGACAGTTGGTAAGGTCACATCTGGAGTACTGTGTACAGTTCTGGAGACCCCATCTCCGCAAAGTCATAGACAGGGTGGAAGCTATCCAGAGGAGGGCAATCAAAATGATGCAGGGTCTACATCAGAAGACATATGAAGAAAGACTAAAGGAACTAAAGATGTATAGCCTCGAGGAAAAAAGGGAAGGGGAGGACATGATAGAAACTTTCAAATACCTCAAGGGAATCAATAAAGTCCAAGAGGGTAGCATCTTTCAGAAAAAGAGATGTGCAAAAATAAGGGGGCACAATTTGAAGATAGAGGGGGGATGGCTCTGAGGTAATGTGAGGAAGTATTGCTTCACAGAGAGGCTTGTGAATACATGGAACAGCCTTCCTGAGGAGGTTGTAGAGTCAAAAACAGTGGGGGAATTCAAGAATGCATGGGACAGACATAAGGCAATTCTAGTGGGGGGTAGGAGGAAGTAGGCTGTTGGTTAACTAGGATCTGAAGCTTATTCATTAGGTAGGGAAATGGGCAGACTAGGTGGGCCAAGTGGTCCTTATCTGCCGTCATATTCTATGTTTCTATGTAATTCTATATGAAAGCCCCAGTCTAAAATTTAAAGTCCCGCACACATATGATACATGCATACTGAAGTCAAGAGAAAGGTCCAGGGTAACTCACAGATATTTGAAAGAAGTCACGGAATGAAAAGTGTGGAACTGTCGAGGCAGCTGCCCAGTAAAGCAGAAGGACCGTCTGAAGTCTTGGAGGTGATCAAAGTTTAGCATAGCCTGGGTCTTAGATGAATTCAGGACCAATTTTTGTTGATACAGCAAGTACTGGACAGAACAGTGCTATGTTGCCCGATTGTCAGTTACACAACTAGAGCTGTACAGTAGGATTCAGTCATCTGCATACAGAAGAGGGTACAGGAGGTTAAGCAGAGGCTGCAGGGGTGCCAACTTTTATGAAATGTTGTGGGTGCTCACTGCCACAAGGTATTATTTTGCCTACAGCTAGGTTCACTAGAAATCACTTTTTTGCAGACTGCCTGCAAAATATTCAGGGTGCTTAACTTTGTGGGTGCTTGAGCACACAAGCACCTATGGAATCCGAACATATGGCAGTGGGGAGGTTATATAGAAGAAAAAAACAAGAAGCAAACCTACTATAGATCCCTGTGGGACACCGACTGTAGTAGAGGCTACATCAGAGCTGGCTGATACAAATTTAACCAGCTGTTTTCTGTCAAATCAATATTATACAATGGCTACAAAAATAAAGCACTCTGATTGGCTGGCTGGCACCTTCTAGTCATGGTAAATCCTGGCATCACCCCTTGGAAAAAGGTGCTAGCCACCAGTCAGCCACATCATAAACCCCCTCTCAAATCACTACGACCCTGGGAAACCCAAGACTGGCAATCCAACCTGGGAGAAAAGAAGCATTGCAATTATTGCAGCTAAGGTAAATGCTGGGTTGCTGAACAGCGAGAATGCTGGTACGAAAATAAGTTACTTGAATTACCTGCACAGTTACAAGAAGAATGTACACTTAAAAAAAAACCTGCAGTTATATGTCTGTCCCGACCCACTGCTTGCCTGACTTCTCCCATATGCTTTCAACCCACTCGCAAGACATCTGCCACTTGCTTTTACTCCACCCACTCCTCCACAAAGTTTTTGTTTTAATAAAACCTACACCCGGGCCTCCAAACTGTTCTCCCGAGACACCACTGCCCCCAATTACATCCAGTGAGTCCCCACAGCACCTACAACATCACAAACAAATTAAAAAAAAATAATTCCCTTGAGTCATGCCGATACTTTCATCCCACAAACTAAACCCAGAAGCACAACATCAAGTACAATAGCCCATTACCGCTCACACCACGGGGTCACACATCCAAAACTAAACAGCAATTCAAAAGCAAAGAACTAGGTCTCACTTACGAACATACGAACTTACGAAATTTGCCAGCAGATAAAGGCCTAGAGATCTATCAAGTCTGCTCGAATGTGCAGCTAGCACCCCTTATTCTGCAGCTGCCCCTCCCTTCCACCCTTCTCCTTCATTAACCCTCCCCCTTGTCCTGTTCCATCCTCGTTTGAAGCAGTCCACTGTTCTACTGCATACCACTTCTGCAGGTAACGCATTCCACCCAGCCACCACCCTCTCTGTAAAAAAGTGTCTCCTCATCTCCCTCCTGAACCTTCCTCACTGCAGTCTCATATCATGGCCCCTGGTGGCCCTCCCCTCCCTTACTTTGAACAGCCCCTCTGTACCCGACTTGTTTATTCCTTTCATGTATTTAAAGGTTTCAATCATGTCACCCCTGTGTCTCCTCTCCTCCAGTGAGTACATGTTCAACTCCTTCAACCTCCTCTCATATAAGTCCCCCAGCCCCTTGATCATCTCTGTTGCCCTGTGCTGCACCCCCTCCATTAACTTAATGTCCCTCTTCGGATACGGATGCCAGTACTGCACGCAGTACTCCAGGTGTGGTCTAACTAATGACCTATACAGTGGCAGAATCACCTCCTCCCTCCTCGAGGATATACCCCTTGCAATACAACCCAGCATTTTGTTGGCCTTTGCAGCTGCCTTCCTACATTGTGCCGAGTTGTTCATTGACCCTGTAATGAGCACACCCAGATCCTTCTCCTCCTCTGTCTAGGCTAGCTGCACTCCCCCTAGCTGATAACTCCTCCTTGGGTTCTTCATCCCAAAATGCAGCACCTTGCACTTTTTGGCATTAAAGCCTAGTTGCCAGGTGTCTGACCAGGTTTCAAGCTTTGCCAGATCATCCTGCAACCCCTGCCATCCCCCTAGGTCATCCACCACCACGCCAACCTTGGTATCATCAGCAAACAGACTGATCTTGCTCTTGATGTCCCATGATATGTCTGCAATGAATATCTCAAACAACACTGTTCCCAACACCAAGCCCTGTGGGACACTGCTCGTCACTGCCCTTGGGTGTAAGAGCTCCCCACCCACCATCACCCTCTGTTGCCTTCCCTGCAGCCAGTTTCCTACCCATCTCACCAGCTTTGCACCCACCCCTGTGCCTACTAACTTCCTTCCCAGCCTTCCATGTGGCACTGAGTCGAATACCTTACTGAAGTTCAGATACAGGACATCCACTGCATGGCCCCTGTCCAGTTGCCTAGTTACCCAGTCATAGAACTCGACCAGGTTGGTTTGGCAGGATCTGCCACGTATGATGCCATGCTGTCTGCTGTTCTGTAGTCCTTTGGCCTCTAGGAGGGCCACCAGCCTCCCTTCAGGATAGTCTCCATTAGCTATCCCACGATGGATGTGAGGCTGACTGGTCTGTAGTTTCCCGGTTCATCCTTGGGGCCACTCTTGTGGAGGGGCACCACATGAGCCATCCTCCAGTCCTGCAGTACACATCCTGAATGTAGTGAGGCATTAAATAGGTCTGACAAAGGTCCTGCAAGGACCTCTGCCAACTCCTTCAGTACCCTGGGGTGGATGCCATCTGGGCCTGGCAGCCTTGTCCACCTTCAGTGCCTTCAAACCCTCTCGAACTCTGCCCTCCATGATTTCCCCATCTGTTACCACTTCCCCCCCACTTCTGCCATTTCTCCCACCTTGGGTGTCACCCCCTCTTCTCTTTAGTAAATACTGAGCAGAAGTGCTCATTTAGTGCTTCCGCCTTATCGTACCCTGCTTCCACCCAACCCCCCCTCCTTCCTAATCCTTACTATGTGGTCCTTACAGCCCCTTTTCTCCCGGTTGTACTTAAAGAAGTCCTTCTCCCCCTTCTTAATGCCTTGTGCCAGCCTGAGTTCTGTAGATGCTTTGGCTCCCCTTACTGCCCTTGCCACCTCCTTCGATTCTGTCAAGTACTCCTCTCTGTCCTCCCCCCTCCCCATTTTCTTGTACTTCCTAAAGGCAGCTCTTTTCCTTCTTACCTTTTCCATGACCTCCTTGCTCAACCAGCTTGGTTTCTTAGCCCTAGCCTTCTTGCTCTGGGCTTTGCAGCAGGTTTTGGTTGCCTCCACTATCCCCAGCTTTATGATCCCACCTCTGGTCAGTATCCATACTAGATTGAATTCTGGCCAGATACCCTTTTACCACTTCCCCCATCCTCCCAAAGTCGGCCCTCCTGAAGTCCAGCACTGTTGTGCCAGATTCCACTTCTTCCTTGCCCATATCCAATGTGAGCCATACTGAGTGATGGTCACTCCCTGACAGTAGTTCCTCCACTCCAAGTTCTCTCACAAAGTCCCCATTTGCCAGCACAAGGTCAAGGGTATTCCCTAACCTGGTTGGTTCACTGACCATTTGCAGCAGGAAGCTGTCCTGAAGGCATCCAGCAGTACCTGCTCCCTTCTGTTCCTGGTTGTTGGGATGCTCCAGTCCACTCCTGGCATGTTGAAGTCCCCCACAATCACCACACTACCCTTCTCGCAGGTCCTCCTGATCTGTCCCGCTAGTTCCCTGTCTAACTCCTCTGTCTGAGATGGTGGCCTGTACACCACTCCCATTCTAAGAATCCTATTCTTGGAATCCTGGATTTGCACCCAAAGTGACTCCGTACTACCCTCCTCCCCTTCCTCCCTTACACACTTCAGTCCTTCCTTCACATATAGTGCCACCCCTCCTTTCCCAATCACCCTGTCCCTACGAAATAACCTGTACCCTGGTACAGACAGGTCTCAGTCATTATATTGGGTGGCCCATGTTTTCATGATGGCTGCAATGTCCACCTCTCCCTCTGCCATGAGAACCTGTAACTCTGCAGTTTTCCTCCCAAGACTCCTAGCATTAAGGGTAACCACCTTCCACCCTTTTCCCCCCCTCCCATCCTGCCCTCCTTTTCTAGCATCACCAATAGTACTTGCCATTTGTCCTTTGTCACTGTTATGGGGGTAAGCTCATATGATTTCCCAACCTGTGGTCTCTGCATATCTCTTCCCCAACTGCCACCCCCCACTACTAGTTTAAATTCCCAACTTCCTCGATATACTCTTCCATCCTCTGTTTCAACACTTTCTTCCCTCCTCACTCAAGTGTAGTCTGTCCTTGCATAGAGCCACTGTCATCCCAGGTCCCTCCCCACCCCCCAACAGCCCATACCCTTTAGCACAACACCAGGTTCTTAGTCATCCGTTAAATTCCTCTATTCTCAGCTTTTGTTGTGCTTGCCTTTGGCACCGGAAGTATCTCAGAAAAAGTTATTGATCTTCCTGCCCCCTCACATAATTGTGCTAGTTCCTCAAACCTCCTCTGGACTATAACTACTGTCTTGTCAGTCAGGTCGTTTGTCCCAAGATGTATAATTAAATGAGGCTTGTCCCTACCCCTTCTAGCATATTTCAGAACAGACTGTCCCACCATTTCCGCTGTCATTCCTGGCATGGCCTCCACCCAAATGTGACTATGCCTCTCCCCCTTGCTACCCCACCTAACTGCTCTTAGTATTGAGTCTCCCAGCACTAAGATTCCACCTCTCTTACCCCCTGCTTGCTTCCTTTCATCTTCCTCTCTCATTTCTAGCTCCTCTTTTTCCTCCTGCACATTATTTCCCCCTTTTACCCCTGTTACAATTCTCCCAGCAGAACTTCCCCCCGCTCCAGTTTGGTCCAGGCATTTATCAATTACCTCTAATTTCATCATTTCCTCCTCCACCTTCTTCCTCTCTAGCAGTGCACAACTATTTTCTGAAGGCCCTTCACAAATGCCCGCTCCCTCTCTCTTCATAGTAACCTGTTCTCTCCTTTCCACTCCATGACTTTTGCCACTTCTTCGCCTCCCCTCACAAGTCCCTATCTCCTCTTTCCATTTGTCTTTTGTCTCCTGACCTGGTTTCCCCGGCAATCGTTCTTCCTGGTCTGGGCCCCTTTGTCTCTGCTTCCCTTCTTCTGACCCTCTCCTCACCACTGTTGGCTTAAATCACATTCCCTCATCTCCCCTTCTTCCTCCCTCCAGTATTGGGCTAAACTCACCCCCAATCTGCCTTGTCTGTCTTAGTTCCTCCTGCAGACCCTCAATCTCCTTTCTAAGTTTTTCTATGTGGTTGCACATTAACATCCTCCCACACTCCAGGCAATGTTTAGAAAGATTGGTGCACTGCAGTTGTTGCAGCCTACCACCCTACCCATTGCAGTCGTTGTCCACCAGCGACCCCCCACCCTTCCAGATGCAGGATACCAAACACTCCCCCAAGTCTCCCCTCTATACCAACTTGCTGGCATTGTACTAACAAAACAAAAAAAAATGCTGAAGACTCGCTAATGGGACAGTTTAGAGGCTCAGTAACTGACTTTGTGAGACCATCAGAAGAACTAACAGGACCATTTTCACAAGGCATTTACATAGGTACATTTGCTATCATTTCCTGAACACTATCAATGTTATTACTAATAATGAGCTTGAAAATATCCTCTACATCATCACAATCGAAAAAGTCACCCAGGGATGTAGCCAGGAATTTCAAACTTGTACTCAAAACTGATGCACTGCTGTCCCCCACCATTATGTAAACATAAATTAAAATATGTGCTGCCATGCCACACCAACAGCCCCCTTTGCCATGTCTGAGTTCAAGTAATCAGTTTCTTCCTGCAATCCTCCTCCCTTTGTTTTTCCGCCTGCCTAGTAAGTTGTTCTTGTTTGTGTGTTTGGCTGGTGGCATCAGTGCTCCATAGCGAACAACAAAGGCAAAAAGGCTTGGCGCAACACAGACACAATGTGACTCAGAATGTCCTTGCTTTCCTCTTTTTCTTGCCCCTGCCTGATTTTTTTTACTGTACTCTGCTGAGTACAGTGTGTATGCCTGCCAACACCCCTGAAGTCACCCTTTGAATTGTGGATGGGGGAAAAAAACTAAACCCTCTCCGTAGAGTGGGAAACAGAACCATTACTTTACATACTAACAGGGAACTATTTTTTCTGGTGCAACAAATAATTCAAGAAAAATTATTAAAAGAAGCACAAAACAGTATTTTTTATTATTTTTTTCCTTCAAAAAGTGAAAGGGGCCATTGCATAATCGCAATATGCCACTCGTGGGTGTGGGTGATGCCAGAATTTACCTACACCTGGTGTTGTTTACTCACCTGGCCTGCAGCCTTGTGACCAAACAACACACCTGGCATGGGTAAATCTTGCCATCACCCACACCCTCTCATGGTATATTGCTTAATTATACAATGTGGTAAATCCGAAGTCCCAAATCCTGCATCCTGATTGGTTGGATGGCACAATTACCACAGTGATAAATCCTCCAGTGTACCCATTGGAGGAAGCACCAGCCAACTTTATAGCCTGCTAATCTGGTCGCTTTCACTTCACACGAAACTGACGCAGTTTGTCCCGTCGCCGATTCGCTAAAATACCATGGTAAATTGTTTACAAAATTACCTCCTCTTTTGAAGTGTAGGGACCTCAGTCAGTTAGAACATAGTTAAAAAAACACGAAAAAAACAACATTCGGCATTGTATAATCAAAATTTATCCCTCCAGGGTGTGTGTACACTGGAGGATTTAACACCACTGGTGTGATTCGGTCACTCGGCTGCGCCTCATGACCAAATCACACCAGCCATGGTAAATCCTCCAGTGTACCCACACCCTGGAGAAATAAATTGCTTAATTAAACCATGGTAGTGCAGAGAAAGAGATACCCAGATAATTCTATTTGGCACATAGGAATGAGCTATCCACAAGATCAAAGTCTCTTATTAGATCAATGAAAACAGCTGCAGACAGTTTACCACTGTGCATGGCCATTAAAAAATCTTTCATAAGTTTGATCAAGGCAGTAGAAGAGGTATGTTCACTTCAGAAGCCATGCTAAACAGGTGAGAGAACATCGTGATTGTTTAAATATTCAGTTAATTAGGTCAAAACTAGTTTTTCCAAGACTTTATTTAGTACTGGTAGTATGGTAATAGATCTGTCATTTTAATGCCTTTTGGACTGCCTTTCTTATAAACAGATAGCAGATGTGCCAACTTCCAGATGCCAGGCAGTACGCCTGTGAATTAATGAACAGTCTGGCAGTAGGAGCATTTATAAAATGTGTAGGGGAAATCAACAAACTTTAGTGGTGCAAATATATCACCTGACTGTTGATTAATCCAGTAACACCACCCAGTGGAGTAGCCAGACTTAATTTAGTCCCTAAAATGTGGTGCACACACATGCAGACCACTTCAGTAGAACAGGAACAGCCAGTTACAAATGCAGGGCTGTGCTGGTAATGTTGCACCAGAGCAAGGCTTCCTGAGTCTGGCTGGTTATAGTGGAAAGGTAAATGGATATCTGGTTGGGATGACAAGTTATGACCACAAGGCTCTGCTGAGAACACTGAGCCAGAGAAAGGCTGCATGGCAGAGGGTGGGGGTCCGAGGGTAGTAACGGCAACAGCAGATGACCAGGACATGAGCACCATTGAATGACTGCAACACTAGGGATAAACGTTTTTGTTCTATTTTATAAGTCAGGCAAGGTGCAAAATAAAACAAGTACTGTACTCAGTTTTCATTTTATTTATTTATTTATTTATTTTATGCTTCTTCACACTTCCCAGTTGGGCAATCCTTTGGGTCACCTAGGCACTCTACCCCACCGCCAGCCACCACCACCCCACATCGCAGCCCGCTGGGTAACCTGGTGTAACCTTTCACTGAGTGGGTCCCCCTCCTCTGAGGGGAAAGGGTGCCAGGGGGTGACCAGTGCACTCTTCTGTAGTTGGCCTGGGTGCTGCTGAGGTGGTCTGGGGCTGTCTAGGGGCTTCTGTGGTGGCGGGGGCCAGCAACTATCATGCAGTCAGCCAGGGAGACATTTTCCTATGTTCTTCCCCAGGGGCATGTCACACCACAGACATTAGGGTGTACGCCGATGTCTGCCAGGCCCACAGTCAGCAGGGCCCTACACATTGACATTCCCTGACTTCTGTCAGGAGTCAGCAAGCACTGGGTAGCATCCCCACCCTCCCCCTGGGAGAAGGTGAGTAGTCAACCAGTGCTCGAGCCTTCTCCCCCTGGCCCACCATCTGGAGACCCGAGTCCGTTCCTGAACATGGGCCACAAGCAGAAATCCAACCGCTGTGCCAATGGGCTGTTCAGTTTTTATTTTAAATTATTTATGAGCAGTGATGGATCTAGAACTAATTTCCACAGTGGAAATATAATAATCAACTTGCTACATTAAAATTATATTAAAACAAGTTGGGACAGATATTCAGTAATGGGCAAAAGCAGAATGCAAAGGTTTGCACTGCATTTGCCCTCACCCATGCCCCTGACGATGCCATATTCAGTCAATAGCACACCGGTGATATCTGACAGAAAATTGGGTCATGTCAGGGCACTGCAAAGTCAAGTAACACTGCCCGACAAGATCTGGGTTGTATGCAGCCCATAGTGGAGTACATGGAACTGTGCCCCCAAATCTGAGAGTGACAGGAGCCCCTGATGTGATATTCAGCTGGCAACATGCAAATGAACCCATGGGGCATGCAAGGCACTACGAGCCATACACATGCCCATTATGGGCTCATTTGCATGGGAAGCAGGTTTGTGCCCCTTCCATGACCACCCATCACGTTAGGCATGGCGGTGAGCACCCCACTTACCCTGAGAGCCCATCCTCACAATGTACATGTCTTCCCTACTGTCCAGTGGCACCCCCTGCCCTCTGATCCAGTCCTTGTAAGTGCATTGTTATTCTCTGGTGTCTAGTGGCACCCCCTGCCCTCCAATCCCCGTCCCATAAGTGTATCATTATTCCGTCGTGACTAGTGGCACACCCCACACACTGATCACATGCCGCCATGGTAATAAAGCTGTCCCTGGTATCTAATGATACCCCTTGCCCTTTGATCACCCATCCCTGAATGTGATTCCATTTCCCTGGTGTCCACTGGTACCCCCTCACCCACTGAGCACCCATTCCCATGCCTATGGAAATCCCACGTAACTTCATGTCCCTTGTTTAAGGTGAAATAATATTGTGCTATAGGAAACTTTAAAATATGAAAGCAAATCTTTGGGGGTACAGTACTCAAACCACATGCTGAAGATTTATGACTGTTCCGTTACGTGCTGATGGCAGGGCTGAGGTTTCCCTGGTGTCCAGTGGTACCCCCCCACCTGCCAAGCACCCTTCCTGATGGTGCCCACTCCCCTGGTGGCTAGCAGTCCCCGCACCACCTGCACCAAGCACAACACTGATCCCCATTCCTTACAGTCTATTGCCATGCAGGGAGTCTGATATGGTGACAGGCATAGCACTCCTCTCACCACATCAGCTGGCTGCCGTATAGCAAGACAGGAGGCATGTGTACTGCACAGGGAATTCTCATACTGTGTCCAGTACACAGTACATGTGCTCCCTATACGGAACATAGTATGTTCACCCCCCATTATACCATGCGGCAGCTGGCCAAGGTGGTAAGGGGAGCACTATGCTGGTCACTGTATCAGATTTCCGCCACACCAACTTACTATATGGTACAGGGGGGTGGCAGCAGATGGGCGGTGTGCTCAGTGCAGGCAGTAGGGAGGGGCAGCTAGCTAATGGGTTACTAGAGGCCATTAGGAAGGATGCTCAGTGGGTGAGGATGCCACTGGACACCAGGGACACCTGAGACCTGCCATTAGCACTTAACGGAACACTGATGAATCTTCAGCATGCAGTTTGAGTACTACATCCCCAAAGAATTGCCTTCATGTTTAAAGTGTACTGTAGCACAATGTTATTTCACATTAAACAAGGGACATGAAGGTATATGGGATGCCCATACATACAGGGATGGGTGCTTGGTAGGTGTGGGGTACCACTGGACACCAGGGAACCAAAACACTTATGAAGATGGGTGATCAGCGGGTGGGGTTTGCACTAGGTAGGAGGGACAGCTGTATTTGAATGGCAATGGAAGTTTAGAAGTAGGGGGAGCCATTAGATACTAGGGAAACCTTTATTTGAACAGTGATAGGTGATCGGAGGATGGAGGGCCACTAAATAACAGAGAAACCCATGGTATTACTGGGACAGGAATGGTCATTAATTCTTTGGTAATTGGGTAAGGTCCACTAGGCACAACTGCCTGTTTTCAGGGGTGTTCAGAAACACTGGGGAGGTTAAGTGACTTGCTTACAGTCACACTGTATGCAAGTGGAAGCTGTGGGAATCAAACCCAGGTCTGCTGGATGTACCAAGCTCAAGCATTGCTCGTTACTCTGACACATAGGCTAGACTGCCAGCCCATGAAAAGGCTTGTATTATTAACTTAGCATAAGCCATTTTTTAAGTGCAATAACCCACTTCAGTGCATGGTGTATCAGGCATTAATGAATGATCAGGTGGTAGTAAGAGCACTCAGCCTTTAGACTTATTTCTCAAAACCACCCTTGATGTATCTTAATACCTGGTACACCCATGCCATATTATTGAGTATAGTTTACTTATAAAATGGGTAGGAGACATCAACAAACCTCACTGGTGGAAATACCTCACCTGGCTGTTAATTTGGTTGAGTAGCCAAACTAAATTTTCCCCTCAAACACAGTGCATGTACATGTGGCTTGCTTCAGTACAGTGGGGAATGGAAGGTTACAAATGCAGAGCTATGCTGTTAACACTGCACTGGAACGTGGCTTCCTGCATCTAGTTTGCTACAGCAGAGTGGCAAATGGGTGGCTGAATGGGTGACACATTATGATCACAAGGCTGTGATGAGAACACTGATCCAGAGAAAAGTGGCATGGCGGGAGGACAGGGCATGGGTCAGCAAAGGCAGCAGCCAGATGATCAGGGCAGTAGCAATACTGAATGACTACAACAGTAAGGATAATTTTGTTTGCTTCATTTTATGATTTTTTACTTACATTTTTTGCCTCACATATCTCTGGCCAGTCTCTTTGTTTTCTTCACAGGACCTCCCCCAGTCACCTCCTACTGCTCACCCACCTGGCCATGGAGCCACAGATTGCCCCTCAGGTGGTGTGCAGAAGTGTGAGGAATAAACCTCAGAGCACACACATCATCATACAATGGCAGAGTTAGCGGGGACCAGTAGTATACTAATCAACTAACTACATTAAAACACACTTAAAACAAATAGTATTCCCTTTTTAAACTTAGAATAAGCCATTTTACAGGTGCAATAGCCCTTTCAAGGGAATGGATGTATCAGGCATTAATTCACGTTTGCACACTCCAGGTGGTTGCAAGGGCACTCTGCCTTTGGCCTTATGCCACACAAGCACCCAGGGCATACCATAATGCTTAATTTACTGATGCCCTGTCATGGGCTATACCTTACATTAACCATGCACAATAAACTTTAGTAGCCCTAGTGCTGTGCCATCAGAGCCTGCACTTTTGACAGGGGGCATGCAATTTAGCAGTTCAAAAACTTCAGCCACTCTGAATATTCTGAATTAGGAAAGAGGGGAGTAGGATTGATAGGGGTAGAAGACAGAGAGGGGGCAGAGGCCAAGAGATTCTGAAATAATTGGCTATTGGAACCAGTAAAAGCAGATAAATTAGAGAAACAGTTAATGAAGATATTAGCAATGGTGATAGGATGATTGCAGTTTTTGCCACCTAGCTCCAACTGGTTAGCAGTAGTTAATACTGCACAGTTATCCAATTACCATCTCAATTGCTGCTAATTGCAGGATATGCAGTCATAGAAAGAAATAGGTCTGTGGGATCCTCAGACTGCTGCTATGTGAACAAGCTAGCTCAGCAGTAGAACACCAGGATGGTGTTCCGGGAACCTGTTTCAATTCCCTGTGAGGTAATGTTATTTATTTCCCTCCCAATATCCAGGGCACACTGGTTCCTCAACCCTATATACTATCCCTTACATGGGAGGTTGCTCTCCTTCCGAAAACTTTGCATCAGTTTGCCATGCTTAATACTAAGCCAACCATCATTCTAGTTAAGACTGTGTCATGATGATAACCATGTATGCAACAGCAAAAGTAAGCCTGCATAATCCTGTAACCAAATGTTTATCCACTGTATCATAATTGTATTGTTATCCCGGGTCGCCCCTGAGAAAGGGACCTTTGGGGCTCAGTGGGCCTACCCGGTCACCAAAATTTGATAAATAAATAAATACATTTACAATAAACAGCATAGCATTCTTAACAACAGGTTCACATGAGGAATGTGCTTCTTGTTTCTTCAATAAATATTAGAGTTTATTTTACTCCCTTTACAAGCAAAAAAAATCAATTGATGTAAGCCAAACTGAGTATGAATCTATGCAAACGAATCGTGCATATGGAGTGGTATGTTTTTAGCAGCAACACTGCACAAGAAACAAAGTGAAATAATCACTTCTTATTAAAAGCTAATTAATTATTCATAAGTACATAATGTGGCATGACTGATTACTGTACCAGTTCTTAATCCCCAGTAAATGCCCAGTACAGATCATACAACTAGCAATGGCAGACTTCAGAGTCCAGCAGTCACTTCGAAACAGCAGTATATAAAAAATAAACATTCATCAAAACTTACAAACTACTGCTCTACTTTGAAAACGCACAGGGTGGGATATTTGAATAGTCACTACTTGCAGCACAAACCACTACTAGTGATTGCAAATCAGCACCAGTTACCAAACAATAGTATAGTGGAACAATAGCAAACTGACACTGTATTCACAAAATGTGTACCAATATAGCAGGCATTAGCAAGTTTCAACAGTCACTGGTGCAACTGCAAAAGCATCTACAATGTCCCCCATAAATCCCCCCCCCCCACCTATGTATCACAAAAAGACACCACAAAACTACTGTGAGAGCATCCAGGGCATACCACAGGTAGTGCCACAAACCCCCAATAATAGAATATGGTTCAGCCCTCATTAGCGATTGATAATTCATTAGCAACAGTAGCAAGCAGGAGTATATTGGAAGGTAACATGCAAATGGGCCTATTCCAAAATTCAAGGTGCAAAATGCAGTTTGTATGTCATTATGAGCTCATTACTGCCTCAAAACAGTGGACCTCTCCAAGGGTCACAATCCACACTGAATTGCATTGCAGTCTGGATCAGCAGCAGCAGTCAGTGGCTCAGTAGGTAGCACACTCGCCTCCCGAGGCTGGGAGATCAGAGGGCTGTGGGTTCAGCTCCCACATCTGGCACTGGGGTTAATATCCCAATACTGACACTGTAGTGCAGCATGAGAGGGGTGCTGCATTTCTGAGGTGCCGTCTTTCGGATGAGATGTTAAACCGAGGTCTCATCTGCCTGGATTGGTGGTAGTTCAGGTGGATGTTAAAGATCCCATGGCACTTATCAAAAAGAGTAGGGGAATTTTCCCCTGCGTCCTGGCCAAATTTCCCTCATTCACTAAAAATACCACCAACAGCTTAATCTGGTTCAAGGTCAGTTGGCATTCATCTGTATCCCCCTTCCCTGGGTCGTGCCTGAAAATAGGCAGGATTTGTCTAGTGCACTAACCTGGTTAACAAAAACTAAATAAATAAAAGAGAACTACTATATTTCACTTTCATTTTATTTTCACTATATTAGTTGACTGGCTATAATCCATGAAAATAATCTAAAAGTGAAATATTTATAATGGGAAAATACTGTTACACTTGCGTGGTCGACTTGAGCGGTCAAGTGAAAGAGATTGCTTTCAATCACCTGCCCTTCAAAAAAAGAAAGCCAGATGGATGGTTCCATGTAAAAAATGTATTACAGTAACAAACTGCATGTATTGCACTCATTGCAGCTCCCAGCTTGCCTGAAAGTCGCATGTTCAGGGAAAACGTATCCATTCACTGACCCATCTGAAGATGGAAAACGTCTCGAAAAGATAAAGACAGACTTTGCAGCCAGAGTGATAGGAGCAGAATCTGAGGGAGTAGAGTGAGGGGGGGAAGATTACATTTTTAATTTTCTTTGTATATGCTGTGCTTCACTGTTAGGTGAAATGTTGTTTGTACCAGTCGTTTGAGTTATGCCTGCAGACTCCTCTCAGTGATTCTAAAGTTAGGAGTATGCAGCAGTTTGTAAACCAGTTTAATCTGGTTTGTTCGGTCGAGCTCATTTGCAGTGGACATATAGTAATTCAGTTCTGCAATATGGCCATCAACACATGGTGGGAGCAGTGTAGGATAATGCTATATGGGCTAGCATCCCTGTGCCTCTTGTACACAGCATGGGTCTGTTTTCTGACTTGACATTTTGATCAGACAGCCATGGCCAATGTTGAGATTTTTTTTATCATTATTGTTTAGATAGGGTGATTAAACCCTGTATTACTGGAGGATTTACATTTGGTTTTGGAAAGAGGTAGCCTGACAGCAGCAAGGTGTAGTATATCGGACCCACACTTCTCTTTGCTGGATACATGGACATGTGTGACCTATTTGGGTTCTAAGCACTTGGGATCACCAGCTCAATTATCCGAAGTACAACTGTCAAAATTGGTGACCTGGCATCAGCAAAAAGCACACGATGTGCTGACCTCTCATCCACGAAAATTACACTGAGCAAATAATCTGCCACCGCTTGATCTGCAAAATATTTTCAACGCAAGATATGTTAGTTCTATAGTATCTATTGGAAAAAGGTAATTTGCAACAACACAACTAACATTTTCAAACTTCTCCAACAGGTGCTGTGCACAGCATTGCTAATTTTGTTATGCTTATGTGTTGCAGACTGTCACTATCCACGAGATGGAGGGTGTGATGGGTGGCATTATCGCCATGCCTCCCTTTCCTGGGCCAAGTGCACTGTCATTACTTTTGTTCTGTCTCCTTTGCCTCCTATCCCCATGCCATGCTCCACTCCCCCCCCCGGGACAAGTGAGGTCCAGCAACAACCAGTGCAATGGCATGAAGTTTGTCTGCTTGTGTCTTACACAGTTCTGCCTGCCATTTCTAGTGCCCTGCATTGTTGTTTTGGATCCTTATGTTGATTTGGACCTGATTACCACCTGCTTTTTGTGGGCATTCCATTTCCGATCGAATGCAAACACTTTGCAGAAGCAGGATGCTTTGAATATGTGACTGTGCCTGATATGCATGGCAAGTGTCCTCATTTGCATGTTGATTGCATGCAGTGATTTTAGTGATCACTGACAGACTTATGCTTGCTACACCCACAGATCCAATATGGGACAGTGACTGCTAAACAGACACAAATGCATTTTAGCACTTGCTACCCATATTTGCGCCTATATAAACATTTGAATATCCCACCCACAATGTCTTCTGGTTGTTTTTTTTAAGTAAACCACTATATCCATACAATTTACGTTATTGATTACACATGACATCATTGAGTTACCCAACACTGTTAGCTTCTGGGGTCTCCAAACCAAAACTATCAAAACTTAATAAGACCATAAAAAGCAAGTAAAAACTTAGAAATGTTTTTATAAAAATTGTGAATGGCCTTATAATCACAATAATGCCCTTACAGGTGGGCCTTTACTGTGTCTTAAAAGGGAACAGTCAACACTAAGAATCCCACACCCAAGTGTGGGGCTGGTCCCAATTTGCCCTTTCTGCGAAAAAACATATTTTTTTACATACTAGTTACTGCAGTGTAGTAGATCATATCAGGCACATTCTGCCTACTTTGAAGCTAACATTGGCTGTAACCAGAAACCCCAAAATCCCCTGCAGTTGACATCAGAGCAAGGCTGCTGCAGTGGGAGACTCAATAGCCTGCAGTTCATGCTAGACTTCTTGTAAGCTCTGATCTTTTGTTTACTTGTCCTGCTGTCCTCCCAGGGCTATGTACAGTCACAGAGGACTATACTTAGCCCTGGGAAAACAGCAGGACCTGCAAAAATCTGATCTGAGCTTATACAAGTTCTAACATGCAGTGCATGCTATTGAGTCTCCCACTGCTGCAGCTCTGTTCTGATGTCAGCTGCAGAGGAGTCTTGGAGTTCTGGCTACAGCAAATGCAGAATTACCCTGCAACAATCTACTATATTATAGTAAATAGGAAGTAAAAAAATATGTTTTTGCACACAAACTGCAAATTGGCACCAGTACCACCCATGGGTTTTGGGCTTTTAGTGCTGACAGTTGACCTTTAACACCCAGATGGGTGTTAATGGCCCTTGGCTGAGCTTCATGCCAGCAACTCACCCCAGCCAAGCTTAATGTCCAGGAAATGCCCACTTGTGTGAACGTTCTTGCCTAAAATGTGAATTGGCTTATAATGGGGATAGAGCCGAAGTCTTGGAATGTTCACATACTGTACGTGTGAATATCTTCATGAGGAGCAGTGGCAACGCGTGCATATTAGAGGGCAACAGGAGAATGATCTGTATCGTCACTTTCTGTTCTTAGTCCAGATAAATGTACAGTGTTGGTGGTTTGACAGTATGGTGAAAGATTGGTGTTGTGCTGAATCCTTGCTAGTTGTTACAGGGAGTTGGTGTGTACATGGAATTTCCTGCTGTCAAAAGCTGCTCAATAAATCATCTACAGTACCACAGCTTTTAGGGACTCCTGCATGATTCGTTGTGGAAATCCAAAGGTTCTTTGGCCCTATGTGGCATACTGCTTAAACTGATGTCATATTTATAAGTGCTTAGCCAAAAGTATACATTTCACTTGACAGTACAGCTAATTATTATAGATAAAATGTGATTTACAGTTCCGTCTCAGGCAGCAAGTACAGTAAGTGCTTCCATATGTGGTATTTATTTGCATACTTCCTGCCTCATGTACATGTCAGCAGTCCAGGATGGCCTTTGAGCAGCTAATTGCCCAGTAGACCCCCAGTTTCTGCCCCCCAAAGAAGACACACACACATATCTTGGAAGAAATAGCCGCAGCCATGTATTTATTTATTTAACACATTGAATACTAATATTTAACTTTACTGTTAATTAGTTCTTTATTCAACTCTTTTAATTCACTTCTTCGTAATATTAATATTCTTACTAGCCTTGAGCAGTGTGCACTGCCAGAAGGAAGTACCATGCCTCCAGCCCCCACACCACCCATCTACATAGAAATCCCATAAGGTGCGTGCCAGGGTATCACACTGTGGTTGCGGGATAGTTCATAGGGCCAAGGTCCTGATGGCTGCTCCCCATCCAGTGCCACCGACCCTGTAGTATGCACTGCTGATGTTGGACTGAGACCCCCCCATGCAGGTCCAGGTCTCTTGGTTCACCATCCTCATGCCGACCAAGGGTAACAAGACCTTCGGGAGAACTGGCTTTGTCCACTTGTTCCCCGCTACCTTCCACATGCACTCCTCCCAAGCCGCCACAGGCAGGACCAAGTCCGACCCCCTCAAGCCACTAGCTCAATCCTAACCTCCAAGATCCTTCTGAAATCTGCCAATAAGAAATCCAAACCTTCCCCCTGCACTTGCCAATTCTCTCCCACCACCAGGCCCCAGTGGGTGTTGTAAATCTTATTATGCCTCAGTACCACGCCCCCCCCAAGGACTCCATAAAAACTCTCATCTCCCTATTAATCCTCATGCAAGCCCTCTTCAACACTACTCCTCATTTTGCATGAGGTCAGCTCCTCCACATCAGCATGTGTCACCAGATGAGAATGGTATGGGGCCACCAGGCCTTAATGGAATGTAAATCATCCTTCATTGCCAGCAGCAGATTCACCATCTTCCGGTGGCCCAAATCCTTGCCACCCAGATGGATCAGCAAGATGTCCAGCTTCCTCCTTCTGCCAGCCTCAACTCAAAGCTTGGGAAGCAACCCCGCTCCCCCCATGCATCCCTCGGATTCTCATCCACCAAATTTGGGCCACGTCTCATGAAATTGACAGGTGGCTTCCACCCGGCTGGCTGGCCACTCTCTTCACTGCCCACCAAATGAAGGAATGTCCACATATCCATATGCTCCTGGTGTCATGCTTGGGGCCTGCAAGAAACAGAAGTGTGTTACTGCAAGTACAGTCGTACATATCGCAAGAATGCCTGGGATCGCCACCACCCCAATGCCTGAATCTCTGAATCAGACAGACCCAAACTCCTGGCATTCATTGCTGCACCTATCCGGAAGGAGTGAGTACTATATCGACAGCACTCCAGCCCCACATGCTGGAGTGCCTTTTTTAGGATGAACCCGAATTGATATGCCATGACCGGCTTTCCATTCCGATGATGGAAAAAGACCTCGTCTTGCTCAGTGTAGGACGCCCGGTAGTCACCAATCATGTGCTCCACTGACCAACCAAACTCTGATGGCACCCTCAATTTATACCAGCATCCTGCTCCTTGCTGCTCCATCTTTGATTTGCCTAAATGCAGATAAACCCTAGACCCCACTGAAACTATGTCCTGTGCCAACAACCCAGGGCCCCCTCTATTACCTGTTGCCTGAGTCAGCTCTGACACTCTATACGCCCCAAAGAAAGCCACCATAAAAAGTGTCTCAAACAATCAGGCTTTGTACTCATTCCAGCAGACCCTGGGCAGGGATGCCCAAAGGCTGACCAGAATCGCCAGGGTAGGGTCGCCTCACATCCAGTAGGCTAGCCTCCTCCTTCCGCTAGCCCTCCAACAACTTGCACACTCTAAAGGCCTTGGTGTCATCCCCTATAACCATGGCTCTTGCCAACCAAGACAGACCTGCCAAGTGTCAACCCATCACTCCCAGCGAACAACCCGCCCACTTCCCTGCCATGATGTGTCTGCACAGTTGGTCTACCAGAATGTGCCACACGTCTTCCCAACCAGCGGCTTCCTGTGTGGTGATATAATGGTCAACCCCCCGGCAGTAAGCCTCCCTTGTTCTGGGTGCAATGGAATTACCTATGCATCTCCAAGTTTCTCGGTCACCACCTCCCAGAGGAATGGGGGAACCCTGTGTGGCCGTTGGTCTGCTCCTGGTGTCAACTCAAAGAATCTCTGCCACTGCAAACGAGATAAAGCATCGGCAATCCCATTGTCAACTCCTGGTACATGCACTGCCTTGAACATAATGTTAAACAGTAAACATTTCAACATAAAACACTCATTAAATCCCCCAATGGACCCATTGGGCCCAGTTGCTGATTGATTGTATGCACCACAACCATGTTGTCTGACCAGAAATGCACTACTTTGTCCTTCAATCTAACTCCCCAAACACAAAAAGCCACCACCACTGGGAAAAATTCCAGTAGTGTAATCTGCTTGCCCTATCCTACTGCCAGCCACCATGCTGGCCACTGCCCTGCACACCATTCTCCTTGGAAGTAGGCTTCAAAGCCCTTTCCTCCTGCCACATCAGTGTAAAGTTCCAAGGACTCCCCAACCCAGGGAATTTGCCACAGGGCCACCCCATTAAAGTGGTCCAAGAATATGCTTCAGACCTGTATGTCCTCCCTGAACTGCTCAGTGCCCTAATTCTGTGATGAGGCTTTACACACCCTCGACCCCTCTTCACCAGCTGGCGCATAAAAGTCCTGCCCACTGGCATGACCCAACATGCAAAGTTAAGGTGCCCCACCAACTGTTGCAGTTCCTGGAGTGTAACCTTTTCCTACCCAGCACCCTGTGCAGTAACCCCTTTAACATTTCCAGCTTATCCTGAGGCAGTCTGCACAGCCAGGCCCCTGAATTGATTTCGATGCCCAAGAAGGTGAGTATAGTTCCTGGTGGCTTCAACTTCCTGACCTCCAAGGGCACTCCGTAATCTTTGCACACCTGTTCGAAAGCCGCCATGGTCTCACCACAATGTGGCAACCTTGCCTGTCCCACAAAAAGGAAATCATTGAGGTAGTGCACAATTGCCTGAGTATGCACTATCTGTGCAGTAACCCGGTGCAAGAAGGAGCTGAATTGCTCAAAGACTGCACAGGCAACCACACAACCCATGGGCATGCAATTGTCTACATAATAAGAACCCTCAAATTTCATGCCCAAAAGCATCCTATCATCTGGGTGGACTGGCAGCAAGTGGAACTCAGACTCAATGTCAGCCATTCCCATGAGTGTCCCAGGCCCTGCAGATTGAACCACCTCTAAGGCTCGATCAAGAGACTGATAATGTACTGATGTATGCAGCAAATCGATATGATCATTCTCTGAGTCATCATCAGGGCACGACAGGTGATTGATCATCCGAAACTCACTCAGTGTCTTCTTGGGAATCAAGTCAATCAGTGAAACCCACAAACTACCCCAAGGGGGGGCTATCGAATGGTCCATTCACCCGCCTCAGCCTCATCTCTTTCACCAGTTTGTCCTGGACAACTTGTGGATGGTCCCTGGCTAACTTCAGGTTATCCAGCTTGTATGCCCTGCGTGGGCCCAAGTATGGCATCCTGAAGCCCTCTGTGAACCCCTTCTCCAACAAGTCAGTGGCCACTCTGTCCAGGTACTGGTCCAGCCATGGCTTAATCCTTCTTATCTGCACTGAGATAGGGAGGCTTCCCACCTGGGGGCTTGGTAAACTTGCCTCGCATGCCACGCCCAGACCCTCTCCCTCCTTGTACCGATGAGCACTGCAGAAAGGGATGCTGTTTACCACAGGCCATGCACGCATACATAAACCTACAACTGCTGCACATGCACATGCTTTGGTTGTAAGCATAGCACAACTGCTGCCCCAAGCCCTCCGATTTGCAGTAGGAAGGTCCCTTTATGGGGAGACCACTGTCCATGTGCTGCACCCTCCCCCTTGCATGACATGCACCATTAAGACCATGTTGAGCTTTCCCCAGCCCAACCCAGTATCCACCTGACGCCTGCGACGAAATTCCTCATTGTAGTCGAGCTAAGCCATCCCCCATTTCTTCTTATGCATCAAGGTGATACGATGCATATAATTAAGTAGTTCCACCCCTTGCTTCTCATCTGCCTGCAATAGCACTGTGGCATATATGAGTGTAACCCCCAGGTGGCGCTATCCCAAGGGCTACTACCTCTGCCTGCTTGACTATTGACAGGTTGAGGGGCCTAGGTTCTATGGCGGGTGCCTCCACCCAGAGGTCATGGTTTGTAGTGGTTAGACTAGCTTGGTCACAGCCCTCTGGGACACTGAGACCCCCTTTTATTCCCTCTAGTGGCTCACACAATGCACAGAAGTTACAGTCCCATTACCCCACATGTACACACTGTTCATTCATAAAGTACCACTTACCCTCGAGACTGATTCTGAGGTTCGTCTCTGGGGACCCCTTGTAAAATAAGGTTAATCAACATACACAAACCAATACAATGCTTGATATGTTGGTACTGACACTTCAGACAGTTTAAAATTTAACAGCATCAAATCTGGTTTATTTAGGGGGAATAAAATACTGGAGAGGGAGATCAGGTTAATTGGCAGAATTAAATCACAGTACTGTGCACACATGCAGGGTCTGAAAAGTCACACTCTAGGTACCCAGGTTGGCGGGGGGGGGCTTGCCAGGTCCGTTGCCCAGGGTTGGCTGGCAGGTGCAGATGGATAGGGCCCTGTAGAAGAAAATATATGCACAACACCCAATTGTAATCCGGAGCTGGATGGCACAGTCCATGAAGAAGTGAAACAACAATAATTAGATGACACACTTGTAATTGAAAACAGGCTGCATTGGAATACCCCGATTTGTACTCACAATACCCAAGCTGAGAACCGGATGGTGGATGTTCTTCTGGGTTGCCAGAACAACAGGGCATGGAGACAAGGTCCTTGTGACTTGGACCCCACTGCAGTAGATAGCAAACGGATTTAGTCCGAGACAAGCTGGGCTTTGCTTCCAGCTTCAACAAACAGCACACAGCACAGGGGATTGGAAATAGCGATTCCCCACAAGCACTATGCACATTCATATGTAGAAGAAAACTACTATACCAGGCAGGCTGCTCCTAGATCCCGATCGCAATTACTGCAAAATACCTGGGAGCACACACAGTAGCTTCAGTTCCTGAGAGACCGAGCGCGATTCAGCAATTTCTCCAGTCTTCTACAGGGTTAGCCTGGTTTCTACCTTTCAGACTTCCTTCTTTCTCCTCACAAGTCAGATTCAGTCCGAACTAGCACTTACAACGGCTGCAGGCCGAACCTCAGGGCCTCACACACGTTTTCCGCGAGAAACTGTACACCGCAAAAGCACAGAGCTCCTTCTCTCTTCACTGTCACAATTGATCTGATCTTTCCAGTCACAGAGCAGGGAATTTCCTTTAGCTCCACACCATTCTGTTGGCTGGTTCAGCTGTCACTCACAATAAGACTCCCTCTATTGGTGAAAAAAGGTGCCAAGGTCAAAACTACATTTTCCAGAGTCACTGCTCATACAATCCCCTTGTGGCCGGCTCAAAATTGAGAGTCCAAGTTCCAATTCGTCCACAGGCTCCATTTTAAGGCCTCCCTATCATCCTGATTGGTCCAAGTCAGCAATTCAGGACCAAAATGAAAGAGCTACACTGAAACAGTTCGTGCTGAAATAAAGACAGGTTAGACAAACTACATTTTCTCAGTCACTGAATGATTTCTGGCAAACAGTTATATCTTTCAACAAGGCTCCCTCTGCACATGTAGCAACAGCAGAAACAGAGCGAATTGGCAGCAGCTCGGGTTGGATTCGAGCATTAAATACACAGTCCTCCCATACAAACTAATTAAGTCTGCAAGCAGACAGCTCTTAAAGAGACAGTACTTGGACGCTCAAATAGCACTCACTTGGAACCACATTTAAACAGCTCAGACACCGAACACCGCCCAGACTTGGAGCATTCAGGCAAGCTCCTGGAAGACTTTTGGGAACCCCCATTTGCAGGGGGGGGTTTACACCCTTCCTGGCCTGGAAAAACTTGGCGTCCACGTCAAGTAAGTACCCCCATAAATTTCAATTCAACCATATACATTTACATCAATATCACATTTGGCTTATACATGCAATCATCAGTCAACATATCACATTACCAGAAACACATTTCTGAAACTTTTCAGTACTTCACTTTTTACACAGTATTATACACACATTATACAGTAAGTCAGGTTATTACCTACTGTACATGAAACCTGAAGAGAGGGTGCCCTTCTCTATCTGCTACCTTCGGGCTGGATGGAGCAGGGGCACCATACCTAGAGGGCAACACAATTAACTTGGAGGTAGCACTTATGCTCAGTTTGGGCAATGAGCTCGGGGACACATACGCTCCTTTATGGACAACATTGAGATGTAAGTCCACAGGCCTCCCAGGGGAATCATAGCTTAAGTGCATTACAGGCTTTAGAGCTCAACCAATCTTTCTAGGGGCAACTGTTACAGTCTCTGCACTTTTAAACTCACTTTCAGCACTGTCTTTACTTGCCAGGGGAGTCCCCCTGGGGGTAGAGAGGCTAGAGTCCACAACATTTGGCTCACATGGCAAGTTTTCTGACACGAGCAGTGAACTATCAGGGCATTCAATGCACTCTTCTTGTTCTGGTATATCACCAGTTTGTCCCAGTCCATAATTTTCCTTCTCTGAAAGCTCAAACAGTTGAACTATACACAATGTTTCCATATCATCTAACTTGATGCTTTGCACTTCACTTTCTGGGAACATTGGCTCCAGGGACAAAGTTGGGGGCTTAGACAGTCCAGAAGGCCCATCTTCATCTCCAGGATTGACTAGGGGATTGCCCCAAAATTATTGACTCAGTTAGTAAGAAGGGTAGTATTCAAAGCCACACTCACTTTCCTCTGACATGGACCGACAGTCATGTTCAACTGGGACTTGTGAAGGGGAACACTTTAACTCAGCTTCTGTAGGTGCAGGCTTTCTTGATTTTTGCTTAGCAGCAGCTCTAATCACTGGTCCAGAGGGAGCATTTTCAGGGGCTCAGACTCAATCAAGATTTGTCCAATGGGCAGTAAATGATTTCTATGCATTGTTTTCACATCTTTTGAGTTATTCTCCGGCCTTACTTTGTACACAGGCAGATCATTTAGTTTGTCTGCCACAATGTGGGGGAGATGATGCCACTTATCAGCAATCTTGTGTTTGCCATGCAGTCCCAGATTTCTTAGCAACACCCGATCTCCCTCCTGGAGTCCCAGGGCTTTCACTTTTTTATCATACCTTTCCTTGTTGGCCAGATTTCTTTTGGCAACCATGGTTTGAGCCAGTTGGTACACATGATTTAGTTGGGCCTTTAACTTTTGCACATACTGTAAATGGTTATCAGTTTGAACCCCATCAGGAGAAACTCCAAAACAAACATCTACCAGTAGTCAGGCTTCTCTTCCAAACATCAGGCGACAGGGGGAGAACCCAGTGACATCACTTTTTGTGCAATTGTAGGCATGTACCAGGGTGCTAATTTGTTGGCTCCATCTAGGCTTGTTCTTTGGGTGAAGGGTGCCTAGCATATCTAGCAAAGTGCGGTTGAACCATTCAGGCTGTGGGTCCCCCTGGTGGTGGTAAGGGGTGGTTCTGGACTTTCGCACTCCCCACAGAGAAAGCATCTCTTTGATCAGACGACTTGATCAGAATGGATTCTTTGTGGTGCCCCATAGTGAACAAAAAAGTTTTCTATAAGTACTTTGGCCACAGTGGATGCCTTCTGGTCCTTGGTGGGGAAAGCTTGGGCATATCTCGTAAAATGGTCAGTGACCACCAGCACATTACTGATATTTCTTTGATCTGGCTCCAGACTCAGAAAGTTAATACAGACCAGCTCCATGGGGACAATGGTGGTGATGTTAACTAGGGGGGCAGCCCTCTGGGGCAAAGCTTTCCTCTGTAGACAGTGACTACAAGTTCGGATGTGTTGTTCAACATCAGCCCCCATCTTAGGCCAACAGAATCTGGATCTTACCAAGTCAAGTGTTCTGTCTATGCCAAGGTGCCCCATGTGGTTGTGTAGGGACCTCAGCACTAAGTTTCGAAAGGCAGTAGGCAAAACTAGCTGTTGTTTATCTATTTGTCCCCCTCTGTCTATTGTTTCTCTGTATAACAGCCTATTAATCAGTTTCAACTTAGGACCTTCCTTGTATAACAATGCAGTTCTCAAATCAGTGGAGCGTAACTTGGATACATCTTTCCCTGTGTAGAGGGCTTCTAGAGCTGATTTGATCATGGGATCTCGGGATTGAGCCAGCTGAATACTGTCATTGTCCAGCTGAGGCAGAGCACCAATGTCTATTGAGGAAAAGTGGCAATAAGCAGCAGGTATGCAATTCTCAGAAGGTCCCAAACAATCCACCATACAGTTCACTGGGTCTAGGACCACTTGCTCCTCTTGGTCAAACTTCTGGCAGAGTGCTCGAATATCAGGTTCTGACAGTCTGACCCAGTCATTTCGAGAAACAGGCCTCCGGGAGAAAGCATCAGCATCTATGTAGTTCAGGCCTGCTCTGTATTCAACAGCATAGTCGTATGTAGATAATGCAGAGAGCCACCTATGGCCAGTAGCATCCAACTTAGCTGAAGTCTGCACATAGGTCAAAGGATTATTATCAGTTTTTACTAGTATCTTAGCCCCATACGAATACTCGTGGAATTGGTCAACAATGGCCCACTTCAAAGCTAGGAACTCTAACTTATGTACAGGATAGTTCTTTTCGGAAGGGGTCAGGCTTTTACTGGCAAAGGCCACTGGTCTCAGGCCATTCTCATGCTTCTGGTACAACACAGCCCCCAAACCTTGCAAACTAGCATCATTGTGTAGGACATAGGGTTTTACTGGATCTGCATAGGCCAGGACAGGAGCATGGGTAAGTTGATATATAATCTCATGAAAAGCAGCTTCACAATCAGGTGTCCATCGTGCCCCAAAAACTTCATTAGGATGGAAATACACTCTCTCAGTCTCAGGGGGAGTTAATCTCTTGTATTTTTTGTGGGTAGGAGGGTAATCTTGAGTAAGATTAAGTAAAGGACAGATCACTCTTGAATAGTCCTTGATGAAATGGTGATAGTAGCTACAGAATCCCAGGAACCTTTGCAGTTCTTTTAGATTATGCGACTGTGTCCAGATGGTCAAGGCCTCAACTTTACTTGGGTCGGTCTCTATTCCCTCAGTGGAGACTATATGCCCCACATACTTTACAGAGGTTTGGAAGAACTGACATTTATCGATGGACAGTTTCAGGCCAAAGTCTTCCAGTCGGTCCAACACCTTGAATAATCTGCTCTCATGTTCCTCCAGTGAGCTGCCAAACACAATAACATCATCTAGGTATACCAGGCACTCTAATAAGTTCATGTCCCCCACTGCACACTCCATCAGTCATTGAAAAGTGGCTGGGGCACCTGAAATCCCTTGAGGCATCCTCATAAATTCATAGAAGCCAAGCAGACAGATAAAGGCTGTCTTCTCACGGTCTTCTAGGCCACCAGGATCTGGTAGTACCCACTACGAAGATCCAGCACAGAGAACCACTTGCTACCATTCATAGAAACATAGAAACATAGAAACATAGAAGTTGACTGCAGATAAGGACCGCAAGGCCCATCCAGTCTGCCCATTTCTTTTTCTACCTTATAAATGTGCCATCGGCCTTTGCTCTGTCAGTGACCTATCTATTCATAGTCATTTGTATTGCTCCCTTATGCCTATCCCATGCCTGTTTGAAGCCCTGCACTGTATTCATAGCCACCACTTCTTGTGGTAAGCTATTCCATGCATCTACCACCCTTTCTGTGAAAAAGAATTTCACATTCCCCTTAATCGGCCTCCTCTAATCTCATGCTGTGTCCTCTTGTCCTGCAATTTTCTTATATTTAAACATGTTAGACTCTTTCACCTTGTTTATGCCCTTAAGGTGTTTAAATGTCTCGATCATATCACCTCTCTCCCTCCTTTGCTCAAGGGTATACATATTGAGCTCCGTTAATCTGTCCTCATATGTCTTCTGATGCAGTCCCTGCACCATTTTGCTGCCCTTCTCTGGACTGCCTCAATTTGGTTAATGTCCTTGTGAAGGTGTGGCCTCCAATACTGCATGAGTACTCAGATGGGGCCTAACTAATGTCTTGTACAGAGGGATTATTACCTCCCTCTTACGACTTGTGATACCCCTACTACACCCTAACACCCCCCTAGCCTTACCTACTGCTTTAGAGGTCTGCTTGGATGATTTTTTTAGGTCATCAGTGATGATGATGCCCAAGTCTCTTTCTTCCTTTGTGACTGCTAGCAACTCCCTCCCAGCCTATAAGTGGCTTCAGGGTTTCTCTTCCCTATGTGCATGATTTTGCACTTCTTTGCATTAAATCCCAGTTGCCACTCTTCTGACCATTTTGCTAGTTTATCCAGATCTCTTCTCATTCTGCCCACCCCATCTGGATCATCTACTCTGTTGCAGATCTTGGTGTCATCTGCAAACAGACAAGCCTTACCCTCTAGTCCATTCAAGCAGTCCAAAGCATCCTAAATGCGGGGCATTGTATACTGATCAGGGATAGTCCACCGGTTTAAAGTGTGATAATCCACACACATCCTTGCTGTCCTATTCTTTTTTCTCACTACCATGATGGGGGAAGCATAGGGGCTTCTGGATTCTTGTATTACACCAGTAGCTAGTATCTCTTGCAGATGCCATCTCATATCATCTATGTCAGCAGGGGCCAGGCGTTGAGACCTCTCATGAAATGGCCTTTCATCATGCAGCCGGATGTGGTGCTCAGCTCCTTGCACACATCCTACATCCCATTCCTTTGAAGAAAACACCTGGTCTCTCTGGGAAAGCTTTCTACTGATTCTCATCTTCCATTCAGCTGGCAATGGGGAGTCCCCAAAATCAAACAAGTCGGGCGTCACTCTGTCATTTTCCCCCGAACACTTGTTACTGGGTAGCACTGCAGCATCTGCACAATGTACATTAGCAAGGGTGCAACCTCTATTTACTCGAATCTCTCCATCAGACACATTATGAACTTGGATCATTGCCCTTCTAGCATAAGCATGGGCTCTGGCAGGCAAAATACTTGGCTTGACCAGCAGTCCTTCCGGCAATTTCCCATTGCCTGGTGCATCCAGCATGAGGATTTTATTCTTGACATCCTTTCTGATACGGACTTCCCCCTGTAGGGTACACTGGGCATTTGGCACCAGGATCAGAGATTCAGGATCCTTCTTCAAGACAATTCCAACCAGTTCCTCTGGTTCCACTTTTTCAGCATCTCTCTGTGCCTCATAGGCCTTCTTGATCAAGGCTGGAATTCTTAAAGCTCTACTAGTCCTTGACAGCTGTTTTTCATAACACAACTGCGACAACCATCCAAACATATGTGCATTCGTCCCAATTAGTAGAGGAACCCCATCATACAGTCCAGTAGGGGGACACACTAAGGCCAGGGTCTCTACTGGCTCTGCCACTCCAGCCATGGAGGTGGGAAAAGACAGCCAAATTCGGATATACCCAGAGTAGGGGTAGGCCTTCTCACTTAACCCCCAGACATGCAGCCCCTCCAACGGTTGTAAGGGCACATCAGACAAATGCTTCTGATACCAGTCTTGGAACATAATTGTCACTTGGGAGTCATTGTCTAATACAGCTCTTGTAGACACTCCATTCACCTTTACAGTGGTCTCCATGGAGGGACCCACTATTCTGGACTAGTCTGGAGAGACGGTATAGGGGCCTGGGCAACTGACCTTGCCACAAAGGGACGGGAGTGAACATTTTTGGGATCCACACTGTGATCATTTTGTGTACCTCTCAACCACTGATTTGTCCTCCGAAGCTCTCCTTGTAGCCTGTATACAACTTTGTCTGTGTCTTTTGGAGACCTGCATTCTCTCTTCATGTGCCCATCCTTCCCACAATTATAGCAAAACATACCTTCCAGAGATTGAGCTGGCCAAGGCATCACACTGGGAGCTGGGGCAGGGGTACTTCCAATAGAAAACCTTGGTGCCATCTCTGTCTGTGGCATGATAAGCATTTGGAGACATCTCGTCAATTTCCCCACTTCAATGGTCAAGACATGAAGTTTTGAGCTGTTGTCAGCAGGAGATGCATGGGTAGGTACCCCCAACCCCATAGCAGATGCAGTCGGATGAGGGTCGGGGCCTGTACTTGCAGAAGCGGCCTTCATAAAGAGACTGTTTTTTGTTTCCCAGAACTCTCTCAGTAGTTCACGCCATGGTGGCACACCCTTTTTCTTCTCAGAGCACTCATTAACGGCCAACCTCTGCCCCTGAACTTCACTTGACGGGTCACCCTCAGTCACTCAGGTCGTAGCAGCAGCTATTGGTGCAAGTCCCTCCTGAGGTCGCCTTTTCTCAACTCCTCAAATTTCTCTCATTAGCTCATCATAGGAGGGTGGGGATTCCAGTTGATTGGCCAGGTGTAACTGAAGCAACAGCAGTTCTGAGAAGAGAGCAGACTTAAGGATCCTGTCCATCCTGGTTCGGTCCAATTCAATCGCTGGCAAACTACCCTTTCTGAGGCATTCTTGCAACAATTTTTCCAGCTGAGATACATACACAGACAACAACTCCCCTTGGTACTGTTGTGCATTTCTTACTCTCCACCACAGGCCCTCATCAGAATCTGGGCTCCCATACACATTCTCCAAGGCCTCAAGATAGTCCTGTGCAGTTGCTTCAGGGTTACTGGCCTGTTTGGCACGGATGGTAGCCAGGGCAGGACCTTGGAGGCTCTCACTTAACCTCTTTTGCTTTTCTGCTTCCAAGCATTGCCATTCTAGCACTTGAGGGGCAACATAGTCTATCCAGGTCTCCCAGTCATCCTCCCCTTGTGGAGTGGGGAGGGTGCCGGAGAAAATTTTCAACCTGCGGTAAGAGTCGTGACTGTTAGCAGGTACAGACATAGGGGTTAGCACTGGCACAGAAGGAGGGGCTATAACAGGTGCTGGAGCGGAAAAAGGGTGTTGGTGGAGGAACGTTCTCAGGTGGCAATAATAGTTTCTTTAAATCCTCAACAGTTTTCCCTTCCTCCAGCAACAATTTAGCAAATTTCTCCTCAAAAGTTTCAGATAGTGGGGGGGGGAGCGCATCCCCCCCCCGGGTCTCTACTGTCCTAAGTTATCACTCTCCAGGCAGTGAGGGCTCCCTCTGGGGTAATAGTCTGTGGCACTTTGGAGCTATCTATGGGGTCCTTATACTCTACTAGGGCCATGAAAGTGTGGGTGAGCAGATCAGCACATTGACCCACCACCACAGGGTTTTGTAAACCTTCCACCTTGGAAAGTACTCCCTGTACAGTGTCCATATTGATTCCCAGGGGGATGTCCAGGATAAGCATAGCATTTTGGGGGTCGATCTCCTCCCCAGTACACCACTCCACCAACTGGTGCAGAGCCACTTCTGTCAGGGTACCCATTTATTTTTTTAACAGTGGTTCGTAAATGTGGCCACTAGATGACACAAAATCCCAGCGGTGGCGCTATCCCAAGGGCTACTACCCCTGCCTGCTTGACTACTGACAGGTTGAGGGGCCTAGGTTCTATGGCGGGTGCCTCCACCCAGAGGTCAGGGTTTGTAGTGGTTAGACTAGCTTGGTCACAGCCCTCTGGGACACTGAGACCCCCTTTTATTCCCTCAAGTGGCTCACACAATGCACAGAAGTTACAGTCCCAATACTCCACATGTACACACTGTTCACTCATAAAGTACCACTTACCCTCGAGACTGATTCTGAGGTTCATCTCTGGGAACCCCCTGTAAAATAAGGTTAATCAACATACACAAACCAATACAATGCTTGATATGTAGGTACTGACACTTCAGACAGTTTAAAGTTTAACAGCATCAAATCTGGTTTATTTAGGAGGAATAAAATACGGGAGGGGGAGATCAGGTTAATTGGCAGAATTAAATCACAGTACTGTGCACACATACAGGGTCTGAAAAGTCACACTCTGGGTACCCAGGTTGGGGGGGGACTAGCCAGGTCCGTTGCCCAGGGTTGGTCGGCATGTGCAGATGGACAGGGCCCTGTAGAAGAAAATATATGCACAACACCCAATTGTAATCCAGAGCCGGATGGCTCAGTCCATGAAGAAGTGAAACAACAATAATTAGATGACACACTTGTAATTGAAAACAGGCTATGGGGGAATACCCTGATTTTTACTCACAATTCCCAAGCTGAGAACCGGATGGTGAATGTTCTTCTGGGTTGCCAGAACAACAGGGCATGGAGACAAGGTCCTTGTGACTGGACCTCACTGCAGTAGATAGCAAACGGATTTAGTCTGAGACAAGCTGGACTTTGCTTCCAGCTTCAACACACAGCACACAGCACAGGGGATTGGAAATAGTGATTCCCCACAAGCACTACGCACATTCATATGTAAAAGAAAAGTACTATACCAGGCAGGCTGCTCCTAGATCCCGATCGTAATTACTGCAAAATACCTGGGAGCACACACAGCAGCTTCAGTTCCTGACAGACCGAGCACGATTCAGCAATTTCTCCAGTCTTCTACAGGGTTAGCCTGGTTTCTACCTTTCAGACTTCCTTCTTTCTCCTCACAAGTTGGATTCAGTCTGAACTAGTACTTACAATGGCTGCAGGCCGAACCTCAGGGCCTCACACGTGCTTCCCGCACGAAACTATACACCGCAGAAGCACAGAGCTCCTTCTCTCTTCACTGTCACAACTGATCTGATCTTTCCAGTCACAGAGCAGGGCATTTCCTTTAGCTCCACACCATTCTGTTGGCTGGTTCGGCTGTCACTCACAATAAGACTCCCTCTGTTGGTGAAAAAAGGCACCAAGGTCAAAACTACATTTCCCAGAGTCACTGCTCATACAATCCCCTTGTGGCCAGCTCAAAATTGAGAGTCCAAGTTCCTATTCATCCATAGGCTCCATTTTAAGGCCTCCCTATCATCCTGATTGGACCAAGTCAGCAATTCAGGACCAAAATGAAAGAGCTACACTGAAACAGTTCGTGCTGAAATAAAGACAGGTTAGACAAACTACATTTTCTTAGTCACTCTGAATGATTTCTGGCAAACAATTATATCTTTCAACAAGGCTCCCTCTGCACATGTAGCGACGGCAGAAACGGAGCAAATTAGCAGCAGCTCGGGTGGAATTCGAGCATTAAATACACAGTCCCCCCAGACAAACTAATTAAGTCTGCAAGCAGACAGCTCTTAAACAGACAGTACATGGAGGCTGAAATAGCACTCACTTGAAACCACATTTAAACAGCTCTGACACCGAACACCGCCCAGACTTGGAGCAAGCATTCAGGCAAGCTCCTGGAAGACTTTTGGGAACCCCATTTGCAGGGGGGTTACACTAGTGCTAGGGACCCTAGTTTAGAGGTTGAAGGGGACCTGTCCCATGCCTTGGGAATGTGTAACGAGTTTGCAGCTGCTCAGAAAAGTGACCCTAGTCTAGAGAAGCTGAGGGCTTGGGCAGACTTTGATGGAGCACAGGGAGATGATGGTAAACATAAAGTTTATTGGAAAACTGGACTGATGTATACTCAGGCTGTGAAGACAGAGGGAGGGGTGATAGGCAGGCAGCTTGTTGTTCCCCAGGGATACCATGAGCAGTTGCTCAAGATTGCACATGATATTCCCTTGTCTGGTCATCTGGGAATCATGTGCACTACACGGCGGTTAGCTCAAAATTTCTATTGGCCCAACTTCACACTGCAGGTGAAGGAGTATTGCAGGTCTTGTCACCGGTGCCAAGAAATATGGAAGGCAGGTAAGAAAACCCAAGCCACCCTAATTCCATTGCCCACAGTGGAGGAGCCATTCCAGAGGGTGGAAAAGGATATTCTGGGGCCTTTAAATACCCCCAACTCCTCTGGGAAGAGGTTCATCCTGACTATAGTGGATTATGCCACCCAGTATCCAAAGGCAGTCACCCTATCCTCACTGACGACAAAGTGGCATATGCCTTACTTGGGATTTTCTCCCATGTTGGGTTTCAACAGGAGGTTATCACCAATTGAGGGGGTTCCTTCATGTCAGACCTGATGAAATGTTTGTGGGAGAAGTGTGGGGTGGTGCAGAGGTGCACAACACCTTATCACCCACAAACCAATGGGCTTGTGGAAAGATTTAACAGTACCCTGAAGTCAAAGCTGCAGGTGTTTGCTGAACAGCATGGGAGGGACGGGGAGAAATACCTTCCCCACCTGTTGTTTGCATACAGGGAGGTGCCCCAAGAGTCTACAGGATTTTCCCCTTTCTAACTCTTATATGGATGTTGGGTACGTGGGCCCCTAGACTTGATGCAGGAGGACTGGGAAGGCAAGCACACCACTCAGGGCACTCCCATAGTGGATTGCATCCTTAGGTTTAGGGAAAGGCTAAAGGAGCTTATGGGGACAGCCCAGAGCAACCTGGCAGCTGCCCAACAGACACAAAAAGTGTGGTATGACCACTGAGCCAGAGCTCGCTCATACACAGTGGGTCAGGAAGTCATGCTCCTTATTTCGGTCCAGAAAGACAAGCTACAGGTTGAATGAGCAGGACTGTACAAAGTAGTTAGGAAGGTAAATGTTGTGAACTGTATCATAGAGTTACCGGACAGAAGACATACAGAAAGAATGTACCATGTTAACATGATGAAGCCATATGCTAATAGGACTGACATGGTGTTTCCAGTATGTAGTCCTGGGGAGGAAATGGATAAAGGAGACCCCCTTCTGGACTTGCTGAAAGAAAGCAAGCGAGACTCCTTTGTGGAGGTAGTTAAATTGTCTCCCCAGTTGGCCCCGGACAAGATCCACAAAGCAAAGGAGGTTTTAGCAGACTTTGCCCCATTGTTTAGTGCTAAGGCTGGACTAACCCCCTTAGCGACGCATGATGTAGAGACAGAGACACAGATGCCCATACGGCGGACAGCATATCAGGTGTCAGAGGCTGTCCAAAAGGACATTAGGAGGGAGGTGGAGGAAATGCTGGATTTAGGGGTAATCCAGAGATCTCACAGCCCCTGGGCCTCATCCGTAGTCCTTGTGTCCAAGACAGATGGCTCTACTCATTTCTGTGTGGACTATCGTGGAATGCAGTCACAAAGTCAGATGCCCACCTGATGCCCCGGATGGATGAACTCCTGGACAACTTGGGAGGGGCGACATACCTTACAACTACTGACCTGACAAAGGGGTATTGGCAGGTAGAGTTAACTGACAGAGCTATGGAGAGGTTGGTCTTCATCACTCTGATAGGCTTATTTGAATTTAAAGTAATGCCTTTTGGAATGAAGAACTCCCCGGCCACTTTCCAAAGGTTGGTGAACCAGGTGTTAAATGGTGCTGAGGAGTACGCCGTTGGGTACCTGGATGATATTGCCATATTTCGTGCCAGCTGGAAGGGACCCCTGTTCCACCTTAGGGAAGTGCTGGGCAGGATACAGAGGGCCGGGCTCACTGTCAAAGCTGAGAAGTGTGAGGTGGCCATGGCTAAAGTGGCATACCTCAGGCATGTTGTAGGCCAGGGACAGCTCTGTCCTAAGCAAGTAAAAATAGAGGTGATCAAGGCATGACCCCGACCAGAAACACAGAAGCAGGTCAGGAGTTTTCTCAGGACAGCAGGGTACTATAGGAAATTTGTACACAATTACAGTGCCCTAGCTGGTCCCCTATCTGACCTGGTAAAGAAAAAGATGCCTAAGAAAATTACATGGGAACCAGCCTGTGAAAAAGCCTTTACCAGACTGAAGGAGGCACTATGCAGTGCTCCTCTGTTGACAAGTCCTGACTATAGCAGACCTTTTATAGTCCAGACTGATGCCTCAGACATGGGTATTGGGGAAGTACTGAGTCAGACATCCAACCAAGGGAAAGATCTCCCTGTTGTGTACCTGAGTAAAAAGTTGCTTCCCATGAAGCAGGCTTACTCTACTGTGGAAAAAAAGTGTCTTGCCATAGTGTGGGCCCTAAAGGAGTTAGAGCCATACTTATATGGGCAGCATTTTGAGGTACAAAACTGACCACAACCCCCTGGTTTGGCTGACCCAAATGAGAAAAACTAATGGTAGACTATTAAGATGGAGTCTTGCTATTCAAGGGTATGACATGACAATCTTACATAGGGCTGGAGCAATCAATCAGAATGCAGGTGGCTTATCGCATCTATATGAGGATTGAACTGACTTGGAGAGCTCATCCAATGCAGGGGATAGAGCCCCCAAATTCAGTCTAGGTGGGGAGGACTGTGACACTTGGCCAGCTGGTTATGATTATTGTATGCTATTTGTAATATAAAAATATAGTATGTGATTGTCTCACATAAGACAGCCTGTGCTCCATGGTTATCCCCCCTCCCAGGTTTCAGTGAAACTTCAGGATATATAATTGACCAGAAGATCTCTGTAATGCAATTAACTTCCTTGAAAACTTTCATTTTATGACTTTTTTATGACCTGATGCTGCTCTGAAGCTGAGAAACTAAAATATACATTTTATGACTTCAGAAAAAGGACATCATTAAGCTGATTCCTGCCAGCTATCTCACACTTAGGTGAGGGATTGCAGGGTTGTAAATCTTCAAAGGAACTGGCTGATCAAAGACTCATAATTTGGGAAATGAGTTTTTGCTGAGGTCACCTTATTTAATATACCTTCTGATAGGACATCCTGTTTGTGTTTTTTTTTTATATTCTAAAAGGAGGAGCTAGATGACTCACAGAAGATGTGTGGAGAGACAGTTTAAACTGTACTGTGTCTGAGCTGTTGATATATTCCATCTTGGGACTCTAGAAAGACACACAGCTCTGATAGCGTGTCTGCGTGTCGCGTGTCTGCTGTGTCCGCTGGGGACACTGTGAACCACTGAGGGACTAGCCACTTCATTAAACAGGAGATAGGTTAAACCAACATCTATAGAAGCATATTGGAAAATCGGGTTGGTGAGTAATTATAACTTGGATATGGCTCAAACTAGACAAAGAAAATTGAAGGGTAGAAAAACATGTTGGGAATGTCTTATGTTCACGGAAGAAGTTACAAATCTTGACTTCATATGTGGCAAATGTATAAAAAGTTCTGCTTTATTAAAGGAGGTACAAGATTTAGAACTAAGACTACAAACACATAAAGATATCTCCAGGTTAGAGGAATACATTAATGAGGCAGTGTGTGACATTAGTAATAGACAATCTATGGTTTTAAATAAAACTGAGCACCAAGAATATCTAAATGGTTCAATTGAAAATATTGGTGCATCCTTTCATGATATTGATATAGTTATACAGCCTAATCCACCACTGGAATTAACCAACAGATTTGAGTGCCTTAATACTGTTACACCTGATACCGTGGATGTATTAAGTAACTGTGAGTTAATTGATGGTCCCCATACATCACCTTATAAACTTGTAACACACAATAAATGGGATCAAACACATGACTCCCCAAGACACCTGATAATAATGGGGTAGTAAGAAAAAATATCAGCATTTCCACAATAGGATTTGAAGTACACAAGAAACAAGGGATTCTAATAATTTAAATGATATTAATTCAATCAGTACCACTAGCCCTGATAAATTAAAGGCACTCAGGGTAATTAAACCTATGGAAAGGGACATCCTGATTATTGGAGACTCAATAATTAAAGGTATTGGTACCCAAGTGTGCTTTAATCGTAAAGAACACACTACAGTTAGCTCTCTACCTGGAGCTAAATTACAGGATACAGTGGGTCTATTGGATGGACTGTTTGAAAATACCGGTTATCCCCTTGGTTCTCCTACATGTGGGAGCTAATGATGTGGAAAAAACAAATTGGAATTATATGCAAAGGGATTCTATGTACATTGCTGATACAGTTAGAAATTATGGAGGGGAAATCATCATATCTGGTATACTTCCTATGCAGGGACATAAAGCGTATAGAAACAAACAAATAATAACAATCAATAGCAAGCTTAGACAATTCTGTGTTGAAGAAGGGATTGGCTTTATGGACAATGCAAGGACATTTAACAGAACATCTTTTATATAGAAATGATGGTATCCATTTAAATCATGTTGGTGCAAGGGTTTTGGGTAAAAATATTTTGGAGGTTATTAAGTTCCATTTAAACTGGCTTGTGGGGGGGATGGCGCAGTCAACAATAACTTAAATAGATCCACATCTTCCCCTCAAAATACCTTGGGATGGAATGCAATTCTTCTTAATGCCCGCAGTTTGCAGAACAAATATGATGAGCTCAACATTATATTGAATAAGAACAAAATACATATCGCTATAATTACAGAAACATGGTGGAATGAAAATGATCAATGGGAAAAAGAAATTGAGGGGTACAAACTATTTTCCCATTGTAGAAAATATAGAAAGGGTGGAGGGGTGGCAATATATATTCAGGAAGATATTGCTTCAGAAGAAATTATATGGGATACCGGTTCACTTGAACTCCTTTGGGTTAAATTGCTTACCATTAATAGTCCCAAAATTATTCTGGGTCTCTTATATAGGCCCCCCTCTATGTCACGAGAAGACGATAAGGCCTTATTATGTATTCTTGGAGATCTGGAACCTACTAATAAGCTATTAATAACTGGGGATTTCAATTTACCCAATATAGATTGGGGTAAAGGTACATGCACATGTCCCCTTGAGAGACAGTATATAGATGTCATGAATCACGGGGGACTAGAGCAGATGGTATTAGAAAATACAAGGGGTAATAATACTCTGGATTTAATATTTACTAATATGGGGGACACAATTAATTCAGTGGAAATAAGTACTCCCTTGGCAAATTGCGACCACAGTTCTGTTTTATTTAAGATAAGTGAAACACAATCTTCTAAACTCACTGGAACAACTACTAAGCTAAATTTTCAGAAAGCTGAGTTTCATAAAATGAAAACCAAATTAGGCTGTTGGGACTGGAGATCGGAATTTGTTAATAAGCCTCTACAAACTGTGTGGGATTCCCTAAAAACCAAGATTGAGAACCTAACCACTGAGTATATTCCTGTTACCATAAAATATCATAGTGATAGGACTAAGAAACCTGTCTGGCTTTCTGCAACAATCAAAAAATTATTCAACAAAAAAACAGACTATATAAGAAATTAAAAGTATCCAAATCAGCAAAAACTTACACAGAATATAAAGAATGTCTCAAGAAAGTAAAAGTGAATATTAGAAAAGCCAAAGCTCAACGTGAGGTAAACCTTGCCGATAGGATACAGGACAATAAAAAAGCCTTTTTTTCATACATTAATAATCAGAGGAAGGTCCCAAGTAGTATAGGTCATTTTACTACTGAGGCAGGACTTACTTCTACTAACCAATAAATGGCCAATATTCAGAATAAATATTTTTGTTCAGTATATAATACAAATGGCGCAGATTCATACAATATTAGAAGACCTTCTGTACCTGGTACAATATTATTAAACCCTGATACTATATATAAACAATTAGCTGGCCTTAATGTTAACAAATTCCCCAGTCCAGATGGAATGCACCCTAGGGTTCTGAAGGAATTGGCAGATGGGTTGGTACAACCAATAACTTATATCTTTCAAGCATCTAATAATATGGATTTGGTCCCTAATGATTGGAAATTAGCTAACATTGTGCCTATCTTAAAAAAAGGGCCCAGAACTCTACCTGAAAACTTTAGTCCCATTAGTTTGACTTCAACAATAGGAAAGATAATGGAGGGACTAATTAAAGATATCCTAATAGAACATCTGGAGGGACAGGATATGATTGATCCCCTGCAACACGGATTCACAAAAACAAATCATGCCAGACCAACCTCCTGGCTTTTTATGAAAAAGTGAATAGGGAGATGAATGTGGGTAATTCTGTGGATGTGATTTTCCTTGATTTTGCTAAAGCATTCAATAAACTGCCTCATATGGAATTATTGTTAGTAGTGGGAGGCATAAACCTGTCTAGTAATATTTGTAAATGGGTCTCAGACTGGCTCCAGGATAGAAGGCAGCCAGTGGTCATCAATGGGGAACACTTTGCTTGGGCTCCTATTACCAGTGGAGTCCCCCAGGGTTCAGTACTGGGACCTAGTTTATTCAATATATACATCGCTTCATTAAAAATCAGAAATAATAATATCTGGATGTATAAATTTGCGGATGATTGTAGGCTGGGGTTAGTAGTTAATGATGTTGAACAAAAAGCTACCCTACAGCATGCCCTGGATTCAATATATGAATGGATCAACCTAAACAAACTAGTATTAAATAAAACCAAATGCAAGGTTATGGTAAGAACAATAAGGAAGAAATATACCTATTGGATAATACCCCCTTGAGGATAGTAAAAGAGGAAAGAGATTTAGGGATCACGGTTACGAACGACTTAAAATTTAGATCACATTGCAGGATTCAACTCAAAAAAGCAATCCCGAACTTAAACTGTATACTCAAACATATAGCAAGTAGAGATAGGAAAGTGTTGATTCCACTCTACAGTGCATTGGTAAGGCCTCACTTGGAGTATTGCGTTCAGGTTTGGTCACCTCAAAATAGGGAAGACATTCTATCGATAGAGGGGGTTCAAAGAAAGTTAACAAAACAAATAAAAGGCTTAAAAAATAAAAGTTATCATGATAAACTAGTCAGCCTGAATCTTTATTCCTTATATTATCGCAGATTAAGGGGAGATCTGTGTTTCCTATATAAAAGCATGAATGATGAAGTTTTGCTGGAGGAATTGGGACTTATACACAATCATGGTAGAACTAGTACAAGAATGCATAAGAAACAACTTTATCAACAAGTCTGGGATCATAATTTTCGTAAACATTGGTACAGTTGTAGAGTAGTTGGAGTTTGGAACAATCTACCAACGAAACTTGTGAACAGTGCTACCATGAACGAGTTAAAGAATGGGATGGATCTTCATTTTGGAAACAACAAATTTACATTTTAAAATATGGTTGGCAAGCCTTATAGGGTAAAATAGTATCTTCTGGCTTGAATATACCTATGATACTTATGATAAGCACTTGAAGAGGAAATACATTAGATAGAAAAGATCTAAACCGTATGTTGGCAGGAGTTTGTCTGTAGTTTGCTTTTCTTTTCTTTTACATGATTGTATGCTCTTTGATATACTGTTCTGTGTTTACATTTTTGATATTTTTATCATCTTTTAGTAAAAACATTTTTTTGAAAGATACTGCCTGGGTGTGTCTTCCAAGTTCTTTTTGCATGTGATGTATATGTGGTTAAGTTTGACAGCTGTTCTGGAGAGCTTGATGGTGTTACTAAACTGGGGAAAAGGTAATAATATACCTAAGGTCTTTTATGGAGTTTTAAGGTTTCATTTTGGAAGCCTGGCTTGATGCCCCTGATGAAAGAGTGTACCGTAATACCTGAAGAGTGTACGTATCTGAGCCTGTACAATGGGTACGCTAGCATAAGGTTCACAGTTTGAATCCCCCCAGAACTTGAGACTAAAGGTGATTCGGACCCATAAGCAGACAGGAGGGTTACCCTGTCTGTTACCTGTTCACATTATTGTGCTTGGAGATTGGCACTGTGGGAGCAGAGGGCCTGACCTGCGGAGTACGTTTGTGACATATGGAGGTTCTGGCTGCAGTAATTTTGTTCCTTTTTTAACTTGGCCATGCTTGATGCTCTGAAGGCTTATTCATAGGTTTTTGTTTCTCTCTTTTAGGTACTAGTGTCTATACCAGGGGTAGTTCTCCCCTTTTTTTAGAGGGCTATTAAATTTTGTAACTTTGTTAAATTTGTAATTTTGGTAGGTTTAAGTAGTTTGGGAGGGTTTATCTAACTTGAATTTGTTACGGTTTTAGCTGCATGTAGTACCTTGCTCTGTTTCTGTACTCTGTTGTATGTGTTTTTTTTTTCTTATGTTGCTGTTTGTATCCAAGGACTTCTGTTATAATAAGCCTTATCTGTAGCCTCCAATAAAATTTGAGTATAAAAAAAAACAGGCCACAGGTTGATACCCAACATTTTTGGGCCCCATGTCTCTCTTTGGAGAGCACTACATATTGGACTTTTTTGGGGGGGAAGGCCCCTTCCTCAGCACCTCCACAAGTTGCAAGATGTGGGTATAGTAGGTACATAGATGAGAGGATTTGGGGTCTGGGGGGGTTGTCTGGGAGCCCAGATTGGGGAGTCCTGCATGTGGTATCATAATGAATATACAAGAAAACAGAAGATTGCTAGCTTTGTCATACAGATCACAGGTGACAACACAGCGGAGGGCCTTTCTTTAATGATGCTGACTGGTGTGGTGGCTTCTACCCCAGAGTGGCTTTGTTTAATGATGCCACCCAGTGTGCTGCTGCTCCTGTCCTGGGGGGTGGGGGGCTTTCTTTAATCATACCACCCAGTGTGGCAGCTCCTGATCTGGAGCGACTTTTATTAATCATGCCACCCTGTGCAGTACAGCTCCTGCCATGAAATGCTTTCTTTAATGGTGCCAAATGGTGTGGTGGCTCTAGTGCTCACTTTGTTTAATGATGATGAACAGTGCAGTGGCTCCTGCCCTGTACATGCTTTCTTTCATGATGCCACCCAGTGTGGTGACTCCTGCACCAGAGGGGCTTTCTTTCTTGAAGCCTTCCGGTATTGTATGGGTCTTACCCTGGAGTGACTTTCTTTCTTGTTAGTGATCAAGTGCAGCATGACTCCTGCCCAGGAAGGCATCCTTTTTTTAACTTATATTTTATTCATTTTTATAATGAAACATGCCACAATAACATAACCATTTTGCATACATTCAAAGCATGCACAGCCCAGGAAAACCTAGGGATATACTCATTTGTTAGCATCAGGATAACTAGGTAGGTGAATTTGATAAATCATATGGAGTTATCTAAATAGATCATTTTAGTAAACATTTCAACACATATGCCAAGTCACCCTATGAACTAGGGTACATAACTACAATATGTTATATCAAGCAAGAGAGTGAAAGTGACCCTTCTAGTCACTGTGTCCGCATTGTCAAAATTAGCAAACGAGGAAAGTAAAGCTTTCCACTAAACCCTGAAAGACATCAGGGTTTAACTAACATGGAGACCTTGAGGCTGCACTATTAATAAATTTGCAGAGTACAGTTAAGAGTCACAGACTGAAGAGCATAACTCATAACTTGTAAATTTAAAGCCCATACCTGAAAATGGCAGAAAAACAAGGTACAAATGCAATATGGAGTAACATTTACTTTGAGCTGAGTCCTCACTAGCAGGCTGCATGCCAAGTCCCAACACAAGTTAACAATGTGCTGAGAAAGGAGAAATGTATGCCCACATGTGACTGTCTAGATCAAAATGTCCACTGCTAGGATTCAAAAAGAAAGGAAAAGTGAAAGTACAAGACAGCCACCTCCAGGGGTGTGCCATGGGATTTAATTTGAAGCAATGCGAACCATGTATGGATAACTGATACCCAATTAACCACTGAACATTTTAACATTTTAAACCCAACATAGGGCAAAAAAACAACATTGTCCTCATTTAGTGGTGGACAGTGGATACATGTCAGACAGGATGATAAATGCCCCTAAATACTGGTGTAACCCCCTTATAAATGGGGGTTCCTGAACGCTTTCTCGGAGCTCGGTTCATGCTCCACGCCTGGTTGGTGATCGGCACAAAAGCCATTTAAATGGGTGGCAGCGAAGCGCTCTTAAAAGCCTCTGTAGGCTGTCTCTTTAGGGGCTGCCTGTTGCAGCCATAATTAACTGACATAGAGGGAGACTGTGTGGTTGTATGCCCAAGTCCCGCCCGGGCGACTGGAAAATGGCCCTTTTTCTGCCACCGCTAGTGGCACAGGGGGAGCTCTGCTAGAGGATGTGACTGTTTGCTGGAAATAACGTAAAGTAATAATGATAATGCAGCTGTTCTAACCTGCCTTTCTTTGCAGCAAAGACTGTGTCGACTGTCTCTTCCATGTTGTTCCAGAACGGCTGAATGGGACCAATCAGTGCCTTGGGACCTTACAGGGCTGACTGACCAATGGGGAAACCGCTTGTAATTTGGGGAAAGGCATTATGGACTATGGTGCTTTTTCGTACCACTGAGAGCAGGAGAAGCAGACTGGCAGGTGCCGCCAACCAATAGGAGCGGGTAGCACCCGAACTGACAGAAGAGCCCCTGGCTGTTGGGGCCAGATGCATTGTGGCTTAGGAGAGGAGAGGAGCTCTGTGCTTCTGCGCAGGAGTAGTGTTCATGCGGGAAGCGCGTGAAGGCCTGCAGCAGCCGTTTTCTGCCTTGTGTAAAATTTGGACTAAATCCGCCGGCGTGCGGTCAGAGGAGGCTGGTGCCAGCCCAGCTACCTACCAGGCTCAACCTGAGAGGACTGGAGAGAATTGTTGAATTGCGCTCGGTCCATCCGTGATGTTGAAGCTGCAGTTTGCTGCCTGAGTTTCTGCAAGTTTGTAAAAGGTTGAAAGTAGCTGCCTGGTATGGTACCCCTCTGTTGTTTGCCATATAAATGTGAGAGGAGGCTGGTGAAAATTCAGGTGTAATCCTGCCAGTGTCGAATGAATTGTTGTGTGCTGGAGTTGTGAGTACTGCATCAGGGTAGCTCCCTGCCAATGTTGCAAACAGTGGTTCCCAGTTGAATGATCAGATCTTTGACTGCCTAATTAAACTTTCTGCTTATTCTGATTTATCAGGATCGTAGCTGTTATCTGTGTAAGGGCCCCAACCAGCTGCCACGTCTGAACTAGCCATTAGGGCTTGTGTACCCATGGACGGTAAAGACTAGGTTCAGGCCTGTGTACAGAGCCCTAGGTAGATAATTATAGTGATAAGCTAATCAACTTGATTTCCCCCTGACCTTGTTATTTCTCCCCTGAATAAATCAGATTGTTCCTTGTGCAATTACACCCTGGCTATTGTGTACATTACTGGTGAACTGCTGCCTGGTGACTGCAATATAACTGTGCCTTATTTTACAGGGGGTCTCCAGAGGGAGTGGAGCGATATTAGCCGGGGGGTGAGTGTATTGGTAAAAAGTGCTACTGGTACCCAGTGTGAGCCACTAGTGGGACGAACGGGGGGGTTGCAGTAACCCAGAGGGCTGTGACCAAGGCAATCTCGACTATATTGACCCCGACCTCTGGGTGGAGGCACCCATCAACGGATCTGGGCCCCTTACCCTGTCTCTGTGGAGGCAGACAGGGGTAGTGGCCTAAAGGGTAGCGCCCCCTTGGGGTTACAAATTGGAGGCACCACTGGGATTAGCGTCCCCTAGTGGCCAAGCAGGGAAGCACCTAAGAAATGGAGAAAGAGGACGGGGATGTGTTGGGAAAAATTAAGTTGGGACCTATTAAGACCATGGTACATAGACTGATGGGGTGGGGTGAAGCCGAAGAGCTAGATTCCCAGAATATTGAGTTACTGCTAGATGTGCCTCTGGGAACCCCATCTGCTGACATTGTTTCTACAGTTGAGCAAGTAAAATATTTGGGCAAAGTGGAGGTAAAAGGGCGCATGGCTGATCTGTTTGACCAGACGTTGCAGGTGTTACTCCTATGCAGTGTGGCCATTGACCCCGAGAAGGTACCTCCTGTGATTTATCTGGAGGGTGCTGCACAGGGATGGAGATTAATTCATATTCGAAGTGGGTCAGTCACTCCTGGGGGGTCTCCTCAAACGAACAGTTTTAAAGACAAACTGCTTAAATTGTTGGCCATGGAGGGGAGAACTACCCAGGAGCTGCTACAAGCTTTAGATTTATCCAGTGATGCTACCCCTCAGGGCTCCCCTGGCACTTCCCCTTGCCCACCCAAGAGATCTGTGCTGGCTTCCCTGCCCCTAGTGGTCCAACCCATATAGCTCGATTCTTACCGCAAGTTAAAACTCTTCTCTGGTGTGGTGCCAGTGCCTCCAGGGGAGGATGACCTGGAGGCTTGGATGGACTATGTCACCCCTTTAGTTCAGGAATGGCAATGCTCTGAGGGGGAGAAAAGGAAGAGGCTAATGGAGAGCTTGTGGGGTCCTGCTCTAGAAGCCATTAGATTCTTCCAGGCTACCAGTCCGGAAGCCATCACTGCAGAGTATCTCTCTGCTTTAGAAGGGGTTTTCGGGAGTACAGAGACTGGTGAAGACTTATTATGGAAATTTAGGTCTGCCAAGCAGTGGAGAAATGAGAAACTGTCCGCCTTTGTTACTAGAGTGGAGCGGGCCTTGCAGAAGGCGTATAGAAAGGGGGGAATCACTGCTGCAGCCCTGAATCAGGTCCAGTTAGAACATGTTTTAAAATCTGCCAGATTTTCTAGTGTAATCCTGCTGAAACTTAAGTTACATGATCTGCGGGCCACCCCGCCTGAATACTGTCAATTAATGAGGGAAATTAGGGAGGTGGAGACTGATGAAGAGGGGTGGGAGCCCTGTGTGGGGGCGGTGAACCCTAGTGGGATCCTTGACCCTAAACCCCCCAAGGAGACTGGCCTGTCTGGAGGGTCTGAGGTATCCCCAGAGTTCCCAGGTACTGTGGGAATGCGAGTTGCTTCCTCTGACCCTCATGTAGAGAGTGAGTTAGGGGCCGAGGTCAGGAATTTGCAAGAAATTGTGAGGGACCTGAAGCAATCTACTATGTACCCTGTCAGGCCCGGGGCCCCTGAGTTATGCAGAACCCCGGACCCTGGCCAAAGAGAGCCCTCTCACCCCCCTCAGGGCCCCCCACAGATAAGGAAACCCCCACAAAATAGTGACCCCGGGACCTCAAGTTCTCTTATCATTGCCGGGAAGATGGACATTTCCAACCCAAGTGCCAGAGGCCGAAGAACTTATGGAAAGTCAACAACAGACTGATCGCCCGACACCGCCAGGCCCAGTCTCGGGCCCCCAAGAAAAGTTTTGTGACTCAGGCCCATGCTCAGCTGGCTATCAATGCTGCTGCGCCCAACTGGTCTGATGTGGTAAGGCCTTCAATGGAGACCCCGGTGCGGGTGAATGGAATTCCCACTTGAGCTGTATTGGACAGTGGCTCTCAGGTAACCATCATGTTTCAGGACTGGTAACAGGCATACTTACCTAAGATGCCCCTGCAACCTTTGACTGGTCTACATGTGTGGGGGTTGAGTGACAAGGCCTATCCATATTTGGGATACATCCAAGTCTGGTTATCTTTCTCTGCAACTGCGACTGGAATGGATGAGCAGGTGGAAACCCTAGTTTTAGTTTGCCCACCCACTGGACTGTATGATGGGGTGCCTTTGTTGATTGGGACGAATGCGCATATGTTCGGACGATTGGCCCAATTGTGCTCAGAGAAACGAGCATTCCAGACCGGGCAAGCATTGAGTATACCTGCTGTGATTCAAAAGGCAAGGGCCACTCAGAAAAAGAGCAGTCCGGAGGAACCTGAAGGCCCGGTGGGGGTGGTGTGGAAAAAGGATCCGGCCCCTGTGATACTTGCCCCGAATGCCCAATGTGTCCTGCAGGGAAAAGTACGACTAAAAACGAATGTTAAGAATAACTTGTTGATGTTGGATGCACCTGTGGAGGGAAGATTACCTGAGGGACTGTTGGTCAAACCCAACATCTTGCCAGCTAGAGCTCATGCTTATGTTAAGAGGCTGATGGTTCAAGTGCTTAATGTGTCCGACAGGGAGATTCGAATAAGGAGGGGATGCACCCTGGCAAGCGTACATTGTGCAGATACTGCAGTACTACCAAACAGAAAGGGTTCCAGGACAGATGATAGAGTTACTCCTGATTTGTTTGACTTTGGTGACTCCCCGCTGCCAGCTGAATGGAAACAAAGGGTCAGTGAGAGGCTTGCCAAGAAGGACCAGGTTTTCTCCCTGAAAGAGTGGGATGTGGGATGTGTACAAGGGGCTGAGCATCACATTCGCATGCATGACGAAAGGCCTTTCGGAGAGAGATCCCAGCGCGTGGCCCTCGCTGATATAAATGATGTAAGGTGGCATCTGCAAGAGATGTTGGCTGCTGGTGTAATACAAGAGTCCAGGAGCCCCTATGCCTCCCCCATAGTAGTAGTAGTAAGGAAGAAGAATGGGGCAGTTCGGATGTGTGTAGACTATCGCACTTTGAATCGACAGACCATTCCGGACCAGTATACCATGCCACGCATACAGGATGCATTGGATTGTCTAAATGGCAGCAAGTGGTTTTCTGTGTTGGATCTTCGCAGTGTATACTACCAGATCCCGATGGCCCCAGATGACCGGGAGAAGACTGCCTTCATTTGCCCCCTAGGCTTCTATGAGTTTGTTTGGATGCCTCAAGGGATTTCGGGTGCCCCAGCCACTTTTCAGCGTTTGATGGAACGAGCTGTGGGGGACATGAATCTACTCGAGTGTCTGGTCTATTTTGATGACGTTATAGTGTTTGGCTGATCGTTGGAAGAACACGAGCAATGGTTATTCAAGATCTTGGATTGGTTGAAGTAGTTCGGCCTCAAGTTGTCTATCGACAAGTGTCAATTCTTCCAGACTTCTGTGAAATACGTGGGCCATATAGTGTCCACTGAGGGCATAGAGACTGACCCTAGCAAAGTGGAGGCATTGACCACTTGGCCTCAACCTAGGAATTTGAAAGAGCTGCAATAATTCTTGGGGTTTTGTGGATACTATAGATGATTTATTAAGGACTATTCTCGGGTGATTCACCCCCTCCTTAACCTCACTCAGGGGTATCTGCCTACACACAAGAGGTATAAGACGGTTGTGCGCTCCAAGATGGAAAAGAAGTACTTCCGGCCGAACAATATGTTTGGGGATCGTTGGACTGCTGAGTGTGAGGAAGCTTTCTATGACATCATATATCAACTCACCCATGCCCCAGTGCTTGCCTATGCTGACCCAGCCAAGCTGTACATTCTTCATACCAATGCCAGTCTACGAGGATTGGGGGCTGTGTTATACCAGGAGCACTCGAATGGTTTGAGACCTGTAGCATTTGTCAGCAGAAGCCTGACGCCTTCAGAGAAAAATTATCCAGTGCACAAACTAGAGTTTCTGGCTCTGAAGTGGGCCATTGTTGATCAGTTCCATGACTATTTGTATGGCGCCAAGATATTGGTAAAGACTGATAACAACCCTATGACTTATGTACAGACCTCTGCCAAATTGGATGCCACTGGCCATAGGTGGCTTTCTGCCTTGGCCACCTATGACTATGCTGTAGAATACCGGGCGGCCTACACCATATAGATGCGGATGCTCTCTCTCGGAGGCCTGTGCCATAGGCTGATTGGGTCAGGTTGTCTGAACCTGACATAAGAGCTCTCTGCCAGAAATTTGACAAAGAGGAACAGGTGTCTCCTGACACGGTGGATTGTGTGGTGGACTGTTTGGGGCCATCTGAACACTGCATACCTGCTGCCTACTGCCATTTCGCTGTACTAGACACGAGCTCTCTGCCGCAATTCAACAATGATAGTCTCCAACAGGCTCAATCCTGTGATCCTATGATAAAACTGGCTGTGGAGGCTTTGCAGGCTGGGAGGGACGTGTCCAGGTTATGTTTCACTGACCTAAGGAATGCCTTGTTGTATAAAGAAGGGCCCAAATTGAAACCAATTAACTGACTACTATATAGAGAAACTGTAAATAAGGAGGGCCGGGTAAACAAACAACAACTGGTGTTGCCATCAGCTCTTAAAGAACTGGTCCTGAGGTCCTTGCACAATCAAATGGGGCATCTTGGCATAGATCGAACACTTGATCTAGTACGGGCTTGATTCTACTGGCCGAAAATGAGTACAGATGTAGGGCAGTATGTCAAGACCTGTAGCCGTTGTCTGCAAAGGAAAGCTCTACCCCAAAGGGCTGCTCCCCTGGTTAACATTACCACAAGTGCCCCTATGGAACTGGTCTGTATTAATTTCTTGAGTCTAGAACCCAATCTAAAAAGTGTCGGTAACATACTGGTGGTCACTGATCATTTTACCCGGTATGCCCAGGCTTTCCCTACTAAGGATCAAAAAGCGACCACAGTGACTAAGATACTTGTTGAGAACTTTTTTGTCCATTATGGGGCCCCGTAGCGGATCCATTCCGACCAGGGAAGGGACTTTGAGAGTTGTTTGATTAAAGAGATGTTGTCTTTGTGGGGGGTACGAAAGTCAAGAACCACCCCCTACCATCCTCAGTGAGATCCTCAGCCTGAAAGGTTTAACCGTACATTGCTTGATATGCTGGGCACATGCAACCAAAAGACAAACTGAGATGGAGCCAGCAGATTAGCACCTTAGTTCATGCTTACAACTGTACGAAAAGTGACGCCACAGGATTTTCCCCATACAGACTAATGTTCGGGAGAGAGGCCAGACTGCCAGTGGATGTGTGTTTTGGGGTTTCCCCTGATGGGGTGCAAGCAGAGAACCATTTACAGTATGTGCAGAAATTAAAGGCGCAGTTAAATCATGCCTATCAGCTGGCACAGACCATGGCTGCTAAACGAAACCTGGCCAACAAAGAACGGTATGATAAGAAAGTGAAAACAATGGAGCCAAAAGAAGGGGATAGAGTGGTACTGAGGAATCTGGGACTGTATGGGAAACATAAAATTGCTGATAGATGGCATCACCTCCCCCACATTGTTGTAGGAAAATTGACAGACTTGCCTGTATATAAAGTGCGGCCTGAAAATAATTCCAAAGAAGCAAAAACAATACACAGAAAACATCTACTGCCGATCAGGCAAATCCTGATTGAAGCTGAATCTCCAGATGCCCCCCCCCTCCAGGCCTATGACCAGATCTGCTGTCAGGAAGAACGCCAAACCCATTGATTCTTCAACAGGCCAGCCCAGAGGGCCTCGCCCAATGTCTGTGGAAGGAAATGATCAACCATTGGGGTCAGAAGACGATGAAGATGATATTGAATACTATCCCTCTTATGAACTGAGTCAGTTGTTCCGGGGCAATCCCCTTGTTAACTCTGGAGATGAGGTTGGGCCTTCTGGACTGTCTGAACCCCCAGCTTTGTCTCCAGAACCCATGTTTCCAGGACTTGAATTGGGTAGCAGCAATGCCCAGGGGGTGGGATCCTTGAGCATGGCTGAACTGTCTGGCCTGGCTGAATTATCTGATTTTTCAGAAGAAGAGAGTGAGATGGGGAAACCAGCAAGTGATATGTCAGAACCGGAAGAATATTTTGAATGCCCTGATGGTTCCTCACCTGTACCTAGACAGCCCCCAGCTGGGCCCAGTGGGGTGGGTCCGGTGATAGAAGGTCAGGCCCCCAGTAGTACTATGAGTGCTGAGCCTTTTTCCCCCGTAGAAACTCCCATTGCTAATGTCACTGAAACTGAATTGGAGTCAGGGCTTGTTTCAGGATCTCTCAAGACCCCTAGGCGATCCGGCCGAGAAATACGGCCAGTGATAAAGCTGAGTTATGAGTCTCTGGGCCAGCCAGTGGACTTGCCCTTAAATGTGGTCCAGAAATGGGTGTATGTATCCCCGAGTTCCTTGCCTAAGCTAGCCTTGGGGGATGACTCCAGACTGTTAGTATTACCCTTTGAGTGCGGTGCCCCTGCTGTAGGTAACCCATCCGTGACTGGAAGGGAGGGGTCCCCCATTCCCGATGTCATGAGCAGGAACTAATGACCTGAGTTAAGAAAGGGAGCAAGAGTTTGTGTGTATAAGGTTGTGTAAACCATAGTACATTGTAAACATAATATTCATGTATGTAATGCAAAGTGTGATATAGTGTTAACTAAGATATTTGCCTTACAGTGATTCAAGGGTAACTACTTGACACGGACGCCAAGTTTTTCCAGACCAGGGAGGGTGTAACCCCCTTATAAATGGGGGTTTCTGAATGCTTTCTCGGAGCTCGGTTCATGCTCCACGCCTGGTTGGTGATCAGCATAAAAGCCATTTAAATGGGTGGCAGTGAAGCGCTCTTAAAAGCCCCTCTAGGCTGTCTCTTTAGGGGCTGCCTGTTGCAGCCGTAATTAACTGACATAGAGAGAGACTGTGTGGTTATATGCCCAAGTCCCACCCGGGTGACTGGAAAATGGCTCTTTTTCTGCCACCACTAGTGGCACAGGGGGAGCTCTGCTAGAGGATGTGACTGTTTGCTGGAAATAACGTAAAGTAGTAATGATAATGCAGCTGTTCTAACCTGCCTTTCTTTGCAGCAAAGACTGTGTTGACTGTCTCCTCCATGTTGGTTCAGAATGGCTGAATGGGACCAATTAGTGCCTTGACACCTTACAGGGCTGACTGACCAATGGGGAAACCGCTTGTAATTTGGGGAAAGGCATTATGGACTATGGAGCTTTTTCGTACCACTGAGAGCAGGAGAAGCTGACTGGCAGGTGCCGCCAACCAATAGGAGCGGGTAGCGCCCGAACTGACAGAAGAGCCCCTGGCTGTTGGGGCCAGATGTGTTGTGCCTTAGGAGAGGAGAGGAGCTCTGTACTTCTGCGCTGGAGTGGTGTTCGCGCGGGAAGCGTGGGAAGGCCTGCGGCGGCCATTTTCTGCCTTGTGTAAAATTCAGACTAAATCCGCCGGCGTGCGGTCGGAGGAGGCTGGTGCCAGCCCAGCTACCTACCAGGCTCGACCTGAGAGGACTGGAGAAAATTGCTGAATTGCACTCCGGTCTATCCATGATGTTGAAGCTGCAGTTTGCTGCCTGAGATTCTGCAAGTTTGTGAAAGTTTGAAAGCAGCTGCCTGGTATGGTACCCCTCTGTTGTTTGCCATATAAATGTGAGAGGAGGCTGGTAAAAATTCAGGTGTAACCCTGCCAGCATCAAATAAATCGTTGTGTGCTGGAGTTGCGAGTACTGCATCAGGGTAGCTCCCTGCCAATGTTGCAAACAGTGGTTCCCAGTTGAATGATCAGATCTCTGACTGCCTAATTAAACTTTCTGCTTATTCTGATTTATCAGGATCATAGCTGTTATCTGTGTAAGGGCCCCAACCAGCTGCCACGACTGAACTAGCCGTTAGGGCTTGGGTACCCATTGACGGTAAAGACTAGGTTCAGGCCTGTGCACAGGGCCCTAGGTAGATAATTATAGTGATAAGCTAATCAACTTGATTTCCCCCTGACCTTGTTATTTCTCCCCTGAATAAATCAGATTGTTCCTTGTGCAATTACACTCTGGCTATTGTGTACATTACTGGTGAACTGCTGCCTGGTGACTGCAATATAACTGTGCCTTATTTTACAGGGGGTCTCCAGAGGGAGTGGAGAGATAATAGCCGGGGGGGGTGAGTGTATCAGTAAAAAGTGCTACTGGTACCCAGTGTGAGCCACTAGTGGGACGAACGGGGGTTGCAGTAACCCAGAGGGCTGTGACCGAGGCAATCTCGACTATATTGACCCCGACCTCTAGGTGGAGGCACCCATCAATGGATCTGGGCCCCTTACCCTGTCTCTGTGGAGGCAGGCAGGGGTAGTGGCCTAAAGGGTAGTGCACCCTGGGGGTTACACTTTACTTAAGAATTGACCTATCAGCCACCACTTTTACCATGTGGGTGAAACTGTTTGGAAATTGAATTCATAGTCCTTGGTGGGAAATGTTAAGATTAGGATAAGTCTTCTTTTTTTCTGACTGCTCTCCCTGTTCTGTTTCCTGTGGGAGTGCATGGCAAAAGTCATCCACAATGTGATTTACCTCATTTTTGCCTCCTTAGGGTCACTGAATTGGCAGGTCTGGCCTCCATGGGTGTTTCAGAGCCTGGCCAGAGTGAGCAGAGTGTAGACCACCCCCAGTCCATGACGTTGCTGCCACATTAAGTCAAAGAGCTTCCTCCTTGACAGCGTTGCAAAGAACAAAACTGAGAAATGTTTTATCTCTTGGTCTTCAGTGGCTGTAAGGAAGTTCTGTTGAGTCCACCGCAGGATCAGGTGTCTTGTTTCAGGGCCCTTGGTGACCAGCAGGATGGTATGCAGTGAACTGCCACCTGGCTAGGCCATTGTTGTATTCACTCAGTCCATTTCAGGACGTGCTTTCTTTCATGGAAACATCAAGTACGGGGTTGGTCCTGCCAAAAGGGGTTTTGTTTAATGATCAATCAATCAATCAATGGTTTATTTGTAAAAAACACCATTCACAAAAAAGATCAGTGCATTGCTGCTCCTTCCCTGAGAAGGGGCTTTCTTTAATCATCCCACCTGCTGCAGCATGGCTCCTGCTTCAGAGGTGCTTTCTTTAATGATGCTACCAGGGCTGTGCAAAATTAAACTTCTACAGGTGGAATTTTGGTGAAAGTTGGAATTTCACATTTTCAGAATTTCAGAATGCACTTCAGCAACTTCTGTGGAAATTCCAACTCAGAACAGCAGAATGAATGTATGAATTGAAAATTAATGTTTTAAACTGTGGAAAGAAATTCTCCAGATCTGATCATTCAGTGGTTAGTACTGTGTAAATTCTTCAGTTTAATACATTAATCCACAATTAATACACTTTTTCCACAGTTCAGTGAGTCACTGAAGTGTGGAATGAATGCACAAACTGTGGATTAATGTATTAAACTGCAGAAAGAAATTCCATAGTACTGATCACTGAACTGCAGAATAATGACATGTATTGCAGATTAATGTATTAAACTGTGGAATGGAATTCCTCAGAACCATTATTCCACAGTTCAGGTGTATTATTTTACAGTTCAGCCAGAAAATTCTGCAGAACAGGGAAAAAATTCACCAAACATTCAGAAGATTCTGATATCGCCAACGATGGAAGTTCGGAAAAGTTTGCGAAGTTTTCGAGATTTAAAGAAAGTTCTGAGAAAGTGGAATTTGCAACTTCCACCCAGCTCTAGATCCACCCAGTGTGGTAGCTTCTGACCTACAGTGGCCTTCTTTAATCATGCCACTCTGTGTAGTACAGCTCCTGCCTAATGCTGCTGCCTTGTGCAGTACGGTTCCTGCCACCATCTCATGTGGTACAGCTCCTGCTCTGGAGTGACTTTCTTTAATTATGCCAACCAGTGTGCTGGTTCCTGTCCCAACTTTGATCAGGGATGATGCCCAGTGCAGTTTCTCCTGCCATGTAGCTGCTTTCTTTAATGATTACACCCAGTGTGGTGACTTCTGCCTCAGAGGAACTTTCTTTAATGATTCCATGCAGTGCAGTAGTTCCTGCCCAACAGGGTCTTTCTTTTATGATGTTTATGATGCCACCTGGTTCAGTGCAGCTACTACCCAAGAGGGTCTTTCTTTCATGAACCCACCTGTTGTCACAGCTTCTGGCCCAGAGGGGTTTTCTTTTGTGAACTTACCCTAAATGGCAGCTCCTGCCCCAGTGGGGTTTTCAGTACTTAAGCTGCCTGGTGCAGCACGGCTCCTGCCATGGAGGGTCTTTTCTACAGGAAGCCACCTGCTGTTGCATGGGTCCCTGGAGGAGTTTTTCTTTCATGAAGCCACCCTGTGCAACGTGGCTCCTACCCGTGAGGGGTTTTCCTTCATGAAACTACTTGGTGCAGCACGACTCCTGCCCCAGATGGGCTTTCTTTCATGAAGCTGCCCAGTGTGGCATAGCTCCTGCTTTTGAGGGGCTTTATTTCATGATGTTGCCAGGTGACTTCTCTCCCATATGGGTTTTTGTTTAAGAATGCCACCAAGTGAGACAGCTCCTACCTACCCTAGGGGCTGTGTTTAAAGATGCTGCCTGAAGCATCCCACTCCTGAGAAGATGGACAGGACAGTAGCTCTTTGTCAGTCCCACAGTGCAGAGAAACCAACCTCTCATCAGTACCATGACAATGGTACACAAATCACAAAAAAACTTTGCTAGTAGGGACAACAATGTAACACATTAACACAGTAAATTTTTCTTTGTATTTTTGAGCAGTATAATTGGCCGACTAGCCTCCACAGGGGATTAGACATTGGAAAAATCAGGCAGAGACTGGGCAGAGCTTATTGATTATAGGGATGTGATAGGTTATGAATGGCCAAGCCTCCAAAAGCCCCTCTCTGTGATACCAATATGTCTGCTATGCCTTAAGCATGCATACATAAACAAGATGACTTGCCAACCCATTAAAAAGAAGCATGCACTGGCTTCCCAGTCTTTCCCACAATCCCAGAAAGCACACTGATGTCCCAGACATGTGTCCCTCTTTGTCTCACGTCACATATTGACTTCTGAGACATGTGTTCCTCCCCCCGGCAGTCTCAGGGAGCAATAAAAGACTAGGGCCCCCTAGTCTCATGGAGCATAAGTAAGCAAAAAGGCATTGGTTGTCTGGGGTTAATCCATGCCCTGGTGCATAGTGAGGCAGGAGTTGCTTGCACTGAGTGCCTTCAGCACCTGACAGTGCATTAACCCCAGACAACCAACAACCTCTAGTGACATACTGTTCTTATAAAATGGAAACACTCTATTGGGATCTGTATACCCCTCCTTCAACTCCCTTTTGTAGTTCTTTTTCTGAAGAGTTCCTGGTGGATGTCGAACTCCTTCATTTAACTGACTGGCAATCAGATTTTTTGAGATAGCCCTTGACAATTCAGGAAATTTGTAAGGCTATTGATCCCCTGACCCCAGATAAATTGCCAGGACTGGATGGGTATACCCCCAATTTTTATAAAGAGTTTAAAACCCTTCTTGCCCCTATTTTTCTTTGACTGTTTAATTATATTTCCACTCATGATCTTTCAGATCCTTCTCTCAATGAAGCCCTTATTGTATTTTTGCCCAAACCTGGTAGAGACCCATTATTGGTAAATAATTACAGGCCCATATCCCTGATTAATGTTGATTTTAAAATACTTGCTAAAGTTTTGGCAACCCAACTTGATCAGATCTGAGGTCACCTCGTTAGTGTAGAGCAAGTGGGTTTCGTATCCGGGCGGCTTTCTTTCAATCATTTACAAAAACCTTCCCATCTTAGTTCCGCATCCAAGGATTCCCTTACCCCTGCGGTTCTGGCATCACTGGATGCGGAAAAAGCTTTCAATAGAGTTTCTTTGGAGTATTTATTTCACCTTTTGCCCAAGTATCATATCCCTCTTGCATTCACGCGATGGATTAGAGTGCTATACACTTTGCCGTTGGCACAGATTTTTGTAATGGGGTTCTTTCACAACCTTTTACCTTGAACCAGAGTACTAGACAGGGGTGTCCACTTTCTCCTTTCCTTTTTAATTTGTCTTTAGAATCCCTAATCTGGATCATTAACAATACAGCACAGATCTCTGGGACATCGATTGGCCCACATCAATATAAATTGTCGGTATATGCCTACGATGCCTTATTACATGTTACCCATCCGGCTGGTTCTTTATCCATAGCATTGGACATCATTTCTAAATTTGGAAATTTCTCAAACTACAGGTTAAATGTAGCTAAAACAGAAATTATGCCTTTAAATGCAATCACGACCACAGCAAGTGTGGAACACTTAGGCCCGGTATGGATTAAAGACAAGCTTAAATACTTAGGGATCTATTTAAGCACCTCCCCCACAAAAATGAAACAATATAATTTAGACTCACTTGTTACGCAGATTAAGGCCGACCTGAATTGGTGGTCCCTCTTACCTACATCACTATGGGAATGATTGAATATTTTAAAACTGAATGTGCTCTCATGAGTCTCATACCCCTTTCAGATGCTCACCCAAACTCTACTGCAGTCATGGTTCTCACAGATACATTGTTTAATGTCTGAGTTCCTTTGGCAACATAAACCAGCCCGTAAAGCCCTTCGTAAATTGATGCAACCTAAATCCAGTGGGAGGTTATATGTTCCTAATACTTTTCTGTATTATTAAAGTCTCTTTATGGTTCCAGTCAGGTACAACTGAACAAAATCTGGGTTATTCCCCACAACGGTTGGATATTGAAAGATATTGTTCTCAGCTGGGATTAAATATTATTTCATTGTTATATATTTTACCAAAGCAGGTCCCTCCTTCTTTGAGGAGCACCCCTTTAGAAATTTCCATGAAGATTCACAGGCAACTTTGTTCTTTCTTCCAGGTTGATCCGCAACTGGATGTCACACGGCCCTTACTGGAAAACCACAATTTTAAGATAGGTGGATAGGTGGTCAACTGGTGAATAAGTCTTTCTGGCCTTCCGGCAGTGAGTTCACAGTAGTACATTTTTTGGACCAGGACAGATTGATTACATTTCTATATGCCCGTAAAAGGTTTAATTGGCCTCCTTCTTTTAACTTTAAATTTTGTCAGTTATCACATGTGCTTGACAAACATCTTCGGTTGGGGCAGTGGCAGAAGTCCTATGGGTCACAGATAATTACTGTGCTGGTGAACTCACCCTTATCACATACTATAGCATATTTTCACTATAAGCTATATGATGTTTCTGTTGCTAAAGAGGGGGCCCTATTTTATTACTGGGATCAGCTCTCTCTGATTTGGAGGGGTTCCGTAATTGGTCTCGTATATGGAAAAACACCTACAAATTTATAAGATGGGATAGATACTATTTCATGCAGTTTCAGATATTGCATAACTTATTTCACACTCCTGTGAAACTGTATAGAATGGGTAAGCTCCCCATAGATACAAGCTCCAGGTGTAATAAAGTAATTGGTACTTTGTTTCATATTCTTTGAGCCTGTGAAAAAGTAACTCCATTGTTGGAAGCTATACGACAACGTTTGGATCCCCTGTTGGGTTTGACTTCAGAATTCAGCCCGGCAATATGTCTACTGGGTGATGTCACTACAGAGCTGGTTGAAAATCAAAGGTACCACATGGCACTGATCTTAGCCTGTGCCAAAAAAGTTATTCTTAGGCACTGGTGTGATCAGACGATCTCCTGTTTTATCGAGTGGTACAAGGAGATCTTATTCGCCTTACAAGCTGAAAGAACTATTGCCAGACTAGCAGACATTTAGATCAGTATAAGAAAATATGGGAATCATTATTCGTATTGTTAACTCTCTAACATTTTTTGGGTGTGATGTCTAAGTCACAGTTTTTTCACATCCTGTCTTGACTCAGTCTAAGGTGGGAAAAGCAGTGAATATCTTACTGGGATTGGGTCCTGCATAACAACTTGCCACTTTTGCACTTCATCATCTGGTCTGTAGAGGTGGGAGAAGTCAGAAAACTGCACTATGTGAAATATTTTGTGTATTGTGCTCAATTCGCAGAGCACAATTTGTGAAATTCGCCATTTGGCGTAGCATGGATCAAAGGGGAAGTGTGGAATTTTGCATGCGAAATTCCACACTTTGCCCCTGCACTCCCAACCCACCAACCACAATATAAAAATAAATATAGAAATCCCTGGTGTCTTGTGGAACCCCCCACCCCACCCCACTGACACCCAGCCCCAATAGTAAAAGTCCTGTGTCTAGTAGACCCCTTCCCGTTGATCTCAGACCCAGTAATAAAAATCCTGGTGTCTAGTGGAACCGCAGAATCTCAGACCCAGTAATAAAAAAACCTGGTGCCTAGTGGAATCTCCCACCTTGCTGATCACCACCAGACTAGTGCCACTCCAGTCCAATAATAACAATCCCGAGTGTCCAGTGGACCCTCCCCACCCCCCAACCCATCAGGTAGTGCCCACCAGCCACCACTCTGCTGCCCCACCCTATCCCCGACCCCAAATGGGCCACCGGCACAGCCTTCCTCACCTTCGCGGCGGCCCTACTGATGCACTCTCTGATTCTGAATGAATGGCGTGTGCTTGTATAAGCATTCACTCATTCTTTCAGTTCCTTCATTTTCCAGGTGATAGAGAGGAGGGGCTGCTCCAGGCTTTGGTGAGGGGGTGGGATGGTGAGAATGGCATTGTGGACTCTCCAGGGTCACAGCATCCATTCCCCATCCTGCTCCCCTTGTGGAAGCTCCCAGACAGCCCCCCTTCTCTAGCACCCAGAAATCAGGGGTTGGCTCACTGACTCAGTGAATGATGATAGCACATCCTTGCTCAAGCATGTGCTCATTCATTCAGAATCAGAAGAGCACATCAGTGGAGCTGCTGGCCGCAGAGGTGAGTGAAGAGCTAGTGCGGTGGCCTGTCCGGGGTCAGGATCGGGTGGGAAGTGCAAAGTGGTGGCTGGGGCATTACCTGATGGGTTGGGAGTGTGGGAGTGTTCCACTAGGCACCAGGGATCTTTTTTTATTGGGGCCAGCGATCGGCAGGGTGGGGGAATCCACTATACACCAGGGATTGATGGGGGTGGTGTTGGGAGGATTCACCATTGTAACCTCTGCTTGCTTTGTTGTTTTTTTTAAGTACAATTTGCACTTAAAACTCCCAAAGCAAGGTGAAGTCATAATGGCAAATTTTGGATAATTTTCAAGCATTATGCGAAGTGCTCTGCAGGGCGAACTTTGTGACGTCACGGCATATTCGCCCACAGAGTAAAACTTTGCTGCCTCTCTACTGGTCTGCATGGCTATATTTTATAGGGTACCCCTGGCTTCCTGTTATTTTAAAATTGTGTTGTATGACTTTTCTTGCCATTTTTCATGAGCAGTTCTTATGGTGAATGGTCTTTTTGGAGGACTCTCTTCTGAGGGAGGGGGGTGGGGGGGGGTGTGGTGGGTGGGGTGGGAGTTGGTTAGGAAGTGTTTTTTTTTGTTGTTGTTGCTTAGTTAGCTTTATTATTTATTTTTTATATAAAATGGTTTTCAGTATTGTCTCTTTATTGTCACACCTCATTTTGATATGACTTTATTTGTTAACAATATGGCCTGGTGTGTACCTGTCTATGTTGTTCAATAAAGTTTACTCAATTTGAAAAAAAAATGGAACCACTAACAAGCAATTCTAAAAGCAAGAAAAATGGCAACTTTTTATAGCCAGTCTCCCGGACACAGATTACTTTCAGGCCCCACCTCGCGAGGTGGGAACCAGTCAGTTTCTACTGTAGATGTATCTGGGCACTGGGAATAGTGGGCAGGTCCACTGAAGCTGGTGCTAACTGCAAATATTATTTACACCTAAATGAAGGTTACCATCAACTCAGGAGAGCTAGAGTCATGTGCATTCTTTGTCGCATAGAGGTTTTTATCTCTCCTAGAGCAGACCAAGTGGTTATTCAGCCACATCCCCATTCATCACTGATCAACACTTGCCCCTCTCCGGTAAGATGCTGGGTTCCCCTCTGGATTTCCCCTGGCAGCAAGGCAGGGTGGAGGGCCATCCCCCCCCCCATGCACTCATATCCAAAATCACTTCTGATCAGAGTGGTTGGACAAGTAACAGCAATGCGAGCGAGGCTTCACACAGCCCTAAGTGCTCACATTTTCCATTTTCTGGTTCCTCCCTTGCTGCGGCACCAAAATGTGTGTGTAGAGGCACACAAGTCCTATGCTGCTACAGCCTCTCTCTTTGAGTCACTTGCACTATACTAGGCCTTCACCTGGTGGCAGTCATGGGTCAAGACAGATGGCCACCCTTCCCCAGGAGTGGAGAGCTGTCTCTGGGATGTTCAATCCTTTCCCACCACACCGACCCCCAGCAACCCATGCTTGTTCCAAACATGGATTGCCAGCGTGGCAAGAGGTAAGGTGTTCAGTGCCTTAGCCCTCCATGTCCCTGGCCACATTAAACATTTATTGGTCATATGCTGATGTTTGGTCCCCCAAGGGGGACATAACACATGGAGCATACTCTTATGGTCCCTGCATTACACAGTGGGCCTTCTGCATTGTTATTTACACAGGTCCTTAGCAAGGGTCCCTGGTTTTACTGGGAGCCCTCTGCATATATTCTTAGCCCTCTAACTATGCACAGTATGAGGAGTCCTAGAGATCTCATGACCGCTGCACCCAGAGATAGGAATGTTTGCTATATTCTTACAGTGACCCACCCTGTGGTGCACTTGTGGTCTGCTAGTACTCTCTTTCTTGAGAGGTCTTATCTTAACTGCGTAATTCTCCCCACATTTCCCTGCAACTTACATTTGGCTCCATCTTACTCTGGGGCAAACTCTCTTAAGTATTTCCAGGCACAGACACATACCTCAGGTTCTCCAGACACGAGTGACCCCTCAGTCAGGTGATTTCATTTCAACAGCTGATAGTGGAGGATTTCTCCTTGACTCCCCCATGGCTCCATACATACATATGGCCCATGCTGCCTTCCTCCACCACCCTGAAACCTGGAGTAGGTTCTCAGAAACCTCTAGGTAACTCCCTTGAAGGGAGACCCTCACTTCTCCATCTGCATACTCCTCCTGATGGTGATACTGTAGCGAATCAGAACTCTCACTTCTCTTTTCACAGTACTCTCAGGCCTATGGCTCCAGTTCTCTAGTGTCTCTCTCTCTCTCTCGCTCTCCCCCCCCCCCCGTTGTTTACTTCCTCACTGCCTCAGGAGTACAGAAGTGCAAAGTTGACCAACTTCACTTCACGGATAATTTCATAAATTTGACTAAATTCAGTAATTGAATCCACTCAGCGAATTCCAATCTGCAGTGCAGGGCTAACTTCGCGGATGGTGGATTTGTCATCCTTGCCAGTGGAGTGGGGCCCATAGGTGAAGTTTGCAATGTACCATGGGGTTGGAGGTCACATGGTACTGAAACGAGCTGCATGCCATGCCAAGGCTGTTTTTCAGTGCAGTCTTATGAAGAAAGAGTTGGCGAGAAGTCTGTTCCTGATTGCTGAATCAAAAAGACTTATAAAAAATACTTCTAAGGCAGAGAATTTTGAACCAAATCAGAAAAATATCTAGGGTGCCTTGTGCAGCTAGATTTCCGTAGTTCATAGTTTTGCAAAGTAGTGGTTCTGTTTTCTGTATTGAAGCAGTGCTGTGTTTGGGAAGGGGTTTTAGTTAGTAGCAAGCTAGAGATCCCTGCCCTGTGGCTGATCATGTGTGAGCAAGAGAAATAGACTCAAGGGTGTAGGCAGGCATACTTCCTGTACACATTTGCATTTTTCTGACTACCTGTCCAAAACCATATGCCTTTTTGTTACCATTATTATTCTAATCTGGAGTGTTAGAGTTAGTGAAGGCCACACAGTAGTGTCTGTATCTTTTTAAACGTCTATTGTTTAGGACATAGATATGTGCACAACCTGTTTAGAGATATGATGAGTAATCCTACAACAACCTGATTTGTTTTGTAGCGGGGGGCAGCAGTTGGAGAGGATGTGTACATTTTTTAATGGTGGGACAGCAGTTGGAGAGCACGTGTCCAAAATGGACTTATTTGTTTTTCTCGGTCTATTTAATTATTTTTGTCTCTGATTTGTTATTTTATTTCTGTAGTACAACTTCGTGATAAGTGAATTATTGGTGGCAATCTGTTACTATACTGACTGTAGTTCTATTGTTCAGTTAGTAATTGAAGTGACTGCATATATTTCAATACTTTTTGTTTAGAAATACCTTTGTCTTGTGTGTCTTGATATCCCTATCATTTAAAAAAAATTACAAAAAATCATTTTTGTAGTGTTTTCACTGTAACTATTGTGTTAGCTCTGTGAACTGTTGTTTTGTGATTAAGATCACATTGTTCTAGTTACGTGTTGTATTGTCTCTGCTGCTGGTATTTACTTTTACTACAGTGTTTAAAAATCAAAATATCCGAAATGACAGGAAAGAGACACGTGACTCATAAAGTGAGAGATGCTGAACATGTGTTCAAGAAAACATAGGTTCTCTGAGACAAAAGGAGGTTGTACCTAAGAAAACTACCTCTGCAGCAGCTTCATCTGGAGCTAGTAGTAGTAGCAAAGGAGTAAGTGGTGGAAGTGGCAGCAACATTAGTGCGGCCAAATTTTTCTTTGGCACATTTGTGTGGCATCCATGCTGGTGTGTGCTGTGAGGGGGAGGTGGCGGCAAGAAGATCAGTCCAAGAAGTAGAAAAATGTCTGGCACTAGAGCAGTGGTTGAAAAGGTTGTTGCTGTTGACTCCATGGGCCTGATCTAGATGATAGGTTCCCATTCCTTATGAGAGGGCTGAGCTTGACCATGGTGCAGATTCTGAGGAGGGAGATCAGACTGTTGCATGCAAGAATGATGAGTAGGAAAGGGAGGGTGGAGAAAGTAAGGAGGAGGAGGAGGACAGATCTCAGGAGGAGGAGGAGGTTATTTTCCTAGGTTGGGATGATGAGAAGAAAAGGGAAGGTGGAGAAAGTGAGGAGGCGGTGCACAGATTTCAGGAGGAGGAGGAGGTTAGCAGCCTTGGTGGGGATGGGGATGATGATTTGGACCTCCTACGGGAACCTGAAATGAAAAAAGTAAAGGTCATGCTTTTGAACCTGTGGTGCTGTGCTAATCACAATTAGTTCACAAAATTACCAACCCCCCCACCCAAATCCTCCAACAGTTGTTCTTGTTAGGACTGTTGATCCAATCACACTGCATGAGCCACACATCCCCTAAACAATCACTGCCACCCCTCCACTGTCTCAGTATCGCCACCATGTAAAATCAAGGGTTACAAAATCCATGGTTTGGGATTTTTATATACTGGACCCAGCTGACAAAACAGTGGCTATCTGCCAGTAGTGTTAGCATGACTTAGCCATGGAAAAAAGGGGAGCCACCTTGGCAATTGTGGCCAACATACATATCTCAAGTCCGGGCACCTGTTAGTCTGGACTCAGCACCAAAGGGAAGCCAGTGTAGGAGGGCCCTCTCCCTTATTATCTTCATTTGGCAAGGCATCCCCAAATGTCAGGCAAACAGTCCCAGTGGAAGCAGTATTGACCATGGAGGACTAATACAGAGATGAGGAGCAGTGTATGGGATTGTCTAGCAGTGGCCATAATAGCAGTGGTGGGTTGCGTAGCAGCAGCCAGAGGCACTAATACACATCAGTCTCAGTTTGGAAAGCACATACAATCACTGCTTTCATTCAAGCAGAATGCATGAATCCCCCTGAGTCAACTACTACCCCACCAGCCATGCCACCACACAGAGACCACCTGTTTTGTAGCCCAACACCCCAAAAGGTGCAGCCTACACTGCATAGCATGTTTGAACATAATGCAAAATACCCACCCAATCATGATATTGCATGGGAACGGAATGCAGCAACCACTGAAATGCTGGCAGTTGACCTATTAACATTCTCTTTTGTGGAGAATGTTGTATTCAGAAGGTTGATGGCATGTACCTGTCCCAAATGGCACATTTCATTGCAAACCTACTTCTCCACTGTGCCATTCCTGAACTTTATGGGACTGTTTCAAGCATGGTTATACATGCCCTGATTTATTCAGCATCCCCATACATACTTCTTAGCATGGATATGCGGACCAGTGTCCAAACAGCTGATAGCTCATATTTGTGCATGACAGCCTATTGGGAACATGTACCTGGGGTAGTATTACACTCGAAGCATAGGAAAAATTGCACTAATCCCAATTGTGGTGGTAGCAACACTCAGTATTCACCAGCATGCCATGCTGGCAGTGAACAGTGTATCTGGATTGCACATGGGTCAGAAAATGCTAGAATTGCTCTGACTGAGACTAATGAATGGCTATGCTCCCATGCACTGAAAGCAGGTTTCTCTGTGAGCGATAATGGCTGAAATGTAGTGAAATGCATTGGTGAGGAGGGGTTTCTCAGGGTGACATGCCTGGCACACTGTATTAATCTTGTGCAGAAGTGTCTATCTTATCCTGATATCAAGTCCATGTTGATTGTGGCCCATCACATCTGTGCCTACTTTGCCCAGTCTGGAAAGGCCCATGAGCAATTACACCACCTTCAGATACAGAATATATTGCCTCAGCACCACATGAAGCTGGAAGTCATCACCAAATAGAACTCGACACTGTACATGATCAAGCACTTGTATGAGCAGTACAAGGCTGTATCTAAATATCTGCTATTGCATACAAGTCACGATGGTGCTAGATTACCATGTCTCTGACACCAGACCAGTGGCAACTAATGGATGGCCTGATCATGATTCTATGGTAATTCGAACATGCATCTAGGGCAGTGAGTGGGGACACTGCCTGTATCAGTCAGGACATCCCACTTCTACATGTGCTGAGACAGATGCTGTTAAATGTACAGCAAGTTCTGGAAGCAGGTGGTGATACTAGAAGCCATGCATTAATGAACCACATGCTTCTTGTATTGGATTGCATTACCCATGTTTCTGGCATCCTGCAGATGCTTGACCTATGGTATAAACATGGCATGTCATCGATACTTGAACATGAGTGTGAGCAGGTCCAGAATTTAACCAGTCTCCTAATAAGACATGTATGTGAGGCACATATGTTAAAGTCACAGTTATCTAAGGCACAACATGAAACTTAACAGAGACTGAGTATTGTTGCCACCTCACATGGCAAATGGGTGGATAAAACATGCAAGGTACAAGATAAAATACCAATAAATTCACTTTGGGATGTTTTGTATCTTTTTTATTTTATTTTTTATTTTATTTAAACAGCAGTTTGGAAAACCTTTGAGCCATAGGCTCATTTACAAAGGTACCCTGTCACAGTAAGACAAACCAAAATACACAGTATAGCAGTACAACACATAGGTATAACAGTAAATTAAGACATAGATACAAACAAGCTGGTACAGGTAGGATGGATGCAAACAATACCAGAGTTATGTTGTCCTTAGCAGCTTAGTAATAAGCTTTGTCATAAGTATTGAAATCTGGCTTTGACTAGCGGTAGTTACAGCATGGGTGTTAATAAGGTGGTTACGTAAAGAAGTTTTGAGCCGATATAGTTGGAGCTTGGAGATGGAGGGGCAGTGTGTTGAACCAGGAGGGGCCCTAAAGCTGAAGGCTCTTTGGCCGTGAGAGGTCCTAGCTCTAGGGATAACAAGGGTTTTCCCAGAGGTCCAGTATGAACTAGTGGGACAGAGCAGCGTATGGTGGTGGTCAATCCTGGTGGGGAAAGCCCAAGGAGGGTCTTTTTGTAAGGGTACAGGTAAGATATTTGAGGCGCTCGTGAGATCAAGTACCAAGCGCTTTAGCATACAGTGAACAGGTGTGTGTCATCTGGGTGCTCCAGTGATTAACCTGCAGGCCTTATTCAGGTAGTCTGAGATTTTATGGAGTGCGGTCTGATCACAGCACCATACACCCGAGTCCATAGTCCACTAGGGACAGGATAGAGGAGGTGACTGCAGTCAAGAGCTCCGGGAAGCAGTGTTTATACCGATGTAAGATGCCCAATCGGATATTAGTGGCAGTGGCTAGGGCAGCGATGTGTCCATGGAAGGAGAGGAGGGTCAAAATGGATCCCTAGGTATTTATAGGAGCAAACTTGTTCGAGTGGGAATGAGGACCCAGAGTGAATGAGGAGTTTGAAGTTGCAGGACTTGTTTTGGGGATGAGAGAAGAACATAGTTTTTGTTTTTTTAAGATTTATCACCAATCTATGTTCCTTGAACCAGCCCTCGGCTTCAGTGAAGGACTTCTGCAGCGAGTCCTGGAGGGCAATAGGGTTATGACTTGAGGCAAAGATGACTGCATCATCAGCGTACAATAGAATGTTCCCCGAGCAAGAGTGTGGAAGGGTGTTAAGGTAAAGGAGAATAGTAAAAGGGCCAAGAATGGAGCCCTGGGGAACCCCAGAAAAGATGGGACAGATGTCTGAGCAGGTCCCATTAATTTTCACACTGTGAGCGGTCAGACAGATAACTGGTGCACCAGGAGATAGGCCCAGCAGCAAAACCAGAGAGACTAAGGGCATCAAGAAGGAGGGGGTGGGAGACAGTGTCGAAAGCTTTCGAGAGGTCAATGAAGACAGCACCAGCCAGAGAACCAGTGTCTAAGGAGGAGTGGAGAAAGTTGGAGAACTCTAGGAGGGCTGTGTTGGTACTGTGGCCCGCTCGGAAGCCATGCTGCTCAGGACAAAGGACATTGTAGGTGGAGAGGTAGTCAGAGATTTAAGAGGCCACCACTTTTCTAAGGCCTTGGAGAGGAGAGAGAATGGAGATCGGTCGATGGTTTCAGCCACAGTCCTAGCACCACCTTTAAAGATAGGGGTGACAGTGGCGACTTTCCAGGCAGTTGGAACCTTCCCCAGGCAAAGAGAGTGGTTGATGAGGCATGTGATCGGGTAAGGACTGTGTCTAAGACCAGCCGTAGGATACGGATCCAGGTGTCACTGCCCGTACTATTACTCTTGAGAGCAGGTGACAGGTGCGGCCTAAGTTCTTGGTAGAAACACGGCGGAGGAGAAAATAAGGCGAGAAAGATTTATGGCAGGTGCTGGGGAGGAGGGTCAAAAAATTTGTAGGAGGATAGGCTAAGGTCAGTGAATGAGGTGTTGAGGTGGTTGGCTATGAGGGCTGGGTCTGAGGAGATTACACCATTAATGTTGATCTGGGTGGGTGGGGAGGTGTGCACTCCCATTTAACTGTTTAATGTTATCCCAGAAGGTTCTGGGATTCCACTATGAGGCAGTGAGTGAGGACGATGGTGCTCAGACTTGGCCTTTCTGATGGCCCGAGTGCACTTGTTTCGGGCGGCAGCATATAACCGCCTGTCATTGGGCCGCCAGTCTCAATGGCACGGTGCCATAGGTTGTCCCTATGTTTGAGCTGGTGGATCAAAGCTGGGGTAACCTAGGGGCATTCTTCCTTTAGAACGCGGGTCAACACTGGGGCAAAGATATCACAGGCATTATTAAAAGTTTGGGTAAAGAAGGAGAGCTGTGTCGATGTCAGGAGTTGCCAGTATAGGAGACCAGACAATTTGGGACAGAAGTTCCTTAAGTTTTATCAGTCCACCAGGTATTAGGCAGCGGCATGTGGACTGTGCTATGGGTTTGGGGACTGAGGTTGACCAGTGGAATAGAATGGGGAGTGATCGCTGAGAGGTCTGGGAGGACTTGTACATTGGGGATCCGATTAGGGCGGTTGGTGAGTACCACATCAAGCAGGGTACTGGAGCCTCTCTTGGGGTTAGTCCTGGTAGGGTGGGTAACTAGTTGCTAGGTCTATTGCAGAAAAGGAGTCTCGGGTAGAGGAGGAGGCTGAGCCAGTTGACATTTAAGTCACCCACCAGAATTTGATCAGCGGTAGGAGGTAGAGAGGTAAGGTATTCTGTAAGAGAGGCAATGGGCTGCATTTGGTCCTGGGGGGCACGTATGCAGTAGTCAGATAAATGGGTCCCTTTAAAGGGTCAGGGGTTAGTTTCAGCGTAAGCGCCTGGGCCCTGGAGTCAAGGATGGGAGTGGGCAGGGCTAATACGGGGAGAGATTCCTTGACATAAATAGCACAGCCGCCGCCCTGTCTCCCAACACGGTCGGACCGGAAAAGGGTGAAACCAGGAAGGGAGACTAGGGAGTCAGGGGAGGATTTCAACAGCCAAGTCTCAACCAGGGTGATAACATCAGGGTTAATTGATGTGACCAGGCATTGTAGTGAGTCAAACTTTTTTAGGAGGCTACAGATATTCATGGAGACCATGCATAGGCCTGTGGTGCGAGTTGGGGAGCTCCTGGGAACCGGGCCAGGGTTTGGATGAATGTTCCCTGACAGGAGTAGTAGCATGACTAACACCCTGGCTGGGAGATGGTGAGAGGTTTTCCTACAATTGACATGAGGGGGGGAGGCTAAGGGAGCAGGGGGTGGGCAGGGAGGTACAGGAGGGGAAAGCAAGAATAAGAAGACACCCAGATGTGCCTGAGTTGAAGAGAAAGCTATGGGGAGGGCAGGGAGGACGGGGACACACAGAGGTCCCAAGGGGCAGGAGAGGAGGTTCAGGAGCAAGGGGAGGGAGGGGTGCCAGGGCACAGTGTGGACTAGCAGATGGGTAAGTGGGTAAGTGCACTGCTAGTGGGGATAGGCACAGGAAGAGCGTGATGCAGGGCCAATACATTGTGGTGAGTAAGATCCCAGGGAAGTAGTGCTGTACAGGTAGGAGTAGGAAGTAGTGAGGGAGCATAGGTCCCTCTAGTGGCCAGCAGGTACAACCTGCAAATGGGAAAGTATCAGTTGGGTATTGAAGACATTGAGGAAAAGGCAAAGGATGAGGCTGATGATGAAGCAGCGCAATGCATGGTGCATGCGTATGTGGTGTACACAAGATACCTTGCCATCACAGAAGAGCCTTTGCAGTACTGGAGTAGCAAGGTTACTGATTGTCCCGCACTGACCTAAGTAGCCATCAGATACCTGAGCTGTGCACCCATGAGTGTCAGTGTGGATGGAGCATGTTTTCAGTTTTGTGGGTACAACTGTAAGTGACAGGCATACAAATTTGTCACCTAGAAATGTTGGCATGCTGACATTTATTAAGATGAATGTGAGACACATTCCACCCAACACAATCATGTCTGTGTTTGTACCACATGATGGTGACAGTGGTGGTGAGGATTAACCAGAAGTGCCTGAAGTTGTTGGCATTGGCCAATTGCCTAATACCAAGGTTGATGAAGCACAGATGGAGAAAGAATTCGCATGTGGGGACAACTCCAGTCTGGAAAACTGTGAGGGCCATTTCCTCAGTGAGGATGACTGAAACATAAAAAAGTGCTCTGTCCATTACTGTCTCCTCATCAGTGGAATCCTTTTTTTAATGATTCAGGTTTGTGTTTCCTTTCATTTTATTTTTCCCCACATTGTGATACTATTCCTGATGTATATGATGTTTTTTCATTCAAATGGCTCCTTCTCCAGCAAGCAAGCCATCATCTTTTCCACTAGATCACTGATGTGGTCATCGATGCCACCTCTTGTTTGAAAAATTGCTGAAAAATAACGGAATAAAGAGAAAAAGGAACAGAATACTGTTTGAGTACAGTGCCAGATATGAAGCAAGTAACATTTAGGTATTTAAAAACAATGACTGAAAAAAGGAAAAGAAGACTTAACGTTCCTGGTTGGCAACATTGACAAACTCAAAAACCAGGTCCAGGCTGGACCAATGCAGCAACAGGATTTCATCACTCTAGTGATAATACCTGAAAAGAGAGAAGCATTAATAAAATATGATTAGAAATACAGTAGTTTACATTCCCCTTCCAACCCCTGCCCTCACAGTCAAAAAAAGTAAAAAAAGAAAATGCTTACCTTAGCTGGTAGGTCACAAGAAAGCAATGTTCAAGTTGAAGATCATCCATCATCTGGAGCATGAAGCAACCATCTCATTTTGTTCATTCAGTTGTTGTTGACTAGATTCATAAAGTGCAGCAGTGGTAGCACATTAGTTCCAGGTTTCCATCTTATTTCAGTGCATCATAAGAAAAATTCTAGTTAAAAGAATTCATTGTGATTTTCCAGGCACTAAAGTGCATCATGACAGTTGTTGTGATTGGAAACTCACACAACCCAGCACCAGCTAGAAGCAGCATATATTTATTTAGGCAACACATCTCACTTCAAGGTGTCATTTAAAAAAAAAAAACTTGAGCCATGAGAGTTTACTGTGATTTCCTGGGCACTAAAGTGAATTACAGCAGTTGCTGTGATTGGAGACTCACACAGCCCAGCACCAGCTACCAGCAACATATATAAATTGGGGAATCCCATCTCATTTTGGGGTGTCATGAGACTATTGCCAGCCATGAGAATTTATTAGGCTGTCAAATTCTGGGTACCAAGCGGCATCCTGCTTTGGAAAATATTGGGAACTGAGAATGCATTGTGCTTTAACGCTACCTGGCAATTAAAGTGTTTTACAAGACATGCTGTGGGGGAGACTCACACAGCAGCAGTTAAATTCTGGGAGCCCATCTCATTTTGTGGCATCACGAGAATATTTCCAGCCATGAGAATGTATTAAACTATGAACTTCTGGGCACCATGGTTGCATCCTGCCATGGGAAAATGCAAGGAACTGAGAATTTAATGTATTATGCTTTTAACACTAACAACTGAAGTGCTTTACCAGAGTGCTATGGGGGAGACTCACACAGCAGCAGCAACATATCATTTATTTGAGTAGTACACCTCATTTCAAGACATCATAATGTAAGAATAATTCACAACAGCATGTAGCAGCCTAACTTACAGTATTTATTCTGTCAGTTACCAAAAGATTTGGAGTATAGAATTCATGTATGTTGTGCTTTTTGCACAATTTCTACCAAAGTACGTTACAAGAACTGTGCTGGGGGCAGTATACGTGGCACAATACCATACGGTGACATGTAGCAACCAGTCAAATTTATCTGAGTACTTGAGAGAAATTCTGGGAGAACAGAATTAATGTTAAGTGTGATTAATACACAATTTACTCAAAGTGCATTACAACATTGTTGGAGTCAGGGACACTCAGAGCAGTACCATGTAGCACTACTCATGACCTTTAGTGGCCTGACATATTTATTCTGGTGGTCGAGAAAAATTCAGGAAAGAGACAGAAAAAGAGAAAGGAAAGATATGACTTCTTTTTTTGTATTTCTTTCTCCCCCATGCTGGCCGGCACCTCTTTCCCACTGATCTCCCCAGCCCCAATCGTCCTGACATCCCGCAGAACTTACTTTCTCCAGTTAACCCCCCCCCAGCTTACCCTCCATGGCAAGGGGCAGGGAGTCCCCTCAACCCACCAGACTGGATCCAGATGTGGGAGGTGCCTGAGTCACCAGGGCGCAGAGCCTGCGAGGACCCGTGATCATCGTGCATGGCCAGGATTTTCCCCATTTTCTCTCCTGGCTCACATCATGGCATACAATGACACCAATGGCCATGCTGCTTGTGCTTCCTTGTGTGGCATGCCAACCATCTGCCCCATCTCTGCCCCCATTCTGCAGCATCAATATGCCAGCCCCAACCTCCACTAGAGACCAGGCAAGCACAGATTGCTGATCCCCTCCCTCCCCAGAGGAGGAGAGCTGTTCTTGGGATGCTGAATCCTCCCCAGCCAACCCCTGGCAACCTGCTTGCACCACAAACATGGGTCGCTGGCATGGCAGGAGGTAAGGTACTGATGCCTCAGCCCTCCACGCCACTGGGCCAGCAAAAGATATGCCATATGAGAGCATCATTACAGAAAATAAGATAGGAAAGAGAAATCTGGGGGATTTTGTTTTTATGATAGTAGTAAAAGAGTAAAAAAACACAACCAAGAAACACTGGAATGAAAAAGTAAAGACAGATTCTGATTTTTAAGATAGTAGCAAAAGAGTACAGAAACACAGACAAGAAATACTGGAGTGAAAAAGTAAAGACAGATTCACATTTGTTTTGTATTTCTAACCATTTTATTTAAGAAACAAATGAGTAAGAAAGTTTGAAAGAAAGACTAAAAACAAGATATAAAAGTTTTATTAAAAAAAAATAATTGCCAGGGTATTTCACAAACTTACTGCCCACCACTGCCACCAGCATCCGCACTGCCATGGCACAGCTCAGCCATGCCTTCACACAACCTTTCCTGATTTGAGAGGATCCCTTGCATCACCTCCTCTATTGAGGTGACCCTGTACCTGAGGTCCACATTTCCTCCCTAAGACCAGTGAGTTCCTCTGCTGTTCTTCTGACTGGCAGTTCCAGTGCTGCTAATTCTGCTGCTGGAACCATGGTGAATGCAGATACATCTATTGGTTGTATGCTGCCCCTCAAGGCACCCTGAATGTTGGCAATGCCCAGTGCATAGCACCTCTGCTGGCACAGAAGAGGGACCACCATCACTTGCAACTTCCTTCTGCCCCGACTCCCACTGATCCTGCTGCCATATTTTTAGGTCAGTTCACTGCCCACAAGTACCTAAAAGGGTACATCTCCAGCTGACTCTAACCTTACAGAGCTTGCAAGTGACAATGCTGTTGTCACTTACATCAACTTCAAAAAATTCCCACAACAGGGAAGATCTCTTGTACTAATGGCTCTTGTGATGGCAAACTGCTGGTGGTGAAGGAACAGTGGAACCCAAGGATGACAAGCAGGGCTGCTCTACTGGGGGGAGCTGGTGCCAGTGGTGATACCACAATGGAGTGGGTGCAGGGGGTTCTGGTCGCTCAACCTCAGGGGAAACTGGGAGCTGCTGTTCCTCCATCGTTTCCTGTTACTGCTGCTGCTCCAGGGTCTGCTCACTCTCCTTCTGCTACTGACGCTACTCTATTGGAGGATTGGGGGGGGGACTGCTGCTGTTGCACTTCCTGATGCTGCTGGGTTGGGAGTACTTCTAAAGAATAGTTTAGATTTTGAAAACTTTAAAACTAAACTTGATTCTGACCTAAAATGTGTATATGACAGTAAAAGATATACCCACTTAGATGTGGGAGGCATCCTCAATGGGCTTCCCAGAATAGCCTGAATACCCAACTGTATGGCACCACCATGGGTGCAAACTCATCTTCAATTCTACATCACCAAAAAAAAAGAAAAAGACAAACAATATTCAAGAAAAAGAGGAAAATAAGAGCACCAAATAAATAAAAAAATATATTCAAAATAAATATTGACTATAACAAGAATATTTTCTAACTAAAGTAATAAACCAACACAGAAAAACAGTAAAGAAATTACTGGAAACTAGCTTTTTTAAGCACTTAATCTGTTGTCAATCTCTACTAGTAGGCATCTCTCTCTCTCTCTTTCTCTCTCTCTCTCTCTCTCTTTCTCCCCCCCACCAACTAGCAAAGCAAAACTGAAAGTAAGGTACAGTCAGTGTACAGATATGTACACATTGCTTATCTGGAGCCTACTTTCACAAAACCTCACCCTTGGTACCCCAAAATCATATATATATATATATATATATATATATATATTTTTACATATTATTTTATCCCCAACTACCAGGCACGTTCTGTTCACTCTTTCGTGCAGCCAGTCTTGCCGTTGCCTCTACTACCAACCCGCCATCCTGCTGCTCCAATGCTCCGCTGACCTGGCGTATCCCTTTGCTGAGGGGGCCCCCCCCTGCCCCAGAGAGGGCGACAGGGAGGGGAGTATAGAGTGCCTGAGCACTCTCTTGCTTCTGGGCGGAGCATGGATACTGCAGCCCTGGATGCTTCATGGCAGAGAGGCGCTGGGAGGTGGGGTTGCCGTCATCCGGTCAGAGACATGCCATCTTTCACTGTTTTTCTGGACAGCCCTCATTGTGACACTCCTTGTAGCGCCTCCGGTCCCCACCGGGGGCCACTACAGAGCGAAGCACTTTCCCCAACCCATCCCAGAAGAGAAGAGCAGTCCTCCGGATGCTCAATCCTCTCCTCCCCTACCATCCCCCAGCGGCCAGAGTCCGTTCCCAAACTCGGGTCGCCGTCATGGTTCGAGGTGTGGCGTCCAATGCCTCAACCCTCTGCGTCATCTGACTGGCCCAAAAGCATAGTTAATGCGAAATCGCAATGCAAAGTTGCAAACAAGTGAATTTTGAATGTAGGGGCAAACATTTGTGAAAGTATCCATGACGGTGGATTTATGCCATCCACCTTAAATTCCCCATGGATTAATACTTCACAACATCTCTACTCGGAGGGGGTACAGTTGTTGTTCTCCTTTGTTTCTTTGCTACTGTAGGCCAGGATCTCTGTACACTTCTGAAGTGAGGGACAGAGCTCAGCCCAGGCAAGACTAAGCTAATTAACGCGCCCTCCCCTTTTATCTGTGATGGGGGCAGACAGCAACCAACAGCAGCTGAGCATGTGCAATGACTCACCAGACCAGCACTGTTGGAGAAGGGAACCTGGAATATTCTAGGACTCAGGGCCAGTGTTCACACTTTAACTACTTAGTAAACTGACTCACACAGGCAAGGATCAGAACCTGGTTACACATTGCCCCCATAAACCCTTCAGTTCCTGCACATTACTTGTCTTGTGCCATTCTAATGAGATGGGGTGCTAGCCTCCCTGACACCCCTGTGAAGGTGATGAGTGCTATAACAACTCTACCCATGACCAGCACAGGTGGGAATATACATTTGAAACAAACACTGGAAGTCATGCCACAGGGCAGGACTGGACAGAAAAAAATGTGAGAGCCCCATTACTATGGTTTTTAATCACACCACCTAAGTTATCCATCAGATTGCTCCAACCACAAGGGGGTGCCTCACATTTGAAATTCTCAATATTCCCATGTTACTGGTATGCAAAATATGTCATATAACCCATTTGTCCATAATAACCTGATACCATGTGCGAAAGGGCCTGGTCTTGGACCCTACCACCCTTAGCAGTTTGCACTATAAATATTGCATTGTCTTCCTTCTCCAGTCTTTGAAAAGAAAACAACCTATACACACATGTAGGGACACAATACATAACCTATGATACCTGCAGAAGAAAACCTATTCCACAATCACATTTCCTGTTTACTGCCTCTGAAGGAGCAAGTATTTGTCTCAATGCTGAATATTTGCTTGCTGGTTTATGCTATTTAGTTGTTGGGTATAAATAGCACAGAGTGTAAAATTAACAAAGTAATAGAACAAGTTATAATAGTTTAAGTGTGACTAAATGATCCTTTTCTGGAAAGAAGCTGGAAAGGAAGGCCTGCCTCTAATGTGGATGGCACCAAAATCTGTAACAGGACAGACACTCCTGCACTACGGGGGAGGGGAGGGAGGTGGAAAGGACAAGCAGAGACCTGAGAAAACTTGAGGAGTAGCTAAGGGAATGGCAGCTGGGTTTCAATCTGAAAAAGTGCAAAATAATGCACTTAGGGTAGAGAAACCTGGGTGTGGAGTACAAAATAGGTCAAGTGGTATTGATGACAACCAAGCAGGAAAGAGACCTGGGGGTAATCATATGAAATGACCTAAAGGTGGCCAAGCAGTGCAACAAGGTAGTTGGGAAGGCTAGTGGGATTCTGGGGTGCATAGGGAAGGATATCACCAGCACAAAGACGGAGGTGATGATTGTGACACTTGGATAGCTAGTTATGATTAATCTATGCTTTTTGTAATATAAAAAAATGTTACTGAGTGTCTCACATGAGGCATGCTGAGATAGCCTGTGGGTTAATATTCCCTTCCCTCCAGGTTTAAGATGAAAGCCAAGAGATAACTACAGGCTAGAAAAGACTTAAAATTAAGGATCTCCTGTTTATGTGACTAATTTCAGCTTGCCAGCTGCCAACATAGATCATAGACTTTTATGACGTTCAGAGGAAACACAGTTAATTTCATATGGTGATACAAAGCATGTTGCACCTCCGTGAGATCTGGCAGAGAGTCATAACAAGTCCTTTGATGTACTGGAAAGGGGAAGCTACTCATAAGATCAAAGAAAGTAATTTGAAAAAAAATTAGTTTTGCTGAGGTCACAGAATTTTAATTTACCTTCTGAATAAGACATCCTGTTGGTATGATTTTTTATATTCTGACAGGGAGGAGCTAGGTGACCTCATGCAAAGAGGTTGGCAAAGCCAGTTTTTAAACAGTATTCTGTTTTCCATTTACACACATATGTTGGGACTCTGAAAAAGCAACATCAGGCACTGTTAGGAGATAAGTATACATTAGAAAAGACAATTCTAAGAGTACTGTGGTAGGAGATTTTGTCTGCACTTTTAAACCTGTTTTGTTTAAGTGATTTGTATGTTTTGTGATATATGGTTCTGTATTTACATTTTAAAATTTTTTATCTATTTTGAAGTAAACTTCTACTTTAGAGACTACTTGGTGTGCCTTTGAAATTCTTTTTCTTGGCAAGTGAAGCATACATGGTTAAGGTTGACACTGTACAAAGCTTACTGGTTTTACCAAACTGGGAAAAGGTAAGAATTTTTCCTACGGTCTTCCATAGAGTTTTAAGGGTTCATTTTGTATGCCTGGTTAGGTGCCCTTAGGCAAAAGATATCTGCCCCGAAGAGCAGAATTATCTGAGCCTGTACATTGGGTACACTAACAAGAGGTTCACAGTTTGAATCCTTCCAAGACTTGAGACCAAAAGTTGATTCGAACCCACAAAACAGACAGGAGGGTTACCCTGTTTCTGTTTCCTGTTCACAAGACTGCGCTTGGAGGTTGGCACTGTGGGAGCAGAGGGCCTGACATGTTGAGTGGGTTTGTGACAATGATGCCTTTGTATAGACCACTAGTCAATTTTTCAATTTATTTATTTTACCAGGAAAAGACTCATTGAGCAAGCTCATTACCCCACCTTGAATACTATGTCCAGTTCTGGAAACCACAGCTCCAGAAAGACATAGATAGAGTAGAGGTGGTCCAGAGGAGGGGAACAGAAATGGTGCAAGATCTGCACCAAAAGCCCTCCAACAAGAGATTAGAGGACTTCAATATGCTCACCCCAGAAGAGAGGAGGGAGAGTAGGGATATGATAGAAACCTTTAAATACTTACGGAGTTAAGTGAGGTACAGGAGGGAGGTATTTTTCTGAATAAAAAAAGAGCTCAAGAACAAGGGGACACACTATGAAGCTGGTGGGGGTAGATGCAGGAGAGATATGAGAAAATACTTATTCACAGAAAGAATGATGAATTTCTGGAAAAGTCTTCTGCCAGAGATGGTGGAGGCAAAGACAGTGGTGGGGTTCAAGTATGCATGGGATGGGCATAAGGGTATCTTAGCGGAAAGGAAAGTGGGAGAGGGGAGAAAGAACCAGAAACTGAGTAGGGTCTGTGATAATACTGTAGGTCTGGGTGGGCCAAGGGGTCCTTATCTGCCACCAAATGGTGTACCAACAGAAGGGCAAAACACCGTCGGTGAAATCCCCCACAGCCACATTTTCGACAACTTTCGAAAATGTCTCTGTGGGGGACTCACTGGCAAAATTTTGCCCTTTTGCTGAGTTTTGCCTCCCCCTTTGAGTTAACTCCAACTCAGAGCTAACAATCTTTAGAAGGGGGGGCATGGAGGGCACAGCCCCCCCCCACATGGGGGGTTTGGGGGGCACAGCACCCCGATAGAAACACAGACCAATGTCTGACAGTCAAAATTTTGTCGACATTGGGAATGTCACTATGCTGAATGTCGACAACATTGTTGTCATGTTGGCATAGATAAACACCACCAAATTCTATGTTTCTATGGCCAAAAAATCAAGTTAAATGAAAAAATATACACATTGGGATTTTCCCTGTGATGAAGCTGTCAAAGGCCTTTGAAAGTTTTATAACTGGGCTGGCCTTTATAAAGCCAGTTATTCTACTCTATCCTATGCCAAGATTACCCACATCCCTTAAAGTTACCTCCACTACACTCTGGATAGAATTTGCCTGGAAAAGTAGAAATAGTTTTTTCCACACTCTGCTGGCTGCTCTCACCAAATTCCTGCCCCAGTATACAGTCACTGTTGGAGAAAGTGTGCCAGCATGACAGCCAACTAGGCACATGTCTTTTGGTCCTGTCATGTTCTCACTCCATTTTGGAAGAAGATTTCTGAACAACTCCACAGTTCATCCTATACAGCTGAACTGATATCCTCCACAATGGTTTTCCTATGGGTTCCCCCTCTGGGCCAAAGGGCTACCCCACATTCCCTGGTTTTCCTCTATGTTTTGGCAGCAGAAACAAAAACATTACAAGGTTATGGAGGCAGCAGTAGCCACATACAGTGGAAACTTGGCACCAGATCCTTAAAGACATTTATCTATGGAACAAAGAATGGCATCACTGTGAAGTCATATACCTCAGTTTGAGGCAAATGTCAAAGTTGGGTCCTCCATATGATGTCAGTGGAGAGCTCCTTTGTTCCATGATACCAGCTGTGGGATCTAGAAGGGGCAACTGATTCCTCATAACTAAACATGGCTAATGTTCAGGTTTATTATTATGTTCACCATGCGCGTGCACGTGCAGTGAACATTTTGATACGGTAGTTGGGTGTTCAGAGGTGTGGTGTCAACCAATAGCCGGGCTGAGTATGACAGAGCCTTGGCTTGCTGGGCAGAGACGGCATGAACTTGAAAAGAAATAACCAATTCAATAATGGGTCAGCTCTTCCCTTTGATGTACACTACCCAGCAAGCCAAGTTGATCCACCATGGTCAGCCTGGAATGTCTGCCAGCTGTAAGAGGGAACCATGCTGCTCCTAATGTGCAGTCATGTCTCCTTCACTCCTATTGCTGTTAGGTTTTTTTTTTGTTTGTTTTGTTTTTTTCTTTTGGCCCCTGCCATTACTGTCCCCCGCACCTGACCCTCCCTCTTAGAACTCCCCCACAAACATAACACTGTCACCGGAGGTGACCAATCCCCCAGTGTCACCGCCTCATAAGTTAAACCCCCCACGGTCCGTTTCCGTGTGACTTTTGTTGCTGCAGGTGCTATCTTGTGCGGTGCAGCCTAAAACAGTGGCGTACCCATGCAAAGATATTTGTGAGTTACAATGGGTAAAGTGACATTTGTAGAACAGTTAATAAAAGAAGGGGACATAGTAGGTTACAATGGGTGTGGTAACATAGTTCAGGCAAGTAAATCATGTAGATTATTACATAAACAAAACACTTTTAAATGAATCTATGTGATAACGATGATTGCCGATGGGCATTCGCCATTAAGGCAATGGCACATCGCCAAAAATATATTTTGGTGATGTACTCCCCGGTGCACAGCAAAAAGGCACCGGGGAGTTGAGAATTTCTGCTTTATGGGGGTTGCACCTCCACACTCCCCTAAATTTCTCAACTCGGGGGTAGCATGTCGGGGGTTGCAGACACAGAAAAATTTAAAATTCAGGCTGGGCACAACAAAAAGTACCTGCGCCCAGGCCTGAACCCAGCACCATTCCCGCCACAGCCCTGAACCCACCCACCATGCCATGGAAGCAGCTCGGCAGCTCACCACGGCACCACCCCCAACAACCCCTCCATCCCCTCCCACCCCACGCTTGGCATGCTCGCCCCCCCAAGCATAGGCATGTAGTGACAGGATGCTGTTATTTTGCACACTCCCCCATCCGGTCACCCACCTTCCCCAGTCACCCCGATGACAGGCACCGCAAGTGAGTCACCCTTTCGGTAGGTGCCCAGTTGCAGTCACCAAAGTCACAGGATACCCTTTTAAACAATGGCAGAAGGAACTTTTGATACCAGAAAATAAAATCCAGGTTAAAAGTGCATAACAGCAAAGGGAAATACTGATGAGAATATGTAACTTAATGCTTTCTGATTAACAATTGCAGTGATTGCTGGCCCACCGCCACAGCAGTTGGATTTCTGCTTGCGATGCCAACAACCTGGATTCAGGAATGGACTCAGAAGTCAGAGGGCAGACCGGGAGAGAAGGATCGAGCATCCTTGGGAGTGCTCTCCTTCTCCAGGGGGAAGGAGGGAGGAAAGAGTGTCCAGCGCTTTACGGACCCCTGGCGAAGGCTGGGGTACCGCTGCAACCAGTGTCATCATGTTAGGAGGGGTGGGGTGGATGATGGACGTCACTGCACATCCTTGCCCCCAGGAAGCAAGCGTCGGAAAAAGCCAGCCCCCTGGAATGACGACCTGCTCTGCCATCGCTGTCTCCACTGCCTTCAATGTCCATCAGGGGGGTCCCTCTCCCATAGACCCTACCCGGGGGGGGTTAAGCCGGGGCTTGCCAACAGTGTCTGTTGGGAGGAGCCACTCCCAGGGGGCCCCGCCCAGGGGGGGCAAACTTGGGCATGAGGGGATGGCAGGCAGGGCAGGTCTGAGGATTGGGGGAACTGGAACAAAAAAAAAAAAACAATTGCAGTGATTAAGAAGGAGCAGCCAAGTGTATCCACCACCTTCATAAGTGGCAGTACATCAGCAATTGTAGGTACATACATTAAGTTCCAGTAAGTGAGTCTTTAATCCCTTCTTAAAGCTCCCAACTGTCTGGCCTTTACAGGCAAATTCTGGTCTGGGACCCTTCCATCATATCTCTCCTCCCTTCTATCCCTCACTAACCCATCTTCATACCCCATGCATCCCAGGAACTCTTGCACTTTCTCTCTTTTACATCCCCACACTACTTCGGAGTAAGCAGCTTTTTCATATTGCTTCCCATATCTCTGGAACCAGCTCTACCCCTTCATCTGCGCATCCCAATCCCTTCCTGTGTTCTGGCACCTGCTATGTCTCACTCCAGTCCCACCTTGCTCCTGCCTTTCCAACTCTCAAACCCCTCCACCTCAACCTACATAGTCCCCATGGCCTTGAGGCAAATCCCTTTAACTCACACATCTCTGTGTAACTTTTTGTCTCATCTGTTAGTTACCATCAGTTGTTCTTTTGGCTTAATGTACTCTGCCTCCTGATTTAATTTTCAGCTGTGTTTCAAACCACCTATTGTATATAAATTTTTGCCTTTGTACTGTATAGAGTTGTGTCTCTACCTATTTGATGTTTTTGTAACCCCTCCTCCCCAAGTCACACCTGAACACAAGCCTCGGCTCAGTGTGCCTTTCCCAGTTACAAACTTTTAAATAAATTAATAAAATGAGGCACTTTCTTGAAGGCTGCTGGGAAGGGCATTCCATAGGGATGGAATAGATGTAGCAAATGACCTAAATCCTAGGGTGGTCCTAACTCTAGGGACATGGAGAAGAAGATAGTCTGAGGATCTAAGTGATCGCCTGTTCTGTTTGGCTGTTACCAGGTCTATCAGGTTTGAGGGAACATTGCTGAGCCTGAGTTAAAAGGCTTAACACAAGAAGGGATAAGCTAGTTTACCTTCAATACATGGCCAAATCAATGACCATAACACATTACAGTGGTGCTCTATTGGGGGGGGGCAGCTGCAAAGTGTCCAATCCTATGGTACTAGGCTCTAAGCTGTTGCATCTCCATGCTACTGATGGAATGTAGTACTGGAGATCCATGCAGCAAAGTGGGTAGACTGGTACCAGTAGCAATCTTTAGTCAAGACTCCTTAGAGAGAAAGGTGCTCAGATGATACATGAGATCTAATTTTTGATTTAGAGATTCAGTTATATGATCAATATGCACTTTGTAAGTGCTGCCATGGTCTAAGTGCACCCCTAAATACTTAATAGAGTCCACAACCTCAATCTCAAACCCATTTGAGAGACTAAGTGATAGAATATGTTTCCTATGAGGAGCTAGGCTTTTGGGGCCTAATAGGAAGGCCTTTGTCTTTTTAATGTTGAGAACTAGTTTATTGATATAGAACCAGCTCTCAAGTAATTGAAGGTCTTTCTTGAGGAGACCATTCAGTTGGGCAGTATCATAAGAACTTCAGTACAATACGGCATCATCTGCATATAAAATCAATTTAGCCCCACCACACTTTTCAGACATATCGTTTACAAACAGGGAGAATAGTAAGGGACCCAATATTGATTCCTATAGGACACCATCCAGAATAGGGCTTTTGTCTGATAGTGCACCCTTCCATTTGAAGATTTGTGACCTACCTGAGAGGTAGTCTGAAGACCACTGTAGAGACAGGATAGCTAGACCAAGGGATTTCAACTTAGTAATAAGCAGTTGGTGGTTCACCAAGTCAAAGGCCTTGGTATGAATATTTATTTTCACTTACAGTGCATGTTATTTCACCTAGAACATATTTCACCTTAGAATCTAGAAACAGAACACAGGAAACAGTGACACAGTTAGACAGTTTGCAGTGGAAGAAAACTACAGTTTAAGCTGTGTCAAGTTAAAATATGAACAATAGTATCTTACATATTAAATACATCTAGGGTTACAGTGGAACAGGACATTCACCTCCATGCTTTATTTGGTTTATGTTTGCCAGGTAAGTGCACTAGGTTTACTTACACCACAGTGACACCAAAGTCACCTACATCCCCCACAGCAACGGAATGCTGCCGACATCCCCAACCGTTCTGTGTCCAACACCGACAGGGAACAGAGTGACACTGGTCAGGGAGCAATGTGGGTGACTCTGCCCCCCGCACCCCCGGTACTTAATGGTTGTCAACTCTGGGGGGGTGCGGATCATGGGGGAGAGCAGTTTACAGTGGCATCGCTGTAAACATCCATCGCTGCAACAACCCGTTCGACACTATGGATGTCGAACGGGTTGTTGTCACTGTGATGGAGTTGCTGTGGGGGGGGGTCAATGTTTGAATGGCATACCAGTGCACTTGACCATATAATGCTTATTTATAGGCATGACCTGGCTGACTACAGTCAAGGACATACTGGAAATGAAAACTCACTAAATGATTAAATAAGATAATTTTTATTCATGTAGTGGGATGGCTAACAATACTGCTAAAGCACACCAACGTTTTGAAGCATGTCTTAATTCCTTATGGTGTACAGTAACTGATCCAATCCAGTATATGTTGATAGCACTCTCTACACTTAGAAAACAGTGCAGACAACCAGGCTGGCTCAACCTGCTGTCAGTACTCACATTCCTGCATTGGAGCTGTGTGCTGCATAAATATCTTATGTCTATGACAGATAGAAAGAAATGGGCTGCTTCCAAGCCAGAGAGGAGTACAGCACAGCACTTGGAGACTATAAAACTAGAATTAAGACATCCAGTTAAGTGCTGGAAGCCAGGATAGCAGCAGATGCAGTAGACAACACCAACACCTTCTTCTAGTACACAAATGAAAGGAGGAAGGTGAAGTAAATGACTGACCCTTTGAAAACAGAGTTAGCGGGAGGAACCTACTGTATGAAAGAGCCAAAGGTAAAGGCTGAGATGCTTAACAAGTACTCTGTGTCAGTGTTCACCAAACGGTCCCTGGTTGGGGGAGCTCACTGGGAAGGCTCATAACAGCAGTGGTAGCCACGATGCAACCACTGCACATTACTTTTGCTAGAGTAACTGACTACCTGCCAAAGATCAAGTCAGGTAATCCCATGGAACAAACAAGATACACCCAAGAATTATTGTAGAGAAAAGGGAACTATTAGTGGTACAACCTGTAATAATTTTTCAGGAGTCTGTCCAGAGAAGTATGGTGCCAAAGGACTGGACAGTGATCAATGTGGTGCCCTCTTCAAGCAGGGGGCATGGCTGGACCCAGAGTACTGCAGGTTGATCAGTGTGACATCTATGCTAGGCAAGATCTTGGGGGCCATTATCAAGGACAGAATAATGGAGCACATGGTTCAGGCAAGGTTCTTGTCATCCATCAGCATGGCTTCCTGAAAAGCAGATCATGTCAAACCAAGCTGATGACATTCTTTAATGATGTGACCAGGAAGATGAATAGGGCAGGGCTGTGGACTTGGCTTATCTAGACTTAAGCAAGGCGTTTGGCATTCTGGCACATGAAAAACTTCAAGACAACTAAAACCAGTGTGGTATACACAAGACATGCACGATAGATTGCTTGCTAACTGGCTTGGAGGCATGAAGCAGAGGGTGATAGTAGATGGGCACTACTCTGACTGGAGAGGAGTACTCAGCAGTATACCTCAGGGATCAGTGCTGGGGTTGATTTTCTCCACGATCAACAAATATCTGCAAACTCAGGAATGCAACAGGCTGCTTAAGTTCACAAATGACACTAAGCTAGCCAGGGTGGTAGATTCCCTTGAGAATCGGGACAAACTTCAGAAGGAGCTAAACAAGTGGATACTGGGTCTTACTCCGGGAGCCACAGATTCATTGTAGCCAACTTGAGGAGGAAAAACAGAAGTATGACCTGCACACAGTATGGGACTCCTTTTACTGCAGTCATGGAGGAAAGGTCCTGGGGGTCATTATAGATGTGGGTCTAAAAGAGGAAAAGTATGACACAGCCACTATCAAGAGAGCCTGCAGAATACTGGGGTGCATGGTTACCAACAGAGGAAGTAATCCTTCCACTTCACATGGCCCTGGTCAGGTCCCTCCTGGAATACTGCGTGCAGGTTTGGTCTCCTCAGTACAAAATGGACATTAAAGTAGTTGAGAAGGTGCAACGCAGGGCCACTGAAATGACTAGTGGTATAGGCAACAGAAGTTATGAGGAGAGGCTGGAGGCCCTTAACATATTCAAATAATCAGGATGAGGAAAATCATACTGCGGTGCAGGGTGCTAGCACCTGAGCAGTCAGTCTAGACAGAAACCAAAACATGAAAAAGTGTGGCACACTGCACTTTCATGACTGGCATCAGACACTTATGGTAGTTATGATGCATAGTATTACTTTTACTTCCAATAGCTCTTCTACAGGAAACAGAGATGGAGAGGTATTGGTACCTCAAAGCATCAGCGTGATTAGACTGCTGAATCTGCACAGGAATTTCTGACACCATGGACTATTGCATGTAAGTCTAGCAGTTTTTTATCTGAGCACTGTCACACTTTGTTTGTTGACTGCACCAAGTAAAGCACTTTTTCATGTTTTGGTTTCTTAATATGTTCACCCTGGCTGGCCCGGTGGCACTGAGGGTTGAAGTGCTGGAAGCCATACCTTGTGCCACACTGGTGACCCAGATTCAGGAATGACCTTGGGTCGTCAGAGAGCACCGGCATGTGAGGGGAGGGAGGGAGCAGGATTGAGCAGCCAAAAGACAGCTCTCCTCTCCTGGGGTGGTCAATGCCCCCCGGTAGTTCTGCTTCCATTGGGTGGGGGTCTGGTGGATAGCGTAGGTAGGAGGGGATGGCAGTGTAGTGGGAGGGCACCCTGGGGCGTGGCATGCATGTACCTCCACACACACACATATGCATGCCCAGGGGATGGGAAGAAAATGAGAAAAAATGCCGATAAAAATCTCTATAGAAAAAATATGTTCACCCTGGAGAAAAGGCTGAGGGGGACATGATTTCAGGTTTTTGCATATGCAAGGGTATGGCAAGATAAAACAGCTGTAGGTGTTTGAGCTTTGACTGCAACAGGATGTAGGGCACACCCTGAAGCTCAGGGGAAGTAAGTACAGGGATAACATTAGGAGACCCTTTTTCTCCAAGAGAATGGTACCCTATGGAACAAAACACCCTGCCCCCCCAAACAGCAACAAGTGCAGGGATCGCTGATATCAGTAACCTCCCACAACCTGCACTGCTCCCTGCATTGTTTCACCCTTGTTTCTTAACGTGCTTTATACCGCATAACTGTGACTGTGTACTGATACTGTAGTTATCTAATCTCAACTTATTGTTGCATTTTTGGTGTACTTATTTTATTACTACAGCACCTTACACAATGCAAATTTTTTTTTTACTGTTGCATCTTATATTGTTTACTCCACTTCCTCCATACCCCAGGACACATCTGGAAACAAGCTGTTCCACGCTCAGTATGGCTTTCCTGGTGAAACTTTTGAGATAAATAACTAACGTCCAGCTACCTATACACATACAGCAGCAAGATAAGTGAAAAATCATTTAAGTAATGGAATTGGGACCTCTGCCAGACTTTAAAATAAGTGAACATCAGAATATAAGTGCAGGAGACATCCACAGGAATTGATCAAATCACTGCATTAGAGGATCAGCCATAAAGGAGGCACTCTCATTAGAGGGATATAGGCATTAACAGTGCACCCGATGAATATTGCAGCATACAGTATGAAATGTGTGGGGCATATACAGTGCAATCACACAAGGGGATTATTAGGGATGACTCGAACATTAAATTAATCAAAAAGGACCAAACAATGAGTACTGGGGTCAGAAACATATCCTGAAAGAACAAATGATTATTCCATATTTAGCTTAAATTCACAGACACAAGAGCAGTAACCGCATGAGGGGAAAGGAAGAATAAAATACTGTAATTTATTGGTGCTAATGGATGTGTATATACTGTATAGATAGAGATAGAGATACAGATACAGATACAGATACAGATATAGATATAGATATAGATACAGATATAGATACAGCTACAGATACAGATACAGATATAGATATAGATATAGATATAGATATAGATACAGATACAGATATAGATATAGATATAGATACCGATACAGATATAAATATAGATATAGATATAGATATAGATATAGATATAGATTCCAGAAAAAAATGCACCTTATGGCCAAAATATTTTAATAATAGTTAATCACTGACCACACTTTAAAGTGCAGTAAACTGTATAATTTAATAGGAGGTCATGACCCTGTGCATAGGAATACCTCAACCATATGCATAGAACATCTAAGCTGTACCACCAGTGTCTGCCCAATTCCAGTGTGAAGAGCAGGAAGGATGCTGTTTTCTGCATGCCAGCACTCCCAGATCATTGGTACAGTACTGCAGGAGCCTTACATAGGCTAACCGCTTTGATGGTAAGTAAACAAAGAAATGTTTGTAAAACAAAGCTAGGGTGCAACTTATACTCAAACAAGGAAAAAAAAGATTAAGAGTAGTGCTCTTTCCCCCATACAGAGCCAGGCAGTAAAGCCAAAATATCCATATTAAAAATGATCTTAAGGTAAAAACTTTTCTTAATGGTGTTAAAGCTATTTAAAATCAAATAATGTTTGCATGCCCATGGGAATTGGTGGGGATATTTGGAATGATCACAGATATATTATTTCTTAATTCAGATGAGGCAGATCAAGAGGGTCTGAAAAAGGCCTAAAAGCCAGAGTGGACTTTCCAGCACAACTAAGAATCACCTCTGACAACAGGGTATAGATATTTGAAACCTTGGCTGAAGCAAAAAAGTATCTCAGCACTCTGGACATTGCTGAAGATGAGCTTGTTAATCCTGGACAGCTAAAGGAGATAGAACGTCAGCAGTGGCTCCTGGCAAACAAAAAGTTCCCTCTGGCTCTCTCAAGCTCAGGCAATAGGCCTTGGCTCAAACTACAAGTGAACGCTACCACAATGAAAAGGAACAGAGATGACACCCAGTCAGTGAGTCACAGGGAAGATGCCACAACCAACTCCAAGGACTGAGGTTATATCTGGGAGGGAACCTGGTAACATTTAACTGAACACTTGGCAGTTTTTTGTACTGCAGGACTGATGCTTTGCAGAATGGATGGGGGGGGGCTCAGGGTATGTTTTCAGCGATTCTGGTGTGCAGGGGGCATCCTCTGTCTCTAATTGACTCCACGGTAAGAGTGCACTGCATGCCCTGGGGGATCCCCTATTCCCCTATCAAATTAGCCCCATGTTCACTGCTACACCCATAGAAGACAGCATGATACCACCCCTTTATGTTTGGTTAGGGGTCAACAGAAAGACCTTCCTTAGCCTGATGGGCAGGAAAATAAGCTTAATCTTCAAGCCCGCTCTATGGTGCTCTCTGGGGCTCACTATCTCATCTTCCATTCCCTGTCTGTTATCTTTGGCTGGGATCAGTCAGATCTTTCTGGGAAGCACTGGGGAATGAGGTTCAGAGGGATGGGCACCCTTGATGAATAACATCGCCCTCGTTCCACTTGACTTATTACAATTTCTCATTGTGGGGGAGACTTCCGGGTGCTTGCACCATGGCAGGTGTGACCCCATGCAAGTTGATCTTTGACCCCAAGGGGGGTCAAGCGACACGGTGCAGGATACAATCCAGCACCTCTCCTCACCACCTTACACTCTCAGAGTGAGGGGATCTGCATGCCACCATTGAAGCATACTGTTGTTTTGTTATTCTTGTTGTTTGATACACAGACTAATTTTGTCCAACTCAGTTTAACAGTTTTAAATGGTAATGTTTATTATTGTGTTATGAAATGTGTTCATTGGCTGCATGTCTCCTCCTGCTCACCCTCCTGGAGGGCTTGCCTCGATGGGGGTCCCACTGATAATTCAAGTTGTTTTTTCAGATTAGTTGTTATGGGTGACTTAACTATTACAACATATAATGTTAGAGGACTTAATAGTCCAGTTAAAAGGGCAAGGGTACTTCAGGAGCTGAGCAGGATGGGAACTCAAATAGCTCTACTTCAGGAGACTCACCTCACAGACAATGAGCGCCAGAAACTGTGTCACAGTTGGGTAGGTCAGGTTTATGCCTCCTCTTATTCAGATCATCCTCACCGTAGGGGCACGGCTGGTCTTATCCATAAGTTGTGCCCAATTCAAGTTACCTCCACCCAGCTAGATTCAGAGGGGTACTACGTTGTACTTCAGGCCCTTTTGGGGGATATACCTGTACCATTGCTTGTCTTTATGCCCTGAATGACGACAGGGAGGCAACCTCTTTTTTTAAGAGCTTCTTTACAAATACACTCCAAATCACAGATCGACTTTACATCTTGGGGGGAGACTTCAACACTATTCTATTGTCCACTCTGGATAGGAGGGGAGGATCCCTAAAAGCTAAAATGGGGATGGCAGGGCAAACCTTGCTTCGCTGGTCTCAAACCTTAGGTCTGGTCAATGCTTGGAAAAGGGTTAATGGTACATCACGGGACTTTTTACATTTTCAGAGAGGCACAACTGCTATACAAGAATATATATGCTCTTTCTCACCGAAGAGTGGATGCATACAGTGTCATCATGCCGAATGATGACTTGCACACTCTCAGACCATGCCCCAGTCAGGTTAAGATTGGAACTCTCGCCTCCAACCAGAAACTCCCATTATAGGTTCAATATAGGCCTCTTAAACGACCAAGAATTTAAAGATTTAATCACCACTGTGATCCAAACTTATGACAGAGAGAATCTGGTGGGACGGACTTCACACACAGTCAGGTGGAACGCTCTAAAGGCAGTCCTCTGAGGGATTATCATAGGGTATTCCTCCATGGATAAAAAGCACAGGGAGCAGAAGAGGGTAGACTTAGAGACAGAACTGGCAGATTTGGAATTTCAGCATAAAATCTCACTGAATAAATAGCCAGATGCAGAAAATTCTAGCAGAGAAACGTCTAGCTTTACAGAAGGTACTCACCTCCCAAACAGAGGCTCCCTACAGAAGAATCCACCAGAACTATTACGAAAGTGGTAATAGGGCGGGGAAGTTATTGGTGGCTACTCTGCGACAACAACAGGTTAGCAGGCTGGTCCCCCAACTTCGGGACCAACCTAACAGCAATAAGTTAATCTGCCGTCCAGAGGCAATCTCTAAGAAGGTTGCAGATTTTTACAAAAATCTATACACTCAGGAATTGATACCAAATTATGATGCAAAACTCTCTGTCTTTTTCGAGGGACTGGAGGTAAGATCCCTTTCCCATCCTGCAATTGACCACTTAGATGGGGCTATCACCAAAGTGGAACTTCTTGCTCACATCACCAATCCGAAGAATGGTAACACCCCAGGGCCCGATAGGTTTCCCTCAGAATTTTTTAAAACATTTGCAGACCTCCTCATACCTTTCCTGCTACCAGTGTGACAGAAAATTATGGATGGAGGAGAGACTCCTGATTCTTGGCAACTAGCTCACATTTCAGTTATCCACAAGGCCAGCAAAGACCCTCTGGAGTGTGGGTCTTATAGACCCATCTTTCTTTTAAATGTCAATTTAAAACTGTTTAAGGGTTTGCTGGCCAGTAGACTACAAGCCCATATCACCTCTCTGGTACAAGAAGACCAGACTGGCTTTATCTCAGGGTGGTATCTTTTTGACAACATTAGGAGGTTGCTTAACATCATTTCCTCCCAAAATATGTGAGATCAGTTTCAGATAGCCATTTCCATGGATGCAGAAAAAGCATTTGATAGGGTTGATTGGAAATTTTTACAGGCATCCATGGAAAAAATGAAATTTGGCCCAAAATGTATACACACAATCTGCAGATTGTACTCCCAGCCGCAGGCACTGGTGAGAGTAAATGGTATAAGTTCCCCCTTCTTCCCCCTAACTAGAGAGACTAGACATGGCTGTCCCCTCTACCCTCTGCTGTTTGTCCTGTACCTGGAACCCCTTCCTGTTAAAGTCAGACAGAACCTATGGATCTCTGGGGGTTATGGGAGGGGGGGTTGGAACAAAAACTCTCCTTTTATGCAGATGATTCTATATTTTTTCTATTCTCTCCAGAAGAATCCACCCTAGTGCTGTGCGACACGCTACATGCCTTTGGGGAGATCTCAGGGTACAAGATCAACTTCTCAAAGTCCGAGGCTGTGACCTAAGTGGAAAGGCACCTCGAGGATTTAGAGATAACTTCCACTTCAAGTGGGCCCCAAGGGACCAAATCAGGTATTTGGGTATACAAATTTCTATAGTTCTATCTTCTGTAAGTTATTTTCCCACAATTATGGGAAGCTATGGGAGGAGGTAGACGGGGATATGGCTAGGTGGCGGCTTTTGCCCCTTACCTTAGTGGGATGAATTTCAGTGATCAAAATGAACATTTTACCTTGACTCTTATTTCTATTTCAGTGTCTTCCATTGAAATTACCTGTTTCCTTTTCGAATAAACTAGTGAGGGAAACTCAGAAGTTTATCTGGCAACACAAAAACCCAAGGTGGCCAGGCACTTTCTTTTCCTTCCTCAAGAGAGACACAGCCTTGCCTTACACAATTTCCACTTGTACTATCTAGCAGCATAAATGGGCCCAGTTCTAACTTGGGCTAAAGAGAGAGTTGAATCATGATGGTATGAGATGGAAAATGAGTAACCAGAGGTGAGAGGTTTGTGCACCTTGACATTGACTCTGCCATCCCGGGAATACTCACGCCTCATTAAAAACAGATGGGTCAGGCAGGGGCTTCATATACTTCCGAAGGTCAGAAAGTTGATGGAAACTCTGGAGGGAGTAGGTCCCCTGTCCCATATCTGAAATGAGACAAGTTTCTTCCCCCCTATGTTAGATGTAGGGTTTGCAAGATGGGAAATACAGGGGATCACCTGATTCACCCAATTGATAGAAGGGGGTGGATGCATTTCCTTCCAGAGTGTAAAAGATAAGTTTGGCTGAAGTAACGCAGATTTCTTTAGATATCTGCAGGTGAGGCATTTCATACATTCCTCGGATCACCTTGAGAGACTAACCAGGCCATACTCAGACTGGGAAAACTTCCTGTATGATGTGGTCACAATTTCTGCCCAGATCACCCCTTTGACAAACCTGTATAAAATGCTGCTGGAGGTGAGGGGAGACTTCTTAGTGGATCACAGAAAAGACTGGGAAAGAGAGGTGAATATAAATATAGGTGAAGCTGAATGGAATCATAGACTAAAATTTGGTTGGAAGGTAACCTCCTCCCCTGTGTGGTGGGAGTTTTATTTTAAAATCCTTATCCGGTATTTCCGGGTACCCTTGGTTACATGCCATTACACAGTTGGTGATGCCTCATGTTGGCGGGGGTGTGGAGGGGAGGGGAACCACTGGCACATTCTTTGGGATTGTCCCAAGTTGACCACTTTTGGGGGCAACTTGGAGAGACAATAAAAGAGGTGATGGGTGTGGCCATCCCTAGCACCTTTGCAGATTGGGTTCTTGGAATCCCAACTGTAGTCCACCTACATGGAGACGCACTAAAAGTGATGCTTACATTATTAGCAGTGGGACTAAAATGTATTATGGCCCAATGGCTCAGCAAGGAGCCCCCCCACACTACAGGATTGGATAAATAGGGCTGAGAATGTGGTGCTGATGGAGTCTCTCACAGCCAGGTTGAGGCTTCAGCATGATCATCACACGCTCCGTTGGCAGCAGTGGGAAGCCGCCTGGATGCTTCAATCTGGATGATGGGTCCAGCAGGAGCCCAGTGGCCCTTGAATACCCATGCTGGTGAGGAGAAGATGATGGGAAAGATGTGGCAGGTTGGCATGATCCCCATCATTTACTATCCAGGCCAGATTGGGAGTAATCTGTTGGCACTTTTTTGTGGTCAGGATCGGTGCCCCCCGCTACATGATCCATTTAGAGAAGGTGTACCAGTGTCCCTCTGTTAATACCTTATTAGTTACCCTTTGAGAGGATTATATATTTGGGATGTGAGGAGAGTTGTTACGCACAGCCAAAAATAAAGTTGAGGCCTAGTTTGAGGTCTTGGTTGTTATATTGAAGTTTTACATCAGCTTAGATAACTGAGGTTTTAACTGAAGATCTGGGCCTAAGGCTACTCTTTTAGAAATGCCAGGCCAGCCAGTAAACATTCCTCTGACACCACAGCCTACTTTAAATACTGTATATCTTAAACAATGTCCTTTGGATCAGCTCTGATTATAAATGATGTACATTCACGCTGTTTTTACCTGTACTATTGTGGCTATCAACAGCATGAATGAAGCTGATTTAAAATAAAACGGGTCTAAAAAAAAACGTAGCTAAGGAATATAAGCCAGTTTAAAAAGGTAACTTTGATATAATCAATGTGTTTATTATTTAAGAAAGTAAAAAAAAAAAAAAGAAAAATAAGAAGGTAACTTCTTCCCCTCTCCATTAAAGAAAAATAAGAAGGTAACTTCTTCCCCTCTCCATTAATTTTCATACAGGAGGATATAACATTTTCCTGTCAGAATAGTGTGGTGAAACAGGTATTATTTGTACTGTGAGGTGAGCACTGTGTATGGGAACAGTATTTGAACATAGTCTAGTTATACTTGTCTTCTATAATTCTTAGCTGTAGTGGGAGAACAAATCTGGTGAAATATTTCATAATTTAAATATTTTTTTAACTAGAAGAGGTCCAGTGGATCCCAACACATTGGTGGCTACTGGGATGGGGGAGGGACCACAGGACACCAGAGGCTTCTGTCATGTAGGGATTGGGGAGGTAGGGAGGGTGGCACCATTAGACAACAAGATTTCTTGGACTTTGCCTCCCAGTGCTCCAGTCCATGCCACTATAGCAATGGGTAAAATCAGGACCCCGCCGAAAATGAGTTATTGCATTTCAGCTGGATTATCATAAGTAAATAGATTACTATATTTATAAAATATTTTCTTTTCATTTTAGTTGCTGTATGTTTATATGATATTAAACATACACTGTAGAATGTTATTATATGGATAGTCTCATCTGACAACTGCAATGTGTTCAGGTATCCTGACTAGGTAAGGGAGAACTCCCAGTACATAAGGAACAATCTTACAGAAAACGGTCATCCTTCCCAAATCGCGGTTTACGTTTTCTGTTAAAGGAATCTCTAACAGTCAGGTGATACTGTTGTAAGGTGGTTTGGGAACTGCACTGAACTAAGGGATCCCCAATTCAGAATCAACGAATGACCTTGAGCACGTTATGAGACCCCTTCCCACAAATACTTTAGCTCGCCCCTTAACGGAGATGTTGCTTCTCAGCAGGGTTATCCTAAGTAAACAAACTAAAAACATAGTCCTAAGCTTTAAGAAAACAAAGACTTGGAGAAATGTTATGGAGCTGTCTTATGTCTCCCAAATAGGCTCTTTACAAATAATGAACAAAGTGTGGTGGATTTTAAATGCATGCACATGTGTAAGTACGTACTGACCAACTGCACTCCTGAGACTCTTAAAATTAGGCAATAATTACTTCAGAGGTGTGTGTTTATTGTCAGTTTTGGTTCATGTAGCATAGTACTGGCATGAGGAACTTCCAAGGGCAAAAAGGATCTGACGTGTGCCAAAAACCACGAGGAGCACACACCTGTGAGGTCACTCTTGACATAAGCTCACAACTGCATTAGAAATATTACTCTTGCTGTTTTGTTAGAGCAGGAAAATTACTGTGAGCCTTAAGCCATTCAAAGTTCACCAACGCATCAGCTGTATGATCTATGCTCTTATTTGTTCATTTGTGTCCAGTTGGGTTTATAGATTTTTCAGACCTTCACAGAGTGAAGCTGCAAGAGAGGCTGTATTTTTTTTCATTTGCTCCTTTTATTGGTTTTTCACATCCTATTTTCTGAATTTGCAGTTTTTCATTTCTAACTTGTAAAGTCAAAAAAAAGAAGAAATGGCTATTTTAATGATTTCTGTTTCAACGTGCATGCAGTATTTTTTGTTATGAAGTCATAGTTTAAAATATTGTTCATCTGAAATAAATGTGTGGGCCACTTCCACAGCATCCAGGTATGTCTAATGTGAGATCTGCATAATTTATCTCATATTTTAAAAACAAGCTGCTACACTGGAGTGTTAGACTCATCATTTTTTGAGCTCACTAGTATGTTTTCAGTTCGTATTCCAATGCTGACAAGGTCTAACTCAGGCCTCAGGAAGGGACGAGTACCCCCTTTTCAAGTGGAAACCCAATTTGGTTAGCCTTTTCTGAGTAAGGTCAATAAGCACTTCAAATACTGTTGGCACAATGCAGGAAAATACTGAGTGTCCCAGTGGAGACTGGAAAAGCAAACTGAACAAAGGTTTCACTCCTAATTTTGCTTGGAATTGCTCCTAATAAGAAACAGACGAGGGGAGATTTTTTTCTGTGCCCATACAGGTACTGTACTGCAGTCATGCTTATACCAGGAATGAAGAACAGAGACTGCACCCCCCCCCCTCCTTAGTTATGGCTGTACTGGCTAATCCATTCAAAACTTTTAGCCATCAGATCCAAATGTGTTATCTTGCTTAGGTGCTCCAAAAAAATTGGCCACCAGAGTTTTGATAGAGCTCCCGTCCACATGTTGCTAGTAAAATATATCTTTAGTGCATTTATCTACTGTTCATTGATTTGTTAGAAAAGGCCAATAACACGCACTAGATGGCAAACACGTGCCCTAACTTCAGGTACTTCCATCTGCTGCACTCAAATCAGCCATTGTTATTGTATATGTGTTTCCAGGACAAATGTTACCAGCGCCAATTCTACAGATGTGCATACTTTTTCTGGTTCATGTTTTGGGTTGAACCAAAAGGATTTAATAAGATTCCATATCAACTTCCAAATGTTCTTAAGGAAAACCAGAGGCATGATAGTTCAAAGGGATGGAAATGTCTCTGAAAGCAGTAGTGCCATCAAATTAGCCAGAACACATTGCAGGAGACTTGCATGATAAACCTGGTGGCCAGTAGAATGTCTGTCCATGTTTTTTTAAATATATTTTATTAAGATACTTCTGAACAAATAGCATACATTTCACATAAAAAAGTTGATACATGTACAACTCATTTGTGAATGCTGTTACAGTGGATTAGAGTTGCTAGGTACATCACTGAATTTATAATACAGATCCATATCAGTGTGGTGATTTAGGATACAATATGGACAACTGTATAACCATACTGTACATTCAGATAAGTTCATTGCTTGCTAGACAATCTGAGGCAGGAAAAGGTACTGACTATGACTGCTGATCAAAACATAAGACAAACATGCATTAAGCAGAAGCATGGTGTTACTAGAGCATACCTGTATCAAGATTTACTATCAAAAGATGCCTTGAGCAAATGGCCTTTAGAGTGGAATTATATTATTTTCAATGGTATCTCACATAGGCTGTTATGTTTTTTTTGTTTTTATTTATATGTACTCCTGGTCTTCCCGGGGGCCCTCATCTGATTGACCCCTCCCCCAGCCCCGTCACCTAGCTCCTCCAGGACTTATCTACACCATTCATCCTCTGCCACAGGACTGTGACTGTGTCAAACCACAAGTGTGGAGCCTGCAGGGGTTTCAATCTTCATCCCACCACAGAGGGTTTTTTCCACTTGTTTTCTCCCTTTGTTCCCCATTGCTGGGATGTGACAGGGCATTTCATCAGGTATTGCCTTACTCTGAGGAATGCAAAAAAGTCACCAGGATGAACCTTATTTTTTAATATCAGATCAGTGAAGGACCTGAGCATGTCCCCTGCATATAGATTTCTGAGTGCCCAGAGCCCACACTTTGAACACCTTGAAGAGTAACTCTGCACTTCAGCATCTGATTTCAGAAATAAGATGTTTTCAGCTGTTACAATTTATGCATGTTTAAGCTTTTTATTATAATGGAGAGTTGCTCTTTAATATTTCCTGGTGGAGAAATGTATTGTACCCCTGCATTCCTTTAAAGGCAGCCTTTACAGCTACATGGGGTGCGAGGCCTTCTGTCTGGCCTATGTATTTATGAGCACCCAGCCAGACTCTAGTTATCTGCCTGACAAAAGGATTTTCATTTTTTGGGGCCTTCATGTCCCTCCATATTGGTGAAAGGAATTCCCTAATGAGCTTGCAATTACACCAGTCCCCCTTCCTTGCTGTCCAATCTGGGAGGCACTCAGCAGTACCCTCCACCAGCAAGGCCATCTGGGATGCCCAGTAGTAGTTCTTCATATTTGGCATGGCTAGTCCTCCCTGCTCCATGGACAGCTGCAGGATACTCCTTTTAATGCGAGCTGTTTTCCCTCTTCATAAGAATCTGTGTATAATACTATTTAGCTGCCTAAAGAATTTCTCTAGCACTCTTATTGGTAGAATTTAGAAGAGAAACAGACACTGGGGTACCACACACATTTTAATAGTAGTTATGAGACCCATTAGGCTGATAGGGAAGCCTTCCTGTCTCAAAATCTTTTTTAACAGTTGAGAGCAGGTTAACCATGTTTTCTCTGTATAATAAGGGTAACTTACTGGAGATGCTAACTACCAAATATGTAAGGGATGAGACTATTTTTATATTCAAGGAGTTATCTGTGAGTTGTTTGTGGGAGCCCCTCCCCAAAGGTAAAACTTCACTCTGGGCCCAGTTTATTTTGTGGCTGGTGATGTTACTGTATTCAGTTAGCAAGCGATGCAACCTAGGAATAACCTATGATGAGTTTTTCAGGTATACCAACAGGTCACTGGCAAAGACCAACACCTTATGGTGTTCTTTGCCTACCTGTAACTCCTCAATACACTCATCATTCCTAACTGCCACAGTGAGAGGTTCCAGGGACATCATATATAGGATTGGGGAGAGAGGAGAACTGTGCCTAGTGTCTCTGCAAGGGTGAAGGACTGTGACAGTAACCCATTTACTGTACAAAGATTTCTGCTGTGGGTTGGTTATATAATTTCTGGACCCACTTACCCATGTTTTCCTCTAACCTAAATCTTCTGATAGTGGCAAACATATACTCCAACTCCACGCGGTCAAAAGCCTTTTTGGTATCAAGAGCCAAGATCACCGCTCCCTCCTGAGCCACTCTCCCCACCCACTGCGAGACCACATTGAGAGCTCCCTGTCTACCTTGCACGAAGTCAGCCTGATCACTGTGGATAATTAAGCATTAAACCACTACAGGATGTGGATTATGCTGGGATTTACCCATGCCTGGAGTGGTTTGGTCACGAGGCTGCAGGCCGAGTGAGTAAACCACACCACAAGTGGGTAAATCCCAGCATAACCCACATCCTGGAGTGGTTTATATACAATGTCCCCCTTTTGTGGAGAGAAAAAAATAAAGAAAAATACTTTTTTTGTACTTTAAATTATGTATATTGAGTTTATTGCTCCGTCAAAAAAAAATAGTTCTTTGTTGCTAGGGAAACCCTGCCTAGTTTCCTCATTTCTCTGGACCTGCTGGTCAAAATCCTCCCCACACACACACACACACACACACACACACACACACTTGCTGGGCTGTTTGTTGAAATGTCCTTTGTTTTATTGTTTTTCTTAGTAAGAGCATAATGGCAGCTGTGAGTGTTTCTGTAGTTAAGCATTTCAGAGAGAGAGAGAGAGAAAGGGACGCGAGGTGTGAATGTCTGCCGGCGTTCAGTTAGTAAGAGACCGTGGTGTAAGCGGCTCCCATGGTTCAGCTGTTGTTTGTGTTTTGGGAACTTCGCTGCCAGCCTCAGCTGAGGGGGTGTACATTGGTAGTTGACACACTCTGAGTAGATTGCAGAACTCAAATATATCTGAGACTAGGGGTCTGGTTTCTATTACAGCGTGTACTATATAATACATGAAGTGCTGCTTAGAAATTAACAGAAATTAAATAACACTGATTATACAATGGCAAGAAAGAATCCTGGTCTCTGATTGGTCAGTCTGGGACTGGACCCGTGATGTTATCCCAGCACAACATCACCAGTCTAGTCTCAGCACTGTGAACCAATGCAGATGACCTGGAACTAGATACATGTATCTTTTTTTGCATCTCCTCTTAAGAAACAAAAATATTTTTCCACACTAATAAAAACATTCTTTAAAATTATTTTTTTATTTTGTATATAACAGAGAGCCACTGTATAATAGCAATATAGCCCTTCAGGGTGTGTGTCATTTGGGATAATATCACGCTCCAGGTATTGGACGCACTCGGTCTACGGCCTCGTGCCCAACCACCAGAGGCATGACATTATCCCAGCATGACACACACCTGTTGGGCATTATTGCTTAAATAAAAAGTAGTTAGTTGCAGCATGTTTGCTCCTCTGCCTATTCCAGGATACGTGATATGTTACAGTAGATAAACTGATAGCCGTGTTACTAGAATCAGAAGCTGCGTCTCCCAGTAGAATTCCCATTTTCTAAAATAAAAGCACAAAGCTGAAATTCAAGACCATAAATAACTGGTGCATCATCCCATCATACCCGCTGTCAACGAAATCATCAGTACTATTTGCATGCAGTAAAAAAAAAAACCACTCACAGACAGTGACCGGCTCAGTTAACCCCAACTCTTTTGACAGTGGGAGGGTTCTGTACATTTTACTTCCGATTTGAAGAGAGCAGGTGTAGTTATAGATACACTGGCCACTGCAGGAAGGTAAGGAATGATGTTTGATCTGTTTCGCCAACCAGCTGTTTAATGGGAAGAATTAGGTAACCAAATCTGTAATGATGTGAGGATAATGAAATCTTGGTGACTGGCTACAGAGTCAACATTGGGCTGTTTTTTTCAGTAGAACTGAGGCTGGAGGCAGCAACCATCATGAGTGAAAGTACTGTTAATTTTTATGCTTTCCCCAGCGAGTCTAGTGTCTTTAATAACAAAACAGTAGTGCATTTTTGAATCTCGGTTTCCCATCGTGGGTTAGCGGTGAACCAATATGGCAGTTTTTGCTTTTGAAATCAGTGGTCAGAATAATTTTAAAAAGGGGTGAGTTCCAGATGCAACTGACTGGCACCTTTTCCCATGGGTACTGCTAGGATTTACCACGGGTAAAAGGTGCCAGCCAGCCAATCACATTACTGCTTTTTCAGATCCCATTGTATAATTTTAGTTATAAAATGAGTAGAGGCAGCTGACTGGTTAAAAAGAAATTCCAGCCGTACTTTTTTTTCCTGTATAGCACAGGGAAAAAAGCACCCACACTGCCTTGGCACTTTATCACTGAAATCCTCGTGCCAGTAATGCAATTGTGTCTGAATGAGAAAGCGTCATACTTCTTGCCTGTGTCATTTGACATATTTCCTGACTCAAAATTACTTACTTTAACTAGTTAAAATGCCTAGTTTACACCACCTACATCAGAAACCCAGCAACCCTCCCAAAAAAAACTGAAATGGGAACCCATGAGTACCCAACACCACACTCTGTCAAAAGAGAAGATAGACTTAGTAGAGTTAGAAAAGGCTGAAAAAAAAAACACTGAAAACCACTAGGTGGGCAGTAGCAGTATTTTCAGAGTGGGCACAAGAGAAACACATAACTTTAGACTGGCGAACCACTACCTCTGAAGCACTTTATGCAGCACTAAGGATTTTCTAAGCTGAGGTATGCAGAAATAGTGGCTTCAAGTATTCTGTGGCCAGCTACAGCTCACTACATGCAGGCTTGAACAGGCACCTTAACTCACCATCTGTGGACCGAAACATAAACATAAAAGACCAAAGTTTTACTAGCAGTAACAATATATTTGTGTCTGTTCTCAAGAAATATTGTAAAATTCAAAAAGATCGAGCCACTCACCACCCTCCCCTCAATGCTACAGATCTAGCAAAACTGACAGCTTTACCCGCACTGTTTACATTAATCACAGCTGGCCTTGTCTGATAAGTGTGGGTGAACATTTAGCTGAATTTTGCTCACCGTTGCAGAGAAGGGGTGTGTGATTTCAGTCCAGACTCCTTTACTATAAAAACAGACCACACAGGAAGAAAATTTGTGACACTGCCTCACAAGAAGCACACCAAAAATCATACAGATGCAACAGAGCTAAATAAATCTGAGTTTAGAGGATGTATGTATGAATTACCTGGCAATTCAATGTGCCCTGTGCAGTCCTTCCAAAAGTATATTTCTGAGCTGCCTCCTTATGTACAAGCCTTCTACTGCCATCTTAAAAAGCTCTCCAAGCACCTCCTGGACACAGTCAGCACACAGTACTGCAGAGAGCCTATAGGCTTGAATTTCCTCTTCTCTAACCTGGTCGACTTCTTTGACTGGGTTACAAGGATAGTAGATCAGGGAGCGGCAGTAGATGTCTTCTGTCTGGACTTTAGCAAAACCTTTGACTCTGTTCCACACAGAAGGCTGGTAAGGAAGCTGGACCACAGGTGGGCAGGGAGGTGATTGAGTGGGTGAGTAGCTGGCTGAGAGGACAAACACAGAAGATTCAGGTATATGGGGCATTTTCAGCTGAGAGGGAGGCGACCAATGGGGTAGCACAGGGTTCTGTACTGGGTCCTCTACTCTTCAATGTGCTCTGAGCAGACATTGCAAATGGGCTGGAAGGTAAAGTGTGTCTATTTGCTGATGACACCAAGATTTGCAACAGAGTGGACTCCCCTGAGGGTGTGAGGAGTATGACTTCAGACTTGAAGAGACTAGAGGAGTGGTCAGAAACATGGCAGCTGAAATTCAACACCAAACAGTGCAAAGTCATGCACTTAGGCAGAAACAATCCCAAAGAGGATTACTACCTGGGAGGAGAGAAGCTAGCCTCCACCAGCCAGGAGAGGGACCCAGGGGTCATTATATCAGAAGACTTGAAAGTTGGTAAACGAAAAGACAGCACTAAAGGCAAGTGGCATGCTGGGCTGCAATGGGAGAGGAATCACGAGTCTCAGGAGGGAAGTGGTGTTACCACTCTACAGGGCACTGGTGCGCCCCCACTTGGAGTACTGCATACAGTACTGGAGACTGCACCTCAAAAGGGACATAGAATTGAGATGGTGCAGGGGAAGGCCACAAAACTGATTCAGGGACTGCACCATATGGCATACCAGGATAGGCTGAGGGAACTCAACTTGTACTCCCTGGAACACAGGAGGGAGGGGGTGACATGACTGAGACGTTTAAATATATGAGGAGCATAAATAAGGTTAACATTCAGGAGCTTTTCCAATTGAAAGAGAGCAGGAGAATGACAGGGCATTACATGAGACTGAAGGGAAGGAGGTTCAGAAGTAATACAAGGAAGTTTTTCTTTACAGAGAGGGTGGTGGACCAATGGAATAGCCTACCCAAGGAGGTAGTAGGGGTCAAAACAGTAAGAGAGTTCAAGAATGCATATGGGATAGACATAAAGGTAGCATTTGGAAAGGCAAAGGAGGGGAGGAGGAACAGCACAAGGTAGGTTCTTGGGCAGACTAGATGAACCTTGTGGTCCCCTTCTGCCATCACCTTCTATGTTTCTATGATGCTGAGTCTAAGCAAGGAGGCGGACCTTTCTTTGAGATATACCAACCACTTCCCTGAGTTCAACAGCAGTGCAGCTGCTGTCACAGGCACATTTGGAAGTGTAAGCCCCCTCTCATTTGAGAGGGGCTTATAACTCGTCTTAGAAACCCCTTTCCCTCTTCCCCTGGAGCTTAGGTTTTCTTTTGTGCTCTGGGGGGGAGTTATTTCTGCCAGTCTCCACTTGGTGGCAGCAGAGTGGTTAGTTTGGATAGTATTTAAGGGAGGAACAGGAAGTTTCTGGCATATTTTGGAGGGAGATAGAGAGACTGGCAGTACTGCTAGGGCAGTAAGTTGGGAGGAGGCCCCTCCCCTGGCAGGGTCGGCAGCATGTGAGGCGACGTGCCAGGTCCCTGGGTGGACATCCACAGGGAGGTTATTGTTATGCAGCTGCATTTGCTTGGATCCAGGCCCTGGGAAAGTCCAGTAAGGGAAGTATTCAGTGTAGGAGCAGAAAGGAAGGAAGGCGAGTGGAACCCTGGGGTCGGTTTAGGTCCTTGTTTGGAGGTGTAGTGTTCTTGGGTCATTAGGGCTGCAGTAGGTTATAGCAGGGCCACTGCTGCTCGGTTTGACAGGGCGGCCCAGGGATACTGGTGAGGGGATTGGGGGGAACCTCTATCTGTTAGAGGCCTGTTTGGAGGAACAGGCCTCGGGGCTACTGGATTTGCCAAGTGGGCCGCAGAGTGCCCTGGAGGTCTCCCCTTGAGCTGGATTGAACTTATCAGGCAACAGGTTGTAGGCAAAAAGAGTGATGTAGCTGTTTTAGCAATTGTAGCCATGCTACAGGTATATGGCGGATGGAATAAGAGGGAGGCAGAGCACTTTTGGGACCAGGTGGGCCAGTGTGGAGGCCTTGAGGTTTAGAGCAAGTAAAAGGTTCGGCAGCAGGTTTAACGGCCTGCAGGGATTGAAGCACCTCAGTTTGAAATGGCCGGTTTAGGGGTGGCTTGTGGGAAGCTCATTGTTTCCCCACAGGGACAGTGCTCCGATGAGAAAAGTTAAGGGAGCACTGCAGTCCAAGTTATGGAAATAGCCTCAAATTGTAGTGGAGCATTAGCTAGGTACTTACCAGTGCCAGAGAATGTAGGAGCTTCACGTTCCTGATTTGATAAGTTTTTTGCCCTAGTGGAAAATCTCTGCCATGAAGTCTGTTGTGTAAAATCTTGCTCTGCCTATAAATACCACTTTGACAAATACTTCCTTCTTAGAAATATAAAAAGGTTAGCCCCATGGAGCTGTTATAGGTTTTAAAGCAATGAGGCCCCAGATCTCATAATCATTTTGAGAGCTCAGGAGAAAAAAAGTTTAAATTGTTTGGGAGAAAGTTCTGATTCCAGTGGGTTTATTGTTAAAGATGATTGAAAAGGGTCCCAATGAAATTACTGTAGATATTTTTAGGGTCACCAATCTCTGCAAGTTTTCATTTAGCAGGGATCAAGGTTATTGAAGAAGATCCTGCACCTTCCTGCTGCCAGTAGTGGCCGGTGGGGTTATGGGAGGCCTTGCTGATGAAATCTGGGGTCATCACCTGCCTGATCTGGCCCCACCCGCCCCCCCCGAGGACACTGAGTACTGCTGTAATGCCTCAAGAAAAGGAATGAAGACATCTTGAGGCAGGCAGTATTTTTTCCAGCTGAATTACGTATGCTCTGGGAGTTTTGGTTGAGATTTATATGGCTGCAGTGGGGGCTCATCCGAGATCTTTCCCTATGTCCTGGGGGAGAAGTAGACTGCATTCCCAGAGCAGAGGTGCTAGTGTGTTGCCCCACTTAGTAGGCCATGTGGTGCACTTTAAAATTCATTGGTGGTGTGCTGGTGGTATACCTTCCCTGGTGCTAGGCCGCAGACTCCTACTGGAGAGCTAGCATGTAACCCATGGATCATGTGGAGGGATTCCTGTCTTTCGATTGGCTGCTGGCTTGTGGAGGGGAAAGCAGTGCTGCGAGATCGCACTGTTTTGCAGCAAGTGGAGTGTAGAAGCAGGTGTGAGGCTGGAGCTTGTGGCTGTGAGAGGAAAAAAAAATTTGTTGTCACCAACTAGGGGTTAGCCAGTTTTCCCCTGACTCAGATAAATGACAGTGCCGGGTCCTTATTGAACGGACTCATAGTACCATATGGCAGGCAGAGGGTGTAAGTCAGAGGATGTGCCTCCTCCTGAGGAACCTATGTTAGTGGTACCTACATCTCTTTTGGCATAGCTATAGAATAACAGAGGGAAAGGACAACCAGATGATCAGTGTGTCCACTGTGGATTTCAGGGGAACGGCATAGCTAGACTGCCAGTATGCAGCATCTGTTCCAGCTCTGCCCCGGAAGCATTTTTGACTGAGCCCCACCTGTATTCTACTAGGGGTACCCTCTCAGCATCTTGGAAGCCCCGTTCTGAGTGTGGTCACAGAGAAGTGTGGGATCAGGATTATTTGACAGACTTTCCTTTGGAGACCTGTCCCCAGCAAAGAAAAAGAAGCTGACAATACTTTCCCCGGATTTGATTGTGGAAAAGGTAGAGGAGGACAGTGGTGCTGCAGGGACAGATCCAAAGGGCAAGGAGGGGCACAGACATCTGCCCAGCCTCCCATCAACAGCTACTCACTATCCCTGTGGCAGAGGGAGAGGAAGGGGTCTCAAGAAATTTGTGGGTGGTCCCTCAGGGCCCGGGGGGTCCCCATCTCGATTCCTACCTGGGAGCAGCTCTCCACCCCAGAAAGATGGGCCGGTGGATGCAGCATCTGTGCGACCTAAAATTGCAGTAGCTAGGCTGGGGCCTATAGGAGAAAAGCCTAACAAAAAGGAGGAGAAAGGGTTGATTGCAGAGGATGAGGACTTTGATGATGGGAAGTATGTTGGCAAAAAGTTTCAATTCATGGACTATGAAGTGTACCGTGCTATTCCCAAACCTTTCCATCGTCTTGTGATTGCTTCTGGGGACCACACCCCTAGTATACCCTGCACTCTAAGGCCCTTAGACCCAGAATGGATGGACTAAACCACAGTGATCCATTGAACCTAGTCTATCGTCAGAGAAGCTGGCTGGAAACAGGCCACTGTCGCAGAACCAACATCAGGGATCTGCCTGAATGGAGTCAGGCTGAAAGGTGGGTGCAGCGAAGGATGAAGTCGAGTATTCACAACTGAAATATCCCTATGACTCTGAAAGATTCTGGGATATCACTGAGGAGGTGCAAGAGGAATGGATCTTCAGGGAACAGCCTGAGTGGCTAAAGCATTAACCTGCAGCAGGAAGCTGTCCATCTCAGGAACTATTCCAGAAGGCATGGGCCATGTGCCATACAGCCCCTTGGACAGGGCTTACCACCTTCAAGCACTTTGCACTGGTCCAGTACTTGACAGCCTGCCTAGTAAACTATTACATGGTGTCAACGGACTCTTTCGGGGACTTTACCACCAAGCCGGACCTGGAATTTTATTTTACCCCCGGTGGAGGACCAGCTACTTGAGTACCTGTTTAAGACTTGTGGAACTGTGCCAGGATGACAGCAGGTTTGGGTAACAGACTGAAAGTGCCATATTTCTTTCTAAGTGTTAATGACTTTATAGTCTTATTGCCTTGATTTTAGAATTTAAATAATCATTTTTATTGCTTGCCTGCAGGACAGGGGTATTTTGCTCACTGTGAGTGGAGTGTGTGGGTGTGCATGCATATGTGCATGCGTGCGTATGTGTGTGTGTGTGTGTGTACATGAGCGTATCGAGCATTTATTTAAAATGCAGCCAGATATGTGTTATTGTTTGGGGTAACCTGTGTGCAATTTGGGGAAGGTACAATTGTGAGTTTAGAGTTATTGCAATGATTAGCTACATTAATCTGTGTACCAAAAAGTTGATTATGGTATTGGAATGTTTAAGATATTTTGAGAATGTTCTACTGTTTGGAAGTTGGGGGGGGGATTGTTTAACCAGAAAAGGCACATTAAGCCAGAGCTTGTTTCCAGGTGCGACCTGGGAGCATAAAGAAGTTAAGTGACTTGCTCAGAGTCACACAACATGCAAGTGGGGGCTGTGGGATTGAAACCCAGGTCTCCAGGTTTGCAGCTCAGTGCCTTTAACCACTACGCTATACTGCCTCCTGTTCATATCTGTACTTTAAATCTAGAACTCCCTGGCACAGTTAAGGAAAGAATTTATTTCTTGAAGATAATTTTTTAAGGTTTAGTAGTGTTGGGAAGGGTCTCTTTATGGTCCAAAATTTTCACAGACGCACTTGCATGTGGTCCGGGGAGTGCGCATACGTTGACTGCAGGTGGGGAGTGTTTGTGTTGAGCCCTCTGCCATCATTCCCAGGAGGGGATGATTCCCTGGTTAAGAGGAGAGTGTAAGCCCCCTCTTATTTGAGAGGGGCTTATAGCTCACCTTTGAAACCCCTTTCCGTCTTCTCCTGGAGCTTAGGTTTTCTTTTTGTGCTGGGGGGTAATTTCTGCCAGCCACCACTTGGTGGCAGCAGAGAGTGATTAGCTTGGATGGTACTTAAGGAAGGAACAGGAAGTTTCTGGCACCTTTTGGAGAGAGACAGGCAGTGCTGCTAGGGCAGTAAGCACGGAGGGTGCCCCTTCCCCTCCCTCAGGCAGGGTCGGCAGCATGTGCGGCGGAGCACCAGATCCCTGCATGGGCATCCGCAGGGAGGTTATTGTTAGGCAGTTATGTTCATTTGGGTCCAGGCCCTGGGAAAGTCCAGTAGGGGAAGTAGGCAGTGTAGGAGCAGCAAGGAAGGTGAGTGGGACCCCGGGGTCGGTTTAGGTCCTTGTTTGGAGGTGCAGTGTTCCTTGGTCATTAGGGCTGCAGTAGGTTGTGGCAGAGCCGCTGCAGCTTGGTGTGGCAGGGCAGCCCAGGGATACTGGTGAGGGGGCTAGGGGGAACCTCAACCATTAGGGGGCCTGTTTGGAGGGACAGGCCTCAGGGCTGCCAGATTTGTCGAGTGAGCCACGGAGTGCCCTGGAGGTCTCCCCTTGAGCTGGATTGCACTTATCGGGCAACAGGTTGTAGACAAAAAGAATGATGTAGCTGTTTTAGCAATTGAAGCCACACTATAGGTATATGGTGGATGGAATAAGAGGGAGGCAGAGCACTTTTGGGACTAGGTGGGCTAGTGTGGAGGCCTTGGGGCTTAGAGCAAGTAAAAGGTTGGGCACAAGTTTAGTGGGCTGCAGGGATTGAAGCACCCCAGTGTGAAATGGCTGGGTTTGGGGTGGTTTGGGGGAAGCTCGTTTCTCAGCAGGGGCAATGCTCCTGTGAGAAAAGTTAAGGGAGCACTACAGTCCAAGTTATGGAAGTAGCGTCAAATGGTAGTGAAGCATTAGCTAGGTACTTACCAGTGCCAGAGAATATAGGAGCTTCACATTCCTGATTCGATTGGTTTTTTTTCCCTGGTGGAAAATCTCTGCCAAGAAGTCTGTTGTGTAAAATCTTGCTCTGCCTATAAATACTGCTTTGACAAATGCTCCCTTCTTAGAGATGTAAAAAAGTTAGCCCCATGGAACTGTTGTATGTTTTCAAGTAATGAAGCCCCAGTGCTCATAATCATTTTTTGAGCTTAGGAGAAATAAATTTTAAATTGTTTTTAAGAAAGTTCTGATTCCAGTGGGTTTATTGTTAAAGGTGATTGAAAAGGGTCCCAATGAAATTAGATATTTTTAGGGTCAGCCGTCTCTGCAAGTTTTCTTTTAGCAGGGATCAAGGTTATTGAAGAAGATCCTGCACCTTCCTGCTGCCAGTGACTGGTGGGGTAATGGGCAGTCTTGCTGATGAAATTTGGGGTCCTCATCTGCCGGATGTCCCCCACCGAGGACAGTGAGTACCTGCTGTAATCCCTCGAGAAAAGGAAAGAAGACATCTTGAGGTAGGCAGTATTTTTTCCAGCTGAATTGTGTATGCTCTGGGAGTTTTGGTTGAGACTTCTATGGCTGCAGGCCCCCTCCCCCCAAAAATTTGGTAGCCCCTAGACAGTTCGGGGAAGGGGTGGCTGCAGAAGCAAAAGAAATCATGGCTGTAACAGGCCACAAATGTGAAGCTAGTCTGCACATTTACTGGTCTGAAGGCACTACAGACAGTATGCCTGGAGTGATATTCTGTCAGGTGTTAGATCTACAATCAACAAGGAAAGCTCTTCAAAACAATTGTAGCCGCTGCCACCTCCAGCAACATCATCTCGAGTGCCACCATTGAGAATTCACACTTTCCAGGCTGCAAACATCATCAACCCTCACCGGTAACCTGTGAAGTGGGCGCATGAGGAAGGGCACCATCCATTACGGCGACACCTTCCTCGCTCAATCCACTCATGGCGACTGACGGGTAGGGTGACCGGATGAGGGGGTGGGCGAACTGGGTGACAGGATGTCGCTATACGTATGTGCGCGGGGGTGGGTAGGAGCGAGCACAGCGAGCATGGGCTGGGGGGTGTAGAGACTGTAGGGGGTGGCACTGCAGTCGCCGGTCGAGCTGTGGCATGGCATCGGGGAATGGGCAATGGCTGGGGTGGCTGAGGTAACATGTTCGGGTCCAGGCACTGGTGCGATTTTATTAAGCCAACCCAAACTTTTATTTTTACTACTTTCACCCCGACATGCCCACCCTGGGTTGAGAATCCTTAAGTATAGGGAGTGCAGGGGTGAAGCCTTTCTCGCAGTGGGGCACAGCCCCCCGCAGAAAGTAGTAAAATATGTCCTGGCACCATTGTGCTGGAAAGGGCAGGTTGTCAGAGTGTCGAAAATGTGTTCTGCACTCTGATTCAGCGATAACGGGCGATCGCTCTTAGGCGCTCGCCGATATCACATAGACCCACCTTCACCCAGTCTCTCAAACTGGTTAGTACTTAGAAGAGCCACTCAGGGGACCAGATACCAAGTGACAAAGACTCAGGGTTCTTGGCAGAGAAAAAGTCATGGCACTCACCTCTGACTAATAATAAAGGGAGTCCACACCACTTATAATGGTTCAACTTCCCTTGTTTTATTCCAAGTGACAGATGTGCAGATTAACAGCCACGGCATCAGGGAGCAGATATGTCCTAACATTTCGCCTTATCTCTGAGGTTTTTTCCAAGGATGGTGCTCTCTGGGGGGGACCTGCTTTTATAGCAGATTGCAAGCTGTACCGTTATACATTTAAAGTGACAAAGTGCCATAAAATCACACCTAATAAATAAACCAGCATACCCTATTTTTAAAATATTCAGCGCACCAACATACCGTACGTCTGTTTAATGCCTTCATTGGTAGAATGCCTATTCAGATTTATACTGCTTTGGTTTAGCATATCAAAACAGTTAAGGCATTGGTCATAGAAGGCTCAGAGAGAACCTACGTTTTAAAGGGGAGCATGTGATTATTACAAAATGTCTTTAGTCTTTACTTGGATTTTGTAGCATCCCCTTACTATTACAACTTTAAATGTTATTATTAGGTTGTAATTTTAAGGGGTCACTATGAAATCCAAGTAAAGAATAAAGAGATTTTGTAATAATCACATGCTCCACCCTAGAGGGCACTATCCTTCGAAAAGCATTAAAGATAAGGTGAAATGGTGTGGACTCCCTTTTTCATTAGTCAAAGGTGGGGTGTTGTGACTTTTTCTTTACCAAGTCTCTCAAACTGCTCATTTACTGGTGTCCCAGATAATTTCATAAGCTTTGGCAATGAAAAGAAGAAGAAAAATAAGTGAAATGTTTCTTCCAGTAAATAACTGATGCAATGCAGCACACAGGGGCGTAGATAGGGGGGTTTCCTGGGTGCTCAGAACCCCCCCCAGTAGCACCGCACCCCGCTTCCCCACTGTGCAACCGGCACCCCCAATTGCCACGCGAGCCGTCAGATCATCTTGTTCCTCCTCCCCTCCCCCCGATCCTGAGGGACTCACCGGCAAGATCTCTTTTCTGGGGGAGCGACTGTGGACTGCAGCAGGTGTCAGAGTCACTGGCACGAAACAGTTAACTGGCGCCAAGGCATGCGGGGAAGTCGGGCACCCTCAGTCGGCGAAGCTCGCCTTGTAGGCGTCAGGTCTCGGCTCGCCTCGGCTCTGCATCACGTGTGAGTGCAGCTTGGCAGTCACATGATGCAGAGCCAGGCATAGAAGCGCCAGAGCGCGACTTTGAGCTCAACTTGGGAGTCGACCGTGAGGGTACAGTCTGCGAGGCAGCATTCCCGGAGCGCCGTCACTCTGCTAATAAAAAAAATTTTCACACAACACACTGCACAGTGTTTAATCCCAGTGTGAATATGCCACTTGACTGGGCACTGAGGGGGTTGGGATCTTGATCAGAGGAGCGGAATTTCACATTTTGTATTTGGAGCCGCTTAGGGCGGCCTAGCATCGCGGAGGGTCGGCAGAAAAGGACCAGGTATACAGGAAGTCAGGGACTACTCGGAAGACAAATATTAAATAAATATTGAAAGTATGATGTTTGCTGCTGCAAGTTACCGTCTGGGCAATAAACAAAAATCAATGGGGATTGGAACTAGGGGTGTCTGATGAAAAAATAATTAGCGAGACACATGCCATCAGGTCTTGTGCAGCAGCTGCTGTGACCAGTGAATTTTTGAAATGGTAGGGGTAAAATTGAGGGATACACCATTAGTAACATGGCAGGTTAGGGTTGGAAGGTAACCAGGATCTTTCAGGTAACAGCTAGTGCCCTCAGCTGAGGTGAAGTGGCCGGGGAAAAGTTGTACCCAAGGAGCAATGGGTGTAGGCAGGCATAACTCCATGGTGTGCAATTATTTTATTTAAGGGGGGTAGCAAATAGGCTCTGAACTGCCTTCCTTTTTCCATGAAAACTAACAAAGGTGGAAATACTGAACCTTTTGTAATTTTATTCAAAGGAGTCAAAACTAGAAGGACTGGTCACTAATACTCTTTGCATCCCAAGGACAATACAGCTTTGCAGGTTCTGAGCTGGTATGTGAGTGTCTAGGGAACAATGCATGGCATTTGTTATTTACCCATGCATGGCAACAACCACTATCATGAGATAAGTTGTATTTATTGTGCCAAATGAGGCAACAAACACAGTCCTGGTGTACATTTGTATATTGTGTGGCTACACCCCGGGGAGGGGGTAGCTCACCCTAACAAGGGAGGGGGTAGGATAGCATTGAGTCCACTTGGTGTGCAGATCTGAAATCCCTGGCTGGACCCCTGCTCAGGAGGATATTTGTGATGTAACATCTTGGCAGTGCTGCAGGTCCTGTGAGGTGAAATGGGATGGGACAAACAGATTCAGAAGACATAAGTAAACTGACATGGGCCAGGAATTAGGAAAAAATACACTCCGTCAGCCAGGAAGATATCCATGACTGCAGCTCTGTTACTGAAGTGAAAATGGATCAAATAAACAGGGGAATAAAATAGCTAGGAACTGAAGGTAAAAATTACCTCAGCCAGAGAGATATTTCATGCACTGCAAGCAGTTTTGTGAGTGAGGAGAAATGGGGTAAATAAACGGATTCAGGGGAAAACTTAAGGAAAGACTGACGTAGGAATTAAGGTGGATATTTCAGGTAGCATGTCCAACTCCGTGACTGAGGTGAAGTCGTGGTAGGCTGTTCCATGCATCCACCACCCTTTCTGTGAAAAAGAACTTCATCACATTACCCCTTAATCGGCCTCCATCTGATCTCATGCTGTGTCCTGTCCTGCAATTTTTCTTATATTGAAACATGTTACACTCTTTCACCTTGTTAATACCCTTTAGGTGTTTGAATGTTTCAATCATGTCACCTCTCTCCTCTCCTTTGCTGTAGGGTAATCTGCCCCCCTCATATGTTTTCTGATGCAGACGACCCTACACCATTTTGGTTGCCCTTCTCTGGACTGCCTCAGTTTGATTAATGTCCTTGTGAAGGTGTGAGCTGCAGTACTCCAGATGGACCAGTGTCTTGTAAAGAGGGATTATTACCTCCCTCTTCCGACTTGTGATACCCCTACTGATACACCCGTCCCTAACACCCCCTAGCCTTACCTACTGATTTAGTGGACTGCTTGGATGATTTCAGGTCATCTGTGATGATGATGCACAAGCCAGGCAGTCACAAGGGAAGAAAAAGACTTGTGCATATCAACTCCCCTCTTCCCTATGTGCATGATCTTGCACATCTTTGCATTAAACCCCAGTTGCCATTCTTCAAACCATTTTACTAGTTTATCCTTATCTCTGTTCATTCTGCCCACCCCATCTGGATCATACTGTGTTGCAGGTGTCATCTGCAAACTAACGGACAAACTTTGCCCGCCAGTCCATCTGCAATGTCTGTGATTGAGGGACTGGGTGAATAGGAAATAAACGTGTGGCTGGCTTATGAATTAGCACAGCTAACTGGACACAGAATGCAATGAGGTTACTTATATCTGGTCACAGTCACACACGAGTCAAAAAACATAAAGGGGTTCTATCTGTGAGCTGTGTGTATTACTCTCATGAGACTGCATATTAAAATACAGTCAGGGTGGTGGGCTGATCTGTGAGCTGCCTGTGTAATCCACCATCTCATTCATGGAGCACTGATTAAAATTACACAGGCCCATAAGATTAATGGTGATTTGAATTAAATTATTCCACAACATGCTGGATGTGAGTAGTAATAAAATAGCACACAAAGATTATAATTTCACAATACTTTATTCTGGCAGATAAAGACCACTTGGTCTGCCCACCATTTCCCAGTGGCTAAGCTGGCAGATCAGTTCTAACAGCATACACTTTCCCTCCGTACTAGAACTGTCTTGCGCCTGTGTCCCTACATTCATTTTCACACCTGAACCTCAGGAAGGCCATTCCATGCATCCACCACTCCCTCTATGAAAAAATACTTCCTCATGTTGCCCTCAGTCACCCTCCTCTATCTCGAAATTGTGACCCTTTTTCACATTTTGTTCAGAAAGATGCTACCCTGTTGGACTTTGTTCCTTTTAGGCACGAAATTTTCTCTCATGTTTCCCAGTCAGGCTTCTCACACCTAGAGGGTATATTCAGGTCCTAAAGTCTCTCTCTTCATATTTTGCTGCAAACCATACACCATATTAGTTGCCATCTGGGCTGCCTCCATCCTGTCTTTATGTCCTTGCAGAGAGATCCCCAAAACTGCATGTAGTACTCAGGATGGGTCTCACCAGCTTTCTGTACATGGATAACAACTTCCTGTTTTTTATTGGTGAAGACACTGACTATCTCAAGATCCCCCTGGTCTCCTTACCTTTCCCATTGCCTTAGTCTCAGCATCCAGTTGTCTCCATGCTTGAACATATTGCTGTCAGTTGCTGGGTTACGGATGTCTTTAACTGTATTACAACACCCTGCTTTCTTACTTAAGTTCTTATCTCGTTCTTGCCATCAGTTTTTAAGAAGTACAAACACTAAATAATGGAACAGTACTTCTCCGAAGAATAAAGGATACCCTTCCCATTGCCTTAGTCTCAGCATCCAGTTGTCTCCATGCTTGAACATATTGCTGTCAGTTGCTGGGTTACGGATGTCTTTAACTGTATTACAACACCCTGCTTTCTTACTTAAGTTCTTATCTCGTTCTTGCCATCAGTTTTTAAGAAGTACAAACACTAAATAATGGAACAGTACTTCTCCGTAGAATAAAGGATACCCTTCCCATTGCCTTAGTCTCAGCATCCAGTTGTCTCCATGCTTGAACATATTGCTGTCAGTTGCTGGGTTACGGATGTCTTTAACTGTATTACAACACCCTGCTTTCTTACTTAAGTTCTTATCGTTCTTGCCATCAGTTTTTAAGAAATACGAACACTAAATAATGGAACAGTACTTCTCCGTAGAATAAAGGATACCCTTCCCATTGCCTTAGTCTCAGCATCCAGTTGTCTCCATGCTTATCAACATATTGCTGTCAGTTACTGAGCACATGAATATAAATAGAGAAAATCCCTGTAAGATGGGTTACGGATGTCTTATTACAACACCCTGCTTTCTTACTTAAGTTCTTATCTTGTCTTGCCATCAGTTGACAGCCAGCATAGATGATTGGACTTGGCTGGGGCCTTTGGCAGGGGTTACAGTTAATATTGTGAAGTTTGTTCTGTTTGCAAGGCAAATACATTTAAAGTAATGTGACTTGATATTGAAACCATGCATTAAGTAAAACTCTGCTCCTCCATTTCAAAAAGGGACATTGACTTGGATCAGTCTCTGAGATGGCAGCTACTAAGAAGCGAGGATTTACCAGTCAGGCAACTCTTTCTTCATTTGGATTTGGAACAAAACGACCATTGAGCCCATCAGAAAGTGGGAGCTCTCAAGGTGTGTCTCTTGTATATTGGAAAAGCACTGTCGAATCTTTATTATCAGTCTTTTGTAAAACAACTGAATTATAGTCAGAAAACAGACTCATGATTCTTATTTGCATAAGAATGGTTGTCTTTCTATCTTGTATTGTGCCTCCCACCACTCCATGTTTTCGTATTATCATAGGTAGTTTGCACTTGTCATTAATGACATTAGTCTCAAGCAATAAATACATTATTGAATGCACTTACTGCTACAATTATTTCATGGCAGAAATGAAAGGTTCATGTTTCTGCTACGACTTAATCCTGCTGGTCATATGATCTTTCTCACTAAAATATTCCCATTACCACCTACACTTCACCGTTTGCATGTCCCCATTGTCTCAATCTCTCCCCAGCAGTTTTGCAGTACTGTTATTTGGGAAACAGCATTTGAGCAACACATAAAAAACACTTGTCTCATCTCTGCTTTCATTTTCCCATATGCATGAAGAACTTAACAATGCCTTTTGTATTTTTAGATTCAGGCATTGCAGCAGGCAGTGACAACAGAAGCACTGTTCAGAAAGATTCTCCAATGAAACAGCAATAATAGCATACTAGTGCAAAATGTGCAAAATGAGGTAGCAGTATGCCAGAGGAGGGACCTTATGATATTGGTAGATCATTGGCACCTCACTCAATGATTCTGAGAAGTATAAATACCTCACTCAGCACTTCAGTCCATCAGCTACTTATATGTTTCCAAAGACAGTGATGCATGGTAAACAACGATCCTTCAACACAAATGGTGTGTTGAATACCCTTAGCTAGTTTACAGTGAATCGTTGAGGTGGCTTGTGTTAGTTTGTAGCTTGTTTTGAGCAGCGATAACATTGGGCACTCTTGTCACTAAACCATTAATTAACTGGACAAAAGCAAAGGAGATTCTAAAAGAACACTGCAAGAAACAATATCACATGAATGCATTGAAAAGGCTCAGAATTTTAAAATAACTATGGAAACCCCAGAAAATCAGTGAGGAGCAAACTTGATGCTAGGTGTGCTGCAAGAATTGAACAAAACAGGAAAATATTATGATCAATAATAGAAACTATACTTGTCTGTGGTGCAGAATATAGCTTTACGTGGCCATATTGAGAAAATAGATGATGATACCCACAATCCAGGAAACTTTATCTCCCTGTTAAAATTCAGGGTAAATGCTGGAGATACAAGTTTAGCTGAACATTTACAGTTCGGGTGGGAGAAATGCACAATATCACTCGCCAGATATTCAAAATGAGTTGATAGACATTATTGGGGATCAGATTCGAGACAATATAATTAAAGACATAAAAGATGCTGAGTACTACTCTATTCTTGGTGATGAAGTTACAGATGTAAGTAACAGAGAAGTTTTGTCTCTGGTACTGCGATATATTGACAAAACTCAGAATATAAGAGAAGGACTTCCTAGACTTTGTACCTTGTGAGAGAATAACTGGTGAGGCACTTGCAAAGAACATATTACATAAATTGGTACAATGGAGTCTTGACATTCAAGCATGCCGAGGCCAAGGATATGATGGGGCCTCAAACATGTCCTCAAACGTTCGAGGCACACAAGGTTTAATTTGCCAGCAGAATGAATCCGCTGTTTACGTGCACTGTAATGCGCATTGCCTCAATTTGTGTATAGTGAGCTCTTGTCAACACCCTGAAATCCGGAACATGCATGATGTGCTTAACCAGTGTTGTAACTTCTTCAACTTCTCACCCAAAAGAAATGAGCTTCTGTTGAAAGTAGTAGGGCGTAATTATCCTGAAGCTAAACGAGTGACATTGCAATCTCTTTGCAGAACAAGGTGGGCAATGAGGCATACAGCATATGAGATATTTTATGATCTTTTTTCATGTATTCTCATTGCACTACATGTCATCAGTAATGGACAGCAATATGCTGATGAGTATGGAGAATGGAATTGGGATGCTGAGACTAAGACATTAGCAAATGGGATCCTTTATTCTATGGAGAATTTCCGTTACATTATTTGCTTCATCACAGTCATGAAGGTACTGAAGTTTGTGCAACCACTGAGTGTAAAACTGCAAACAGTGCAATTGATATAATTAATGCTTACAACATGATTACCACAGTAGAGGACAGTATAAAGGTAGCTCGACAAGAAATTGAGACTCTCTTCACACAGCTGGTACACTGGGGCATGTAGTGTTTCAGAAAAGGTCAGCGTTCAACCTGAAGTGCCACGACTGTTGGGAGACAGACTCACCGAAGCAATACTCCTGCAGTGATCCTGAAGAGTATTACAGGAGGTGATTGCAATTCCAATGCTTGATTATCTCCTTGAGGCACTGGCTGTGAAATTTTCAAGAACACAGCAAGTTGTGGCTAAGCTAATGGGCCTTATTCCATCAGTGATTAAATGCAATGGTGGAAACATCAACCTAGATGAAGTTATCGATTTCTATAAAAAAAGATATTCCTTCTCCTCAGGTTATAGATGTGGAACTGTTAACATGGAAAACTAAATGGCAAAACAATCAAAACCCACCTGATACTGCTGTAGAAGCATTCAGAGCCTGTGATGCATCCTTTTTCCCAAATATATACACTTTACTCAAGATACTCTGCGTAATTCCAATCAGTAGTGCACAATGTGAGCATTCTTTCAGTGCTCTTCGCAGGCTCAAAACTTATGTGAGAAGCACAATGGGAAATGAGAGAATGTCAGGCCTTGCCTTAATGCAGATTCATTATGGAGCTAAAGTAGACACTGATAAAGTGATTGAAAGGTTTGCAGCAAAACATCCAAGACGGATGTTGCTTGTGAATGTGATGGCACAGCAACAAAATGAGAATTAGAGTAAGAAAGCAGGGGGTCCATTTAAGTAATTTCTTCCTACCAGGCATCTTAAAATACTTTAGTATATTTGCCATTTTTGAAGCTAGGAATCCTTATTTTGCATCAATCCAGACTTTAAATACAGAACTAGATTAGAGAACATAAATCTGATAAAGAAACAAGAGAGCCTGGCAAATAACTATGTGAAGTTGTGGGTTAGTTGTAGTGTGCATGTTACTTGTTATTCTTACACTCTGATGACACCAGTTGTCAAATAATTCAACCTACCATCTGTATCTGTTCTACTGGTTTGGTAATTTTAATCACATTGATAATTACAGAAAGCCAGCCTTGTCCTAATGCACATTCATGTGCAGAAAAAGTGTAAATTGAGGAAGTTGAAAGGTTTGCAGCAAAACATCCAAAGCAGTGGTGGTTCTGTGATGGCAGTAAGAAAATTAGAACTAGAGTAAGAAAGCAGCCTGTGATCCATTAATTTCTTCCAACCCAGCATGATTTTTCTGTTTATTCCCATACTACATGTTGGTATTTTGAAGCTGGGACTCCTTATTTTGTGTCATTCACAGACTGAAAAAAACTCAACATGAGTACAGAAGATAACCTGATAAACAAACGAGTTCTAGGAAAATAACTATATGTGTTTGATGTGAAAAGTAGTTAATTTAATGTTTGTAGTTAACATTTAAAAACACTCTTAACACCCAGTTGTCAAATGTGTCATTCACTGGTTACATACTACTTTAATGGGAAAAGCTGTGTATCCCATGTGCATCAATATGCAGCGTACATTATAGACAGGCACTTTATATATGTTTTAAATATTTTTAATGCATTACTGTTTAATATGTGAGCTGCACACAAACAATAAACATTTAAAAATAAAAAGTACCTGAGTATTATTTGTTTTCCTTAAGAGTAGGGGTCATGCATGTAAAAGAGGCAAAGGGAGGAAAACAATTAACAGAAACCATACAAACTCGGGCAGTTTTCAAAGGGAATACATGCAGTGGGAAAGGTGGAACATAAAGGACAAGGCAATAGTTGAACAAATAAATTAAATTTGGGAAAATGAAAATTACTCTCCCCAAAAGAAAAGTTTATAAGGAGCACCTGGCTGAAATACTTGAGATTGCAGGGAAGGATGAGAATGATGATTCAAATTTTGAACATTTTGTGACTCAACAATTGCCTAAAATGCATGAAAATGCACCATTTAACACCTACATTTTCAAAATTTTCTGGGGGGGCATGCCCCCAGACCCCCCTAGAATTGTCTGGGAACCCCCCCCCCCACCAAATCCTGGCTATGCCCCTGGCACATGTATTAAAGTTTGTTTTATTGTTTTCCCCAGTCCCAAGTTAAAAATTCCCAAAACTACATTTTCTGGTGCAATAACAAAATTAATAAATTAGACGTTTTCTTTGCAAAACTTTTTTTGCTACCTATACCCATTTTATAAGCACAGTAACACACTTCTGGCTGCATTATGCTATGTTAATGCACTCATAGGGGCAGTACACTACACCTCGAGGTGTGCATTTATTAGAGCATAAAGCACACCCTGTGGTGAGTTATTGTTTATGTAGTACTTCTTCCAGTCTGCTGGCTATTACACATGCAGTGATTTTGTAGTCTGCAGTGAGCAGGGCGCTAGGCCAGAATGAGCCACATAACTGGGGGTACTTCCCAGGCTTTGGGAGTGCTAGAGTAATTTTAAGTAATTAAACAGTATTATACACAAATTCTTATGGAGATGGATAACAGCTCACATTAAAAGGAGCATCCTGCAGCTGTCCATGGAGCAGGGAGGACTAGCTGTGCCAGATATGAAGTATTTCTACTGGGTATCCCAGATGGCCTTTCTGGTGCAGAGTACTGCTGAACGCCTCCCAGATTGGATAACATTGCCCCCTGTTGCCATAAAAATCTCTATAAAGCTGTTAGTTATACCAGATTTATCTATTTTTTATGTCACAGTATGAACAAAACCAGACAATTGTTTCCCAACTCATTTGTACAGTAACCACCTCCCCCATGATCCCTACTCCTACTCATCTCCATCAATGGGTACATCATAGGTAACACACCCACTCCCCTCTCCATGCTCCCCTGGTCTCCTTGTATCCACATCTGTGACAGCAACCCACTTACTTACATCTTGAGAAACATCCCTCACTCAAACCAACAAACACCTCCCTCAAATAATACATGTAGGACTTCCAGTGACGTCAATATCATGTCAGCAGCATAATTTCAGAGCTCCGAGTGCTACCTCCCCAAATTGATCAGAATCCTCTCTGAATTCTCGAAATTTACTGACAAAACTACCAGGATCCCATTAAACTGATGGCCAACAAGCAGTTGTGATAGAAAGATACCAAAAACTCAGATCCGAAAGCAAAAATGAAGCAGCTTTTGATAGATGCCGTGATGGAGGGCCTAACGGCATGGTCAGGCAACCAGTCAGAGGGACTACCAGACTTATATTGGGAGGAAGACACCAACACTCCCAAAACTGTACATGCTATTCAACAAATACTTAAAATGGTCAATAAAATAGAGTCTTCATTTGCAGACCTGAAGAGCAACCTAAAAAGTATCAATAAAAAAGTCATAGAGAATGAGCAGAAGGTTGCGCAGATGGCAGAAGCACAAGAGATCAATGACAGGGTGTTGTTATACCTACTCAAGAAGGACAGACTTGTACAGAAACACCTGGAAGATGCTGAAAACAGGGTGTGCCAAAATAATTTCCGTGTTTATGGAGTCAAAGAAGGGGCCGAAGAGGGCTTTGCTTCCATGGTGGACTTTATTAAACACTTACTGAAAACTTTACTATTCCTGCGCTCTGACATCACCCTAGATATAGAGAATGCACATCACTCCCTGGGACAAAAACTCACAGACCCTAATTGGAGACCTCAGTCTTGGGTAATTTGAATGCTCCTTTACCAGGAAAATGAGGTAATTTTGCAAGAGGCATGGTGGCAGAAAAACCTTACCTTTGAGGGGGCTAAAGTCTTTTTTGACCAGGATTTCTCAACTGAACTCCAAGCTAAAAAAAGTAGCAAAAGAACTTCAGGAGAAACACAAATTCCAGGTGCAGTTGATTTTCCCAGTGATTCTAAGGGTTATAACAGAAGCAGGAACCAAAACATTTAATTCATTGGTGGAAGCAGTGCCTTTTCTGTGGGAGCACAAGATCATGCTTCCAGATTTGGGAATGAAAGCACTCGAGACAAAGCTTCTCACAGGGTCTGGACCACAAACATGAAATGAAGGAAGCAGAACCCACCCTGGCAGATACCAAACCATTTAGCACCAGACTTAACAAAATTAATAAAGAAAACAGAAGAGAAATCTGGGAATACCTCAGAAGAAACCATGCCCTCGGGGAGTGAAGGATGAAACCTCAAGTGCAGAGACCTTGATGGTCTTGAGAACTGGCTATTTTCTGAAAGTGCTTGGCTGAGATGAAGAACTCAGAAACAGCTAAGTATAAATGTGCCTGAAGGCAAAATGCTGGATCCATTGCAGTTTATTCTTAAGAGAGGACTTTATTTATGGTGCCCCTACCTTCTTATAGAAACTCTAAATTCTATGTGCTTATCATGCAAGGGACGGGGGGCTGTTCATAAAGCATTTGATCAGGTAAACCGTTGGCAACTGCCCCTGCCCATGGATGGGAAGGGGAGGGGAAATTGGTAAACCTTCCTTTTTTGGGGGGGTGCGCTTGGAAGGAATAAGATTTTTGAACAATTGACGATGGTGTTTAATAATAAGGTGAAGAGTTTACTGGTGTCGGCCCTTCTTGGCACCAATACGCTCTGCCTTTCCCGGATTAACAACAAGGGATTCTACCTTTTGGTGGACATTCAATTCCCTATAAAAGGAGATACCAATACCTAGGAAGCTTGACAAAATATTCAGACGATAATATCATTGCTCCAAATAGTTTATTAGTGTTTGAATATCATGGTTTCACTTAAGATGTTTCAAGTTTACACTGTTTATGTGCTTTTCTTAACAAGCAGTTTCATGTTTAAAAGGTTACAGTAATAGTGGTTCTAATCATGAATTTTGGTAATGCAGCACTCTATACAATGATTGAAAAAGAATGGGGAGATGGGTCAGATTTTATTTTTCTCTCTTTTATTCATACAGTGGATATGAAGTTAGTGGGAACGAGTGGCAACAAAAATTGCTGATATACAATTTATTTCATATAATGTAAAGGGAATCAGTTCCCCAGTTAAATGGTCTAGACTGCTAGCTGAATTGAAAAAAACTGAACTGTGAGGTGACATATTTGCAGGAGACCCACCTCACCAGCGAAGAACATTTAAAGTTAAAAAGGAGTTGGGTGGGGCACATAGAGGCAGCCCCCTCCAAAAATAGGAAGGAAGCAGGAGTAGCAATAATATTTAGAAGGGGTAGTGCCCTATTAATAAAATCTACAGAAAAAGATGTAGATGGCCACTTCTAAGGGTCATGGCTGAACCCCAAGGGGTCACCCTACACTTGGTCAATGTCTATGCTCCAATAATTGATACTGCAGAGTTTTTCCAGAGGGTATTCGAAAAAGTGGTGGAACTGCCCCCAGGACAAATAATCCTAGGGGGAGACTTTAATGCTGTCCAAGCCCCCATAATGGATAGATCTTCTATAATACACTCTCCGAATAAGAAAACAACAAAAGTTTTGGTGGGGTTCACAAAGGAATTGGGGTTAAAAGATGTGTGGAGGGAACAGCATTTAAAGGAGAGGGATTACACATTCTTCTCTGCTTCTCATTCTTCTACTCAAGGATTGATTTTTTTTCTATACACAGCAAACACAAATTCATACTATAGTGCAGTGGAAAATTCACAATATCATGTTATCAGACCATGCTCCTATTTCCTTAAGAGTTTGGTTGCACCAGAGGTTGCAGCAATCTGTATGGCAGTTAAATGTGTCCCTGCTGAATGACAAAAATTTTGTGAACCAACTAGCTGACAGAATAAAAGCAGTGCACTCTATTAACATTCAGCAGGGATGCCCACACATTTCTACATGGGAAGCATTAAAACTGGAGGTGAGAGGGGAAATTATCAGTTTTGCATTGGCGAAGAATAAATTACTTCAGTTGATGCACAATAGACTGGCAGAAACTCTTAAGGACTTGGAACAGCAACATAAACTAAATCCGGGTAGGAAAGACATTTTAAAAGATTTAATAGGGGCAAGGGAGGCCTTAACACAGCATGAAAATAGAAGAGCAGAGGGCAGCCTCAGATTTGTCAACAAAAAATACCACGAAACAGGGGATCAAGCTGCCAAGTTACTGGCATTCAGAATTAGAAAAGCCCAAGCTGAACGAACAGTATATAAATTAAGAAATAAACAGCATCCAGCTAAACCTTGGGTAAAACCGAATGACATAGCAGAACAATTTCAAGAATACTATAAACAATTGAGAGAGGGAGAAGGACTGTCAGGGAAGCAACTACAGCCTTTTTAGCTAAATTAAAATTCCCATCCCTAACAACACAAATACAGGAAAATGTAAGCACCCTAATACCAGAAAAGGAAGTGATCCAAACCATACGCTCACTACCTATAGGAAAACCCCAGGGACCAGATGGTTTTTGAGCAGCCTTCTATAAAAAGTTTACAGAGTCATTAGCTCCAATCCTTTCCCAAGTTTTTAACTTGTATACCAGAAGAATGAGCTCCAGCTTCATGGCATGAAGCTCTGATTACTGTACTTCCTAAACCAGGAAAACTAGTAGATATCTGTGGGGCATATCGTCCCATTTCCCTCCTCAACCAAGACCTCAACATTTTAACAAAAATCCTGGCAATGCGCTTACTGTGTGGAATTACTTATTCATCCAGTCCAAACGGGTTTTATACTGAATAGACAATTATCTGATAATATCAGGAAACTTCTTAATATGTTAAAGTACAAATTGCCCACAAATGCAGCCCAGCTAGCTGTTTTTCTTGAGAAAAAAACTTTGATGGACTTAATTGGGAATAACTGCTTGTAGTTATGGAATCCATGGGGATGGGGGGCAGATTTAGGAAGTGAACAGAACTTTGTTACAGTACACCCATGGCTAAGGTTAAAGTTAATGGGACTCTTTCCAAACCCTTGAAAACTGAATGTGAAACAAGGCAGGGCTGTCTACTTTCTCCACTATTATTCACGATCAGTTTAGAACCACTGGCAGTAAGCCATAAGACAACATAAAAATATTTCTGGGATCAGAATAGGGAACCAAACATGTAAAGTGTCTCTATATGCAGATAAATTGCTCATATATCTGGACAACCCCTCGAGATCAATCCCATCGCTGATGCAGGTCTTACATCAGTATGGAGGGATTTCAGGATTCAAAGTGAAAACTGAAAAATCAGAGGTTGTGATGGTATGGGGAAGGAAGTTGAGGGAAGACAAACAATTAATACCATTCAAACGGGTAAAGGATAAGATCAGATAACCTTGGCATATCAATCCCAATGTAAATTTCTAAATTATACCAAGTACTGTAAAGGGTTAATATCCCAATACAGACATTGCGGTGCAGCATGATGGGGGTGCTGCACTCCTGAGGTGCCGTCTTTTGGATGAAACATTAAACCGTGGTCCCATCTGCCTGTTCTGGTGGTAGAGCAGGTGGATGTTAAAGATCCCATGGCACTTCTTGAAAAGAGCAGTTGAAATTTCCCTGGTGCCCTGGCCAAATTTCCTCCAGTCACTAAAACACCACCAACAGCTTAATCTGGTTCAAAGTCAGTTGGCATTCATCTGTATACCCCTCCCCCGGGTCGTGCCTGAAAATAGGCAGAATTTGTCTAGTGCACTTACACAAAAACTAAATAAATTAATTATGGGAAATTATTACTGCAGATACTAAAAGATTTGAACAGTTGGCATTTGCTCCCCTTTTTATTTTCCAGCTGGATAGAAACTATAAACATGAATGTTCTCCCCAGATTGTTGTTTCTTTTTTCTACACTTCCAATCTCGATACCTAAAATGGATTGGAGGCAACTACAAAAAATATTTTTTTTTTCCTGTGGGCAGGTAAGCGACTCAGAATAAAGAGAATATGTTTGTTAACTACGAAAGAAAGGGGGGATTGGGTCTTCTGGACCTCTAATCCTATTATCTGGCAGCATAAACTGTTTCCATTGTGAAACTGCTATCTTGCACTTCACCAGGCACCTGGAGGGCAATGGAGGAAAATGCCCAACCTAAAATTCCGTTACGACTCCTACCCTGGACTATTTTATAAAAAGACATTAATTAGATAAGGAACTGTTGGACAAAGTATACTTTACAGGTCTGGCTAAAGATAACAGCACAATGGGAATTTCCAACATATATCTGACAATATATTCCTCTAAATCACCTTCTGGCCTTCCCGGATGAGGGTGGGGATGATTGCTTTAATAATGGATAGATCAAGGTTTAAAATATTTAACTCAGTTTCTTCAAGATGGGGAGATCATAGACTACAAAACACTGCAAAATAAATACAATCTACCTAATAAGGAATTTTTCAGATTCTTGCAATACAGACATTATATAAATACAATAGCAGGGATGGTAGCATTAATATTCACTCCAGTAGAGACATTCTCAGTACTTCAAGTGAGGTCTTTACATGGAAATACTAAACACTTTATTTCATACCTTTGTAAAAGACTACAGGAGGAGGTAGGAACTTTAGCCATACAGGCAATCCAGGATAGTTGGAGATGGGAGATGGGATATACTGTCCCAGAGAGAGATTGAGAAAGAATCTGTCGAGAAACACGTCGAACAACATCTTCAGCAGTATGGAGAGAATATCACTGGAAGGTGACAGGGAGATACTTTATAACACCCACAATCTCAAAACACTTAGCTAAGCATCCCTCAGATAGGTGCTGGAGGGGATGTGGACAACAAGGGACACATTATCACATTTTCTGGGCCTGCCCTCACATCCACATCTATTGGCAAAAGGTGGGGCAAGTTATCACAGAAATGCTAATGTTAGGGCAGCCTCTAAACTTTAAAGGTCTGGTTCTTGGTTGCCCACCATGGGAGTTGAGCTCAGAGTCACAAAAATATTTATTTAAGACACTGGCCATAGCAGGGGTAAAAGTAATCACACAAAACTGGTTAAATTCGAAACAGCCATCCTTGGATCAATGGTGGGGTAACCTAAGGGAGATTAAGGCCATGGAAGCGGTCACAGCAAGACTGAGATTGGTGGTGGAAAAGTACAATATTAGGTGGTCCCCCTTCTTCCATTATATTGAAAGAGTAGAAGAAACCTTTTTCCTGGAGCAGATTCTGGTGGATTAAGGAATGGAAGAACATAATGGGTGTAACTGATATCCGCCTGCTCAAGTGAAAAAAAAAGATAACTCCCAAGTCCCTATATACTTAAAAACCATAGTAAACTGACTACAATTTCATTCAAAAGTCATTATAAATGTATTAAGCTGATGACCCAAGTTTTTCTCCCAAACAGGAAAGGGGTTTCAAGCCCTTTTCTTCAGATTTCAGAAAAGAGACCAGACAGAGACACAGGGCAGGATTCACAAAGCAGATGCTCTGGGCACAAATGAGATGCGCCAGTGAAAACAGGATGCGCAGAACAGAATCCAAGCAAATCACAAAGAGATGTGCCCCAGGATGCCCCATGCACAACTCCACTGTGAGTCATCTGTGATATGCATGGTGCAAGTGGAGATGCCCCTGCGTAACCGTGATGCGCAAAACCACCCAAGGGGCAGAACAGTGCATAAGGAGCAACCCAACAGGGAGTGGGAAGCAATAGGGGGATAGTGCAGTGGGACAAATGAGACAGGGAAACACGCCCAAAGGGACAAGCCAGAGTGACAAAGAGCCCAACAATGGCTGCAGCAGATAAAGTGCACAGACAGGGCACACAGAGCAACACATAGTACTACACAACACAACCCACACAGGACCACAGCAGGCACACAAGACAGGCACACTGTTGCCCGCAAGGTGCCACATATCTGCAGAAGAAACCATGCAGCATGGTGGTGGTGTCCAAAGGACATGGCTACCAGCACAGGAGCCCAGGGATGTGGGGGTGCATGAAGCCACACAGGGCCACACTGATGTATAGGCTGGGTGACACACAGGTGAGACCACTACACCACACAGGCATGCCATACCCCTAACCACTGTAGACTGCATGTAGGTCTGAACACAGACAGTGCAGCATCACAATGGATGAATGCCACAGGCATCACATACAGACCAGGGGCATAGACATGGGCAGCATGACAGCAGGCCCACCCACAAGCCACAGGCAACATGGTGGGTACATAGTGGGCGGGACATGGCAGGGGGGCAAGAGGTAGCTGCCTGCACAAATGCTAGTGCAGACATGAGTATGGCAGCAAGAGGACAGAGGACAGCTGCAGACAACAACAAAACCCAAGAACAAGATAGTGAATGACCACAGACAATGGTTCAGATAAACAATGGTTTAATAAATAACACAGCAAGAAAAACAACTGCAACAACTATTTACAAGAACAATGCAAAACAGAGAAGGGGAGTGTGGGAGCATATACAACAACAACAACCAGGGAAAGAAGGGAAGGAATGAGGCAGTGGGAGCAGGTATAGGGGATGGATAGGGACACTGATGCAAAGTAGGGAGGGGAAATAACTGTTAAAATGTCCAAAATCACACCATGGGGCACTCCAGGGGACAGTGCACATGTCTCCGGCCCCATGGAGTGAAGAGACGAACAACGTCCAATAATGCCCACAGTAGATGACCTTGCCTCCTAAACAGTGGCCGTAAGGAGTCTTGAAGTGCATGTCTCAACTGCAGTCCCACATCCCATGGTGCCTTCTGCTGTCATCCACCATGGCCATGACCACCAGCATGCACATTCTGGGGACCTAGAGTGGGGAACACAGAGAACAGATACTAACAGCCATGTACTAAACATCACCCCATCCCCCTGCACATAGGCTGGAGGCATCTGCCATGGAAATGGCCCAGATCCCACCAGGCACAGCGCACAATGCACCAAGCAGGCACAGGGTGCCACACTGTGCGCAGGAACTGAGTGGGCACATGTCCCACATGTACAGACAGTGGCTTGTGCAGGGGGCATAAGGACAAGCCTCGTGCAACATATGCACAAGGCAGTGGCCTGCACAAGCATGTAGGCCCCATCAGAACACCAATGGAGCACCCCGTGTGTCCACAGTGCACATGGCATGCACACACAGTGGTTGCCGATGCAGGGACCATGTGAACCGTGGCCCAGGCACATGCTGCACCAAACATACCAATGGGCCCACGTGACTAGTGACACATGGACAGGCATGGTGTGCTAGCAGCACCCACCTGAGCAGACACCCACCCCACCAGACACACAGCACATGCATGAAAGGAGCACTTACCTGCACCAGCAAGGCCACCACCCTGTGCACCTCCAGTGGCCCTCCGCTCTCACAGTTCAACTGCCTCCTCGGCCAGCCACCTGTCTTCTGGCCCTGCAGGAAACACAAAAGTAGAGAATGACATGAGGAGATGCAACATGAGACAGCCCCCTCCCCAACACCAGTGTGGGCATGCAGTAAAGGTGTCAACAAACAGCGCACCAGTGTGCAGCAGTGCACAGCACCCTGGCCTGTGCCCCCCATGTGCACTGCTGTTGGCATGCAATGCAAATGGAAGTCCCACCCCATGCATGCCACAGTGGCCCCATCCCACCCAAGCACCAAAGCTGAGAAACCCACCCAATGTGACATGCGGTAGATGGCACCATAGTGCAAGTGCAGCCATGCCCAAGTGTGGGCGTGCTCCTGTGAGTGTACTAGCATGTGGTGCAGCTGCTCCAACCCCCATGTGCACATCCTGCAAATGTATGACTGTGACATACCTGGTCGTCACAATGCACCCCTGCATGCATGCTCCTGTAGGTGATCCAGGCACACCCTGTCCCTGCGATGCAGGTCACCATACCTGTGCCTGCACTGCTGTCCTGTGCAGGGTACACCTATGCGGTGCACCAGCTGACCAGCAGTCCTGGCCCAAACAGTTGACTTGGACTCCTGCAAATCCTCCTGGCTGAACAGTTGGCCCTTCACCCTCATCACTAGAGCCACAAGGTGGAGGAGCTCAACCTTGGACCAGTTCATAGCCCTGGGGCCTTCTCTCTGAGCTTATGGCATGGCTACAGCTCAGTCTGCACAGCAAGTAGGTCCTGTCAGGTCTATGTTACTGAATGGCCTAATTGTGCCACATGCGCCACTAGGCCATGTGCAAGTAACCGTGCATAGCGCACTGAAGCACAGTTAGTGCCAATGGTACTGATACGTGCATGCGCAGTGTGCAATGACATGGCAGGAAACCAGGGTCAGGGGTCATGGCCGGGTCGCGCATGTGCACAACGTACAAAACCACCATGTTGTGTGTGTCTCACATCATTGTGCAGGGCAATGGTAAGACGCAGTAGCCCACAGGCACGTAAAGGTAGTCGTTGCGCAATCACAGCATGAAGAGGGTCAGGAAACACAGCGGGCATCACGCACATAGACGTGCATGCACATACAGATGCCGCTGTGTGTTGTGCGTGACCTGCGTGATGGCGATGCGACTGTCAGGCTGATCGTGCATCCACGGTCATGCACTGAGGGACTTGCGCCAGATTCAGGGACATGCCCCGAACACACCTCACATGCGTGGACAATGCACCATGTGGAGATGCACCCAGCGCAGCAGATGCACCCTGCTGACTGGGGTGAGCTGAGGGCAATTCTGCAGTTCACAAAAATTGCTCCCAATTTAGCCCATTACCGTATTCAGAGGCATCTCACCTGTTTAGCATCTCATTATACCTGCCCCAAACCACATTTGTATACCCTGAACCATAAATGCTCCTAACTCAGCACACACTGAGCATAGGTGACTGACAGGATTGACAACCTTGAAAGTAAGTTGTGTGTACATTTCCTGTGACTTTGTAGCTGCTGCAGATGGCAGTATGGGCCATGGACAGCCTGGTAATGTCCAGACATGTGCAGGGAAACCAGACACACCCCGGTGTGTGCCACACACTGTCCCACAGCCCACCCTAGGCAAGGCTGGGGAGGAGGAGTGTTGGTGGGTGCTGTGACTGCACAAACGTGAATGGTTGCACTGTGTGTTGTAGTCCAGGCCACCTGCCTATGTTCCATGCCATGCAACATCTGTGGCATGAGAAGAGACATGCATCTGTCTGTAACATTGCACATGGATGGGGCGGTCACAGGACAGCCATCCCTGACAGACCATAATACTGTCCCAGACATGCTGTGCAGGCAGGTCATTGGTTGGCAGACAGTGTGCCATACACTGTAGCCCCTGTATTGCAGTACAGGCCATTAATGGCCCTGCATATGCATGTCTAATGTCTGTGTCTTCTGTCTCACAGCAGCCATCATGTCTGGAGGAGACAATGCTGCTGGTCGCAGGTGGCCTAACTTCACAACCGATGAAGAGAGAGCCCTCATAGAGGCTTACAACCTGCGCAAGGATGTCATGTCTGGCAGGGGTGTCAGCCAGGCACTGCTGGATGAGGGCTTGGATGCAGTGGCACACCACGTGAATGTGGTGGGGAAGTACAACAGGATCACCCAGGAGTGTAGAAAACATCTGAACGATGGAAAGAAGAGGGTCAAAGAGAAGCTGGTGCACATTGAGGCCTCTTTGAGTAGGACAGGGGGTGGTCCACAGTTGGGGGTGCATCTCACTCCAAATGAGGAGCTGCTCTTGGCCAGCATTGGCTGTGCAGATGGGCAGGGTGTCCCTGGAGGGGGGGGTTCCAGAGTGTGGAAGCACATAGCAGCTCTATGAGTATCATGCCCCTGATGCATTTCAGGCCACATGTGTGCGTCATGGTTGCCATGACATCTCCACTGTGTACAAAAGGCAGCCTGTGTGCCTGTGTGCAATGCCATGGGTGGTCGGGGCCCATCCATGGCCCATGCTGTGCACATCTGTGTCTGCCAGGCCATGACTGGGAGGTCACATGTGTGGTTGTGATGCCCATCAAACTAGTGGTGTCATCCTACTGTTGGATGGGCATAGTGTTGCACTGTCCCTCATGGTGCCATGTAGGCATACACAGGCACTGAGCAACTTCATTCATTGCTAGTGCAAGGCTGCAGTGGCAGAACTGATGTTGACTGTCCGTGCCAAGGACTGTCATGCACAACCATGGCACACCAATTTGACACACTATACCTGTATGTCTGCCACTATTGTTTCCATTGAATGTGACCATGTTTTCCTTCTTTCTTTTGCAGCTCCATCACACCTCATGGATACTGCCATATCCACGGCTGCATGGGATGCCTTAGCAAGTAATGATGCAGACCCGTCCCACAGGGCTGCGGGCACGACATAGGATGGTGTCATCCCTGGCTCATCCAACACAACAGTGTCTCCAGCTGCATCACCAGTGGTGGTGGGCCCATCAAACTCATCAGCTAGTGGTGCCACTGCTGGCTGGTATGACACTTCTTAGCTGGAGGGTTTCCTGGGTTTGGCTGGCACACAGGGGGCATACAGCGAAGCCCTGATGATCCTAACACCACTAAGATACCAGGGGACATAGTTGACAGTGGTGCACACATCACACGGGTGCCTGCACAGGTGGCACCTGCTGCCGTTGGTGGCCCTGCTGACCATGGCACACCTGCAGAGCCAGCACAGCCCCCCATGGTGGTGGGTGGTGTGCCCTCTGCACCTGGTCCTGCTGTGGCAGCAGGGTCAGCCAGCGCATCACGGTCAGTGCTGTGGGTCACACACAGGCTGGGTTGGACCATGATTGCATGATGGGGTTATGCATGCCCATTCCCTGCCCATGCCCCAGTCTGCCAGGGTGCACCTATTGATCGTGGATGCTCAGCAGCAGGTTGGCACACTACTCAGCCATCAGCGCCATCACCATGAGTCTTCACCCACCGATGAGATTGAGGACTATGATCGCCTCCTGCAGGATACCATTGAGGGGCAGGCATACCTACAGGTGGAATTCAGGGGCCTTCGGATGCTGCTGGCCCTTGAGCATGAGTCGGCAGTCGCGTTGCATGCCCAGACATTGGCAGAGGTACACCTGCTGTAGGTGGGCATGACCACAGCTCTGGACCGGATTGCAACCGCCGCCGAGGCCAGATGTGCATCTGGTGTGTGACGTCGCCTCCAGCTGTACACCCAGGAGTGCCTCACACATGCCCAGACAGCGGCATCAGATGGACCCATTGCTGCTGATCCCATCACCACAACTCACCATGTCCAGCATCCCCGGACCTGACATGGCTTGCGTAGCCAACACCCCAGTGAGCACCCGTTCATGGTCTCACTGCAGTACCTCTACAGGGGTGATGGCAACACCCTGTGGCTGGTGGTGCTGAGGCAGCATCCACCAGTCATGGGAAAGGCCGCCCACTTGTCTGTGGTGCCCGTGGTGCCCCCCTGTGATGTCCAGGTCACCATTCTGATGGCCACTGCACCTACTACCTGTGTGTCCCACTCGCCTGGCTAACACTGCCTGGGGTAGTGTGGGTGTCATGCGCGTGCCCCAGTGCATTGCCACCATGGGCCCCCTGTGCAGTGCCACCTGCATGTCTGTGTGTGCCATTGTTGTGCCATGTGGCATGGGCGTGATGAGTGCGGTCCTGTGTCTTTTGTGCACATGTGCCAGCAGCTGTACACTGATCCATGCCATCCCTGGCACAGACACCCTGGCACATAGCCGTGTACACAGTGGCCTACACACGTGTGTGTGTGTGTGTGTGTGTGTGTGTGTGTGTGTGTGCCGCATAGACACTGGCATGGCTGCGTTCCACTGTGGCATTGCCACTGCTACATGGCCTGTGTGGTGTGTGTGTGTGTGGCTGAGTGGTGCTGTATGTATGTTGTGTTGTGTCCTCCATGCAATACAATCCTGTGTTACTCACCTGCGGTCACCAAAGTGCTCCTCCACATTTGTGTCCCTGTACTGCTTGGCCTTCGCATTGAGGTGTGGGTCACAACACACCAGTGGCGGTCTGGCCAGATGCCCCTGTCGTACTGCTTCCTCATCCCCACCCTCCTCCTCCTCCCCAGAACTGTCACCCTCCACAGCTTGGACAGCTATTCCATGGTCCATGGCCATGTTGTGTAGAATACAACAGGCCAGGAATATGCCACAGGCCTTCTCGGGGCTGTACTGTAGGGCTCCCCCGACCTATCCGGGCATTGGAAGTGCATCTTCAGCATGCCAAAGATGCGTTTGATAATAGTGCATGTGGCGGTGTGTGCCTCGCTGTATCGCTCCTCTGCCTCTGTTCCAGGTCTTCTGAGGGGGTGAGTAGCCAGGGTCAGAGTGGGGATGTTGCATCACCTGTGGGGAGCAAGGGTGGCTGTTAGTCCACTGATCACATGTGCAGTGAGACCTCCCCTTTGCACCATGGCACTCTGCTGTGTGTGGTGTGGGTACTCCACTGACTGTGTTTTGGCCTTCCGTGCCATCCTACCTCCCCCTCCCACCTGATGGGGTTTGGCCTTGCTGCTGCTGTCTGCCCCTGGCTGTCCATGCCATTGCTTTCCACACATGCTCAGGCCCCCATTGTCTGCCCCAGTGTGCCCAGCAGCTGCACCTGCCTGTCTGCATGTGGTGCGCTATGCCCTGCCACATGTGACTCCTGTGGCACTACACCCCTCCTTCCATGTATTTTACTTGTGCCACACTGTCCCACTGTGTGCACACCTGCAGCACTGTCCCACTTCCACTGTCCTATATCTGCTGCCCCCTCTGCACATTGTGCATCATGTTACCTGCAAACCTGCCCCCCCATCCTATCCTGTGCCATGGTGTCCTGTTGTACTGCAGGTCAGCATGTCCCACACACCTACTAGATGTCCACTTGGTACATCCCCTGCCTCAGATCTGTGGCAGAGGGTGGACTGGTGCCAAATGAAGGCATCATGTATGGTCCCAGGGTGTGTGGCACAGACATTGCTGATGCGCCATGTGGCATTGCACACCACCTGGCAGTTTACTGAATGGTAGCCCTTGCAGTTGATGTATGTTACTGCATAATCACCAGGTGGTGCGCGGATTGCCACATAGGTGCAGTCAGTGGCCCCTATGACTCCTAGCATGTGTGCCACCCTGTGGACCTGCTGCATGGCTTCTGTCCGCTCTGCCTGTGTGCTTGGGAAGTGGATGTACTCCAAAGCATGTGGTAGCAGTTTGGTGAGGAATTGTGTGAGGAGATGGGAGGTGGATGCCTGGAAGATGCCTGTGGTGTCCCCAGCTGGCCTCTGGAAGGTTCCCATGGCAAGCAAGCACATTACTGTTGTCACCTTGGTCTCCATAGCTATGGCGTAACCTCTTCCAGTGGGTGCCTGCATTTCATCATGGCACAGCTCACAGAGCTGCCTCAGAATGGCCCTGTTCAGGCAGTATTGACCTACTGTTTCTGTGTCAGTGAGCTGATCAAATGTCAGTCTGGCATGACACCGCTTTGGGGCTGGCTGCCTACGGTGCCTTCCACCACTACGTTGCTGGTCCGCCCGTCTCCTCATCCCCATTATCATGCCCACCATCAGGAATGGTGCACCATCCATTGTTGCCTTTCAGCTGCCTCTCTCCTCCTGCTTGTTCCTGCTATCATGTTGTTGGCCTGCTGGCGACTTACACTTACGTCTACTTGTTTTATACTTATCTCCCCATGGCACATTTTGGGCTTGTGCCGTGGATGCTCCATACTTGTGCATTCATTTTGCACTGTGAATGGCTCTGCGCTGTGTATTCAGGTGTAAACCCTCTCGATTTGTGCCGCATATCATCTCATTGCATCTCCGGTGCATCCTGTTTGGTGCAGTGCATCGGGCTTGCATCAGAGCAACCACACTGTCTGTGAATGGCTCCATGACGCATTTTTGATCTGCGCCAGCACATCTCATTTCCACCCAGTGCATCTGCTTTGTGAATCCTGCCCACAGAGTGCAAGTTAAGTTGTTTAATTTTACATTGAGAATGTTAAATAGTTATTTATTTTATTTTGTTAATCATAGTGATGAGCATTTCATTAGATAATAGTGGGATGTACGTATTTACATTGAAATAGTAAGTCACAAGAGCAGACTAACTTTTTAAAAAAAGGAAAAAAAAAATATATCTTGAGTTCATGATTTATCAACTTCTCCATTTAACCAGTTGGACGATTCGATGATTTCAGAATCAGTCATAGAATAAGGCACAGACTGTCAGGAGACACTCATCAAGAAATCATTGATGGAACAAATGTCCAAAGAGGACTGCCTATGGGAGGAATAAAAAGAAAGGAGAAATAGTTATTTTTTTATTACAAGAGGGCTAAAGGACAATAATGTATTGCTTAATACACAAAGCAAAGTACTTACCTCTGCAAAGAGAAATGTATAAGTTGTGTAAAGCGATTAATTTATAGTATGTAACCCTGTATATTGTATTGCTCTCGATAAACTTTAAGGTTAAAAAATAATAATACATGTAAACCACAGCAGCAGTCCCCCACCTCTCTCATCCCCTTCCACAAGGTGTGCAGCGTCCCTCATATTATGAGGTTGATGGCAAAATGCTAAGCATTGTGTTTAAACTGTCAGTACATAACCAACTGAAGTAAACTGACAAATGGGTAGGTTTCTTTTAGTATTTTGAAGCGCTAAGACTTTTTTGTTGGTTATTTACATGGTGTTGTAGAGGAGCCAACTAGTGTGCATCCACCATGTCCAGGCCATGTCCCCACTACTGTCTATGTTTATTAAGTGACGGCTGACTTTCATGTGTTTTCTTGACTTGTTTATTATTATCATTAGCAGTAGTAGTAGTATTCACATCTTGCACCACCTCTAGGTCTGATTTTGCTAAAGCAAAATCTAGGTGGTGTCAACAAATGGTTTGCCCACAGCACATGATATTTCAGTTCTCCTGTTTTATGCACTGATGTATTAGGTCAGTTTTGGTATAAGAAACTGAAATACAAGCAATTGAAACATGGCCTGTTTGGTATCCGTTGCCTTGTACTGTATCTAAAGTTACCAATTACCATGCCTGTCAGGAGGCACTTCTTCACAGAGAGGGTGGTGGACACTTGGAATGCACTACCAGAAGAGGTCATCTCATTGAAGACAGTGAGCAGCTTTTTTTTCAATTAAAAATGTTATTAGTTTTCCAGTACAAAGGCGAATCATAACAATGGATGAAATGTCCATATACATCGGTATAAAGTGATTTCCTCTCCCCACCCTCCCATCCACCTACCCACTCCCACCCGAACAACCCAGTGCTGTTTACATCTCTAGCACTATACCTATGAATGTAACCTATTAGTGCTTAACCTTGAAGTGCATAGAGAGCCTGTAGTGGTCCCCAAATGTTATCGAACTTCTTAAGTTTGTTAAGTAAACTGGCAATAGTCCTTTCAGTTCTGAGTGAGCAGCTTTAAGAGAGGCTGGGATGAGTATGGGGGAAAGTAAGGATCATGGGCAGGGAGGAGTGGGAAGGGAGGGCAGGGACATTAGCTCAAGCTCTGGACCCTGCAATATGAGCAGACTTGATAGACCAAATGGCCTTATTCTGCTGGCTTCTTCGTATGTTTGTATGTAAGGAAATGTTACTAATGTTCATCATATCAACCTCTGTCAGGGTCTCAGATGTCTGTGGTACAGCGGAGTCAGCCAGGATGCAAGACAGTACCTGGCAGTAAATTGCATTTCAGTTCCATTACTGTAGACCACTATGTATGCCTCTAAAACATGTGCTCTCTTCACTGCCTTGTAAACTGTTCTAACTTCACTGCCTTGTAAACTGCTATGAATCCTTTGAACTGCTTTGTATGTCTACTCCATTAATGTTTTCCGGGTAACCCCTGAAAAAGAGTCCTCTGGGGCTCAGTGGGTGTACCCGGTCACCAAAATTGAATAAATAAATAAATTGTTCTCTGCAGCATACAGGAGCATTCTTCAGCAGTACTGGAAAGTACAGGTACTGCATTGCACCCTTGCTGGCTCCACTGTAAATCACAAACTAGCTAATTATAGCCTTTAGCAGCCTAAATATTGACGCAGTGTATAAATTCAGGATCTTGCACTGTAGGGTGATTTGTTTGGCTTTGGCATGAAGTATTTCAGATTGAGTCAACATCATAGTTGTGCAGCAGACGCTGAGTTACTTGCAAAATGTCCAGTTATCCACCACTTCAGATGTAAAGTGTATTCCCTTTTTAGTTACAGGAGAGCCAACAACACTAGCATTAATTCTAAGTAAATAGTGGTGGGTGGGCAGAAAGGGTAATTCCAGGATACATGTGTCAGCCAAAGTCCTGCCTGTTTCTTTCAACACTTAAGTATAGCACTCTACCAGGTCACATGACAGCTGCAGATCAGATAATTTCAGACAAACATAGAAAATGTCAGCAGAAGAGTCCCAGTAGTCCATCAAGCCAGCCTTTGCAGCCTATCAACTAGACTGAGCCTCTGGCAGGCCTCCTGACCTCCCTTTGTCCTCCAGTGTATCCAACCTCCCTATGGGGGCTATGCATCAATGTGGGGCTGGGTACGTGCAGCTTCTCACCTGCAGACAGGTGCACAGTGCATGGTATGCACTACCACGTGCCTCCACAGGGTGCCTGTCTGCAGCACCACCCTCGACCTTCTGTGTGGAGGCGGATTGAGGGACACAGGCGGGCATCTAATCAGATGCTCGTCCTGGGTCCTGGAGTGGATGCCCTGCTCCGTGCAAGAAGGGCATTGTGGGAAGAGACAAATTGAATGTGTACAGACAAGTGCCTGAATGGCTGCCCCCAGCCCTCCCTGTCTGCCCAGGGGATGGTTGTGTCCATTGCAGCCAGTGATCGGAATCCGGGGGACATTCAATGGATACAGCAGGGTCCCAGCCTGCATATCCTGTGCCCCCCTCACCCAGCACTCTGTGCCTTCATGAATGGAGCAAAGTGTTGGATGCCCCCAGACACACTCTCAGACCAGCCACATGTGTAGTTGTGTAACCAGCCTGGGAATCCAGTACAGAAGGAACAGATACGTGTCCCTTCCGTGCATGCATGCAGGGGTCCTTGGGACCCCTGGTGCATGGCATTATCACTTAGGATTGCCTATGCACCACAGATCCAGAGCATGAAGACAATCCACACAATGATGCATTGATGACTATATCTATACACCTTTCCCATCCTCTCTTAAACTCCCACCACCAACACCACCACCACCATCCCAGCACATACAACTTCATCTGGAAGTTTGTCTCATTCTACTACCACCCTCTAAGTAAAAAAGTACTTTCCTCCATCTTTTTTTACCCACCCTCCCTCCACTAGTTTCAGGGAGTTACCTCTGGAGGAAATACTACTACAAGTGAGCAAGTCCCTAGTACCCACTCAGTTGATAGCATGAAGCAACGGAATACCTTCTCTGAGATTATTCACATCTTTCCACCACTCCAGTGCTTATGTCAACTTGCTTGACACTGGCACTTGCCATTGAAGTGGTGCACTTCTATGGCACTAGTGCCTTCTAAGGTGCTACTGGGCATCTCTCATTTGTAATCTTGCCCATGGCAGCACTGCAGTGGTAAATGCCATGTGGTGTAAAAGTCTTAGAAATTTCTGTGCAGTCTTTTTCTAATCTGCCTGGAATTCGTATGCACACTGAATCAGAGCTTCTTCCCACTGCAGAGGGAGTCATTTTTCACATTTCTGTGTTTAGTTCTTCACACTTGGGTGGCATGTGTTTGGGTTCTAGGTGAGAATTTTCTAAACTTTGGAAGAAACCCAAGCTCTGCAGTGTACACTACTGTTTGAACTTAGTTTGCTGCTTCCTCCTGTTGTTCAACACACTAACCAGTTGTCTAGGTAGGGAAGGGAAAATACTCAATGTAGTAATGCTGTTTCTAATACAGGATATTTTAGCAAGTCCCATAGAAACATAAAAACAGAGAATTTGCTGGCAGATAAGGAAGGACCTCTTGGTCCACCCAGTCTGCCCATTTTGTCCTTGCCTATACTGTCTCCTCTGACCCTACTTGATCTCTGGCTACCTCCCCAATTCTTTCCTACCAAGATTCTTTTGTCCCTATCCCATGCATGTTTGGAGCCCACCACTATTTTCACCCTCACAAATTCTGCTGGAAGGCTGTTCTAGGTGTCCACCATTCTTTCAGTGAAGAAGTTCCTCACATTCCCTCCTAAATTACATCCCTTCCAGCTTCATTACCTGCCCCTTTGTTCTCATGCACCTTCTCTTCTGTAAAATACTCCCCAGCTGTACCTTATTGGTATGCTGATGCTACCTCAGCATTTCAAGAGCCACCAGCACTACAGTGACAACAGCGCTAGGTCATTGTAGTGTCGGCGGCAGGACCCTCACTGCTTTCAGGGTATTGCACCACTCCCAAAAGCAACTCTGACTCAGAGTTGATTATATTTAATGAGGGGTTCGGGGTGAGGCCCAAAGAAAACAGTCTGTTCTGTGCGCCCTTCATGCCGACTGCAATCGGATCGACATAAAGGAGTTACGCAACGCCGCTCATTAAACAATTTTTCGACCGACTGTCATGGATCCTACCTTATTTACCCCTGTGAGGTACTTATAGGTCTCTGCCATGCCCCCCCCCGTCTTCCAGGGTGTACATATTGAGATCCCTCAGTCTTTCTTGATAAGACTTGTGATGCAGCCCCTGACCGTTTTAGTTGCCCTCCTCTGGACAGCCTCCATCCTGTCTATGTCCTTCCTCAGAAGCAATCTCCACAATTGCACACAGTACTATAGGTAGAGTCTCACCAAAGATTGATACAGTGATAACACCACCTCTGTCCTTCTGCTGTTGCTTCCCCTCCCTAGGTACACCAGCATCCCACTGGCTCTGCCCACTACCTTGTTGCACTACCTTGCCACCTTGAGGTCATCAGATATGATAACGCCAAGGTCCCTTTTCTGTTTAGTTACCATCAGTACCTCTTCCACTGTTTTATACACTTCCCCTTGGTTTCTGTGCCCTAGGTGCATGATTTCAAACTTTTTCACATAATGCCTGGCTGCCACATCCTAGGCCACTACTTGAGTTTTCTCAGGTCTCCACTTACTCTCTTCTCCACCCCCTTCAAAGTATCTACCCCATTGCAGATTTTGGTGTCGTTTGCAGAGACATACCTTCCCTTTCAGCTGTTCTGCAATGTCACTTATAAGGACACTGAAGAGGACCGGTCCCAGTACTGAGTCTTGAGTTACCCCGCCACTGATCACTTTCCCTTCATTAGAGTGAGTGACGTTTTACCACTACCCTCTGTTGCCTGTCCATCAGCCAGTTCCAAACACAGGTTACCATCCTGGGTCCCACCCCCAAACTGCGCAGTTTCTTTATAAGCCTCCTATAAGATACAGTGTCAAAGGACTTGCTGAAGTGTAAGTAGGCCATGTCCACCACCCTACCCTGATCTATTTCCCTGGTCACCCAGTCAAAGAAGTTGATTAGGTTCATCTGACATGACCCCCCGCCCCCAAGAACCCTTGCTGACTCGAGTCTTGTAACCTGCTGGATTCAAGATACTCCACTAGCCTTTCGTTCAACAGTGTTTTCATTAATTTCCCCACCACTGATGTGAGACTGACTGGCCTATAGTTGCAGCCTCCTCCCTGCTGTTGGCTTTTGTGAAGCGAGACTACATCTACCCTCCTCTAGCCCTCTGGAGCCACTCCTATTTCCAGTGGGTTGTTGAATAAGGCTGTCAAAGGTATAGCTAGTAACTCTCTAAGCTCCCTCAGCATCCTTCAGTGTACCTCATTCGGTCCCATAGCCTTCTCCACTTTCAGATTCGCAAGTTCTTTCAGGACTCTTTCCTCAGTGAATCACTTGTGTCTACCTCCCCGCTCCCCCGTGTTCCTGCTGCTTCTATGTGACCTGTCCCCATCTCGCTCCACTGTGAAGACTGAGCAGAAGTATCTTTTCCTAATCCTCTCTGCACAGTCTCCCTGCCCTTCTTAACCTCACAATCTCTCCCCTTATCTTCCTCTTTTCTATGTTTCTATGTTTCTTTTCACTTGTGTATCTAAGAAAGGCCCAGTCCCCTTTAGTTACCCCATTGGCTATACATTCCTCTCTTTCTGCCTTTGTGACCCTCACTGACTTCCCTGCTTTCATCTGCTTCTCCTATACACCTCCCTATCCTCTTCCCTCTGCATCTCCATATACCCACTCTCCCTAGCTCAATCAGGAACTGAGGCACCTTATGCATTCCCATGAAAAACACAGCATGGCAAGCCTTTAAAAAATCTATGCTCCAAGCAATGTGAGAAGGCAGTAAGTAGGGCTGGTGGGATACTGGGATGCATAGGGAGAGGCATCACCAGTAGGAAACAGGAAGTTGTTATCCCTCTGTTCAGACAGCTGGTGAGACCCCATCTGGAATACTGCGTGCAGTTCTGGAGACCCAGTCTCCGCAAAGACATAGCTAGGATGGAGGCAGTCCAGAGGAGGGCAACTAAAATGGTGCAGGGTCTGCACCAGAAGACATATCAAGAGAGACTTAAGGATCTTAATATGTATAGCCTGGAGGAGAGGAGGGAAGAGGGGGGACATGGTAGAAACCTTCAAATATCTTTTCCTTCTCTATCTGGACTCTGCCCTCTCATCTCCCCTACCCCTTCCTTACTCTTCCCCTTCCCTCCACCTCTGATTAGCAATGTTGCTTCAAATGTACCTTATGGTTTGCTATGCTTGCTTGTAATCTTGAGTGTGTAGCACTGTTTCCACTTAGTTACCAGCTGATTTGCTGTGCTCCGATGATACCATGAACGTTGTCTGTACCTCCGTTGATACCATGAACGTTGACTATAACTCCCAACCTTATTGTAACCCTTTCCTTTGACGTGGAACCTTTGTAAATGAGCTGCCCCTAGCTCAAAGGTATTTTTAATCCGAGATTTAAATAAAAAATAAAATAAAAAAATACCTCAAGGGAATCAACAAAGTCCAAGAGGGTAGCATCTTTCAGAAAAAGAGGTGTGCAAGAACAAGGGGGCACAATTTAAAGCTAAAGGGGGGACGGCTCAGAGGTAATGTGAGGAAGTATTTTTTCACTGAGAGGGTTGTGGATGCATGGAACAGCCTTCCTGAGGAGGTTGTGGAGTCAAAAACAGTGGTGGCATTCAAGAATGCATGGGACAGACATAAGGCAATTCTAGGGGGTGGAGGTTGGAAGAAGTAGGCTGTTGGTTAGCTAGGCTCTGCAACTTATCCATTAGGTATGGAAATGGGCAGACTGGGTGGGCTAAGCGGTCCTTATCTGCCGTCAAAGTCTATGTTTCTATGTTTCAATCAGATTGGAATTCCTACCGCGTGCTACGTAATATTTGTAAATGTAAAATCAGCAAAGCCAAAAGGGAACATCTCATAACCCTGTAGGAATTTCACCTATCTAACCCCAAATGTTTCCGGAAGAAAATCAATGCACTCCCAAAGGGTTAAGAAAGGATCCTCCCTCAAATAATGACAGCAAAGGGCTCCATACTATCCTCTCCTAAGGAGATAGCTGCTAGACTGAACCTCTTCTTTACTGACCTTGATACCTACAAAATCGACCTCCCTGATATTTGCCCAGAGCAACAAGCCAGCCACCTGGAAGCTCTATACCCTCTCTTCCACCTAAAAGCCACCTCCTGAAAGGAGGTCCTTAAACTTCTGAGGGGTCTCAACTCAGCTAGCTCTCCAGGGTTTGACTCCCTACCACCCAAATTCCTCAAACTAGGTACACCTGCTCTTGCCTACCCAATCTCCCACCTAATCAATAGATCCTTCCTCACACAAACCATCCCTGACAAATGAAAGACTGCTATTCTTGTCCCAGTACACAAAAGTGGTCCAATCAACCTCACTGAAAACTATAGACCCATATCTATCTTATGCACAGTTGCCAAAATCCAAGAGAGAATTCTCTACAATTAACTATACTCTTACCTAGAATAAAATAGTACCATTACCGGCCAGCAGCACAGCTTTTGGAAATGTCATGGGACAAAAATTGCTCTCTTGCAGGTCACCTCTGACATATTCCAGGCAATGGACCTGGGCAATGTGACTGGAGCAGTATTTGTCAACCTAACGAAGGCATTCAACCTAGTCAATCACTCCCTTCTTATCTCCAAGCTTTGCTACCTTGGCCTTGATAGCAACACTCTCTCCTGGGTATCAAACTACTTAGAGAATAGGTCTCAGTGTGTCAAATGGGCCAGAACCACCTCTTCCCTATCTACTATTGCCAACGTGGTACCCCAAGGATCAATCCTAGGGCCTTTCCTATTCTCAATATTTATTAATGATCTACCTCTGAACTGTGGAGGAGCATCGGTCCAGCTATACGCAGATGATGCCATTCTTTATAGATCCTCCAGTGATGTCTCATGTATTAACTCTGACCTAGCAAATGACTTTCAGACATTAGAAACATGGTTTAAAAATAACCTATTAATCCTGAACACCAAAAAGACTAAATCCATGTTATTCCACCACACCTGCTTCGACAATAGCACCCAGCCCCCCTTGGTGATCAAAACATCCACTGGCATACAGCTTGAAAGAGTCACCAACTTCAAATACCTGGGAGTAATGCTTGACGAACACCTATCCTTCGATGCACACATAACCAGGGTTATAAAGGCTACAAATCAGAAAATAGGCTTCCTCTATTGCACAGCCCCCTATCTCTCGAACCATGCTAGGAGTACTATTGCCTCAGCCATCCTTTTCCTAGATCTTTTCTATGGGGCCTCTGTAATCCATTCCTCTAAGCCTGGACTCCTGAATAAACCCAGTACCACCTAACACAGGATTGCCTGCTTTGCTGTAAAGGCCCCAGCTCATACCCATCGCAGTGTAATGCTAAACACTTTGGGCTAGCCATCTTTTAAAGCCAAACTTGATTTCCCAGCGTATTGCACCACCTTCAGACTAATCCACCCCCCCAAGTTCATCTAGCCTTATTACCCTGAAACCCTCCCCTTGAACACTCAGGTCCTCACGCCTCCCATTGTTAAGCCTACTCAAGGCTCACCTAATGGTTAGCAGAAGATCTTTCTCCTTCGCAGCACCACAAACATGGAATGACCTTCCACACTCACTACTCTCATGTAAGACTCTTCCCCTTTTCAGAAGACTATACAAGGAAATCTTCTACACGCTCTCTGTCTGCAATGGCAACTGTACCTAGACTTCTCCCGGCCACCACTACTCCCACTATCCATTTGTTGTTATCTCACCTCGCTTTTCTCTGGCTCACACCACCTTATCTACTTACCTCCTTTTGGTTTTCACACCAACCTTCTATTAATTACACTAGGTTATACATAAATGTCATCCTCTTACCCTGATGATGCAGTTGCTGTTGACATCTGTTATGAACAGTCTCCCTAATATATATCGATGCTCAGTTTTTCCATGTATGTAAGCACCTATCAAGGACATCTGTAAATTATCCTCTATATATTTATCTAAGATACATATTACTCCATGAATGTATGGTCATGACTAGCACATCTGTAAATTATATCTGCAATTGTTTGTTTTTCATCTGTACAGTATGTTCAATTCCCCAGTTCGCCCCTGAAAAAGGGACTTGATTGTCTCAGTGGGCTCACCCGGTCATCAAATTTAAATAAATTAATAAATATACCTCCTGAATGCCACCCATTTAGCCTTTACCTTCGCAACCACTTCCCTTGAGAACCATAGTGGCCTCCTTTTCCTCTTGTTTTTGATCACTTTTGACATGCAGAGGTATGTTGTCTTTGCTGTGCCATCCCTTAATTTGTCCTACTGTTCCACTACCCCATTCATGCAATCCCCCCCCCCCCACTAGGTCATCCCTGAGGCATTTACCCATTTTTTAAAAATCCGCCCTCCTGAAGTCCAGGACCCTCATCTTTGTGTGGTTTGTCTTTGCCACCCTCCTTATGTTAAACCACATTGTACAGTACTTGCTGGTCCTCAGATGGCATCCCACCTTGACATCATCAGTACTGTCCCTGTTTGTGAGTACTAGGTCCAGTATTGCCCATCTCGAGTGGGCTCTCTGACTAGTGTTCTGAGAACCCCCTTCCCCACAGGGAGTCTAGGATGGCCCTGCTTCTAACCGATCCCATGGCTGGGAGGCTCCAATCTACATCCAGCAGATTGAAGTCGCCCACCAGCAGCACCTTCCCCTTTTCTGCCATCATGCTGATGGCTTCCCCCGATGCTTATCCAGTTCTTCTCCCTGTGTTGAAGGTCTGCATATAACCCCAGTGAGAATAGTGGCTCCAACGCCTAGCTCCAGGGTGACCCACGGAACTTTCAGCCCAACTTTTACCCCTAGGTTCCCTTGCATTTCAATCACTCTGATACTGTCCTTCACATATAGTACAGCACCTCCACCCTACCTCACTGCTCTGTCCTTCCTGAACTGAGTGTAACCTGTTATGGCCATGTCCCAGTCATGGCTCCCTGTGCACCATGCAAGCAATAAGACACAACGAGATGTGGGTTATGGCCTGATAAGAGCATGCCCCAGGTGCATTATGAGGCATGACGTGCTTGCTCTGGATGCCTTTAGCACCTGGTAAGTGCTCTTATCAGGCATAACCCACACCTCAGAGTGTCTTATTCTGCTTATAAAAATGCCCACTCCCCGTAAAGCCACCAAGTAAAAAAAAAAATTTAAAAGTATGCTAAAAACTGTTAAATATGCAGAACATAGGAAAATAATCAATCTGTACTGCAGACTTGCAGGCTATATATATATCATCCAGCCACTACAGGGCGTTGGTGCCTGTCTCTCTCCTCCCATCTCTATCTCTCCTCTAACAGACTAAACACTTCCTTTTTTTTATTTACTTTATTTTACTTTTGATTAGGCTTTGTTTTTCAGTTGTAGCCACTGGCCAGCTTGACTGTGAGCCACCGTGTCCCTTAGCGGGTAGCCCTATAGAGCAATTTCCATTGTGGTGTCTGTCAGTCTCTCCTCCCAACTCTGTCTGTCCCCCAATACTTTGTTTTTTTTTAATTTACTTTAGTTTTCTTCACAGTTTGTTTTAAACTTGCAGCCACTGGTCCACTTGATTGTGAGCGAGCATGTCCCATAGCGGCTGCCATACTGAGCTGTTTCCACTTCTTGGTTTTCAAAGAGTAACTTGTGCTCTATGGTGCTGTTAAAGCTAGGGGATTGGGAGTTGTATCCTTTCATGGACATAGAGGGGTGACTAGAAGAATGGAGAATGCAGTTCCTGGAAATGGACCGAAGACTCGAGATCGTGGTAATGGTCACTGGTCTCTCGGTGTAGTTTGAAATGGTGGGAGCGAGAGCTATACACTGGCCAGGTGCAGACAGGCACAAAAAAAAAGGAAACAACAGGTACTAACTCTGCAAACTTTTTTGTTGTGGATGAAGTGGGGCGGGGGGGTGTTGTTTATATTGTTGTTTTTCTGTTGGTGGCACCACTCTCCCTGTGCAGCGGTTGTGGTTCCCTCACAAGCTAGGTGATGGGCTGCATCAGGAGAGCGGTGGCACGGATTGATTTTTCTGTGTGCTATGTTTTGGTAGCACAAGCAATGCCGGTTGAACAGTTATGTCAACCAATCAGAATGGGGGACATTTTGTGCCCATTTTATAAGACTCAGTAATGGCCACACGCTCCAGGTCTGCCTCCTCCATGACGGCCTCCAGGTCTGGAATTCTATTTCCAAGACTCCTTGCATTGGCACACATGGCTCTCCACATCTTGCTCCCACTCTGCCTGCAACCCCTCTTCCTGCCTTTTTTGCTTCTTAAAACTTCCCTCTCTTGCCCTCCCTTTCACTACTCTCATTGTACCATGCCTTCTCAATACCCCCACCGCTTCTTTCCCCTCTAGTCCCCCACCATGCTATTGCTTCCTTTAAGTTTCCTCCCCTTTGGCCCTCCCTTGCTGTTGCTTCTGTTGTTTGTGGGGGTGGGGTGGGGGGCAGTTTATGCCTCCCTTTATATATCCACCTCCCCCTTTGGCTAGTTTAAATGTTCATCAAAGTAACATCTAACCTTTCCACTTACAACTACAGTCCCCTTCCTAGACAGAGCAGGCCATCACCTTTGTATAGACCCTTATCCTTGCAGGATATCCCCCAGTCCCCAATGAAGTCAATCTCCTCCTCCCTGCACCATTCTTTCACCAAGTGTTGAAGATCCTGGTGCAGAGTATCCCATCCTCTGCATGGCCATAGACAGCTAGCACCTCAACAAGTGACATTGTTCATGCTACCTGCTTTAGGCCCCTCCCTAGTTCCCTGAACTCTCCATGCACTACCCCAGCCCCATCCTTCACTAGGTCATTAGTCCCCAGGTGGAAAATTACATCCAGCTCCCCACCCTGTCCTGCCACCCTAACAAATCTGTAGGATCCTCCTGTCCATCCCACTTAGCCAAGGTGCCAGGAAGACACCTAACTTCCCTCTCTCCACCCCTTCCTGCTCCCAAATCTGTTTCCCTGACAGTTAAGTCCCTCACTAGAAGCTGCTTGCTCCTCTGCTGTGATCCTCTACCTTCCACCTTGGGCCTCCCCTTTGGAGGACCACCACATCCTCCCTTGTTACCACTATGGGTGCCTCTCCACCACGGTCCTGTACTGCCAAAATGGCAATGAAATTCTGTAGCCACACAGGCAGAGGAATGTGCCCCCTGATCTGCCAACCCCACCCTCCTGGAGCCTACCTAGGTCCAGCCTGACCTCCCCTGCCTAGACAACCTCTGGGGCAAGGGTGGTAGGCTTGGTGGCCACTGGGTGGGGCAAGAGACTCTCTGCATCCTAGCCAGCTCGATACAGATACCAATGACCTTCACCCTTAACCCAGAGAGGCACTTACAGATGGGGCAGCATCTCAGTCTCCAGAATGTCTCCCAAACTGAAGCTCCACAGCCACTGAGCTGCACCACTCCACACTCGCTTCTGAGGCCGGGAGATCAGAGGGCTGTGGGTTCAGTTCCCACATCTGGCACTTGGGTTAATATCCCAGTACTGACACTGTAGTGCAGCATGAGAGGGGTGCTGCACTTCTGAGGTGCCGTCTTTCGGATGAGACGTTAAACCGAGGTCCCATCTGCCTGGATTGGTGGTAGTTCAGGTGGATGTTAAAGATCCCATGGCACTTATCGAAAAGAACAGGGGAATTTCCCCGGTGTCCTGGCCAAATTTCCCTCATTCACTAAAAATACCACCAACAGCTTAATCTGATTCAAGGTCAGTTGGTATTCATCTGTATCCCCCTCCCCCGGGTCGTGCCTGAAACTAGGCAGGATGTGTCTAGTGCACTTACCCGGTCAACAAAAACTAAATAAATAAATAAATTTCTGCTAATATCAGTCTCTCCCTTTGTTTTCCAAATGTAATTATCCCCTACTGTCCCTTCCCTTTAATTGATCTGACCCTAGATAGGGTGTTACCTGCTTTCCTTTTATACAGTTTCTACAGCCTACTACAAGGTAAGCTTCTCCCTGTACTCTCTGCCTTTTTACCACTCCCTTTTGCTAACAATCCCTGATTGTCCTTCTTACACTACTACTTTACTCTTACCCCAGATAGCATGCTTCCTCTACTCCCACCTGTTGTTATTTGCCTGTTTTCTACTTATAATTACCCACTACCCCACCACCTGTAGCTACCTATGTACTTCAACAGTTAGTAACAATAAGCTTTAGGATACCTTACCTTTTCCCTTGTCCATCCAGCAGAGCCCCCTGCTACGATGCCAGTAATGCCTAAGACGTCAGTAATGCCTAAGATGCCAGTAACCTGTTCCACTCCTGCTTTGTTCCACTCATGCTCTGGGACAAAAGTGTGACTGGGCAAGCTGGACTAGCTGCCTTATATCCCTCTGGAAACTTTCTGAAGGCTTGTGATTGGTCCAACCTCCGTGTTTCACCCACCCACTTCCTGGTTACTGCTCCAAGCCCCCAGACAGCTCTCTTTAGAGAAGGTAAGTGCCACTTAAAAGGATCAATGGCAATGGGGGACTCTTGTCTGCCAATTTTATGAGTAATTGTCTGTACTCATTGGCCATTTCCTCTGACCATTCTTGGATGTGGGGTGGATTTGGCAGGTTCAGGAATACTTAGAATAATCAATTATATAAACTCTGAGAGAAATTCCACAGTATTTCAGTAATATCACTGACATCAAAAAATCATCATCAGAAAGAAAGAACTGTCTATATGCTGCAGTCATCAATTTCCCATGACAGACAACAACAGAATCGGTATATGTTTTTGGACCAAGATTGTTGAGAGTTAGGAGCCAGGAAGCCTGACTGACAAGGACTGGGTAGCTGATTTATTGCCTCAGAGTTGAGATCTTTGTACATACTTTTTATGTTTTCTTGTGCTTGCGAAAGAAACATCTTGTGGTAGAATGACATTTGAGAGGTGTGACAGGGACAAGTCCAATGCAGAGCGTTCTACATTGAGCTTGACCCTAGCAGACCAATGATCACACAAGCAGAGAGTGACGGTGATTGGAATGCTACAGCGGGGAAGCGGACACACTTGACGGGAATGAAACGCTCCAATGAGACCGCTTCATTCCTTTCATTTACATAATGCTGTCTGAACTGCTCCCTCTGTTCCATGTCCCTGCACTTGACCTCATGCAATGAAACTCTCCCACTGTGTGCTGCCTGCCCTGCATCCTCTGTTCCCCCACCGGACTGACAGTTATCTAATAAAACCATCCTGCACCCTCCCACTGCATGCTGCTCACCCTGCACTTTCTGTTCCCCCAGCCAGCATTCACTTGAGCCCTCCCACTCCCTCCCATTGCATGCTGCCTGCTCCACACCCTCTGTTCTCCCAGCATCCATATGATCCTTCCCACTGCCTCCCACTGCATGTTCCCCACCCCACACCCTCTGTTCCCCCCGACATCCAAATTATCCCTCCCGCTCCCTCCCACTGTGTGCTGTCCACCCCACTCCATCCATTCCCCTTGCCAACATCAGGGTACCCAATCCCAGTGTCAGCATTATCTATACCCCTCCCCTGGACACTGGGGAGCCCACTCCGTGTCCGGAAATAAACATTATTTTTTTCCCTGTTAAAAAAAAGGAAACTGTCCCCTGATGTTTTTTTTTTAAAGCCTGTGAAAAAGAAAATGGCCCCTTGTCATCTCTCCCAAAAACCCTCTCCCATCCTGACCTTCCTTCTGCGTACTTACCTCCCCTTACTCCTCCTCCTTACCCCATACTTACCCTCCAAGGTTGGCAGCTGTGATCTTCTGAATACCGGGACCCATCTGCAATCTTCAAAGCCAAACTGTGAACTGAGGAATCAAAGTAAGCACTGTATAATGGCTGTCAATGGGGGTCAACTTATGTTGATGTCTCAGCCATGTTTAGGAATTTTGCCCCAAAATCTTCCATATGTAGTTCTTGGGATGCCACCTCATGAACATTGTCACTGTCATTTCGTTACTCAGTCCGTAAAGGTGATTTTGCGGTTGCTGTGTGAATCCCCTTTCAGGAACGATTAACAAAATGTCAGTGCCAATGTTCATGAGGAGAAGTCCCAAAAAGTTCATGTTGAAAATTTGGTGTAAAAAATCTCCCAGATGACTGCGTTACGAGCATGTGTTGCACAATTTCTATGCACTCTCATAACTTTGCCAATTTTTAATATTTTCACTCCAGATTTTCAACATTGTCATTTTTTCACATCTCCTCATGAACAGTAAAGCTGTCATTTTTCACATCCTGCCTGAAATCTGTTTTGTTTTTTTTCACTTGTGGCACAGAATGGTGCAGTCGCTGTGTGAAATCACCTTTCGGGATGAGTGAACAAAATAACAATGGCACTCTTCATGAGATGGTGTCCCAAAAAGGCCATGTTGAATATTTGGTGAAACAACTCCAAAACATGGCAGAGTTACACCCGATCATTCAAAATTTTCTATACACTTGTGTAACTTTGGTCATTTTCAATATTTTCACTCCAAATTTTCAATATAGCCATTTTATCACTCCTCCTCAAGAACAGTACAGCTGTCATGTTTCACATCCTGCCCATAATGTGTTTTCGCACCTGGGGTGTGGAATGGCGTTTTTCCACAAATTAGAAAATGTTCACCTATGGGGTTCATGAGGTGGGGTGATAAGAAGACTATGTTCAGCACTTGGAGTGAAAATAAGAAAAAATGGCAAAGTTATGACCATTCATTGCAATTTCAGTATGCATGCTCATAACTGTGGAAATATTAAATATTTGCACCCCACAGTTTATTTTTTATTTATACCCCTGCTCCATGGCCCTCTTTATCTAGAAGGAGCCCCAGCTCCATCCCCTAACATCCACCAGTTGATGCCGACCAGCTACCTCCTGGGCTTACCTCCCCCCGCGGGGTCAGCAGGAGGGCCTATAGAGCCTACCCCCACCAAAACCGGATCCAGTACATGGGTCGGTGCCATGGCTATTCAGGGGCAGGACTTGCAAGTTCCCTCCATCATCTGCTGTGAGCTTTTTTCCTCCTAGTTTCTCCCCTTCAGGGGCAGAGCATGCAAGGACACCAGCGACGGTGCCATGCACACTCCCATGTGCGCCCCCATCAGGCATCTGCCCCACCTCTGACCTGATGTCTGAATCATCGGTGTGCCAGCCCCTAGCCACTGCTACAGGCCAGGCATGCACTGACAACTGGTTGCCCCTCCTCACCTGAGGAGACCTGTTCCTGAAATGCTTGATCCTTCTTCACCTCTGCCAACCCCAGGTGACCTGTGCTCACTCCTGAACACGGGTCGCCAATGTGGCGCAAGGTGTGGCGTCTAGTGCCTCAACCCTCGGTGCCACCAGACCAGCAATACACTCCACATTTTCAACATAACCTTCTTATTAACTGAGTTTCTGTATTCAAATGTTGTCCAAAATATGACAGCTTGCCAAAACATATTTTAGGCAGGCTTTTCCTCCCACCAGAAGTTCAACTAACACAATACACTCCTGCCATATAAACCATGCAAGGAAACATTCGGCATTGACAAATGCTTTTTTTTCACAGTTCCTGTCGGCAGAAGAGCTATTTTTACTGTGGCCTAAATGACATGGTAAGGATATTGTGCCTTTTTTTTATTTATTTTATTTTATTTAAATCTCAGAATAACAATACCTTTGAGCCAGAGACTCATCTTCCAAGGTTCCACATCATAAGTGAATAAGACAAACACATAGTACAACATCATACAATAATACAGAACAGATAATTACAGACAGAAAAATGTACAAAGTCAGTTTCAAAATGATTACAGAATCAGTGCCAACCAAAAGGTTCTGCAGAATAGTAGAAGGAGCAGTAAAAGCAAACAGGATATGCTGTGGGTGCTGTCAGAAAGATGACATTGTCTGCTATAGCTAGCTCCATCTGCACGTTATGCATGAGAAAAACCTGGTAGGGATGTCACTTGGGAGATAGTCAGTACTAACACCATTTCACATAGTATGCAGAGAGAGCAAATGCAGACAGAAAAAAGTCTTTTGTCTCAAATTTGACTTATGGCCAGGGGGAGGAAGAAGGAGTGGAATGAGAGTAGGGGAAGTAGTTGGAATAGAAGAGGTAGGGTGAGGGGGGTAAGCAGAAAATGAGTGACTCAAAGAGGGGAGAGGAAAGATTGAGGGGAAGTAGCAGAGGGGTAGGTGGAGGGGGGTTAAGAGAGGAAAAGGAGGAGGAGGAGGAAGGGCAGAGGTGGTGCTAGTGGGCAAAATGGCAGATGAAATGATACAACAGACTACTAAGAGCAGTCACAGCTACCAAGTGCGCGAGGAAGTGCTGCCTAAGTTTGAATTTAAAAGGATCTAGCTTGTGTTCTGACAGAATATGAGGGGGAAGGCCATTTAGCCAGACAGGTATCCTGAACATAAATGCCTGTTGTCCTTGCGCTGTCAGTCAGAATGGAACTTGGTAGGAGACCCTAGCAGCACTCCTCATGCTACGAGGGTTTAGGGCTCGTACGAGAAGTTTTTGTGCTGGGGGGAGAGCCTTTATGTTACAATAGTATAATAGTCATCATCTTTTTCCAATTTAGCTGCAGTATTTTTATATCAGTTAGTGCTACTTCTACTGAATTGACTGCTCCAGCATGGCAGGCAGGTTGACCCAGTACTGTAGTTAGAATTCAGTGCTGTGAACAAATCCATTCACCACGCTCTAAGGTACCTCTCTGTCGTCCATCTCGGGGATGTCTTAAGCTCCTCGTGCACTTAATGGCAGCAACATTCTCCCCATCACACACTTTGCCACAGCTGACCAACAAATCTTCTTTAGTTATGCTCTGCTGTCTGGGTTAGCCACCCCTGTATTGTGGCCAGTTGATTCCCTTCCCTACTTCAAGCCTTTGCTGTAAATATCTCTTTACAGATGGCTTCAACTGCTAACACTGAAGGCTGTTCCAAGCTGTACTCAGCTGTGCCTAGCTATGCACTATGTACTGTACCTACACTTTGTGATGTAATTACTTTCCTGCTGTTTGTGATGCAATAAATGAAATACACTATATAATAATTGAACTGAATTGGATTGTAAAGCACTTTGGGATATTGTTAATATGAAAGGTACTATATAATGGCCTAAGTCACAGAATCATACACCTCTGCCTTCACAGCCTGGCTCACAAACTACCTCTTGGGTATTTTTTTTTTATTTTAGTTGTTTAACCAGGAGTAGCACACTAAGCTGAAAGCTTTTATACAGAAGTGACCTGGGAGCACAGGGAAGTTAAGTGACTTGCTCAGGGTCGCATAGTATGCAAGTGGAAGCTGTGGGATTCAAACCCAGGTCTGGTCTGCTGGATGTCACCAGATTTGCAGCTCAGAGCCTTAAACCACTGCACTATACTGCCTCCTTTAACCTCCTGGTAGAACCTAAATGGTCTGCCTTGGTGGTGCCACCTCCTCGCCCCCATTGCCTGTCTCAGTGGGTGTCCCCCAGGGCTCCATACTTGGCCCCTCCTATTTTCCCTCTTCATTAACTCCCTCCAATTGGAGGGCCTCTCTTGTCACTCCCTCCTCTACACTGATGACCTGATACTCTTCCAAAGTAACCTTTCCCCCTCTTCACTGTCTTCCACCCTGGCCGCCGATTTCTGTATGGCCCACCGTTGGTTCTCCTCTAACATGCTACTGCTTAATGCATCCAAAATGAAGGCTGTGCTATTCGACGCCAAACCCAATCTCTCTCCACCCATGGCCACTTTGGCTGCCTTCTCACTGTCCACTCCCTGGATGGCTCTCTCCTCGACACTTTTCACTCGTTTAAATAACTGGGGGTAATCCTAGACCCATCCCTTACCTATTCCGACCACATTGTTTCCCTGATACATTGCATAAACCAGAAGCGGAGTCTCTGCTACTGCTTAATTGACCATCTCATGCCAGAAGCTCATTTTACTGTAGCCTGCCACAACCTCCTCCTCCTCCTCAATTATGGATGTCCAGTGTACTCCCTTACCTCCACTACCAACCAGTACCAACTGGATACAACTTACAACCATATTTGCCACTTTGCCCTTCATGCCCCTCTCTCCATGCACCACTGCTCTCTCTTCCAGTCCCTAAACTGGCTCACCCTCAAGCACAACACTCATACCTGCTGGCCCAGACCATTGGGAATGCATCCATAGCCCCTCTTGCTCCCCTCTATCTCTTCTGCTCCATCCTAAGATTTACAGCCACAATCTCCATCAGTCAACCCACCTTAAACTTGTTTGTCCAAACATAACTACCAGGATGTGTCAAAGAGCCTTCTCTGTTGTTGGACCCGCTCTATGGAATGACCCCCCCCACTGTGTTCCTTTGACCCCCCGCTAAATTTAAATACTCTACTAAGAACCCACTTCCTATCTTCCTTGATCTGCAACTGTCCTCAGGCCACTAGCACTGCTGTGCCTTCTATCAAGCCCTCCCAACACTTTCGCCCCAGCTAGTTGCCTTTTCTTCTACCTTGAAACTGGTTTAATGGCCGCCATCTTATCCTGATGACAGTTATGTTCTACCTGTAAACTTAATTTTGTACTCTGTGTATTTTTTGATGCTACTGACTCTGCGGTTATAGTTCACACTTAGACAGTAGAGGTTGTTGTTACCTAAACATATATATATATATATATATATATATATGGTTGGTGGATGCTTTAATGTTAAACCTTAAAGTTTGCATTTTAATAACTTTGCAACTGTTTGTCTGATTTGCATGAAATTATGAATTCTCAGTGTCCAACCATAGATCTCTGGATCTGGAAAGTTTCGTTCCACTCAGATGTATGGTTGCGGAACTGTAGAGCATCACAAAAGTGAAAAATGCTCAACTTTTGTGCATTTTTCGTTTGGGCTTAAAGGACTGAAGAATGCATCTGAATGGATTCAGATTTGCTTGTCTATATGTGGTCTGGATTAAACTGGTGCCTTTTGAAGATTTGGTGAAAAAATCTTAATCCGTTCAAAAGTTAGGCAAATTTTTCCTGTCCCATTTTACTCTATGGAAAAATGTATATGTGCACTGTGAAAACTTTTGTGAACATAGTTTTGTTGTGATCTGGAATTTTGTTTTCATGCTGCCACCATTTTGTTTTCAGTTAGCGAGAAACAAAAACGTAAATCGAAAAATACTGCCTCTTGCTAAACACCAACACTTGTGTTTACCTAATCGGGTTCTGAGGAACATGATCCTTGCATCAGTTTTTGTGCAGGTAGCCTGGAAATAGCCTTTTCAACATTTTTCCACCATCTTGCCATTTTGTTGTTGCGAAAACATTTTTTGTATGCGCAGTAATGACCTCGCACACAAAAAAAGGTGGCTTGGCAACATATTTTTGTGCTTGAAACCATTCCCATTATAGAGATAGGAGTGCCATGAACACATTAAAGTTATCACGAAAACACCGCTCAAAAACATTTTCCCATGTGTTGTTTTCTTTGTCACTTCATTGTGCCAAGGTGGATTGTGCTTTTGGGCTGAAATTTGCAGGGTGGCAAGCACTGGTCCCACAGATGTGCTTTTAGGTGGTTTGGTCCTAAAACATTCAGTGGGCCCATAGTTACAGTGTTCCGAAGTTGAGAAATTTCCCATAGGATAACATTGCAGTGCCCGTGGTGCCTTTCGGCACCCATATCTTGAAAATGATTCAAGATACGGATTTTTCGATACCCACAGCTTAGGTGAACTAAGCTGGTGAGGAAGTTTCAAAGTCATAGATTACACCTGCAGTGGAATTTTTTCCATAGTTGCTACATATACTGAGATATTGTCAAATAAGTGTTACAAGGGTTCATTTTCAGTGCTATGGGTCTGCTATATGGCTCCATATTTATGTGTAATTGGGAGTGCAGGGCCTGTAGGGCCTGTGCTCCCACTTCCACATAGCAGTACGCAAAGATATGGGCAACATGAAGGGAGTGCAGGGCCCAGAGGGCCAGCACTCCAACAAATGTATACCACTAACCACTTATATAACACTTTCTCAAAAAGAAGGGGAATTGATTGTAACATAATCCATTAATGCATCAGTTTGGGTTGATAGCACAGCAAGCAACAGAAGTTTGGAAATGTGATGTTTGGGTTACCTCCTCCCCACCATCACCCCCCTCCCACACTCCATGCACCAAGAGGCATTGGGCTGTTCTATGGGGTCATGAAATGTAACTCTCATCCCATTATCCTATACTGCAGAGTGTCAGTTTGAATGTTATCTTAATTTGTTATCCAATAAAGTGGAAAGATGAAAGTTTGTTTACACATGGAATGGGGTGAGAGTTGGGCAGTATATATCATTTTTGAACTTGAGGGGAGCACAGGACCTGGAGGGCCCATGTTTCCTTCAACCACTTAAACTGTGCATAGTAATATGCACAAGTGGGAGCGCACAGTCCATAGGGCCTGCGCTCCCACTTGTACATATTACTAAGTATTGTTTTGGTGGTTGATAGGAGCATAGGGTGTGGATGGCCCATGCTCCCCTCAAACACTGCAACTGTATGCACTAATATGCACAAGTGGCAATACGGGCCTTCTGGAGAATGTGTACTTCTGCTTGTGCGTATTAGTATGTGTGGGTGTGGTGGCTGAGGGAAGTACAGGGCCTGGAGGGACTACGCTGTCTTCAACTACCTGAATTGTACATAGTAATATGCAGAAGTTGGAGTACAGGACCCAGAGGACCCTCACTTCTACTTCTGTATATTACTATCTATAGTTTAGGTGATTGATTGGAGCATAGAGTCTGCATGGCCTGTGCTCCCCTGAATCACTGAAATGGTATGTACTAATATGCAGAAGAGGTAGTGCAGGCTGGCCCATGCTCTTTTCAAGCACCTAAACTGTACATACTAATATACACAAGTGGTAGCTCAGGCCCCGGTGCTCTCACTTGTGTATATTACTATTTGTAGTTTAGGTGCTTTATGAGGTTGTTGGCCCTGGATGGCTCGTAGTCCCCTGAAACACTGTAATTGTATGTGCTGATATACTCTACTTTGTACTGTACGTGGACTTAAGATAGAATGTATATACATGTAACATTATAAATGAGTCAACAGAGACTGTGTTGGGTGGTTCTGATTGCGTTATACTGTTTTTAAGTGGTTGAAAATGCTCAAACATTTTTTTTAAATATACAAAAAATATATATTTTTTTTTTAAATTTAAGTTTATTAATTTTTCAAAAAGTACAACCTACACAGCATGACAGAAGTGGCAGCCATAGAAGTTACATGGCATAACCCAAAACTAACCCACACTCCCCCAGATCCCCCAGACCCCTTTACCCCCTCCCCACCACCCCCCTCAAAGCTGAGTGCTAAGCTCATAAAACCCTTGAGCTGGATATTTAACATTATAATAGTTCTACAAAATAAGAAAGTGAAGTCTAATCTTCGAGTGCAGGAAAACACAAGGCAAAAAACAGAGAGGTACAGAAAATTTACTGTGGGCAGAGAGTGGGCTAGGAGATCATTAGTGGAGGTATAGCGTAATATAGCCTACCCCACTTTTTTCTGGAACAAATCCATCGGTTACGCAGACTAGCTGTCAGTCTTTCTGCATTAAGACATGCAGAGAGCTCTCTCAACCATTCGGGATATGACAGGGTCAGTTGGTCAGTCCAATGTCTAAGGACCAATCTCTTGACCACAATAGCTATCATCGCCATATGATATCGGCGCTCCACACTATCGATATTGGCATAAACTCCCAAAATACAAATCTCTAGGATAAAAAAACTCTGAAAGGCCTAAAAGTGGATCTAGATTATCCCGAATAGCGGACCACAGAGGGGAGACCTTGCTACAGCTCCAGAAAATGTGTAAGGAGTCCCCCTCACTTTGCCTACATCTGGAGCAAAGCGGAAGGGGAAGTTTTTTGAGTTTAAAGAGCTTCTTAGGAGTGTAGTACATATTATTAATAATACAGTATTGGGTGAGCCTCAGCCTGTCCTGAGTATGGAACCTATGGAGGTCTTTCCAAATCGAGACCAGTTCAAAGTAAGATGAGGAAAGGAGGAGGACCAGACCTTAGAACCAACAACAGGCTCCAGAATTTGTAATTAAGAAGAAAGGACTATATTAATGAAATGGCGTGCAGGTTTTAAGCAGGGTTAATATCTGAGAAAGGAAGGGCGGGCCTCAGGGTTTCTAAATTGGGTGCCGAATTTCACTGCAATGAGATGCCTCACTTGGTACACTTTGAAAATTTGGGCACTGGGAATAGAATGTTTACCAAGGATATCGGTGGAAGAGAGAAGAGATTCATGATCATAGAAATGTTCCAGATTGGTGTCCTTAACTTGCGGAAGTCAGCCGGGAGTGATCATTGAGTTACCCACCCTAATATTTGGGTTAAGCGTAAACGGTTGGCCCAAATCGTCTCTCGGAAAGATTTTAAGGGAGCGCAAACATTGTACCAGGGATTTGAGGGATGTGAGGACTGTATGATCAGTTTTCCAGTGCGAAAGTATAGAGGGAGGAGAGTAGAAAATAGCATAGGGATCAATCCCAGAGTCTAAAAGAACTGACCTCTCAATTTGAAGCCAAATCGGGGATGAAGGATCAGAATTAACAGGAAACCATCTCCCCAATTTAGCCAAATGAGCCACCCAGTGATAAAGCAGCAAATTGGGAAGCCTTAAGCCGCCTTTGTCCTTAGGAAGAGATAACTTAGAGAAGGAACGTCGAGGTCCTTTACCCTGCCAAATAAAATTTGAAAACATCACGCGAAATTGTCGGAAATAAGAAATAGGCAACCATAAGTTTAGTAAATTGAGAGGGTAAAAAATACGAGGGAGGACATTCATTTTAATAATATTGATCCGACCCCAAAGGGAAATAGGGAGGGTGGACCACCGTTGCAGATCCTGCTGGATATAAGTCTTAAGGTCGTCTAGGTTGAGCTTCCTAAGTAAAAAAGGATCCATTGAGAAGTGGATCCCTAAGTATTTAATTGATTTGGGGGACCACTTCATGCCGAAGTTGGCGAGGTCTTGTTTACATGTGTGAATATTTAATGGAAAAATTTATGACTTAGAGATATTTAATTTATATTGAGAAAGAGCCCCATATTGTCTGATGACCTCCAACGCATGACTTAAAGATTTAGCAGGATACTAATATGTAACAGTATATCGTCTGCATATGCCGAAGGACTAATTCTTGCCAACGTATTAAACAACCTCTGATGAGCGGGAGGATTTAAGTTTGATAAGGAGAGGTTCCAGATATAAATTAAATAAAAGGGTGAGAGGGGCACTTGCCTGGTACCAGTATACAGCGGATCAACGAGGAAAAAGTCCATTACAGTATATCTTGGCCGAGCGACATTTATAAAGGATTGGACCCAACTCAGAAACCAAGGCGGGAATTCCATCCTAGTCAACACAGCCCAGAGAAAAGACCAATCCACCGATCAAAAGCCTTTTCTGCATCCAACGAAACCAAAGCTACAGGAGCTGGAGCTGTACCGCTTGCTGGGAAATGTGAGAGAGTTTCAAGATGGTCCAATGGAGATCGAGAATATAAAGCCCACCTGCTCTGGACTAAGAAGGTGGGTCCAGACCCCTTAATGCGCTCAGCCAAGATCTTAGAGAGAATTTTCATATCATAATTTTGAGAGATATAGGCCGATAACTCCGGTAAGAAGGGCCTTACCAGGCTTAAGAATCAAGATAACCGTAGCCTCAAGAAGAGTGGGGCCTATGTCGGGAGAAGAGAAAAGATATTCATAAAGTTTGAGAAGGACCGGAGCAAGCTCTTTGGAAAAGACTTTATAAAATTGGCAGGAAACCATCCGGACCAGGAGTCTTATCTGGAGTCAGAGAGGCACAACACTCTCTATTTCAGAAAGAGAAATGGGGCAATTAGAGCCTTCTTATGAGACGCTAAAAGTCGAGGGATGTCAATCTCAGCCAGATAAGCCGCAATGTCTAAAGGGATGCAGGGAAGCTGGCAAATTATAAAGATCCCGATAATAATTTTCAAAGATCCGCACAATTTCTTTAGGGAAGTTTGGGACGGGGCCCTCGGGTATCTGTAGGGCGGGATTAGCCTAGAACCTTCTAGGGTACTGAAGCCTTAAAGCTAATAGCCTCCCAGCTTTTTGCCATGGTCTATGTACTTAGCCTGGGTTTTAACTATACAATATTCGGCCCTGTCCTTGAGAAGGTCAGTATACTCATTCTTAATCACCATAAGGGCTTCCAGGGAGGGTACTCGACAGGGTTGAAAGATAAGCAGCCTCCAGTTTCTTGATTTTATTCATTAAGGAAAAACGCTCGTGTTGCCGGGCTTTTTTTCCTTGTTGAGGCTACCTTTAATTAATTCCCCTCTAAGGTAGCATTTTAGGAACACCAGATAGAATCAAATCTTGAAGTGGACCCTAGATTATCCACCAGAAACAGAGAGATTAAGGATTTGTCTAAGCCACTGTATGGGGATCTTTAAGCAACTGAGTATTCAGCTTCCACGCGGTATCCCGATGAAAATCAGGGTCCAGAGAGATTTTAGTCCAGACAATTGCATGGTCAGAGAGAATTATCGATTCAATACCGGCCTGAAGAAAACTGGAGAGAAGATTCGTACTAATCAGGATGTAGTCTATTCTAGACCATGATCCATGGGATTGAGAAAAGAATGAGAATGCCCGAAGAGAGGGATGGGAAAGCCGCCAAGGATCACACAGCCGTAACATGTGCAAAAAGTCTTGTAGAGCCCTCTGCGAGAGGGTGAGGGGTCGGATAAGTTGGGGTTCCCTGTCCAGGGAGTGGGAAGGTGATATATTCCAGTCTCCTCCCAGAATGAGCTGCGAGGGAAGCAAAGCGGTAATTTTATCTACGAGAACCATGAGAAAGTCAGGGTTACCCCCAACCGGACCATAAATGGAACCCAGGACTACCATATTCCCATAAGGAAGCCTTTAACCAACACGAATCTCCCCTCTGGGTCCGCAGAACTACTAAGTCTTTGAGAACAAGACATGTCTTTTAAGGAGTATAGCCACTCCTTTACTAGAACTAGATCCACTTGCTGCATATATCTGTGAAAAGCCAGATCTAGATAACCATTTAATTTCACCATTAATAAACGGGTCTCCTGAAGGAGTAATATATCCATCTGCAATAAATTACAGTGATTGAAAACTTGGGTTCTTTTAACCCTCTCTCTGAGCCCACGCACATTCCAAGACATCACCTTAACAGCACCATTAGCCATTTTAACAAAAACATCACAGGGAGATAAATACAGAGATGTCCAGCAACATAACAAGGAAGAATGCACACTCGAATTCTCAAAACCCATCTACCCCCAGCCTGCCATCGGGAAGTATTTAAGGGAAACCTTAACAAGAAAAACTTGACTGCATTTGGGGTACCCTCCTGTGCATAGTAAGGTTGGCAGGCTAACCCCCCTCCCTCCCCCAAAAAACTTTCAATAACCCAAATCCCCAAACTATCCCCCCAAATGTCCCCCGTAACCCAAAACCCCCAACTATGTACAATATGGTGCCAGGTGCAGAAGATAGCCAAACCAGTGCAATAAAACCTGAAGTCTGGACACCAAACCCCAGCACGAATCCTGAAAGCCCCAACTTACAGGGACCCCTGAAAAAGGAAATCCCAGACTCGAATCAAGCAAAAACAAACTTCTCCCAAACCAGGCTAGAAAGAGACCTGGGGCCCTGTAGGATTGGCTGGATTGGCAAACCCCCCTGCCATCAGCTCATGATTCAGCTACCCACCGACCCAAGGGCCCAAAGTCCACCCCCAGCCCAACCGCCTGGTCATCAAGTAAATTTAATATCTAACCGCATTTCCCTTATTGAGAAAATCGAGCGGGACGGTAACCAAGAAAGCTGCTCAAACTCACCCCTCTGGAACAGGACAGGGAAAAGAAACTCACAACCCGGTAAATTGCGGCCTGGTAATCGAAAAACCCAGCACAGATGTTCCCGGGGGGCTCTAGTTGACAGCGGGACCAAGGAGGTCCCACACCCAAAATCAACTCCATCGGGGAACGCCACCCCAGGTAGGGAGTTCCAGGAAGGAATCTTACGGTCCCACCTGCGTGAATCCGCTCCACCTCCACTCGACCATCCTGGATCCTCGCCCCACGCAACAATCCAAGGACAGTCTGATCAGGTAGGTCAGATTAGGGTGTGGAAATAAAGTACCCCTCGAAGGGAGGTAGCCAGATGGGGATATCACATCTCCTCCATATGTTTTAACTAATCCAGAACATCAATGAGGAAGGGTTACCCACTAAACCAGCCATAATTCGCTTAGCAAAAAACTAATACACTGCAGTCTCCACCAGTGATTCTAGAGACTTTAGGAGAAGTCAGCAAGAAAAGGGAAAAGCAAGACCAATTAAATTCAGGGCTTATTTTGTATATATATGAGTCAGCAAGTCACTCAGCCCTGGGGTTTGAAAAGGTCAGGAAGCCTGATGGAGAGATCCTTGTAGGCGCTTCTGGCAGTTGAAGCTATGTGTTGCATTCCCCACGAAACCTTGAGCATGGCGGGGTATATCATCCTAAAAGGATGGGCGCTGCAATCAATTTCTGGACCGTAGGATGGAAGGCGCCTCTTCTCTCTCGTTTCCTTCGGAGATCTTGGGTAATGTGAATCCTGGTCGATCCCCACATGACAGCTTGCAGATCTCGGGATTTACTATAGACGTGCTGCCTCTCGATGTAACTTAAAAACTTAACGATGATAGGTCGTGGGGGGGAATCTGGCGGTGGCCTGGGCCTAAGCGACCGGTGAGCCCTCTCAAGATGGTAATTTGGGCTGAGTGGTGAGGGACCGACTACCTTAAGAAGGAACTTTTGCAGGAAGGCCAATAAGTCGGGCCCTTCTTCCAGCTCCGGGAGGCCGAAAATCAATAGGTTGTTCCTCCGGTTGCGGCCTTCCAAATCTTCGGATTTTAACTGGAGCCTCCGCACCTGTTGGGCCAGCCCAGCCATTTCCCCTTCAGCTTTCACCTTCCATTGTTCTAGCGAAAAAAGTCTAGCCTCCACGTCCGACACTCTTGTAGTAAGAGTGGAAAGATCCCCCCGCAGGGACTTCAACTCGGAGGTGATATCCTGTAGAATACTCTTCAGTGGGGCCAATTCCTGCATGAATTTGTCCTCCGTGAGAGGACCAGATGATTGAGATTTCTCTCCACTTCTTTCCGACCCTTGGGCCGCCTGATTCCGCGGTTTTTTAGACGATTTCTCGGGAGTCGCAGGCGGTGTATGTCTTACTGTGGCCTGCTTCTTATCCCCTTCCATCTTCTTATATGGTTAACAGAATCACCAGAAACACACACTCAGGACAGCGATCAAGGTGTAGACAACTCAGTAAAGGTGATTTGTGTAAAATCAACGCTCTGGAGATCCCAGAAAGTGGCGATTAGGAAGGAGGGAGGGGAGAGCTCTAAGCCCCTGCTGCCATTCAGCCAGCTGCCATCACGTGACTCCATATATATATATTTTTTAAAACAAGCATTGAAAGTACATAAAATAAATATATATATATTATACTTATTTTACATTTGAAACTTGAAAATATATGATACAGTAAACATTCATAAAGATTCTAAAATATATATACTTTCTGCTAAATGTTATTACAAAAATATATATTTCCCCATCCCCCCACCCAGTTTTGTTAACTTAAAAAGATACTGGTTTCTTCACCTAGAATTATAGTATGAAAATGAAAATAGAATAATAATGCAGGGAGAGGAGGTCATTAGAGCTGCCTCAGCTGCTGGAGGCTGCTGCAAGGAGACACCTGAAAGGGAGTGGCCGGGTAGGAGGGTGCAAGAGGAAGCGGAAGCTGGTGTTGGGTTGGGGAAAGTGCACTAGAGGGGCAGAGGAGGGGACAGGTGTTGTGGTTACTGGAGACCAGGACCTTGCTGTGCTGCTACAGGTTCTGCTTCTGGAGCCCTTGCTTCTCCAATGACCGTTATCAGTTGCTGATTACTGTGATCCTCTAGGTTACTTGATGCAGCCTGCCGATATGAGTCTCCTCCCCCCTTTCCTCCTCCACGGCCCCCTTGTTTGTAGACTGGTACACTGTATGATAACAGTGCCATAATTTACACAGTATAGATTTTGAACAAATGAACAACATGAAAAGACTACAGTGTGATTGACTAAAGAATTGAGTAAAAAAATGTTAGTACCATTGCTGTAAAATACAGTGCTGTAATTTTTGGAAAAAAATAAGTTATACTGTCTGTGAAATTTTGTTTACTTTAGGGACAGGTAAATCTTTAATACAATTGACAGAGCTTAGCTACAGTATGCATACGGTGAGATGGTCCAGGCTCTGGGTCTTCCTGCTTAATACCAGGTAAGGCCCGTCTCCAGTGGTTCTGGATTAAAAAAGGATTTTATACAATAACAAGAAAGAAAGAAACATGGCTTCTGACTGGTCTGTTGCCCATGGCAATAGGGATGTTACATTCTTGCTGATTTTTTACACTCCGTGGGAACAAATGCCAGTCAGCAGTCAGCTGCATCAGGAAATAATAGTCCCTAAAATCACTCTGAGCATGCTTGAACAAATAAAAAGTATGCTGAATGACTACCACAATAAACAGTGTCTGTAACAATTTCCCTACAAATAGTTGCCACTATGTCTCGAGAAGTTGGAAAACCCATGACAGGCAAAACAGTATTACTGTAGCAGTGGGCTCACCTTTCAAACATTTTATTTTACTCTGCTCTTTCACTGTCTAAACCATTGGATCTCTGTAGCTCACTACATCACTTCCATAAAATGGAGCTATTATCGCTGTAACAAATCTGATACATGTCTCATCACAGTGATGAAACTGTACACATATTTTAAAACTAATAAGAGCTTTCTGCTGGAGAAGGTGGCTTGAAATAAAAAGCTAATGCTGCCTACAACTGTTAGAAATCACTGATGACAAGTGTATCTGATACAGTGGCCACACGGATATGCATATGTATATCCACTAATATGTATATACATAAGTGTGGGACCAATGTCATGGCTCTGGTTATAACCATGAAGTCTAAAACTTTTAGCCTCTTTTTTTTTTCTTTTCTAACTCTTTTTTTTTATGGTCACCAGAAAGACCACAGTATAAACACAATGTACTAGTTAATACGTGTACATTGTAGTCTGTGTGTGTATTTGGTGGCACTTACATTCTGTTGTGATGATGATGATGATGTTATCATAACCATCATCTGCAGCTGTCCCCTCCTCTGCAGGGACCGGGTCTGTGGCAGATGTCGTTTCCTCAGCTGTGGCTCCAGGTGCTGTTGTGAAAGAAAAATGGATATGATATAAAACTTCAATTTTGTTCTGTGGTATGATGTTTTGTTAATATTGTACAAGAGTTTGTTTTCTACAAAGCACTATAGTTAGTTAAGATTCTTATGATATCAGTTTTTAAAACTAACAACAGTGATATTGTATCTTTAGTTTGAATTCCATCATGTGGCTATATTGCATTGACTGAATGAGACAACTATTGCTGCACTGCTTGTGGACAGGCATACACATTATATGTAGTTAAGGATCTTGATTAAAGTTATTATCACAATGACTTCAGAGCCCATCATTTCTTAGAGATTGACACTGGCTGGATAAGGGTGGCTTTTGGTTGCAACTTGGGGCAATCGATGTGCCCTCCCAGTTAATTGTTAATGTCTAGGAAATGATCAGCTCTGAGGTCATTATTAGTCAAGTGGTACATAAGGTTGTTTCATGTAAATATGACATTTACTTACAATGCAGGACTCAGTCTCCAAAAGCAGGTTTCCTGTCTGAAGCCACAGCTGGTATGCCTGGTCATACTAGGCCCGGTCCCTCACTGGCACCTTCCTGAATCCGTAAGTTTATAAAATTTCTGCAGGACCAGCTTCCACTTCCTCTTGCATTTCCTCCACCTCTTGTCCTAGCCCCATCTCATTCCTAAGTTACCTGGTCAACCCTTCCAGGCCTCCTGAAGTGGCATGTTAGTACCATGCATGAAAATCACGGGGTCAGCAATTTTAGTCATAGCCTCCAGCAGCAGAGGCAGTTGTTCAGTTGTCCAATACTTGCTCATATTCTGAAACAGAAAGAGACATAAGAAAAGGAATTTAAATATGTAAAGATATGTATATCTTGTGTGTATGGTAAGACATCAAGGATGACATATGTTGTTTCATGCATGTTGTATAATAGTATGCTATATATGTTTAAGTAATCCCTGCAGTGCATGTTGTGATTCTAGTTGCATGATGTAAAATTCTAACATGTGATAACAGTGAGTAGGTGAATACAGTAAAAGTGGTGCAATAAGTAACTGATAGTAAGTAGGAGATATGCAGAGACACTGGTGTTAGCAGGTATCAGTATATGTTTCCACACACACCCCACCAATGAACTAAGAACAACAGTAACCACTGGATGATAAACTACTAGAAATTATTCATGTAAGTCTGTGCCAATTAGTGTACTTTCGTGATTGGGAGCTCTGATGTGTTACTATGTGGTTAACTGGGATTTGACAGTAAAAATTGTCTGCCCCCACAAAAAAAAACTGAACAAGATGAAAAAATCTATTTCAAAATATGAGGTGGTGGTTAGATTTGGGTATTGTTAGTTATGCAAACAGTGTGTAGTGTGCAATAGTATGCTGTTGCATGGTCACTGTTAGGTAAGGCCCCCTTCCCTCCCCACCTGGTGTAGTTGTGCTCAAATATTTTTTTTGAGTATTGGAAGTGTGTATCTGTTTTTTTGGCAAAAATAAGTCTAGTAAGCATATTATGTGCATGACTGTGTTTGCTATAGAATGTTTTTCTTTGCTGTGTGAATTTTTTTCTATTTTTTTACCAGAACAGCTTGGCTCTTAAAAGAGCCTTTTTTTTCTGAACAACTTGACAAGACACACTGTTCTTTAGATCACAGAGAGAATACCATATCGGAGGTCTCCCAAGAACAGGCAATGCCAGCATCTGAGAAGTGCACACCATCTCTTAGGTACAGCCAATCTTTAAAATACTTAATTTGAGAGTGATGAATTGTATGCATCCAGATTGCGTAAAATGCAGAGATGTGTATATTAATTTTTCCTTGTTCTGTCAAGCAGATACATGTGTTGATCTGCATGCCAGACCATACGCTCTATAATGTCTGAATAGACAATCTTACAAGCGGGTAACATTTCTGAATTGAGGCTAGGTCGATTTCGTTTCAGCAACTAAATCTATCCACATTTTGCCTAAATCATTCCTTCCGAGAATTAATCAGCAGTACATCTGGCACAGAGTGGTTATTCAACAGGAGTAGCATGGTTGGCATGAGCTCCTTCCATTTCATACCTCCCTGCCAAGCCAGTAAACTTTGCAAATGGGAAGGTTCAAGTCATTATCAAATTGACTTCTATGAGCATATTCACCACCTTGATGAATTAAACTGCTGCTTACCATCCACATTGTAATTATGGAGTTTTCTGCCATGCTGAGTGTTCCTAGAAAACAGAGTGACAGAGAGCTCAAAAAGTCAGTCTGTGTCTCTTGGTGGCTAGTGAGATCTAATGGACAGACTGAGCAATTTTCCTTATGATAGTAGATTCTTGGACAGGCAGGTAGCAACAGTGGATTCAAAAATATTGGCTAATAGCACAAGGTGTGTGCCAATAAAAATCACTCTTCACAGATGCCTGTAAACAGGTTTTGGTAGGGTGTACCACAGACAAAACACAATCTGTTTTGGTGGGAATTTGAAAGTTTCTGACAGGGTCATTTTAAAGAACACAGCACAAGTGATTTGCTGTTAGCTTGAACATATACATGTGCCTACTGTGGTCTCCCTCCTTCTGAGCTGGCATTTGTGGTGGTGAGTACTGCTTCAAGCTCTTCTTAAACTGCCAAAATTTGGTATAAAATAAATAATTGTACATGGTTGGCCTTATACTAACCTATGAGAAAAAAAAACTTTTAAACAAGCCTATCTTAAATAGGAAAGAAGTAAAACTAAAGCGTTAAAAGTAATTTCATAGTGCTGTACTTACTGTCAATGTAGTCAGTCTCTTCAGTTTGCTCAAAATGGAGCTATTTCCTTCTTCTTTATTATTTTTTTCTTGTATGAGCTGGAATGAAGAATTTCCTGTGATGCATAAAGAATATCTTAAAAATATAAACAAATGCATAAATTAGTGGTGTGTTGTCATTTGCTATTGTAGACCATCAGTCTTGTTTCTCTGGCCTGTGATTGGTTAAATGTGGTATGTGGTGTGTTTTCTGAAAAATACATGAAGCTCATAGTGGGCTTAGTTAATAATTTAGTCACATTATCACTTATTTCTTAATAAGTATGTTGATTCTGTGTGCTTTTGACAATATAATCAGGGTCTGTAAGTTTTATTAATGTCCTTTACATCGTTTGTGGTAGCTGGCATTTTGGGAGCCAATTTTAGCCACTTCCTGGTTACTAAGCATCATGGGCAGGAAAAGAAAAGGGTTCAAATCAGCTCGACAAGAAAATCATGGTGCAGTAACATTCAATGTTATAGCACATAGATTCTAATGTAATGTATATGGCGAACTCGGGCATGTTATTTGTGGTGAGGTAAAATAAAATTATGCTGCAAAATCAACATTGCTCTCAATGGGGCGCATTCGTGTACCTCGAAAACTTTCATGGCAATTTTTATTGTCCTCAGCAACATAGTTTATTTCAATGGCGTGCATTCCATACCTCGAAAACTTTCAAGGTTACTTTTACCCTCAACAACATAATTAATTTTAATGGAGCTCACTCACATGTCTTGAAAAACTTTCTAGGTTACAATTTTTTGGCTAAAAACATTATTTCTTCAAATGGAGTGCGTTTATGTACCTCGAAACCTTTAGTGCAAATTTGTTGTCCTCTAGCACACAGTTTATCTCGAAAACTTTCACGGTTATTTTTTTTACCTCAACAACATAATTCATTTCAATGGAGTGCATTCACATGCCTTGAAAACTTTTGCAGTTACAATTTTTTTGCCTCAAACACATGATTTCTTCAAATGGAGCGAGTTCGCATACCTCGAAAAATCTTTGCGGTTACATTTTCTGTCCTTGAAAACATAGTTTGTTTCAATGGAGAGTATTCTCGTACCTCAAAAACTTGCATGGTTCCTTTTTTTAACCTCTACAACATCATTGATTTTAATGGGATGCATTCACATACCTTGAACATTTTTGCAGTAACATTTTTGGTTCTCGCAACATAATTCATTTGAATGCTGGCTATGACAAAGCTCAAAAACTTTCACCCACATAGAAATATTAGCTTGAAAACATCGTTTTTTATAAAGTTGATACATTTTCAAAGGTTTTCTCTTTGAACAAACTATTTGTAACAATAACAATTTATTTGTTTACATATGGAAGCTTTATTTGTTTAATATGTGTTTAATTATTACAGGCATTACAAGCATGATAGCATGTATTGGTGTGTTGAATCTGTATGGAAATTGGATGTGCATGGTGATATTTCATTTTATTACTATCTGACCTGAATCTATCATAGCAAATGAATAGTTTCAGGAGAGTAATTATTGTTTCTTTCTTTTATAGGAATATGATCCTGTATCATTACATAATGTGAAGCCAGTGTTCGTAACCTGTTAGAATGTCCAGAAGAGATAGACATGAGAATAAACGTAGGAGGGATAAGTATTATAGTAATGTTAAGTTGATGGAGAGTAATGTAGGAAGTAAAAATGCCACAAGGAAAGCCAAGAACACTGGAAGGTCTGTATATAGGAAAAGGTTGCCTCCTGCTTGTAAGATGTCTGCATCAGTTAGTTGTTCAGCAACAACTGCAAAGCGCACAGCTCCTGACCATGTTGTTGGTAGTGTGGAGCACAGGAGAGCTGTTCGGGTTGCAGGCATTGGCAATGTAACCCATAAACAAAAACACAATTCTGTGATTAGTGGCCATCTTAGCAAGTTGACATTTTTCCGGAAATTAGCTTCAAAGGCTAAAGTTGATCAGATTATTTCTGCCATGATGAGACGTCAAAGCAAACAACTCAAGAGTCAACTTGCCTTTATGAAACTATGCCTTAGGGTTCATAGTTTTGTGAACGTGGCACTTGCTGTCCTAACACATCTGTAGAGACAAATGATAAGGAAGATTGAACAGTTCAGTGGTAATCGAAACTTTGTTCATTCTAGGCTGCAAAATGTTGTTACTCTGAACAGAGGCAACTTTTGTGACATCTTTAAGGAACATGGCTACATAAACAACACTGGAGGCCTTTTTCTGGCAAGAGTCTTCTCATGCAGTTTCTAAGGATCTCACAATTTCTGTTGATGAGGTTGGTAAGGCTTGTAATGTGTTGAGTGTCAAACACACTGATGAAAGCAAGTGTGTCAGATGATGACACAGATTCAACTAGTGAGATGCACCGGAAAAGCTGTGTATCATGGAGATGTGTTGAAATCTGTAATCTCAGGCAAGCACTCTTTGATGCTATAGCACAGTTTGTGAATCACTTTGTTGCCACAAAGAAGAAACAGATACAACTTACTATACAAGATTGATCTCTGTGAAACTGGCAAGCATAAAGGATTGCTGGGGCATTCCTTGGCTTGCTTAGATAGCGGTGTGTGCAACAGTGTGTTTCACTATGTGCATGCTTGCTGTACACAATCCTGTGATGCTCAACTTTGTGCATAAAATATACCAGGTGAGAAAAGCTGTGTCAGTATACAAACATCTTGATGAGTCATTGAAAGCAGGAGATATGCAAGCTGCAAAAATTGTGATAGAGGATGTGCAACATAACAGTAACCGTTATGATGCACCATGTGATGACACTTCTGCCACTGCACCATGTACTCTCACACTTCAGGAATCCGACATAGTAAAGACATTTGGGAAACCCATTGCCAAGTTTGAACTGGCAAAGAGAGAGAAGTTTGACTCTGTGTGTGTCTCATGTCACAGATTACTTTACAGGCACCAGACTATAACTGTTGACCTAGAAAAGATTACATCTTTTAATGACATGTGGGCACGACTGTTGGCTTACCTACTAGTAAAGCATGACTTTGACCTGGATCCACTGGTAACCATGTGTCAGTACTGTTTCACAAAGGTGAAGCATGACACTCTGCCACAGAGGTCTGTACTGAACAACATGGAGGCAGATGTGACACCTACTTAGATTGCTGCACTGAATATGTTTGAATGGATCCTCATACAAACGATGAAACCATTTCAGACAATTCTGTGCTTGAATACTAAGACACAAAAAGTGCCCCAGAAAGAGCCTGTGAAATCTTTGAAAGGGTCTATCATGTATTTACCACTGCCTCTGAAAGAGAATGTGGAGACAATCTCAAATGAAAACAGTGTTGTCATACTAGTGAACGGTGTCCCAACAAAGTCAAAGGTCATTTGGCAAGATGTTGTCAATGTGCAGAAAGAGAAAAGTGCTCCACACTACCTAAAGAGCAATAATCCTTTCTATACTGGCCTTGACATTGATGAACTCTCCGATATGAGTGCTCAGTTTAGAGTTATGGATACTAGGAAGCCAATGATTGAGAAAGTCGATGTTGCAGCTCTTGATGATGTGTATGAGCAGTACACAATTCACCCTCTATGTGGCAGGGATCCAATTGGTGATAATATTGACCTGTACCAGATGAAACAGGTTGAAGGTAGTTTTGTCAGCATAAGGGAGGAAACACTGGAAGCACATTGCTTCGCAGATTTATTCCCCCATGGTCCAGGAGGTTGTTTGGATGCATGTGAGGTGCATGTTCCAGGTGCTGAATATCGTACATAACGAATATTAAACAAGGATGGCAAATTCCATAGGAACATACAACGTTTGCTCCACCTACTGTGGGAGAGTGAGCTTAGTACCCTCTCTGCATTCATTGTACATACTCTGTGGATGACTACTCCGCTAGATGGAATCACAGCAGTTCAGTTTCTTCAAAAACTGAAAGAAAAGGATGAAACACTGCAGGTGAATTTGACATCTATATTTTTGAGTTTGCATGGCACAGAAGAATACTGGTATCATAGATACTCAGAGGTCATGACTATGCTGAGTGAGTATGGTGCAACTACTTGATTTGTTACTCTGAGCTGGGCAGAGTACAGCTGGGAAGAGTTAGTTGAACTGCTGAGGTGGGCCAATGCTGATGTTGATGGTATTTCATCAATGACACGGTGAGATGTGCTCACTGGATCCAGTTTCTGTGTCCTGACATTTTTACCATCACTTCCATGAGATATTGACATTCATACTGTCAAAGGACAATCCGCCTCTTGGATTAGTAGACCTCTACTTTTGGAGGATGGAATACAGGCACGAGGTGCACCACACATCCATATGTTGTTGTGGATTAAAGATGCTCCTCATATTGGTGAGAATGAAGCAGCTGAAGTTCTGAACTTCATTTAGAGTTATGTCACTTGTCACATCCCTGATAAGTATGATCCAACACTGAGAAGCTGGTGCAGAAGTGTCAGCTGCATCTTTGTGGAAGACTGCCACCAACCAGTCAAGAATCATAATGAGTGGTACACCAGGTGTCAGTTTGGTTTACCTAGATCTGTCTGCCAGCAAGGACGTATGAATGACTTGTTCCCAGCCATGCATCACCATCTCAAGGCAAAGTCCACTAAAAGGGTTTATGAGTTACCCAGACAGGAGAATGATGTGTTCATCAATGACTACAACCCTGCTCTTCTTCTGATGTGGCAGGCAAACATTCATGTGCAGTTTGTTGCTGATAACCCTCTGTCTCTCTTGTTTGGTACGTCACCTCATACATTACAAAATATGAGCAGACAAGTTTGCTTGAGCTTTGGGAGAATATTGCAACTTCCAGTCGGTCATTGAGCTCTCAGCTCTGGTCAATGGGATTAAAGACACTGTCTCACAGGGAATGTGGAGCATATGAGGCCAGTGATCATTTGACTGGAACACACTTGTATGGCAAGTCTGATGCTGTATGATTTCTCAGTGTTAATTACAAAGAGAAATGAAGAAGTGTTTTGAAGTCTCATGATGAGATCAAAGAACTGATTTTGCACTGCCCTTCATCCAGGAACATTTTGAAGAACAACCTGATTGACATGTACTACCCACACCAGGATAGTACTGTGGATGATATGTGCCTCTACCATGTTGCCAGGTGGTACGACTACAAGACTGATGTAGCACCTGCCTGAACATGAAAGATTTACAAGGTCAGAGGCTTTGATGGATACCTTGCTAAGAGGAGCAAATCCTGACTGACTGATCACTGTAAATTGAGTCTCTCCACAACTGACAGTAAGGAACATTATTATTTTGCTCTAATGTTCCTCTTTAATCCATGGTGGGATGAGACTACACTTAAAGGAGACTGTGAAACATATGAAGAACAGTTTTACATTTCATATGAGACCTTCAAGAGTGAACAGTCAGAAACATACATTCGTAGACTGGAATTAGAAAAGGAGCAGATGGATCAAGCTTAGAAACAGCTTGAGGAAGATACCCTAGGGAATTCTCAAGAAAACATAGATCCTGAGGGATAGGGTACTCTTGGAGCTCCTCTCCCTATGAATAATCCTGTGATTCTGATGAGTGAAGTCGAGAGTGCCATGGAACATGGTTCTCATGTGACAAAGGATCCTAGTCTACTGATAGACCAACTGAATAGACAGCAGTTTGCCGCTTATGATGCTGTCATGGAAGCAATGAGACATGGCATCCATCATGAGAAGAAATAATGTACACACGGAAACTATGAACCATTGCTAATGTTTGTTAGTGGTTCCATTGGCACTGGCAAGAGTTTTGTTATTGAAGCCATCACAGCAGAGATAAGTAAACATACAGGAGAAGTGATGTCTGTAGCTGTAACTGCTCCTACAGGCTTGGCTACATATAACATTGGTGGTGTGACTCTACACCAGTTGTTTATGCTCCCTGTAGAATATGGCAAAACAGGAGCGTACTGAAAACTGTCTCATGAGGTGGCATCTGAACTACACCCAATGTTTGCCAAGATGAAACTTCTGACCATTGATGAGATCAGCATGGTTTCAAATGTCAGGCTTGCATGCATCCATCTACGTCTCCAGGAGATTCCTGGAACTGACTATGGTAAGCCATTTGTAGGAAAGAGTATTGCTGTGTTTGGGGACCTTCTGAAAGTTGCACCTGTGAATGGAGAGCGTGGCCCCAATTCTAGAAAGTTGGAGGAAGTCGCTGCCAAATGCGACTTGTGCCAATCATCATTGTGACATGGACCCTGCACCCTATTCTAGAGCGGGCAGGGTCCCCATGTCTAAGTCCTGTGACTTGCAACATGCAGCCAGGTATGCTGAACAGAGGGCATACCTGGTGAGGTCACAAGCCGCAACCCAAGGTGCAAGTGTCCCCATGCCTGAACCCCCAGTGGAGCCCCACAGAGCAAGAGGCCCCAACCACTGCCATGCAACCATGTGTCCCCAACACCAATCCCATGTCCTTGTGACTGGTGGTGCTGTACATGCACACCGTCCAATGTTGTTTTGTGGCACCTGGTAGTCTAGTGGTTTCACTCCCCACCCATCACCAGCTAGTGACTGGTTCAGCCCACTCTCCACTGGCTAGCTGCGATGCTCAGTAGAGCGCTTATTGAACAGACGCACTCAGAAATTCAATTTCTGAGCACGCCTATACATGTTACCCCTACTGAACTCAGTCATTGGCTGGCCATGGAGGTGAGAGGTGGTTGTGCCAGTCACCATCTGGGATGGGTGTGGGGTGCTGTGGACTGGCACAGCTGAGTGGGGGTGGGAGGCCACAGACTACCAGGGATGGTCTGGGGTATGGACAGCAATTGTGGCAGTGTCACAGGGTCTGGGCATGGGTGGGGGTTGACAGCACTGCCCTGCAGGGTATTTAGTGGGGGGTTCAGGTATGCTGGGCCTGGGGGCGGGCACATGTGGATTGCTGGCTGGGCTGCTGGCAGGTCAACAGAACCCCAGGCATGTCAGTAAGTTACACCAGCTAAATGCTGGTGTAACTTGATACCAGATTCCCCTGGGGTCCTTGTAGAATCCTGACATTGGGAACTTTGTTGATGCCCTTCAGAATGGGGTGCAACTGCTGCCATAAATCCTCTAGCACCATGAGGCAGGGGGTTTATGACGCAACTGCTGGCGTAACAGCTCTTTGGCGTAAGTGGCCTGCGACATGTCGCAGGCCACATTGTAGAATCGTGCATGTCACAACTGCTGGTGTAAGTTGCTACATACACCATTCTACTTGGTGCAAGTGCTGTTATGCCAGGCGTAACATTTTAGAATTGGAGCCCATGTCTTTACAGCACTAACTGTAAAGCAAACTAAGAGTACTATAGGGTGCATTTTAGGAATCAATCTTTGGGAATTGTTCTGTTACATTGAGCTGTATGAAAACATGCAACAGAGTTGTGATCTTGCCTACAAGGTACTGTTGGATCAGGTTCGTATTGGCTCTTTGTCACAACATAATGTTTCTCTGTTGAACACACGCTGTATCAGTACTGAGTGTATAGTAAATTTCTGACTGCTGTATGTGATGTCTTTAGTAATGTGTACTCAGACACTGCTTGGATTGTGTGTCTCATGCCTCGACTCAAGTAGTGTGCTGAATTTAACAGCATTATGTTGCAGAGACAAGGTCAGGAAATCATTACTCTGCATGCAGTTGACACCATTAATGGTGTGGTCTTGAGTCAGAATCTGGTAGCAAAGCTCACTGAATGACTGTCTGAGGTGAAGTCTGATGTGTCTCACACAGCTGGATTAGAAGCTGTTCTAACTGTCTGTGTGAATGCACGCATCATGCTATGACAGAATCTTGATGTGGAACGTGGTATGGTGAATGGTGCAATTGGACACATCATTGACTTCCAGTACAATGTACAGAAGACATTCATAGAGGCACTCATTGTCAAGTTTGACAACATTGAACAGTCATTACCTATTTCCAGGATAACTGTTATGTTCCAGATTGTGAAAGGCATATATGTGACTAGAAAACAGTTTCCTGTGTGTGTTGCATATGTTGTATCCATACACAAGTCCACAAGGCTTAAGTTTGGATTCAGCTATGGTTGACAAGGGCTCTGGCATCTTTGAAGATGGCATGAGCTATGTTGCACTTTCACGTGTACGGAGTCTGTCTGGCTTGTATATCATCTGCTTAGCACTGCATAAAATCCATGCTGACAGACAATGCATTACAGAGTGCAACAGACTGTGTATTTTTTACCAGCTGACATTGCTTCTTATACTGTTACCCAGGCATGTAGCAGAGTGTAATGCTACATCACAGGTTCTGGCATGAAAAAGAGGTACTGGATAGATACAGCAGCATTGAATTCAGACAGCAGTAAGAAGGAATCCACAACACAAAAACAGACAAGTTCTACTCCATGAAAGAAGGTGCTTGGTATGAGTGTTGTCCCAGTGTTTGACAACAACACTGGAGTAAACTGCTATGCAAACTCAGCAATGCAAGCATTTCTCCACATGCCTCACTTTGTTTCCACTATCAGATCTTCACATGACACATCACTGTCCAAGTCATTGAAGAAGATTGTGAATGATAGTGACAAGCATGACAACAGCATATAGACTCTTACACTCTTACGATTTGTGTTGGGTGAATATGATGGCCATCAAACATTCACCAATAACATCCAGCAGAATGTGACTGAGTTTATGATGGCTATCATTAACAGCTTGAAATCAGGTCAGATTTCCATGCAACAGTACTTTACTGTCAGCCATGTGACAAAGTACACTGCCTGTCTTGCCGACATTCACAAGAAGTAACAGAAAACATGCTGTGGATTTCATTATATGTTTCACAGGCATGTTCTCTGAAGTTCAGGGAACTACTCAGGAATGCAGAGTGTGGCTGGAGGTGTACCTAGTGTGGAGGAGAGTGTCTTCAGTCCATACGACTTAAGACCTCTTCTCAGTATCTTCTTCTAGTCTTGCAGAGATTTGATGCAAATGGACTGAGAGTTAACACACCAATCAGTGATTTTGTAGCTGGAAGAGTACACTTCATGGGAGCATGCTTTGATACTCAGGATGAGATATTCCACTATGGAGCATCTGTACATCCAGGACATTATGTGACATGGTTGTGGTATAGCAATGGCTGGTTGGAATGCAGTGACTACATGAGCACTTTTAAACAGAGACTACCTTGAAACCTAAAAGATGCTTATGCCCTGGCTCTCAAAAATTACAATGGGCTTCACCGGGCAGAAGAGTCGTTGACGTAAATGTGATGTTACTCTGTTTGACACACTCTAGTAGTCATAACAGTTGCTGCGAAACCTTTCCTTTACATGTACTGCTCTTTTCATATTAATTTATGAATAGTAGCAAAAACAGATTAGGCACATACAGACACTTATGATGCCAATAATTAATGTAGGTGTTGTGATTTTTGCTAAAATACAACCTAAGTGGGCCTGAATCATAGCGGCTGAGTGCATAATCATGTGATATACAACACTTACTTTTGCTGTGGAATAATCATATAGCCTGCATATTGACATCTCTTGTCTATGCAGTTCTGTTGTTCTATTCTGTAGATTTCTGCACTGCTGCATTATGTGCTATAGAATGTGTTGTGACTACTGTCAACATTATTGTGTGTCAATGCTCTGTACATTTAGTATGCTGAGAAACAACCATATTTGTTGGTTTGTGATGTTTCTTGTACATTGTGTACATTATGTACATGCTTCACATCTGCCTGGTGATGCAGCAGGACAGACTGTGATATAATGCTGCCACTGCAGCTTTAGATCTGTTTGCGCACATATTGTTGTACAATACTTTTTCATCTACAGTGAGTATATGCCTGATATTTTATATATACAGGTAGTGTCTCACTAATATCTGTCTAGTGTTCATTTGAAATGGGATATTTACTGCCAACTTTACTTAATGTTGGGAACAGCACATTACTATGAAGTACTATTACACTGAAGTTTTATATAAATAGTTACTGGTTTCTGTTGTATATGTGTACAAATTTTAATTACATTTTCTGGGACTATGTACACCTCTGTGAACTCTTTATACTGTTAAGTGTAATCATAATTTAGTGGTGAGAGTTACATACTACCTGTATAACAGTGTGTGTTTTGTACTGTATATACTTTTACCATTAGAACTTGTTACTTTTCATACCTGCAGTGATTAAATGCTATGTTTTTTGCTGCATTGTAGAAAGATGAATATATGGTTTAGTCATCATTGAGTATATTTTTAAAACATTTTTAATGTTACTATTAATTCGTATTTAGATTGTTATACTATCTGATTTCTGTTAATTGATATTTCTTATAAATAATTCTTAGATAATATTTAAAAGAATTGTATTGACTTACAAATACTTAGCTGAATTATTACATTGTTTCTTTTGTCATTGAATTAATTTATTTACAAGGTTTGTTACATGCAATGAGATATGAATTATTAGTTATTTATGAAACAGCATTGTAAATCACACACTCTGCTCAATCTCAGTTTAAGGTATTTTCCTGATTTTTTTTTAGATTGCCTTTATTAAGGGGTCAGGTGAGGAATTTTTTCAGATGTACTTAACATTAAAATATTACAGCATAGTAACACTCTATGGCAGCAATCTTCGGATATGTTGCTATGTTGCTATTGTGTAAGCAGTTTAATTGTTTGCGCATTTGTTTTTGCCCACCCCAGAACATTAACTTACTTAGTATCATATCATTTTTGAAAACATATATATACTTCTGTGATGAATTATACAGTGGCATTATGAGACTGAGTGAGTTGTGCAATTGCTTCTTTAAAACACAATTGGCATTTAATGATTAAATTAAAAACATATTTCTCTGTGTCTCATTGTGCTTCTTGTTTACTGTACAGTATATGATTCACATATTGTTCAGGTTTCCAATGAAGCAGAAATGAAAATAATGAAATGGTGCTACACATACATGTGTAGGAGGTATTGTTATATATGTAAAACAAAGGTTTGGATACTAGTTACCAGTAATGTATGGTACATTTTTAGGGGTGTATTAGAGTACAGGGTGCACAGGGCCCATGCTCTGACTTTAACAATTAATGCTTTAAAATCTGTGTAAGTATTTACTTCATTACAGCGTCTCAAAAAGGAAGGAAATTCTTTCCAAAAAACTCTGTTAATGCAATAGTTAGTGTTGCTCCCACAGTGACAAAAGAGAGGAAATTCAACGCTAGGGTTTTCAACCCTAACTCTGAATCCCCCCACACACACACACACACACAATACACATACAAGCAGGGGATGGTACAAGGCAACACAACCAATCAGAAACAGACACCATAAGGTAACAGAAAGAATATACAGCTCTGTAAACATACCACAAAAGGCATCCATCATCATGTTTCAGCAACTGTATCACTTCTGCTGCCATCCCTATGTCTTGGGGGGTACACCCACATGCTGTGCAGACATGCAGGAGATGTTAAGAAGGCTATGAGAACATTTGAGATGAAAATTCTTTGACATGGGATGGTTATGACTATTTCTTTCTATGTTGCTACACCTACTTATAACTTAATGAGTGGACATACAGGGGTCAGACTCTACTATATTTACACAGCTAGATGCATTTGTCCATCTGTGGAGGGATAGGAACACAAGGTTTTAAGCAACCTATAGTGTAACTGTGAGATATGCATACTGTTCTTCTGTCTCGATGGAAGGATGGAAGTGCATGGTCAAGTATCATGTGGTTCCACTGTTAGAAATGTACACTCTTGTACTATCTGCACATAGAGATGTGACTGTATGGTGAATAACCCCACACCCAAACCTGATATATGCAGTCTTTTGTAGTTTTTGGATGGAAGAATGGTGTTCCCACTATTACATATAGACACTGTTCTGTTATGTCAATTTGTGACTGGTGGTGCATTGTCTTTTGGACCCTGTAGCCCCATCCATACATCGGCATAGTATGTCAGAATCCATAGAACACACTATTCATATGTCACTGTGGGACCCTTCCCTTCCAGTCCTTCATCAACATAGTGCAACACTATCCACATGTCACATTGTCCATATGTCACAGTAAAAACACAGATTCTTTTGGACTGTGCACTATCATACCTCTATTGAGATAGTACAACACAATCCATATCTCATGCTATCCATATGTTGCACTGTTCTCATTGTGACATATAGATATTGTGACATATAGATCGTGTTTTAGTGTGTCGATGGAGAATGAGACTGCAGGGGTATAAAGAACCCTGTACTCTGAGCATGACAAATGGATAGTGTGATATATAGATTGTGTTGTACTTATATCTCAATGGAGGGATGGGAGTGCAGTATCTGAACAACATGAGGTTACACTGTGACATATGGACAAAGTGACACATAGATAGTATTGTATTATGCTGATGCAAGGATGGGAGAGCAGGGTCCATAGGACCCTGCATTCCCACTGTGATATATGGACAGTGTTTTTCTATCTCAGTAGAGGGATAGAAGTACAGGCTCCAACTCATCATGTGGTCCTACCATGACTTATGTGTACTGTTGTACTATCTGCATGGAGGTATACAGTTCATGCAGTGGCCATCTTATATGGTTGCACAGCATGTGGGTGTACCCCCAAGACACTGGAATGGCAGCAGAAGTTATACAGTTGCTGAAACATGATAATGGATGCCTCTTGTGCAGGGCCGCAGTAATGGGGGGGAAGTGGGGAAATTGTCCGGGGCCCTGAACTCAGGAGGGGCCCACCTGAGGAGCTGGCATTACCCTTGGCATTAGCTGGTTTGGGAAATGGGGGCCAATTTTGATTGACTTGTCCTGGGCCCCAAAATTCTTAGCTGCAGCCCTACTCTTGTGATATGTTTATAGAGTTGTATGTTCTTTCTGTTACCTTATGGTGTCTGTTTCTGATTGGTTGTGTTGCCTTGTACCGTGCCCTGCATGTATGTGTGTTGTGTATGTGGGTGGTGGGGGTGGGGGATTCAGAGTTACGGTTGAAAACCCTAACGTCAAATTTTCTCACTTTTGTCACTGTGGAAGCAACCCTAACTGTTGCATTAATGGAGTTTTTGCAAAGAATATATATATATATATATATATATATATATATATATATATATATTTATATTCCTTGATTGATGTATTCTGGCATTGTTACACGTTATGTTGATTACCTCACCACTGTATATTAGCCTAACACACTTGATTCTAGCTACTGTTCATATCTGTGCACTGTTGTTCATTCCTCACTGTATTTCACATTGTTTGTGCCAGTTTCTGACCCGGGCTATGCCTGAAAAATGTCTTTGGATCAGTGCACCAACCCAGCTAACAAATGAATAAGTAAATAAATAAATAAAATAAAAATATGGCAGCCCATAGCATGCAGTGGCCCTCACAAATCCACTGCACAAACTGCTACACCAACAAATGGTAGCCTCAATCACATCTGAAGAATATGTGAGCAATATGGTTGGGTCTGCCAAGATAGTGCAGTTGCCCTCCATGGACATGCATAGCATGATTTTCATGCTAAATAGCTTCTGGGTGGGCAAACAGACCATGCTAGGGGGGCCCCATAAGTCTTGCACCCCCTGAGTCAGCTACCCCCAATGCTGCAGATTTCAAATGCCCCTACAGCTATTTCCCCACAACCTTCAGATACATCATGGATGGCTGGGAGATATGTCAGTGCCTTGGTTTCTTAAAATTACAATTTGTTTAAATGTGGATATAGCATTGCAGAGGGATAGCTGTATCCCAAAATTCCCTGCTTGTGCAGAGCAGAGGAGTCCATTCCCAGGCTAACCTAGGCTTCTAATTGGAAGCCCTGTGCGCAGCACAACTCTGCTCCTACCAGACTGCCCCTACATCTGCATGCTGCCAGGAGATAAAGGTGTCATCTAATGCAGAGTAGCATGAGGGGGTGCAGTAGTTGCATGAGCCAGCAACACACAAATCTAACTTATGTCAGCCCACGTCTGGATCTGAAAATGAAACTAAATTTGCTTTCCTTCCCTTCATTCACTTTGCTGACACTGAAGATGGGTTTCAGCTTTACCATTTAATAGTGCAGAAGCCTGATAAGCAGTATCACTGCACAAAGGCTTGGTATGTTGAAACATATGTCCTGGGTAGCGGGATTCTAAATTTTAGTCAGATGGCCAGTGAGATTTTAGTAGACATTCTCCCATAACACATTATCTGCTAAAAGGTGATCTCTAGAATGTGCTCCACCATATGTAACAAAGTAGAACTCTATTGTGTGGCTATTCTAAAATATTTCCTACATTCAGAATTGTTTCTCTTTTGTACAGCTGTATGATCTTCTTCTGAGTTTATTGTTTAACTAAGCACTGTAAATCAAATGGGTATTCTGATTAAATTAATGTGACTGATTCAAAGGGAAGAATTATAAGATAAAAATGCATACCCTCAGGTGCATCTGAGATTTGTATAATTCAATTTTATGTTTTAGCATGCGATGCAAGCGAACATGTTGTTACTTTAGTGTAGGGGGCTGGGTAGGTGTATACTGCACAAGCAGTTGCCTCTAAAACCCAGTACTGAGAAGGCTGACAATGACAGTGATCAACTGGCTGATGGCATAAATGTCTTGCAGTTCAAAGGAGAAAGTCCTGCCAATCACAGTGGTTTTCTGCCCATTAAACAGCTAGCAGACACCATCAGGATTTGAAGATAAACATCAAGCGTGTGTGTGTGTGTGTGTGTGTGTGTGTGTGTGTGTGTGTGTGTGCGTGCGTGCATGCTTGTGTATGTGTGTTTCCTCCCTACTTACAGACAGGTAGCCCCTATTTGAATGCACTAAACAGGGCTGGGAAAAAAACAGCATGCAGAATGCAAATATAATAACTTCAAATACGTTAACAAATGTCAATAATGATCAGAAAACACCAGTAGTAGTTGATTTAAACTGCATATTGTTTATGTTCCCTTTAAAAGATCCCTCTTACCAGATGGACAACATTAAAAAAATGTGAGCGTTGGACACAATTCTGTTTATCATTCAAATATTTCTGCAATCTTTCTTTTTCATATGGACATTATCCTCCTGTCCTTCCCCATCAGCCCCTTTCTACTGTCGAACACCAGCCCCTTCATCTCACTTTCAGGACCTACCCCATCTACTTCTTACCTCAATGTTATGAGTGGGTGCCATGGATGGTGGTGGTGCAGTGCCTTTAGAGTTGAAGACAGGGGTGATTTTCTAACCATTACTCCCCTTAAATCAGATCTGGCAGCATGCAATAGCACACATGCAGATCATGAAGACAGTGCACACTTTCAGTGCCCACCTTCAACTTTCTCAATTCCAGTGACCACTACTGTGCCACCTACCTTCCACTAGGTGGCAGCCAAGCAGCACTGCACTCAGTCCCCCCCACCTTGAAGGAGAAGATCCTTCAGTAGACACTAAATCCCCACCAGCCCTCCAAGTGACGTTGGTTTATTCCTGAACCCAGGTTGAGGGTGTGGTGGGAGGTGAGGCATCCAGCACCTCAGCCTGCTACATTACTGGACCAACTACAAGTTTACTGTAATGCAGATTTCCTTAGACAATATTGTTTGTGGCCTTGAGGTGGGGCTGAACCTGCAACCCACTGTTTTACAGTTCTGTGCTTTTACCCTCTGTACCATTCAGCCAGAACAATATATTTTGTGCAATTATTTCCACTTTTCTTGTTTATTGAGGAAGTGACATAACTTTTCTGCTTGTATCATACGACGTCATAATGTCCAAGCTTGTTTACAATATCATAATCATCTCCACAGCAACATGTTGGGATGTCATCATGAACATAATTGTGCCTGCAGAAGTAGACAAGCAGAGAGAGCAAATACGGCAGAGATCCTGTTTCAATACAAATGTCCTTAGTAATAAACCAATAAGGATGATAGTTACAAACAAGCATTTGTCAATGCCAAATGTTTCCTTGCATGGTGTATGTGGCAGGAGTATATTGTATTAAGTGAATCACAACTTTTTTATTTATTTAGTGATTGATTGATTGATTTTAAAGTTTCAGCAAGAAAGCACACTGAACAAACAAGTTGCTTGTGTCCCGGAGAGTCCTGGGGGGAATGAAAAGGGGAGTACAATAGCACAGACATAATAACAGTAACACAGACATAATACCAATAGCAAGATACTTCTAATACATTGTAGGAACATAGTAGGTACATGAGTAATCTACTGCACCGTAGGTACATGACTAAACAGTAGATAGATAGATAGATAGATAGATAGATAGATAGATAGATAGATAGATAGATAGATAGTTAGTGCATCAAACTGAGGTGCTGTTAGTAGGCCAGTATAATAGTAGTAGGCTAGAGTTAGTAATATAACAAATGGTCTAATCTGTAACGTACATTGTAGTAAAACAAAGTATAAACAGAGACAGTGAACTGCTAGATAGTCAGTTTGAAAGAATCCTCCCCTACCTTGCTTTGAGCACAATTATTTTCAAATAATTTCCACTTACCTCACCTGGCTGTGATGGGTGGGTGGTCAAAAGTACCCAGCAAAATAAAACTAGTAGCTCACTGCTCAACCTCAGCTTGGCTCGCTTGAAATTGTGCTGCAGTGCTGGTGCCGGTGCCCATTCCTCGACCTCACATCTCTGCCAAGCACCAATGCAGAAAAAATATTAAAACTAAAAAAAAACACAAGTGTACACTGTGGTTTGTGGTCATGCCAGTGTGCCAAGATGAGAAGAAGAAGTTCAGTTGTTTCTTCTTAAATGCTCTCCTGGCTGTTACATTTGTGGCTTCTGGCTGTTACAATCATGCTGCCGCCTACCATAACCATTACCTCAGCCTCAACCTGCCATCCAAACTGATCAACAAAGTGGTTCATCCTGTTCCTGTTCTGTCCAATACAGAACGAAATGCCGCTCGCTCGAAACACCGCTTCTTATACCCGAGTCACAGTACACCTAGTCCAGCATTCCCTAGGCTTTTTCCTGACCCTGGCAATTTATCACCAGAGGGATTTAAATACAAATCCGCTGCTGATTGGGTGAGGTGATGGCTCAGCATCTTCACTACAGTGGACACAAAAGACAGGCAACGGCTCAGCCCAACAGCAAAGCAATCTACATTTTTGTCTGCCGAAACAAAACGGAGGAGGGAAGGGAGCCAAATAGCAAGGCAACAGCATGGCAGGGAGGGTTGAAACGGGGACACGGGTGGCAGTCAGTGCAAGGCAGCAGAGGGACAAAAGAAAAATGACAGAAAAAAAATGGTATAAATAGTAAGGGAGGGGGAAAAAGGTTACCCGGAGTAGCAACAAAGGAATGGAAGCTTTGGAGGAGGAAGCAGGCAGGGAAAGAGAGTGGTCAAGGACCGCAGGGAAGGGAAGATACTAGAGGCAAACACAGAGAAATACAAGATGTGGAAGGGGAGAGGACAAGGGAGTACTACGGGAGCAAGCAGAGAAACAAAAGGCACATAACATGCAGGAGCTCAGCATGATTTCCAGATACCAAGCAGTGCCCTGCTCTGAGATGAATTCTTATGAATGGGATGTGGTATGCAAATGAAAAGAAATGAAACGCTCTCATTGGAGCACTTCATTTCTTTCAACTAGAGAATGGCTTCCAGCTGTGAAACTTGGACTAGTGTAACAATCTAATCTCACTGGTCTGTCAGGGCCAAGCTCACTGTAGAGTTCTGTGCATTGGACTTGTCCCCGACGATCTCCAAATGTGATTCTACTTACAAGATGTTTCTTGTGCACATGCAAAGAAACATACAAAGGTGAATTACAAGCTAAACTGTGTCTAGATATTATGTTTTTCAGAGCTGTCCCTATAACATCAGGGGTCTTTGAAGCCCTGTTACACTACAAACAAACATTCAGCACTGACAAATGCGTTCATTTAGGGTTGTTTGAAATACTTCAAAACAGAAGAACCAGCAAAGTCTTTACTTATTTAGTTTTCATTAACCAGGTAGGGTGTACTAGACAAGCATTTGCCTATTTTCAGAAGTGACCCGGGAGAGTACAACCATAAACTATACAATGTGTGACAATGACAACTTTAGAAAAATGTTACAACAAGGTAATACACAAGGCATACACAGGTGTACAATCTACATGGGGCCAGATATTCAAAAGGGTTGAGCCACGCACAATAGGGTTGCACTAGCGCAAGTCCGAAAATGCGCCATTCTGCGATATTCAGCAGGAGGCAGTTGCACCACCGAAAACATGCTGAGCAACAGCGCAATGCAAATGAAGGCATGCGAACCGAAGGGGGTGGAACCATGCATAAAGAGCGCAATGTGATATTTAAAGGCTTGCGCAGTGCGCAACAGCCGGATCAGCCAGAAGGTGCACACGCGAAATGAGCCAAAAAAAAGGCTCAAGGAAGAGGCAAGAACGCTACAGGGAAGCCACAAGAGGCAGGAGAGAGACAAGGCAAGAGGGACAAAGAGGGCAGGCCACGGAGATCTGAGGACAAAACAGGGGCAAGGGAAGGTGTGTGGGGCCACAGACTGCAGAGGCCAGTAGGTTTACCTGGTGCAGTGGAGGTAGCAGTCAGGACAGCGGGGGTAACAGAGCAACAACAGCCAGGAGGGGAACACAAGCCAGGGACATGGACAGTGCCAGCTTCCACGTGGAAGCTGTAATGAGGGGGGTGAGAAGGCATGCTGCAGGGGGACATGGCCGTGGAAGGGCCCGCCGGTGGTGTCGCCCCCAACAGGCAGTACCGTGCCCACATCAGCTTTGAGCTGTACACGGATGTTGAGATTGTGGGCCGGTACCACCTGAACAGGGCAATACTGAGGCGGCTCTGTGAGCTGTGCAGTGATGTGATGCAGGCACCCTCACGACGGAGTCACGCTCTGTCAGTGGAGACAAAGGTAACAGCCTGCATGTGCCTGCTCACCACGGGTACCTTCCAGAGGCCAACAGGGGACACCACAGTCATAACACAGTCGGCCACGTCACGCATCCTCACCCAATTCCTCAGCGCACTGCTGCCACATGCTGCGGAGTACATCCATTTCCCCAGCAATGCGGCAGAGCGTACAGCAAACATGCAGGAGTTCCACAGGGTAGCACGTATGCCTGGCATGCTAGGGGCGATAGACTGCACCCATGTGGCTATTCGCACACCACCTGGCCCTGATGGGGCCGCATACCGAAACCGGAAGGGTTTCACCAGTGTCAACTGCCAGGTGGTGTGCGATGCCAGTGGGCGCATCATCAATGTCTGTGCCACACACCCTGGCAGAGCACATGATGCCTTCATATGGTACCAATCTGCACTGTGCCATCGATTCGAGAGTGGGGACATCCCCACAGGACATCTAGTGGGTGAGTATGCATGTAGGAGTGGCAAAGTTGGGGCAAGGGTGGGAAAGCCACAGGTGCCATGGTAGTGGCACACAGGGCTATGGGCAATATGGACCTGAATATGATACTTATCTCCACTATCTCCACACAGGTGACAGCGGATACCCACTCCGTCCCTGGCTGCTCACACCCTACCGGCGCCCCACGACCCCATCGCAGCAACACTATAATGAGGCACATGCCACCACACGCAACATCATCGAGCGGGTGTATGGGATGCTTAAAGCATGCTTCTGATGCCTAGACACCTCCGGTGGTGCCCTTCAGTACAGCCCCTCAAAGGCCTGTGGGATATTCCTGGCTTGTTGTATCCTGCACAACATGGCCAAAGACTGTGGGATAGCCGTACAGGTCGAGGAGGGGGACAGCGATGGGGACGCCGGTGACGCCAGTGATGATGGGGATGAGCAGACCCCCCCGTGGACGGTGGGACCCCCGACTGATCCGGCAGGCCCAGCTGCACCGGGACACCATCACGGAGGAGCATTTCGCATGACACAGGTAAGTCATGGGGCCATGTGCAACCAACACTGTCTAGGCGCAACCCACAGGCACACAGGGTAACACACCAGGGGTGCATGATGACAAGGGGAGTGGAAGGGTCCAGGCGCACAAACACACCATCAGGGAGGGGTGAATAGTCATATGGACACACACAAACACACACACACCAGGCACAAAGCGTACATGGGCATGTGCACAGCAGAGCAGGAACAGACATGTGAAACACACAGATCCACGGACCACCCCCACCACCTGTACTGTCCAAGTACGTGTGTCAGATGCTGGGCACCCTTGCACCTTGGTGTACAGTACAATGCAGGCATCATCATGCACACGCACCTGTGGACAGCAGTCGGGTGGGTGTGCAGGTGGTCCGTGTGTTGGCGTGTTGGGCAGGGCACCCACCAGTGCACTGCCCACCATGACACACATTGCACACAGGGCAGCACCAGACAGGGCCCGCACTGGGAGACAGGTCAGTCAGGTGGCACTGTGCCACGTCCACCTCGGATGTGTGGGCAGCCCCGCTGTGACCCAGCAACACTGGCAGGCTGAGCAAGGGCCACATGGGGTGGCACCGATGTACCACCAGGGGTCCCACTGCACGAGCGCAACCTTGTCCTCACAGAGTTCTGCAGCATGCCGAACATACCTGCACCAGGGGTGCTCGGGATGCCCACAGCGGAACCCGGCGTCGACAGGCTGGGTGTCGCACGATGCCGGGAACGGGGAGTGGAGAGCATACCGCGTGGGTGCACGGTACATAGGGCACCTGACTGTGTGCCCAATGAGGCCACGACAGCGACCAATGCCTGGGTCTGCCTGTCAATGGCGGCGGTCACATCCATCCGCATCTGGACCATCTCTGCAAGGATCATTGCATTGTCCCTGCTGTGCCGCTCCACAGCCACACACAGTGCCTCCACAGACATTGCAACCCGCATCTGCTGCTGTACTGATGCCCGCAGCAGGCGGGTGTGCTCGTCAAATGGGTCGTCTGCCACTTCGGCAACCTGTCCCCCAGGGTATGGAAGGGCCTGCTGCTCAACACCCCTTGAGGGTGGGCACTGTTCACCAGGACCAGGTATGGGCAAGTCAATAGGCAGTGTGCATGTGCCACTGCTGAACCCTGTACCCCCAGACCTGGTGGGTGACTGCTGCTGCTGCTGCCTCCAACTGCTGTGCCCCAGGGACCAGTCGCTCCACTGCTGTGTCCGCAACAGTGCCAGAGAACTGCACGGCCACCGGTACTGCCCCACCGGTGCGACAGGCACAGCCTGGGACTGTGCTGATGCTGACACACGCGTTGGAACCAGCTAGGTCCAGGGGCACGTGCTGTCCTGCTGTGTGTCAGTTATGAGACACACACGTGTCACTGTCCATTGCGGTCCTTGCATCATCAATGGTGCAGGTTCATGCAACAGCCACAGTCACAGCATGCTGGCATGCTTGCATGCCAGACATCTGTGACAGGATGGGCACCCCCACACCTGACTCACTGATCGGAGATGGCAGCCAGGCGTACACACTGGTGCAATGCATGCCGGCTGGCAGCAGAGGTGGATGGACCTCCTCCAACTCTGGCTGGATGTCCACACTGCATGGTCCCACCACCACTGTCCCCTGCAGATGCACAGGCTCTGTAACAGAAAGTGAGAACATGTTAGTGCATGGGATCAACCTCCCCCCACCACCATGTCATACGTGCAGTGATGGGCTTCACCTGTCTGGAAGCCACCTCCTGAAACGCCTCGAATGCACTGTGCTGCATGGATGCAGCCAGATGGTCCTCCGCCGGGTCAGCTGCACCACCTCTGGCTGGCCCCCGCCTGGCAACACGTGCCGCCTGAGGGCTGCCACCTTCTTTTCACCCGCTCCTGTCGGTCCCAATCATTTTTACATTCCTGCATGGAGCGCTGGTGGCTTCTGTGCAGGTTTACGGTGCAGCTCCCCTCCATGCAGCAGCACGGGCCTGAGGGTGCCCCGCCGTCCACTCAGTAGTGGCTCTCATCCAGGTAGGCCTGAAGAGTGTCTTGTCTCAGACTCGTGAAGTTGGGCCTCCTTCGCCCACCATCATCCTCCTCACCCGTCCTTGCCCGCCATGTCGTTCTGTATGGGTGATGTGACTCACTGTGCATCGCGCATTATACCATGACCATTGCCCAGAACATCAAACAGCATGCAACTCACCTCACCCGCAGTAACCGACTTGCTACCGCGAATATTGTCGCGACATTTATAGCGCAATGCATGCAAATTAGAGTGGAGCAACCTTAATGAGATGCAAATCGGCTACTGCACTTTGAATGGCTGATCGATGATTTGGCATATGTCGGCTATACGGCGCTGTTGCACTTTGCGCAATACGGTTGAGCCGGCTGAGCCAATGGCGCATTTCTGTGACTGCGTAGTACACCGCATTGCGCATGCCCAGGTAGCTTATGACGTGCTCTGCACAATCAGCAATTCAGGACATGGCCACTATTGTGCCAGTGGCGCTACAGCACTGGTCACCACATAGCGCTGTGGCACAACTGTGCAATAGTACACTGTTGCACTGGCACGCAGGTGACCGATCGCGCTGGACGGTAGACGCCCAATGGCGCTAGTGCGTGGCACTTGTGCCAAGACACCCCATGACCTTGTGCACGACCTTTGCCCCCTGGTGCTATACGTCTGGCATGTCTACGGCTGTATCGCTGTTCGGTAACAGCGCGATGTGGACCAACGGCGCTATCACGAACTGCACGATAGGGACTGATGGAGTGTATCTGCAATACTTCCACTGCACATAGCGCGCATGGAGTGCCATATTGCCTACTATACAACTGCAGGATGGCACGCAGAAGAGCTCCACAGTGGAGTGCATTGGAGTTGGCCAACCTGGTGGCTGTGGTGGAGCCCCACCATGGGTCACTGTTTGGGAGAACCCTGCACATGGCCCGCACCCATGTGTGGCAGCAGGCACCAATCTGGAGCAGGCCACTGGGCGGCGGAGGACTCCAGAGCAGTGCAGGCACCAGTATGGTGACCTCTGCAGGAGGGAGCAGGAGCTGCTGGAGTGCCTCAGGTCACGTGCCAGGAGGGGCATTGTGCCTAGGCCAGGTGGGTGTGCTGTCTATGCACCTGTATTGTCCGCATGGGTGACACTGTGTAATGTGACCTGCGCATGGGGGTAGGTTGGGCTATGGTTTGCTGTGACGGTGTTTGCAGGTGTGTGCTGTATGGGTCTGGCTGTGTGGGCAGGCACACTCAATGGGGCAGGGGGCTGTCTGCTTTGGGATCTCACTGATGTGTTTCTATCATTTGTTTCACAGGCGTGAGGAGCGGAGGCGGCCCGGCTGAGGCAAGGAATGGCGGTGCAGAGGTGGCTGGCAGAGGTGGCATAGGTGTTAACAGCAGCAGCAGCAGCAGCAGCAGCAGCAGTCAGAAGCCACAGCAGCAGCAACAGCAGCTGCTTGATGAGGGTGAGTGTCATTACATCATGGATGCTATTGCATGCTGTGGGGAGCACGGCCACCATCCATGGACAACACTACCATGCACGCAACAAGTGACAGTCATCACTGTCCAGTGGCACTGCATGTCTGTGAGTGCATCACTGGTGGTCCATGCATGCACTGGGCACATGGCTGTGGCACTCAGCATCCCACCACGAGCCACGCCACTGGACAGCCTTGGTTGTGCTGTGATGGACATGGGTGGTGTGTGTGCAGTGGTACACATGGCTGTTGCTGCCTGGTTGGGCATGTCTTGTGCACGGTCACGTGGGTGGATGCAATCCATCACAGGAGCGGGCACTTGGCTGTATGCCATGCATGATGGGTGGGATTCAGGGATATGGACAGTCACAGCCATTGACTCTGATCCCTTGTCCTAGGTATCCAGATCCTGTGACGCATGGAGTGGTCACTGCAGCAGCTGACACAGGTGGCCATTGATTCACTCGCCATCCTATTGGACCTTCAGCATCATGGAGTGAGGCGCAGGAGGAGGCCCCGGGTCCAGCACCAGGCGGCAGGAGAGCAGGCTGGCAGGCAGTAGCTGCCCATCACCTCACCCTACCTTCCCTCTCCTGGTTGTTCACCCCTGCCCTACCCACCTACCCTATACCCATACCCCCACCCTGCTTTGTATATATATGTACATAGTTCTATTTGTTGTTCTTCTTATTCTTGTTTATAACAATTATATATTTTGATATGAATACTGTGGTGGTCTCTGATTTGCAGCTGGCTATAGGTGCTCAGTTGCAGTGGTGTGCATGGCATCTGGGGTGGTATGGTCATGGGTATTTGTGTGTGTGTGTGGGTGGTGTCTCTGGTGTGGTGTGGCTTTCAGTCAGTATTGTCATGTGCTGCCACCCACTGCTGGGTGCTCATGGTTGGTCTGGCTTGTATGGTTCTGTGGTCACGAGGTTGCAGTGTGCGGGGGATCGTGAGGGATTCCTGCAGTGCTGGTCACTGCTCTTGGGTGGTGTCCTGGGGTCACAGTGCAGGGTGTGCTGTGCACAAGGGGCTGCTGTACACTGGGGTGGTCCGCCCCCTTTGTGTGGCAGTCTCAGCTTGCCAGTGGGTGTGCTGGGGTAACACAGCCGGGATGTGCTTTGTTTGCTTGTCCCCATGGGGCGGTGGATATCCGTCCCTCCCCAGTTATGCTGTGCTTGGGGTGTGGGGTACATTGTTAGTTCTGCAGTGTATCCTGTGCCCATCTGTGGCATGGGTGGTGGGCCCTGCCTACCTCCCTGGTTGTGCAGTTCCATTGCTCTGCTGCTGGGGTCTCTCTGGCGCCTCTGGACTGCTCAGCTGGGCTGCCTTTGTTGCTTTATGGCGTATCATCTCTGCTCAGCTTTCCCTTCCTGGTTGCGCTATAGCGCAGGTTCTGCAATATTCAGACGTTGGCTGGTTGCACAATTTGACTTGCTCCATGTTTGAATATCGCGTCTATTACGCATGTGCACAATTGACTTGTGCTTGCTCCTGCTGTTGCGCACTTTTTGGGTGCAGTTTGAATATCCAGCCCATAGTATATATATACAACATGAGAAATGCAGGAGTAGTATACACCTAGGCAAATAGTCATAATTCAAAGGCTAGGAATAGATATCAAGAGGTTGTATTTTTAGGACTGTTCAGCATAGTCAAACAGCTCCAGTTGTAATACGGCGGAGGAGTGGTACTGACCCTTTGCCATGTGGAATGCACTAGGGGTCACAGTTGTGTCAGGTTTATTTCCCAAGCTGCTGGCAGTTCTGGGCTCCACATTTGAAGAGAGATATTGAAAGAGTGAAGGGGCCCAGAGAAGAGCAATGCAGATGATTAAGGGGTTGGAGAACAAACAGTATAAGGATAGGCTGGAGTTACTGGGAATGTTCAGCTTGGAGAAGAGGAGGCCGAGGAGAGACCTGATACCGTGATCAAAAGGATACACAAGAGCAAGCAGTGGTAAAGCTTAAACATTCATCTTCAGGGTGAAGTAGGCCGACTAGAGAGAACATAGTTAGCAACTTCAAACTGACGAATTCAGTTGGACAGAAGAAAACACTTTTTTTATTTATTTGTATTCTTTGGTAACCAGATAAGGCCTACTAGGCTCAAGACCTATTTACTGGGGTGACCCAGGAGCACTGCGGAGGTTAAGTAGCTTACTCAAGGTCACATAGTTTGCAAGTGGAGGTTACAGGAATCAGTCCCAGGTCAGCTGAATGTACTAACCTCATTCGCAGCTTGCTGCTCTAACCTGTCGGCTATACTTACAGTATTTTGATATTTCTATTGCTGCCTGACACTGTAGTAAATACTAGGACTCTGTGTACCTTCAAGACTGGAATAGACAGGTATATGAGGATACGAACTCAAATATTTAGTTTGTATTTAAAATTTATTTATATGAAAAATGTATGGGATATATGCTACATTTTCAAACATGGTCTGGTTAACACAAGTATAAAAGCATACATGTATTCAAAACATGTACAGTTCAAATTAGAGTAAAGAAAAGATCGCAAACTTTTTAAAAACATTTACAGTTTTTACAACTACTGAGATGTAGGCAGAGACAACAATGGGTGTACCAGCCTACCTCCATCTTTAAAGCTTATATTATGTCAAAGCTTACTAATTTTCAGCAACAGTTTATTCAAATACTGAAGTCATTATCATCAGTGATTTTAATTAAAATTGGCAAGTTTAAAAAACTCTCTTAGGTTATATCTCATCCCACCTATTTTGCCATAATTGCTCTGACACCCAGTCCTCAAACGACTGGATATTAGTAGCTAATCTGATAAGATTAAACAGGCTGGGTTAATTTTATATATATATATATATATATATATATATATATATATATATATATATATATGCTGTATATCTATTATAGGGTGCAGTACAGTCCCTATAGTTAGGGTTGTACTGGCACTTCTATACTAAATTAAAATGTTATCCCCACCCCATCAGTGTCAGCCTCTGTAAAATAGAAACCATCCCTCAATGTTTTTCCTTCCTGCAAAAAAAAAATGATCCCTCACTGATCAACCACCCCCACCTCCCACTCAGCACCCACCACCACATCCCCCAGTACACCCCCACACACCCTCACTCACCTGAACAGGTCCCAGGTTTGAGACTCACTCTCTGATCAAAGACTCATCTTGCTGCTGCAGACGGCTACTTCAATATGAGAAACTAAGTGTGGTTCAATGTAATTCAATGGGGGCTTCAACATTTATGCATAACTCAGCCATTTGTTGACATTTTGACACCAAATCTTCAACATGGCCTTTTGGGGACCCCACCTCATGAACAATATGACTGTTATTATGCAGCTCCTGCCTGAAAAGTGATTTCACAGTCACTTGGCAAATTCACCTTTCAGGCAGGATTGAAAATTTGTCCTGCCTTGTTCATGAGGTGGGTCAGAAACTATGTTGAGAAATATTCAAGGTCAAATATGTAATAACAAAGTTATGCCCATTTATTGCAATTTTGCTACGATACTCATAACTTTGGAAATTTTAAATATTTTGACCACAAATTTTCAACATAGCCTTTTATTACCTCACCTGTATGTAATAGTTGTCGTCTGTGTTTGCTTGCACGATGTGCAAGAAACATTATGTGGCAGCTTAGGAGAGAAGCGGGTTGTGGAGGGCGCTGCACTGTAACAGCCAACAGAGGCACTATGTTCGGGACTTGGCACTGGTGGATGAATGGAGGCACAGTGTGCTGATGACACTGGTCTCCGAAAGTGCCACCAAGTTGAAACGTTTTCGCCGCAGCAGTCAGGGGCTGCCTCGTCACTGCAGTGTCAGCAATTCCGCTGCAATGAGGGAGCGACCCATCATTGCTGAGCAGAACGTTGCCTAGTGTAATATTGTTTATGAATGTGGTGGCAAGCGGCCGCCATGTTCACAAACAATATTACACCCCCTATGCCGAGAGGGTGCCCAATCCCCCTCGGCACCATGTGCCCCCAGAAACAATGTTTTGCAGATGAGGGGCCCAATCTCTGTTGGCTTCACTCCCCCCATGTCATTTGCTGATGGTGGAGCCCACTCCCCATTGGCACAATATCCCCCCAAAAAACATTCAATTTGTGCTGATGGGGTGCCCAATCCCCCTAGGCTCTTGCCCCCCATATGCTGACAGGGAGCCCAATCCCCATCGGCTACAGCCCTCCAAAAGAATAAGTGGGTGGCCTGCTGGGAGCCCACCCCAGCGTGTCAAATGACCTCCTGTAAAGGAAACTGCTCGGGATGTTTTGTTTTTTTGTAACCTGCAAAGCAGAAAACGGTCCTCGTCAAGTCTGGTGGCACTCTTCCAACCCGCACCCACCATCTGCGCACCCTGCCTCACACACTTACCTCCAGAGCCTGGCACAACAATCTTCAGTGGACCGGAACATGTCTGCACTCTTCAAAGCCGACCACAAACTGAGAAATGCAGGTAAGCTGTACACTGGCATAAATAGGGTTTTTTCAACTTTGGTGTATATCTCGGGCATTTTTGGGAATTTTGGCACCAAATTTTCAACATGGGGTTATTGGGCTCCCTCCTCATGAATTCAGCCACTGTCATGGTGTTAATCAGTCCTGAAAGGTGATTTTGCAGTCAATGCGCAGAATCACCTTTCAGGCCTGATTAACGAAACGAGAGTGCCAGTGTTCATGAGGTGGGCTCTCAAAAAGTCTATGTTGCAAATTTGGTGGGAAAAATCCCCAAAATGACTGTTTTATGAGCGTGCATTCCGCAGTTGCTATGTACGCTAGTAACTCCACCAATTTACAATATTCTCACTCCAGATTTTCAACATTGCCATTTTTACGCACCTCCTTATGAATAGTGCAGCTGCCACTTTTGACATCCTGGCCGAAATGTACTTTCGCACTTCTGGCGCAGAATAGCACAGTTGCTGTGGGAAATCAGTGTTCAGGACACATTAATAAAATCACAGTGTCACTGTTCATGAGCAGAGGTCCTAAAATGCCTATGTTGAAAATTTTGTGATGAAAGTCCATAAAATGAGTGTGTTACGAGCGAGTGTTGTGCAGTTCCCACACATGCTCGTAACTTCACAAATTTGTTATATTTTCACTCCAGATTTTCAACATTGGCATTTTTACACACCTCCTTATGAATAGTAAAGTTGTCATTTTTCACATCCTGGCCGAAATGTGTTTTTGTACTTCTGGCGCACAATAGCATGCTCATTGTGGGAAATCAATGTTCAGGATACATTAAGAAAATCACAGTGACACTGTTCATGAGCAGAGGTCCTAAAATGCCTATGTTGAAAATTTGGTGATGAAAGTGCATAAATGACTGTGTTACATACATGCTACGCAGTTTCCATGTATGCTCGGAAGTGCAAGCATTTTACTATTCCCACTACAGATTTTCAGCATTGCATTCTCTTCACACCTCCCATGGATGGTACAGCTGTCATTCTTCATATTCTGCCCGATCTGCATTTTTGTACATGTGGCACAGAATGGCACGATCACTGTTGGAAGTCAAAGATCGGGACATTGACAAAATCATGCTACCACTTCAGAAAAGAGGTCCCAAATGCTTTCATGAGGTGGGGTCACAAAAAGACCATGTTGAAAATTTGTGGTGCAAATACTAACAAACGCCTGGGGCATTAGGATTTCTAACCATAACACCCAACCCTGCACAGACTGACAGGCATCAGGGTGTGCCTTTGGATTGCCGACTGTACTGCTCATGCAATCCCACCCCCGCTCAGTGACAGGCATTGAGATGTACCTTGGACTCTTCGGCCCTACAGTTCACCCCATTCTCCTATGCTGCGCCCATTTCAGCGTATGTCCTTATGGAATGGGGTGACTGTAAAGCCAAACATCCCAAGACACACCTCAACATGTGTCACTGTCAACAGAATAGAGTGAGGTGACATAGCATGAATGTCATGGGTGATGACCCAAATATTAACCCCAATGCCTGTCCATCTCTACAGGATGGAGGTGGGGTTGGCGTGAAGTTCAATACTTCACCGCCATTCCTATTCTGCATCTGTCTACCTCCTGCATTTCCAATGCTAATACCAGCAAGCAAACATTTGGCATTGACAAATGCTTGTTCAAGTCTGGCCATAATGTGTTTTGCATCTGTGGCACGGAATGGGATTGCAGTTGTGTAGAATTATATTTTGGCAGGGACTGAAAACATTTTCTGTACTGGGTATGTGAGGTGGGGTAATAAGAAGGCTATGTTGAAAATTTGTGGTCAAAATATGCAAAATGGCAAAGTTATGCCCATTGCGTTTGCAATTTTGCTATGCACATTCATAACACTGGAAAGTTTAAATATTTAGACCCCAGATTTTCAACATAGCCTCCTTATTATCCCACTTCATGCATATCACAGCTGTCATTTTTCAAATCCTGGACAAAATGTGTTTTCACACCTGTGATGTGGAATGGCTTTGCAGTTGCGCAGAATTATGTTTTAGCTGGGATTCAAAAATGTTTCTGTATTGGTACATGAGGTGGGGTAATAAGATGGCTATGCTGACAACTTGGTTACTGTTGTCCTATAAATGTGAGCACAGGGCCCTTCCACAGCTACATACATATATGCATCTATGGAGGGATGGGAGCCCAGGGCCCTCCGGGCCCTGCATTCCCACAGGCAAATAAGGATATGATTATACTATCTCAAAACTATAGCTTGGTGGGAGCACTGGGCATGGAGAGCTCTGTGCTCCCACAGGGAAATAAGGCTACAATTACTCTATCTCAAAAACTATAGATGGGTTGGAGTGCTGCACTCCCATGGGCAAATAAGGCTATAATTACTCTAACTCAAAAAGTAAGGAAATTCTTTGCAAAAAAACAACATTAATGCACCAGTTAGGGTTGTTATCAAAGCATAAAAAGAAGGCAAATTTGATGTTAGGGTTTTCAACCGTAACTCTGCATTCCCCCCCCCCACCAAGCAGCAGAAGGGACAAGGCAGCACAAGCAACCAGAGACAACCATCATCAGGTAAGGCAAACAACTACAGTGGGGGGCACTGCAGGTTCCGTATCCCAAAGTGCTCCCTAGAGACCTACCAGCACTCAGAACAGATACCTACCAGAAAGCTATCATGGTCACGGGGATGGGTGAGTGAATGCCAGACAAATGGGTGATGGGAGGACTGTCACCAGCATCACAATGGTATTGTATGAGTTCTACTGGATGAAAGTGTGTTGGGAGGTACACGGATGTCTGCTACAATAGCAGTGAGTTGGATTGCACACCTGGCTCCAGTCTTATACCTGCCCTCCCATTCACTCTTTCATCCCCTACAACAACGGCAGCCTCCCCGTAGGTCTCTAGGGAGCACTTTGGGGTGTGGTGCTCGCAGTGGCCCCTCCATGGTGTGTTGTTTGACTTACCTGATGGTGGTTGTCTCTGGTTGCTTGCGTTGCCTTGTCCCATCTGCTGCTTGTGGGGGGGGGGAGGATGTGGAGTTAGGGTTGAAAACCCTAGCATCAAATGATCCTGCTTTTTACGCTTTGATAACAACCCTAATTGGTGTATTAACATAGTTTTTGCAATAATGTATTAGATAGATAGATAGAGTAGATAGATAGATACAGACAGAGACAGAGATATAGATATATCACGACACCCTGGAGAGAGGAGAGAGCAAGCGGGACATGATACAAACGTACAAGTACTCACAGGAGTGAACAGGATACAGGAAAGGAGTCTCTTTCAAATGTGAAAAGCACCAGGATAAGGGGACATGCAATGAAACTGGGGAGGGAGTTTAGAAGGGATGAGAAGAAGTATTACTTCACTGTAAGGTGGTAGCTACCTGGAACAGATTGCTAGCAGAAGTGGTGGAGGCAAACAGTGAGGGCTTCAAGCATGTGTGGAATAGGCACTGAGGATATTAGTAAATAGGCAGGGAGGAGGGAAGGTCGCTGAAGACCAATTAAGGTTTGCTGAGACAGACTAGGCAGGGAACATCTGGGCAGACTGGAAGGTCAGGCAGTCCTTTTCTGCTGACAAATTCTATTCTTCTATGTTTCTGTGTAATTGGTGGGTGTGGCTTTGCAGAAGGAAGCAGGAGAAATAGATAGTAAACCCCAAGGAGCAGTAAGAACAGGAAAGAGTGCTAGACAGCGGGAAAGCTAGGTAACCCTATCTAGGTAGGTCTGTGTAAGGTCAAGGGAAGGCAGGACAGAGGCAGTAATTGTGAAGGGAAGTAAGAGCTGGAAAGGGAAAGCAAGGTAAGCCCTATCAATAGTGAGTTAATAAGCAAGTTCAGGTAAGCAGAACAGTGGGAGACGACACCACTGAAGTAGTGGTGAGGCATAATCCAAATTAGTGAAGGTACAAACTACAAAGTTAGGACAAAGGAAGGTGTAATGAGCATGGGAGTGGTGCAGCGTAATGGATGTGGTGCCCAAGTCTTTTGGGAGACTGAGGTGCTGCCCACCTGTACTCACCTCTCTGGGTTGTGGGGACAGGTTGCTGGGCTCTGATAAACTGACCAAGAGTACAACAGACCTCAGTCCCACCCTGGGGCCACAAGTCCAATGCCGCCTGCCAGAGGATGCCTAGACAGATACAGAGTGGATGAACCCTGGTGATCTCTGGGAGGGTGGGTGTGGTAAAAGTGCATGTCTCTCCACCAATACCACTGCAGAATACCTTCACATATTGGCAAAATAGGGCAACTGAGAGCTACAAGGGGAAAGAAGAGGCCCCAGCCCAAGAGTACTGTATACTGGTGGGAGACTTTTAGTGAAGGACACACAGTTAGAGGTTTGGGAGGGGATGGAGAGGAAGGTGAGGTGCCTGAGGGGTACAATGGCTTGGAAGTAGATTGCTAGGGCAGCAGAGACTGGAAGGGAGCACAACATTGTTGTCCATCTTAGGACAAATGACTCAGCAAGGGAAGATAAGGGTAGTACAGGGGAATTTTTGGGAGCTGGGGAGTGGCCTCAAGCAGATAGCACACATGGTGGCTTTTGTCAGTGTGCTACCTGTAAAGGGCAGGGGACAGGCAAGGGTACTACAACTGGTTGATGGCATGGTGCATGGAGGAGGATTTGGCTACATTGGGGACTGGGGACCTACTTGAGAAGATGTGGTCCTGTATTATGGAGACAGCCATTATCATTCAAGTAAGGGGAGGCAGTATAGTGCAGTGGTTTAAGGCTCTGAGCTGCAAATCTGGTGACATCCAGCAGACCAGACCTGGGTTTGAATCCCACAGCTTCCACTTGCATACTGTGTGACCCTGAGCAAGTCACTTAACTTCCCTGTGCTCCCAGGTCACTCCTGTAAAAAAGCTTTCAGCTTAGTGTGCTACTCCTGGTTAAACAACTAAAAAAAAAGAAGAGACCACAGTCTTTGGTGGGAGGTTTAGATGTTACTTGAATGAGCATTTAAACTAGCTGGGACAAAAATGAGGGAGGAAAAGTGCCTTTGATGGTAAAATGATAGGAAAGAGAACCCAAGGGTGCAAACACCCCAAAGACAGAGGCAGAGGGCAAGGACTGGGACAGTTTTGGAGTCCACACCTCAAAAAGGGCAAACATGTTGGAGGTGGTCCAGAGGAAAGCAATTAAAATGATGCAGGGTTTACAAGGAAGCCCTATGAGGAGACACTGAGGGATCTTAATATGTACACACTGGAAGAGATGAGAGCGAGAGAGAGAGGTGACATGATATAGACCTACAAGTAGTTCTCATGGTTGAACAGGGTTCAGGAGATGAGCCTCTTCATATAAAGACAAGCACCAGGACCAGGGGGCATGCGATGAAGCTGGAGGGGAGAGTTCAGAAGAGATGTGAGGAAATATTTCTTCACTGAAAGGGTGGTAGACACACGGAACCGACTGCCAGCTGAAGTGGTGGAGGCTAAAACAGAGGAGGGCTTCAAGCATGCATGGGATAAACACAGGGGTATGTTAGAGCAGAGGCAGGTTGGGATGAGGGTCACTGGAGACTGGATAAGGTCTATGGACATAGAATAGACAGGAAACACTTCAGTAGATGAGATGGGCCAAGCAGTCCTTTTCTGCTGACATATTCTATCTTTCTGGTGCATTGTCTGATTCAATCAGTGATCAGTGCCGATTTTTTGCACCTGGTCTGCCACAAAACCCAGGCCTAAACCTGTTGTAGTTTTAACAAGACAGATTTGATGCCAGATGTGATTCACTTCGGAACCAAGAATCGTGTACTCTGCAGTGCAGATCGGGTTATGGAAAGGTTCAGGGAATAAGGTGGCAGGCTGTGTGAAGTTGCATGTAAGGTAGCCTTCAGAGGAACTGCCAGTGCCACATGTAGGAAAGATTAAAAGGCCAGGATTTTGGAATTCAATGCATGGTCAAAAGGTTGGTGTGAGACGAGGGATTCATGTTTGTGGGGGACTGGAGTTTCCTCTGGAATTATGACAAGCTGTTTGGAAGAGACTGCCTGCATTTGAGTGGAGGGGGTACCAATTCCCTGGGGAAGAAGTTAGATGTCGGCATTAGAAGTATTTTAAACTACATGGGGGGGAAGCTGTATTAGAGCACAGAGACCAACATGAGATCACTGTAAGAGCCTGGTTGCCCCCCCCCAAAACAAGCAGGATGGTTGGGACTACTAGGGGCGATGTGGGAACAAAGGGTAATGGCAAGGAATAAAGCAGAGAGGTTAAAAGGATGGAATCCTGGAAAGAGAAGGGAAGACAAAATGAAGGTATATACAAACAACAGATGTCTGGGCAACAAGATGGATAATGTGAAGGCAGTGATCGCTGCTGATGCACTAGACATAGTGGCCATTTCTGAAACTTGGGCCAACGCAAACAACTGCTGGGACCTGGAAACAAGCATTGGGTCAGTGTGTCTTTCCCAGTTACCAAATTTTTAAATAAATAAATAAAATGTTCCAGGGTACAGGCTCCTCAGGAAGAACAGCAAAAACATGAGGGGGTGTGATGGCAGTGTATGTATGGGATGATTTTAGGGTGTCTGAAGATATCAAAATCAAGTGGGTGGGTAGAGTCATTGTGGATAGAGGTGATGAAATGGCAGGAAGATGTGCAGTGTAGGGGTAGCATACAGGACACCAGGTCAAACAGTTCAGATGAATGAAGTTCTGGATACGGTGATGAGGAAAGTGGCAGGATCCGGAGAAGTAGTGTTCATACGTGGCTTCAACCTTTCAGACATAGAAAGGGGAATGGCACTGGCTAGGAATCAGAAAGGGAAAAAATTTGTGGATGTCATTCAGGATGGCCTTTACACAGTGGGTGAGGCTACAAGATGATAGGCTGTACTAAACCAGGTGATGTCTAATCAGGACATTATTAGAGACATTAGAGTGGAGGCCCCAATTACCCAGAGTGATCATTGCATGGTAATATTCATCATGAAGCTGGTGTCACAACAAGCAGCCACTGACACATGCATGCTGGACTTCAGGAAAATGGGTGAGTAAATATAGGAAAGACTTAAGACTTCTATAATAGAAAAGGGTGCTGGAAGTTGGGCAGTATTTAAGGTTGTTATTACAGAGGCCACCCAAGAGTGCCTCAGAACTATAAAAAGTCCAAAAATACAGGAACCCATATGGTTAGATGGATGGTAAGACAGGCTATTAGGGACAAAAAGGGGGCATTTGTAGCTTACAAGAAGGAACTGAGTGAAGCAAATAGATTGAGGTATAAGGAGAAACTGGATATTAAGCAAAAGCTCATTAGGGAAGCAAAGGCATAGGCAAAATTGAGGTATGAGGCTAGGAGAAAGGGTCAAGGAGAATGCCAAATCCTTCTTTAGATATAATAGTGAACTGGAAAAGACAAGACAGAACATAGAAAGGATAATGAATGATGGGTGGGTACAGTGGACAATGTGGAGAAGGCAGGATACAGAATAAATATTTTTCTTCAGTGTTCATGGTCGAGGAGGTAGGCATAATCCCTAACAGCAGGAGAAAATTTAAAGGGTATGGAAGGGACAGATTTCAGATGAGCAGGATAACTAGGGAGTGAGTACTAAAGGGACTAGAGAACCAAAAAATCAATAAAGCACCAGGGCCAGATGGGTTTCACCACAGGATGTGGAAGGAATATCCTCACTTAGCAGAGTCACTGGTAGTTCACTTTGGAGAACACGTAGCAACACATGTATTGCTTGAGGACTGGAGGTGATCAGTGTGGTTCTCTTTTATACTCGTACAAAGGGATAATAAGGGAAAACTTGGGAACTACAGGCCGTGAGCCTGACATCAGTAGCGGGGAAACTTCTGGAGACAGTTGAAGAGGAGATAGTTAAATTCTTGCCCCTGGTGAGAGAAATGCAATGGGTATGCTTAATGATTGCCTATCTGTGATCAATGACTGGATGGCCTCCAGATGACTATGGATGAACCTGGACAAGACTGAACTGCTGCTGGTGGACTCAGGTATCCAGAGGGCAGTTGGACTAAGCAGAGGGATGGCTGGAGTACATCTCAAGACCACTCAGCTTACAGCCAGAAATAGGGTGAAGAATCTGGGCATCATTATGGACCACAAGACAGAGAACCTCAGTGCAAAAGCACTGAGGAATGGGTTCACCCAAAGGGTATTTGAAAATTGGCCATAAAGCCAAGTTTCAAAGAAATACAAAATCACTTCTTCTCAGTTTCTCTGGCAGGGGAACCCCCAAGGAGAGCTCTGACAAAGTTAATGAGACCCAAGGAAGCTGGTGGGCTGAAAGTTCCCAACGTCCCTCTTTACTACCTATCCATACACTGTTCTTGACTTTCCTTCTGGTTCTGTCCTACCCCTGGGAGCTTGAGTCCAGTCTTTGTACCCCAGTGGCTGGACACTGAACACTCACTGTGCAACCAGTTTAACCTAAACCCCTGTGCCTTGTTGTATATTCCCTTTAGGAGGATTCTCGACCTCTTGAAGGACACCCCTGTTGGCTGTTCTCTTTGTGCTCATAACCAGTTATTTCACTTGCTAGCTTTAGATTCCTGCCATGACATTACACAGCCCATCCTTGAAAATCAGAACTTAAAGATTGCTGGGGAGAAGCTGACCAGGAGGGTTTGGCCTTCTCTGGAGCTCTTGTCGGTTGATCAGTTAGTCCGTTGACAAACTGGGCTCAACAAAAATTTAGTTGGCCTACACACATGTGTTTTAAGTATTTGCAGCTTAGGCACATGTTGTTGCAATACTGGTACTGGTGTCTGGTCCAGAGAATATGGAAATGCACTGCTTCCCTGTTATCGACTACCCCTATCTCTCATGCAATAGCTTTTCATATATGGCTGTGGGACCTATTCGCCCAGAGGAAGCATGCATTTTTTTATTCCTGGATAAGGTTCTTCCCTCAGGGAAGCCCCTGTGACTGGTCCCACATTTGGAAAGGGGATACAAATATATTAAATGGAACAGACACCATTCTTTACGCAGTTTCAAATACTACATAACATGTTCTACACCCCAATTAAGCTTCACTGAATGGGTAGGTTGACCTTGGATATTTGCATCAGATGCCAGAAGGAATGGGGGTCTTTGTTTCATATCCTCTGGATCTGTGAAAAGGTTATGCCATTCTGGGAAGATATTAGGCAATGGTTGGATCCCCTATTAGGGCTTGATCAGGCTTTCATTCCTGAAATTTATGTTCTGGGGGACTTTGCTAAAGCCTTAATTGGTAACCAGAAGTCACATATTGCTTTAATAACGGCCTGCGCCAAGAAAGTAATTCTTCGGCAATGGCGTGACCAGCAACCCCTACTTATGTGGAATGGCACCAAGAAATTATTTTTGCGCTGCAGGCTGAGCGTATTATTGCAAGTATGTCACACTCCCACAAGAAATATAATCAGATTTGGGAACCCTTTTACTTTTGTTGACTCTAGATACTGGGTGATGGTCAGTTACCCATTACTCATTACTTAACTGCTTATTGTTTATGGATTACAGCTTTGGCTCCTACTGCTTCATACTCCTGGGAAGAATTAGACCTCACTAGGTGCTGAACCTACATATTAATTTGATACATATTTCTCCTTTTGGGGGACACTTTCCTTCTGCAGTGTTCTAATTGCTATCAACTGGGCTCCATTTGGGACACTCCAGTTTCTGGAGAACGGGAGAGGGGAGGTTGGGATGGGTGCAGGAGAAGGGGGGTTGAATTGTTATGATTATAGCATGGTTACTAAGACAACGTGTTTTTGACATTCTCATTATATAATTGTTACACAGCTTGATGTACTTAATGTGATTGCTTTTGTAGGTTATTAGTGTATGAGTTCATGTGTCATCCATGTTCTTTGTGCTTTACTTCAACCAAGCTCAATAAAGTATTCTGAATTGAAAGAATACAAAATCACACATTACGTGGGTATGTGTGATTTTGTATTTCTTTAAACTTGGCTTTATGGCCAATGCCTTTGGGGTTCTTTGTTTTTTGGCTTGTTTTTTGGTTTTTTTCTGGGTGGGGACTCACCATGACCCAAACCCATAAGACCATCTTAGGGCAGGTTCATTTCCCCTGGGGTGTCATACAGACGAGGCACACTGATAAGTCCAGGGTAGGATGAAACATGTGTCTGTGTCTTCTGTTTGCACCCATTGCAGCTTGTGTGAGAGGCCCTTTGGCACCATGCATTCCTGCTTAAAGTTGAACCAGCCTAAAATTTCATGGTGATTTGCATATATAGCCCATGATGCTTTGCATTATGGGGGGTATATATGATGGTGTATTTCTTATTATGGACCACAAGTTGACTATGGAATATCAGGTGTCTGATGTAGTCTGTAGTGGTTTCTTTCATCTTAGGAACAATGCCTGACTAAAGCCCTTTCTCACTTCTCAGGATATGAAGTCCCTGATGCATGACTTCCTGACATCTCTAAACTATCATAATGCTCTGTATCTTGGGCTGTCTGGAGGTTTGATGTGCCACAGCTGTTGCAGAATACCACAGCTAGATTGATTGCTGGAGTTTCTCGCTCTGAGCATATCTCTCCAGCTTTGCAGATGTTGCACTGGCTGTCTATGAGTGGTGCATGCCCTTCAAGAAAGTTTGTTAACATATAAAGCCTTACATGATGTGGGTCCTGGCTACCTAAAAGAGCTCCTGTGTCCATATGCTCCTGATTGTCCTCTGCTCTTCTGAGGTGGGCCTCTTGAAGGTCACCAGATCTTATCTGAAGCTGTCTGGGACCATACTTTTGGTAGCTGCTCCAGTTTTCTGGAACCAGCTGCTGAGAGAGTTTCAGGAGGGACTCTCAATTAAAATTTTTAAGCGGAGGCTAAAGCACTATCTTTCATAACAGCTTTCCTAGTGATTCCTTACCTATTTTTTATAATTTATTATATATAGAACACTATATGGGAGTGTGTAATAAGAATTTTACACACACCCGAGGTGTTGGATGCTACATAAACCCAAACAGTGAAGCTCGAGAGGTTTATTTAAGCATCCAAAACTGAGGGTGTATGTAAAATTAGAGTTTCTGCACCACCCCATATTTTATTTTATATAATTGCTGGGTTTTCCTTTTCTTGCCACAGCAATTATATAAAATAAAAAGACGTTCCTGTACAGCTGTGGTTCGGTTAGGTTTCAGCACGTGGTCCGCAGTCACCTTATTTATTTATTTTAAAGTTTATTTATTTGTTTATTTCAGTGAGCAGCCAGAAGTTATTTTGTTTGTGTGTGTGGTAGTTGATTTTGTTTTTAAAATCACTTACCGCTGAGTCCAAGTGGTGGTTCAGTCTCCAGGGCAAGACAAGGTGGCCAGTGGTCCAAGTTGAAGAGCTGCAGCTGGCACGTGCTTGCTTGGAAACCAGGCACATGTTTGCCATTTTAAACACTCCTTTATAATGGCAATTACGCTATGGGTTTCCTATGGGGAAAAAGGGAAACCCAGGTATTATTTATAATAGTAATTTATTATGCTATTGTTATTGTCTTTGTACTGATGTGTAAGGTGCCCAGAGCTTGAGAGATTGGGTGCCTAAGAAATAAATATTTTACTACTACTACTACTACTTAGAGGAAAAGGGTTAAATGGATGAGAAGCAGCATGGATTCACAAAGGGTTACTTGTGCCAGACTAATTTATTTGACTTTTTAGTGTAGTGACACAAATGGCAGACAGGCACCAGCCATTGGACGTATTGTACTATACCTGGGTTTAAGCAAAGCTTCTGAGTTGGTGCCTCATAAGAATCTAGTTAGGTGAGTGATCTAGGATAGGGAAAGGAATAACTAGATAGGTCAACAACTGGCTGACAGAGAACTCAGAGGGTGGTCCTAAATGATAAATTCTCTGAGGACAGGGTGCTGACTAGTGGGGTACCAAAAAGGATGGTCCTGGGATCACACCTGTTTTATCTGTGATGTAGGAGATGCTGAGGGCTGGCCATGCTGTTTGTTTGCCTGGAACTCAACCACTCACATGCATCTTTGCACTGCTGCTACTCAGCTAAATTACTCTGGTCACTCAATCTTTGGGACTTGCTTTACTAGACTGTGCTGGGAATGTATGTTTACTTGTACCCTGCTAAATTCTTAATAGCTCAGTGTTAATATGTGGTCCTACATTACTAAATCTTGCTCAACCCACTCATTATAGCTGTGCAACTGGTACAGTGTGCATGCACTTTTCTGGTTAGTTAATTAATGCCCTGTGCTTTGATGCATTTCTGCTCCTTGCTCCAGTTTAAATCAAGCAGATTCCTGATTAATTCCTATCTGAGTAGCCCCTGTATCTGGATTTATGTTGGTTCTTTCCTGAGTGGAACGATCCTCACGGGATGGCTGTATCTGTTTGCCCATCCAGGGGCCTCCCCTGTTCATGAAGTGTTCCCTTGTACCTACTGCATCTTATAGCTGCTGACTGAACTTAGTTTGCTGTTTCCTAGAGTTGAATATTCTGACTGTGCTATTATAAATGTAAGGTATTGATGTTTGACTGCAGTTTCCTAGAGTCAAATTATATCAGCTATGGTGCTGCACATATAAGGTACTGATTTTAGATTGCATTGCTCCTAGGATTGAATGTTCTACTTTGCTGTTACACTTCTAAGGCAAACATCCTTCCCCTGTGCCCTCCCTAAAATGGTGTTGTCTCCATACTTACCTAACCTTTTGCCTTGCCATGTCAAGCCATATGCATATTTGCAGTATGACTTGTGGCCTCTTTGGTGCTATTACTTTACTAGTAATTCACAACATATGTCTGCCAGTTTTCCCGGTTTGCTCCCCTTCTAGGTACTGCTACTTGCTTGTTTATCTTAGTTATACTTTGTTTCTAATTAAACAATCTCACTAGGTGTTGCTTTCTTACCTATTGCTTAGTCATAGTTACACTGTGTTCCCCTGCTTGACCCATTTCTAGAGTAGCCTTCATATCTAACCACTTCCAGTAGTATAAGGGCATTGTTTGGTGCCTGGACTGACTGTGCATAATGTATTTGCTACTGCTTCTGTTTCTGTGTTATTGCTTTGTTCTTGCTGGCGTCAAACCCAACACTATAAGACAAGTATCTCTAGCCCATGTGGTGCCAGTCCAATACTGACTTTAACTTCCCAGGGTACAGGAACTGGTGATACTACTCCCTCCCTACTCCATCCTGTGAGGAGGGTAAGTTCACTGTCTCTAAACTCCTGACCTCCTCTCCCAACCATCCTATGGAGCGGGCCCCCGCAAATTCACCATCTCTCACTCCTGAACCCTGCCACCAGGCGCTATTTTCTAAGAAGGTTTTTAGAGTCCTGGGATGTCTGCTTTAACCTGGTTAATGCCAATACAACATATGTCAGCGCTATTGCCTTCCCAAAGCTCTACAGTAAGAGGTACCGGAGACTCCCCAGACACAGGCATTTGGTACTTTTGTGTATTTATGTCTGGCACAGTCCACCCCACTCAGGTTCCCTGCACCATACAGCAAACAATCTGTAATGCCTACCCTGAGTTTAGTCTACCTGAACTTTCAGAGCATTCCAGACAAAAAGATGAACCGGAGGCTGGTTATGGGCATCAAATTATGACATCATTGCCCTTCCGAGACCTGGCTATCCAACAAAATCTCTGATGATGAAATAAAATCAACAGCTATGCTATCTTTGGAAGAGATAAGATAAATAAAACAGGAGGGGGGCTGCCTTTTCTACATTTTTAGACATGTTATGGCTAACAAGTTCCCTTCCCAACTCACCCCAGACCCATGCTACCTCCTATCGCTCAATATTTTGTTTGCTCAGGACAAGACCCTCATAGAAAGCACTATTTACACACACACACACCAACTATGTTGAAGACAGCCTGACCACCATCTCTAACTTTTGATGTTCTCAGACCCAAAGCAGGGAATGAATACTTTTGATGACTTTATATGAACTGGCCCACCTGCCAGCCAGCAAGGCCAGAGATCTATTTGTGAACCTTGATTTGGGCCAGATTATCCACCAACCCCACCAGAGTAACTCATATCTGGGTACTTACCTACCCTAGACTGGATTGGAGTTTTGAACCTTCCAATGTCTGCAACTTTAGGGTACTCTTAGACTCGATTAGTGACCACAGTCTGGACTTCTGCGACTGGTCCACCAGGCTTCCTCATGCCCCTTCAATATTTATTAATGCCAGACCACTCAAGGATTTAAACGTGCAGGCCCTCACTTCTGCTCTGATTTTCATAAGCTGGGCTTTCCTTAACAATACAGAGGACATTGGCATGGCCTACAATGGTTTATGTTAAGATCTTCATTATCATTATGATATGTGATGGCATCTGTCCTATGAAGCAACACAGAATTTGAGGCAGCAAAAAGGAATGAATCTCTAGGGATCTTCTCAGGGTCTTCAAAGCTAGGGACAAAATGTGTGCCCCTACATAAGAAAATGTAAGTCCCATTCAGTTTGCCGAAATACAGAACTTCGCAAACTAACTGTAAATCTGTGGTATGTAAAGCAAAAATTAGGCATAAAAACTTGGTTGGACTTCCAGTCATTGGAATCCAAATAAATTGTGTAACATTTACAGTTTCTTTGGTAGCTCAAAGGGCTCCCAATCCTAGACCATTGAAGATAAGGACAGGGCCGTCTGTGACCCCAAGGCTATTGCTTCCCTGTTCAAAGAGTTCTTCGGAGACCTTGGTAAATGCCAAATTTATCTCAGTGCCCCCCCCCCCTTTGCAGGTTGCACTTGTAAACTCACATGGTACCACCACCCACTCAAAAAATTTCTACTTCAAACACTTTACCGTGGAGCAGGTGGCTAAATACCTGAGATATACCAATCCTAAACCTGCATCTGAACCTGATAGGATTGATTACTGCCTTGTTAAACTGGCTAGTGAGGTGCCGCATATCCCACATCATGTATTTTAACCCTCCTTTGCACAGGCACCTACCCTCATTCCCATCCATAAATCTGGGCCTAAACACCTCACTTCCAACTACCATCCCATCTCAGTCCTTCCCCCGCCACAAAGTCTTTTAAAGAATAGTCTTTGACCAGATGTCTGCATATACCCAGCAGTATGGCTTGCTGACCAGTGCCTAACATGAATTCCACCCTCAGCACAACATTGAGACGGCCTTGGTGAAACCCACAGACTATGTGCACTATGTGCACCATGCCTTAGACTCTGAATTATGTTGCTGCAATGTTTCTGGACCACATCAAGGCTTTTGATCCTGGTGACCAAGAACTGATGATCTGTGCCATTACCTCACTCAGTTTCTCCCCTGATGTCACTACTTGGTTCAAAACTATCTGACTAGCAGGATGCGCAGAACTGTACTTGACAACATCCACTCAGATTTCTATCCACTTGACTGCAGGGTCCTACAGGGTTCTTTCATGGTCCTTTACTTTTCTGGCTTTTCCTAAGCTCACTCTCTGATGCTTGCCCAACCACTAAAACCATACTATACGCTGATGGTGCTGTCATCTTCAGTTCAGGTAGGGACATGGCAACCTTAAACAAAATCATTTAACATGAGTTTGACCTCCTCCAGACATGGTTCTTAAATAATTGGATGGTCCTCAATACCAAAAAACCTAAATCCTTTTTTTTTTTTCTGGAATATATAAGAAATCGGCCTGCTCCTCTTTTCTTTTTCATGATTCAGATGGCGCTGTGGTGGAGTTTGTCTCAGAGTTTAAATGACTATGCATATTTCCGAACAGCACACCATCCTTTGACACCCACGTCAATAACTGGTAAAAACAGTACACCAGAGACCCGGTGCTCTACATTAGGTCAAAAGGTTTCTGGTTCCTGAAACAGAGAATACTTGCACACAGACTAATGTTCCCTGTTGTTGATTACAGTTCTCTTGTGTATGCTGCTGCTCCCTCTGGGCCCTCGTCAAGGTGTGTGTGGTTTACAACAGTATTTGTCACTCTGTCACTTCCTTACTGACCTGCCCTATCATGCACATCATTGCCAACTGTATAAATCCACTGCCTCCTTTATCCTAGAGGATCATTTCATCAATAGGTTGGCAGTGTTCCTACACATGGTAGCATTAGGAAAAGCTCCCTGTTGTATTTCTACACTGTTTCCTTGCTCTAGCAACAAGTTGGGGACATGCTTTCAATCCAAATCCACTTTTCAGCTTCCCTGGAGAATCATTGCTGCAGGGCAAAAAGCTCTGTTCTTCAAGGCAATTGGCTCCTACAACTTCCTACCTTCCAAAAGCACCTTAGGAACTAGCATCACTTCATTTATCTTAAGACTCTCTCAGCATCTAATTGATAAAATGCACCGTAACTGTACTGCTTGTTAATTTCCAACATGTACCAAGTGTTACCAGCATGTACCAGTGTTACTTAGCCTGTTCCTTTGTATTACCTGCATTGCCAATGTTCCTTTCTTTATACAACTGGTCGCTTGTGAAATGGGCTATTCTAACTCATCTTGCTCTCCAGTATAAAAACAACAAGCATTTGTCAATGCCAAATGTTTGCTTTCTGGCATTGGCATTGGTAGTGTAGAAGTTACAGAGCTGCATAATAGGAATGGCAGCGAAGTATTGAACTGAAGCCAACCCCACCACCACCCTGCAGAGAGTGACAGGCATTGGGGTGTGCCTTTGGGTCGTCAGGCATAACGACTATGCCATTTCACCACACCCTACCCTGCAGACACTTACAAGTGTCACAGTGTGCCTTGGGGTCTTTGGCCCTTATGCGCACCCCATTCCATCAGGAAATGCGGTGAGATGGGTGCGGTATAGGAGAATAGGGTGAACTTTGGGGCCGAAGAGTCCGAGGCACATCTCGATGCCTCTCACTGGCTGCAGGATGTGGGTGGGGGTGGAATGGTATGAGCATTACAGGCAAGAATCCCAAGTCACACCCCTGATGCCTGTCATTCTCACAGGGTGGGAGTTATGGTCAGAAACCCTAACGCCTCAGGCATTCGTTGGTATTTTCTCTCAAATTTTCAACATGGTTTTTTGTGACCCCCCACCTCATGAACAGTGGCAATATCAGTGTGTTAGCGAAAACTGCTTTTGCACAGCGACTACGGCATTTGGCACCACAGGTGCAAAAACACATTCAACAGGATGTGAAAATGAACAGTGGTACTGTTCATGGGGAGGCGTAAAAATGGCAATGTTGAAAATCTGCTGTGAAAATATTAAAAACTGGTGAAGTCACTAGCGTGTGTAGAAACTGTACAATGCACACCGTAATGTAACTAGTTGGGGACTTTTACAGCAGATTGTTAACACAGGCATTTTGAGACCTCCGATCATGAACAGTGTCACTGTGATTTTCTTTATCTGTCCCAAACAATGATTTCCACAGCGACCAGCATTACTTTGTACTCGAAAGTGTGAAACACATTTCGCCATGTTGTGGAAAATGACAGCTGTACTGTTCATAAGTGAGGTGTGGAAAAATGCCACTGGTGAAAATCTGGACTGAAAATATTACAAATTCAAGAACTTGTGAGGGTGCGTGGAAACTGCGCAATGCTCACTCATAACACAGTCATTTTATGGAGTTTTGTCACCAAATTTTCAACATAGCCATTTTAAGACCTCTGCTCATGACCAGTGTCACTGTGATTTTCTTAATCTGTCCCAAACATTGTTTTCACACACCGACTGTAACATTGTGCGCTACATGTGCAGAAACACATTTTGGGTGAGATGTGAAAAATGGTAGCTGTACTGCTCATAAGGAAGTGCGGTAAAATGGCACTGTTGAAAATCTGGTGTGCAAATATTACAAATTCACAAACTTGCCAGCGTGCGTAGGAACTGTGCAATGTGCGCCAAAACAGTCATTTTGGGGAATTTTTCACCAAATTTTCAATGTAGCCATTTTAACACCTCTGCTCATGACTAGTGTCACTGTGATTTTCTTAATGTGTCCCATACATTGATTTCGCACAACAACTACGCCATTGTGCGCTACATGGGCAGAAACACGTTGTGGGCGAGATGTGAAAAATGATAGCTGTAATGCTCATAAGGAGGTGTGGTAAAATGGCAATGTTGAAAATCTGGAGTGAAAATATTGAAAATTCGCGAACTTACGAGCGAGGCAAGGAACTGTGCAATGCATGCTTGTAAAACAGTCATTTTTAGGAAGTTTTCCACCAAATTTTCAAAATAGGCTTTTTGAGAGCCCACCTTATGAACACTGGCAGTGTCATTTCGTTACTCGGTCCCGAAAGGTGATTTCACACAGTGACTGCGAAATCACCCTTCTGGCCTGATTAATGCTATGACAGTGACAGCATTCATGAGAAGGAGTCCCAAAAACCCCATGTTGAAAATTTGGTGCAAAGATTCCAAAAAATGCCTGAGATATGCAGCAAAGTTGAAAAAACCCTATCTATTACATTATACAGTTTACCGGCATTTCCTCAGTTTGTGGTCGGCTTTGAAGAGTGTAGACATGTTCCCGGTCCACCGAGATCGTCGCGCTGGACTCCGGAGGTAAGTATGGGGTGAAGGGGTGTGGGGAGGCAGGGTGCATAGTGGTGGGTGCGGGTGGGCTGGAAGAATGCCGAGGGAACATTTTCTTTTATATAGTTTTTTTTTTTAAGGAAGATGACGGGGGACATTTGCCACGCTGGGGTGGGCTCCCAGTGTGACAGCTAGAAGGCAGTTTGGGGGGGCAGGAGCCAACAGGGATCGGGCACCCCATCGGCCATACGGACTTATGCCACGCTGGGGTGGGCTCCCAGCGTGGCAGCTGTAAGGATTGTTTCGGGGGTTAGAGCCGGCGGGGTGGGCACCCCTTGGCCACTCTGAGCGTGTGCCATGCTGGGGTGGGCTCCCAGCGTGGCAGCAGGCTTTTTGGTGGGTGGCGTGGAGATGATGGGGCATAGGGCACCCCGTTGGCTATACAGTATGTGTGTGTGGGGGGTGTGAGCACAGATAGATATGTGTTGGGGGGAGCTCTGCTCATGGAAGTGGAGCCTTCAATTGTATGCCACTGCATTTTCAACTGCTATCATAGACAGCTGGAGCAATGATTGGAGCACTGCGACCGCGCCTGCAAATATACTGACTGAATTGGAAGAGGCTGACACACCTCTGGAAAACTCGGATGATGGCACTATGTTTCTTGCACATGCGTGCAAGCAAACATAAAAATGAAATGAAATGAAACATTATGAGACAGGATGTGAGAAGACTCGAGACATGGTCAATTATTTGGCAGTTCACATTTAATGCCTAAAAGTTCAAGGTGATGCACAGGAGAGGAAAAGACAGGAACAATGTACTATATTGCTAGAATGCTGGTAGAGAGCATTGAGGATAAGAGGGACCTGGGAGTGGTGATCAGCAAAAACCTAAATGCGTGACCCCCCCCAGTCACCATTTCCATTTTCACATCCCTACCTGGTGACTGTACAGGGCCCACCTAGTTAAGGGGATTGGGTTCATTCTTTTTCCTATGGTTGGGGGACTTCATCCTAGAACAAATAAGAAATAGTATGAAGCCTCCACCCAAAGAGAATAAATGGGCCAGATGTTGTGTGCAGTACCACCCACTGGGATGCAGTACTTACCCAACTCCCTAAAAGGAACTGGACCACCCCCTGGGGACCAATAAGACAGTTGTTACCTTCACCAATAAATACTTCAATCAGGTTATACAAACTGGGCACACATGTAGACGCAAATTTCAATAGATTAATAGTGCTTTTACTTAAGAACCCAAGCCTGGAAGTAGGAAGAAAAGAAGGAGTTAGAGAGTTGCAAGTTACTGTGAGTGCTCCCATCCTATAAAAATGTCTCCTGGGAACCACTGTACTGTGGGCCTTTAACACCCTCTCAAATCCCACACAGTCTATGGAGCACCAGCCCAATCAAGGGGCACAGATTAAGGAATTATACTACACAGGGTGTAGTACACTTGTCAGCTGTTACCAAGAGTAAAACTACAATTTTGAATATGACACAACAACCAATGACTCTGGTTACCCAGGAATTACACTAGGGTCCTGGTGCAGGCCTGGTAGCTATGTTGCATGGGTTCTGTCAGTGAAGCACTTGATGAAAATTAACAAGCTTGCAATTTAATTGCCAACAGGCCATAATGTGCTAGCTCAGTTTAAACAAACTTGAAATCCAACTCGGAATTTAAATACAGGAATTGTAATCTAAAATTGAAAAAGTACAAAAGACAGCCAGCAATGCAAGCTCTCACATGACCTACGGATGCAGCAATTCAGTCGAGGCATAGTATCCGAGTGAGCAGTAGTCAGAAACAGGGCTCAGTGGCCTGGGGATGAAGCATTTCAGATTCTGTCAGACGTTCTGCAGCCCCACAGCCCTTATGACCCACACCAGGACACAGCCCTTCTGGCTCAGCTCTCAGTCTCAGGAGCACTATGCAGTGGCTTCCCAGTTTCCAAGTAGCCCAGATATTAAGAGTGACCACCCCCCATCTGACTCCCTTCCAGATCAGGAGCACCCATGTACTCAAGGCATATGCCCCCTAGCCCCCTGTTCCCTGATCCACTCCACTAGATAAGGGCTAAAAGACCCCTTACCTGGCTCTGACACAACCTGAATAGGATGCAGGTCTTTGTCTCTGCTCTGAACAGCTTAGCAGCAACAGTATGCAGCGATGCCACACAGACTCAAACTCTCAGTGGTTTATTCCAGTAGGTGCTTGTCTTGCATAATTTCACATTTTTCACTAACAGATACTTTTCCCCTGTCACAATCTCTGAGTAGTGTAAGCCCAGGATAAGGCTCACAGGGAGTTTGCAGGATGAACCATGGTGAGGGCTCACAGGATTGTTGGTTCAGCTAGGCCTTTTGCTTGGTCTAACTATCAGCAGGTCTCAACTCCTCAATCTCTCTCTTAGATTGCCACAAGCTCCTTGGGAGCACAGAAACTTCTCTTTCCAGTTCAGTGTCCCATTGGACAGACAGGACTGTCCATCAGTCCTTCTACCATGTCCTGCCTTCTGATAGACCCTCATAGCCCCCAGTCCATTAGGGAGGGTCTGACTGCTTCTTCCTCCCACAATCCTTGCTGCTTGTTGCTGGTGCTTTCTAGCCCTCTGATTGGCCAGGCATCAGGGTCAAGTGGCACAAAGATGGCTGCCCCATGCTCTGCTGGAACCTTGTGCACCAAAGTCTCTTATTCATCTGTCTATTTGCCCCCAGTAAGAGTTCTCATCCCCCAGGATGGTAGCAGCCTTTCTGGGCTGTCGTCTGCTCTGTCAGTTTTGGTGGTAGGGTAGTGGGTCTGGACATGAAGTCATGGAGGATGGTTTTAAGGGGTGATGGAGTGGAAACAAGATGAATAGCAGGGGAGAGGTTATACTAGCGTTTATGGAATCTAAATGTGAAAGCAGCCTGACCAGCAAATGTCTTAGTGTAAAGAACAGTGAACAAGGGTCAGAGTTTTGAAAGGAGGAAGTGGAGGAAGAGGGGATAGTAGGACAGAGCTAAGGTGAGAGAGAGAACCAAACCAGAATTTAGAGAAAAAAGGCACAGTGAGACAGGTGCGTACTTACAAGAGAAGGGAATGCTAAAGAAGGGTGCTGGGGGCAGTGGTCAGTACAAGGAGGCAGTTATCTGTAAAATAGCACAAGAAGTGAAAGAATGGGATCAGTGTGGCCAGGATGGGATTGGGTCCAGCACTATACATAGCATCACCATAGCCAAAGATCGGAAGGATCATTTTAAAGACGATTTCTCTATGGGTGGTAACCAGGATGCCCAGGCTATTTTGGGTTTGTAGTGTGTACTGGTTTCCACGGGCTGCTTCCATCCACATACTCAGCAAGATGGTTACAGGTGGAATGGCATCACCCCCCCACCACTACTATATTTAACTATTTAGTCGGCAACTGCCAGTTCAGGTCATTTGAGTTTCCTTTGTAAGTCAGCTTAAGACAGACTTCAGTGCATTTAATGCTGCATTTTTTGAATTGCCTACAATATCTTTCATCTGTTTGACTCACCTTTTGGAGCTACTTCTGAGGTTGGATTTGATGGGATCCTTATTTACTCTTCACTTTCTGAGTCTGGGAACTGCGGAGCCTTTGGTCTGCTTGGTAACTGTCTGAGAAGACACATTTTTCTCTCTAGCCTTTTATTATTGTTTAAGATGAATAAGGAATCTGACATTGAACTTGAAACAATAACAGGCATTTTGGCTAAAGCGGCAGAACAGAGAGACCAGAAGGAACCCACTACCTCAATTGTTAGGACTGATGCATCTATCGGACACAAAGAAGCACTGGGGGATATATTTTCTGAAGGCTTTAAGCAGCATCCTGATCTGGAGGACAGTCTAAAAGAGAAATTTGTCAAGCTTGAAAGACTAAAGATTTTTGAAATAAATTGAATTTACATTATAACAAAATCACTTTATCAAAGTATAAAAACAGCAAGCAAATACCAACAGGGCTTCGGATTGACAAAGGTCCTTCAGGTGGTTTTCTGAATGAAAAACAGAAAAAACGTTTGGGAGGAGGCCCTAGATATTTGTTCCTTTCCTTTGATTCAGATTTTAATTGATCAAGATTCTGAGAAAAATCAGCTGATCCTTATTTATTTATTTATTAGTCATCTTGGAATAACACCTTTGAGCTAGGAGCTCGTTTACCAAGGTTCCACATCAATGTAAGGTACAAAATTACAAGTGAGTACAGACAATTGGAATATACAGGAAGTAACAAAATAATGGAGCAAGTAAAATAAATACGCACGATAATGTGCATAAGAAAATTATAGTGTGACTAGATTAAACTGGCAGTGCTAAGACACCAATCATTAGAAGGAGGAGAATTGGGTGAGGAGGTGAGGAATACAGCAGACAGAGGCTGTCTTTGTCATGAGGCTATATGGGGAAGAGAGGAGTGAATGGAGAGGTAGGGAAAACAGGTGAGGGGCAGGATGAATAGAGGTGAGTTAGTGCTGGGAGAGGGGTAAGGGAGGGGCAGTAGTGGTGGGTGAGGGTAATGGGACAGGAGGAGGTGTGTGTTGGAGAGAGTGGGGGTGACAATGGAGAGGGTGGTGGAGAGAGGGGAGAAAGGGGCATCAAGAGAGAGGGATGCCAAGCAAGCTGAGGGTTGTTGGGAATGGTAAGGAGGGAGTGTAGGGATTAGGATATGCAGTCACAGGTACCTAGTGCAGTCAGGTGTTGTAGGAGAAATTTCTTAAAGATTCTGAGCTTTGGCATGTTTACTATGTCAGAAGAGAGTGCATTAAGCCAAAAGGGTGCCTTATAGGCAAAGGACCACTGGGCTAGGGCAGTGTGATGGAAGGGGATATGTAAGGCATTTCTTGTTTTACCTCTTGTCTGGTGTGAGTTAGCTGTGGGTTTAAGGAGGTTTTAAATGGCTGGTGGTGTTAAATCAAGGATATTGTTTTCACTAAGAGGCAGGCTTAGAACATAATCCTACCCTGGAGATTTAACCACTTGGTCTGGGCGTATTGGTCACAAGTATGCGTCAGCGTGGGTACACCTAGGATCAGCCTACATGATTTGTTTATGCTTGTTCTGGCCCTTTTTAGAACTCTATCAATGGCAGCGCAATACACAATTAGTCCATAATCTACAACAGTGATTAATGAACTATTGACTGCCAGAGACATGTCTTTGGTAGTTATGCTGTGCCGGTGTCTGTAAAGCAGTCCAATTCTGGTGTTGACTATCTTTACAATGTGATTTATGTGACGGGCAAAGGAGAAGGAGCTATCAAGTGTGATGCCTAGGTACTTAAAGGAGAAGACTCCTGTATATTTATGATTTGGATATGTCTGATGTATTTATTATACATTACATCACTATATATGTCAATAAGAAATCAGTCATTTCTTCTGTTACAACACATATCTAGAGTCTGAGACTCTGACACAAAGTAGTAAAGCATCAAGCAAGCCTCCATTTACATGCAAATGAGTCACTTGTAATACAGCCCCTCCCATTCCTTGATGTCACTGCAGCAACAGTGCAGAAGAAAACATAAGGGTATCAATGCTGTCTATCCTGATTTTAGTTTAAGTTTGCAATGGCTTAAGACAGTTCTGTCATGCAACTCACACAGGGAGTAGTACTTGTAGCTTTAATACTGTATGTGTAGAGCAAATAATACATCAAATAGTATTTCGTTCACAGGAAACAAAATATGTTTCTTTGTACTGCTCATTTCTCTCTATGAGACAGTTGTAATGTTGTGGAGAGTAGTAGACTGAATCAGTCAATCAATCAGCCAGTCAAGCAGTCACTCAGTCAATCTGTATTGAACCAGGTGAACATCCTGGAGAAGCTTCATGTACAAGGTGGGTCTGCTGGGCAGTTTCCCAAAGGATCACACAAGACTGAATTCCTCCTTTGCACAAATGATACACATCCCCTTTCAGCAGCCTAAAAGTGGAGAGCTAGATCACTTACTTTATAAAGTGTATTGTTTTACATTTCAAATGCTCCTTAAATCTGAATTTCTGACTGGAAATACCAAGACACAGAATGCATATGACATGGGAGGAATGAGCTAAGCAAATGCAGAGCACTACAAACACTGAGACTAATCAGTTTCTTTACCTAAAATAGCTGAAGTGTAGCATCTGATTTGTGAGGGACATCCTCCTTCAAATGCTGGCATTACAAATGGGGGGGGGGGGCTGCCACAGCTTGTCCTAAGTGTCACAAACCCACTCAGCAGGTCAGCCCTCTACTCCCAAAGTGCCAACCTCCGAGCGCAGTCTTGTGATCAATTTAACAGAACAAGGTAACCCTCTCGTCTGTTTTGTGAGTTTGGATCAACCTTTGGTCTCAAGTCTTGGAGGGATTCAAACTGTGAACCTCCTGCTAGTGTACCCATTGCACAGGCTCAGATATATCTGTCTTCGGGGGGCCAGATATCTTTGCCTATGGGCACCTAACCAGGTGTACAGAAATGAACCCTTAAAAACTTTAATAAAGACCTCAGATTTAAAACACTTCTCTTTCCAGTTTGGTATCACCATTCAAGCTTATGCCTAGTGTCAGCTATAACTATAAATACTTTTCTTACAAATGAAAGAAATTCAAAGACATACCAAGTATGCTCTAAAAAGAGTTTTACTAAAACAGATAATAATATGTAAAACATGCAATACAGAACTATTATATCATAAGACATAGAAATCTTGTAAAAGAACATGATTTTAAACAGTGCAGTTCCTACTATAGTAATTAGATTTGTCGTTCTCTCTAAATATCTGCTTAAAGTGCTCCAAAGATGTTTCTTTGTCAGAGTCTAGATAGAAGTGTGTCTGAAGGAAAACAGAATAATGTTTTAAAAGCTGGTTTTCCCCACCTATTTTGCACGAGGTCACCTAGCTCCTCCCGGTCAGACTATATAAAAAAAATATATCTATATAAAACAGGATGTCTTTTCAAAGTATTAAATTCTGCAACTTCAGCATAACTATTGTTCTTTCTCAAATGACATTTCTTTGATCTTATTGATCAAGCTTCCCTCTCATACAGACACCAATGAAAATTATGATTTCACACCAAGCCTCTGCCAGCCTGTAATTAACTTAGATAAAGCAGGAGATCCTTGATCAAGGCCTGTTCTACTCTGTAATTAGCTTCTGGCCTTCCAAGTAATATCTTGTATCTAAAACCTGTGTGTGTGTGTGTGATCTCACATGTTTTTTCAGCATTTCTCATCGGAGACAGTTCATGACACATTTTGTTTATTTTACAAAAAATCATACAGCACTCAGAACTGGCTGTCCACATCACAATCCTCCACACCTAGACTGAATTTGGGGGCTCTATCATCTGCATGGGATGAGCTTCCCAAATCAGTTCACTCCTCATAGACCCTAGACAGCCCATCTGAGTTCTGGTTTTTCGCTCCAGCCCTATGAACGATTGTCAGATCATACCCTTTCAAAACAAGACTCCATTTTAGCAATCTACCATTGTTTTTCCCCATCTGCGTCAGCCAAACCAGGGGGTTGTGGTCAGTCTGCACCACAAAATGCTGCCCAGACAAGTATGGCTCCAGCTTCTTTAGGGCTCACACTACGGCAAAACATTCTTTTTCCACCATGGAGTATGTCTGCTCCCTGGGAATTAACTTTTTACTCAGGTAGGCTATTGGGTGATCCCTCCCTTGGCTGGATGTCTGACTCAGTACTGCCCCAATACCCATGTCTGGGGCATCAGTCTGAACTATAAAGGTTTTGCTATAGTCAGGACTTTTCAAAACAGAAGCACTGCACAGTGCCTCCTTTAGTTTGGAAAAGGCTTCCTCGCAGGCTGGGTATTGGGTAATTTTCTTTGGCATCCTTTTCTTTGTCAGGTCAGATAGGGGAGCAGCCGGGGCACTGTAATTGGGTACAAATTTCCTGTAGTACCCTGCTGTCCCTAGGAAACTCCTGACCTGCTTCTGTGTTTCTGGTCTGGGCCATGCCTGGATCACCTCTATCTTTATTTGGTTAGGACGGAGCTGTCCCCGGCCTACCACATGCCCGAGGTACGCCACTTCTCCCATGGCCACCTGGCACTTCTCAGCTTTGACAGTGAGACCGGCTCTCTGTACCCTGCCCAGCACTTCCCTAAGGCGGGATAGGTGTTCCTTCCAGCTGGTACTAAAGATGGCAATGTCATCCAGGTACGCCATGGCGTAGTCCTCAGCACCACTTACACCTGGTTCACCAACCTTTGGAAAGTGGCCGGGGCATTCTTCATTCCAAAAGGCATTACTTTAAATTCAAATAAGTCTAACGGAGTGATGAAGGCTGACCTGTCCCTAGCTCTGTCTGTCAATTCTACCTGCCCATACCCCTTGGTCTGGTCCATGGTCGTAAGGTAGGTCACCCCTCCCAACTTGTCCAGGAGTTCATCCGTCCGGGGCATCGGGTGGGCATCTGACTTCGTGACTGCATTCAGCCCATGATAGTCCACACAGAAATGAGTACAGCCATCTGATTTAGGCACAAGGAGTACGGGTGAGGCCCAGGGACTGTGGGATCTCTGGATTACCCCTAAATCCAACATCTCCTCCACTTCCCTCCTAATGTCCTTTTGGACAGCCTCTGACACCCAATATGCTGTCTGTCATATGGGTGTCGGTGTTCTTGTCTCTACATTGTGTGTCGCTAAGGGTGTTAGTCCAGGCTTGGCACTAAACAATGGGGCAAAGTCTGCTAAAACCGCCCTCACTTTCTGGATCTGGTCCGGTGCCAGCTGGGAAGACAATTTTACTGCCTCCACAGAGAACTCCTGCTTACTTTCTTCCAGCAAATCTAGAAGGGGGTCTCCTTCGTCCGTACCCTCCCCATGACTACACACTGTAAACACCATGTCAGCCCTATTTGCATATGGCTTCATCATGTTGATATGGTACATCCTTTCTGTCTGTCTTCTGTCAGGTAACTCCACAATGTAGTTCACGTCATTTACCTTCCTAATCACTTTGTATGGTTCTGCCCACTCAGCTTGCAGCTTGTCCATCTGGACCAGAATAAGGACCTTGACTTCCTGACCTACCATGTACGAGAAAGCTCTGGCTCTGCGGTCATACCACACATTTTGTTTCTGTTGGGCAGCTGCCAGGTTGCTGTGGGCTGTCCCCATAAGCTATTTCAGCCTTTCCCTAAACCTAAGGATGTAATCCACAATGGGAGTTCCCTGGATGGCGTGCTTGCCTTCCCAGTCCTCCCAGATCAAGTCTAGGGGCCCATGTACCCGGCATCCATATAAGAGTTCAAAAGGAGAAAACCCTGTTAACTCTTGGGGCACCTCCCTGTATGCAAACAACAGGTGGGGAAGGTATTTCTCCCAGTCCCTCCCATGCTGTTCAGCAAATGCCCGAATCATTGACTTCAGGGTACCATTGAATCTTTCCACAAGCCCATTGGCTTGCGGGTGATATGGTGTTGTGCATCTCTGCACCACCCAACACTTCTCCCATTAACATTTCATCAGATCCGACATGAAGGAACCCCCTCAATCGGTGATTACCTCCTGTGGAAACCCAACACGGGAGAAAATCCCAAGTAAGGCATCTGCCACTTTGTCTATCCTCAGTGAGGATAGGGCGACTGCCTCTGGGTACTGGGTGGCATAATCCACCACAGACAGGATGAATCTCTTCCCTGAGGAGCTGGAGGTATTTAAAGGCCACACAATATCCATTCCCACCCTCTAGAATGGCTCCTCCACTATGAGCAATGGAATCAGGGTGGCTTGGTTTTTTTTGCCCACCTTCCTATTTCTTGGCACCAGTGACAGGACCTGCACTACTCCTTCACCTGCTGGGTGAAGTTAGGCCAATAGAAATTCTGGGCTAACCGCTGCATTGTGCAAGCAATTTCCAGATGACCAGACAAGGTAATATCATGTGCAATCTTGAGCAACTGCTCAAGATACCCCTGGGGAACGACAATCCCCCTGTCTAGCATCCCTCCCTCTGTCTGTACTGCCTGAGTATACATAAGTCCATTTTCCCAATAAACCTTATGTCTGCCGTCACCTCCCTGTGTGCTGTCCGAGTCTACCCAAGCCCTCAGCTTCTCTAAACTAGGGTCACTTCTCTGAGCAGCTGCAAACCCCTCAAACATTCCCAAGGCATGGGACAGGCCCCATTCAGTCTTTAAACTAGGGTCCCTATCATTAGCAACACAGCACACAGGATCACTGTCAATCCCAACCCTCTGACAATGGGTCACCCCTCCCTCTTCGGAGTAACCCTCTGTAGCTGTGTGGTTACTTGCTACTGGGAACATTTCTATTGTCTCTTCATTAATCTTCATATCAGGAGACACAGGCTGGGGAACCAGCCTCTCAGTGGCTTCTACAATGGCTTCTGTGGGGTTCAGGGAACTACAATTTTCCCTTGCCGCTGGGCTATGGGTAATTGCATATACCATCCCCTGTTTTAGATTGTTTCCCAGGATCACATCCACTGCTGATGTTTTGGCTACAGCCACCTGTTGCACAGTTCCCCCTGTTTTACCCCAGTCTAAGAGAACACTAGTGAGGGGCAATGTTTTCACCTCACCAGTGAAGTCCTGTACAGTGACGTATTTAATGAGTATAAGCTGACCAGGCTCTACCAGATCCCCCTTTACCAAGGTCAAGGATGCCCCTGTGTCCCTTAACCCTTGCGTCTGCACACCATTCACCATGACTGGGTGCATGTTTTCCCCCATGTTCACTGGCATGCTTCCAGGGACACACAAACAACTTACTACCTTTCTAGCACCCTGTCTGTATTATTGCTTGCCTTTTTGGGACACTGTCTGGCAATATGCCCAGTTTCTTTACACAACCAACATTCATTTCTTCTCTCGGAGAAATCTTTTCTCTGAAACCTGGGGCTAACTGGTTTCTGTGGAGGCAGTGAGGTTTTTAACTGCCCTGAAGGTGTGCCTTTCCCTTTCTGCACTGCCATACCCATCCCATTTGCTCTCAGAGCAGGTCTGCTCTTGGCATAGCGATCCGAGAGTTCAGCAGTCTCTTGCACTGTTTTAGGATCTCAGTTCTCTGGCCAGGTTTTTAGCTCTGCTGGGCAAAACCAATAAAACTGTTCTAATAAAATCACATTTTCAATTTTATCAGAGTTTGCCTCAGTTCCTTCCCACCAACCTTTTAAAAACTGACATTGTTTTGTGGCTAGCTCCTCATAGATCATATCAGGGCTTTTCCTGATCTTATGGAATTTAGCTCTGTAAGATTCAGCAGTTAATTCAAACTTTTTTAACAGTGCAGTTTTTAGTTTTCTGTAATTATTACTGTCCTCATTGTCCATTTGACCCAATGCATCCCGAGCTTTCCCAGTAAGTAGCGGGGATAGCAGGAAGCTCCAGGACTCTCTAGGAGTTGTAGCCTGAATACAAACTTTTTCAAAATAATTTAAAAAGGCATCCATATCCTCCCCCTCTTCAAATTTGGCTAATCATTTTGAATTCAATTGGTAACCCAGTCCTGCAGTCCCAGTTAAACCCAAGCCACTTACCTGCTCTGGTGCCGCTGGTTGGAGTCATAGCTTCTCCAGTTCGTGTTGCCTCTGGCGCTCCTCTCTCTTCTCCTCTGCAGCTCACTGGTGCTCATGCTCCTCATGGTCTGCATCTCTCTGTTCTTGCTCTGCCTCTCAGTGTTCTCGCTCTGCCTCTCATTGTCCCCGTTCTCTCTTCTCCTAGAACTGAAGCTCCATCCTGTGTAACTCAATTTGCAACCTGAGTACCTCTGGATTCAGGATACTGGTGACCTTCTCCTGCTGCAGTGGCCCTTCAATGACAGTGGCCCTGTTGCCCTCCTCATCGGATCTGGACACTGCACTGACCGCTATCCCTGCCACACTCGGGGCTTGGTCCTTTCCAGTCATGGTCCGTAACTCACTGCTCTAGGTACCTGCTACCATCTGGGCATCTATGAGGTTCTGCTTTTTGGCTGTCATCTCAAACGGGACTCCTCTGTCCCCACACAACTGCTTTAAGTAATCTACAGTGTGCCTGCTGTAGTCAGAAGCCTTCTTCCCTTAACTACGGCTACTCTGACTTGCACTTTATTAAAAAAATTAAACAGGTAGGAACTTGACTGAATGTCAAGTGGTATAGTTCTGATTTCTTTTTAAAATAAAAGTCTGCATTTTTCTTTCTTTGCAAGTGAGCTAACGGTTTCAAGCTGACACAGAACAATAAAAGCTTGTAATACCAAAATTATGTCACCGTTGCCAACCAATCTGTCACAAACCCACTAAGCAGGTCAGCCCTCTACTCCCAAAGTTCCAACCTCCGAGCGCAGTCTTGTGAACAGTTTAACAGAACAAGGTAACCCTCTTGTCTGTTTTGTGAGTTCGGATCAACCTTTGATCTCAAGTCTTGGAGGGATTCACACTGTGAACCTCTTGCTAGTGTACCCAATGCACAGGCTCAGATATATCTGTCTTCAGGGGGCCAGATATCTTTGCCTATGGGCACCTAACCAGGTGTACAGAAATGAACCCTTAGAAACTTTAAAAAAGACCCCAGATTTAAAACGCTTCTCTTTCCAGTTTGGTATCACCATTCAAGCTTATGCCTAGTGTCAGCTATAACCATCTATACTTTTCTTACAAATGAAAGAAATTCAAAGACATACCAAGTATGCTCTAAAAAGAGTTTTACTAAAATAGATAATAATATGTAAAACATACAATACAGAACTATTATATCACAAGAAATGCAAATCTTATAAAAGAACAAGGTTTTGAACAGTGCAATTCCTACTACAGTAATTAGATCTGTCATTCTCTCTAAATACCTGCTTAAAGTGCTCCAAAAATGTTTCTTTGTCAGAGTCTAGATAGAAATGTGTCTGAAGGAAAACAGAATAATGTTTTAAAAGCTGGTTTTCCTCACCTATTTTGCATAAGGTCACCGAGCTCCTCCCAGTCAGAATATATAAAAAAAATATATCTATATAAAAACAGGATGTCTTTCAAAGTATTAAATTCTGTAACCTCAGCATAACTCATATTCTTTTTCAAATTACATCTATTTATAGAAACATAGAAACATAGACTTTGACGGCAGATAAGGACCGCTAGGCCCATCTAGTCTGCCCATTTCCCTACCTACAGGATAGGCCGTAGATCCTAGTTAACCAACAGCCTATATCTTCCTGCCCCCCACAAGAATTGCCTTATGTCTGTCCCATGCATTCTTGAATTCTCCCACAGTTTTATACCCCACAACTTCCTCAGGAAGGCTGTTCAATGCATCCACTACCCTCTGTGAAATAATACTTCCTCACATTGCCCCTGAACCGCCTCCTTCTATCTTTAAATTATGTCCCTTGTTCTTGCAAGTCTCTTTTTCTGAAAGATGCTACCCTCTTGGACTTTGTTGATTCCTTGAGGTACTTGAAAGTTTCTATCATGTCCCCCCTCTCCCTTCTTTCCTCAAGGGTATACATATTAAGCTCCTTTAGTCTCTCCACATACGGCTTCTCTTGCAGACCCTGCACCATTTTAGTTGCCCTCCTCTGGACTGCCTCTATCCTGTCTATGTTCTTGCAGAGATGGGGTCTCCAGAACTGGACACAGTATTCCAGATGGGGTCTCACCAACTGTCTGTACAGAAGGATAACAACTTCCTGTTTTCTGCTGCTGATGCCTCTCCCTATACATCCCAGTATACCCCCGGCCCTCTCTACTGCCTTCTCACATTGCTTGCAAACCTTAAGATCATCTGATATGATTACCCCCAGGTCCCTTTCCTGTTTTGTTGTTGTTACTACCTCCCCACCCATTGTGTATTCTTCCCCTGGGTTCTTGTTTCCCAGGTGCATTATTTTGCACTTTTTTGCATTAAATCCTAGCTGTCATATGTCTGACCATTCCTCCAACCTTGCCAAGTCCCTTTTCATCCTTTCCATGCCTCCTTGTGTATCAACCCTGTTGCAGATCTTTGTGTCATCTGCAAAAAGGCATACTTTCCTTCCAGTCCCTCTGCAATGTCACTGATGAAGACATTAAAAAGGACTGGACCCAATACTGAACCCTGCGGTACCCCACTGGTAACCGCCCTTTCTTCAGAGTGGACTCCATTTACAATTACCTTCTGTGTCCTGTTGTCCAACCAATGTTTTACCCAGGCTACCACCCTGGGACCCACTCCCAGGCTTGTTAATTTGACTAATAATCTTTTGTGTGGGACTGTGTCAAATGCCTTGCTAAAGTCTAGGTAGGCCATGTCCACAGCCCCTCCCTGGTCTACTACTTTGGTCACCCAGTCAAAGAAATCTATTAGATTCGTCTGACATGACCTTCCCGCTGTGAGCCCATGCTGCTTTGGATCCTGTGCTCCACTGACCTCTAGGTACTCAACTATTCTTTCCTTCAGAAGTGACTCCATCACTTTCCCTACCACAGAGGTCAGACTGACAGGTCTGTAATTTCCTGCCTCTGTCTTGGTCCCACTTTCGTGAAGGGGAATCACATCCGCCTTCCTCCAGTCCTCGGGCACCACACCATCCTCCCATGATTTATTAAAAAGAGTAGCCAGTGGTTTCACTAGTTCCTTCCTTAATTCTTTTAGAATTCTGGGGTGAATTCCATCAGGACCCATTGCTTTGTCCACCTTCAGTTTTAGGAGTTCTTGCAGAACCCTTTCTTCTGTGAAAGGACTGGGATCGACCCCCCTATCAAGAGTGCTTCTGTTAATTGGATTAGGCACTTCCCCCTCCTCTTTTGTGAATACTGAGCAGAAATATTCGTTCAGTATTCCTGCTTTTTCACTGTCCCTCTGCCCACCCACCGTTCATTTCTATTCAGCCTCACTATCCCTCCCTTGTTTTTTTCATACGCTGATGTACCTATAAAAGGTTTTATCCCCTTCTTAACTGAGTTGGCAATCTTTTCCTCAGTTTGGGCCTTTTGTATTCTGACTTCCCTCCTGCTTCTTTCTGCCTTAACTGGTACAGCTCTCTGTCCTGCTCCTTCTGTGTTTCCTTATACTTCCGGAATGCTATCTTTTTCTTCCTGACTTTCACAGCCACCTCTCTTGAGAACCATAGTGGCTTTTTCTTTCGTTTGATTTGTTTATTTGCTTCACACAAAGGCTTGTTGCCTCTGTGATGGCAGTTTTGATAATTCCCCATTGTTGCTCCACACCTCCTTCTAGCCTGTTTGCTAGTGCTTTTCTGAGGCACTCTCCCATCTTGCCAAAGTCAGCCCTCCTAAAGTCCAGTACCCTCACTTTTGTATGGCTTGACTCTGTAGCTGAGTTTAACATGAAACACACTGTTTGATGATCACTTGTCCCCAGATGGCAACCCACTTCTAGATCTGAGATCCTCTCACTGCCCCCGTTTGAGAGTATGAGGTCTAAGATTGCTCCCTCACGAGTGGGTTCCAAAACTAGCTGTCTAATGCCTGCCACCTGTAGGGCATCAAGAATGGCCCTGCTCTTGGATGTGGCTGCAGCAAATGTGCTCCAGTTAACATCTGGCATATTCAGGTCTCCCATCGACAGTATCTCCCTTTTCTCTGCCATTCTAAGAATGCCTTCCATCATATCCTTGTCCATTCCTTCCCCCTGACATGGGGGTCTGTACACAACCCCTGTGTGGATTGTGGTGCCCTTTCCAGTCTCCAAGGTGACCCACAGTGCCTCCTCTCCTCCCTGTTTACTCTTTTGTTCAGTTGCTTTTATCCCTTCCTTTACATAGAGAGCTACTCCTCCCCCTCTTCTCCCCTGCCTGTCTCTCCTGTAAGTTATGTACCCTGGTATGTTAACATCCCAGTCATGGTTCTCTGTGTACCATGTTTCTGTGACTGCTACGATATCCAGGCATCCCTCTTCCATTAAGGCCACCAGCTCAGGGAGCTTGTTGCCCAGACTACGGGCATTGGTACTCATTACCCTCCATTTCCTGATGGCCTTACCCCCTTTTGCACCATCCCTGTCCTTCTTGCCTTTGTCACTTTCTCCATTTACCCCTGCCCTTCTCCCTATCGACACCTCCATGTTGGTGTTTGCCACACTTACTACCATGATTGTTTGGGGGGCTAGGATTTTCCTGCTACTTTCCAGTGCTCTCCCTTGGCTAGTTTAAAAGTTCGCCGATGAAGCATTTAAACTTATCACCTAGGATCCTGGTTCCCCTCCCGGACAGATGCAGCCCATCATGCCAGTATAGGCTTGCATCACTCCAGGTGGACCCCCAGTCCCCAATGAAGCCAAATCCCTGAGCTCCACACCAGTTTTTCAACCACTGATTGAATCCCATGGTACGGAACACCCTAGCCTCTCCTATGCCATAGATGGGTAGCACCTCCGAGAAGGTTACCGTGCTTGCTACTTGACTAAGGCCCCTCCCCAATTCCACAAACTCTTCCCTGCCTCTAATCCCTTCTTAGCCAGGTCATTTGTCATTAGGTGGACAATGACATCCAGCTCCCTCCCTGTGCAGCTGCTCGCAATCCTGAGGATTCGCTCCTGTCCCTCAAGCCATGGCACCAGGCAGGCACCTTACCTCCCTCTCCCTTCCTTGCCCAGTTCTACCTTCCTAACAATGGAGTCCCCACCAGGAGTTGTTTCCTTCCCTGCAGGGTCCCCTGCCACCCTTCTGTGGGTCTCTTTGTGTGAGGTTCCCAGCATCCTCCTTGGTCTCCACTGTAGGTGTCTCCATAGAGGAACCACACTTTTCCAGAATGGCATAGGAATTGTGGAGAGGTACAACTGAGGGATGTGCCCTGTTCCACCACCTCACCCTCCCTGAGCCCACTGTGGTCCAACCGCCTCTTTCTTGGCAACCTCTGAGGCAACGGCAGTGGCACTGGTGGTCCCTGGATGGAAAAGGAGGTCCCACAAATCCTGGCCAACTCAGTCTGGAGATGAGCAACCTCCTCCCTCAGCCCAGAGAGGTGCCTGCAGATGGGACAACACTGCATCCTCCAGAACATCTCCCGGAAGACTGCTGCTCCACAGCCACTGCACTGCACCACTCCAATCATGTCTTATTTCTGCCCCTTAACTGTTTGCAATCCTTACTCTTTCCTCTGTTTTTTTCTCTCTCTCCTTACTTTCTGCCTGTGTGCCCTTTAAGCTCCTGATTGTCCTGTTCTGAGACAAGAATATCCTATATTTCTCAGTAGACCACTTACTTGCTCAGAGGCAGACCTCCAGCAGCTAGAGGGGGCCAGAGAGCTACTCTTGCCCTTCTAGGATGGTGGGTCCTTGGTGGTTCTGTGATCACTCACTTCCTGCCCCTAAACAGGAAGTTCCTGTTGTCAGTCAAATCCTGTGCCTATAAAAATAGAACTAGCTTTGGGTGAGGGGGTGGAGGGGAGGGAAGGAGGGCAATATAGTCTCAGCAGAGAAGTTCAGTCACACAGCAATCCTTTCTCCTGGTGTCTTCTGCCAAGTTATTAGTAGAAGCTTTCTAAGGCAGTCTTTAAATGTAGCTTCCTTCTAGCTAAGCCACTCCCCCTACTTACCAGATCTTTCTACAAGTAATTTAAACCTCACAGCAGTTAAGTCCTTTCAGTCACCTGAGATTTACACCTAGATGACTTTTCAGTTACCCATTCAGTTCAGTTAACCCAAACACACACTTTTTTGTTTTGTTTTGTATGTTAGTTTTTTTACCCTAAATTAAAGGTCCAAATACAAAAGTTCTTCTACTTTAGTCCCAGCAGAGAAGTTCAGTCACACAGCAGTCCTTTCTCCTGGTGTCTTCTGCCAAGCTATTAGCAGAATCTTTCTAAGGCAGTCTTTAAATGTAGCTTCCTTCTAGCTAAGCCACTTCCCTACTTACCAGATCTTTCTACAAGTAATTTAAACCTCACAGCAGTTAAGTCCTTTCAGCCACCTGAGATTTACACCTAGATGACTTTTCAGCTACCCATTCAGTTCAGTTAACCCAAACACACACTTTTTTTTGTTTTGTATGTTAGTTTTTTTACCCTAAATTAAATGTCCAAATACAAAAGTTCTTCTACTTTAATCCCAGCAGAGAAGTTCAGTCACACAGCAGTCCTTTCTCCTGGTGTCTTCTGCCAAACTATTAGCAGAATCTTTCTAAGGCGGTCTTTAAATGTAGCTTCCTTCTAGCTAAACCACTCTCCCTACTTACCAGATCTTTCTACAAGTAATTTAAACCTCACAGCAGTTAAGTCCTTTCAGTCACCTGAGATTTACACCTAGATGACTTTTCAGTTACCCATTCAGTTCAGTTAACCCAAACACACACTTTTTTTTTTGTTTTGTATGTTAGTTTTTTACCCTAAATTAAAGGTCCAAATACAAAAGTTCTTCTACTTTAGTCCCAGCAGAGAAGTTCAGTCACACAGCAGTCCTTTCTCCTGGTGTCTTCTGCCAAGCTATTTGATCTTATTGATCAAGCTTCCCTCTCACACAGACACCAAAGCATTTATGATTTCGCGCCAGTGTACAAAACGTGGTTTCCTCCTCTTAAAATGTCATAAAATGGATATGCTCAACTCAAGCCTCTACCAGCCTATAATTAAATTAGATAAAACAGGAGATCCTTGATCAACGCCTGTTCTACTCTGTAATTAGCTTCTGGCCTTCCACGTAACACCTTGTACCTAAAACCTGTATGTGTGTGTGTGTGATCTCACATGCTGTGTCAGCATTTCTCATGGGGGACAGTTCATAACCATTTTTTATTTTACAAAAAATCATACAGCACTCAGAACTGGGTGTCCATGTCACACTCAGTACCTTCAAAATGAAGTGCTGTAGCTCTCACATCACTGCCAATTATTTATAATGGGAATGGGGGCACTTTTAAAGACATGGACCTGAGGGGCCATCACAGTTCCCAAAGAGGTTAGTGGAACTTGTTAAGGTTTAGAGAGTAAGGGACTCTAGTAAGACTTCAACCAGAGTCTCCCAGCTCTTGTGCCTGTGCTTTAACCACTAGATCACCCTTCTTCCATATGCTGCAGCTGATGCTTTCCTGGTAATCTATTTCTTGTTTTAGCTGAACTCTTTATTGCCTTACAGCAGCCATCCGATCACTGACTGCCCAGTTACAAAGGGAAAGGGGCATATTTGCAAGATTGTTTCTCACTGCTGGTGTCAATCAAAACAGAGCATGCTGACACACACAGAACATAATACAACAGCTGTATTATACCACTTAAAACTTGTTGCACCCAGAGTCATTTATTGGGTAAATTGTTTTTGCTAACAGAAACAGTAACACAACACATACAGGCACTTCCTTATAGGCATACTGTATATACCTCAAATCAGTGCTGCCAAACACACTGATAACTTCTGGGAACTGTATATTTTTATTTATAATCTAGATCTGGACAGCAATAGGACTGCTGGCAACTGGAGAAGGCACACAACAGTTACACATAAGGAGTTTGGAAAATATTGGTGTGAAACTATTGGAGACGTCCTCTATGAAGGTGCTGACCAGGTCAAGAGGTTCATGTTTGTTGTTTAGAATAGACAACTTGCTGGATTTACATTTACTATGAGGGTTTGCAAACAGCATTACTTTTTTTTTTTTTGCAGTTCTATAGGAGTTTGTTACGAGTACACCACTCTATTAAGGAGAAACTTTCTTGAAGCTTAGTTTCTAGCAGGTGTGGATGTGTACTACTGGAGAAAATGGACGCATCATCTGCATAGAGCTGTATATTTTCGGGGCAGACCCTAGGGATGGAGTTAAGGAACAGGATCCTGTGCAACACTTAGAAGGCTGAAGAGGAGCCAATAGCTTTAGAGCATATCACTGAATTTAAGGAGTTAAGTACTAAATTAACAAATAACATAATCACATATGAAAAGGCTGTAATTGCCAGGAAAGAACATACATTTAATAGGAACACTACTGACTATAAAGAGAGGAATGTGTATCAGTGGGACCGCCAATGCTGATCACCTAACAGGGGCAGGTCCTGAAGCTGCAATAGATGCTACAACAGCAATAGATCCATTACACGTTCTCCCGACAAACCTCAGGGAACATTGACTACTACTGTTAACAATAAGAATCAAAATAAAATCATTTCTTTATCCGACCAGGGTGAAGAACCATCGCAAGAGGAAGTGAGAGTACAGCTGCAATACCAAAGAAATCAAAAGGAAAAGCAAAAACAGGAATGGCAAAAGAGATAAATGGAGGAACAAAAGAAAAGCAACAGGGATGACACAACCTCCAGAAGAGATCAAAGTAATAAATATCTCATGAATTCAGTTGAGACCCACGCAGGTATCAGTTCTTGCCAAGGGGCTCTCTTTTATTCCTGAACCACCAACTGATGTTTTTCAAATTCATGTAGAGCTAAGGAAAACATTTAGGAAATTGCACCTGAGGAAATGTACCTATAAAAGAGAAAGGATGGGTTGCACCATCTTTGATGGTACTGGAGGAGTAGAGATCATGGAGGACCTTGGTCCAGAGTATGTGACACAAGAAAATTGATTGACTGAACAGAGGACCTTGGAGAACCATCCCATGGTGTCCAATATCAATGCTGCTAATGGATGTTTTGAATGAATTACCAGAGTCCTAGGATGCCATGGTGGCTTTGGATTTCTTTGCAGAGTGGGAAGGGAATGAGGGCATGTATAAAAACTTCCCCTCCGGTGACCCGGGTTCGGGAACAGACTCGGGTCGCCGGTAGAGCCGGCCAGGGGGAGAAGGATGAAGCGTCCCAGGGACTGCTCTCCTTCTCCAGGGGGGAGGGCGGATGGTGTCCGAGCACCAGTGACTCTCTAGCGGAGGCCGAGTCGCGACAGCTACCGGCGACGATGCTTGTGGCTGGCGACATCTGACGCCATTGCATGACCCTGCCTCCCCGAGAAACTGAAAAGGACGGCTGCCAGCCACCCTCAATGAAGCCCGCCACTGCTTCAATTAGCTCCCCAGGCCAGCTCTCAGCAATTCAGTACTGCGGCGGCGTTCCCTGCCGCTTCTGCAATACCGTGAGGTAAGCCACGGTATTGGAGACCCGAGGCCGATTTGGGTAGTGGGAGTCATGGCCCGTGACCGTGTTGATACTACCAGATGGCTGGCAGCTAGGAAAGCGAAAAAAATGTAAATAAAAAAAAAAAATATAAAGACTTCCCCAGCAGAATGGAATCCTTCCATAAACTAGCTACCTTTTGCCCTAATAAAACCCAGTCTCCAGCAATTCTGACTTTTGAGAAATTGGTTTTAGCTGAAGGAGATAACATCATTAAGACACATCATAAGAGGACTCCAAACCTCTCGGCAGATGAAACAGTTGCCCTGGAGAAATTAAGTGGTATAGTTATCAAACCGACAGATAAGGGAGGTGCAGTGGTGGTCATGGGCAAGGAAGATTCTAAAAATGAAGTTATGCATCAATTGAGTAATACTGATTTATATTGTCCATTACTTAGTGACCCCACTGTATACTTCAAGAAACACTTGGAATGCTTCTTGGGCCAAATATTCAAAACTTTGTGCTGGACACAAACCATTTGTGCAGGGTTTGCACCGGGTTTGCGCAGGTCTGCTAATTCAAAAGGTCAAATAGTGCGGGCAAACTGCATTAGCACCAGGCAAAAGTATAATGTATGCAAGAGGCAAAAAGTGGGGGGCGTGTACATGAATACAGGTGCAATGCTATATTCAGTGCATTAGCACCACACAAAATGTTTTGCCTGACTTAGCGCAACACTTTGCACTGTGCAAATTACTGCCCAGGAAAAGGTAGTCTTAAATCTGGGCAAACCTGCTTTGCGTGACTTTGTGGCTTTGCACTGCTTTGCTTGACATTGCGCGACATAGAACCATGGTTCATGGAACTCAGTAATTCACAAAGTGTGAATAATGGAGTTTGCGAGGCTGTGCCAGTGGTGGTTTATTGACCCTAACCAGTAAATATTAAACATAGAAAGAAACCAGACATGCAAGAAACATGCTGCACACAGAAGGCACCTCCTATGTTGCCATCATCTGCCACCGGTCCCAGCCATGCCAGGCATTAAGGGGTGACCTGGCACCCGGTGGACACCATGGCCATGTGTCCATACAGCACACACCTGCAGACCACCCTTCGGTGGACACAAACAGAATCCAGTACACATATGCATCACTGGGGGCATGGAGGGTGTTGAGGGGAGGGTGTACAGGTGGCCAGTCTGCACCACATACTGGGTGCTGCCACAAGGCTGCCACAAGCCTGTCTTATTTCCCACAGCCCCACTTGCATACTGTGTGACTCTGAGCAAGTCACTTAACATCCTTGTGCTCCCAGGTCTCACCTGTAGACAAGGTTCAGCTTAGTGTGTCTCTCCCGGTTATAAAAAAAACCAAAAACAATCCACGCAGTGCAAATGGTCCATTATAGGGAATACCCCAACATCAGTGTGCCTGTCTGATGGTATGTGTCCCACCAGCAACGTGCCACACATCTGTACAGACACCACAGCACACACAGCCAGCCATGTATACTGTATGTCGCTGTGAATATCCCATTCCAGTGGTGCAGCATCTGTGGGTCATACAACACCATAACTGTAATGTCCACTGTCAGTACACACCAGCATTATGGCCTGTCACTATGTAAAATGCAGCAGTCATTGATGCCCAACACACCATTAGCATTGCTGTGTCCCTCACATTACTGGCCCCCTTGTTACTGTAGTGTCTGCTGTGCACTGTAGCAGGAACTACAGTTAGACAATTGCATGCAACACCACCACCTGTTCCTGTGCAGTGTAGTCTACTGGGGCACAATATTCTATGTGGTTCTGTACAAATGTAGCTTGTAGCTACCACCATGCACTTCCAGACTGATCTACAGGTGGAGCTGTGGGCAGACCCAGCCAGCCCCTGTAGTTCCAGACTGACCTACAGATGGAGCTGTGGGATCCTGCAATAGCGCTGGGCAAACTGCATTCAAATCAGGACGTAATGAGATGCTAATCTGGATGTTTGCCCACAGACTGTCTTAGTAGGTTTATTTGCAAGTCACTTTTGTATATAAAATTTTTTTGCCCCGGGCAAACGTTTGCTCAGCGCAAACATTTTGGAAAAATGGTGCATTTCTGCAGAATTTCACATGCACTGGTGCTTGCAGCTTTACTGAATCCACTCCTTTGCTAGCATGCACATGGTTCACCTCTATCTTCATTCATGTCACTGTAAACCGGGCTGCTGTTGTGGTTTGCACTTCCTGGTTGCTATATTCAGAGCTGTCTGGGTTATTTTTGCACTGCTTTCCCAGCGCAGTTTTCCCAGCTTCCTTACCACGCTATATTCAGCAGGTTTAGCACCGGGTAAACCCTTTTGAATATAGTGAGCTACTGTATTGGTTCTGGGTTAATTTAGCATGCCAGGCATTGCTAATTTAGCACCGGGGAAAAGTTATGAATATCTGGCCCCCTTAAGTACAGTAGCTGCTTGAGTGCTGGAATTTTTTCAAAGCAGGAGTCTAATTTTTGCTACAAAAGTTACTGACAGTCCTTACATTTTGCATCCTATCTACGGTACATAAGAGCCTCCGGCATCCACCTGGAAGACCCATCATTTCATTGGTTAGGTCTGTTATGGAGAATTTAGGTACTTTTAAAGAAGCTTCTTTTACAGACTCCTCTTATAGTCCATATGCCATCATATTTATGAGATATGATGGCAGTAATGAAGTTTGACACGCATTTTTTTATTTTTATTTTTATTTCCTTATTTCTGCGCCTTGCTGCAGCACCTACCAGCAGGGGCATCCAGCCACCAGCCCTGCCCGCGGGGAGAGCAGCAGGCTCACTCGCATGATGAGGGGGTCTGGCATGGCAGTGGCTGACCCATTGGAGGGCTCCCTGTCCCTGCCAGCCAGACCAGCATCAAACGCCCCTAGTATGATTCCACAACAGTCCTCCCCGCGAGACAGGGCGCGGCCATCAAGCTGCATGGTCGTGCCCAGCCCTTTTTCCATTTTCTGCCCCAATGGGAGCACAGATGTGCAATGACATCTGTGAACAGACATGCAGATATCCACTGTGCTCCCCCCCCTCTAAGCACCATGCAGCTTCAGTACCTCTGGGCATCCCCAGGGACCACTAAAGTATGATGTGGAATCCACCCTTTTCCCCAGGTCTAGGCGAGCTGTCGTAGGACACTCAATTCTAGTCCTCCCCCACTGACCCCTGATGGCTCGTGCTTATTCCCGAACCTGGGTCACCGGCGTGGAGCGAGGTGTGGCGTCCAGCGCCTCAACCCTCAGCGCCACTGAGCCGGCGACACAAAGTTTTGATTTTTTATAGTTTATAAAAGTACATCTGATGTTAGATAAATAATATAATTCAGAAAGGCCCACAGTATGTTATTGTTAAATGTTTTAGTCAGTGGAGAAATAATTTATCAGAATTTTAAGTTAGTATATATTGGCCCGGATATTCAAACTGTGCCAGGCTGTGGTGCAAGCCTGGGCGCAGCTCAACTTTGTTGCACCAAGGTGTGGCCTGGGCAATATTCAACAGAGCTGCGCTATGGCACAGCAGCTTTGAATATCACACCCTGGCCACCCCCACTGTGCATGGTGCAGTGGCACTGTGCCAGCGCAAGTGGCTAGAGTGGAGCATGGAGATGCGCTAGTGCAAGTGCCAGTGCGCCATGCACAGCACCTGCGATATTCATAAAGGGACATGCAAATGGGGCCATAATTTACGCAAGGCACACAGGGGGCCATTTGCATCTCATTGTGGCCCCATTTGCATGCCATTAGCATGCAGATGCGCCGATCCCCGAGGACTTGCGCCTGGCACCCTGCCAGCAGCAACTATCGGGGACTGATCACAGGCATCATGTAAACCTCCCCCCCATATCCCTGGTGGTCCAGTGGACCACACTCAGCCTGATCACGGGCATTTGTCCTGAAGAGTAAGCCCCCCGTCCTATATCCCTGGTGGTCCAGTTGACCTCTATGTGCCAGATCGTGGGCATTTGTCCTGAAGAGTAAGCCCCCCATCCTATATCCCTGGTGGTCCAGTGGACTGCACTCAGCCTGATCGTGGGCATCAGTAATAGAACCCCCCCAAGTCCAATATCCCTGGTGGTCCAGTGGACCAATCGCTGCCTGATTGCGGCATCTGTAACTCATCAAATAACCCTACTACCCTAAGTGGTCTAGTGTACCCTCCCCACCCACCCACTGGGCTCCCAGCGACCCACTCCCATAGCCGTGGCAGCAGCACCCAACCTCAGCCTCGCCGACTGACAGCCTCGGTAGGCGATGCCCACTGGTTCACAGCATGAGCCATCGGCGCAGCTCATACTGCATTACTTCAGTCCACATATGTGAATTAATTCATTCACATATCCGACTGAGTAGTACGAGGTGCATGCCCATTGGCTCACGCTATGAACCAATGGGCTTGCAGCCCCACCGAGCTGTCAGTCGGCGGCATCGGGGTGGCAGGCAGGTGGGTGCTGCTCCGCCGCTGACGGGGGGAGGCGTGGGGCTGAGAGGGTGGGTGGGGAGGGGGTACACTAGACCACCAGGGTAGTAGGGGTATTTGATGAGATACAGATGCCCACAATTGGTCAGCAATCGGTCCACTGTACCACCAGGGATATTGGACTTGGGGGGGTCTATTACTGATGCCCACAATCAGGCTGAATGCGGTCCAGTGGACCACCAGGGATATAGGATGGGGGGCTTACTCTTCAGGACAAATGCCCACAATCGGGCACATAGAGGTCCACTGGACCGCCAGGGATATAGGACGGGGGGGATTTCACTACAGGGATGCCCACGAATTGGCATGGGGGTGCCGCCAGGTGCAGCAGGAACTCGGGTGGCCACCCACAGGTGGCATCTGCTGTGTTGCACCCTGCTATGCGGCAGCTCACCTGTGGGTGGCTGTCACTTGTTCCTTTTTTTCTTTGGCTTAACTTTGTGCAGGCACAGGTAGGGGTTCTGCATGCATGACTCTGCACATCCTGGGCTGAATATTGGGCGGTGCAGGTTATGCATCAGCATGCCCCCCCTACCTGTGCCTGCATACACATTGATGTGCTCCAGCGCATCGGTATTTGTGCGGCGCACTTTTCCCTTTTGTATATCACGCCAGGGTGCATCAGTGGGTTGTGCATGGTGCAGTACTGTTGCGCCATGCGCAACCCTTTTGAATATCTGGGCCATTGTTTTTAAAGAAGGCTAGATCACTTAAAATATTTCATTTTCGGTTCACAATGTTAATTTGCTATCACTAGACACCTTTTAGCCCTGTAATTCCTCAGAAAAGCAATTTGCTGAGCACTCTTGATGTCTATAGTTTAGGAACCTGAAATGCTTGACTGCAAGTCATTGGAGATTATGTGCCATATTGAAAGTAACATATAATCATAATAATGGCTGTTAGTGAAAATCCATTGGCATTAATACCAAATAACACACACCCTGTCATGCCTTATTGCTTAAATATCTGACAGATATGGAGCCACTACATGAATTGATTTTTAAAAGCGTCTTGCACTTTAAGACAACTCACAACTCTGAAAGCAGCAGTAACCCAATTTATTTAGGGCTCCAAGGTACAACCATTTTGTGATGCTGTTATTGGTAAAAACCATGATTATTTGCACAAATGCATTATAGAATTGGGGTTGAAATAACAAACAATGTGTCAAGCTTAACTTACAGTTACACTATCCCTCGACTCTTCCTGCAATTACTGCAAAGCATGCAAGTATTCTGTACACTTTTTTTACTTATTCCAACCCACACCCCAAAGTAATATGTGTGTGGCCAATGCAGGGATAAACAAGTAAACCCTGATAAAATGACATTCAAACATTTACTGATTTAGCTCACTTTAACAGTATGAAGTCTTCCTATATTGTAAGCATGACACGTCAAGCAGAAAGCAAGTGTATGGGGCGTCACCAGAGGTATAATGTTGGGGGACTAATGCCCCACAGATAAAATATTAACAAAACCAGGGTGGGTCTGGGGCATGATTCCCCGAGAAATTTTTAACCTCAAATGGTGGCTTTTCCTGCATTTTAAAATGGTTAAATGAAGTGTTTGAAAAAAGCCTGGTTGTCACTGTATACACAATTAAACTGAAAAAATAGAAGTCTGTTTCTATGTCTCTATTGTGTGGTTACATGTGTTGATTCAGTCACTAAAGATTTGGGTCATTGGTTCAACAATGCCATGCATAGGAGGAGGTACATTTCAGCTCTCCTTCAGAACCTTTTTTTTTACACTAACTTATTTTAACAGTTTTGTCAGATCAGGTGATGACCCTACTTTCACCAGGACTTGTTATGTGTTTTGTTTGCTTCTCCCTGACGTGTATCATGTACTGTAATGATGATGTATGTGTGCTACACTTCTGAGCTGAGCATCTCTGAATTCCCTTTTTTTACCTCCATGGTCAGTTTCTGCTTCAGCACCAGCGTGGCACATAGGTAGCCAGCTCGTGAACTCGTCCCATTAACAGCTCATCCAAGCCACAGTCCAAGAAAGTAATGGAGTATAGCGCACACTTCCCACAGTTCCCAGAACTTACTTAAGGGCTTCTCAAACCTCTGCCAGCCCTAGTGCCCCAAACATAGCCACCACTGTGTACATGCCAGCCCCACCAAGAAGGAAGGCAGCTCTCACACCAGGGTCAAGCTCCCTGACTGCATACCACACGCACATGTCAATCATCTGCCTGGCAAGGGGCAGGTACTCATGCCAGTGCGGAGCAAAGAGCAGGCATTAAAGGAAGTGGTACGCCATGCACATTATATGCTATCCCAAAGAAATCCCCACCCCAAGCTCTCCCTTCCTGATCTCCATTGGACAGCAGTCACCCCCACACTCACCAGCGCTCACAAAGCCTGACAGGGAAAAACTAAAGTGCTCTCCATTAATGGTACTGTGAAGTGCTACATCTTTAAAGAAAATCACAGCTTCCTTTTTTTTTGTCTCATAGAAGCCATGATTCTTTAACACAGTTATTTGTTTTTGAAGGGGAAAATAATTGGGGGGGTGCTTTAACTGAGGTTAGGGAGGCTATAGCCTCTCCGAACACAGCATGATGACACCACTTCGTTTCACTGTTCATATGAAGTGCTTTTATCAGGGTTCCTAGTCAAGATTAGACTAGTATTTCACTCACATGTATCGGACATATGCACCACAGTGTAAGTCTAATGGATATATGAAAGAGTTGTCTCCCTCATTTAAATGTTCTGTTCACTCTGTAGTTTTCTCCTCTTCCTCTGCACTCAGTTGTAATGAATTGAGCAGTTTATTCTCTTTTTTCCATTTCATCCTCCTGTTCTGAAACCAGATTTTGATCTGGTGTCCTGTGAGGCAAAGTGCATGAGCGATTGCGCTCCTATGGTATCCGGTCACGTAGCGGTTAAAGTGAAACTCCTTTTCCAGTTCTACCATTTGGTATTGAGTGTAGGTTGGTTACCTCTTTGACCACTGGGCCCAGATGTGGAACCTGCTGTACAAGACCAGTTTACTGTGACTCCATCCATCTGTTTGCTGGGCTGTGTCAGGTAAATGTAAGGAGACAGCCCCTGTCTGATGGCAGCAGATGATTCCTTTCACGTACACAAACTTTCCACACAACAAGCAGTCAATACTGTCACAACCAGTGTGGCTACTCATTGGTCTGCACTGCCAAGCCCCTTGGAGCTTCAGCTGCAATTGGCTCTGCAGTGACACACCTCAGAAATGCCATTCCTTGTAGAAAAATGTTCCTTGTGCAAGTGCAAGTGAACATAATGATGACAATGTCCTGGCTGTACACTTTCAAACAGCACATGGGTCAGATCCTTCCCTAATAAAATTCATGGCTCTTGAACATATAACCCCACTGAAATGTGGGGGACAGAATAAATTTTTTACTGAGAAAAAGAGACCAGATGGATAGTGACTTGGGAAGTGTACGAGACACGTGATTTGAATGATGATGTGGATTTGTTTTGCCCTTTTAAAAATGACTGATTAAGAAATACATATCATGCCTGTTGTGATACTTTTTGTCTGAATGGATATTCATTTAATCTTATTTCTTATGTATCTTATTCAGTATTGTTCAAGCCTTTCTTTACACAAGCCCTGCTACATTCTCTATTTGACTCCACTCCTTATCTCCTACCCATCGCCCCCTCTTTTCCTCCTTCTCACGCCTCCCCTCTAACCCCTCTCTGCCCCTTGTGCACTTTGCCTGACTTTCTTTCTTGAGGTGACAACTGCATCTAGCAATGTCACAGGAAGACAAAAGGAAACCTCAAGCTGGAATTTTTTTCAACTTTTCTTAATTGTACTTGTGTTCTCTCTCTCTCTTGGAGACTTCTTAATTACATGTTTATCAATATTAGATGCCCTATAAGTTTAATACGAGTTAGCTGTGAGAGACATCACTGTTCCTTAAATTCATAGCTTTAAAAAAGGCAGCATGAAATGAAATAATGCAAAATAACAGAACTGCATGATTTTTTATTCCCAGTTTCAGGACTTTAAGAATTTGAGGCATTATTGAAAGTAATACATCGTTGCTTACTTATTTTTAAATTGTACTCCCTTCTTACCTGTCTCATGCTTAATGCCATTAGTAAATTTGTATTCACTTTTTCACTAATTGGTGTTTCTTTCTTTAAGAAACTTAGTATTTATAGTTCTCAGGTCTGTTTGCTGATACACTTCCAGATGAAGACTTATTGGGTGAAGAGCCTGGGCAGTAAGTCAGTGTTCTCCAGCTTGCACAGTAAATATTTCGCAGCACTAATTGGACTCTGTTTATTACTTTGGTTGTACTTTCGAGTGCCACCTGCCTGTATTGTATCTCAGAAAAGCCACCTGGGGTGTGCAATGACTCCATTCCCTGGTCTGCAGTAATCGTATTTTCTTTGCGGGAGTTGCAGCAACTAGGACGTAGGTTAGAGCATCATTGGTGGAAATCTGCCCTGGTGGTTGACTACCTTAGATTGGTAGAGCATTATCAGACCTACTATTTAGTGATCTCCCATCAGAAGGCAGAATTCCTGTCCGGGGAGATTGCTGCTGCTCAGAATCGACCAGCTCAGCTCTTCCAGACTGTGGACAGGTTGTGCAACCCAACCTGTCTACAGTTCCAAAGACCTTTTTCATAAATGGAGTGCAATGAGCTTGCTTGATTCTTTGAGAATAAGATGGCCGACATCAGGTCAGAGATCCTTATGACTCACTCTATGGGGGACGCCATTGATCGGTGCTTGGTCGCTTCATCTCATGTTTCCTGGAGCTCCTTCGACCTACCAGAGTTCACAGATGTCATGCGGATTGTCCAGAGTATGCACCCTACATGCTGCAGTTTGGATCCGGGTCCAACCTCCCTGATCATGGGATGTTGTGACATCATGGGCCCGGTCCTGGTTCAGATAGTCTGGTGCTCCCTTGGTTCGGGTGAGTTCCCAAGCTCCCTGAAGGAGGCGGTGGTAACACCTCTCCTGAAGAAAGCTTCTTTGGACCCCGACTCTCTGGCTAACTACAGACCAATCTCTAACCTCTCTTTTATAGGGAAGGTTATTGAGAAAGTAGTGGAGGTACAACTGGAGAACCACCTGACCATCCATAACATCTATGAACCTCCCCAGTCTGGTTTTCGAAAGAGGCATAGTACCAAGACTGTGCTGGTTTGGGTGCTCAATAATCTCCTGATGGCAGGAGCTCAGAGAAGCCGTTCCATTTAGGTGCTCCTTGATCTCTCTTCAGCTTTTGACACTGTGGACCATGGGGTATTGCTTGGATGCCTGAGGTCCATCTGTGGTCTGACACATACGGTCCTCAGGTGGTTTTCATCTTTCCTCACTGGCAGATCCCAGAGAGTGGTGTCTTTTTTTTTCTTCTGACCCATTTTCGCTGTTATGTGGGGTACCTCAGGACTCAGTGCTTTCCCCCATGTTGTTTGCAGTGTATATCCTGTCCCTCAGAGCCATTGTAAAATGGTATGGGCTGAGGTTTCACTGCTATGTTGATGATACCCAGCTCTACCTGTCTTTCACACCTGACCAGGATAGTGCTCTCTTGGTATTTAATAACTGCCTTGCTAAAATCCAGGACTGGATGAATTTGAGCTGGCTAAAGCTGAATGCAGGAAAGACTGAGGTGATGGTTGTGGAGCCGGGTTACCGGATAGAGGGGTTGAGAACTGGTCAGCCCTCTGGAATTTACATAGGGGGAACCAGACCCTTACCTCTGAATGGGTGCGGGACCTGGGGGTGGTGCTTGACGACAGGCTGACCTTACGATTTCAAGTGTCGGCTGTCATCAAGTCTTCCTTTTACCATCTTAGAAACTTCACCAGGATTAAGCTCCTTATTCTGTCTGGAGACCTTCCTACACTTGTTCACACCTTTGTGACCTTGCGCCTTGATTACTGCAACTCCCTGTACTTAGGGTTTCCTGGAGTTGATATCTGATGCTTGCAGCTAGTGCAGAACACAGCAACATGATTGCTGATGGGGGTCTCTCGAACATCTCATATTACCCCTGTTCTGCACAGTCTGCACTGGCTGCTGATTCAGTGGTGGATCACCTTTAATGATGGTTTACTGACTTATAAAGCCCTACATGGACTTGGCCCTGACTACTTAAAGAGCTTTTGGTCCCCTATTGCTCAGAGCAACAGCTCTGTTCGACTGATGAGGGGTTGCTGGAGATCCCAAGGGTGTCTTTGGTCCTCTGGGGTCCGTGCTTTTATGTACGTGGCCCCTACCCTCTGCAATTCTCTACCCATCAGCTTCGGGAGTGCATGACAGTGGGAGGCTTTAAACAACAGTTGAAAATGTTTTATGGTGCCAGGCTTTTAATGGCATTTAGTGAATTGAACCCTGTTAGATTATTGTTTTGTTTTATACTGTATTTATTGTTTGTACTATTCTTATTTGAATCTTTTTGTAAAGCGCCTTGATATCTGAGAGGCGCTTTTGTGAAATAAAGTTACTATTATTATTCTGATTTATTTGGGGGTAGTAGTTGAGCCTCCAGGTCCCGAATGCATGAACTAGGATCACAGTGTGTTCTTGCATAAGGCTTGGTCTAATCCAGGAGGAATTTCTAAGTTGAAAAAATTCACTGTGGACCACGGCCACCACATGGTGTTAGAACATCAGCCCGAAGACCACAGTGACTCATGGATTGTTTACCCAATCAACGGTCAGCAGAGTCATGCTATTTAAGGATGGCCATGCCATGGCATCACAGCTGGCAACTGTCCCACGAGGACTTGGTTCCACTAGGGGCACCTCTGTCTTGGTTAGGTTTAAGCTCACACAAGTGTAACTACTAGGGAGCAAGATCCCAACTCAATAGATCATGAATATATTACAATAGGATACTTAATTGCCCCTGTTTTGGTACAACAGTGGGGGTATCCTGACTCCTAACAGAATCACTAAATACAAATTATTTGTTATAATGTAACTGCCTCTTGAGTTTCCCCCCTTCCTCCACATGTACCAACTTCCCACCACTTCACTGTTCCCAAGTGGGGACACTCTGCCATCTTGTCAAATCTTAAATTGAATAAAGGAGACCCACCATCCCTACTTATAACATAAATACAAACCAGGAGGAAAGCAGCAGTTTTTACACAGGCCCAGATATTCAAAAGAGTTGAGCCATGCGCAATAGGGTTGCGCCTGCGCAAGTACAAAAATGCGCCATTCTGCGATATTCAGCAGGAGGCAGTTGTGCCGACCAAATCATGCTGAGCAACAGTGCAATGCTAATGAAGGCATGCACAACTGAAGGGGGAGGAACCATGCATAAATGGCGCAGTGCGATATTCAACTTGTGCCATGAGTAATAGGGGAGCAAGCAGAAGTTGTGCCATAGCAGAAATGAGCCAAAATAAAAGGGAGCAAGGGAGAGGCGCAAGAACGCTACAGGGAAGCCACGTGACAGCAAAATGCAGCAGGACACACTGGGCAGCAGGGACACACAGGGCCAGGCAGGAAAGGGCACCTGGAAGCAATAGCCTCAGGGGAAGGTGTGGGGAGACATTGCAGAAGGGGAATGTACACCACACAGCAGTGAGGCAAGCACAGGCAGGTGTTCCCGGTACTGGGGAAGTAGCAGTGAGGACAGCAGGGGGGGAATACAGTAACAGCTGCCAGGGGGGTTAACACAAGCCAGGGACATGGCCAGTGCCACCTCCCAGATGGAGGCCGTTATGAGGGGGTGAGAAGGCGGGCAGCAGGGGGGCGTGGCCGTGGAAGGGCCCGTCGGCGGTATGCCCCCAACAGGCAGCACTGAGCCCGCACCAGCTTTGAGCTGTACAGTGATACCGAGATTGTGGGCCAGTACCACCTGAATCAGGCAATTCTGAGGTGACTCTGTGAGCTGTACAGTGATGTGATGCAGGCACCCACACGATGGAGCCATGCCCTGTCAGTGGAGACCAAAGTGACAGCTTGCATGTGCTTGCTCACCATGGGTACCTTCCAGAGACCAACTGGGGACACCACAGGCATAACCCAGTTGGCCACTTCATGCCACCTCACTTAATTCCTCAGTGCACTGCTGCCACATGCTGCAGAGTACATCCATTTCCCCAGCACACCAGCAGAGCGCACAGCAAATATACAGGAGTTCCACAGGTTAGCACGTATGCCTGGTGTACTAGGGGCAATAGACTGCACCCATGTGGCCATCCGCACACCACCTGGCCCGAGGGGGCCACATACATCAATCGCAAGGGCTATGCCAGCATCAACTGCCAGGTGGTGTGCGATGCCAGGGGGTGAATAATCAATGTCTGTGCCATGCACCCTGGGGGAGCACACGATGCCTTCATCTGGCACCAGTCGGCACTGTGCTACAGATTCGAGAGTGGGGATATCCCCACTGGCCACCTAGTGGGTGAGTGTGCAAACCACATGGACAATCAAAGGCCCTGGGGGGCATGGTCAGAGGTGACATGGTTAGTGGCCTACATGGCCCAGGGCAGGGTGATGCTGATCACCAAACTAACCTCCACCCTCTACACACAGGTGACAGTGGATATCCACTCCGTCCCTGGCTGCTCACACCTTACCGGTGGCCTGCGACCCCATCGCAGCAATGCTACAATGAGGCACACACCACCACATGTAATGTCATCGAGCGGGTGTTTGGGATGCTGAAGGCACCTTTCCGTTGCCTGGACACCTCTGGCGGTGCCCTACAGTACAGCCCCTCAAAGGCCTGCAGGCTATTCCTGGCCTGTTGCATCCTGCACAACATGGCCAATGAATGTGGGATAGCTGTACAGGTTGAAGAGGGGGACAGCGATGGGGACGATGAGGATGCTGGTGTTGATGGTGATGGGCAGCCCCCCTTGGGCGACGGGACCCCGACTGCTTCGGCTGGCACAGCTGCACTGAGACACCATCATGGAGGAGCACTTCAGCCAACCCAGGTAAGTCATGGGGCCATGTGCAGCCAACAGTGGCTAAGGCACAACCCACAAACTCGCATGGACACACACCAGGGGTGCATGCTGTCAAGGGAAGTAGCAGGGCATGAAACCACACACACAGCCAGGGATGGGTGAGGTCTAACATGCCACATGGATGGACACACACACGCACACACACACAACGCACCAAACATGCACAAAGGGTAGGAGGCACACTGACCCAGAACACCACCCCTAGTCGCACACATGTCCACAGACCACCATGCCAACTGCCTGTCCATGTGTGTGTGTGTATGATGCTGAGCACCATTGCACATTGGTGTACAGCACAATGCAGGCATCATCATGCACATGCAACTGCGGACAGCAGCTGGGAAGGTGTGCAGATGGACTGTGTGTCCGCGTGCAGGGTCAGGTACCCACCCGTGCACTGCCCACTGAAAGACACAATACACACAGGGCAGCACCAGACAGTAGCCACATTGGGAGACAGGTCAGTCATGCAACACAGTGCCCCGCCACCACGGATGCGTGGGTTGCCCCTGCTGAGACCCGCCAGCACTGACAGGCCAACCACTGACCTCCTGGGGTGGCACCAATGGTCTCCCAGAGGTTCCACTGCATGAATGCGACTGTGCTCGTGCAGGGGTCTGTAGCACACCGAATATGCCTGCATCAGGCGTGCTCAGGATGCCCACAGCTGAAGCCAGTGTTGGCAGGGAGGGTGTCGCATGACGCCAGGAATGGGGGGTGGACTGTGTACTGCGTGGTGTCCGCGATGCATGGGCACATTACTGTGTGCCCATTGTAGCCATGACAGCAGTGAATGCCTGTGCATGCCTGTCAATTGCAGCAGTCACATTCTCCCACAATCAGTCCATCCCTACCAGAATGAGAGCAGTGTCTCTGCTGCGACGCTCCTCTGCCCGCTCCAGAGCCGCACACAGTGCATCCACTGATGTCGCAAGCCGCATCTGCTGCTGGAATGATGCTTGCAGTAGGTGGGTGTGCTCATCCAAGAAGTCATCTGCCTTCTTGGCATCTTGTCCCTCAGGGTGTGTGCAGCCCTGATACTCAGCACCCCTTGAGGGTGGGCGCTGCAAACCAGGACCAGGTCTGGGCATGTCCACAGGTGGTGCACAGATGCCACTGCTTGACCCTGTACCCCCAAGCCCATTGGCCAACTGCTGATGCTGCCCCTCTGGCTGCCGCTTCCCATGGCTCAGTGATGCCGCCACAGTTGCCGCAACAGCCCCACTGTCCTGAACACACACCAGTGCTGCCCCACTGGTGCTGACAGGCACAGGCTGGGATGGTGCTGACATGCAGGCCTCCACAGCAGCACCACCCACAGCCATGGCCGTGATGTTACCTGCTGTGTGGCCATCCCATGGCACACACGTGTCACTGCCCATGCAGTTAGCGACATCATCATTGGTGATGGACTCGGCACTGGCCCGAGTCACAGCATGCTGGCATTCATGGACGCTGGCATGCTGGGACATGGGCAGGGCTTCCTCCGCACCTGTTACAACAACATCAGTGTGGACAGCCAGGCGGGCCCACTGTCACACTGAGCCACGTATACCTGTGGAGGTGGATGGACCCTCCTCCAACTCCAGCTGACTGTCCTCAGTGGACAGGCCCACCACCGCTGACCCCTGCAGACTCTCAGGATCTGTAAGGGAAAACAAAGTCGCGTTACTGCATGTGACCTACCCTGCCCCCCATAGACAGACTATAACTTACCATGCAGTGATGGGCCACCACCCGTCTGGAAGCCACCACCCCGAACACCCTCAATGGCACAATGCTGCATGCTTCCAGCAATCCTCTCCTCCTGTGGGGTCAGGTGTACCACCTCCGGCTGTCCCCCACCTGTCGCAGCTCATGCTGCCCTGATGGCAGCCACCTTCTCCTTTATCCTCCTCCTGTCTGTGCCCATCTTCTTCTTCTTGCACTCCTGCATGGAGCGCTGGTGGCTGCCATGCAGGTTCACAGAATGTGCCACCTCCTCCCATGCAGCAGCACGGGCTTGAGGTGTTCCCTGCTGTCCGCTGAGAAGCAGCTCCTGATCCAGGTAGGCCTCAAACAGGGCATCGGTCTCAGCCTTGGTAAAATTAGGCATCCTCCTCCTCCCACCACTGTGTTCCTCCTCTCCCACAACTTGCTCGGTCATTTTTTAGCCTGTAAGAATGACAGTTGTTACCTGTGCCTGTGCAGTCCCATGCATGTCCCTAAATCCACAGTCCACACTCCCAAACAGCATGCAACTCACCAATAGACTGCAGTAACCGACTATGGCCAGTGCAGCCCAATGTCGCACTTTTATAGCGCAACCCATGCAAATGAGGCGAGGCGCAACTTTAAGTGGATGCAAATTGCAGAGCTGCGCCATTGAATGGCTGATTAGCTGTTTTGCATATGACGACTGAATATTGCGCTGTTGCGCTTTGCGTAATAGTGTTGAACGTGCTGAGCCAAGGGTGCAGTTCTGTGACATGCATAGTACACACCTCACTGCGCATGCCTGGGTTGTTGACGCAGGTGTCTGCCACACTGCTAGCGTGCTGTGTGCGGGAAGCAATGCAGGGCACGGCCACCATTGTGCCAGTGATGCTACAATGATGTTCACCTACATGGTGCTGTGGCACTGGGCCATCATAGGCGCACTGGGGCAACAGTGTGGTAGTCCGCTACTGGAGGTAGCACACAGGCAGCCAATCACGCTACATGCATTGGGTTCCAATGGTGCTGTGCGTGTCCGTGCGCAAGAGCCCCTTGACCCTGTGCCCGACCTTTGACCCCTAGGCGCTATGCGTCAGGCATGGGTGCACCACTATCATGCTGTTCAGTGACAGCGTAATAGGAAATGGCAGCGCTGAACCACGCAGCATCTGCATGTGGGGAGCCGCGCTGCAGAGCGCCATTTTTGCAGACCGAGCTAAGAGAATGGTGTGCAGGAGCGCTGCTCAATGGAGCCAGGTCGAACTGGCCAACCTAGTGTCCATAGTGGGGCCACACCATGGACCACTGTTTAGGAGGCACCCCTGGACAGATCCAGGAGCCAGGTGTGGGAGGAGGTGGCCACTGCACTTGAGGAGGCCACTGGAAGGAGGCGGACAGTAGAGCAGTGCCGCCACAGGTATGGCAACCTGCAGTGGAGGGAGCCAGACCTGCTAGCCCGCCTTCGGGCACGTGCAAGGAGGGGCACGGTGCCACAGTCAGGTAGGTGTTATGTCAACACACTTTTATCTTCCATATGGGTATCACGGTTGTATGTGTCCAGCACATGGGGGAGGAACCGTCCAGTGTTGGCTGTGGTGGTGTTATCAGGGTGTGGGGTGGGTGGGTCTGGCTGGGTGAGAGGGCACACACCTGGGAGCAGGAGGGCTTTGCTACAGGATTGTACTGATGTTCCTCTCTCCATGTTTGCACCACAGGGCTGGAGGAGCGGTGCCTGGCATGTGAGCTGCGGTGCAATGAAGAGGACAGGGAGGCAAGGTGGAGCGATGGTCCACAGCGTCCAAGGGACCGGCCCAATGATGGTGAGTGCCATACCTCCATGATTACTATTGCATGCTGTGTAACAGGGTGGGCAGCAGGACATGGCCACCATCCATTGACACCACTGCCATGCATGCAACTTGTTACAGTCAGCACTGTCCAGTGGCAATGCATGTCTGGGAGTGCATTGATGGTGGTCCATGCATGCACCGGGTACATGGCTGTGCCACTGCCTTTGCACCACATAGCCATGTCACTAAATGGCCATGGTGGTGCTGTGCATGACTTGGTCGGTGGGTGTGTGCAGTGTTCCGCATAGCTGTATGTGCCTGGGTGGGCAGGTCATGTGGATGTGATCATTGTGGGTGGTCACACACCATCACAGAGGCATGTCCCATGGCCGTATGCTGTGCTATGCACAGTGGGTGGGCTGTATGGGGCTGTGCATTCACACCTATTAACTGTGCTCCCTTGTCCTAGGTGTCCGCCAGCTGATGGAGATAAGGGAGGCATTGCAGGAGACCTTGCACATGGCAAGGGTGTCCCTGGAAATCCTCTGCCGCATTGACCAGATTGGGGTCCGCAGGAGGTACCAGCAGAGGAGAAGCCAGAGTGGGGAGTGGGGCTCCCGTTGACAGTCCCTCTGCCCCTGATATCCCCTACCCCCCTGGACCCACCCTCACACCCCTTCTTTCCTGTCCCATTTGTCCACCCCTACCCCTTACCCACCCCCACCTTGTTTGTGGCTCCCCCACCTTGTATATATTATTGTATATAGTTAACTTTTATATTTTGTTTTAATACAGATCTTTTTATATGAATACTGTGGTGGTCTCTGATTTGCAGTGGGCTATAGGTGCTCAGCAGCAATGGTGTGCATGGCGTCAGGGCTGGTGCAGTCATGGGTATGTGCGTGTGTCCGTGGGGAGGTGACTATGGTGTGGGGGTAGCTATCAGTCAGTGTCTATGGTGTGTGTTTTGTGCCCTGTGCACTGGATGACTGTGTGCAGTGGTCCATGGTGCATGCTCTGTGTCCATGGTGCCCCTGTCAGCCCGTCCATGGCCTGTGCAGCTGACATCCATGCATGTCTGTGACCTGCAGGGTCTGCTGGCATGTCAGTGGTGGCTGTCCATGCAGGGCAGCCACTGTACCCATCACAATGCTGGATTGCCTCCTGTCACTGGTGTGGTGCATATCTGCCTCAGGTGACACTGTGGCCTCCACAGTTGTTGACCCACCACCATGCTGTGGCTTGTGTGTGTTGCAGGGGATGTGCACCACTGTCTGTGACTTGTGCTCTGGGCAAATGCTGGTGGCGCACAGGCCCACAGTGCCTGCGCAGGGTGGCTGGCACTCCTGTGCCATGAAGGACTGCAGGTTGTGTGTACACAGTTTACATGGGCCCACGCTGGGGGCTTGGTTGCCCCACTACTGTGTCCCTGTGTTGTGCCCTTGGTTATGGGTGGATGTCTGTCCATGCACTGTGTGGCATCTGGTGTGGTGCATGCTTCCACGCACCACTGTAGGTGTCTGTGCTGGCTGTTGTGGCCAGTGCTGGGTCGGGGTTTGTCATTGGGAGAGTGTACAGGGTGCTGTACCACTGGTGGTGGGATCCGGGGCATGCCCTGTCCCGTGTGGGGTACCTTGTGTGCTGACGCATGGTTGGTCTCTCAGCAGTACCTCAGGGGGGCTGTGCGTGGAGGCACTGTGTATGCTGTCATTGCATCGCTGTGTGCTGCCACCCGCTGATGGGTGCTCGTGGTGGGGCTGCCTTGCATGGTTCTGTGGTTCACAGGGTTGCATTGTCACAGTGGGGGTGGTGGCATGCATGGGGTTTCCTGCAGTGGTGGATGATGCTCCTGGGCAGGGTGTCTAGGGGTCACGGTGCAGAGTGTGCTCTGCATTGGGGGGATGGTGTGGCACGGGGTGGTCAGCCTTCCTTGTGTGCCAGTCACAGCTTGCCGGGGGGTGTGATGGGGCACCATGGCCCGGCTGTGGGTTGGTTGCTGGTCTCCATGGGTCATTGGTTATTCCAGCCTTCCTCCAGTTGTGCAGTGCATGGGGTGTGGGGGGACAATGTCTGTTCTGCTGTGTGTTCCTCTGCCCATCTGTGACATGGGTGGTGGGCCCCTACCTCCCTGGTTGTGCAGTTGCATTGCCACCCTGCTGCTGGGGGGCATCCCTGGTTGCACTATGGCGCCTCTGGACTGCTCAGCTGAACATCCCTTATTGCGCTATGGCGCATCTGATTTGCTCAGCTTCCCCTCACTAGTTGCGCTATGGTGCAGGTGGTGTGACATTCAGTCGTCGGTTGTAGGCGCAGTTTGGCCAGCTCAGTTTTTGAATATCGTGCCTCTTGCACATGGGCACAATGGACTTGTGCTTGCTCCTGCTATTGCGCACTTTTTGGGTGCAGTTTGAATCTCTGGGCCACAGAATACTTGTCATCTCTGACAATGTCCCAAGCTACTATAAGTACAATATCTTGGTACTCCAAATTTATTGAAGCAGTAGTGGGAGCAAGAAGGCCCATGAAAACCAAAAGACAGAAAAAGAAGTCCAACATCATGCCTTACGAAACTGGAAGGATAATTCACATGCAGTCACTTGTATCCATTTACTGTACTCACACTGCCCACTACACTGTTGTGGAAGCACACTGCCCAGGACAGGAAAGCACAAGTAGAGTCTCACTCCCCAGCATCAGAATCACTTGCTGCTATCTCTTTCTGGATCCTCAGGAAGAATACGATACAGCAACTTTTGCTCGTCCCTGAGGTCCAAATATACATATGTCTGATCATTGTGCTAGACCCTCAGTTTTGCAGGGAATGTGGTACTGAAGGGCATATTCAAGTAACGTAAGGTTCATCAAAACATTTCTGCTTCTGTCTGATAGAAAAACTAAGACTGGGAAGAAAATGGGACCTTACTCCCATCCACTTCAGCACTGGGTCCAAAGAGTGCTGACAAGAATAGCATTCGCATGGTGCTCACTGCAAAATAGGAGCCATTTTTTTTTTTGCGGTGGGCTGTGCACCCCGCACCCCTGGTCTATAGGATTCTCACTCTGAGGGTGAGTGGATCCTGGGGAATGTTACAATTCTTGGGGCAGATACAGCCCCATCTAAAAAAAAATAATGAAGTCCAGAAGTATGCTAAAATGTTGGAGACCAGGATTAGAACCCTGGTCTCTACTGTTGCTGGTCAAGCTGCTTGATGCCCAAGACCTCCACACCATGGAAGCAGCTCAGCCAGCATCCTGGATTTTGGTGCCCTTCTGTTCCTTTGGCTCCAGGGACAGTGACCAGGGGAGCACTTACAGCAAGTGTTGTAACTCCCCTATCATTGTCCATGTGAGCACTTACCAGACTAGTGCCGTATAGTGCAGCACTATTCTGGTAATGCTCACTTGACGGGGTACCATCCAGGGCACTTCAGCACCTTCCAGTCTTCCTGAAGCCCTGATTACCATTCCGGGCTGAGCCAGGGACCTAGAGGTCTCACTAAAAGGATCCTGGTAGTCATCTTGCTGCCTCCAGGGAGTGATTTAATAAAGTCTGTCCACTTGTAAGTGTGCAGCATCTAATCCCAAAGCCTCCCCAAACAAAAAAAAATAAAATTGTATCTGCTGGTGCATTTGAACTCTGAAAGTCCTCAAGCTCCTCCAAGCAAGTTTTAAGTAGATCATTCTCTTTCAGCAGATTTGTGCTTGCAGTCAGTGGCCAGTTGGCCATATTTGTTGTCTCTGCACAGCCAGCCTCCACCTTCTGCTCCACAGTTTGAAAATGCTGAGTTAAAGTGTCACAATTTGCCATCAGCAGCTCAACCACAGCGTTCATCCTTGCCATAGAATTGTGCACAGTCTGTAAAGTGACCTAGTCTGGACTCCCCAGTTCATTTGACTTGCCTGGATACTTAGAGTCCATTTTAAGTTAAAAAAAAAGTCTTGTGGTGGGTCACATGTGCCACGAGGCTTTACCATCCTCAGAAGCTGATCAATCTCAAAAAAAACTCAAATTAAATTTGATATTATGCTTGCTTGTCACTACCAGAAATACACATTTCTGAAAGAAAAGTCACATTTTCAACCCAATCGGCCTCTTTTTATGTTTGCTTGCACACATGTGCAAGAAACATAGTGCCATCATCCGAATTTTCCAGAGGTGTGTCAGCCTCTTCCAATTCAGTCAGTGTATTTGCAGGTGCATTCGCAGAGTGCCAATCACTGCTCCAGCTGTCTATGACAGCAGGAAAATGCAGTGGCATACAGTTGAAAGGGAGAGCTCCATTTGAGTGAGCAGAGCTCTCCCCCACACACATCTTGCCTTGCATCGCGCACACTGTGTGCTCATGCGCCTTCCCTCCCCTCTCCACTGTACAGCCCGACGAGTGCCCAATCCCCTTCGGCTCCACCCCAAAAGCATCCAGGTGCCATGCTGGGAGCCCAGCCCAGCATGGCAAAATGATGTAATGGCCGGCCAGGGGTGTCCAACTCTCGTCGGCTCCACTGTCTCCTCCCCCACCCCCACCCCATGCTGTCGCCAACGGGGGTGCCCAATCCCCCGTCGGCTTCACTGTCCCCCCCAGTACAGGGTGCTATGCTGGGAGCCCATCCCAGTGTGGCAACAGATACCATAGCCGACGGGGGTGCCCAATACCCTATCAGTTCCACGCCCCAGCCATCCTTCTGCCATGCTGGGAGCTCACCCCAGCATGGCAAACATCCCGATCATCTTTTTAAAAGAAAAACCTGTAAAGAAAAAACAGTCCCTCGCAGTCTCCATGCACCCCCCACAACCCGCACTCCACCCACTGCACACCCTGCCTCCCCACACCCCCACCCCATACTTACCTCCAGAGTTTCACAGACGATCTTCAGTGGACTGGGAACACGCCTGCACTTCTTCAAAGCCGACTCTGAACTGAGGAAATGCCAGTAAGCTGTGTAATGGGATAGATAGGGTTTTTCAACTTTGTTGCAAATCTCAGGCATTTTTTGGAATTTTTGCACCAAATTTTCAACATGGGGTTTTTGGAACCCCTCCTCATAAATTCTTGCACTGTCATGGCATTACTCAGGCCTGAAGGGTGATTTCGCAGCCACTGTGCAAAATCACCTTTCTGGAATGATTAGTGAAACAACACTGCCAGTGTTCATAAGGTGATTTCTCAAAAAGCCTATTTTGAAAATTTGGTGGAAAAATTCCTAAAAATGACTGTTTTACGAGCTTGCATTGCACAGTTCCTACGCACACTCGTAAGTTCACGAATTTTCAATGTTTTCACTCCAGATTTTCAACATTGCCATTTTACCACACCTTCTTATGAGCAGTACAGCTGTCATTTTTCACATCTCACCCAAAATGTGTTTCCGCCCATGTAGCGCGCAATGGCGCAGTCGGTGTGCGAAATCAATGTACGGACACATTAAGAAAATCACAGTGACACTGTTCATGGGCAGAGGTCTTAAAATGGCTATGTTGAAAATTTGGTGAAAAAAGTCCTAAAAATGACTGTTTTACGAGCGTGCGTTGCAGAGTTCCTATGCACGCCAGAAGTTCAGAAATTTTCAATATTTTCACTCCAGATTTTCAACATTGCCATTTTACCACACCTCCTTATGAGCAGTACAGCTGTCATTTTCACATCTCACCAACAACGATTTGCCTGTAGCGAAGACAATGGCGCATAGTCGGTGTGCGAAATCAATGTATAGGACACGTTAAGAAAATCACAGTGACACTGGTCATGAGCAGAGGTGTTAAAATGGCTACATTGAAAATTTGGTGAAAAAAATTCCCAAAAATGACTGTTTTAGGAGCGCACGTTGCACAGTTTCTACACACGCTGGCAAGTTTGCAAATTTGTAATATTTGCACACCAGATTTTCAACAGTGCCATTTTACCGCACTTCCTTATGAGCAGTGCAGCTACCATTTTTCACATCTCGCCCAAAATGTGTTTCCGCACATGTAACGCACAATGGTACAGTCGGTTTGCGAAAACAATGTTTGGGACAGATTAAGAAAATCACAGTGACACTGGTCATGAGCAGAGGTCTTAAAATGGCTATGTTGAAAATTTGGTGACAAAACTCTATAAAATAACTGTGTTACGAGTGAGCATTGTGCAGTTTCCACGCACCCTCATAAGTTCATGAATCTGTAATATTTTCAGTCCAGATTTTCACCAGTGGCATTTTTCCACACCTCCTTATGAACAGTACAGCTGTCATTTTCCACAACATGGCCAAAATGTGTTTTCACACTTTCAGTGCAGAGATGCGTGGTCGCTGTGGGAAATCATTGTTCAGGACAGATAAAGAAAATCACACTGACATTGTTCATGATCGGAGGTCCCAAAATGCCTGTGTTAACAATCTACTGTGAAAAAAACCCAAACTAGTTACATTATGGGTGTGCGTTGCACAGTTTCTACACACGCTCGTGACTTCACCAGTTTTTTTAAGATTTTCACAGCAGATTTTCAACATTGCCATTTTTTACACCTCCCCATGAACAGTACTGCTGTCATTTTTCACATCCTGTTCAGAATGTGTTTTTGCACCTGTGGTGCCAAATGCCATAGTCGCTGTGCAAAAGCAGTTTTCGACTAACAAACTGATATTGCCACAGTTCATGAGGTGGGGGTCACAAAAAAACCATGTTGAAAATTTGGAGTGAAAATACCAACGAATGCCTGAGGCATTAGGGTTTCTGACCATAACTCCCCACCCTGTAGAGTATGACAGGCATCAGGGGTGTGACTTGGGATTCTTGCCTGTCATGCTCATACCATTCCACCCCCACCCACACGCTGCAGCCAGTGAGATGCATCAGGGTGTGCCTCGGACTCTTCGGGCCAAAACTTCACCCCATTCTCCTATACCACACCCATCTCACCGTATTTCCTGATGAAATGGGGTGTGCATAAGGGCTAAAGACCCCATGGCACACCGTGACACTTGTCAGTGTCTGCAGGGTAGGGTGTGGTGAAATCGAGGTCGTTATGCCTGACAACCCAAAGGCACACCCCAATGCCTGCCACTCTCTGCAGGGTGGTGGTGGGGTTGGCTTCAGTTCAATACTTCATTGCCATTCCTATTATGCAGCTCTGTAACTTCTACACTGCCAATGTCAGTGCCAGCAAGCAAACATTCGGCATTGACAAATGCTTGTTTTTTCTGGTAGGAGTTCCTATAAAGTATGTCTGTTCACCTCATTTGCTAGCTCTACCCCCTCCTTTTACCATCTTAGAAGCATTGCCAGAGTGTGCCACATCCTTGATTCTGTTGATATCCAGACACTAGTACACACCCTTGTTTAGTAAAGATTGTACTATTGCGATGAGCTCTATAGGGACTTACAGTACCTTGTGGTCAGATAAACCACATGTAGCTGATCCAGAATGCAACATCAAGGATTCTAACCTCTACTTGAAGGCCCAATCATATAACTCCTTCTCTATAGCCCCTGGTCTGGCTGCCAGTTAGGTGGTGTGTCAGCTATAAGGTTTGTTTGTTGACCTACAGTATAAAGTTCTCAACAAACTGGAACCCAGAACCTCCATGAACTTCTGACCACCCACAGTCTTGATAGGACAACACAGTCCACTTGCAGGGACTGCCCAATGTCCCCTTCCTCTCACCTTAAATTAGCAGGGGAATAGGGCCTTTGCAGTCATGGCTGCTGAGCTGGGGAATGCATTACCTAAAGAAAGCCATTCCACTCATAATATCCTTTAAGACAAAACTTGGGATACATCCATAGATTCAAGCCTTCAGTCTTATTGAATGAACTGCTGTATACTGTTGAATTTGCGCTTTATGTCTGTGCTGTCCATCTGCTATAGTTGTCAGTACATGTGCTTGCTGCTAGCCATTTTTGCATTTCGCACTGTTTGAGTGTTCTGAGCATTTAGAAGAGCTGGATAGAAATGAAGCCTAATAGAAAAAGCACAGCCCCCATTCAAGTGGGTGATCTTCCAACCTCATCACCTTTCTTCTCGACTGCTTATACCATTTCTGCATCGCTGGCACCTGTTGTGGGGCCCTCGGGACTGGGGGCAATTGCTCAAGAGCCACTAAGCTGGAGAATGGTCAGCAGTGCTGGGTGTGTGATTGTCCAAACATCATCCTACTCGTGTTGTGGTATGTTTTTCCTTTTTGTCCTCCCATCCCACAGCTTGCCAGCTTGCACGCAGCCCCAAACATCTGTGCTTGCCATGCATGCTACCACAGAGCAAGGCTGGCATCATCCTTCCTGCAGTATCTCCAGCTGTACCTCTACCCGTACTCAGCCAGCTGGTGGTAACCTAGTGGAGGCAGCACCCTTCTCTCCCCAGAGGAGGAGAGCATCCTCTATGATGCATAATCGCCACCCCCAAAAGCTAACCACTGGCATCCCAGGCTTGGAGTGCAAACTAATGTCACTGCTTCAGTGATAGGTCAGACATCCCACAACACTGTGAAACTGATACTGTACTTGAACAGATACACATGGAACTCCATGCTATATACAGTAAAAAAGCTGTATTTTTGTAAAACATGTACTGCTGTATAATCACATTAATCTGTCGATTTGTAACTTGGTCTGTTTACGTACTATCTGTCTTGGGAAAGGTCCAATTATGCACAAGCCTTAACGCTTCTGCTGTCATTCTGAGAAAATTTCTTAAAAAAAAAAAATTCAAAAATAAATGGACGCACCCTAGTAGGAAGGAAAGGAATCTGACTTTATGCAGTATAGCACCTTCCATGTGAGCCATATCCCCAAACCACTTTACAATCCAGTAGAGAGAGGGGAGAGGATGTTGCTGCATTTTCACTGCAGAGGGAGACTCAAATCAGAGACAGAATTACAGAGAGGTTAAGCAAAGCAAGGTTTAAATTACTCACCTAGGGTAGTTGTGGGACTCAAACCTGGGTCTTTGATTCACTGCTCTATGCTCTAACCACTAGACCAAACTGCCTTCCTGATAAACTTCTGTCTCATTGCAAACTTTTATTCTGCTACCCTATCCTAACAAAATGTCATTCCTGAAAATCAGTTTCCTTTTATATGTTAGACTGGAAAACTTCCAGTGGACAGGTGGCCAGTAGCCACTTATAAATCCCAAGTTGCAACTATATGACTAGTATAGTTTGGACAGCTGCTGAATTTTGCACAATTAGTAAGCTGTTTGGTTTTTGTGCCAACCTCCAAACCACGCACATACTCTAAAGCTTCTATCCCAGTGCAAAGCATCATGCATATACAAATTCTTGGGCAAGAAGAACGCCCATGTCAGGTAAGAGTTACAAGTCACCGTTAAAGAGGACATAAAAGAGAGTGGTCCAAAAGCTCCCCCAGATTGTGTAAAAAAAAAGCTTTTAATTTGGCCAAGTTAAAGGTAACAAAAAATAATCAAGTGAACACAATTTATGTTAGCTTTCATGCACAGTATCACTTTATACTGACTTAGTTTGTTTTCAATAAATCACCTATATCACTATACAGTGGGGTATAGTGGTGCAAGACTTGTGCAGGGCAAATGACAGCCAGCCAGGGAGGTGAGGGGAGGGTAATTGCTGGCTGCCATCAGGGAGAGTGGGCAAGGGAGGAGCAGGAGGCTACTGACAGGGTTGAAGGACCACTAGACACGAGGGAATCATTTATTTATGCAGATGGAAATTGGGTGAGGGAGAGGGACTATGAAGAACAGGGAATATAATAAAGAAAGCAAAGAAGACTGAGTGGGGGAGAGAGCACCACTAGACACAAGGGAATAGTCTTTCTATGCAAACAGGGATCTGGCGAGGGAAAGGGCACCACTGAGCACCCGGCAATAATTTATCTCTGCAAATGGGGATCAGGTGAGTGGGGAGGCCAGGTCCTGTCAGAGGGGTGCAGTGCCGTCAGTCAGGCTACTATGCTACTGTACTACTCACAGAGCAGAAGTATGGTACACCCTGGTCCAAGTTCCCCTGATAGGATGCAAATCTGTCATATGTGACCTGCTTCCATTATGGGATCATTAATATTTTACTCTCTGAATGTAGCAGTGTGGAGCACAGGCACTAGTCCATTGGGGATGTGCAACTGCTCCTACAGAGCCATACTCATCATACTGGCCACATACCACTCTGTGGCCAGCAGGTGTCTTTGTCTTATGCATTGGCACCTCTTAGCACCTTGTGCTAACAATGCTACATTGACACAGCAAATTAACGTGTGCAATTTCTGTTCAAATGCAGCAGCACTAGGAAGCTGTGGAATTCTGCATACAGGATAGGTACTTTGCAGAACAGAAATGTAGGGCTTTAACTATAGGGCCCATCATCTTTTAAGCTGGCTTGTACATCTGATCCCATAGAGACAAAGGATGACAAACTATAGATAATTGTTTCATTCTGATGACATCCTGTTTTTTCTTTACTAAACAGCCACCATCACAGAAGCATTGCTGCTGAACACTTGAGAGTAGAGATCCCCTGGTTAAAGAGAATATTTGTACACCTTGATCAGAATTATTCATTTTTACCAAGCAGTGAATGCATGCCAGCAGCATCAGAATACACTGTAGTGTATTATGCCTCTGATGCTGGTACACGGTATGCACAGCAGAGGGAGCTATTTTCTTTACTTACAACAGATCGGCCATCAAAGGCAGACACCGAAGAACACAAAGTGAGACTGAAATCTTGGAACAGATCAAACTTAGATGATACTCAAAGAGGATGATACAAATGGCTAACACAAAAAGTCACATAAACGCTGACAGGTATAGAAAGTAACAGGAAACTACTAAACCAGAAAAAGAGTATGGGTTTATTTTTGTGCTATGGAAAGACCCACATCTTATATGAGATGTATTGTAGCAAAAAGTGTTTTTTTTTGTTTGTTTGTTTTTGCTTGTGAATGTGAGGGATGTATAATTTAATTTTTTATGTTTAGCCAGAAAGCGGGCAAAATTATGAGTGTTTATATAAGTGGTGCATAACTTCAAAGGAGGGCATGGTTATCAGCCAGGTGCCTCAGGGGTCGGTGTTGGGGCCACTCCTGTTAATATCTTCATAGGGGACATAGCAGAAGGACTGGAGGGGAAGGTATGTCTCTTTGAGGATGATACAAAGATCTGCAATAGAGTTGATACACAGGAGGGGGTTGAAATAAAAAAGCAGGGATCTGAAAACACTGGAGGAATGGTCAAAGGAGCGGCAGCTGTCCTTCAATACAAAAAAGTGCAACATCATGCACATAGTCAAAAAAAAACAGGGGGTGGAATGCAGGATGGGTGAGCAAGTCCTACGGGAAACAAAGGTGGAAAGGGACCTTGGTGTAATCATTTCATGGGACCTCAAGGGGAGAAAGCAATGTGAGAGGGCAGAGACAAGGGCCAGCAGGATGCTGGGATGCATAGATAGGGGATCATTAGCAGAAAGAGAGAGAGAGAGAGAGGTTATAATGCCCTTGTATAGGCATCTGGTAAGGCCTCGCCTTGAGTATGGGGTCCAGTTCTGGAGGCCATACCTCAGGAAAGATGTGGATAACGTGGAGCGGGTCCAGAGGAGAGCAACAAAAATGGTGAGGGGCCTTAGTCAGTTGCCATATGAAGACAGGCTGAGGGACCTTAACATGCATGCCCTGGAGCAAAGAAAGCAAAGAGGGGACATGATTGAGACCTTCAAGTACATCAGAGGTATGAAGAGGGTACCTGTGAGTAACATTTTCCAACTAAAGAAACACTTGAAAACAAGGGGTCACAATATGCAGATAGAGGGGGGAGGTTTAGGGGAAACATTAGAAAATTATTTTTTATGGAAAGGGTGGTAAACAGCTGGAACAAACTCCCAGAGGAGGTGGTGGGTGCGAGGACGGTGGTGGGATTCAAGGCAGTATGGGTTAGGCACAGGGATCTCATTGATCTGGGAAGCGGGAATGGTAGCCAGTAAAATAAGTATCTTAGGCCTAGCTCGCACCTAGTGAAACTGGGCAGATTGGCAGTCCTTCTCTACTGATGCATTCTGTGTTTCTATGTTTCTATGATCCTCTGTGCAATCAGTTGAATGGAGAGGGCCTGGAGGTCAACCCCACCCCCAACCCCACCGCCAAAGCAAGCTAGTGGCTGAATCTGCACATCTCACTTGCCTTGTTATGTTTTTTCTTCTATATTTGCACTTTGATTTTTAGGTCAGCAATACTGTACACATTAATACTTCAGAATAGCTAGAAGAGGATTTAAAATAATGCCTTTCATACTCACTTTACCCTGTAACTAAAAGTGCTCTACAAAACAATCAGTTAGATACTGGTAATGCAGGGACTGTATGTAGTACATGTACAGCAGCCACCCAGTACACAATAACACACACATGCGCACGCATGCATCATGACGCCTTGCCTAGGCCTTGCCAGCACACACACACACACCATATTAGAATCTGTTTTACTGAGAGAGGGAATATTAGTCAGGACACGAGGAATAACTCCACTGCTCTTTTCAAAGGTGGCATGGGATCTTAGCTTCCAACCAGGAAGAAAATGGTGCACACTCAAGCCAATCTACAAAATAAAAAAAAAAAAACAGTCCCAAATCAACTGTTGTAAGTGTCAAATAAATGCTTATTCTTTAACAAAAATATATTTTCCTACCCAAAGAATCCCTTATCTGTCAGGTCTAAGTGTGGTGCTACCCATTTGTATCTCTCTGAATTAAGTGACCTAACAGTCTATATTACCATGCAACATGGCAGCTGGGTCCTAGACCTCACTGCTGGCTCACAGCACTTTGGATGCTGAGACTCAGGCTTTCTCCATGGCCTGCATTGTGGATGCCTGTGAGCAGCTGTGCCTGGGCATGAAACAGAACCCATCAACGGTAGGGCCCAGCACACAGGGGACAACTTGCAGGTGGCCAGCGGTGTCCACATTGGTGCGCCATCACCCCATGGCTGTGGCCCTTGCTACTGGCCCAGGTATGGATAGGGACACTCACAGTAGTAGAAGGACATGGTGGTGCCCATAGCCCACCTGTATCACTTCCAGTGCAGGGGTCAGTGGAACACGTTGTCCATGAACCTTGGTGCCAGTTACAAGACAAGGACTGCGTAGGTGCAGCTGCACTGGTCACGGCAGGTAGTGGTAGCTGTATATCTGTTCGCACTTTGATCTACTTAGTTGCTTGTATTCCCTGCCCCAGCTGTTTTTGACCCTCTGTTGTGCTGGGTGGACTTTGTTCTGTTGGCGTTTGTTTTCACCTTTCTGTTTCTCTGTTCTGGGTGCACTAAGTTTCTGTTAGGCTTGTTTACCATCATTATTGTTTGTGTGTTAAACCCTGTATATATTGCACTTCAGTGTGTATTGTCTTACCTTGGTTCACCAAAGCTATGTGCAATCAGCCAGAGTTTTACCTGTTTTTGGAACATCTGGCCATTCTAGGTCCACACCATCCATAATGGAAAGGTGACTGGTCATCAGGCCCTGCAATGCCATCATCATCCAGTGCGTTGCCCACAAAGATGGGTAGTGATATTCCACACTGGACTGCAAGGTTGTGGAATATGTAGCAGGCCAGGAATATTTTGTATACCTTTGCATGGCTATACTGCAGAGCCTCATCAGATGGGTCCAGGCATTGGAACCTCATTTTCAGGATTCCTTTTTTTGGAACTTCTTTGATTTCATAGGTTCCTTCAATTACAGTGCATTTTAAATGCATACATATATTTTACAAAATACTTTTGGTCATGGTTTACTACAGTTACCAAACCTTCATTGTGCTCTTGTGCTCCCTACTGTGCCTCCTACTGTATCTGGCACTGTACTGTATCAGCTTATCTTTATTTCTCCTTATCTCTGCATGGAACCCTCTCTATTAAAACTGTCTCTTGAACACCATACTAAGTTCTAATTAACATTAAATGTACATATCACAGAGCCGTTGCCAGGATTTTCACAAGGGGGGTTCTTTTTATGCAGTCTGCAACTTTTTAAAAAAAGCTGTGGGTCTTAGGGCCGCTAGTACTCTGGAAGCCATGGAATCCTAGAATTGCTCTATGGTGCATTTTGTGGCTTGTTTTGAAGCTAAAGAAGTCATATCTGAGATCTCCTACACTCCTTGCTCTAAACAAAATTATTATCTGGCTGGCTGCAGGGTGAATACATATGTATTCAGTACCGGAGGGCAGCAAGATGCTGTTAATGTAATATACCTAAGACATTGTCTCAGATATATTATGTTATGAGTTTTAATATCTGCAGCTGTATCTACTGGTGTGTAGGAAAGGGGTCTAGGTGCTTGGCCCCAGAAGCTTTGGGGTACTAGATACTCTGTGGCTAATTTTGTAGATTATTTTAAACTAGAATAACTCATCTGTGAGCTCCCCTCCACCTCCTGCTGTAAGGACAATTATTACTATCTGGGTGGCTTAGATTGTGTGCGTGTGTGTGTGTGTGTGTGTGTGTGTGTGTGTATTTATAAAATGGGAAGCAAAGTAAATAACAAATCCAGCATTCTGATTGTATAAAACACATCACATGACCATGCATCTATCAGAGCGTGACCGCACACCTGCACTTTTAACCCCCTCCAAAACAATTTTGCCATTTTATAAGATAGATAACCCACTCTAAGATGTGCGGTCACGCTCTGATATACACACGCCTTCGGTGGTTGATACACTTGGCCTGTGGACTCATGCTTAACAACGCACACCAAAGCATGCATATATCAGAGTGTGACTGCACACCTTAGAGTAGGTTATCTATTACATATGTAGATATATAGATAGATAGATATATATATATAGAGAGAGAGAGAGCAAATGCTAATGCACTGAACCTCAATGCAGAGTCTGCAGCTGGTTTTGGCTGGGTATTGTACACTACTAACTTACTGCAGTGCTGGCTTGCTACTAGGGCAGGGGTCTGGGTCTGATAGGCCCCAGAAACCATGGGCTTTGGTATGCTCAGTGGTACACTTTTGTGGCTTATTTTAAGTCTAAATAACTCATATCTGAACTCTCTCTACCCCTTGCTGTTACCCCCACCATCCACAACTCAATATACCATTTAAGTAATTGAGTCAGTGCAACATGGCCTATAGCAAGGCTAGCAGGATGCTGGGATGTATTGGTAGGGGTACTGATAGCAGAAGAAAGGAGGTAATACTTCACATCTACAGATCCCTGGAGAGGCCTCACCTAGAGTACTGTGCCCAGTTCTGGAATCCTCACCTCAGAAAAGATAAGGATAGGTTGGGGACAGTGCAGCGCAGAGTAACTAAAATGATTCAGGGACAGCAGGGCAAATCCTATGAGGAGTGCCTTAAGGCACTAAATGTGTACTCATTGGAGACCAGAAGGGAGAGAGGAGATATGATAGAGATCTTCAAGTTCCTGAAATGAATTAAAGTGAACTACGGGGTACTATTTAGCCTGAGTACCAATTCATGGTCACATGGACACTAATGGAAATTAACAGGAGGTAGGATCAGGAGAGATGTGAGGAAGTACTACTTTATGGAAAAGGTGGTAGAACTTTGGAACAGTCTGTCAGCTGAAATGGTGGGTGTAAAAACAGTCAGAAGATTCAAGCAGGGCTGTGACATAATGAAGGGAATAGTGGTTACCGGAGGCAACAGGACCAAGGAGGTGACTAGAAAGAGGACAGGGAGGGTTATTACCCTGGAGAAATTGTAGGTTCCAGGGATTATAGGGAACTTGGGCAGACTGGATGGACCTCTGGTCTTTTTCTGCCATCATTGTCTATATTTCTATGTTTCTATTCCAGGCACCCTGCTTGGAAAAAAATCTATAACATAAGTCTTAGTTCAATATTGAGTACTACAATTATTTCCCCCACTCCATTCTCCAATCTGGTAGGTATGACAAAGGGAGTGAGGGGAAAGGTAATTTGACAGCGGCAGGGATTTTCAGTGCAAAGTTACCATCTCCTAAATGCCTACCCCCCACCCCCAACCCCACCCCACCATGCTTCCAAAAGTACAGTGGTATGTTCAAAACAGTGAACTCTTAACAACAAATGTCATTCTACTAGCACGTGGTCATCTGGAGAAAACACATCACAACTTATTTGATTTAACGGCATCTGGCACAGATGACACAGACCAAAGTGGTACTGAATGTCCATGAAAATGGGACCACAGTGAAGACCTCTCTGAACAGCACAATTAATGAGGTGGCAGTGCAGATCCCAGCCAGACCCTTCCAAACACTTGCATTGCCTTTCCACTGTGGTACCTCTTTTGCTTTACTTATGAAAAGTTAAAACAGGCATATGAAACATGACAACTTTGCTTTTTGTATAGAGGGGGATTTAAATAATTTATTTCTACATTTTCAGCCCACCACCTGAAAAGCTCTCTTGCCCAACTACACAGCCTATCCCTTTATATACAGTTATTAAGGGACACATCTTCGGCAATAGTGGCCAGCAAAATTTACCTGCCTGTGACTGATAATATTATAAGTAGAGGTCCTGTACTTCTTTTTTGCTCTCCTGGTGATGTCATCTCTGAGCCTGCCACCATGCTCCATCTTCCTTCAGTGCTAGCTGACAGTGTAAACTGTAGGCAGTGGCCGTGCTGTACTGAGGTCACATTCACGATGCTGATGTGAGCTCCAATTGGCCAGCCAGTCATAAGGGGAGGGTGCAGAGAAAGGCTCACAAAGCAGCTCCAGTCATCTTACTGGTACTGAGGGAGCTGATTGGCAGCAGAAGAAGGGAGGCGGTGCATGCAGAGAGAAAGTGCTGGGGTTCATCATGTGTGCATTAGCACTCTGTAACAGTAAAAAAATAAACAGAAATGATTAAACTTTGTTTTTTTACAAATAATGAAAAATAAAGGGGGAGTTTCAAAAAGGGGGGGTTCTTTCGAACCAGACGAACTCCCCCTGGCAACGGCTATGTACCAAAGAAGTAACTACTGAACTTAACACAGACTTTTTCACCATGTGTATCATGCTGCTGTAATATTATTTTGTTCACCATTCTACTTCTTTTTGGTCCTTGTGTCACCCTTAATGTTGCGCTAGTTGCTCCAATATAGGCATCCCTTCCAGTTCTTCTATTAGGTGGTAAATGAGAAGTCATCTAGTGTTAAAACATTTAATCCTAATGTTGAGTCTGACTGTTATTAGCTCCATTTCCATTATTCTTTTGCAATTCTTAATCCAGTCTCCCTCATTGGGGGGGGCGGTATTTATAAGCAAACTTTGCATGACTGCTTTGACTGCTGCCGCTATGAGAATGTTAAATAAGCATCTTTTTTGTGTTTTCTTTCAGTTATCTAGGGTATAATCCTATGATTAGGCCCACCCCTCTAAATTCTGTGGCACTTCCATGATTTTCTTGATCCAGTCCTGAACCTCTTGCCAGAAGCTTCCCAGTACCTCACAGGACCAGTAAATATGTGTAGGAGTCCCCACCTCCCTGCACCCTCTCCAGCAGCTATCCGATGCTCCTGTCTTGAAGTATTTTGTCCTGTTTGGTGTTAAAAAAATCTGCTCACCAATTTCCACCAGAACTCCCTCCAGCTTCCAGACAGTGTGGTCTTGTGTATGGATTGCCAGATCTGGATCCAGTCCTTATGGGATATTGTTCTCTGCATTTCCTCCTCCCACTGGGCTTGGATTTTGTCTGCCTCTGCCTTTCCTGTGTCTAAATTAAGTATATTGCATAGATTAGAGATTACATGTTTCGTGAATGGGAGATGAGAGAAAGCAAACAGCTGCTCTACTAGCGGGTGCTGTCTCACCCCCTGCCTGCTTATGCATATCCTGTTCTATCATATAGAATCTCATCTGTAGATATCTGAAAATATCTGACTGTGGAAGGATGAGTTCCCTTTGTAGCTGGTTGAATGCTTCAATGCCCTACTCTTTTAAGAACTGTGGTATGAGTCCCTGGCCTCTCTTTCCCCATCTTTTAAATATGTTGTCCAATTTTGCTGGCCGAAATCTGCTGTGTTTCCAGACTGGGATCCACTGTGGCTGCATGTTTGTGATTTTTAGTCTTTTCTTAGTTAAGATCCAGGTTTTGTATATCTGTTTGGTCCATCTGTTTGTTAAAACTGATAGATCCTTTAAGGACTGTACATCCCATGTTAGGTTGTCTAGATGTACCCCAGTATTAGATCCCTCCTCTATTAATTTCCACATCATCTCCTTATGAGTATTGGTCAGGTCTATAGGATCTCCTAGTTGTGCAGCCACAAAGTACTCCTTCAAGTTGGGCAGAATGTATCCCCCTGCATTTTTATGCCGCATTAGCAATTGCCATTTAATTCATGGCCTCCTACCTTGCCATATAAATTCTCACATTTTATTTGTGATTTCTTTCCAGTCTTTTTTGGGTATCTGAATAGGTAGATTTTGGAATAGAAATAAGAATCTGGGTAAGATGTTCATTTTATATACCTCCACTCTGTTAATAAATGTTGTGGATAGGTTTGCCCATCTTTTGATATCTGTAGATTTCTTGCTTCGGTGTACCATAGTTTTTTAAACATAGTTGCACCAGCCTCTTAGGTATTTGTATCCTCAGATACCTCACCAATTCCGCTCCCCATCTACCTGGTAAGTGCCCTTTCACCTCTTTAGTAACCCGCCCACTTACTTGTATTATCTGTGTCTTGTTTATGTTCATTTTAAACCCAGATATTTTTCCATATTGGTGTATCACTTCCAATACCAGCTCAAGATGTGTTTGGGGATCTCTTAAATAAATTACTGTACGTCCGCATATAAGGATATTCTATTCTCCACCCCACCCACTCTAATTAGAGATTACGTGTTTTGTACATGGTTATTAGTTCTAACTGCCATTTCCATTACCAGTGGTTCTATACTTAAAGCGAACAAGAGGGGGAATAGTGGGCACCCTTGTCTGGTGCCTTTTTTTATCCTAATGTAGTTGGAAATGGTGCCATTTACCTTTATCCTTGCTTTGGGCTTGTTATAGATGGCACTCATAAATGTTAGAAACTGTTCCGGAAAACCCAATCTCAACAGAGTTGCCATCAGGAACTCCCAGCTGAGCCTGTCAAAGGCCTTTTCAACATCAATTAATATGGCTATCTTGGACTCCCTACTGGCCCCTCCATCCACCAGGAATATTCATCCTCCTCCTAACATTATTCCTTAAGTGTCCCTTCAGGACAAAACCTGTCTGGTCTGGGTGAATTAATTTTTGTGCCACTTGTTGTAACTTTGTTGCCATAATTTTAGTATAGATTTTTAAATCTTGGTTAAGAAGGGATATAGGTCTGTATGACTCACGTAACTCTTTATTTTTACCTGCTTTAGGAATCACTGTTATCAGGGCATCATTCCATGTGTGGGGGGTATAACCCCCTTCCTTTCGTAAGTGCTGGAATAGTTTACCCAATAAAGGTGCCAGTTGGTCTTTAAATAATTTATAGAAATCCGTGTTGAATCTATCGAGGCCTGGGGATTTATTGGATGGGAGCACCGCAATCACCTTTTTAACCTCTGTGTCACTAATCGGTGCGTCTAAAGAAGCACAATCCTCCTGTGACAACTTAGGGAACTGTAGCCCCTCCAGGAATGTTTGGATTTGTCCTGCCCTCTGTGTTACTTCCTCCTCTTTTTATAGTGAGGTATAAAATTGTGCAAATGTCTGTGCAATTTTATCTCAGTCTGTTTCCCTGTGTTTCAAGTTGTTTTTTCCTGTATTTTGGTGACAGTTCTTTCTGCTGCCTCTTCTTTTTTCAGTCTAAATGCAAGTAAAGCTGTTGCTCTGCCTCCCACTTCATAATATTTCTGAGCTATGTGTCTGAGTTGCCCTTTAATTTTCCTAGTGGCCAGTTCTTGACGTTCTGTTCTAATTTTTGTAATTTCTTGCAGAGTTTTCTTGTTTAGATGTTTTTATGGATCTGCTCTAACTCTTTCAATTTCTCTTCCAGGGTTTTCTGATTTGCCAGTGTTTGTTTCTTATGCATGGAAGACCAGCTAATGATCCGACCATGCAGGTCCGCCTTCATTGTGTCCCACTGTCCTGGCTCTTCCACTTCTCTGCCATCATTCAGTTGTCTATACATTTGAATGTGCTCTATCATTTTTTGTTCGAACATTTTATCATTTAATAAAGTGGTATTAAATCTCCATATTGTTTTCCTTCTTTCTTTGTGTGTGGTTTTACTGTATTTCTAAAGTGATTGGGGCATGATCTGATGTAATGATCTGACGTATCCTACTCCGGGCCACCTTGTACAATTCAGTTTAGTTCATAAAGAACATGTCAATACGTGAGTATTCTTGTTGTGGGTGTGAGAAAAAGGTGCAATCTTTCTCTCCCTTATGTTGCTCTCTCCATACATCCACTCTCCCTTGTTCTTTCAGCAAGCCTCTCAGTATCTTACTTGCTGCTTTATTGTTCCCTGAGGATCTGTCACACTGTGGGTCCATCACACAGTTGAGGTCTCCCCCCACTATGGTGCTACCCTCCGGCAGGCCGGATACTTCCTAAAGCATTTCTTTAATGATCCTGTATTTGGGGCATATACTTTCATACAGTGCATATTGACACCTTGCATTTGACCCGACACCATTACCCATCTTCCTTCGCCATCCCTTTTCGTGTCTTTAATCTCGAACCCCAGCCTTTTTCTTATCAGAATTGCTGTCCCATTCCATCCAGCAGTACTGTGTGAGGAGGCCACCACCTGGCTCACCCAGCTTCTCTTCAGTTTCTGATCTTCAATATCCAAGAGGTGGGTTACCTGCACAAACGCTATGTCACTCTGTAGTTTTTTCAGATCTGCCAGAACCTTTACCCTTTTAACTACTGAGTTTATCCCCTTTACATTCAGGGATATAATATTTAGTTTACACTTATTAAATCTAGTCTTCTATGTTTTACTGATGCCCTATCTTCCTTCCTATGTTTTAGTCTGTTCTGGTGTATTGTGTCCTCATTCTGTTTCCTGTGTATTTTGCTTGTTTGAACCAACGTAACACAAAACTCACAAGTCTGTAAAACTGAACTACGTACAATAACAGTGAAAATCTTAAATGCCATTAAATCAATTGCCTTGTGATGTCAAGGTGACATTAAGGAGCATTTTTTTACTATTTTCTGAAAACCGGTCTGCTACCCCTCCAGAGCTCTGGGTGTCCCGGACCTGGATGATCCTTCATGCTGGTTTGTGAGGGTTGACTCTTCCGCTTGAGAAGCAAGTCAGATCACTTCTCACTAGCTTTTGGGCAGCCATGACAGAGACTGTCTGTCTCTACTCTCTTACATTTATTTCGCTTTGTACAGAACATGGATCCTCCCTCCCTCCCTCCTTTACACTGCCCCCATTTCACCTTGTCTACTGTTCTGATTTCCAAATTGAGTGTGTATCAAACATCACCACTGTACGAATAATGTTATCATTGAGGATCCATCCATAGTCCTGTTACCCTGTGTTCCAACTGCTTCATCATGGCAGGGATTTCTCTCCACTTTATCCTCTCTTCGTCATCTATTCTGCCTAGGTGATTTGTGCCTCTCATCTACTCCAGAGTCTTCCAAGCCAAGCCATAATAGGTACTGTGCCCTACCCCTTGAGCTAGTTACCGCCTACCCACAGATCGTGTAGCATCACAATGAGTCGCACCCCCCAAAACACCGGATCGTGGTTCTGTGGCTATGTTTCCCTGTTCTCACCTCTGATCCAGTTTTGGTGTATGGCCTGACCCACCACGAGCAGTCTGCACAACCAGCCAGTTTGTCTTGGCCCCTTGCTGGTGACTAAATCTGCTCATGAACTTCCCTTCTCCCAATTTACCAGATCTCTAACTCCCGATGGTGGGAGTGCCCCAGGATAAAATATTTTGGCCACACTGCCTTCACTGACCAGCCTTATGAGTGTGGAAGCTCTGTTTGGCAGGCACTCTTTCTTTACCTTTTAAAGCTCTTTTGTCCCCCATTTCATTGGAGCATATAACAAATAGCTTGTATGTTCTCCACATCCTGAAGGCTTTACCCCATATTATCCCCCTTCTCCATTTGGTTCTCCTCCTCTCTGGAGATTTCCTCCATTCCCTTTAACTGATTTGGCTTTACCCCTCTGCTTTCAGCTCTTTCCTTTTGATTGCCCCCACTTTTCCAATAAATTGTCTATCTACCTTTGGTTGAGAACCCTCATCCACCTCGTACAGGCTCAGCAATATCTTTGATATTGTTGTAGAGTCTCCTATCCCTATCACCCCCTTGGTATTTTCCCCCTGGGTCTCGCCACCCCTGCACTCGGTATAGTTTCTGACTCCTGTGACCCTCTGTACATATTTGCGTCAGTTTCTCATTTTGTTTATCCCCTCATTTACCTTCTTTTCTTCTTTTGTTAGATCCCTGTTTTATTACCAGCTTTCCCTGTCTGTCCTATCCATTCTGACCCCAATTTATTTTGTTTATCCAATTACCTTCTAAGTCAGTGGTACGCACTCTGCAGCTCGCGAGCTGCAAGTGGCTCTTCACGGTGAAAGCCACGGTTCCTACACACTTCATTAAATCAGTAGCAGCTGTGACTCTCTCACTGTTGTGAACAGCCCAAATGTGCTCTGGGATGTGTGAAATATTGACACTTTGCTGTGAACTCATAAACCGTTTGAAGTAATCTGCCATAGATCCCCCAGACCTTCTTGATGGTTAATTGTGCAGTAAGCGAGTTGTTGCGAGCTGCTAGAAATCAGCTGGGTCTCCATGACAGACATTGTTAAGCGAGTATCTGTTTCCTTATAAAGGAGGTCTCCCAGCTCTGTTATTGTCTGTTTAATCAGGTTTAGGAGGTAGTGCTGCAGCAGGCTACAGAGTGCACACCACCACTGCATGTGTTGTGTATGAAAGGTCTGTAACTTGAAATGCCCCTGTGGTGTTTTCATATGTAGACCATGAAGAGATTAATTTCATTTACAGCTGACCTGGCACTGTGTTCAGTCCTTACCAAAGGAGACTAGTCACACTGAAATAGTGGCACACCACCCATAGAGATTTTCTTTTTCTTTTTTTAATATACTTTATGCTCCTCTGCCCCCAGCCACCTCTTCTGATTAACCTCCCCAGCCCCATCACCCTGGTATCACTGGGACTTACCCCTGCCCGGTCACCGGATGCAGAGCCTGCGAGAGGTCGATCGTCATCCGCGGTCAGTGTTTTTACTCCATTTTACCCCTTCCCATTGCTGGGATGCACATGCAGGTTGGTGCATGTAGAGGCGTGCGTGCATCTACAGAAGTTCCACAGCACCCTCCCTTCATCTGGCCCCTCTGACCCGCACTACCCTCTGACCTACACCTGAAGGTAGTCATTTGGCAGGACTGCCAGTCCACCCTCCCTGGGAGAGGAGAGCTGTCCTCTGGATGCTCTATCTTCTCTCTCTCCCTCCCCTGCTGACCCCTGGCAGCCCATGCACTTTCCTGAACACAGGTCGCCGACATGGTGCCAGATGTGGCATCCAGCGCCTCAACCCTCAGCGCCACCAGGCTGGGCCCACCCATGGAGATTTTCCAGTCAAAATGACCCAAGACAGTAGCTGATTCTTTTAACTAATGAGGGCCTATACAACGAGTTCTGTGGTAACACCGTGGTGAGTGCTAAAAGGGGACAATCGGAAAACAGGAATATTTTATTACGGATGATCTTCACTCCTCTCAACAGTGCACCCCTGCTGCAGCACAAGAAAGTGAGAGTCCTTAATGAGGAACCGCAAACACAACAATTTGAGTCACTGATGTTCTAATGTCCAGACGAGGTAAACATTTCAGTAAAAGTATGCCTAATCTCCGGTGGACTGGTTTCATTGTAGAGGAGATCTGTTGCTCATTTTTTTATATTTAGTTGTTTAACCAGGTATAGCACACTAAGCTGAAAGCTTTTTTACAGGAGTGACCTGGGAGCACAAGGAGGTTAAGTGACTTACTCAGGGTCACACAGTTTGCAAGTGGAAGCTGTGGGATTCAAACCCAGGTCTGGTCTGCTGGATGTCACCAGATTTGCAGCTCAGAGCCTTAGACCACTGCACTATACTGCCTCCTCATGGGGCAGTACACTGTCAAGACTGAGGCCCATTATTTCAAACTCCAATCCCCCCCTGTCCTTCTCCCTTTTTTTTTTGTTTACTGATCCCCCCACTTCTTTTCTTCCACCCCCTTTCCCGCTGGGTCTCTTTGTTTCTCGGATTCAGTTCCAAATTGAGGTGACTCCCTAATCCATCTGACAGAGCAGGTCTTGTTTTCCCTGCTTGGTAAATTTCATGTCAGTTTCCCGCTCTGCAGATTGACATTCCAGACATTCCCCCCTCCCTCTCCCTTCCTTGTCAATTTCCCACTCAATTGCAGTGCTCGTCATTACTATTAGATGCCATGTTTTACCTTTTCTCCCCCCCCCGGCACCTTCTTCTATCTACCCACCCTGCTCTTCCAACCTTGTCGGAACCGCCTCCCCTCCCCTGTATATTAAATAAGCATGTTGAGAGTACCTTTTGAAAAAATAATCGTTCAATGCAACCTCCTCAAAGCAACCTCTTGTTGCCATTGACAGCAGAGTCCATATATTCTCCATTGGTGCTTCCCAATGGAATTAAATGTTCTGGCAGTCAGCCATTCTTCTTTCCTGAGCCCTCCGATTTGTCTCTGCTGTTCCTCTCAGTGAAGTCCTGGATCAGCGCCGTTATATCCTTCTCCAGCTGACAGGGTATTTCAATGTCCAACTGCTGTCTCTTTTTATTACCTGCAGCCATCTGCCATGTGGATTTCTTTAGTTCTTCCTCCAGTTCCTCCATTCAAACATCTGGTATCTCTATTCCCCAGTCCTTTAGCAACGTTGCTGCTCCGGCAACTGATTCAAACACTTGAGTGCCTGTCTCCATAAAAATTCTCAATTGGGCAGGATACAGTACATGCACCTTCAAGCCCTTTTTCTCTTTTATTTGTTTAGTGACCCATCTTGTTCTCTGCTTTTTGGCTTGCAGGATCAGAGAAAAGTCTTGATCGAAAAAAATTTGTTGCTTGTCAAACAGGACTTTTTGTTGTTTCCAAGCAGTGGCTAGAATAACTTCTTTAGATTGGTGATACAGCATTTTGACAATAATTGATCTTGGCCATGCCATTGCCTCAGTAGGTTTTGGACCCAGTGGTCGGTGTGCCCTTTCCACCGTGATAGGAAAGTCTTCAGGCACCTTCAGTACTGTTGTTAACAAAAACTGCACGAATTTCAGCATTGATTCAAAACTGTCTTCCGCACCTTCTCTCACCACAGGAATTTGAAAGTTGTTGTGGCGAGCCCTATTTTCGGTATCTTTCATGCCGGCCTGTATCTCACAGTCTTGGTGCATTAAGTAGAGGAGCATCCTTCCATGGGTGACCTGAATATCAGTGAGTTCCCCAACTTTCATTTGGGTGGTGCTGATTTTCTTGTCAAGGGTCCTAACATGGGCTTTTAAATCTGCCAGTGCTGTTCCTATTGTGGTTACTGTATTACTGACTTTGTTGATCATTGCATTCATGCATGACATCAGCTCCCCATCCTTGTCCAGGTCACATTCATGCTCCAGTGGGGAAACTGAGGTTGGGGACTGGGCACGGGACGTCCTGGGCCTTGTTGCCCTTGTGGCTATTTTTTTTTCATTCATTAATTGTTTTAATTTACCTGCTGGACCTCCTTTGTTTTGATGTCCTGCCATGTCTCTTTCAGTTGGATTGTTTGTCGATTGCTGAGTTGAGGTAAAATCTATTAAATTCTCTCTTTAATTTAGAGTGGTAACAGAGTTGTCAATTTGCTGTCCTCATCAGCTCATAACATCACTGGAAGTGCCCATTTTGAGGATTCCAAAGACCCTTTCTATAACATTCCTTGTAGCTCCTTGGGCCTCATAATAATGCTCCTCACAGTCAGTGGCTGACCATAGCACTGGAGTACTCAACTAGGGGCACAGGAGATATGCAGTGTCACCTATTGAGGGGTAGTAAGGCAGCTGGTTAGCTGTTGTGTATGATGTAGGTAACAAGGAGGTGGTTTCTTACTCAAGTTCTGTAGCTATCTACCTTGTATCTGCCCAGTGTCTAACATCCGGCACAGGGAGGAGTTATGCCAGATAAAGGCATCATGTGCCTTACCAGGGTACTTTGCAACCACACTGATAATGCAATAGTTGTCATCACACACTGCCTGTATATTAAGGGAGTGGGAGCCCTTGTGGTTCACAAATGCATTCCCCTCTCCCAGGTGGTGCTTTGATTGCAACATGGGTGCAGTCCACGGCAGCCACCATGTCTGGGAAGCGGGTACCAATGTAGAATGCCTGCATTGTTCCTGCTCTCTGCTTTTGCAACATGGGAAATGTGATATAGTAGCCATCAAAGCTCCTAATCAGAGCATTTAGAAACTGTGTCAATAGGAGGGAATTGCTGACTGTGCTATCTGTCACTGAGGCACAGGTCAGGAAACATAGGAACAACCAGGAGCAGCTGTAACATTCGCAACAAGAGTTTTATTATGAATAACAATAAAATAAAATTGTTCAGAATAACTATTTTCAGAGGCAGAATAAACAGAGAATATCCATCTGAGTTTTCCTTCAATCTCTGTGTCTCTTGCAAGAAATTGCACCTCTGTTTTGTAAGCCCTTGCAACCCCACTTCTTAACAAGCATCCTGTTTTTTCTAAAATATTCTTGTATATTTCAGGGAGGTGCAGCCAGAACATGATGCCCCAGAACTGAGGCCTCTTTCCACAGCTTCTGCAAAAGGCTTAAAAATTGCATTTCTGGTTAACCCCTTGAGTTCCCAATAGCTGTTTGCAAAAATCTCAAACTATAATTAAATAGATTTCAACAGTAACACTATATAATATCTAAACAAAGGGATCCCGATATCAGTTACATTTCCACATAATGATTTGCTTATATCTTTATACCAGCAGATATACAAAGGAGGAAAAAGACAGAACAGCAAGGGAAGGTTGCACGATAGTGAGAGGCAAAGAACTGCGAGACTGTCAGGGTGATTGAATCCTAGGTATCACAGGAAAATTTGGTTGCACAACCAGACAGACAAGAGACAGGAAAGGAAAGGAAAGGAAAGGAAAGGAAAGGAAAGGAAAGGAAAGGAAAGGAAAGGAAAGGAAAGGAAAGGAAAGACCAGATCCCTGCATTCAAACTCTCCATAACAACTGGGACAGGGTCCCATTCATCCCTGTCACATACACCCCCTCCTTAAGAGGGAACCTGTTTTATCAAACAGGTTTCTAAAACATTATATTAATTCTCTAACATTAGCTTCTAACTTTCAGAAATTAAATACATGTGCAGTATCCTTTTTTCTAAAACAGCACAGCAAATAGTAAAGTTTAAACTCATGCATATGTTTTTCAATCTTCTGAAACCTCAATTCCTGATCCATATCTTGACAGAAAATCAGCATTGCTATTCTCTTTACCAGATTTGTGGATCACATTGAATTTAAATGGCCGTAGTGCCAGGTACCACCTTGTGATTCTGGAATTTTTATCTTTCATTTGGTTAAGCCAACAGAGAGGATTGTGATCTGTTATAAGTACAAAGTCAGTTCCTAGCAAATAAAACTTAAGGGACTCCATGGCTCACTTTGTCACTAAACATTCCTTTTCAATGGTGGAGCACCTTTTCTCTCTGTCATGCAACTTCCTACAGAATAGGATGTTCTTTCCCATCTATATGCTGACTCAGGACTGCACTTAGGTCTACCTCTGATGCATCAGTTTATAACAAAAATGGTTTTTCAAAGTCTGGGCTTCTTAAAACAGGGGCTGAACATAATGCAGTCTTAATGGCTTGAAAAGCTTCATCACACTCTGGGGTCCATTTCACATTATTTGGGTACCATTCTGTCATGCATTCGGTGAGGGGAGTAGCTAACTCAGCAAAGTTGGGAACAAATCTCTGATAATAACCAGCCAGCCCTAAAAATCAGCTGACACGTTTGTTTTAGGGACAGGACTGTTAGCTACAGCTTCTGTTTTAGAAATTTCTGGCTTACTTCTCTATTTCCCAACACATAGCCCAAATATCTGGTTTCCTGCATACCCAATGCACATTTGGTAGGATTAACAGTCAGACCTGCATTTTTGATAGCTTGGACAACTGCTAATAGGTGTTCCGGGTGGCTTTTCAGTCTGGACTGTATAGCATGACATCATCCAAGTGCACAGCACAATAACCAGTGTGAGGGGATAAAATTACATCCATGTACCGCTGGAATGTAGCTGGCACACCATGTAAACCAAATGGCATGGTGGTGAACTGATAGAATCCAACAGGTGTGGCAAATGCAGTTTTGTCTCTGGATTCTTTAGCTAAAGGGATTTGCCAGTAACCCTTGGTGAGACTGAGGGTATGGATATACTTTGCACTCACCAGTCTGTCCACCAAATCATCTATTCTGGGCATAGGATAACTGTCAAATTCTGACACTTGATTAAGTTTCCTAAAAATCAAGGCAGATTCTAACACACCCTTCTTTTTTGTTTACAATTACCATTGGAGATGACCAAGCACTCCTTGACTCCTCTATGATACCCAATTCTTTTATTTTTTGTATTTTCTTAACCACGTCAGCTCTTAATTGCTCTGGTAACCTGTATGTCTTTTGCTTAATAGGGCAAGCATTCCTTGACACTATTACATGCTCGACCCCTTTTGCTCGACCTGGTACTGTGGTAAAAGTACTGTTAAATGTATTTAGCACATTACGAATTTCTGCAGTTTGTTCTGAGGTTAAGATAACATTCACCTTTACATCATCAGCAGTTACAGTTTTTTCCAGTCTATCATAAGCTACATCAATATCTTCTTTATCAGTTTCTGGTAAAACTAGCAAAGCAGCTTCAGGTGTTTTTTCAACCCATTTCTTGAGGAGGTTAGCATGGTATATCTTAGTAGGATTTTTCCTGTCAGGGGTCTCAGTCTCGTAGTTAATGGTGCCAGTATGTCTAAGCACTTTATAAAGCCCTTGCCACTTCATTAACAGTTTATTTTCTGTTGTGGGTAACAGTAGCAAAACCGTTTCACCTGGCTCAAAAACTTTTTCTTTTACCCCATGGCCATAATATACCTTCTGCTGGTTTTGGGCCTCTTCCTGATTACTATGGCCAATTTCAATATATTTTGCCAGCTTCTTTATTAGGGCACACATATAAGACATTATACATTGTTTCTGAGTGGGGTTATCTTCCTACATTTCTTTTATCACATTCAGTGGCCCTCTTGGCTGCCTACCACACAGCATTTCAAATGGTGAAAACCATGATGATGCCTCTGGCATGTCTCTCTAATCAAAAAGTAGGTAAGGCAAGTATTGGTCCCAGTCTTTCCCTTCCCCTTTTACAAACCTTTTTAACATGCATTTTAGGGTTTGGTTAAAATGCTCAACAAAACTGTCTGTCTGAGGGTGATAGGGGGAGGTTCTTATGGTAGTGATACCTAGTAGTTTGTACAGCTGCTTAACTAATGCAGCACCAAAATTACTACTCTGATCAATAATAATTTCTTTAGGTATGCCCACTATACTGAAAGTTTTTGCAAGCTCTGCTGCCACTTTTGAAACTGTGACAGTACACATTGGAACTGCTTTTGGGTATCGAGTAGCATAGTCACATACTACCAAAATGAATCGATTATCCTTTTTACTTTTGTCTAAAGGATCAACCACATCCATTGCAATTCTCTCAAAAGGCACATCTATCAAGGGTAGGGGCACCGGGGCACCTTGTCTTTTCTAGTGACTGGGGCTACTTTCTGACACTCAGCACAGGAATTACAATAGGTGGCAACATCTTCATGAATTCCAGGCCAGTAAAATCTATACAGCAATCTGGTGAGGGTGAGATCCCTCCCTGAGTGACCAGCCATATGACTATCATGTGTTATCTGTTAATAACTCTGTTCTATACTTTTGTGGTATAACCAATTGTCCTGTCTGTTCCTGTGTCTGAGGTTTAACCCAAACTCTGTACAGTGACCCATTACATTTTTTAAACATTGGTCCACCCTGTTTTGGTTTCACCCCCAGCTGCTTAAAATAACCCTGGAGAGAAACATCATTTACTTACTCTCTCGGTTTTACTCTCAGTTATTAAAGTGGAAGCAGGCACTAGGCCCATCAGGACCACTTTCCCCACAATAGTGGGGGGAATTTTTTCAACTACCCAGCAATAACTTATCTAGTTGAACTTTAAACTGTTTCCAAGATGTTTGTTCGACTATACATTGTGGCAAGGAATTCCAAAGAACTGCAGTTCTCACTGTAAAGAAATATTTCCTTTTATTGGTAATTGCCTTTTGTACTTTAATTTGTCTATTATTACATCTTAATCCATATACTTTATCCATATAGGTTAATCCACTTAATTCCATGAGATGTTCATCATTCAGAATGTTGAACAGCAACAACAAATCCCCTCTATCACGTCTTACTTGTAAGTCATATAAGCCCAGGGATTTCACCCTATCTTGGTATGGTAGGGATTTTATGTCTTGAATGAGTTTAGTCATTCTTCTCTGCAGACTTTCTATCATTTTTTTATCTTTTTCTAAATATGGAGCCCAAAATGAAGCTGCAAAGTCAGTATGTGGTCTAATGTAGGCTTTATATAATTTCGTTATACATTCTTTGTTATGTGTTATAAATGATTTTTTTTATAGCATTAATAATACGATTTCCTGTTTGAGTAACTTTAATACATTGATTACTCCAGTCAAATTTATTATTTACTATGACTCCTAAGTCTTGTTCCTGTGTTCCAGTCTTGATTTGATTCCCACCTAGTGTATAATTAACACTGGGGTTCTTTTTACCCAGGTGCATCACCATGCACTTGTCAGTGTTAAACCACATATTGTTGTCGTTTGCCCATTTTTCAATGATCATTAAATCTTTTTTTAATTAATTGATTTTTATTTCTGAGTCCACTTCAGCTGATATTTTAGTGTCATCTGCAAATTTGCTGATCTGACTACTAACCCCCAATTGTAGGTCCCCAATAAATATTCCAAACAAAGTAGGGCCCAAGACAGAACCCTGGGGTACTCCACTTGTAACAGGGATACTAGATGAAATTATGTTCCCAATTCTCACACCCTGGCTTCTATTCTTTAACCATTCATCAACCCATTTAACAGTATAGCCATTAAATCTCAGCTTGATCAGTTTCATAACTAAGAGACTATGTGAGACTTTGTCAAACGCCTTTCTAAAATCCAAGAACACAACATCCACTAGAATACCACTGTCCAAACTAATACTTATACTTTCGTAAAAAGTAATACGTTTTGTAGTGCATGATCTTCCCCTACAAAATCCATGTTGTTTATTATCCTGTAGACCTTTGGTTATTAGTTCTTGATCGAACCTTTGTTTCAATATCCTTTCCATAATTTTACACACCACTGAAGTCAAACTAATAGGTCTATAATTATCGACCTTACTCTTATTTCCCTTCTTATATATTGGTATCACCATAGCCACCCTCCAATCATGAGGGACCTCCCCATACGTATACGATTTATTGAAAATCATATATAGTGGGTACAAGAATGCATCCGACATTTGTTTAATAAAGTATGTGTTTACATTATCTGGCCCTGAAGATGACGTTTCTTTTAGACATTTAATTGCCTCTTTTATTTCTGTCATAGTAATTTCTTCATATATACTGGAATAATCATATACTGGATCATTTAAGGGAACTTTATTTGTGAACACTGTCCCAAAATATTTATTGAATATATTACTAACATCTAATCCATTTTCAACAACTGTTCCTTCATTAACAATGGTAGATATTGATGAATTAGAATTTTTGTTTTTATTAATATACGCATAAAAGGATTTCGGATTAAATTCCAGTGTTGATAATTTAAATTCAATTCGTTTCCTTTCATTTTTAATAAGAGATTTAGCGAATTTAAGTTCTTTTTTATACTTAATTCTATTTTCTACACTAGGGTCAACTTTAAATTTTCTAAATGCTTTTTGTTTGTTTTTTATATGTTTTTGTATTTTGGGGATCAACCATACTGGGATTTTACCTTTTTAATTATTTATTTTAATTTTAGGAATGAATGTTTGTTCTAGATCATATATCTCATCCTTAAGAATATGCCAGGACTCATCTGCGTTCTTATTTTTATATAATGTGTTCCAATTAGTTTTTAGTAATATTCCCTTTATTTCTTTATAATTACCCTTATAGTAATTATAGCGATATTTATTTTCCCTACAACTGTTTTTTGATCTCATTATAGAGAATATGACTACGTTGTGATCGCTAGAACCCAAAGGTTCAACTATTTCTATATTATCAAATTTATCTGGAATATTGGTCAGAATGAGATCCAGGATATTTTTTTCACGGGTTGGTTCCATTACCTTTTGTTCTAAACCTAATTTAGTAAATGTTTCCAGATAATTATATTCAATATTTGTAGATACTTGTACTGAAAGAAAATCATAATCAGTTATCAGTTTAGTTTCAACATTTTCATCTGTTCACCCCTTATGTCCAACAGTCACTTGTTGACACAGTTTCTTCAGGTATCGTCTTTCTTTCCTGGATTTCCAGATCTTGGAGCTGTGCTCAAACAAGTCCGAATCAAAATCATTGAAAGGAGAAGTGTCCCCACCATTTGAGATTTTCTTTGCCAGAGCTTTTGTTACCACTGCTGCTGAAACTGCAGGGTTCAGTTCCTCTGCGATTAACTCAGTAAATCCTGGGCAGTCATTTCCAAGAATCACAGGTATAGGTAACTTAGGTATTACCCCCACTTTCATTTGATGAAACACACCCTTAATGGTCAGAGACACTTAGGTGGTGGGATAGTATCAAGTGTCCCTGTGGATGCAGATGACACCAGTACCTGGTCCTTTTGCACAGTGTTTTCCCAGCACTTCAACCTGCAATAGGGTCTGTCTGCTTCCCAAATCAATGAGTCCCTTTACAGTCTTATCCCCCACCTTCACATCTGTTAAGTACTTGCCCCAATTTGCTAAGGACAAATCTGTTCCAGTGTCACTCTTCTTAAGGCAATTTCTTGCAATATGATCTGGCTTATTACAGTTATATCAAATAATGTCTTTGGGCACAGATTTGTTACCCCACTGGAGTTCTTATCAGACTTGGAGTTTAAAATGGGAAAAATAGTGTCTTACTGGTGCTTGCCTGTTACCTCACTGCTGTGGCATCTGTCTGGCCATTTTGTAGTCTTCAGCCAAAGAAACAGCCTTTGCCCCACTTTCTGGTTGGTGTTCTTTCACCCAAAGCTGCACATCAGTAGGCAGGATGTTGATGAATTGCTCCTCTGCAAATGTGTCAATGATCTGTGTGACTGTTTTGCTCTCTGGTTGGAGCCATTTTATTAGCAGTTCTCTGAGTTGGGGGAAGGCTTCTTGAGGATTGTTGAGTGAGTTACATAAAAACATAGAAACATAGATTTTGACAGCAGATAAGGACCACTTGGCCCACCCAGTCTGCCCATTTCCCTACCTAATGGATAAGCTGCAGATCCTAGTTAACCAGCAGCCTACTTCTTCCTACCCCCACCCCCTAGAATTGCCTTATGACTGTCCCATGCATGCTTGAATTTCACCACTGTTTTTGACTCCACAACCTTCTCGGAAGGCCGCTCCATGCATCCACAACCCTCTCTGAAAAATACTCTTAAATTACCTCTGAGCTGCCCCCCTTCTATCTTCAAATTGTGCCCCCTTGTTCTTGCACACCTCTTTTTTTGAAAGATGCTACCCTCTTGGACTTTGTTGAGTCCCTTGAGATACTTGAAAGTTTCTATCATGTCCCCCCTCTCCCTCCTTTCCTCGAGGCTATACATATTCAGCTCCTTAAGTCTCTCTTCATATGTCTTCCGGTGCAGACCCTGCACCATTTTAGTTGCCCTCCTCTGGACAGCCTCCATCCTGTCTATGTCCTTGCAGAGATTGGGTCTCCAGAACTGCACGCAGTACTCCAGATGGGGTCTCACCAATTGTCTGTACAGAGGGATAATAACTTCCTGTTTTCTACTGGTGATGCCTCTCCCTATGCATCCCAGTATCCCCCCAACCCTCCTTGCTGCCCTCTCACATTGATTGCACACCTTTAGGTCATCTGATATGACTACCCCCAGGTCTTTTTCCATTTTTGTTGTTGTTAGTATCTCACCCCCCATCGTGTACTCTTCCCCTGGGTTTTTGTTCCCCAGGTGCATTACCTTGCACTTCTTAGCATTGAATCTAAGCTGCCATACATTTGACCATTCCTCTAACCTTGCCAAGTCCCTTCTCATCCTTTCCACCCCACCTTGTGCATCAACTCTGTTGCAGATCTTTGCGTCATCTGCAAAGAGACATACTTTTCCTTCCAGTCCCTCTGCAATGTCGCTATAAAGACATTGAAGAGGACCAGTCCTCAATACTGAACCTCATGGTACCACTAGTAACCCCCCTTCTTCAGAGTGGACTCCATTTACTATTACTCTCTGTGTCCTATTCTCCAGCCAGTTCTTTACCCAGGCTGTCATCTTGGGACCCACTCCCAGGTTGGCTAACTTGTATATTAATCTTTTGTGTGGACTGTGTCAAAATGCCTTGCTAAAGTCTAGGTAGGCCATGTCCAGCCCCTCCCTGATCTACTACTTTGTCACCCAGTCAAAGAAATCTATCAGATTTGTCTGGCATGACCTTCCCACTGTGAATCCATGCTGCCTTGGGTCCTGAGCCCTCTGGCCTCTAGATACTCAACAATTCTTTCCTTCAGAAGTGATTCCATCATTTTCCCTACCACTGAGGTTAAACTATCAGGTCTGTAGTTTTCGTTTCTGCCTTGCTCCCACTTTGTGAAGGGAATCACATCTGCCCTTCTCCAGTCCTGGTACCACCTCATCCTCCCATGATTTGTTAAAAGGGTAGTCAGTGGTGTCACTAGTTCTACCCTTAGTTCTTTTAGAATTCTGGGATGAATCCATCAGGCCCATTGCTTTGTCCACCTTCAGTTTTAAGAGTTCTTTCAGAACCCTTTCTTCTGTAAATGGGCTGGTATCAACTTCTGTATCCAGAGTGCTTCTACTGTTTGTTTTAGGTACCTCCCCCACTTCCTTTGTAAATACTGAGCACAAATATTTGTTTAGTATCTCTGCCTTTTCACAGTCACCCTCTGCCCACCCTCCCTCCTCTTTATTAAGCCTCACTAGACCTCCCTTGGTCTTCCTTCACTCCCTGATGTACCTATAAAAGGTTTTATCCCCCTTCTTAACTGAGTTGGCTATCTTTTCCTCGGTTTGGGCCTTTGCTGTTCTGAATGCCTTCCCAGCTTCCTTTTGCTTTAACTGATACAGTTCCCTGTCCTGCTCCTTCTGTGATTCCTTGTACTTCCTGAATGCTTTCTTTTTCTCTTGAACCTTCACTGCCACTTCCTTTGAGAACCTTAGTGGTTTCTTACATAATTTTGTTTTGTTAATTTGCTTCACACAAAGGCTTGTTACCTCTGTGATGGCAGTTTTTATTATTCTCCATTGTTCTTCCACCCCTCCTTCCTGCCCATTTGCTAGTGCATTCCATAGGCACTCACCCATTTTGGCAAAGTCAGCCCTCCTAAAGTCCAGTACTTTTGCCTTTGTATGGCTTGACTCTACTTCAGAGATTGATATTTCTGCCTGTAGGTCTCTCCTGAGATGTCATACCTTTTCTGGATTTCGCTTTTCACCAGGTCATAGTTTTCTGACTGTGCAGTGTCCATATTGCTGTAGACAAGTTGGGTTTTCCATCAGGTAGGGTACCAGTCTGATTGTCCATTGCTGCTTTGGCCATTGGCAGGCTGTGGCAACTCTTTCCAAAGTTGTCCGATATGCCTCGATATCATCCAAGGGACACAACTTTGTAAGTTTAATGGCTTTTAAGTTGCTTGTGTTTTGTTGCTCATCTGGATCTGTGCCAGATCCTCTGCCTTTGATACCTTGCAAGGCATCCTGCCATCGCTGCTCCTATCGCTGCATCTCTTCTCTTATCTGCTGCATCTCTTCTCTCCTCTGTTTCTCCATCTCTTTTTGTTCTATTGCCCACCATTTCAAAAAGTCCATCAGGATTTCAGGTTCTATCACTGCCTGTTCTTTTTCCATAACTTGGAAAGGAAAGGAAAGGAAAGGAAAGGACAGATCCTTGCATTCAGACTCTCCATAACAACTGGGACTGGGTCCTATTCAACCCTGTCACACTATCCCTGTCATGTCTCCACATGACATTTGTAACATGCCAGTGGAAAGAAAGCACAGTGCTGCTGTGAACTTCAGTTCCAATGACAACAACTAACTCTGAACTGTGGTGCTCTGGAGGTCCCCACAGAGTACTGTACATCACATGGATACTGTATGATGTTGAGGTCAAGTCTGTACTGGCCTACTACCTGCAGATCAGACAGCTCTAGAAAGGTGTGCTCTGTCCTGTGAATCCTGTACGGTTCCTATGTCCATGGGACCCACTGATGCCTTCTGTCAGCATACTCCTAGGCCTCCTCAGCATCCATCCTTAGCTCCAGTAACACTACAAAGTGGGACATAGTGTACATGTGTAGGCCACAGGCCTGTTTGCCTTTTATAGGCAGTTGCAGTTGTTCCTGCTCACCTATGTTAGTTTACGGTGGAAAGCGACTAGCTACTACGTAGTATTATGATTGTGCTCACCATTTTGTAAGCTGTGCTTGCCACTTGTTTTCAGTATTTGGCTATGCCAGATATGCAGATTCCAGACCCTCATTAGCATGCTGTTTGTACTGGTGGATTTTTACACTTGTCTTCCCATTTGTGTGTGTTCTGTCTGCATTTCAAATGAAGACCCTGCATTGCTATTTCCCATTATCTGCTCACTGTCCCCTGCTCACTAACCCAATTTGCAAGTCACAGTTCACTTTTGTGCCTCACAAACCATTCAGATATCCTAGTCCTACTGTATGTATCCTCCCTGAGATTCAAGTCTTTCAGCTGAAGAACTGAGTATGAATATGTACTGTAACCTCCCTGTTCTGGGGCTTACCTGTGAGCCCTGAGGCTGCTCCCATTTCCCCGGTTTCCCCCGTGTCATCCCTGGTTTCTGGCTGTCCTCCTGTGTCCTCAGAGTGTTTCTGGTCCTTCCTCTCCCCCCTCAAAAAAATTTATTTTTAGATTGGGGCCAAAGCAACTGATTCACAGAATCGCCACCCAGTCTTGCACTCTGGTGCAGGGTCGGGGATCTGTGCATGTGCAGAAGTGCATTTTTTCAATCAGCCATTCGGCAGCCTAGGTGGTTGTCTCTATCCGGTGGTCCCAGTCCCTTTGGGCAGCAAAACAGGGACTGGAGACCTGAACAGGGCCAGAGAGACAACCAGAAAAGATGGAGAGCCAAATTGGTGAGCGCCAATCGCACTCTGGGATCAAGGAGCTGCCTTATGAATATTAATGAAATTAAATGAAATTAATGAAACACAGCTCAGCATCATGGACACAGGGGGGAGGGAGGTGAGCACTACTCCCTTCACAAAAGAAAGGGTCCTACAAGAGCTTGCTAAGCTCAGGGTGGATAAGGCAATGGGACCTGATGGCATACATCCCAGGGTACTTAAGGAGCTAAAGGAGGAACTAGCAGAGCCGTTAGCAGAATTGTTTAGTGAGTCTCTGAGCAAAGAAGAGGTCCCAGAAGACTGGAGAAGGGTTATGTGATCCCGCCCCACAAGAGTGGTAGCAGGGAGGAGGCGGAACTACAGACCGGCCAGTCTTACCTCAGTAGTGGGCAAGATTATGGAGGCACTCCTTAAGGAAAGGATAGTGCAACACCTGGAATCCATAGGGGCACAGGATCCAAGACAGCATGGGTTTACAAAAGGAAGGTCCTGTCAAACTAATCTCATGATTTCTTTGACTGGGTAACTAGAGTGGTGGACCAAGGGAGCAGTTGATGTCACCTACCTTGACTTCAGCAAAGCTTTTGACACTGTTCCACATAGAAGATTGATAAATAAGCTGGGTAGGCTCGGGTGGTCAGAAGTTGGTCAACTGGGTGGCAAACTGGTTGACGGGCAGAAAACAGAGAATGGTGGTAAATGGTATACAGTCAGAAGAGATGCAAGTCACAAGTGGGTACCCTAGGATCAGTCCTGGGGCCAGTCCTCTAACATCTTCATTAGTGACCCTTAAGATGGACTAGAGGGTAAGGCTTGTCTGTTTGCAGATGACACCAAGATCTGCAACAGAGTAGATGATCCAGATGGGGTGGGCAGAAAGAGAAGAGATCTGGATAAATTAGCAGAATGGTCAGAAGAGTGGCAACTGGGATTTAATGCAAAGAAGTGCAAATCATGCACATAGGAAAGAGAAACCCTGAAGCCACCTATAGGCTGGGAGGGAGTTGCTAGCAGTCACAAAGGAAGAAAGAGACTTGGGCATCACTGTCACTGATGACCTAAAATCATCCAAGCAGACCTCAAAGCAGTAGGTAAGGCTAGGGAGATGTTAGGGTGTATTAGTAGGGGTATCACAAGTTGTAAGAGGGAGGTAATAATCCCTCTTTACAAGACACTGGTTAGGCCCCATCTGGAGTACTGCATGCAGTACTGGAGGCCACACCTTCACAAGGACATTAACCAAATTGAGGCAAGTCCAGAGAAGGGCAACCAAAATGGTGCAGGGACTGCATCAGAAGACATATGAGGACAGATTAACGGGGCTCAATATGTATACCCTTGAGCAAAGGAGGAGAGAGAGGATATGATCGAGGCATTCAAACACCTTTATGGGCATAAACAAGGTGAAAGAGTCTAACATGTTTAAATATAAGAAAATAGCAGGATAAGAGGACACAGCATGAGATTAGAGGAGGCTGATTAAGGGGAATGTGAAGAAATTCTTTTCAGAAAGGGTGGTGGATGCATGGAATGGCTTACCACAAGAAGTGGTGGCTATGAATACAGTGCAGGGCTTCAAACAGGCATGGGATAGGCATAAGGGAGCAACACAAATGACTATGAATAGATAGGCCACTGACAGAGCAAAGGCCGATGGCACATTTATAAGGTAGAAAAAGAAATGGGCAGACTGGATGGGCCTTGCGGTCCTTATCTGCCGTCATCTTCTATGTTTCTATGTTTCTATGTAATGAGGCAGCTCACACATATTAATGAGCAGGTCCTGTCTAGTGCTAGGTGCAAAGTAAGAATAGCGCTAGCAGCAGGCAGGAAAATTAAATAACTTATTTGAAAGTGGCCAAGTGTGCAAGAGAAAAGGGGATATTGCAGTGCTGTGAGGAATAAGGTGATGAGAAGGTGATGTTGGGCTGCAGCAAAGGAAAGACGTGGGACTTGTATGGACTGTTATGGTTCTATGTGTACAGGCTGCCTAGGGGTAATATAGAATGGCAGCAGCGACTGAGAAAGGGCTGAACTGGAGAAGTTAAAAGTGCAGTCACCTAGTGGGGCACAGGTGTGGCACCAATTCTGTGGGGAGACAACTAAATAAAAATAAAGGGTTTGGCAGCAAGACAGGTTTGAAATTGGGACACTGTGAAATCTGTGCTGGGACTGTTTAAACTGCAGCTATATTCTGCAGCCAGGTGACTTCAGCCAACCAACCACAAAGCCAGGACTTGCCAGGAGGATTCTGGGGCTTGTGAAAGGACTCTTGGGGAAAAATACCGGGGAATATTCAGGCACCGTTTAAACAGCCAATGAGGCATCAAGGGAGCCTCATACATATTCATTTTATTTGAGGACAGTGGCTCCAGCTAATAGGAGCTAACAAAAAGCTCCCAAAAAGAGAGAACTTTGAGAGGCTGGGTCAGTCTGCAGAAAGCCCCTTCCACAGGGAGGGGGGCTCTTGTCCCTGTAAGAAAATGGGGCTACAAGGCTGGGACAGGGCCTGCCTAGGAGCTGCCAGCAATCTATCCCCCATGGGCTGGGTGATTGCCTTCCCACATCTGGAGAGAATTGGAGGAGAATGTGCAGGCAGCTCTGCAAAAAACGATAGCTGCAGGAAGCCTGATGCTGAGGAAAGAAGTTGCACCACAGCAGAGAGATGAAGAAAAGGTTGCGTCTTGAGCCTGGAAAAAGACAAAGGTTGTGTCCTGAGCCTGGAAAAAGGACAAAGGTTGTGTCTTGAGCCTGGAAAAAGACAAAGGTTGTGTCCTGAGCCTGGAAAAGGGACAAAGGTTCCATCTAAGCCTGGGAAGACGGGTACTTTCATCTGCACCTCATCGGTGAGGAAAGTGTGAGAAAAGGAAAATGAGAGAACTGAGAAAAGGGAGCCTCTTCATACCAAAGAATTGCTATGCACCTGCACAGTGAGAAAAGAGACTGTTGGAATGTTTTCTGAGACAGAGTTCTGGAGTTGTGTGTGTACCAGATCAAGAATTCAGCTATGTTAAAGCTGAGAGACTGTGAAAGCAGAAGGACAAGTAGATGCTTATCTGGGGCCGGTGCCTGCTGTCTGCTCCTGAGATACAACAAGAAAAAAACTGTTGTGGTAACCCTGGGTTTTCCAACTCTCCAGCCCCCGGAGTCTGGGAGACAGGGAAGGTAACAGAGACTGGTTGGTCACACATCATAGCAGGTCACAAAGAAACAGAGCAAAATAATCAAAAGGTTCCATTTTAAGTCCAGGGCCAGGTGGGGAAGTTGCTAACCCCTATCAAGTGGGGTCTGCCGGCTTCGGGGGACCACGGGTCTTGTACCTGAGTGCTAGGGCACTCTGACCTGAGAGGGAGTCAGGCTGTGGGGCTACTTCCAGGTCTGGGTCCCTTGTAGCTGTCAGGCTTTACATATGTGCTCTGCATCAGGCCTCAGTAGGCCAAAGGGGACAAGCTGCAAGATCTCTAAGCAAGCTAAAGCTCCACGCTGCAGTGTTTCTTGTGCCCCTTCAAATTTCAAGCATCATGCCCAGTTCTGCATGTGCTGTTTCCAACTACCACAGGACTTTCGTCAATTGTGCCACCCAAGAACCGATTCTGCAGAACTGTAAGTAACAGTAGGAACTGCCCTGCGACATTCTGGGGACTACACATAGTTGTAGTTCAGGTATGCTCTCTGGCGTAGGAAGCCAGTAAAGTGATCAAAGCCAAATGTAAAAAGTTATTTAATCCAACAAAGCGTGCCAGCACCAGCCAACCAACTGCGTCTCAGGCCTGCAACTCACATCTGGATACCTTAGGACAGAATTTGGGCATCATTCTGGACAGGGACCTGTGGGTCTGGGCATTGGGATTACTTGCAGCTATTAGCTAGATAGATAGATACTGGTGGCTGCAATCATTAAAATGTGGGGTTTATGGAAATAAAAGGGAAAGTGATTGTGGGAAGTGTAAAATCTTTAAAAATGCAAAATCAAAAGTGTGCTTAACCTCTATTCCACTTACCCCATCCTACCCTCCACATGTAAATAAACTGTGTTGTTACTGTTTTGCAAAGGTCTGACTCCAAAGCCTGATTTTAGTGAGTATGTTATTAGCTGAAATGGAAATTAAAATGTTGGATGGGGGATGTTCGAATCTGGTAAGTCCAAGTCTTGGGTAACTGTTTGGAGAGGTGGGTTGGTAAGACGTCCCAGGGGATTGTACTGGAAGTGATCAGGCCCACTAAATATGTACTTTGGGTGGAGGCACCACCATTTTATTTTTATCTTTTAGGAAAGGACCCCATGTATTCAACTACTAGGAACCCAGTCCCCTTAACCGTGGTCAGGCCTACACAGCAGGGGTTGTGGCCCTCTCTAGGATGGCATCAGAGAGGGTCTACAAACTGAATTCAACATTTGCAGTTTCAAACTATGCTTACTGCAGAGTGAAATGAGGTGTCAGACACTAACAACACAGCTTGTTTTATCAAACAAAACTTAACTAACAAACGTGGAAATTGATGCCGAACCAGCTTTTTCTATCAGATACAAAGTACTGTGATAACTGAAAACACAAAATATGACTGAACTGAGTGTTTACTAGAGCTGAGCACACACGTTACCAGACTATGTGTTCACTAATACACATGTGATTTTCACATGTTTTCAGTGGAATCTGCTCAGTGTTATTGCTCTTCGATAATGAGTAGAAAGAATTGAGCAAAGAGGCATAATATTTGTAAAAATAAGCCTGTAGTTCTTATAGAACAATATTATCCCATCATGTTACTCACAAATGTCATTTTCACATTTGTGCAATTTTCATGAACTTACCCAAACAATACGCTAATTCCACAATAAAGCCATTTTTGTTTCAAATGGCACATTTTTAGAAATCTTGAATTTTAAAAGCATACACAATTTCCAAACTGTGCCTCTTTCCTTTAGGAAAAAGAGTTCAACTTCAGTAGATTGTGCCTTATCTGTATGGGGAGTGTCAAAGGCTATTTTCTTTTTAATCCTGTTTTTTTTTTTTTTTTTACTGAGCATGCACCCACACGATTGCAAACTTCTGTGATGCAAGAAAGATCTCTTAGTGGAGTCTGACATAACTCTCTAGATCATTACAGTTGCTCTCTTATAAAAACTAGAACACTGGGCAGCTTGATCGCTTAATACCAATGATGCTACTTTGAAATAAAAAAAAAATATTTTAAACCTCTGCTGCTATCGCTGCATGTAATACTGTCTAACATACAGTATACTGATAGTGTAATCATGTGGGTGACACACAAACACACAAGGAGAGTGCAAGGGATAAATAGTATTTCCTTAATACCACGAATACTGCACTATTCATTATTCAGACACAACTAATCAATAGTGGCACTATTATTAGTATTCGAGAAATAATGCAAAAAAGGAAACAAACAAAAAAGCCCCCACTCTCTTCCCCAGCCCAACTGTTTAAAGATTCACAGCCACTGTCCCCCCCATCCAACCTCCTTCCCCCAGCACTCACAATTAAATGTTTAAAAAAGGATCTCATGATGGATGACCAGCACAACCAACCTCCACAGCCGGTCGCCATCTCTTGTAGTGCTTTTGCACTTGTTTTAAGTAGGTCCTTGAAAATAAATAAATCATCTCCCAACCCCCACTCCAGCAGCACCCCCCAACTACCAATCTCCACTCTCCAGCACCCACATTTCCTTATTGAGAAGCCTCCCCCCCCCAATTGTAGGAAGGCCACCAACACAACCCGATCTCCTCCACAGCTGGCTACCGTTGAGAATGAAAATGCTCCTGTGCTTTTTTGCATAGTAAAACAGCTGATCACTCATTGGTGGGCTTCATAGTTAGGAAATGTGGGTGCTGGGGGACAGGTAATTGGGAGTTGGGTGCTGCTGCTGGGGTGGTGGGCTGGGGGATTATTTATTTATTTCCAAGGACCTACTTAACATAAAAGCACAAAAGTGCTGCAAGAGATGGTGGCCAACCATGGAGGCAGGCAGGTTGTGCTGGTCCACCATTGTGGGATCCTTTTTTAAACATTAAATTGTGGGTGCTGGGGGGTGGGTGGTGGGATGGGAGTCGTGAACAGTTGGGCTGGAGAGGAGGGTGGATGCTTTTTTTTTTACTCTTTTTCCCCCACAGGAACATGAATATTGAATATGAATAGCAAATTATGAATATTTGGGGACCTGATACAAATATTCAGCCAAGTATTTAAAACAAGGTATTCATGCACCCCAGCACACACTGCATAGAAACATAGAAACATAGAATTTGACAGCAGATAAGGACCGCTTGGCCCACATAGTCTGCCCATTTCCCTACCTGATGAATAAGCTGCAGATTCTAGTTAATCAACAGTTTACTTCCTCCTACCCTCCACTAGAATTGCCTTATGCCCGTCCCATGCATTCTTGAATTCTCCCACTGTTCCTGACTCCACAACCTCCTCAGGAAGGCTGTTCCATGCATCCAAAACCCTCTCTGTGAAAAAATAGTTTCGAACATTACCTCTGAGCCGTCCTCCCTCTGCATGACAGCTGATAACCTATTGCTAACGCTGTTACTTTACTTAGCAAACAAATTAGACTGTTACTGCAGCTGCAGCTGCTACTGCTGCACAACCTATATAGCTGTGGGGATTAAAATCACCTAGATAACCATAGATGGCATGCTGAGCAGGTGGCAGCCTAGTAGCCTAACTCTGATGCTAGTACTGGAGAAAACAATTCACAGTATGCACCTCTACTGCTGCTGCTACTACTGCTGTGTTACTTTACATATATTGGGGGGGAAGGGAATCCTTAAGTTGAAAATAGAGGGGTTCGTTGGTGAAAAGTGGGGTTTAAACTTGTGAAGGGGGGAGGGATGGGAGAAAAGTCTGTCGAGGGGGTGCCGATAAAGGAGGGACTCTGTCTCCACCCCCCTGGGGAGCTGGAGGAATGCAGGAAAAGGTTACCTGGTAAAGTGCAGACCAGGGGAAAACAGAATCCCCATGGGAACATGAGCAGGGAAAATGGAAGTATAGGGAAAGGGTGGAAGGTAGTCCTGCTAAATGCCAGGAGCTTGGGCAATAAAATGCCTGAGCTCCAGGCGATGCTAACTGAAAAGATTTAGGAGTAACTATCACAAGCGATTTTATCTTTAATACACATACAATTACAGCTGTTAAAAAAGGCAACAAAATACTAAACTGTATATTGAGAAACATTAAAAGTAGAGATGCAAAAGTTTTATTGCCATTATACACCAGTCTTGTTAGACCACACCTAGAATATTGTTGTTCAGTAACAGCTCCATATTTAATTAAAAACAAAAAATTAATAGAAAACATACAAAGAAAAACAACAAAGAAAATAAATACTTTGCAAAACTTAGACTATGGAACTAGATTAAAAAAAATAGGTCTGTATTCTATGGATTATAGGTGGCTTCGTGGTGATCTATGTTTAACATATAAAGCATTTCAGAATGATATAATATTTGAAACTATAGGATTGGAAAAAAATAAGAATATTAAAACAACTAGATCTCATACATTAAAACTCAAAGGCACTAATAATAACACAATCAAAAGAAACAATTGGTACACACAAAGGATTGTTAATCCATGGAACAATTTACCAACCAATGTGGTTTTTAGTAAATCCATATCTTCATTTAAAAATAATTTAGATAATCATAATGGTGACTTAAAATGTAGCTTCCACCCATAATAGGGTGGCGCATTCATTAAAGGTAGAAATACCTACTGAACTCATACTAATCTATGAACCTATGAACCTATGAACTGAGGGAGTGGTGGATGTGGCAGCGATCACTGAGACCTGGGCCACCGCAGAACACGACTGGGACCTGAACCTGGAGGGTTACACATGTTCAGGAAGGACAGAGGGGAGGGAAGGGGAGGAGGGGTAGCAATGACAGTCAAAAACTGCATTGGCATGGGGGAGTAGAAGAGGCGGAGAGAACTGTGGAGGTGATTTGGGTCACCTTGATAACAAGGGGGGGGCAAGAGAGTAAAAATAGGAGTGGTGTATAGACCCCCTGCACTGGCAGAGGAGCTGGAGGAGAGTCTGGTGGCAGATGTTGGGAGACACTGCAGACTGGGAAGGGAAGGGTGGTGGTGTTGGGGACTTAAACATACCAGGAACAGACTGGGAGACTATGACATCCTCGGTGGCCAGGGAACAGAGGTTGTTGGATGTCTTTCAAGACGCTTGCCTAACTCAGCAGGTGGGGACCCGACCAGGAGGCGCTGGTACTGGATGGTCCTGGCAGACAGTGACCAGATTGGGGCCTGGAGGTAAGGGACCCGCATGGGATTGACCATGCCACGGTCTGGTTCTGCCTGGACCTAGGAGGGGTAGAAGGCTGCACAAAGACGGAGGTAACTGACTTCAGGGGTGGATTTTAAGGAAATGGGAAGGATCCTTAAGGAGCATTTAGATGGGATTGAGTCAGACATGGACACTGATAGCAGGTGGGAAATCATCAGGAGAGGGGTGCAGGATGCTACCAGCACCTGTGCAAGAGTAAGACGAAAATGCGGTAGGGCCTGAAAACCCTGCTGGTGGACCAGGGAGGTCCAGGAGGTGGTGCGGGGAAAGAAGGCAGTCTATAGGCAATTCAAGTGCTCAAGGAGTGAAAGGGATTGAGGGGAGTACAAGCTGATGGCTAGAAGGGCCACTAGGGTGGTGAGGGCGGCTAAGGCAAGAAAGGAGCAGAACCTGGCCAGGGAAATTAGGAGAGGGAAAAAGGGGTTCTTTAGATACATTGGGGAAAAACGAAGGGTGATGGGCAGATTAGCAGGATTAAAACAGGGGAGAGATGGGCACAAGACCCAGGGGAGCAGGCTGAGGTACTAAATGAGTACTTCACCTCAGTTTTCACCAAAGAAAATGGGGGTGCTGCATCATACATGGGAGGAGACAGTGATACTGAGGAAGGGGGGAACCCTTACCAATCGGCGGGTCTGGGGAGAGGGGGAGGCATCACTGGCAGGAGGGGGGAAGGCTAAGCAAGGAGAAGAGGTAGCGGAAGTGGAAATCACAGCAGAGTGAGTGAGGGAAGCCCTCAGGTCCCTTAAGACAGAGAAATCACCGAGGCCGGATAAATTATATCCCAGAGTGCTGAAGGAACTTGCGGATATCCTGGCGAAACCCCTGGCGGAGCTTTTCACCATCTCTCTGAGGACAGGGTTGGTGCCCCAGGACTGGAAGGTGGCGCATATAGTGCCTATCCACAAGGGGGGATCAAGGGAGGTGACAGGGAACTACAGGCATGTCAGCCTGACATCGGTGGTGGGCAAGGTGATGGAGGGCATTGTCAAGGAGAGGCTAGGGGGGGACCGGGAAAAGTCAGGGTACCTGAAGGATAGACAGCATGGATTCGTCCTGGGGAAATCGTGTTAGACAAACCTTGTGGAGTTCTATGACTGGGTGACAAGTGTCTTGGACCTGGGTAGACCAGTGGACGTTCTCTTTCTAGACTTCAGCAAGGCATTTGACTCTGTTTCTCACGTGGGCCTGTTGGATAAGCTGGGAGAAATGGGGGTGGGGAACCAGATGATCAGATGGATAGGCAATTGGCTCCAGGACCGGATTGGTGGGATAGTCTCATCCCCAAGGAGGGTCATTAGTGGGGTCCCACAGGGATCAGTCCTTGGGCCCCTCCTGTTCAACGCCTACATCTCTGACATAAGGACAGGTATCAGAAATCAGATGAGTCTCTTTGCGGATGACTCAAAACTGGGGGCGGTGGTGGATGGGGAGGAGGGAGGGTGGCCTACAGGGGACCGGAGGCTCTGGAAAGATGGTCTAGAAAGTGGAAGCTGAGGTTCAATGCAGGGAAATGCAAGGTACTGCACCTGGGGCCAGAAACCCAGGCCAAGTGTACACGCCTGGGGGCAAATGCCATAAGTCCTCAATGGCTGAGAGGGACCTGGGGGTGGTGGTGGATGTCAAGATGAACAACTCAGAGACTTGTAGGAGGGCAGCAGCCAGGGCCAACAGGATGCTGGGATGCATCGCTAGGGGATCACCTCAGAAGGAGGGAAGTGATACTCCCTCTGTATAACTGCTTGGTGAGGCCGCACCTCAGTACTGCATGCAGTTTTGGAGGACACACTTAAAGGGACATTAAACTCCTGGATAGGGTCCAGAGGAGGGTAACCAAAATGATTTGGGGCTTGGGGGACAGGACCTATGAGGAGGCTCGAAAGAGCTAAATATGTACACATTGGAGAGAGAAGGGACCCGGGGACATGATAGAGGTCTTCAGGTACATGAAGGGTAAATATGGGAGGAACAGTCAGGGTGCTTGAAGGAAGGAGGAGGGGCCACTAGAGGCATGGGTGGAGTTGGAGGGGAAGATTCAGGGGAGAGGAAGGAGGTGCTACTTCACTGAGAGGGTGGTGAGCCATGGAATGTGCTGCCTAGGGGGCTGGTGGAGGCAGAGACAGTGGAGGGGTTCAAGAGGGGGTGGGACAAGTACAGGGGAAGGGTTCTGGAAGCAAAATCCAATGCAGCGAGAATATCCAGAACTGGGAAGGGAGAAGCCAGAGAAGGCGAGGGGGGCAGCAAGGTCAGCTCCCAGGGTGGGGGCTGACCAAACGAGCAGACGCGAAAGACCGTTAGGCCTATTCTGCTGGCATTTTAGTATGTTAGTATATTGCTGGCTGAAGGGGAGACAAGTATACAAGTGGAGGATCAGAGATGATGGCACTATGCATTAGAGACATTATAAAGGCAGATGAAGTCAAGTACAGTACCTGGGAATGGAGGAGTGTGAAAACTGTGTGGGTGCAGCAAGCAGTCAAAAAGGTGAAGAACCTCATAGGGGACCTGGCCTACAGGCTACAAATTGCAAATAATAAGGGCTATAACTTTAGGATAGCAGTAGTAGTTGTTTTATTTATTTCTGGCACCCTTCCCTGAGGACCCAGAGCACCATTACAGAGTCATATACAGAATATCAAAAATCACCTAGTACATAGCCTAATACAGACATAGCAAGTAATTGCCATAAACCACTAAACAGTTAACAAAAATCAGTTAAAATATACAGTGAGGTCGAACATAGGCACAACAAATACAATTCCCAACTATTAACAAATTATTTGACTAAAATCAGGTAAAATATATAGTACAGTGAAGCCCGCCAGGATGAAGCGCAGTGTCATAGGTTTTCTGCATGACAAAAGGGATTAAGTCCCAATGAAATTGCATTGTTTGCTACAGTAACTCTATTGCAGAATTCTGCAGTGCTGTGCTTCATCTTGGTGAGCTCCACTGTAGTTCCAAAGTGTTGGTCCAGCCACCCTGAAGGCTCTGTCCCCAGATGGTTTTAATTGAGTTTTGGGGACTACCAGGAGGCCCACATCAGAAGAACAGAGGGGGAGAGTGGGACAGTACAGATGCAAGAAATCACGCAGGTAACCAGGACCCAGTCAGTGCAGTATATGGTACTAATGGGGGCTCTTAATCTATCAAATCTGGATTGGGAAACATTAGCAGCTAGGAGTTCAAGGAGTCAGGCTTTTGTAGATTTATTGTAAGATGGCTTCCTTGCACAGTGGGTGAAAAACCCTCTAGAATGAGAGACATCCTTGATATGGTTCTGTTGAAACAAGATATGGTGAAAGAGGTTAGGGTAAAGAAGCACCTGGGGATGAGAGATCACACCCCAGTTTGGTTGAGTATAGCAGAGGAGACAAGAGGACATAAACAATGGTTTTAAATTTTAGTGAGAGTGGATTTTAGGAGACGGTGAAATACCTCAGGAGTGAAAGGGACTGGGGGTGTAAGAAAAGTGGAAATTCATTAAAGGGATTCTACTGGAGGTCATTAGAACCTGTCTGAAGCAGGTATGTAAAAACAAAAACAAGACACCACTCTGGTTCTCCAGGGACATGGCAGAAGCAGTAAGGACAAAGAGGGCTACATTCAAAAGGTACACAGAAAATCACTCTGACGGTAAAAGAAACTGACGCAGGCAAGCATAGTCATAAAGAGAGCAAAAGCAGAAACAGACCTTTACCTCTGTTAGAACCTGTAGGTTGCAGCAGAAAACATCCCCTCTCCCTCATATAGTGAATGGAGGAGGCATCAAATCACTTACAGTTCCTCCAGGAGACATCTGTGGATGTCTCCTCTTTGGATCTATATATTTAGCCAGCCAATCAACTTTGGGCTTATTTAAGTATTTCGTAGGGTAGCATACATGTTAAGCCTCCGATGATTGTCTGGCAAGCTGGTGGGTCCCATTTGAAACAAATTCTGGTCAGAGCCGATATGGTGGTGGAGAGCTTTTCGGAGGCTTTTACCCATTATTTCTAATGAATTTGCACAATGCAGATCTGCTGAGCAGCAGTTTCAATTTGGTCTTCCTTTTATACATTTTTACAATGTATTTTCCTAGAATATGCCTCCTGATTGCTATATATTTAGCCTGGATAGTTCACAGAAGAAATTACATCTTATTTTCAGTTGGTGAAACACTAGCAGTAGGACACTGAAATGTGTCATACATGGGTACAAGATGTGTGGGGGTGATAACGCCCAGTGGTCATACACCTCAGGTACTCACATGTGGATCCATCATCCTGGTGTCACTGCACTACTCAGTGTGGGTGAAAGCTGATGCTGTACTCACTCACATAGGTCCTGGAACAGGCATGTTACAGCCGACCTCCCATTTGTTTATACAATTTGGGAACCACAAATCCACTATCCATAGCCTGGAGCATACACTGCAAATGCCATTGCAGGATACTGCACCCCATGGCACCCAGGATACCGCAGCAGTCCGGAGAGTGGCATGTAACACGAGGGAACGGGGAAGAGTGTATGACAGCAGGAAGATACAGCATCGACAAGGCATGCATTGGAGGTATGTCAATTCCCCCTTATGGTTTGCCAGGGACATATACACAGCTGCATATACTGGTGGGTCCACAGCTTGTGTAGTGCCCCAATGTATGGTATAGCCACTTGCGTCATTCTGGAGTGAAGGTCCCCAGCCCAGGTCCAGTGCATTTGGTGGCTGGCTGTAGCAGGGCATGGAGAGCAGTGCCAGTCTCCACAACAGCTATGGTATGGGGGAAGCAGGGTTGTTTATGTACCAAGGCAGTGGGTGGGAGTCCTCTGTGCTATGGATATGGACCATTTTTTCCTCTGGTGCAATTGGGTCCAAGGGGGCCCTACACTATGCAGCTCTTTGGGGATGGAGTTGGATCGATTGGGGATTGGAGGGGGTACCTTTAGTCCACCAGGCTGTCAGGCTGCTGTGCACCTGGGTGCACTTCCACAGCTCACCTGTGGGTGGGTGGCTGGCTGGCTTAGGTCAGCTATTCATGGCCTAGCTGTGGACTGCACTGCTATGAGCTGTGAGGGGTGAATTTCCCACTGAGTATGCATGGGAACACACCCTCAACTTGCATTGCATACTATTTGTGTGCATGCTGGCCCATTCCCTTGCCGCAGGTACATCCCACACATTTGAATATCATGCTGTGGTGCATTGTTGGAGTAGTGTGGCACATCTCACATTTCCACCGGGATGCATTGCTCATCTCCTTTGAATATGGGAGCCCTGGACTAGGCTACCCTGAAGAAATACATTATCAAAATGGAAAAATCATGACCCCACTAAAAACAAGATATTGCATCTAATCTGGGACAGCCTGAGTAAATACAGTGCAGAAATGTTTAACTGAAGATCCCTATGACAATGAGATGTAGCATCTCACCTGTGCTATCCAGGATACAAAATATAGGATAAGAAATATTTAAAGGAAATCTACTTTAAATTTAACTTCACTGTGGTCACTGACATAAGCAAACAGTTTCTTTATTGTAACAGTTACACAGGAGTCTGGTGTGCATATTTTATGGGACATATACAAACAGAGGTGAGAAGGAATGCATGCCTTAACTGGAACTTGAACCCAGGCTGCCCAGAATACTGTTCTGATTGTGTTAACCAGCTGTGCCACTGAGACAATTGGAACCTGGGCCATCGCTGAGCACATTACTGTTTTTCAAATGCACAACCCAATGGCAGCACAGATATTTATTTGAAACAATCACACAGGACTGTGATGTGTATATTTTATGGAACACATACAAACAGAGGTGAGAAAGAATAAGTGCCTCAGCTGGGACTTGAACCCAGGCTGCCTGGCAGTATTATGTCCATGAGGATGGTGTGTAGTGGGTGTGTGTATATTGTGTGTGTGTGTGTACAAAATGTAAGATAAGAAATATTTAAAGGAAATCTACTCTAAACGGAACTTCACTGTGTTCACTGACATAAAGAGTTTTTTTTTAATAACATATTAGAATGCAATATTTATTTTGAATGTTGTGGCCATGAGGATTGTGTGGGGGGAAAGAGAGAGAGAGATGTGTGTGTGTGTGTGTGTGTGTGTGTGTGTGTGTGTGTTGCTGTAGTTCAATATATTTTTCCCAAAAAGATAGTAAAAAATGGATTCTTATTGATACATATTTAGTCTAAGCAGTTCACTGAAGACCTGGCATATGTCTGAGACTGCTTATCAGATAGTGTCTCTAAAGGTTAAAAAAACAGTGTAAATCATAGATTTGCTGGGAAAGGGTGACATTTATGAGGTATGACTCTTTCTTGAAAGACAATACATTCCCAAGTTAAACTAGTATCAAGAAGCTGTTTAAATGGTTAGTATTTAAATGTGCAAATCTCCAGTTTCATAGACAACCAATATTTAACAAATATTTAACAAGCTGTTTCAGTTTCCTAATGGCATCTGATAAGCAGCTTAGAGTTATGTCTCCAACATTCTTAACAGAAAGAAGGGAATATTTTATTTCAGTTGGCATGGAAGGATACATTGAAATGTCCAAATCATGTGTTCCACAAAACTCCATTTTCAAGCTACAGATCGCAAAATGGCTGTAGGCTCCACCCACAGCCATGAAAACTGAGAAAACCACCTTGCAAGACACCATTTGCAATCAGCTCTTAGTGTCTGCAACTTGGAAGCACAAGCAAGACAGGCACCCATGAAAGATGAGCTCATCGTTCAGCATCAGCAAGGTAAATTTGCTGATGCTGAAGAAATGTATATGTACCTTTGCAATGTGCTGGGCTGCTTTAAATATTTCTTTTTCATGTTCATTTTGGTTCCGGACAGCTGCATCACTGAGGAGTTTTGGAAGACCAGAAGTATGACTTCTCAGTGATCTTGGTTCTCTCTATGTGGTTGATCCTGCTGTTTTGTTTGTTTGTTTGTTTTTTGGGGGTCCGAATGCCTAGGAGGAGTATACTGCACAGTACAGTGCGTGTGTGTACAGGCTTGAGTGATGTGGTGAGTGGGCAGCGGGTGGAGGTGTAGCATGGCTGAGAGTGTGGTTCAGATGCTGCCATCTGAACATTGAGATGGCGCTGGCTGCAAACTGAAGAAACATAACAAAAAAGACCTGTCATATTGTTTACATACTGCACACCAAGGCATGGAAAAGGTACAGCATGTTTCATTTTCTCAGCTGGATGCTGTGGGCTACATAATCAGCTGTGAGGCACATCAGGCCACGTGGTCCTGTGTCTGTTTTTCACTCTGGGAGCAATAAGACTACAGTGAACTATGAAGAGATGGGAGAATCAGTTATTATGTTGCTTAGTTGGAGGGACTGGAGGGGGGGTTAAAGGCGACTGGGAGAAGGGGTGAATTCTGGCATGCTGTGTGTGAAGGTGCACACAATAGTGTCATGGGCAGCATTGCATGTCTGATCCATGTTATATACTGTAACTGTTCTGTTAAAAACTGTGGCCACCATGCTATAGTGCTGTGGGTGCCATCATACACATGCATGTATGTGTTATTTATTTATTTGCTTTTGGTAACCGGGTAAGTGCACTAGGCATAAGGATGCCTATTTTCAGGCACGACCCGGGAGAACACAGTTTAGACATACATAGTTGTGTATGTGATGCAGCACATGAAAAGCAGTACAGTTCAGAGTCAAATCAAAACTTCAGGTATGGGGAGACAAATTTTGCAACAAACACAAGTAGGTTTAAACGATATGATGCAGTTACAGAACAGTAGGACAAGTAGCACAAGATCAATACAATGTAAGAACACAGGCACTGCAACAGAGGGCATACATAGAGACAATATATCAAGTCACAATGTGGTGGTTAAAGAACAGGGAGGAGAGGAAGGGAGGGTGATAGGAGGGGGAGAGAGAGAGAGAAAAGGGAGAGGGAGAGACAGAGACAGAAAATGAGAAAGAGAGAGAGAAAGAGAGAGAAAGAGGGAGAGGACCTGAAAGAGGGTGTTGAGAGAGGTGGGGAAGAGATGTCAGAGAAGTAGATTAAAACAGGGCAGGGGAAGAAGAGTAGAACTAAGGTGGATTAATGCAAGTGCAGGGGTTGGTATCACGTAGGTGCTCTTTGTGAAGTTTCTTAAAAGTGGCATGGGTGGTTGCTTGTCGAATAGCTTGGGGTATGGAATTCCAGTATTTTGGAGCCACGTGAGAGAAAGCGTGTGCACCCATATTAGTTCTGTGTCTGGGAATGTGAAAAAGGGCTTGGTCAGTCGATCGCAGCCCATAGAAGAGAGGCTGTGTGTCCAGTAGGGAGGTGAGGGATAGGGGGAGGCCTGATCTGACAATACAGTCAATTAGTGAGCCAAAGGCCTGGAGTCTGTAGGCAGAGGGGCATGGCCATTTTAGGTCACTATAGAGCTGGCAATGATGTTTGAAACGTGGTGATGTGGAGGCATAGCGGCAGATGCTGTTATAGGTGGTATCCCACTTATGGAGGAACCATATGATGTTATGGTTCTACAGTGTGCCACAATGCAGTTTACTTCTCTGTCAGATTGCTGTTTGAGATAGTGTGTTAAAAAGTGTGGCCACCATGCCATAATGCAATGGGTGCCACCACGCACATGCTTGTACAGTGCATGTTATGATGTTATGCTTGTACAATGTGACACTGTGCAGTTTACTTTCCGTGAGAGTACTGTTCAAAAGAATGTATCACTGTGCACTGTACACAATATTTTTGATGATGTTTTTGTTTTCGGTTTTACTTTTGGGTATGTGTGTTCAGATACTGTTACTTGCTTTGTAGTTATTTTGATAACAATAAATGTTTTAGTACAAAATGACTTTACTACCTGCTTATAATATATTGATACACACTGGTGTTGATATGTTTAATATTTTTCACAAAAAAAAGGTCAACATTGCCATTTTTATTTAAAAAAAATCTGTTTTTTGGGTATTTCAGCTAGTAGAAAAAAAATGTTTTGAATTTTCATAGCACCGTTAGAAAGGTAATTTTGCACTGAACAACTTTGATGCTCATACTTTGTGTGTGGTACTTATGATTTCGGAGGTATTCATATTTGTTTCTGGTACGGAGCGTATGTTGACTTCTGTCCATCGATCCTCACAAAAGCACATTGAATTAAAATGATAAAAATACATGTTTTATATTAAAAAGCTTGCTTTTTAGTACAAAATTACTTTAGTACCTGCTTCTAATGTATGGATACATACTTTGGTGTCGAAATGTTGAATATTTTCCACCAAGAAATGGTTTATATTGCTTTTTTTATTATAAAAAGATCAGTTTGGGGGATATTTCGGCTAGTATAAAAACAAATTGCTTGGAATTCATTGCATACCACCGTTAGAAAGGTAATTTTGTGCTGAACAACTTTGCCACTCATACTTTGGGCCCCATATTCAGAGCCAGCTGGATGTGCTCCTAGGTACTGTAGTAAGCAATATGACACAGCTGCCATAATGTATGAGTCCCAGGTCAGTGCCAACAGACAGTACGGAATGAGTACAGTAAATAGTATATACCCACATATGCATTCTGTACTGTCAGTCGATGCTTCAAGTACATAAAGGGAAAAAATAAGATACAGGAGAGTAGCATCTTTCAGAAAAGAAGATGCTCTAGAGCAAGAGGGCATGACATGAGACTGGAGGGGTTAGACTAAGGGGCAATGTGAGAAAGTACTTCTTCACAGAAAGGATGGTGGAGGCATGGAGCAGCCTCCCAGCAGAGGTGGTGGGAGCAAAGACAGTGAGGAAATTCAAAACTGCATGGGATAGACATAGAGGGACCCTTCAAAAGAGAAGGTAAAACTGGAGATAAAGTAGGATCTCTGGCAGTTTTTAGTAGGGAGTGAAAAAGAGAAGACTGGATGGGTTAGTGGTTCTTATCTGCCATCAGATTCTATGTTTCTGTGTTTCTATTGCTTCATTTTTGCTTAGAAAGGCCCAAGATGCAGTGTTAAGAGTGCAGAGGGAAGAAGGTAAGAGTGCAGAGGGAAGACAGCTGCTTTGCAGGGAATAAGCAGAAAGCAGCCTAATAGCCTAACTTTGGTGCTGTTACTGGAGAAAACAATTCACAGTGTAAACCTCTGCTACTGCTGCTATTACTGCTGTGCTACTTTAAGAGGGTGAACTTTGGTAGGATGTGCGAAATCCTACAGGGGCACCTTGCCAAAATCAGTCTGGAAATGGAGGCAGAGCAGAAATGGTCCATTATTAAGTTGGGTTCGACTGAGGCCACTAACACGTGTACAAAGGCTCAGAGTAAGAAATGCAGGTCCAAAAAACAAGCTGGTTCAACAACAAGGTGGCAGCAAAGGTGAGGGAAAAGAGAGCACCCTTTCAGAAGTACAAATGTACTATGATAGAGGAAGACAGGGAGGAGTACACGGGAAAGTCTAGACAGGCAGGCCGAGTGGTCTGGGCAGCTAAGGCCATGAGAGAACTAAAGCTGGTGCAAGAGATAAGGAAGGGGAAGAAGGACTTTCTTAGGTATGTAAGGGAGAGAAGCTGCAAGAATGAGCTGGTTAGGAGTAAGAGGGAGGGGGGATAGGTGGAAAGTGGTGAGGAACATGCAGAAACATTGAACGAGTACTTCAGCTCGGTCTTCACTAGCGAGAAGGATGGACCTATACCACAAGGAAAAATAGGGGGTTGAAAGGGGAGAGAGGAAACTGATTGAACCATTCAGGATGATAGAGTTTTAAAGGGCCTTAGGGCCTGGGTGGACAAGGTTCCTGGACTGGATGGCATACACCTGAGGGTCCCATGGTAATTGACAGAGGTCCTGGCTGGCCCCTTGGTGAACCTGTTTAACACCTCACCAGAGATGGGGTGCATGCCTCAAGACTGGAGAATGGCACATGTGGTGCCTCTCTAAAAGAGTGGACACAGGGATGAACCTGGTAATTATAGATCAGTTAGCCTTACCTCCATTGCAGGCAAGCTCATGGAGACCATACTAAAGGAGAGACTAGTGAACTTCCGGGAGGTAAATGGTCTACAGGATGAAAGACAGAATGGGTTTGTCTCGGGGAGATCCTGCCAGACCAACCTGATTGACTTCTTTGATTGGGTCATAGGATCATTGGACAATGGCCAGGCAGTAGACATCCTGTATCTGGACTTCAGTAAGACCTTCAACTCTGTGCCCAATGGGAAGCTTCTCAGTAAACTCAGGAACCTGGAAGTTGGGGAAAAGTTGGCATGGTGGGTCAAGAACTGGCTGCAGGACAGACACCAGAGGGTGAGATTAGGGAGGAACTGTGACCAGTGGGGTTCCCCAGGGCTCAGTACTTGCACCAATGTTGTTTAACATCTTTATTGGTGACATAGTGGATGAGGTCAAAAGTAAAATCTGCCTATTCACAGAAGACACTAAACTCTGTGGGAGAGTTGACATATCAGACAGGAGACAGGAGCTCAGGGAGGACCTGGCTAGGCTCAAGAAATGGTCAGGTATCTGGAAGTTGGGGTTCAATGCCAAGAAGTGCAAGATCATGTACCTGGGAGCTAAAAACCCAAGAGCCAGTTACAGGTTGGGAGGTGCACAAGTTACCAGTTTGTAGGATGAAAAAAATCTAGGGGTAATCATCAAGAGGGACCTGAGGCACTCTGCACAGTGCCGTAAAGTGGCAGGCAAAGCAAACAAAATGCTGGGATGCATCAGCAGAGGAATCACCTCCAGGAAAGGAGAAGTCATTTTTCTCCTGTTTACGTCTTTGGTGAGACTACACTTGGAGTACTGTGTGCAGTCCTGACATCCTTATCTGAAAAAAGATATCAGATTATTGGAGGGGGTACAACATAGGGTAACCAAGATGATCCAGGGTCTGGGGGAGAAACCCTATGAAGAGAGGCTGTAGGAGCTCTGGAGGACAGAAGGGACATGGGGGACATGATTGAAACCTTCAAGTACCTTAAGGGTATGAACAAGGTTAGAACAGAGGTCATTTTCAATTTAAGAGGAAATGGGTCAACTGGGGGCATAGTATGAAATTAGTGGGGGGAAGATTAAAAAAGGAAATGAGAAGGCACTTTTTCACAGAAAGAGTGGTGCCCAAGTGAAACGATCTGCCAGAGGAAGTTGTTTCATTCATTTAGTTGTTTAACCAGGTATAGCACACTAAGCTGAAAGCTTTTTTACAGGAGCGACCTGGGAGCACAAGGAGGTTAAGTGACTTGCTCAGGGTCACACAGTATGCAAGTGGAAGCTGTGGGATTCAAACCCAGGTCTGGTCTGCTAGATATCACCAGATTTGCAGCTCAGAGCCTTAGACCACTGTGCTATACTGCCTCCTTAACTGAATGTTTAACTGAAAACAGTGGGCAGCTTTAAAAGGGGATGGGACAGGGTGAAAGGAAGAATCATAACAGGAGGGATAATGGGTGGGGGGAGAGTGTGAGAGATGAAAACTCCATGAGGAAAGGGGAGGGGGGGCAGTTCCATTAAAATCTACTGAGAGCTGCTCACTCGAGCAGACTTGATAGACTTAAATGGCTTGTTTCTGCTGCCATTTTCGTATGTTTGTATGTACATATATTGCTGACTGAAGGGGAGACAGGTGTACAACCAGGGGCTTGGAGGTGGTAGCACTATACATTAGAGACATTGTAAAGGCAACAGAAGTCAAGTACCTGGGAATGGAGGGTGTGGAAACAGAGTAGGTGCACAAGTAGTCAAAAAGGGGAAGAACCTCATAGTGGACGTGGCCAATGGGCTACCAAATTGCAAATAATAAGGGCTACCATCGTAGGGTAGTAGTAGTCATAGTTTATTTATTTCTTGTACCCTTTCCCAGAGACCCAGGGTGCTATTAGTGTCATACACATCAAAAAATCACCTAGTACATAGCCTAACATAGACATAGCAAGTAATTACCATAAACCACTAAACCACTAAATAATTAGTTATAAAAAAATCAGTTAAAATACACAGTCAGGCTGAATATAGACGCAACAAATACAATTCCCAACTATTAACAAATTAATTGGCTAAAATCATATAGTAATATATAGTAGTTCCAAAGTGTTGGTCTAGCCACCCCGAAGGCTGTGTCCCCAGAAGTTTTAACTTGAGGTTTGGGGACTACCAGGAGGCACTCCTCAGAAGAACAGAGGGGGCAAGTGGGACAGTATGGATGCAAGAGATCACGCAGGTAGCCAGGACCCAGTCAGTGCAGTATATGGTATTAATGGGGTTCTTAATCTACCAAATCTGGATTGGGAAACATTATCAGCTAGGAGTACAAGGAGTCAGGCTTTTGTAGATTTATTGCAAGAGTGCTTCCTTGCACAGTGGGTGAAAACCCCTATAGAATGAGAGACATCCTTGACACGGTTCTGTTTAAACAGGATATTGGGAAAGAGGTTAGGGTAAAGAAGCACCTGGGGATGAGAGATCACAACCCAGTTTATTGGAGTATAACCCAGAAGACTAGAGGACATAGACAATGGTTTAAAATTTTAGTGAGAGTGGATTTTTTGAGACTGGGGAATACTTCAGGAGTGAAAGGGACTGGGGGTATAAGAAAATTGGAAACTCATTAAAAGGAATCTACTGGAGGTCACTAGAACCTGTCTGAAGCAGGTATACAGGTATCCATCTCCAGGAAGACCCACAGTACCTTCATCCCCCATATTCCCTGCATCACCGCTGGTTTTATGCTTTCCCTCATATGGAGCATCACACCCCTCCTATCCTTCCCATCCTGTCTTTTCTGAACAGAGTGTAGTCTGATATGACCATATCCCAGTCATGGTTTTCAGTGCACCATGACTCAATAATTGCCACTGTAACCCCCTTGTTCCCAGGAGTTACAAGAATCCCAGTTAGAACCAGTGGCAGGCAGGGAAAGGCAGCTAGTGAAATACCAGTTAAATGGATTTCACACTGTCAAGCTCTAGTGTCAGTCTCAGCTGAGCTAGAGGGTGATATAATGTTAGAACTCTCGCAGAGGCATAAGCCACATTTGTGTTAGCTCTAGGGATGTTAGCTTTAGAATGTTCGGTGAGTCATGAGTGAGTCCTGAGTAGGAGTTAAAGGAGGAGGCTGCAGCTTGCTGTGCAGCTCCTCAGACAGCTCTTTTTTTTGCAGTTAATCTTTTTATTAATATTTTGAACAAAGAATGAATAAACATCTTCAGTATCTAAAAAGACATCCATTAACCCGATTGCTTGTTAATATACAGCATCATTACATGAAGAGTGACTTATATAATATGAATTAAACTATATAACCTGTATTGAGTAGGCACACACCTTCATGATAACAAGATCAATTAAAGCAAGGTAATAATAGTTTAACATGTGAGATACAAATTGGAGGAAGCAAAGGAAGAAGAGATATATTAGTTATACAGGAGTTGAAGTGATTAGGGAATAGTGATGCCATGTATCATATAAAGAGCAGATGGAGTGCAAAAGCAATGAGGCTCATTGAAGAGGTATATAAAGAGAAGGAACAAGAGATAGAAAAGAAAAAAAAAGAGAGGAAGAGACTAATAACTAGAAGAAAGAGAAACCTGAAGTAAACCGTGGGTGAAATATGGAGGATGACAACTAATATGGTCCATACCTTAATTGTTAGAGATTTTGGAAGAATTTAAATAGTCAAAAAAATCCTGCCAGCATCTATTGTATACCTTGAGTTGACCAGAAGAAATATGAGTCATACTATCTAAAGTGGCGTATTGAGATAGGCTTTGGAGAATGTCTGAGAAACTGGGAACTGAGACAGACTTCCATAACATCAGTGTATGGCATTTAACTATGAGAAATAAGATGGTCAACCATCTGTTATGAGCTTGTAAAATTGTTTTGTTATTGTGGATAACAGGGATGCCTAGTAAAACAAATTTGGGATCAAAAGTAAAAGGGTGACCAATTACTTTGGACGCAAATTGATAAATAGTACGCCAGAGATTGAATATGGAAGGACAATGACTGCCATAAGATATGCAGCAGGTTCCCATTGGGGGAGTTAGAACACCAACAGTTGTTATTATTTGTTAGACCCATTTGTTGTAATATTGTGGGGGTTCTATACCATAAGTGGAGAATTGTCTTTTGTATAAGCAAACTACGAGAGTATTTGAAAGATTCATGGCAAGATAACCAGCAATTTCACCATTGATTCTCTGATATATTGTAGTTCAGTAGAATGCTCCATTTATTTTTTGCCTTAAGAGACTGATCCGGAAGGGAGTCTCGAATATTTTTGTATATAGTGCTACTTATATTGGATTTTATGTTAATCCATTGTGAAATATGTTGATCAGAAAAGGGTTATGTATAAAAATGATGAAAAAATGGGTCACATGCAGTATGAAGCTGAAGATATTTCCAAAAGTCATGTTTGGGGATATTCCATGTATGACAAAGATTAGAAAGGGATTTAAGTTTAAGAACATTGGGTTCGAGTAAGTTGCCTAAAAAGAAAATGCCCGTTTTTCCAGTTCCAGCTGAAGATTGGATGATTGTCAAGAGAGATGCTTCGATTGCCCCAAACTGGAGCAAAGGCGATTGGAGTTGGATTGAACTTTTTGTGACTCGCTTTCCAATAAAATACTGAAGCTACTATTGTAGGATGCGATTTTAAGGTAGCAGGGAGTGAGTTGTAGATATAAGAAGTTAGAACATTCCCAGGACAAAGTGCTGCTTCCATATTGATCCATAATGGTGATTGGGTAGAAGGTTTACAAAACCATTTAATGGTTCAGGCTGTGTGGAAGGCCCATAGATATGCTTTGAACCAGGGGAGTCCAAAGCTGCCTTTAGACCAATGGGAATAAAGTTTAACTCAGCTGAATCTTGGGATTTTCCCTTCCCATAAGAAATTACCGATCAGTTTATCAAGGTTAATTAATAGCTTAGAAGGAAGGATCAAGGGAATATTGGCAACACGGTATAGTATTTTGGGTGAGATAGTCATCTTAATGGCAGAGACTTTCCCATTAAATGAAAGATTCAGTAGTTTCCATCTAGCAAATGTATCCTTGATAGTGGATAACAGGGGGGTGAGATTTGCACCCCATATTTTTTCTAGTTTAGAAGTAATATGAATACCAAGATATGAGATGCCATGAGGGGCCCAACGAAAACCCAGAAGAGCATTCATTTCTGGCTTACAGTGATCATTTAAGGGCAGGGTTGCAGATTTATTGTAATTCAGAGCTAGGCCTGAAATGGAAGTAAAGTCTTTGAGTAATTGAATTAATGGTGGTCCTGCTGAATCCAGATTTTCTAATAATATGAGAAGACCATCTGTGTAAGAGAGGGATGTATAGGAAGAGTTGCCGATATGTATACCTGTAATGTCGCTAGAATGATGGAGATAGACTGATAAGGGCTCCATGGCAAGGACAAATAAAGATGGAGATAAAGGGCAACCTTGTCTAGTACCTCTAGCTAGTAGGAAAGAGGATGAGAGAATGGAATTTGTAAAAAGTCTGGCAGATGGAGAGGTGTATAACTGTTTAATCCAGTTACAAAAATTGTTAGTAATACCAAATTTAGATAGTATTAAATATAGATAATTCCAATTTAAAGAGTCAAACACTTCCTCGAAATCAATAGCGGTAGCTGCTGCAAGGGATTTAAGAGACTTTGCTTTGTGAATTAAGTTAAGTAAAGAGCAAAGATGGTCAGAGCCTGATCTGTTCTTGATAAAACCAGTTTGAGAAATATGGGTTAATTCTAAATTAGTGGTTCTAGGCAGAGAGTTAAAAGTTTAGCAAGGATTTTGTCGTCCATATTGAGTAGTGAAATGGGGCTGTAGCTGGATGGGAGTGAAGGGTCCTTATTTTTTTTTGGTAGAACAGTAATGACGGCTTCAGTCATCATGGGAGGGAGTGTGCCATTATTTAACAATTCTAAAAAGACTTTATGAAGCAGAGGGCAGAGAGTGTCTGAAAGGGATTTATAAAAATCTATAGGGAAACCATCTCCTCCAGGGGATTTGCCAGATTTTAAAGAGGATCATGCTATTTAAATCTCCTGAAGGACGAGGGGTTTATCGAGAATAGACCTATCCTGTTCAAAAAGATGTGGGAGAAGTAAGTTGTTCAGAAATGTTTGGATATGACTTAATTTGTGTTTCATTTTGTTGGGAGTATAATTGTTGATAAAAGGATTTCATGATGAGATTAATAGAGGAATTGTCAATATGGATTTGGCCTGAGTGGTCTTTTAAACCAGCTACATGCCTGTCCATCTGTTGAGCCTTAAGTTGGTATGAGGCCAATTTACCACATCTGTCACCTTGTTCCCAATAATTATGCTTGAGCCTAAGGAGAGCTAGTTCAGCTTTACGAGGTATAAGGTCATTAATTTTGATCCTTAGTTGCAATATTTCAAGATGAAGTTGAGAGTTGGGATTAGGATTACCGGTATTAAAATATTGGGTTTCCTTATCTTTAAGTAGTTTTTCCAGCTCCACTAGTTGTTGCTCTCTTAGTTTCTTCCTGTGGGTGGCATAGCTAATAAATTTGACCTTTATTTTGCTCTTCAATTCTTCCCAAATAGTGGTCATGGAAGTCTCAAAGGGTTTGTTAAAGGAATGGAATTCTTGAATTTGGATTTTGATCCAGGGTAAAAATTCAGGGTCTCTAAGAAGAAGTGGGTCAAGACGCCAGGATGGAGAGTTAGTGGGCAGAGGGCCCCATAATAAATGTAACTGAATAGAGGAGTGATCAGATATTGTAACGGGGAGAATCGAGGTTTTAATTATTTTGTCAGTGATGAAAGGAGAGGTAAACCAATAATCAACTCTACTGTATGACTTATGGAGTGGGGAGTAAAAAGTATAGTCACGATCCCTAGGATGAAACAATCTCCAAGTATAAGAGAGGCCGTAATCTTTCAGTAGCATTGATAGAGCATTGATAGATCTAGGGTGCGCATCTTTGGAAGAGTTACTCCTATCAAGGCAGGCTTCCAAGGCAAGGTTAAAATCGCCCCCCCCCCCGTCAGGATTGGTAAGCTTTTTTTGTTATTTAACATAATTTGTTGAGCGAGTTATGAAAAATTCTGGAGAATCAGAGTTGGGGAATATACATTAATTAACATAATAGGGCCAGTCGGAGTATCGAGTATAACTATTACCTATCTGCCTTTTACATCAGTAATAGTTTTAACATGGGCACATTTGAGGTTTTTATGTAATAAGATGATTACTCTGTGTTTTTTTTGAGGAAAAAGAGGAAGCGAAAATGTGGCCGACCCAATCCCTCTTGAGTCTAATGACATCATCAGTTAATAGTCTAGTTTCTTGTAAGAAAGCAATTTGAGCTTTGTGTTTTTTAAGATAGGTAAGAGTTTGCTTACGCTTACAAGGAGAGTTAAGTCCCTTGATGTTCCAAGCATATGCTATCACTCATGAGAAATGAGATTGAGGTATAACAACAATCTTGGACTTAAGATACTCATTTTTAATAAAACTGGGGACGTCATAGGTTCAACAGGGAGAAAGCACAAACCAATAGAGGCAAGCGGGATTCTAACATTGTATGGACCATACATTTTAGTATAGAGGTTACCAAGTTGTCTCTCTGAAAAACAGTATAGACAGTGTAGCAAAATACAGTATAAATAGAACATTGAACACCTTGTAACTATTTGAAAAAGGAAACGTGTTATAATATAATAACTATCAAATAACATTTATGATGTGTAGAGAGATATGAGTCAGTATATACTACCAGAGACACTCCTACTGCACAACTGGGTGGAATAAGTAGTTAGTTAACTTAGGAGATAAAGTCCTAAGTTACAAACTATCATAAAATAGATGGAATGGTAGTAGCAAATAACAAAGCAATCATTTAAATTCTCTGAGGAAACCAGAATCATCAATTATAACAGTTAGTCAAAATTACAAATATAAACAACTAACCAGGCAGCAATAATATAAGTTGAACTGAGATTAAATATCAGTTCAGACATAAGAAAGGTGCCATCCTAACATAGAGGCACAAATCATAGTAATGAGCCAAGTTAGGGTTGACAGCTTGACATAACCCTTAAAGTCAAATTATATAAAACCATATGAATTAAATATATATAGGTAAGGGGCCTTCAAAGAGTCAACTAGAGAGAAAAAATTAAAAATGGTTGTACCATAAGACCCAGTAAGCATTCAGGTGATTGCTAACCCATAATAGGAGCTTATGTACAAATGAGATGTACGATTAGTAATAAATATATTGTACATATATTGTACATCAAAAGGGGGTTCTGATAACTCAGGCTTTGAAGCAGGATGGAGCTCTTCCTGTAAGCATCTAAAATGGGTATGAGGTATAGGCTTGGATATTGCCTAAATTATGGGCTAGAGTAGATAGTGGAGTAATTAGGTCTATATGTAGGCCCAATAAGCCCCAACTATGTGTTATTCAGCCCTGTAACAATAACATTAGTTCTGGGCTTCAAGTCTGGAATGTACACCTCAGTAAACTTATTAGATGTAAGGTGTCTTAATTAGGGTGCTCCAGGAAACTCGAAAATAGCCTGCAGTGTAATGGTAGGATAGATGCCTAAGAAATAAGGAAATAGTCTATATGAATCCTGTATCAATAATACAGTAGTTGTTGATTAAAAGTATATATTGGGGAGATAATTGAAATTTAAGTGTCCGATTTAAATAACTTTGAACAATATATAAAATGTATGGAGAAAGAGAATAATTTGGAGCTGTTATAGAGATAATGGGTTAGTAATAACATTGGTGCTACTAGTATAAATTAATAGGTTAAAATTAATATAGACAGTAGACTATTTGAATGCCCCCACCTACATATAGTTAGCTGATAAATAGCATTGAAAAAAGTGGATTGAAAAATATAGAAAAAAAAAGGGAAAGTACCCCGATTGGAGTATGTCCACGATGTACAACATTACCACTTCAAAACCTGCTGGAATGAATAGCGAGTAATCAGCAGGGTACTTGCACATTGCGATTAGCGAGACGAGTATAAGCTGCTCAAACTGAGCTCTGCTAGAGGGTTTCTAGTAATCTTTGTCATAAATTTAAAGGAGTTGCCCAATAATTCTATTAGGGAATAATTTATTACTGAATGTGTTGGCACCTGCATTCAGCGCATAACAAAACTGCTCAGAATGTATGTCAGCAGGAGGTATAGAGGCACTTGTAGCTAGAAGTTTAAGCTTGAGAAACTCCCCCACATCGACGCTTGTTATATGAAAAAAAAAATCATGTATCCATATCCTTTCCCAACTTGTTAAGAAAGTGATGATTAAGTAAGGGAAAGTAAGAGCACCTTATAACAAGCATCTGGCTAATGGCTCATACTACATTAATAGGATAAAGCCCTATTTAAGGAAGAAACATTAAGTGTGTGAGACCATCAAAAGGCATATAACCTTAGCAGTTTTTGTATCCAACCTAGCATGTGAAGGTTTAATTTTTAGCTTCCCTTTACGTTTCATTTTCGGGGGTTCAAAGGGTTTCTTAGGTGAACTGGAAATTAGCTCAGCCCAGGATGAGTCTGTTGAGTTTGAACACTGCAAGTCCTAATCTGAACTCACGGGCATAGAAGCACCATTCTCATCCTGGACATCTTCATGTGAGGAAAGCCTTTCTTCATTGTCCAATAGTGCATATTTATTGGAGAGTGGGATGGGGGAGGAAAAGCCAGCATGTTGCTTGGTGGAGACAGGAGGCACTCCAGAAACAGCAGCTGCACAGCATGCATTCCTATTGGGTCAACGAGAAGAATTCCTCGTTTGGATTCTTGCCAATAGTCTGGAAGGAAGGATAGTAGCTGCCTCTCCAGAAACAGACCCGCCAGGAGTAACATCACTTCCATCAAGGTGAGCAGCTTGTGAAGTAAGTCGGGGAGGTTCAGAGCTGACATTAGGCTGGGAAATAGCATTTCGAGATGGAGAGGAATTTCCATCAGGATGGCAATTTTGGTATGCTGAGACTGCTTCTGGAGATTTAAAATCTTTAAAAGAGTTTATAAACAAGCGCAGTACAGCAGGGTATCTTAGTGCAAATTTGATATTCCTCTGATGCCGTAGGGGTTTAAATGGATTGAATGCTTTCCTTTTACTGGACAAATCTTTGGAGAAATCTCGGAAAATTAGGATTTTGTGGTCTTGCCAATAAACATCCCCTAGTTCCCTTGATTTGCATAAAATTAATTCTGTGTGGAAGTAGTTTAAAAATCTGGCTATAATCAGCCGCGGTTTCTGATCAGGCCATGGATGTGGTCATAGAGCACAATGTAAGCACTCAATAATAAATGTCTGATCGGGGGGAGCTTGAGCATGACTGGGAGAACGTCTAAGAGTAACTCGCTGGTGTTCCCAAGTTCAGAACCTTCAGGAAAGCTGAGAAAACATAGGTTATTCCTCCAGTTTCTATTTTCTATATCATCAATTTTGTTTTGTAGACCTTTGATTACTCTGTCCTGTTCCCTTATAGTAGCATGCAGATTGTGTATCTATGATTCATTCTGAGTAGTTTTAGTTTCTGTAGAGGTGAGTCTGATAGCCAATGATTGTTTTTTGTTTTTGGTTTTAATCATTTTTATTCTGTATAACCAGTGAGCAACAATCTGCCCATTTTCACTGGTGCCCAGTCACAACAACAAACATATAACAATTACATTTACAAACATACAATAATACAATATCATTTAACAACAACACTTTGATTCATCTAACAAAAATTTTTTTAAAACCCTCTTAAATACCGGAATTGTAATACATTGTACAATATGACTAGGTAAATCATTATATAGTTGTACTGCATAATATGTTAAAGAATTCTGAGCAAATGTACTTTTACATAAAGGAATCCTATACTTAAAATTATCCTGTGACCTTGTCCTAATTTCATTTACATCTTTGGAAACATTTCACAAATAATACTAGCAAAATTCTTAAATTAATTTTTGTAAAAACTAATATATGTAATCTGAATCTATCAATTAATGAATGACACCCTAGAGAACTATAAAGTAAACAATGATGAGTTCTCCTATTCTGACCTGTTACAAACCGAATAATATTATGATAAGTTATTGTAGCTTATAACGATTCTTTCTGATGTAAAAAATATATTACTAAACCATAATCAATAACTGAAAACACAAACTATTAACCAAAATTACCCTAACTTCATATGTTAAATACTTTTTAACCGTATAACATTCCTAATCTTTGATGCAATTTCCCAATCAATTTCTGAATTGTGTATCAAATGATAAATTACAATCAATGACCAAGCTCCAGGTAATTAATTTCAGAAACCATTTCAATATTATTTCCATAATTATCTTTTAAAATCAAATCAAAATTCACATTAGATCTAACATTACTAAAACCATGCATTTAGTTTTAACATGATTTAAGACCAAATTATGCCTAATAAACCAGCTATGCAATGAACTAAATTCCATCTGTAACTGTTGTTGCACAGTTTGTTCCTCTATCACCAATGCACAATAAAACTGCATCATCTGCAAATAAAATAAGTTCTGTAGCCCTACATATTTTAGATAAAGAATTTAAAAATAAAGAAAAAAGCAACGGACCTAAAACTGACCCCTGTGGAACACCACAAATCAATTTTCCCTTATCTGAGGTTACACCATTCAAAGTAGTATTCTGCACCCTACCAGTTAAATAATCATTAATCCATAGTATAACTTCATTAGAAAAGTTTACCTCTAATAAACTCAATAACAACTTTCTATGATCTACCAAATTGAATGCCTTGGTGAGGTCCACAAAACCAGCAGCCACCACTTTTCCCTCATCTAAAGCTTTATATACCTGGCCTGTGAACCTCACCAAGGCAGTCTCAGTATTGTGCCCCTGCCGAAAACCATGTTGAGAAGGGGACCATAATGAATATTCATTCAAATAACTTTTAATCTGATCAGAGACTATTCTCTCTAACAATTTGGATAGAGGAGCTAAGAGTGTAATAGGTCTATAATTATTGACACAAGTCTTACTACCTGTTTTATGTATGGGTCTTACTATACCACATTTCCATTTTGTAGGAAATACGTTATTATCAAGAGAAAAATTAAAAATTTTAGTCAACATTGGAACAATCAACACTCTGCTTTTTAAAATCCTATAATCAATACCATCAACCCCCAAATAAGGCCTAGGATCCATCTTCTGTATATACATCAATACATCTTTCTCAGTAAGTACCTGAAAATAAAATTTAGGCAGTCCACTCTGTACCTTAGTATCTTCGACTAACAATTCCTTTAAATCTGGACTAACCACACATCCTTGTTTATTAAACCTCTCTAAATCTAAAAAATGAGAATTGAATCCATTAGCAACTTTAACTGGGTCATTAATCAATTGCCCATCTAATTGCAAAGTGATATTATCCAATTTCTTACTCTTCCCCATTATCTCATTCAAAACTTTCCAAAGGGCCCTAGTATCATAATTCATTACCCAATTTATTTTCCAAATAAACTCTTTTCGCTTCTGACTTCAACTTTACATAAATTACGCAATCTCTTATATTCCATTTGAAAACCTACTGTCTTATATTTCCTAAATCTACACCAAGCCTTATTTCTATCACTCAACAACTTCCTCATTTCAGGTTTAAACCAAATTGTATCCTCTGCTTTTATTTTAACAGTTTTAATAGGTAATAACTTATCTCAAATACCAATGAAGTAACAACAAAATTTGTGAAATACTTCATCAATATTTGAGATAATATCTAGGAAAGACCAATCAATTGACTGGACTTCTTTTAAAAAAGACTGATAATGAAAGTCAGAAATTTTCCGGTAATGTATAATCCTTTTTGGTTCATTTACATTTTTAGCTGTCCATCCACAATAAACAGCACAATGATCACTTATGCAATCAGAGTTAACTCCCCATGTAGTAACATGCCCAGGATAATTTGTAATAATCCAATCAATCAAAGACTCATATCCAGTACGATAATTATATCTAGTAGTATCAGTCACCAATTGGGTCATTCCCATCCCTGATACTAAATTCTAACATCTAATGCTTGTTTAGATAACCAATCTAAATTAAAATCCCTAAAATTAACAATTCCTTGAAGAAGGAACAGTCAATTCCTGAAAAAGGCTTCAATTCCCAGATTAACATTCGAGGTGGCACATATACCCCAATTAAGGTTAACAATTTACTTCCTCCCAAAACCAAATCAATTACCAAGGACTCATAATAACCATTACCCTGACAGCCTTGATGAATATTAGCAGAAAGATAGCTCTTAATATAAAATAAACAACCTCCCCCCCTTTTACCTTCTCTATCCTTCCTAAAAGTAGTATACCCTTCAATCCTCACTTCATCATCAGTTATTTTATCAGTTAACCAAGTCTCTGTCAATGCAAGAATATCAAAATGATTTTCAACTAACCACCCCTCCAATAAATCTTTTTTAGGCATTAAACTCTGAATATTTAAATGTCCTATTTTTAAAAAAGTATTCTTATCCTTATCTGATTGGTTAATTGGCCCAGGGTTTGGATGGACAGTACCTGATAACATTAACAACATCAATATTAACCATTTAACCCCCAACCTTTTATTTCCAGTCCTTAAAAGCAGAGAAACATATTTAATACCACTATTGACTATACACTTTTTCCCCACATAATAACAAGTCTGTTGATAACATAAATTAATCAACTTCTTAACCATATAATGACTACCTAATACGGAACACACTTTACTGTAATGTATAGGATACAAATTAAATTCAGGACATAATTGCCCATCATTAGTAACATCATGTGTGACCAAAATCCTATTCAATAAAGTGTCATCACTATTGTCAGCATTAAATACATCATTAATTGTGTATTTGTAATGTTTTGCTGGGTGGCTATTTTTAGGTTGTTTATTTCAGATATCAATTGTTGGAACATTGACTCAATTTTGGTAAGAGAACTGGAGTCCACTGAGCTTGCAGCCATTTTACAGGCCTCAGTTGGTGGTGAATTCCCAGAATGAGAAAACAGGGGTGTAAAGGTGAATAATGATCCAAAAATGTTTACCACAGTGGTTCTGGTGTTTCTGGAAGGCAAATCCTAGCAGGAGGCACAGTAGAGATGCCTGGAGAGTTAAGGATGAAGGATGATTGCTGGAAGGCCCAGGGAGCTAGAAAATTAAGCTGCCATTTTCATCAGAGCTAGGCCACGCCCCCCTTCCTCAGACAGCTCTGACAGAGAGCTACCACTGTGTTTTGGGTAGTTTGTTCTCACCCTTGAAGAAGAAGAAGAACATAGAAGACAGTGATTGAAGTGGTGGAGACCTTGCCAAGTGGGTTTTCCTTTGCCCATCCCAGGATGGAAGGGAGTGATCTTCAGGGTTCGGGGCAATCCCCTCACCCAGTCTCTCTAGTGAAGCTGCCTGTGACAACTTCAGAAACAGTGAGAATTTTTGTGCCAGCCCAGGAGGGGCACCTGCATACCTTGGTGAATTTTCTCTGTCAAAGGGACCCTGTCACCTAGACTGTGTCTGTTTTTAAAAGTGTCTGCCTACGATGGAGTCTAGAGAGAGAGACTGTCCAAGTACAGAACTTTTAGTCATGTAGTATGTTAAGTGTGAAAAACATTTCAAGATAGCATCTACAAGTTTTCTATGGGGGTGTTATTAACCAGATGAATGGCCGAGTATAAACTGGGAAGCAAGAGATGGGAGACCCCCCCATCTGGAGTAACCAGTTTACCTCTTTGGGTTCAGTTTGGGCACCAGTTCCATTTTCAGTCAGTGCATTTGGCCAGTGCCTGATGGAAATAATTACCCAGACATGGGTTGGATTCTTTGTGAGCCTGTATGTGCTCTTTGGGGGTTGTGTGTGCCACCAGTATTCCTCATGAAATATGGAAAAGTGTCCTAGTACTGGCCGTGTGTGCCTAGTTGAGAGGAAATGTACCAGTAATTGGCCGTGTGTGCCAGTCTCCATTTCAGAACCTGAGAGTTCACTGTGTGCATTCAGTGTGCCTATGTTAAATGGGAAGTACAGGAATGTCTGCACCTCAGTAATCTGCATTACCAGTATGAGTAAACCTGTGGGGGTCCATCTTCACTTTGTGATTATTCTCTGTGAATGTGAATAAAAGCCACACTCTAGAATCCCAACCTGGTTTGAACAGTACTGTTATTGCTTTCACTGTGTCTGGATTTACTTGAGTGCCCCTGTCCAGAAGTACAAACCTAGCACAATTACGAGCAAATGTTTTCACCCAGGGACCTGAGTTGCTGGCCATGGTAAATGGTTCCACCAGGTGTGTGCCAGGTAGTTGCCACACTTGGGTTGTCTATTGTAATAGCAGGCTCACAGAAAGATGTGTAGATAAACTGTTCTGTAAACCCCCACCTCTTTTGCTCCTAGACACTACGTGGTGAGAGGAACAGCCCTGCTAGTTAAAAACAAGGGGGGCTGGTGGGGTGGGGGTTGCACCACATATCCAGGTTGGCCTCTACCATGATGGTCTCTAGGTCCGGAATCTTATTTCCTAGACTTCTAGCATTTGCACACATGGCCTCCCAGATTTTGTTAACACTGTGCTGTCACCCTCCTTTTTACCTTTTTGCCCTCCCTTGTTTCACCCTCTTTATTAATGCTCCCACTCCCATCCCCCTTCATTTCTACCACCCTGCTTCCTTTATGAATTTGCACCCTGGGAGATTCCACTCTTCTCGGGTTCTCCCTACTCTCTACTTCAGCCTGTTTTGTGGGGGGGGGTCAGTTTCCACTTCCCCAATTTCTTCTGCCACCACTGATCAAACCCATGGGTGACATGCATTTTTATATAACAAAAATATGTTACCTTATTTGCATTTCAAACCAGTACTGATATTTTCATGGAAATGTTTCCAAATAGTTGAACCAGTCAGGTTGTTGGTGGGGGCGGGGGCAGATTTAATCTGAAAACCCTCAAAATGTATATGATTCCAATGTATGTGCTTTCATGAACCTCAGAGATTTATTTAAGCAGTTTGGGTCTATGCCTATGTATCTGTGAATTCCCAGCCTTCCTCTTTTCTTCAAATTATTGCCTCCTTTCCATAACCTGCTTTTTTAATCTATTTTCCCCACAATCAACAGATGGAATGTTTATTATTGAATACAGGGATCCAAAATTCTGTGAAATTGCATTGGCAGAATATTCCTCTCCCAACATACTGTATACACACACACACACACACACACACACACACACACACACACACACAGGCAATAAAGACATTGTATGAAGCTGGGCCTCCATTTTATGTCTGGCAGAATAAACAGCGGAGATTTCCCTGGTACACAGATAAAGATAGGAGGTGGATTTTTCATTGTCAGCAAAAGAACTCTAGAGATGAAAACTATGAACAGTACTTCATTTTTCTAATTTATGTGTATTTATTTATTTAAAAGAGATTCACCAGGAAAGACATATTGAGCCACAAAGCTCATTTCTAGATGTGTCCTGGGGGAAGGGGGCAGGGGATAATTACATAATAACAAGTAAAGCGCAGTAATATAATAATGCAATAATAACTAGGTCTCCCCTTTTTCCCAGAGGGAAACCATGTCGTAATTTACCGTAATGAAGGAGTGTTTATTACGGCAACACATGCATGGTTTCCTTCACTCTGTGCATGTACCTGCCTCAGCTCTTCCTTTGGACTGCTAGCCACCTCATCTTTTCAACCGGAGACAGAACCGCGACTGGGACTCGGTGGTAAGTGATTGATTTTAAAGCTAGAAAACTCACTAGCACAGGGGGAGAAAAAATTTAACTTTATGTTGCCAACCCGCACAAAGAAATACAAAAAGATTTAAACAAAGAAGGGTGAGAGCAGACTGTGCACTGAAACTGGACTGCGACCAACTGCTCTTTATTTTATATAATTGCTGGGGTGAAAAAGGGGAGAGCCAGCATTTATATAAAATAAAATATAGATAGTGTATAAACTTGAGTTTACACACCCCCTTGGTGTTAGATGTTTTAATAAACCCCTCGAGCTTCGCTCTCAGGGTTTATGTAGCATCTAACACCTCAGGGTGTGCAAACTTCTCGTTACACACACCACCCCATACTTTATTCTATATATAAGTCACACATGTATAAGGAGAGTGTAATGATCAGAGAAACAACATTCAATTAAATTGCATTTTTTTTTATTTAAGGTAGCTTTATTTTAAGGGCCTAGCTGAAGGTTATTAGTAGGTGACGGCTGCAGCCATGTCTGTGCTGGAAGGTCAGTTCTGAGTAGAGGGGGATTGATTTGCTCATTGTGTGATGTGACTACTAACAAATCCAGTCAGGTTTAGGGCCAGGATGTATTTTTTTGATTTATTTTGTTATTATTGACTGGGAAAGGAGCACTTTCAGCCAGGGGGAGCTGTTACAAATGAAAAGTGGCATATTGAATCAGGTTAAACTGTTGATGGTATTTTTAGTGAACTGGGAAATTTAGCCAGGACACTGGGGAAATTCCTCTGCTCTTTCTGGGGGGGGGGGGGGGAGTTGCTGTCCATCTGTCCAAGATGGCAGAATGTAGGTCTGAAGGAGTAGAAGCTGGTGTACCTGCAGGTGAGCCTCCCTTCCTCCCTGCAGGTCTAGCACAGGAAGTCAAAGAAGTCGGTTTAACTGCAATGATATGTCAGCAAGACAGAAGAAATAGCCCAGAACAGTGTGATAGTCTGGAACTATCCAACAGTGTTTTGACTTCAAAGAAGAAAAAGCTGCATAAGGCTTTGTTGGAGAGGAAAAATATCTCATGTCCCTAATAGCAGAAGAAGAAGCACATTGTTTAAAAGAAACAGAGAAGTTTGTGCTAATAACAAAACAAATGTCAAGTCCTGAGTTTTCTGCTGCCGACTCAGCTGAAATTGACAAACCTCTCTCAGCTGACTCACATGACACAGGTTCATCAAAGGAGCTGACTGTCAGTGACACCGAGCTGAATGTTAATAGCAAAGAGTCGGACTTACAATGCAACAGTCAGCAAAAGCAACAAGTCTGTTTGCCTGAAGATGCAATATCCACTTCTGGAAATCAGTCGCAACTGACAGCAGATATTACTTCTTGTTTGGGACTGAGCTGAGGTAGACGACCCCACTCACAACCATCAAAACAAACTGGAGATCTGATGATCCCCATGTCTGTTGAAATGGCTTTATATAATGCAGGATGGGACAAAAATGAAGTAGGAAAGTGGGTTCCCCATGCAACCCACAACCCTATCCCTGGACAAAAGGTCTGACAACCTGCATGGTCCAGCCTTAATGAGGCAGCAGCAACAAGTACAGGATTTTATCAGGTACCAAACTTAATATCTTTAGCAATGGCTGCAAGGGATAGAATAAAAACAAATGTTCGAGGGGATAGGTAGCTTGTCACATAATCAGATAATACTTTAAATGCAATAAATATCGAAATGCCAGATGTTTTTGTTTACACAGGAAGACTTAGACCTGCATACAGTAAATACCAATAAAGCAACTCAGAATACTAAGGTCCCACCCCTCTCAAAATGTAGAGTCACAGTCCTCTGAGGATGACTCAGCAGGGGAAGGTCCTAGTGCAGATACTCGTTTTGTGAACTGGGTGACAGAATGGAAGAAGAAACTGAAGAACCTGCCCCTGGTCCTTCGAATACACAAACAGAATTTGCCCAACAAGCTTGGAAGTGTTTCAGAATAAGGAACCATTCTTCCACTAGTGCAGTACCAGCACAAAGAAAAAATGCTGTACAGTTACTTTATAAAGGAGGCCTAGATACACCACCAGACAGTTTGTATTTTGAGAGAAAATTACTGAAAGACTCCATGCATTTTTTTTACTACTGACGTTTATGCTCTAATTCATATACCTGGAGATGTTTTATTTGTTGTAAGTTTTGAAACCCCAGCAAATTTAGATCAGTTTGATCGCAGTATGAGAAATTAAAACACTCAGAACTGTGGTTACCATTTCTAGCAATTCCTCTCACAGAATCTGCAATTAGAAAAATAGCCATACTGCTCAAAAATGAAGAGGGCAATGTTAATGACATAAAATATTGGCTTTCACAAAGGTGATATTCTGGACCCTCCACAGCCAATCATGGATGATGAACAAATCTGGACTGGCAGTTGGAGAATTAAAGTTAAATTGACGCTAACGAATGTACTGATATCCAGCATCTCCCTAGCTGTTGTTTCCTTGGCAAGGATCGGGGGCAATGTTTTTATCAAGGACAACCAAAATCTTGCTTTAAATGTAGTTCTTCAAAGCATTTAAGCAGTGCCTGTGACAGAGTACAGTGTAATTTATGCTTGGAATATGGATGTATCAGTACATGTTGCAGTAATAAACTGAAATGCAGTTTGTGTGAAGAAATTGGCCATTCTTGCAGAACTTGTCAATGGGTCATACATAATAGAAATGAACACCCTAACCAAGATGTTTTACCAAATACTGCTAAACAAAACCCAGTGTATCTAGAAGACAACAATTATCTAACAAGAAAAAAAAACAAGATTCTATTGAATCTGCACCTCTAGGGGAAGAACAACACAGGACTATGTTACTAGTGGATACTAGGCCACAAACACCTCAGGAAAATTTAATGTCTGAGAATGTTGCTCAGGCCTAGACAACAGAGAACCAAACAGTAAGGGTTACACAAACAGAGGAAGCTGAAGAATCAGCTACTTCTATGCCTCAGCAAGCTATGGAAATGCAGTCAGAAAGTGGGAAAAAGCAGTAAAAAATGAATGAAATGTCCCCTCCTGAAATGATCACTGTCACAAAGAAAAGAACTCTGAAAATGCAACAACCTAAACCAAAGATATTAAAAACAAATTTCCCAAGGAAAACAATTACTCTGTTGAATAAGTTATGAGGTCTTTACAACAGAAAAAGGTGACTCTGACCTAGGAGGTGATTCTGAAACATCTTCTACAAGATCTTCACAGCGGTCAGCATTTCCTGAAGCAGATGACGATACCCAAAGAACTTTTAGATTTTAAACAAAATCTGGCCAGAGCCGATAGGGCTGCAGCCAAGGAATTTTGGGCAAAAATATTGAATTTATTTTTTTCAATATTTGTACACCAAATTTTCAACATATGCTTGTTATGGCCTGCCTAACAAAGAAGGGCAGAGAAAATGTTCAAATCCTGGCCTAAAAGTGATTTTGTGCGGGGACTGCTAAATCAACTTTCAGGACACAGAAACACATTTTGGACAGGAGTTGAAAAATGACAGCTGTCACATTCATGTGATGCTTTAAAGATATGGCTATGTTGTAAATTTGGGGTAACAATATTGAAAATTACCTGTTATGAGCCTGCGTTCACAAAATTCAATGTAGACTCATAACTTTGTTGTTTTTTAATATTTTTACAACAAATTTTCAACACAGCCTTCTTATTACCCCACCTCATGAACAAGGGCAGAGAAAAGTTTCAACTCCTGCCTGAAAGGTGATTTTGTGCAGGGACTGCAAAATCGTCTTTTGGGACAGATCTACCTAATGAGTAATGGCAGTTCAATTGTTCATGAGGTAGGGTCCCAAAGAAGGCATGTTGAAAATTTGGGCTAAAAATATGCAAAAATGCCCAAGTTATGCCATTAAGTTCAACCCCCCCATTGAAATGCATTAAACTGCAATAACCTGTTTCTTCAGTTCTCGGTCTGGCTTTGAAGAGTGAAGACGTGTCTGTGATCCAGAGAGGATTACGGTGTTGGACCTCCGATGGGTAAGTAAGGGCTTGGGGTGCAGGGTGGTGGGTGTTGAGGGAGGGTTGGTGGGGGATGAATGAAGAAAATCATTGAAGTATCATTTTCTTTTACAGGATGAAAAATGATGATGGATTCATGATCCTGACACTGGGGATTGGGCACCCTCAGTGTCACTCAGTGTCACTGTTGAGTTTCTGGGGGTGCTGAGAGGAGGGAGGGTCAGGTTGGGGAAGGAAAAAATTGAAAATAAAGGTCACCTGGGCTGGACATGATCGTGACACCAGGGGATTGGGCACCCCCACTGTCATTGTTAAAAAGGTCACCCAGACATGATCATGACACAGGGGGATTAAGCACCTCCAGTGTCATTGTTATGTTTCTGGAGGGGTGGGTGCTGGGTGCTGAGAGGGAGGATTGGGTAGATGGGATATGAATCATTTTTTTTTTAAAAGTAAATCAGCGGCCAGCCCAGTGGCACTGAGGGTTGAGGTGCTGGACACCACACCTCACTCCACGCTGGTGACTGGGGTTCAGGAATGGACTCGGGCCACCAGTGGGTTGGCCGGGTAGAGAAGGACTGAGCACCCAATGGCTTGCTCTCCTTCTCGGGGTGGGATGAGATGCTTTCCCCTCTGCAATACCGCCACCTCCTGGTGAACTCGGGGGGTTGTTAGTGCGGTGGGGGGAGGCAGCAACACAGGGTTGATGTCAGCAGGGGACTGGGGTGGATGCACATCTCAGTGTGCGCCTGACCCCTTGCTCCCCATTGCATGCCAGCGTCGGGAACTGAACATGGAAACAAACCTTCACCTCTCCTAGGTGATGACCTCTTGAGCAGCATGCATGCCACCCACCGACTAACAGAGCAGACTCCGCTGTGCAAGCCCTCTCCCTGAACACACACACAGATGGAAGGTAAGGGGGACCTTTCCTCACCCTGCCCAGGGGCAATCTGGGCCATCAAGGACCTCAGGGAATCAAGCTGTGCACTCTAGGGGCAGACCTTGGGTCAGGAGGATAGACGTGTGTGTAGTGCATTGTATGGGTCCAATTGAGTGGAGAGCTGGGGGCAGTAGAGGTGAGGATAAAAAGAATGTAAAAAGTAAATCAGCGATCACAGCACAGTCTGCCATGACCATGAAGGCTACCGCAGCATATTGCATATGTGCTGGCAGTCGCACATGAGCAATACAGTTTGGTGGCCATTCTGGACACAGCAGAGTGTGCTGTGTTCCACTGTGACCACCAAAAGACTACAAAGTAGTGCAGTGACACCCCCAAAGCAGACAGTGAGCAGAGGGGTTCACAGGCACGGAGGCAACTGTGTTGCAATTCCAATATGTTATTCGGTTGGAAGTAATGCGCTGCCTGCTTTTTTGATAGCAAGAGGTCTGCAGGGCTACACCCACTGCAGCCCTAAAAACAAAAAATGACATTAGGAACTAGAGCCCAAAGTGGAAGATGTTTAGTAAAACCAACATAATTTCTTTTTTTTAACTTTATATTTATTATTTTCATTAAAGAAAACATACAGTTATCACTCATGCATGATGTAGAAAAGATAGGTACTGAGTTATCTAACCAGTGCAGGCTTTTGACATTTGTAGTAATAATCATGTATTCTAGTACAACAGGAAATGGGGGTTAAGTAAAAAGTATCAAAGGAGTCCATATTCTAATAAATGCCAGCCCCTTCAATGGCTGCAGGTGGCATCATGTAAGGGAGAACTAATAGGTAAACATAATACAGTTATCAAAAACTGCTGATTAAACCTTATTGAAGAATATATAAAACAAAGGGAGTCAATGTATATACAGTATATCAAACATCTCCTCAATACAAACAGTTAGTAAGAAAAAAACCTTTCAATGGTACAGAACCTTATAAGCAATACACTATAACACTGCAGTACACATCCCCTCCAAATCAGTATAAGTAAGTAAAAACATTTAGTCAATAAAGCCGGGAATAAAGCACTTATCCTGAGGTTATCAGGAAGAGTGCAAAACATTAGAGCTCCAGGGTCATACAGGGAGGAATAGTACATACTTGTTCACAATCCATGTCGAGCAAGTGGTCGGTCCATGTTAAAACCAAAATGTAACCATGCATCTCCCCACTATCCCCTCACAGCACCAAAGTTCCATTACATCATAATTTCTTAAATGGGTTCTCCTTTTGCCTATAAAATTACTTCCCTGAATGTAAACAGTACTAAAAGTGCAAAGAGAAGAGTAATAATATTTTCTGTTTTAAAATACTTATATTTTGACATATGTCTACTCCAAGAAACCTGGTTGAATACTTCATGTGATAGTTCTCAAGCACAAAAACTGTGGTGTTGGGATCCCTCCTTTTTTAGGGCTGCGGTGGGCAGATCCCTGCAGACCTCTTGCTATCAAAGAAGGACTCAGCGCATTCCTGCCAACCGAACATGTTGCTGTTGCACCACAGTCACCTCCACATCTGTAAAGCACTCCGCTCACTGTCTCCATTGGCAGTCGCACTGCACTATCTTTACTCTGTCAGAGCCACAGTGGAACACGGCACATTCCACTATGTCTAAGATGAGTGCCAAACTGTATTGTGCATGCACGACTACTAGAGCATGTGCAGTAGAGTGCGGTGACCATCTTGGACACGGTGGAGTGTGCTGTGTTCTGTCATGAACACCATTTTTTTTTAATTATAGATATCTCCCCCACCCAATCCTCCTTCTCAACACTCACCACCCCCACACCCCCCCAGAAATATAAGATTGACACTGGGGGTGCCCAATCCCCCAGTGTTGTGATCAGGACTCATCTGTGTTTTTTTTTGTTTGTTTTTAATATTACCCCCTGACCCTCCTCTCAGCATCCACCACCCCACCCACCCATCCATAAACATAAGAGTGACACTGGGGTGCTCAATCCAGCGTCATGATCTGGACATCATTCACCACCCCACCCCACCCCCAGAAACATAAGAGTGACACTGCAGGTGCCCAATCTCCCAGTGTTGTGATCTGGAATCCTCAATTTTTTTTAACCCTACAGAAAGAAAACCATCCAGCAATGTCATTTGTTGCCCCCTACCTGACCCTCCCACTCAGCATCCACCACACTGCACCCCCTAAGCCCTTACTTACCCATCGGGGGTCCAACACCGTAATCCTCTCTGGACTGGAGACATGTCTTCACTCTTCAAAGTCGGACTGTGAACTGATGAAAGAGGTATGCGGTTCATTGTATTTCAATGGTGTTTCTAACTTAGTGGCATAACTTGGGCATTTCTGCATATTTTTGGCCTAAATTTTCAACATGCCTTTTTTGGGACCTCGCCTCATGAACAGTTGCACTGACATTAGGCAAATCTGAACTGAAAGGTGATTTCTTGGTCTCTGTGTGAATTCACCTTTCAGGCAGGAGTTGAGAATTTTCTCTGTCCTTGTTCATGAGTTGGGGTCATAAAAAGGCTATGTTGAAAATTTGGTGTAAAAATATTAAAAAACAACAAAGTTATGAGCCTACATTGAATTTTTACGAACACAGGCTTGTAACTTCCGTAAGTTTCAATAGTTTTACCCCAAATTTGCAACATGGCCATATGTTTACAGCACCTCATGAATTTGACAGCTGTCATTTTTCAAATCCTTGCAAAAAAATGTTTTTTTATATCCTGTAAGGTGATTTTGTGGTCCATGGATGAAATCACCTTTTGGGCAAGAGCTGAAAATTTTCTCTGCCATTGTTCATGAGGTGGGGTTATAAAAAGGCTATGTTCTAAATTTAGTGTAAAAATATTTTCCAAAAAAAAGTTATGGGGCTATGTTACATTTTGCAAATGCAGGCTTGTAAGTTTGGTAATATTCAATATTTTATCCCAAATATTCAGCATAGCCATTTCTTTACAGTACCTCATGAAAGTGACAGCTGTCATTTTCAACTCCTGCCCAAAATGTGTTTTTGCATCCCAAAAGCTGATTTTACAGTCCCTGCACAAAATCACCTTTAGGCCAGGAGTTGAACATTTTCTCTGCCCTTCTTCATGAGACAGGGTCATAACAAGGCTATTTTGAAAATTTAGTGTAAAAATATTACAAAACTACAAATTTATGAGCCCACGTTACATTTTGCTAATGCAGGCTCATAACTTTGCTAATTTTTAATATTTTTTCAATATTTTTACCCCAAATTCCTCAGCTGCAACCCTATTGGATCTGGCCAGAGTTTGTTTCATTTGGGGAAGATAAATGTGATGGTCTTGATGTTTTATTTCATGGTACTCATTTTTCTGTTACTCGCTTAGTAGATATTTTACCTGGGAGAGCAATGCTCATTGATTTTTGCCACAAAACTACAGTATGGTGCATACTTCATATTTATGCCCCACAAACTAAAAAAAAGGAAGAGTAGACCTTTTTAATCTGATAAGGCCTTATTTATATTACATCTAGGAATATAATTTTGACAAGTGACTTCAATTGTGTATGAAATATCCAAGACAGAGGTGCTAAAACTGACAGAAGATTTGTGGTACTAATTTCTTAAATAAAATCTTAGCAGAGGTTGGTTTGGGTGACATATCGCACAATTCAAAAAACAGATGGATTTACATATTATAAAGGTACCAGAGTAACTAGAATAGAATAGAATACAATAGACTTTGTATTTCTATCCAAATACTTATATGTATACAAAATAAGTTTACTTCTAATAGAGAATTCAGACCATGTGCTCACAGAAATCAATGCAAGAATCTCAGAAAGGCAAAAGATAGGTAGCAGCTGCTGGAAATTGAACTAAACTTTATTAGAAAATAAGATGATTCAATATAAAATAACAGAATTATTAAATGCAAGGAAGTCTGTGGTGGGCCTTTATGATAATTTAAGTAATTGGTGGGTAGAAACTAACAAAGAGCTAAAAAAGGTTTTTTAAAAATACTAATAAAATAAAAACGAAGAAAATAAAAGATGCTTCACTTTAAGAGCTCAGCTCCTAAGGCTATTATCTTTAGTGAATATGAAGCTAGGACTATATTCTCAAATTTCAAATATTAAGAAAGAAATGGAAAAATTACAGTATGCTAGAGCCACATTATTACTGATGGAACATCAGAGTGGAACTCAAAGTAAGAATAACTATGGTAATATATTTGAAAGCTACAAAACTAGGGTAATGACAAAAACAATAGAACAGCTATATGATAAGCATGGGTCAGTGAAATCATCAAATGAATAAATTTCGAACATAATACATCATTATTTGGAAAATTTGTTTGGGTCCCCAGAACCCCTTATAACAGATATAGAGAAACATCTTGACTTATTTGGTATTCCTCAACTACCAAAATAAGTAGCTCAACAATTAACAGCACATATCACTAAGGAAGAAGTTGTTATGGCAATAACATATTTGAAAAGTAACACAACCCCAGGTATGGATGGTCTTACATCAGAATTTTATAAAAAAAAAATATATAACAGACATTTCAGAGATATTGTATGTCTTATTTAATCTGATTTTAACTGGGGGCACTCAATTCACAACTGGGTATAATTATATAAATCTTTCTTTATAAAAAGGGAGATAGACTAGAGCTAAAGAATTGGAGACTTCTTAGTATTATAATGAATACTGATATTAAAATTATAATGAAAATCTTTGCAGCTAGATTAGCAAAAATAGCTCATGATTTGATATCTCCAAATCAGTCCTGCTCAATAGCAGGGAGAAGTATTCATGATAATCTTTTGATAAGAGAACTGGTATAAATGGGGGAGAAAAATGTACTGCATGGGTATCTGTTAACATTAGATCAAGAGAAAGCATTTGTTAGAGTGTCACATGATTATATGTTTCAAGTATTAAAGAGGTACAGTATTCAGCAGCAGTTTTGTGAATGGTTACAATCTATATAGTATAGCCGCATTTATACCCAGATTAATGGGGGGTTTTGTACGTAACATTGCAATCAAAAAAGGAGTTAGACAAGGGTGCACTTTAACCCTGTTATTATGTGTTTTGTATGGATCCCTTGTTATGCAGTCTTCAGGAAAATCCAAACATTAAAGGCATACAAAATCCTGATGGTATAGTAACAGTGGCTGTCTCTGCATATGCAGATGACATTTATCTTTTAATAGCAGATACTCAGTCAGGTATGGAAGCTATGTGGCAAACTGATATCTATTAAGGGGCATCAGGAGCCAAAATTTATAAAAAACAAATGTAAAGGTTATATTCTTGGTGCTCAGACAGAGGATGTTACAATCATAGTGGACATCCCAGTATCAGATTCTCCAATAGAAATACTAGGTATAGTTCTGGGTAAGAGAGACATGAGCAATAGAAATTAGAAAGAAAACATTTAAAAACTGCAATGAAGAAGCAAAAATATGTAAAACATGGCAGCAATCAAAGAAAAAGAAGGTAGCTATGATAAAAAATTTTTGTTACTTCTTTTCACTTATTTAAGTATATTATATCCACCACCGAAACACTCTGACACAACATTATTAAGTTTCATTTTTCCAAAAATTTGGGGTAGTAGACTTAACCCCATAAAGAAAGAAATGTTGTATTTACCCTTTAAAGGGGGGGGGCTAAATCTGATTAACCCAATTTCTTCTTCTTTTTTTTGGTTTTTACAGTTTGTTTTTTTCTTATAACATTGGGACTTTTGTGACCAAAGCACATTTTTTTGTGGAAGCCTTTTATTAATAGATGGTTAATGGTAATTTTGCAACAGTGGCAATAGTCTCCACAAGTCATAAAAACAGGTAAGAAGATACCTTCTATTTTTGCCAGCAGTTGAAAAAAAATGGAAATTAACTGTGGAAGAAGTAGCAATAAACAGAAGGAAAAAACAATATGCTATAATTCAAAAGCAAGTTTTTTTTATAGAACCAAACTATAAAGGGGTTAGCAGGAACAATTACCCAAAATAGAACAATACTTATTAGATTAAAAAAACTCCATAGAGAATGTGGGATGTAGTGTGGCTTAGTTGTCATGGTAGATTAGGAGTAAAGGGAAATGCAAAACATAAGAGCTGGCAAGAAAGAATGTGTCCTAGAAATACTTGTATACAAAAAGAAGAAACAATGGAACATTTGTTTGTACAGTGTCCCTTTGCAAAATGATTCTGGTCCCTAGTGGCTACACATTGGAAAAATAAACAATGGAATATAATTACTTATGAAGACATACTGACAGGCTTGTCTAATACTATTTTAGGGTGTGATCCTGGTACTGTACAGCTGATTATTACATGTGTGATTTTTTTTTTTTATGGCAGGCACGGTGTAAGCTTTTATTTCAGCAAATAGAATTGTAGCCAAGTACAGTCATTGTACAAATTGAACATGAAGTACAAAACCAATATGAATATGACAGGAAAATTATTTCAGTTTCCCAGCTGAATCTTAGATGGAGATGTGTGAGCTGCATTTAGAAAGCAAAAAACTGAGATATAATCCTAGAGAAAAGAAAAGCAAAAATAAAAGGAAGAGTGAGAATAGTAATGAATACCCCTGAAAATAGGTGATGTGATCTTATTTTCATTCCTTTTTAAAAAATAATTTTTTTTGTAAAGATATATAATGTATAAAGTGTTCGTAAAATGTTTGAAATTGTTGTATATACTTCTTCTCGTAACATAATAAAAAATTCCCCTGCTCTAGTAGGTTAAACTCCCTTAAATGAGATGTTCTCTACTTACCAATAAATAAAGGTGTATTGAATATGATTACTCATGTTGATTTATTTTATAACATGTTCTCTGTGTATGACATTTCCCCTTTCATATTGAATTTGGATAGAATTTGGACCTCATGGGCAGTATATTGGTTGACCCCATTTCTTAAAACATGGGGTACAGGAGCAAGAAAATTGAAGTATAAGTCAAATTTACCCAATTATATTGCTCCAGTCATAGTGAAAATAAGAAAATGGAAGTTAATAAAAACTACAAGTAACCATCAGAAACAGACAATATATCAGACATTACAATCATGGAGTTCACAAACACAAGTAGAATATCGAGAAGTTGGCAAGGATTTGATTCCAGAACCAAGTACTTAATTAATGGACTCCAGAATCCCACACAGAGTGTGGACTGTAACACGGTTAATCTGTTATGGATGCCTAGGGGTTAAAGATAATCACAAACACAAGGTAATATAGGAACATTGTGCAAAACAGTGTTGCACTGTGGAATTTGAAACTATGAGACATTTATTTAAATACTGCCCTTATGCACAGAAATCCAGGGACACACTGGCAAAATATGAAAAGATAACTATCATAGACAAACACAGTATGATGAAATGATAGTAGGGTTTTGGAGAGGTAACAGTAAATTCCAACCTAACCCTTTGAGAGTCTTATACACTTGTATCAAATGTTGTCTCTGATAAGTAAGTTATTTTCCGACAGCAATACATTAACTGTCCTAGAAAGATTGGCAAAGAGACCAGGACTTTTTATTGAGATTCTGGTTCTTGCTCCTTCATGCTGGACCAGGGATGGGGGGGCAGGGACCAAGAAAAGCATCAGCGCGGGGGGAGGGGGCTCTGACTCAGACAGCATTTTTTTAAATTTAATAGGGTCCTGAATTTTCCCAGTTCTGATTGGCTGCAAGGCTGTCATAACCATACCAACCTCCATTTTGCAGCCACAGTCACACGTGCTCCTGCACAAGCTGAAGGCAACTGTTGGTAATTGTGTGCTGTGGTTTGCCTGCCATCGAAGAGCATGTTGGACAGACTGATTTGTCATCTGCTGCAGCTGGTGCCACTGGTCAGTCGGAGCAAGGTCCACCAGTTGCCACCACCATCCACTCCATTTTGAGGCTTTCTATCCTCAAGTTATCATCGCTGGATTCCCCGAACAGGTGAACACAAGTCTGGCTGAGAGTCATGTGTTGTTGGTGCTGGCCCCGGGCCTCAGGCAGGACCCACCACAACAGGACCAGTAGTCAGAGAGTCAGGACTGGGACTCTCTCTGACTTGGAAAGCCAGACAGCCCAGAGCTGAGAGACATCCTCCTGAACTAAAATCTAGGACTGAGGAGGACTCCATCCTGATTGAAAAAAAAGTAATAATTCTCTCTCAGTTGGGAGAGGAGGGGCAACTGTTAGGCCCTGCTGTGGCCTGCTGCCCCGCCTTTGTTAACTAAGGTATGATGACTATGAGGTACTATAAGTTTATTCACAGCAGACCTCAAGAATTATGTTTTGTAACACTACTGTACACATTTCTTTACTGTCACTCTCGGTGTATGTTTTGGTCTGGATGAGGATGGGTAATATTAATTTGTTTGTATGGTATCAGAAATTTAATGTGACTGCACTGACTCCAGTCTGAGTCCTGTGGGTTGCGGCTGCTCTGCTCTGTCATTGTAAAATTAAAATAGGAAAACAAAACATAATGTGGCTGACTGGCCATGGTGGTTGGGTTCCAAAAACTCTTCTTACTTCTGTGAGGAAGTGGGAGATGGACTTGAGTTTTTGTTGTTGTCTTAATAATTATCTATTGTTGTCTTCTAAGTTAGCAAAGGATTTTCAAGGTTGTAATTTCTTTGGTTCTGTTTGGTATGGTGGGCAGGGTACTGTAGCAGATAGTGGGTACTTTCGAAATTGAGTAAGTCTCTCACTTCGACTCAGTGACTGGACATTTTCTGAGTTTGCTTCACACAGTTCCCAGCCATTTTCCCAGGCCCCATTTGCCTTCTCACTTGGCCTAAGCCTTGAGTTTATTTTTAGCCGCAGGCTACAGGGCAGGCTCCAGATGAGAGTCCAGCCAGTGCCAGCTTGTCCAGGCCCACCAGGTGCCAGGCCAGCCCATCAGATGATGGAGTAAATTAAAGGTAGTACTGTGTTTATGGTCTGGTGGTTGCTGCATTCTGGAACTTACTGGAACTGGAAGTGGAAGGGAAGCATAAAGGCAGCAGCTGCCAGAAGCCCGGCAGCAGGGTAAGACTATGAGATGGTCAAATAAATCAATCAAGTCAATCCAGACCAGGCAGCAGGCAGGCCCTGGGGGATGATTCAGATCTGAAAAGGCTGGGGTACTTGTCGGGAGGGGGTCATTGTGTGTGTGAGTGATTATGTGAGCCATCTTGGAAAGGGTAAACATGGGGGGAGGGGGGCTGCCACCATTTTCTGTGTAGATCTGATCATTAGCTGATGCAGTAATGCTATGTTTACTTTGTAAATTAAATGTATACCATCTAGTCTAGCATATGAAGTGCAGCACTGTCTGCAGTCCTAATTATTTTAGCACAGTTGTCCCTTAGTGTGAGTCCAATGCTCCAGACTTTTAACAGTTCCAATCCATCAGTCCATGGTGGGTGGGTAGGATGAGGTGGTTGTGGTACTGAGTCTGACTCTGTATAGTGCCACTTGAATGAGTGTCCTGAAATAAATTAACTGGGTGCAATTATACCTTGTATATGTAGTGTCTGATTGACTGTGCTGGCTGCCAACCTGTTTTATTTTGTTTTTATTAACTAGGGAAGGAGGACTAGACAATTCTGCTTATTTTCAGCCAGCCCTTGTCCCTTGGTGTTGGGGAAGGGGGAATCATGGTTGCTAACTGACACTGAACCACATTATGAAGCTGTTGGTGGTATTTCTAGTATTTACTATTTTTGCATAGTCTTCCCTTCTGTTGTATGTTTTGTGGTTTGGTTTGGGGCATCACTGTGGGCACAGTCTTGATTATTGCCAGACAGTACTGTCAGTTTTTTTATTTTCCCACAAACCATGCTGCTGGCACTTGTGCTGGATTTGCTGCCGACACAAGCAGGGGCTTTTTGTATCCCTTTTGCAGCAGGGTTTCTGCAGATGGATAGCAGTTATCCTCCTTTAAGGAATGATCTTCCTCCATCATCCTCCACAAACAACAGTGTAGTGCAGATGGCTGGCTGCCACATTGGCACTCTCTGGGCTGTCCTGGTAGTCGGCCATGAAAGTTGCTAGCATGGCCATGGGCTGAGATTTTCGTGGTGGTGGCAATCATGGCTTTTCAAATGTTGGCACCAAGTGGAAGGGCACAGGGGCTTTAATGAGCAACAAGCTATACTAGGCTGGTCGTGTAAATCAGAGTAAGTTCCCCTTTCAGCTACATGAGCACATGGCACGTACCACACTGCTTAGCACATAGTGATGGTGTAATACACTATATGTGTCTGAGTCAGAGAGCTGCCTGACAGCTAGTTGTGTATTTTTACTTTTTGTCATTTTATTTTGGGGTAAAGGTCTGGCTCAAGTGCCACTTGCCTGTCCTGAAAGAAATTAATGGTGCAACTGCACCTTACATTTATAGTATCTGTTCTGGCCTAGCACAAACCAACCTGTTTTTATTTATTTGGTTTTTGTTGACTGGGAAAGGAGGAGTAGACAATTCTGCCTATTTTCAGCCTCGACCCTGGTGAGGGGGATACAGATAGATGCCAACTAACATTAAATCAGATGAAGCTGTTGGTGGTATTTCTAGCAGTTTTGCCCAGTCGTCCCTTCTGTTGTACTGTAGGTGGTGTTATATGCAGTTTCTGCTCCTTGATACTGATCAAGAAGTTGCTTTAGTTTTGACAGTTTTTTAAAGAAAATAAAAGGTTATTTTGATAGGGATATTGGTTGTTTGTAACAAGTCAAAGAAGGCTTGAAAGCAGACAAATAGTGTCAAAATGACCCTCAAAATGCATCAGAATGCATCGAAAACCTGATAGCTTCTGGGAGCCGCCCGGCCTATTAATTTGGGAATTACTATGAAAAGCAGGACTTTTAGTACTCTTTGCCTCCCCTGTAAAAAAAAGTTAGCTACGCCCCTGAATCAGAACAATATATAGATCCGAATATACCCATCTCCCCAGCGCTCAGCGGTTGTGCCCTGGGGAAAAATGTCAATTGGATCACAGAGACAAAGTAAAGGGACACTATCTGCATTTGACTTATTTTATTTTCCCTTATTCACAAAGGTGACTGCACTCCCTGCAGCCATCTATGTGGCCATTCAATGTATATACCATCAATGGATACCTCAAATTAGCATGTTTTTTTTTTAATTTTAATGAAAACAGCATTCCTGGTTATCCAGTCTTATTCACGACCACCCAATGCTGAAGCACACTCACATTTGCAAATGACGCTAAAGCGTCGGTAGGCTCATCCATGGACGAGTTTGGTCAGTTTCAAACTAGTTCAGCTAAACACTTTGTCCAACAGTAAAAAGTCAGTTGAACTTGACAAAGTATTTCTTTTTCCAAAATGAGTGCTGTATCCCATGTAAATCCATGTCTAAAAGTTAAACTGGGATACCAGGCATGCACATCAGCATTGAGCGCTACTCACACATGGCGGATTTATGATGTTTCAAGCCCTCCCCTCTGGTTTCTGAAGCCACCGCCCTCATCCTGCCAGAAGGCAGATAGTAGGGGGTACCTCTGGCAAAAGGCCCAGTAACATTGATAAACTGAGCAGCATTTGTTGGTGTAACCCATCTGAGTTTCCACGTTCAGTGTGCAGCCTGTGTCCTCACAGCCCTCTTGGAGTGCCTATATATTTATTTATACTGTATGCATTTTTATAAATGCCTGTACATTTGCACATGTACGTTCATTGTTACACAGTATTTTTTTAAAGTATGATGAATTACTTTTGAATTGTACAGTAAGGGTTTAGGACATTTTTATCTTGACAGTGTCCTTTATCCCTCTAACACCCAGGTGCCTGGTTACAGTCTGTGTGTGTGACCCTGGATTTCACTTGTGAAGCAGTTCCCAAATATAGCACTTCTCCTGTCTGCAGGACCAGTTTTCCTGATTCCAATAGAGATGATATGGCATGTCATGGAAAAATACATTCCTTAAAATAGTACGTCATGAACAAAGCAGGAACTCATTGATGGGATAAAGCAGCTTTGGGATACACATAAATGCCATTACTGCAAGCAAAATATTGGATATCTAGAAAAGGTGTTGTCCATTGTGGCTTCTAAGTGAGGGAATGCACCCAGAATATGATTAACATGTTTTGTGAAATAAAAGCTAATGTTTTAAACACTTAGAAAGCCAAAAGTGATTACTGTAAAACTAAACTTTTCGACTCCGGTAACAATCCCAGAGATAGTGGAAATCCATCAATGAAGTCCTTGGTTGAAAAAGCCACTTCACTCCCAACATCTGAAATATAAATAGAACAAGTGCCACTGACCCACAAGCCATTGCAGAGTGCCTTAAATTCATTCTCTGTGAATGTAGGCAAAGATCTGCCCACTGGTACCCCCTGCAGCTGCCCTTTCCCACATGGCCTCCCAATCCCCTCCAGCACTAGTAGACCCAAATTCTATTTCAAGTGGATAAGCAAGAAAGCATTTATAAAATACCTGCTCTAAGCCGGCCCAGTGGCGCTGATGGTTGAGGCACTGAACACCACACCTCGCGACACGCTGGCGATCCAGGTTCAGGAATGAGTCCAGGTCACAGGGGTCATCGGGGCGAGGCCGGGAGATGGATCGAGGAGCTGTAAGGTAGCTCTCCCCTCCTGGGTGGGGACCCAGCCATGCCCACTGCAAGGCTGCCCCCGGGTGGAGGCCCAGAGGTAGTGCAGACAGGAGCGACTCGAATAGGGAGGGTGCCGCAGATTGCTGCATGCAAGCCACCATGGCAAGGGGTTGGGGTAAATAAGGAAAACATGGAGCTTGTAGGCTCCATGATGGCCCTGCAGTGCCTGCGCTGGCTCCCCGGAGTCTAGATGTTGGTCTCCAGTGGGGAGAGAAAGTCGACGTCCTTCACCCTCAGCACTGCCATGGGAGGGTAACCCGTAGGGAATTGCTGGGAGGGTTGGGTGCAGGGATGCAGAGAACCAGAGACTAAGCCACTCTGACAGGGGGATGGAGCCACCTACCAGCTCTGCCCATGTATCCTCATCGCCAAGTAGGCAGGAGGTGGCGACGGGGATCAAAGAGCTATATAAAAAAAAAAGCTGCTCTGCACTGCCTCTAAAACTAGAATTGAGCCTGACTCGTTTGACATGAAGACGCTTAAAATGGCTATTGAGGAACTGGCTCTACCAATCAAAAAAAAACATTCAACTTCTACCTCCAATTTGGCTTCAGCCCCAATATCTGGAAACAAGTAAACACAGTCCCAGTCCTTAAATCTGCATCGGGCAGTCCCCAGCTCCTATCAATGGCTGTAGCCATATCAACTTGCCGCACTCGCTTTTCAGCCCAACCACCCATGGAATCATGAACTGTGCGGGAGAGTAGGCAATTACCCCTGCTCTCACACTCTCCCCCCGTGCCCCACTCAACATGGCAGGAATCCCCCTAATGGCACCAAAACCTAGCAATTAATGCCCTGTACAACTTTGGTGACCTCTGACCTGCGGTGTCCCCACCGGTGGGCAGAGGAAAAAGGCCTAACAATTAATGGCCTTAAAGCCCGCAAAGTGCGCTTTGTACATCACCCTGCGGGGGGCAGGTTACATACTATACAGTTTTATATGTACTTTTTCAATAAAGCTGCCATGAAACCAGCCCACACACCAACTGTACATCCAAACAAGTGCTGGAGGCCACCAGGTACTGTGCAGTAACATTCCAGAATATCTTGAATATCAGGACCAGTGGTCACCATGCACAAGTGATATAACATAAGCAGCACACAACACACAATACAGATTAATAACAGTACTCCTGTGTGGAACAGGTACATATCTACAGCCTTGGTTTTTCTACAGATCTCTGCCCATGGCATTCAGCATCTTACCTCCAACAATCCCAATACAGGTCCTGTCGGGACGCGGTACACATGGTTGGCATGCCAGTCTTCGGGATGCTGCGGCTGTCAGGCCATTGGACACAGGCATGTAAGTGCCTGGATTTTGTGATTCAGGATCTTAAATGGTTACCATTTTTTCTCTTCTCCATACCTGAATGTTAATATAAAGTACTGTGGTAAAAACATCACAAACTTCATAACAAACAAACAACACCACAAACAATGACACAATAGAGACGGTGCAGAGGAGGGAGACCAAAATGGTGAAGGGATTACATCACAAGCCTTATGAGGAGAGCGTGAAGGACCTCAATTTGTACACTCTGGAACAAAGGAAGGAGAGAGGTGGCATGATAAAAACATTCAAGTACCTAAAGGGTGGAAAGGGACAACATATTCCAGATTAATAGTAGTGCCAGGACAAGAGGATATGACATGAGAATGAGGGGTTCTTTTTTACAAAAAGGGTGTTGGATGCATGGAATAGCCTTCCCCAGGAGGTGGTGGCAGCCCATACAGTGGCAGACTTCAAATATGCATGGGACAGAAACAAACGAAAAATAGAGATAGGAAGAAAAAACTAAAACCAATGACCAGATAGGGCCACTGGATACTTTGTTAGGCAGCTCAAATGGGCAGACTGGATGGGCCTAGCAGTTCTTATCTGCCAACAGCATCTATGTATAAATGGACCACAGTTAATACTGAAGATAGTGTAGACACTGTATTACATATAGAATAAGGATTTATAGTCATTTAAATAAGAACGGTATCACAAAAAGAAAAAAAAGACAGAAAACGTAAAACAAATGACTTTTAAAACATACATTTTTATTTTAAATGTTTTACCAGGTAAGCACACAGAGCCCAGGGCTTGTTTTCATTTGCAACTAGGGGGAAGGGAGGAACGGGACAGTGAGGAATCTTACTATGTTCATACGTTGCATACATTATACATTCCAAAAACAATGGAAACAAGTACATGGTGAGCAGCATGTCCTGGTGCAGTAAATCATAGCAACGTGACAGGGTAGCCCCAGGAAAATAAAATAAAAGGTAGAACCACAGCTGTCCCATAAAGGTTCCCTGCAGTCAACACAATGTGCATCACTGGGTTAATATGATATGCATTTGCTAGATGCACTAGATAGACTCAGAGGGGGAGGGGGCTTGGCACTGGGGATATGATGTCGGGGATTTATAGATGGACTTGATCAGAGCCTTGCTTCATGTGGTGAAGCAGGTAGTGACATTGACTGAGAGATTGTTCGAGGTGTTAGGAAGCCAGTAGCTAATGGAGGCTTGGCTTAGGTTGCGCTTGTACCATGGGATGTGGAGGTGGCATCCTGCCTCAGATCTGAGGAGATGGGAAGGGCTTGCTGCACTGGAGAAGAGGTTGGACAGATATCTGGACAGTTTGCCAGACCAGTACTTGGCACCCAGGAGGGTAGTATACATCATATGTCTGGCAGGGAGGAGGGGAACGCTCTAGCTCGTTGCACTTACTGCATTGGTGGGAGTTGGAGGGGCAACCCAGGGCAAATCTACCCAGTGCATTGAACAGGGTGTTGATTTGATCAAGGGAGGTGGAGGTGGCACTTGAGTAGACTATGTCCCCATAGTCTGTAAGGGGAAGGACTGGTCATTCCACAATCTATTTTCTGATGATTCAATGGAGGCTTCCCTTTACTCTATATAGGGCAGCTAGATTGGTGTATGACTTGGTTACTAGCTGGAAGATGTGCCCTGAGTAGTAAAGGTGCTGGTCCAGGTGGCCACTGAGGTATTTGTAGGAAAACAGAGTCAAGACAGGACCCGTCTAGGGTGCATAAAGTCAGAGTGGGGGTGATAAAGCTTAGCCAATTTCTGGTGCTGAATAACATGGATATCATTTTCCTTTGGCTCATAACAAGGCAGTTATCCAGGAATCATTTTTGTAATATGGTGAAGTTCTGCTGGAGGTGACCTTCAATGGAGGGAGTAGAGGTGCTGGATACATAGACAATGGTATCATCTGCATATATGTGCATGTTGCTGGCAGTGAAGGGGTTGAGTAGGTCGTTAATGTATTTTTTTAATTTTTTTATTTTGTTTTTGTTGACCGGGTAAGTGCACTAGACAAATCCTGCCTATTTTAAGGCATGACCCGGGGGAGGAGGATACAGATGAATGCCAACTGACCTTCAACCAGATTAAGCTGTTGCTGGTATTTTTAGTGAATGAGGGAAATTTGGCCAGGACACCGGGGAAATTCCCCTACTCTTTGGTAGGGTCTCCTTGCATCCTGGTATTCTGCTAAGATGGGCATCCATGGAGGAGCTGTGGAGGACATGGAGGTGTTGGAGGCAGAGGAGTTGGTCTCCTTCCCTGTCTCTGGAAACCAAGAGACCAAAACAGAGCAACAACTTTCTGTAAATGAGATGATACAGCATGCTTCACAACAGGATTTGACTGAACCTTCTACTAGGATTTCTGATTCAGAAGCTACAGGTACTTCCCAGCTTTCATCCTCAGTTACTCACAATGTTTTACCTTCTAAAACCTCAGTTGGCTTAACTCCTGACTTTCCTTCTGTTGCTTCTGTCGATATTGACTCACTGCTAGCGTTAGAGGAACAACGCTATTTAGCAAAACGCACGGAGCTATTGGCATTAAAACAATGAATGTGTCGCATAAAGATTCTTCTACTGACTTGTCTGTGAGTGATACAGTTGTTCCACAAGCTGACACCTCCGATTTTGCTTTGACACTTCCTCATTCCTCCGTTCCGAGTGCTTCTGAGGTTAATTTGACAGCTGGTGTATTACCTGAAGGGAGCTCGCCCGGCAAGGCGAATGCGACTGATACTCAGTCCAGCCTAAGATGAGCCCCGTTGCCTGACACTGAAGTCTCGAACACTATCTGGTCTGTTGAATCAGCACTCAGTGTGGCAGGTTGGGAAAAAGATCCTGCTGCAAGTCACTTGAAGTTCTGGACCTTCTCCTATCCGGATTTCTGAGGATCCTGCTTCTGTTGCAACAGTTTCTGAGTCTACTGCTCTTTCTGTATCTGCCTTATCATTGCCTGCTGAGTTGCAGCTTACTCAAAATCCTATTGTACAACTACCTACAGATCTGCCTTCTGAGATGCCTGTTTTGGAAATGACTACCACTGCTATTGCTTCGGCTACTATATGATATTTCAAACCTCAGGGCCCTGGGTCTCGACCGCCGCTTGCACAGCAATCCACTTTTTCTAAACCTACAGCATCTAAAACTTATGCCTCATGCTTTTTTGTTCCCACACAACAAGCAAAATAACATGATGCAGTTAGACTCCAGTATTTAGGTGGTATGCCAAAATTACCTGATCATGTGTTTGTGGGTAGAACCTTACTTAAAGATTCTATGAAATTTACAGCATACGAAATTCATGCTTTAATCCATGTTTCTGATGAGCCAAATTTTGATATTAGCTTTAAAACTTTGGCAGGCTTGGAAAAGTTTTGGTCCCTGTTTCATAAGTTGAAATCCACTTCTTTTAGTGCTATACCCTTAACTAAGCCTGCACAAAAAACTGTCACTATTTTATTCCGCAATGAGGGGGTGAGCTTAAATGACATTACTGTCTGGTTACGACAGCACTGTACCCTTCTCATGGATCCAGAAGCCATTTTTGACTCAGAACATTTGTGGACAGGTGGTTGGAAGGTGAGGGTTAAGCTTAAGACCACTGATGCTGGTGTCCAGCATTTACCTAATAGTTTTCTGTTAGGTAGGGATAGGGGTGTTCTTTTTTACCCGGGGCAGCCCAAAGCATGTTACAGATGCGGTTCCGTCAGTCATCTTAGCAGCATCTGTGATATGGTGAAGTGCACTGTGTGTGGTGAATTAGGTCATGCTGGCTCTTAATGTGTTGAGGAACCAAAATGTGTTCTTTGTGAGGAATCGGGCCATACCTTTCAACAATGTACCTGGGCTGCTCATAACTCTCCTACTTTGGCTGATGGGGAAGAGCAGAGATTGATTATTACTGTAGCACAGCGCTCCAAGCTTCATTCATAATCTTCTGGCCCCCAGCTTAGGCATCAGTCTCTTCAGACTATGGGAGTGCAACCTCAACCCTTGCCTCACCCTCTTGTTAACACTGGTGAGATCCCTAGTACTTCACGATCGTGCTCAACTACATCTGTACCTAACCCCTCCCCCCCAGTTTCATCAGATATATCTGTTCCAGTAACCCCAGTTCCTGACCCCCTCCTGACATACCTCCTGGTAATATGGACCCACCCCCTGAACTTACTGGTTCGAAATCCAGAGTCACCATTGGTTCTAGGAAGCAGGGATCACCACTCTCCAAAGTTTTGAAAATGGATGATATCCTTTCAGAGAATAAATTTGAGTTGTTATGTAATCCCTCAGAATTTACAGATTCTGATTTATCCTCAGTACTTTCATCTCATCCAGAGCTCACAACTGACACAGAAGTACCTGTTGATAATGTGGGTTCTCAAAAGAGGAAAGCTAGAGCTAAGGTTAAGCACAAAGAGCCTGCGTCCAGAAGGGGTAAACCTCGATGATGTCCTTTTTCTTTTTTTTTTTTTTCCCCTGCTTTATTTTTATGATGGCATTTCCCTTTTCCATTCATACTGTAAATGTGAACAGTATATAATGACAATCTAAAAGAGACACTGTCTTCTCTTTTTTATCTTGTCTAACAGCTGGGGTTAAACTATTACAGGATGTAAGACTTCATTCTCTACCTGAAATAACAAGAGCACAAAAGGCTTGATTTCCTGGCCTTTCTTTTTGGTCCTTCGGACAGGAAACCTGCTCTGGGGTGGGGATCCTATTTAGCATCCCAGACATTTATATAATTCAAATCCTCGATTTCTGTCCAAGTAGGATGTTACTTCTTAATGTAAAAATGTTCACTGTCTCTTATAGAATAATAAATACTTATGCACCTCAATCTAAATCCCTTAGGACTGATCTGCTAAAACTTGCCCAACCTTACCTTCATACTTCTCAGTATGTTATCTTTGGGGGTGACTTTAATTGTGGCCTATCCATTAAAGATAAATCACACACATCAAAAATGACAAAATTATTCTGTGACACTAATTTTTTAAAATCCATGTTGCATTCTGCTAAACTTCAAGATGTTTATTATACATTAAATAAAGCTCATACGCCAACTTTTCATAAAGGATTTTGGCACTTGTATTGATTTTTTTTGTGTGTCACAACACTTACAGCTTTCTGCTGCCATGATCACAGTAGCTGAATTCACTGATCATAACCTTTTAACGATTGTTGTAGGTACTACCCATACTAAACTTTATGGTGCAGGTACCTGGAAATTGAACACAACCTTACTCAGTAATCTGCAGTTATTGTCCCATCTTAAATCCCTTTTTCAAGCCTGGAAATCAGTCTTTTTTTATATGAAGACTCCTGGCAGTGGTGGTCTGACACTAAAGCAAGCTTACAGCATTTATTGAGAACATTTAGCAAACAACATCATCAATCACAGTATTTTGACTATCATAGGGCCAGGCATCGATTACAGAAACTTATCACATTGTCATATACTACGGGTCATGATTTTGCTACCCAAATTAGTACTTTAAAAAATACTTTAATGGATTACCATTCTTGTAAATTTGCCTCACTACAACAACAACAAAAATATGGTATATCAGGCTCCTACGATGTGTTATGCCCTTTTGATACTTGTGCTTCCCGTCTAAAGTCTAAAGTTTTTGAGACCCATCTTGACAAAAATAATGTTGAAGAAACTGACAGCCTGGGAATACAACACTGTATAGCTTACTGTACAAAACAATTGTTTGGTCCTATTTCTTTCCAGGTGAAGAAACCCTCTGCCTATCTCTCTAACCTAGGTATCCCTGACATCCCTCATTCATTACTTGATATGTCTCATAGCTCTATACAAGGGCAAGAAGTAGATGCTGTGATCCATACTTTACAGTTAGGAGTATCTCCAGGGCTAGACGGCCTAGCGAATGAGCTTTATAAGTTATTAAGTACGGATTTAAGCGGTGAATTGGCTGATGTCTTCAATTTTATTCTACAAATGGACATTTTACCCTTAGATTTGAACATGGGTACCCTTATTTATATTTATAAAAAAGGGGATGAGACTTTTACAAAATTGGAGACCCCTTAGCCTCTTGAATACTGATTTTAAAACTTTGGCTAAAATCGTGGCACTTCGATTGCCAAAATTAGCCCAGCATCTGATTTCTACAGCCTAGTTCAGTAATATACCAGGGAGGAATATTTCAGATCACTTAATTTTGTTAAGGGAAATAGTTGAAAGAGGAAATCATGATTTACTGACTGGCTACCTGATACCCTTGGACCAGAAACAGGCTTTCGACTCAGTTAACCATGACTTCTTATGGTGTACATTACAACATTATAAAGTCCCTGACATGTTTATTTCCTGGATTAAATTACTATATCATTCTGCAACAATTGTCCCTATTGCAAATGGTTGGAGAGGTCCTCTGATACCATTACAAAGAGGAGTTAGGCATGGCTGTCTGCTTAGCCCTATTCTGTATATTTTCTTTCTAGATCCGTTGCTTCGTACTATTAATACTGCTCAGACAATAGTTCCACTCTCCACTTCATTACACCCTACCCCTGCTTCTGTTATGGCCTATGCAGATGATATGAGCCTGCTTGTAGCAAACATCCCTTCTATAAATGAAGCAGTTTGGCACTGTGTAGTTTTTGGGTCCATTTCTAGGGCAACTTTGAATTTGAATAAGTTTATAGGTAGAAAATTGGATACTGGGGTTATGAGTGCCTCCATAGTCCCTGATATTAAAATAGCTCTGACCCATTAAAGATTTTGGGTCTTTGCTTTGGGGATAGTCCTCTTGATGTTTTGAATTTGGGTCCCAAACTTGATCTTGCACAAGCTAAGGTTGCACATTGGAATAAATGGAAATTGGGTAAACAGAAGAGGGTTTATCTGATTCGGACATACTCCCAGTTTTTCTGTTCCTAAGTTATGTGTTTCCCCCTCCACGTTGTTTTGAGACTAGGATACTTGGCATTTTTTATCAGGCATTATGGGGTAGCCGTCTTAACCCCATAAAACATAACATTACTTATCTACCCCTCAAACAAGGTGGTCTGCATATGGTTCATCCTTTATTTTTTTATAATAGTATTTTTTTATGGCCAATTTGAAACCCCTTTTGATTAATGATGACAAAGGATGGGAGTCATGGTTTTATGAATCCTGTACACCATGCTTAAGGCAATGGGAATCTAATACTCTTAAAATGGTTAGGAGTCTCCCAGCTGTACCGCCTTATATTAGGGAGGCATTTTTACGGTTTAAACAGTGGAATGTGTCCAGTACTCTGATTATAACTCAAAATAGAAAATCTTTGTATCAGTATCTTCTTGATCACATTTGTGTTGAGCTTGTTGTCTTTCCTAAATGTCAAGACTCCTATCTAAATAATCTTTTGACACTCCTCCATAACCCAAGAATTCCTCAACGAATATGGGACTTCCATTGGTTAAGTTGTCATGAGAGGATAAATATAAAAGTGAACCAAAAGCACACAGAGATATTGGAAAGATTTCGTTCTAGACTTGAATTGTGTACAACAGGAAGAGACAGTACCCATTTGTTGTTTTATTGTTCCTACACATAAGGTTTCTGGGCATTTGTTTCCACTAAATGGAATGAATCATTATTTTCATCTGTCTCTTATAACAATTTAGTGTATGGAGTTTTTCAACAGGCATGGTGTAAATGGAACATTGATACTTTGAATATTATCTTTACAATCTTGAAATGGCATATTTGGACTGCTAGATGCCTTTTTTCGCTGCAACAATTGGATTTGTCCCATCAGGTTCTCTTGCATAACATTGAATCTGATATTCGATCTGTTTATCTTTCTGAGTTACACTCACTACCTAGAAGAATTGTGTTAGACTCCTGGAAATGCTTGCCTTGGCTTACTGATTCTGATATTCCTGTAACATGATGATTTTGTGTTTACCTTCTGATTGTATTTTCTGTGTTTGTACTCAGTTTTCTTGTTAATAAAAATCTCCCCTACTCTTTTTGATAAGTGCCATGGGGTCTTTAACATCCACCTAAACTACTATCAATCCAGGCAGATGGGACCTCGGTTTAACGTCTCATCCGAAAGACGGCACCTCAGAAGTGCAGCACCCCTCTCATGCTGCACTACAGTGTCAGTACAGGGATATTAACCCAAGTGCCAGATGTGGGAACTGAACCCACAGCCCTCTGATCTCCCGGCCTCAGAGGCGAGTGTGCTACCTACTGAGCCACTGACACCGGCAGGTGCTGAAAAGCAGGACTGAGCCTTGTAGGACCCTGAGGGTGACTGGTAGGGCTGAGGGGGAAAAACATGGACCAAGCTAGACAGATTGGGTCCTGTTGGTCAGGTATGATTAGAACCATGCCTGGGATGAGGGGGAGACACCAGAGTTGCCTAGTTTGAGTAGGAGCCAGTGATGATCCACAGTGTCAAAGGCCATTGTTAAGTCTACAAATATGGCCCCTGTGCCCAGGCCCTTGTACATGTTGGTATGCATGTGGTTGGTGACTCTAAGAGAGGAGGAAGTTGAGTGTTTGGAGTGAAAGTCAGATTGGTAGGGAGTTAGGCAGCCCAGTTTGGGCATAGTGGTTTGATAGCTACCTGCTGATAAACCTCTCAAGGGTTTTGGAGAAGATGGGGAGCAGAGAGATTGGCCAGTAGTTGGAGTGTGCATTGGCTGACCCACCTTTGTGGATCAAAACTACCAGTCCATGCTGCCAGCTGCAAGGAAAGGAGCTGGTACATAGTGATCTATTAAGTATGTGAGCAATAGGGACAGGTATTGCTGGAGCACTGATTCTGAGGAATCTGGGGTGTCCATGGGATAATGGTTAATGAGGTAGAATGAAAAGGAAGAAAAGTATCTGCCAGAGTTACGGAATCCCCCCCCCCCCAATCAAGTGCAAACCTCACCCCAAGGCTAGCTCAAAGGCATTCCTATAAAAATGGGTCTTGATTGACCTGCAAAAGACAGCAGGCCAGTGTTATATTATATATGCCTTGATGGCAGGCATGAGAAATGGTAACACAGTTGGGGAAACACTCCATCCCCTATCAGTGGAATCAGTTTACTTTTGCCTTCCATAACACCTAGCCACATCACCCGAACAATAAACTCAGTAGACAAATTAAGCCAATGGCCAATCAATTGTTCTCTCTCTCTCTCTCTCTCTCTCTCTGTCTGGCCTGAACTACAGTTCAGTACTTGCTGCCAGAAGACATTCATACTGAATATTCAGTATCACTTCTGCACGGATAACACATTCAATACAGTATGAAACGTTTTTGCAATGCAATGCTTGCACAGGCCCCGTACTTCGGTACTTCACACATCAATCACATTAAAGTACTATTAGATACTGGCCCCAGTATTGTAGTTATTATGAGGCCATGGCTGCCAGAAGCAATACAGGATGTCTTTTGTTTTCTCAAGCCATAGGCTGATTTGAGCCCCTGAGCTGCCAAACTATTACATGTAATGAATAAATTACATAAATACATCATTTAGACATTAAGACATGTACAGGCCTCTGTAGCTGGGTTAAATGAACTTTTGGCCATAGAAATACAGAAGTAAGTGCTGCCCTGGAGTCCTAGCCCCTGAGCCACTTCATTGTGGAGTTTTGGGGGAACAATGGGGGTTATTCATGCACCCACCCATGACCAAGGCCACTGTTTTTCGGTTTTTACTAGAAAAAATTGTAAAATTCTGGAATTTTGGACTGCCTTTACACTGGTAAAAACAAAACATTTCATGGAATTTGACATTTTGGACCAGATCAGTTAATCTACAAAACCTGTGCTTTTCTTATAGTTACTTCCAGTGCTATTTTCAGTTTGCTTCATTTAATGTTCTGTATATTAAGCCTTCTTTTATTCTGATTATTTATCCATATTTAAAGAATGACAGTAGAATCCTGATAAAATCTGGAAATTAGAATATCGATAACCGTGCAATTACCAGAACATGAAGTCTTAAAAAACGGAATTTTATTATTTTAATCAGAGTAAATCAGTGACCTTGCCCATCACCAATGGCAACTGGCATACTGAAGAGCAAGTAGAGTTTATACTGTGTACTGAGATGGCATTAAGCATTAAAGGACTGATACTGTATCTCTCACGTTATTGCAGGACACCACCAGCTTGACTATTCACTCACTGAGGTACACAAGAGGAGCCGGCCATTGGTGGTGGGGCACATCATCCGTTATTGAGGGAAGGCATCCCACTGCAACCTGCCCTGCCCTGGAGCCAGGAGAAGAGGGTTTAAAGAGACCCTTATGACAAGAAGTGGTTAGTGGTGCGGCACCAGGTAAGTGTGATTTCAAAGTGCATAATGACAAGAACGGTAGAGTACATGCACTTTGTACATTTGTGTCATTCAGATGGATAATAACGGGAAGGAAGTGTGGACACTGCACCACATGAGGGGCTCCTGAACTAACCTTCCATGCAAAAGTAACCCCTGTTCCATCCACTATTCCCATCAAACTCCTTCCCTGAAATTACATAAATGCTGCACTACAATAACAATGTTTTATTATTGAAAATTACTTTGCCTTATTCTTTGTTACGCTACTGTGTATCTACCATTCTGTGTGTGGTTCTAGTACTGATACAGAACACTTTTTCAAATACTGCAAATTAAAACTGAAAACAACTGAGGAATCCAGCCTCCACCATATACCACAGAAAAAAGGGGTACATTCTGTAGCATAGACCTAGTAAAGGTTTACCGTGTCACCTACAGTGGCCCCCTATTGTACAGTGCAGTACATGCAACTGCAACATATTGTAGAGCATAGTGCAACAAGGTGCTCTTACTGCCAATACCACATGATACACTCTACCTGCAGGAACACTGTAAGCAAGTGCACGCCCATGCTACAGAACATGTTTACAGGTAGTGGTCAACGTGTGCACAGAAGGGTTTGCTCAACTCTTGGAAGTCAGATGAACTAGGGTGAAAAGCAAATGAAATAATTAGGAGAATTAAGTGAAAAAGCCACCAGTGTTATGACGGTGATGTGACTAATGGGGGGGCAAGCCGCATCATGCTGTTATGGTCCTGCTATGATGGGTCATGGTAGAATCCAACATGCCACTGGCCTTGACTGTATTTTAGAAAAAAAAAATGTTCTGGAACATTTTGTTCACAGAAGCTCATAAATACAGAAGTTGGCGGCAGATAAGGACCGCAAGGCCCATCCAGTCTGCCCATTTTTTCTACCTTATGGATGTGCCATAGGCCTTTACTCTGTCAATGGCCTATCTATTCATGCTCATCTGTATTTTTATTTATTTATTTATTTTCTTTTTTATTTATTTTGAAAGTCGGATTTAAAACCTTTGAGTCAGTTGACTCATTTACAAAGGGCACCTCATCGCAGGGAGGGTAGACATTGTTACAGCATGAGATACAACAGTGGTAACATACAGGTGCAATACAGATAACAAAAAGAACACAATATAACAGTGGTTTACGGGATAAAGTTATATGCAGTAAATAGCAATCGTATAATGCCTATTCCATGCCTGTTTGAAGTCCTGCACTGCATTCATATCCACCACTTCCTGAGGTAGTCCGTTCCATGCATCCACCACCCTTTCTGTGAAAAAGAACTTCCTCACATTACCCTTTAATGAGCCTCCCTCTAATCTCATGCCATGTCCTCTTGCCCTGCTATTTTTCTTGTATTGAAACATGTTAGACTCTTTCACCTTGTTAATGCCCTTAAGGTGTATACCTCTCTCCCTCCTTTGCTCTAGGGTATACATATTGAGCTCCATTAATCTGTCCTCATATGTTTTCTGTTGCAGTCCCTGCACCATTTTGGTTGTCTTTCTCTGAACTGCCTCCATTTTGTTAATGTCCTTGTGCAGGTACGGCCTCCAGTACTGCATGCAGTACTCCGGGTGGGGCCTAACCAGTGTCTTGTAAAGAGGGATTATTACCTCCCTCTTATGACTTGTGATACCCCTACAAATACACCCCAGCATCCCTCTAGCCTTACCTACTGCTTTAGTGGTCTGCTTGGATGATTTCAGGTCATCTGTCATGATGATGCCCAAGTCCCTTTCTTCCCTTGTGATTGCCAGCAACTCCCCTCCCAATATATCGGTGGCTTCAGGGTTTCCCTTCCCTATGTGCATGATCTTGCACTTCTTTGCGTTAAACCCCAGTTGACACTCTTCCAACCATTTTGCCAGTTTATCCAGATCTCTTCTCATTCCACCCTCCCCATCTGGATCATCTACTCTGTTGCAGATCTTGGTGTCATCTGCAAACAGACAAACCTTACCCTCCAGTCCATCTACAATGTCACTAATGAAGATATTGAAGAGGACTGGCCCCAGGACTGATCCCTGAGGTACCCCACTTGTGATTTGCATCTCTTCTGACTGTATACCATTTACCACCACTCTCTGTTTTCTGCCCGCCAACCAGATTGTCACCCAGTTGACCAACTTCTGACCCACCCCGAGCCTATACAGTTTATTAATCAATCTTCTATGTGGAACAGTATCGAAAGCTTTACTGAAGTCAAGGTAGGCAACATCAACTGCACCCCTTTTGTCCACCGCTCTGGTTACCCAGTCAAAGAAATCTATGAGATTAGTTTGACAGGACCTTCCTGTTGTAAACCCATGCTGTCTTGGATTCTGTGCTCCTATGGATTCCATGTGTTGCACTACCCATTCCTTAAGGAGTGCCTCTATTATCTTGCCCACTATTGAGGTTAGACTGAGTGGTCTGTAGTTCCCTGCCCCCTCCCTGCTACCACTTTTATGGAGTGGGATCACATGAGCACTTGTCCAGTCTTCTGGGACCTCTCCTGTGCTCAGAGACTCACTGAACAGTTCTGATAATGGCTCTGCTAATTCCATCTTTAGCTCCTTTAGTACCCTGGGATGTATGCCATCAGGTCCCATTGCCTTGTCCACCCTGAGCTTAGTGAGCTCTTGTAAACTCTTTCTTTTGTGAAGGGACTAGTACACACCTCCCTCCCCCCTGTGTCCATGGTGCTGCCCTACCTTCTCCTCAGTAAATACTGGGCAAAAGTATCTATTTAAGATAGATGCTTTTCCTTGGTCCTCCTCCACACATTCTCCCTTATCCCCTTTGATCTTAGCAATACCCCCCTGGACTGTCTCCTTTCACTAATGTATCTATAGAAAGTCTTGTCCCCTTCTTTTAATGTTCGTGCTAGTGTTTCCTCGGTTTGGGCCTTTGCCTGCCTTACTGCCTTCCCTGCTTCCCTAAGGGAAGTTTGGTATGCCTCCCTATTTTCATCCCACTGCGTTCCCTTATATTTCCTGAAGGCCAGCCTTTTGGCTCTGACCTTTTCTGCTACTGTTTTTGAGAACCAGAGTGGTTTCCTTCTTCTTTTGTTCTTGCTTTTCTCTCTAACACAATGGGATGTTGCTTCAAGTATTGCATCCTTAATGCTTGCCCATTTTGCCTGTACCCCCTCACCTGTATTTCTTCTTGCCAGGGCTAGCTTAACTCTGTTGGCCTTCTTATCAAAGTCAGCACCTCTGAAGTCCCATATTTGTGCCTCGGAATGGGATGATTTAGTTTTAGTGGCTAAATTGAACCATACCATCTGATTGTCACTGCCCCCAGGTGACCTAACTGGAGATCTGTGATCTTTTCCCCATTACTCAGTACTATATCTAGGATAGCCCTGTCTCTTGTGGGTTGTTGTACCAGTTGTTTGAGGCCCTCCTCCTGCAGGGAATCCACTATGTGCCTAGTTCTGGCGGACGTTCCTGCTGGTATTGACCAGTCTGTATCTGGCATGTTGGAAGTCTCTCATTGTCAGAACCTCCCCTTTAGCTGTCATGTTTTGTATGTCTTCTAACAGTAATGTGTCTATGTCCTCCCCCCTGGTCTGGAGGCCTGTAGACAACTCCAATTCATTTGGCTTTCCCATTTCCTGTTTCCAGAGTGACCCATGGCTCCTTATGTCTATTCTGAATTTCTATAGCTTTGATATTTTCATTGACATAAAGAGCCACTCCATCACCTCTTTTTGTACCTTGGTCTCTTCTGAACAGTACATAGCTGGGTACTGAAGTGTTCTAAGTGTGGTTACTGGTGAACCATGTCTTGCTAATGGCTATTACGTCCAGTTTAGCCTCTGTCATTGTTGCCTGCTGGTCTGGGATCTTGTTTTCCAGACTGCGGCCATTTGTGTACATGATTTTCCATTGGCCAGATTTCGGTGTGTTAGTTGTTGGGTGAGGTCTGGCATTTCCCCTGCTCATCATATGGGGAGCCAGACCTTTTACCTTACCTGGTGATGTAAATGAACTATAGACTTGCTGAACTCCTGTTTGATCACTAGCTGAGGGGGAGGTGGATTCTTCCAGTTCAATGTATTGGGTGCTGCACCCCGTCCCCATTTGCTAGTTTAAATATTCTGCAAAGATGTCAAACTTCTGCCCCAATGCACTGACTCCCTCCTTAGTCAGATGCAGTCCATCAAATTTAAAGAACTTTTGCTCCCAAAACTGTTGCCAGTTACCTACAAATTTGTGCCCTTTTTTCCTGGCACCAACCCTTGAGCCACATGTTTAGCTCCCCTATCTCCACTTCTCTGACCTTACGTCCATCTGCCCCCCTCTCCCAGACTGGCAGGATCTCAGAAAAGGAGATGCCAGACAAAATGGATGACAGTTTGTCTCCCAGCCTGGTCAGGTGTTCCTTGGTCTCTACAACTGACCAGCTGGTGAGATCGTTAGTCCCTATGTGTACCAGGATGTCAATGTTTTCTCCTGCTTCCTGCACAATTTTAGCAATGCTGTCAGTGTCTCTCCATGCTGATGTACCTGGGAGACATCGGACCATTACCCCTGGCTGGAGGTAGGTATCAACTCCCCAAATCATGGAGTCTCCTATGATCAGAAGTGTTTCGGATTTCCTTTTTGCTTTTTTTGTTTTGGTCCCTGTTTTGAGCGAGTTTTGTTACACTAGCTTCTGTGCTGCTATGTCCTGCTCTGCAGTGTCCTCCACCCCTTTGTTTGATTTCAGAGATAGAGGAAGATACCTGTTTGTAGTTTTTATATTGTTTGTGGAGGTGATACATTGGAGAGCATTGTGTGATGGGGCACCCAATTTGCCCCTTCTAAACACATGCCAACCTCCCGGACCAACTACCCTCTGTGGTCGAGGTGCTTCAGTTGGATGTTAGGGAAATGGTGGGTGGTTCTTTTAATATATTTCCTCCTGAATATGCAATTTGAGGCGCACAATCTCTGCCCATGCTGCCTGAAACTGAGCCCATAGATCTCCAATGGTCCAGCATGTAGGACAGCATCCTAAATCCTGTATAACTGCACTTTTGAAAAGTGTCCTGCAGTTCCTACAGTTAATAATATCCATTCCAGATGAGTTGCCAGGTTTATAACCTGGTCCGAGTAATTAGAAAGAGGAAAATGAAAGCAAAAGTTTGATTTTGTGTTTTGTTTGTTTGTTTGTTTTGTATAATTTGTTATAACAAGTTAAATTACTTGTGCCCCTATAAGTGAGGTCACTTTGTGGATACCCCTCTGATCCTCCCCTTTCTGCTTTGCTACAGGAAATGTCACGACCGTGCTACCCTATAAAAGGAGTGCAGCATGGGGTGATTGGGGGTGGGGGTTGGTGGCTGGGCCCTTCCCCTGCCAAAGAGCAGAAACAATCAACCAACAACAAATGCAGTAGCCCTGGAAGCTTAGCCTAATGATAGATAGAACTGTAAAACCTGTAAAGCACCATCTGTAATAATTTCACAGAAGATATACCCTACAAAAAAACACTTTGCTACAGATAAAAATAAAGCAGTAACAGAAGATATGCCTTGCAAAATACAATTTGAATAAAAGAAGATTACAGCAGTAATCTGTAAGCACAAAACAGTAACAAACCTGTAGGCACACCCTATAATAATGCAGCAGAAAGTATACCCTGCAATAGCAATTTGAATCAGAGAACAATAAAGCAGTAAAATGTTAGCAAAAGACAGTAACAAACCCTGTGCATACAAAAGAAAATAATATCACACAGTAAATCTGCCTAGCCAAAATAAGCCTTAATCTTTTCCTTGCTCTGATAATGTTCCTTACTCTGTCCTTGCAAGCAAACCTAGAAGAAAAGAGCTCAGGTGAAGCTAGGTGCCTTTGCCAGCAAACCTAGTCTTCCGTGAAGATTCTAGATCAAAGGGTGTTTGTTTACTTCTAATAAATAGACAACTATTATTTATTGTGTTTTGATGTGTAAGTAACTCATTTCTACGTATATAATAAAGTATTTGTTTGTGCAGTGAAACTAGTGGGTTTTCCCCTTTGCTTTTCATGACGTCAGTAAAAAAAAAGAATTCAACAAAATTCTGGGATTGTGATGTCAGAAACTGCCAACTACTTAGCAGCCTAATGTATTTCAATGAGAAAGTGAAGATATGTTCTTATCTTTTTTTAAAAGAAATAAGTATTTTTTTCAGCAAAGAAATTGTTTTTTTAAATTTATTTAACCAGGAGAGACACACTAAGCTAAAGCTTGATTACAGGTGTGACCTGGGAGCACAAGGAAGTTAAGTGACTTGCTCAGGGTCACTCAGTATGCAAGTGGGAGCTGTGGGATTCAAACCCAAGTCTCCAGATTTGCAGCTCAGAGCCTTAAACCACTGCACTATACTTTTTGTTTGATATGTATGTACTCTTGTGGTCCATCTGTATGGTTTTACAATTTTTTTCTATCAGAGTGCAGCAGCCAGCTGAGCACCATCATCTTCAGCCTGCTCCTGGGCAGCCATCTGCCTCCCGAGTGCTTCCCCTGACACACAATAAAATTATCTGCTGCTGCAATCCCCCCACCTCCTGAGTGCTCCCCATCACCACCCACACATACAAAAACCCACCCGCTGCTGCAACCCAGTCACTTCCCAAGTGCTCTCCGCAACACACACACACACAAATCCACCTGCTGCTGCAACCTGCCTGCCTCCCTAGTGCTCCCCAACACCAACAATAGCCACAAATCTCACCCTGCTGCTGCAACCCACCCACCTCTTGAGTGCTCCCCCAGTGCCACCAACACAGACAAAAACATACCCGCTGCTGTAATCCATCCACCTCACGGGTGCTTCCTCACCACCAATACACACAAAATCCCACCTGCTGCTACAACCTGCCCATGTCCCAAGTGTTCCCCCCACCACCACCAACACACGCAAAAACCTAACTGCAGCTGCAACCCATCTACCTCCCAAGTGTAACCCACCTGCTGCTGCAACCCACCTGCCTCTTGAGTGCATCCCACCCACTGCTGCAACCCACCCATCTCATGAGTGCTCCCCCACCGCCATGAACACATGCAAAAAAAAGAAAATGCAACCCACCCATATTCCAAGTTCTCCCCCACCACCACCCAACACACACAGAAAGAAACCCACCTGCTGCTGCCAGACCCACCACCCTTGCAAGTGCTCCCTGGGCCCCTGCACTAACAAATCCCCCTGGCTTCAGCAGGACACCCCACCTGCAACCCCTGCACCTACGAATGGAGCCAGTCAGCAGCATGGCAGTCCTTCCATCTTCACCTCCTCCTGGCAACAGAGCAGCACACGGAAAGCGGCTCTGTCCCTGTCACCATCCTTGCCAATTCACTGGCTTTCCTTCTGTGACTGTGTCTCCAACCCCCACCTTCCATTTCTGGCTCTCTCCACTCTCGACAGCCACTTTGTGAACATCCCGGCTCTCTCTCTGCCCCATCCATAGCCAATCTGTGAACATTCCCACCGGCCCCCGCAACAAGGGGGTAGCTGTTAAGCCCACTGACCCCCCCCCATCCTCTACACTACTGCCATTGGAACCCTGCTGGAACACCACTGAAATTGACCAGAGGAGTTTGCAAATAATAGCTTGGAGCCTGCCCATGGCCAAAAGGAAGCACCCCATCTGATGCCACCTGCCCTCCAAATGCAGTTTGTTTCTGCACTACCTGCCACCTGAACCCTGCTGCAACCCTGCTGATGTCAACTGGAGGAGTTTGCAGCCCTGGAACCCCACTGATATCAGCCAGAGTAATTTGCAGCCAACCAAACTGCCCATCGCTGAGTGCACCATTAAGTGCTCCATATCAGACCCCTGTGCCCTGTTTAGCTTCGCTGACCTCTGCTGGCACCAACTGCCCTCAGTGCAGTTAAACTGTTTTTTTTGTTTGTTTGTTTTGTTAAGCAAAAAAAGGCAAAAAACGCTTGCATGCCACTTGCCACCAAGGACACCGCTGACGTGAATTCGATCACAGCCCACCCCCCTTGTAGTCCAAAAAGGTAGATGTAGGTGAAATAGGCTGCTTGTAACATTTATTAAAACCTAAGAATGTATGAGAGCCCAACTGTAATTTGATGCTATGATACTGGTTCTGTGTGTGTCTGGTCATGGGTGAGGTTAAGTGTGACTGATTCCCAATCCCCACCAGTGCCAGTACCAGTAAGGCCTATGCTGTGTGTTTTTTTTTTTAGCTGTTCTGTTTGTACACCCCTGCCTAGCTGTCTCCCTTCAAACTGCCCCTGACAGCCCCATCACCCATCTTCTCCCTGGACTTATTCCAGCCAGTATCCCCGTGGCTTGCCCCTTGTAGTGAGGTGCCATGGAGTCCTTCTTGACCCATTGGTCAAGAATCTAGTGCAGCTGGTGCCTCGGTCACTGGTGCAAGACCTGCGAGTGGTCAGTGTTCATCCTGCAAGCCAGGATGATTTCTGACTTTCCTTGCCACCCCAGAGTAGTGCGCATGCAACTATGTCAAGACTGACACCACGCATGCTTCTGCACAAGATTCACCCAATGTCTGCTGCTCCTCCATCAAATTGTTGCAGCTCAACATCATACCCCCCCCCCAGCCACTGCTAGAGGCCAAGCAAACACCGGCTGCCAGGCCTTCTTCTCCCCAGAAGAGGAGGAGGAGAGCAGTCTTCTGGACACTCACTCTCCTATCCCGGCCAACCCTCCAAGCTCACTCCTGAACTTTCGGTGTCAGTGCCCCAAATGGTAGTGCCACTATTGCGCAGGCAAGCCAACCTGTGCTGTGATTTTTACAGCTGCATGGTGATGTCACCATGCTGACGTATTGCTATCAGTAGGAGAAAAGACTGTGAAAGCACGATAGGATTGTTAGACTGTGGTGTTGCACTGAGTTTAGTTTGGACATGACTCACATTACTCCGCTGTTCTCGCTATTTACTACAGTGGAGTGTTTGTGTCTGCCCCTCCCACACCCCTGCCTGAACTATATGCACTATTTCATTGGTGAACTGTACGTTTCAGTTACACACTTCGACTATCACTTTGTTTTAAGCCATTTTTAGAGCCTGTTTATAAAGAGCTTTAGGAAGTAATTGCTCTGGTTCCTATTAAAACACAGTTTTAGGCAGTAATTGCTCCGAGTCATTTTGGGGGCATATAGGATAAATAGCTTTATGGATAGTACTGACTCCACTGATTTTCACAATATAAGTGTTTTCTAAAAATGAGGGCTGTTTTATAAAGAAATCTGCTCTTGAAAAAGTGTAGCATGAAACAGAAAGTGCCCACTACAGAGCTGGCTGCATTCCTGGCAGCTGTAACTTGAGCTGTCTGTTGTAGTTAGCCTTGTCTGCAGTTAACCCTTTGCAGTTCTGTTCTTAGCTCTGCTGCTGTCTTGTCAGATCATCTTAGATATGGAGACTATAAGAACTCCTTTGTTTGTCAGCTGCTGCTGCTTTTGTAGACCTCTTATTAATGCACACTGAGCTATCTTTGAAAAAAAGGAAAAACAGATACAAGTGTCCTGGACGTGATTCTGGCAGATAGGGATCTGGTAAGGGACCTGGTTGTAGAGGACCCCCTGACTGGGAGCAACCACAATACTGTCTGGTTTCAAATAAGCATGGGGGGAGGGAGGGGAGATCTAGGACACTGGCAGTGGACTTCAGGAGGGCAGACTTTGTGGGCATGGAAAATATTCTTAAGGATCACTTGAAGGGGATTACATCAATGACAAGTGTGGAAAGGAGATGGGAGGTCATAAAATGGGGACTTCATGAGGCAGTCAGGATCTGCGCTAAGTTGAAACGTAAGGGAGCAAGGTCACATAAACCATGCTGGTGGTCCAGTGAGGTACAGGTAGTGGTCAGAGAAAAGAAGGCGGCCTATAAAAAATATAAAACAATAAGAGGGGATAGGGATAAGGAAATGTACCAGCTTGCATCTAGAAAAGTCACCCAGATGGTGAGGGGAGCAAAGTCCAGTAAAGAGCAGCGGCTGGCACAGGGGATACATGAAGGAGAAAAGGGTTTTCCGGTACATTGGGGAGTGGAGAAAACTAAGGCCATCTCAGCAGATTGAGATCAGAAGGAGGGTGGGTGGAAGAGGCGAGGGACCAGGCAGAGGTATTTAACGAGTACTTTGCCTCTGTGTTCACTGGGGGGGATGGGATATCTACAAAGCAAGGCATTATGGGGATAGAAGCGGCAGTGAGTGAGATCAGGGGAGCAACAGAAATGGAGCAAGAGGGAGGAAGAGGCACCCCAGGGTATCACATCTGGATAAGGATAAAAAGGCCAGTAAGTTGGAGGGGATGGATGATGCTATCTCCACCAAAAGGGTGTGGTTAGCCCTCAAGGCCCTAAAGAAAGACAAATCTCCTGGGCCAGATGGCATTCATCCAGTACTATAGGAATTGCAGACATACTGGCACCCTGGTGAGCTCTTCAACAGGTCACTTGAGACAGGGAGGGTACCTAGGGATTGGCGAGAGGCACATGTGGTGCCAATCCATAAAGGGGGGTCGAGGGAAGTACCAGGTAACTATAGACCCATCAGTTTGACCTCGGTGGTGGGAAAATTATTGGAGAGTATACTAAAGGAACGATTGGGGGTGTACTTGGAGGAGGTGGGAGGTCTGGATAGTCGGCAACATGGGTTTGTGCCAGGTAGATCATGTCAAACCAATCTTGTGGAGTTCTATGAATGGGTAACATCAGAACTGGACAGGGGAAAGCCTGTGGATGTATTATTCTTGGACTTCAGCAAGGTGTTTGACTCTGTCCCCCACAATGGTCTGGTGGAGAAACTGATGGGGTTAGGAGTACCCTTTGATGGTCAGATGGATTGAAAACTGGCTAGCTGGACGCACCCAGAGAGTAGTGGTCTGTGGGGAGCTCTCAAACCCTAGAGAGGTTGGTAGTGGGGTACCACAGGGCTCGGTCCTGGGTCCGATCCTGTTTAATGCATACATATCAGGGACATCAGGGAGGGTATAGGGTGTGAAATGAGTCTCTTTGCTGATGACTCCAAGATGGGAGCAGTAGTTGAGGGAGAAGAGGGGAAATTGGCCCTGCAAAGGGACCTGGACACCCTGGAAAGCTGGGCTCACACATGGAATTAAATTTCAATATCACCAAGTGCAAGGTGTTGCATCTTGGTGGAAACCTAAACACAGGTACACCCTGGGAGGGGTGCTGGAGGCCTCAATAGGGAAAAAGACCTAGGGGCCATGGTGGATGCATGTATGAATAACTCTGAGCAGTGCAGAAGAGTGGCTAGCAAGGCAAACAGGATGTTGGGATGCATCGTGAGGGGATCACCTCTAGGAGCAAGGAAGTGATTCTGCGCTGTACAATGGACTGGTTAGACCACACTTGAGTACTGTGTACAGTACTGGAGACCACACTTGAAAAGGGACATACAGCTCCTGGAGAGGGTACAGAGGAGGGCAACTAAGATGATATGAGGCTAGGATTTGACGTATGAGGACAGACTTGAGGAGCTCTGCCTGTTTTCATTGGAGGAGGAGAGACAGAGGGGCCATGATTGAGGTCTTCAAGTACCTCAAGAGAATAAATAGGGTAAACATGGAGGTGATCTTAGACTAAAGCAGGGAGGTATCACCGAGGCATGGTTTGAAGTTGGAATGTGGAAGGTGAGGGGGAAAAGAGGAGGAGATTTTCACTGAGAGGGTGGTGGACCCTTGGAATGCACTGCCTGGTGAGCTGGTTCAGAGATCCACAGTGGAGGGCTTCAAGAGAGGGTGGGACAGACACAGAAAGTGGATGTATCAGATGATGGCCTGTCCCAGGGGGGTGGGGATGGATGATAGGGGTTTCTGGAACACACGGGAGGGGAAGGGAGGGCCTCGGCACCCAACTAGGGATCTGAGGTTCGAGCAGACCCGATAGACCGTAAGGCCTAATCTGCTGGTAAATAGTATGTTAGTATGTTAGTAAGTGTAATAGCCAGAGAAAGTATTGTCTGACTTCTTAAAAGTGAGATTTCTTATCTGCCCCCTCCAACTTGTTGTGCATCTTATGAACTGAGGGTTTTGTTTACTGCTCAGGCAAAAGCAGGAACCCATGGAAAAGGAGATACTGCATCTAAGCTGCATACATCTCAACCTTTCATTACCGAAATGTGTGACAAATGGGCAAAATGTGTGACATGTGATCAAACACGAGACTGCAAGCTCAAAACCTAATGGAAATAAGTACACTAATGATTATAATGTTTGCTGATTACAGCACATTATAGATTATTATGAATTTATGCTTTAAAATCTTATTGAGCAATGTGGAATATTGCCTTCTCCATGTGGGACAGAGGGTTTCTGAGTGGCAAAATGAGTGATGTGCCTCGTAATGTGTGACAGTTGAGAGGTATGCTGAGCTGGGCTATTCGAGGAAAATAATCCACCCCCCCCCCAAAAAAAAAATCCAAAAATAAGTCCTACAGTATGTATTTAATTAAAAGAGGGCCACTGGTGGTGCTGGGACACCATGCAATTTCTAGTGTAAAAACTGTGAACCTGGCATCAATGACTGTAGGGGTTTTAGGTTCAAATCCCACCACTGCCCCAGTTAACTGTATGACTTTCAGCAAGGCACTGGACCTCCCAAGGCTCCCTGTGGATTTTGTGAACTTAGCTTCATGACAAGCCATGCTTCACAATCTTCTGTCACTGGAATGTGGGGCACACTGGATATCCAAAATGTGAGAAAATGTGAGAAACTGTCCCTCAACACGTGGGACACATGATTAAATGGAGCTACAAGCTCAGATGGGGGAGGTATGGAACAAGCCTCAACTACAGTACCTGGAGAAAGAAAGGAGGGGGAATCAGCATCAGCACCTACTGGAGTTAGTCGACTGTCTGCAAGTTAGCTCCTTGCAGTCTTGGTCCCAGCTCCGCTACAAAAAAATAATAATAAAGAAATAAAATACAGACCCCTTTGATAGCCCACCCAAGCTGCCTTAATCAGCCTGATCCATTGAAGTTAGCCAACTGTCTTCAAGTTAACCATTTGCAGTCTTGCTCCCAGCTCTGTCACTCTGCAGTGCCACCTCTTCCTTTGCAAAGAAGCAGTTGGCTTGTCAGAGCAGCTTCACAAGAAGCCTTAATAATTCAGGCATCCTGCCCCTTGCCAGACTTTGATGCCTGTGAAGCTTCTCAAGTCCTGGGCAAAATGTCTTTTCGCATTTGTGGTGCTAAATGATGCTTCAGCTGAGATATGAATATTTCACCTACCAGGTTCATGAGGTGTGGTGATAAGGAGACTATGCTGAAGATTTGGGGTTAAAATCTCAAAAAACAAGAACGTTATGAAGCAATATTAAAATTCTTCAGTGTTTTCTTATAAATTTACTACCGGTATTTTTCCAGATTCAGACCCCATATTTTCAACATAGCCTTTCTTAAATCCACCTCACGAACAAGGCAGGTGTAATTCTTCAAACCCCCTCCAAAACATTTTTTTTATTACTCACAGAGCAGCTTAAAAGTGATTTGATAAGAATGAAAGAATTCTGCAACACTGCTAAACCCAGGACCTCAGGGGCAGCAGAAAAGCACTGCATCAGGGGTGAATGCAGAACCGTATTATTTTTATATGGACCATTTACATCATATAATAGCAGAAAAAATAATGGGGAAAGAATATCTGAAACAGAATCCACGCTTTTGAGTGCATACAAAAGGAATGTTTGTGTTTTGCTTTATTTATTTAATTATTTAAAAAGTTTTACATGAAAAGCACACTGAGCCGAAGCTCTTTTCCAGGTGTGTCCTGGGGGAGGAGGGATTGGGAGTACAAAAAGCAATAAATACATAAAAATACATACAGATAAATTATAATACATGCTAAGTTACAACAGTACAGCAGTGGGTACTTGAAAACAACAATTTAAACATATTTATAGTGAAACAGTGGACTTCAGCAAGTAATAAAAGGGCAGATAGGAGATACTAGGAGCATGAACAAGTTAGGAAGGACAGTGTATGGAGGAGGGAGGGAGGTGAGAGCAGAATTAGAGGGTGCATATTTAAGAGTAGGGTGAAGGGAGTTCCATAGTTTAGGTAGGCAGAAGGAGAACACAGCCTGACCTGCAGGAGAGGTTCTGGATGAGAATGTAAGAAAATGAGTGTCATAGCTCCAGAGAGAGTGAGAAGGAGAGGCAGAAGAAAGGAGAGGAGATAGGGAGAAGGAGAGATAAGAAGGGAGGGAGCCAAACCAGAACTTAGCTGCGAGGGAGATGCAGTGAGAGCATCACTTGTCCTCGAACGAGAGGAAGAAGAGGGAATTGTAAAGTTCACAGTGACAGGTGAGAGGGGGAATACAGGGTAAAGCAACAGAAAGAGTTGAATAGGATGTCCAGTCTGGCAAGGGAAGTTTTGGGTGCAGTACTGAAGGCTACATCACCATAGTCAAAAACTGGGAGGATCATTTTCTGGACCACAGCCCAGCAAGCAGGCAGTGGGATGCAACTACAATTTCTGTAGAGGGCACCGAGCTTGTTGTGTAGTTTTTTGCTAATTGCATCCATGTGACCAGAAAAGTCTAGGTGTCAGTCAAGCCAGACACCAAGATACTGTACAGAGGAAGTATCCTCCAGTTTTGACCTGTCAAGGGTGTGGAGAGAGGGTAATGAGGGAAGCCGAGACAGTCTTTGCCTAGTGTCAAAGGTCATAGAGACTGTCTTTTTGGCATTAAAAAATAACTGGTAAGAAACTAACCAGTGCTGAACATTATCAAAGTCCTGCTGGAGGCTGGTAGTTACACCAGAGGGGGAGGGACCAGATGTACACAAGACAGTGTCATCGGCATACATGTAGATGCTGGAGAGGAGCAGACAGAGGAGAGGTTGTTTCAGAAAATGGAGACGAGAAGGGGACCAAAGACCGAGCCTTGTGGAAGACCAGTCCTCAAGGGGAGGAGGGATATGGAATCAGCAATCCTGACCTCTTGGGTTCTGCCCATCAAGTAGAACCTGAACCAGTCAACAGCAGTGGGTGAGAGCCCAGCTGAAGCGAGTTTACCTAAAAGGATGGGATGGGAGATTGTGTTTAAAGCCTTTGCTAGATTGACAAAAATTATGGAGGGTGATGAGGCCACTGTCCATCCCAATAAGGGTGGAGTCGGTGAGTCTGAGGAGAGAGGTGGTGGTGGAGTGGAACTTCCTAAAGCCAGACTGGTTAGGGGTGAAGAAGGTGGTGTTGTCCAGGAAGGAGAAGAGTTCAGAGGGGATGAGGTGCTCTTGGAGTTTGGAAAGGATAGGGAGGCAGGAGATGGGCCAATAGCTGCCTGGCAAGGAGAAACTGCCTCCTTTAGGAAGCAGTAGGGAAAAGGCATGTTTCCAGGCCAAGGAAACTGCAGCTAAGGAAAAGGAGAGATTAAGGAGGGTGAAAGAGGGGAAGGGATGTCGGGGCTGATAGGAAGAGACGTTCTGGGTCAAGTCCATCGGTTGAGGTGCCTGAGGAGGGTTCAGGCAAGTAGTGCTTTGAGGGTTTGTAGATGAAAGTGTAGGAGAAGGAGAAGGAGAATGAGATGGGAGGGATGGGAAGGGAGGGAGGGAGGAGGGTGGGAGGGAAGAGACTGGAGTAGGTCAGCAGTGCATGAAGTGAAGTAAGAGTAGAATTTTGAGGCAACTGTTGGGGGGTCCAGATGTGAGAGAGTCACCCTCCTGGAGGACAGGGATGGGGTGATGAGGTGAAAAAAGCGCTTGAATCATCTGCCAGAATTTGGAAGTTTGTTCCAGTTAGTGGATATTGAGTAACTGGATGTTATCATAGAAGCAGACACACCTTCCCCCTCTATGTTCTCTGCTAGGCCCTCTCTGATACACTGACAAGGGATTGCTAGAGATTCCCAGGGTTTGTTTACAAACATCTGGAGCAAGGTCATTTAGCTTTATGGCCCCGACCCTGTGGAATTCTCTACCCTCATCGCGTGTGAGATTGCCTGACCATCCAAAGTTTTAAAGTTGCCCTGAAAACTTATCTTTTTAGCCTAGCGTTTTCTGATTTTTAACGCCGCTGTTGTATTTATTAGTTTTAACTTCTTGTATTTATTAGTTTTAACTTCTTGTATTGTTTATTTATTAATGTGTTTTAATTAGTTTTTGTACAGGTGCCTTGGTTTCAGACAGGCGCCTTTTATAAATAAAGAATGATTGATACTTGATACTTGATTGATTGATTTTGATCTGGCTGTATAGGTAGGTCCTCCCCCCCAACCCTTTTCTCTGCTAGGGCTGTTTTGATCTGGCTGTATAGGTAGGTCCCCTCTTGTTCTGTGCTAGGGCTATTTTGATCTGTTGTATAGGTAGTTTCTTGTACTACACCAACATGCCTGACAGTTTATGTGTGAACCTTTCAAATACCATTGAGTTCTACAGACATGCTGGACTCTGCACAGGGATAGTCTTATTAATGAACATACAAAGTAATTAAAGATTAAACTACCTTCAAGCATGCTGTATTTTAAGTATCTATTCATTATTATTAGCTATTATATATCAGTGAGGTCCAGTTGCTAGCACTCTCATCTAGGAGTCAGTCTTATAGTCATCATGTATTCAAGTCTCGCACACAGAACTTGGGCTCATATCTAAAGCTGACACTGCAGTGTGGAAAATGGTGACCTTGCTGATGCAGGCAAAGGAGATGAATAACCACGGATCACCACCAGCAACATACCGTAAAAGGGGGATACGAAACCAGGCAGCATATGTGGGGGGGGGCTGATATAATAGGGGGATAAGAAACAAGGCAGCATATGTGTGGGGGGTATTACATATTTGTGGAAGTAGTAGGGTGCCACATACTGATAAAATCAAAAATCACATGACTCAATCAAAGCACACCAGCCATTGCAACAAGGTCTATAGAACACTGGGTGTTTATGAGGCTCAAAAGGTGGGATGAAGCAGCATTTCTTGGCTACATCACTGCTATCATATTGCAGCTGTGTTGGCTCTGACAGAGTTTGATTGTTTTTGTTAAAAAAAATTGTATGGTAGATGCAGCCACAATCAGATTGCACCCTGCCCCCTTTATGGTCTGAAATGTGCATGGTAACTGCATCATTCACACACAGTCTGGTCACAAACTATACCCTCCCCCAACACACACACACACACACACACACACACACACACACTCTGGCTCATCACCACAGCCCCACTTAAAATGTTTATTATGGTTTCTGTATCTGTGGGGTTTGTGAGGTCAGATGCTGGTCTGTGTCAGAGAGAGGGCAAGTGTGGGAGGCTCTGAGAGTGTCAGTGTGTGCTAACTATACCAAACAACTACACAGAACTTACAACAAGCAAACATTCGGCATTGATAACTACTTGTTTAAAACAGTAACTGGCTTCTCTTTTCTTCTTCCCAAGTAAAATCTGGATAGAAAGAAAACATCACTTGCTAAGTCAAAACAAAAATCATATGTAATGAAAAAAATCAACTTATTTCTATTAAATCTATAATGTTTTATTAAAAGATAGTTTTATTTCTCTATAAAATTCTGGAAACAGATTTGCAGTTTCCCATTGAAATACATTGCCAGCCTTGCCAGTAACGGCAATATGCAGCGTACAATCACTAGGTAGAGGAAACATCTATGCTTAGTGTAAATGTTATAGTACAAGTGATGTCATTCATTGTTTAGAGTTTTAGAGCTATACTTTTCTGTCTTGTACTGTATGTGAATGCACTGTTTATAAAGGAAACTAATAAAAAGATTAAAAAAAAGATTTTCTGACTTCATAATACAAGGATTCCATTTGTTTCATTTTTGTTAGTAGCTGGCAAAATTAAATGATGAGATGTTAAGTAAAGAAACAAATAAAAGCAAACAAAATGATTGCTGAGACATCTCCAAGCCCCAGACCTTAATTCCTTAAGCTATACAGCCTTACTAAGCTATATAGAAATAGGCCTGATTTCTCTGAAAGCTCTCTTTCTGGACTGCACAGATCAACCAGGAATCATGGGGAAAACAGATAGGTAGGTAATTATTTACTGAACATCGTTATAAGACATTACAGTCTATAATACTTAACTTATACAGCATAATACATAAAAGCTTTCAAAGGTCAGTGCAGTTTATAAAGTAGAATGGTTTATGAAAGAAGGAGGATTGTGGAAGCTTCAGCTATTATTACACGATACTACAGTAGCTTCACATACTGGAAATTATACATTTCCCCTATTTGTGCAGTTTGGGAAAAGAACAGGATAGAAAATTTATTAATGTGACCTACTCTAAGTAGGTCCTATATTTGTTGTTTACTTGTTACCTACTTTATCTTTGATTTTTTTGCTATTTTCAGTGTTATCCTGCACTTTTTTGTAGCTGTCAAGAGGTAGGTTGCTAGATCAACAAGTTAAAAACAGCGCTAGACACTACCCCCTTGACCACAAATATAATTTCTTGAAGTTGTGCACCATTAGTTAAGAAAAATGGCACACTGAGGATAGTGCAAAAGTTTTAAAATATTTCACATCTTTTCGAAAATGGACAGTCTCAGGAATTTATGCAAAAACACACTTTATTCTAAAAACATCTGAGGATCACATGACATAACCTATCTAGCACCAGTTTGCAAAAGCATTTGAAAAAAGTGTGCCTTTTCCATTATGAAATGATACAATTTAAAGTAGCAGTGCAAGATTTTTTTTTTTCAAACAAATCTAGTTTCAGTTACAGTCTATAATACTTAACTTGTACAGCATAATACATAAAAGCTTTTACAGGTCAGTGCAGTTTATAAAATAGAATGGTTTATGAAAGAAGAGGGAATGTGTTAGCTTCAGTTATTATTACACAATACTACAGTAACTTCACATACTGGAAATTATAATTTCCCCTATTTGTGCAGTTTGGGAAAAGAGTAGGATAGAAAATTTACTAATGTGACCTACTCTAAGTAGGTCCTATATTTGTTGTTTACTTGTTACGTACTGTATCTTTGAATTTTTTGCTATTTTCAGTGTTATCCTGCACTTTTTTGTAGCTGTCAAGAGGTACTGTAGGTTGTTAGATCAACAAGTTGAAAACAGCGTTAGACACTACCCCTTAAGCACAAATGTAATTTCTTGAAGTTTGTGCACCATTAGTTAAGAAAAATGGCACACTGCAGATAGTGCAAAAGTTTTAAAATATTTCACATCTTTTCGGAAATGTGCAGTTTCAAGAATTTGTGCAAAAAGATATTTTATTCTAAAAACATCTGAGGATCACATGACATTACTTATCTGGCACCAGCTTGCAAAAACATTTGAAAAAAGTGTGCCTTTTCCAGTATGAAATGATGCAATTTAAAGTAGCAGTGCAAGAGAAAAAAAAAAATTTTTTTAAAAAAATCTAGTTTCCGCTACAGTTAAAAATGTTTTTTTTTCAACAAAAAAGCTGGTTTCAGCTGCATTTCATAAAAATATTAGCATATCTGTTAAATGTACTTGTCTAGGTAGCTCTTGTGCTGCACACCATGAGACTTTTTTTATTTTTCTCGATCATGACCCTTGTCAGTTCTGCAATGCTAGTTCTATGCAAAATGTGGCAGCCATCTTTTTTCTTGAGAAAAACTAAATTAAAACATTTATAAAATAGTCAAATTTTGGTTGAATTAGAAAATTATACTACTAAACAAAACTGAAAAATGCCTGAAAATATTTTATAGTGAAGGAGAATAGAGTCAAATCTTTGGCCCAATTTCATTGCACTGCTGTTTCAATTACATTATAAGACTATGGAAACTTTACATGGCATTTAGCAAAACTTGCACACAGTTTGTAACAATTATGAAAAATGGATTTTTCCAATTTTCACAACCACTATCTTGCTCACAATAAAAATTGGGGGAAAAGTGTGCATTTTCCAGTATGAAATGATGCAATTTAATTACATGGAAAAGTATGCCAAATTGCATGGCATTTAGCAAACGATGCACACAGTTTACTAAAGCTGTACAAAATAGACCTTTCCAAGTTCCCCCATCACTATATGTCATGCTAAACAAACTCTAGACAAGGTCTATCTCTAACCTTTAGTGTCAGCTATAGACATTCCATGGGTGATTAGCATTTCAACATGCTACATTGTCAAACTGTATGAATCTCTTTCTCTTTCTCCATGCTCCTTCTCAGCCAAGACTCTTGCAAATAAAATAAAGCTGCTAGGTCTTCTCCCAGCCAACAATACCATTTACATGGGGAGACCCTTTTCCCCTCTGCACCTGCAAATGAAGTATGAATGCACTGCTCTGAGATTTCACAAATTGCTCTAAAACTACTGTACCTATAGGGATCTGTCCAGGTCCTGCCTTCTTCAATATGTTCATCAGTGATATTGAGGAGGGCATCCAGGGCAAGTTGCATCTCTTCACAGATGTCACGACGCTCTGTGGTAAATAGCTACAAAGAAATCATGGAGATGCAAAGGAATCCACAAAAGCTAGAGAAGTGGTCTAAGGTCTGGCAGTTGAAATTCAGTGCCAAAAAGTGCAAGGGTATGCAGCTAGGGAACTAAACCCCCAGGACAGAGTACTGGAGAGTATGGGTAAACTGAGCACCACAGCAGAAGATAGGGACCTAGAAGTCATCATTAGAGGCTCTCTAAAACAATCAAACCAGTGCAACAAGGCCGATAGTAAGGCTAATAGGATGCTACTGTTTATCAGAAGGTGTACTGACAGCAAAAGGAAAAGGAAGTATTACTACCTCTATATAGGCCACTAGTGAGACCGCATGTGGAACACTGTGCTTAGTTCAGGAGTCCTCACTCAAGGAAGAATAGGGAAAGGCTGGATACAGTTCAACACAAGGTGACCAAAATGATTCAGGGCCAACAGGGCAGATCTTATGAGGATTGTCTAAAGTCACTAAACATGCACATGCTGGAGACCAGGTGAGAGAGGAGGGATATGATAGAGATCTTCAAGTTCCTGAAGGGAGTCAACAAGGTGGACTGCAAGGAATTATTTGGCAGGAATAGAGAGTCAACAACCTGAGGACATGAGTGGAGCTAGCAGAGGAGGTTTATGAGGGATGTGAGAAAGTATTACTTTACTGAAAGGGTGGTGGAGCCATGGGGCAGTCTGCCAGCAGATGTGGTGGCCACTGAGACTGTAAATGTTTCCAAGTATGGCTGGGACATTGTGAACAGTATGGTGGTTACTCGGCTCAGTAACAGTAGAGAGCTGTGCAGGGGGGAGGGATTGAACCCCATATGGACAATTGGTCCCAAGGCAGATGTGGAACTATTGGCAGACTAGAACGACCCTTGGTCTTTTTCTGCCATTATTGTCGATGTTTCTATAAAAAAAACTATCAATAAACAATATACGTATATATAAATATATACACACACACACACACACACACACACACACACATTATAGTGGCACGGTAATGCCACTATAGTTAAGGGTTGAGTACCCCATTTAAGGTTAACTCTGAAATTTGACAGCTTAATAACTTTGCCACTGTATGACAGATTTACCTGAAATTTGGCATGTGTGGAGCAGTACCATAGATATCTGGATCTGCCAAGTTTCGTAATGGTTGGATATACGGTTGCAGAGCTACATAGCACTGTAGAATGTGGTAATTACACATTTTTGCACATTCTTTGCTCGCACCTACAGGTTGCACAGTCTACGCCACTGGTCTGAAACCTTCAGGGAACATGCAGCCAGGGTCCCTAATGTGCCATTTGAAGGTTTTGTGAAAAAATATTAAATGGTTCAAAAGTTATTAAAAACACAAGTTTCCCATTATAATCAATGGGAAAAGTTAACAAAAAGTTTGACAGTGTCTCAAATGCAGTTTTTAGTGTCGCAAATGACCCCTGTAGTGTCACAAATCTGCCATCTTGTTTTCACTTGGTGGTCACAGAAATGCTTAGCATTTAAACTTGGGACCCTCTAGGGACACAATTCTTGCTGCGCTCACCTAGTTGGGTCCTGAGGATGCTAGCCATGTCTTTTTTGGGGGGTTAAACACCCCAGAAATATGCTTCTGAAATTTTTGTAAACAGTAGTGTCACAAAGTAGTGTCACACATTCAACACTTTCATGATTTTTTTTTGTAATTTTTTTTTACGACAGTGTTGCAAATCATGACACTATTTTGCGACACTATGCCCAGAAGAATAGGAAATCTTTGCCACCCTGCTGCAAAAGAACGGTTTGGTCTTTTGGGCTGAAATTTGGAGGGAAGAAAGCCAAGATCCCACAGATGTGTCGTTTCATGGTTTGGTGACAAAATATTAGAGGGCTGCAAAGTTACGGCACTCTGAAATTGATGATTTTTCCCATAGGCTAACATTATGGCATCCGTTGCACCTTTCGGAGCCCGTATCTCGAAAACGCTTCGAGATATGGACTTTTCATCAGAAAAATTCTTAGCCCCCTTCCTTAGCATCCCTATACAGCAATGAACCCTTGGTACACAAATGTAGCAATATCTCATGAACCGTGCAACCTACAAAAAAAAATTCAATTGCAGGCTTACAACTTTTTTTACCAATAAATCACTTCTATCTCAGCAGGAGTCAGTGCCTGTTTGGATTAATGACCCCATGGCATGCACTGATGCCTGTTGGTGTGTGGACAGTGGGGGGGGGTGGTAGGAGTGGGCAGTCTAACATCGAATTTCCAAACTTTTGTCACTGTGTTATCAACCCTAACTGATGCATTAATGGAGTTTTTTGCAATGAATGTCCCTTCTTTTAGAGCTAGCATAATAGTATCATTATTTTACTGTGGGAGTGCAGGGTCCTTTAGACCATGTGCTCCAATCCCACAAAGTTATGCATGTGCATAGGATAAATTCAACGGATGCACATAACTTGGGCATTTGCAGGAATTTTTTCACTCAATTTTCAACTTGGCCTTTTAGGGACCCCACTTTATGGACAATGGCACTGTCATTTCATTAATCTGTCCTGAAAGTTGAGTTCACACAGTGACCATGCCATTCTGCACCACAGGTGCAAAAACATGTTTTGGGCAGGATGTCACAAATGACAGCTGTATTATGTTCATGAGGAAGTGTGAAAAATAGTAATGTTAAAAATCTGGAGGTAAAATATGAAAAAATGGCAGTTACAAGCGTGCATAGAAACTGCACAACATACGCTCGTAAGGTGGCCATTTTTTGGAATGTTTTAACCAAATTTTCAACATGGGCTTTTTGGGACCTCCTTTCATTAACACTGGCACTATAATTATATTAATCCATCCCGTAAGTTGATTTCACACAGCGACTGCGCCATTCTGCGCCACGGGTGTGAAAACACATTTCTGGAAGAATGTAAGAAATGATAGCTTTACTGTTCATGAGGAGGTGTGAAAAAAATGACAAAGTAGAAAATCTGGACTGAAAATATTAAAAATTGGCAAAGTTACGAGCATGCGTAGAAACTGCACAATCTACACTTGTAACATGGTCATTCTTTGGAATTTTTGCACCAGATTTTCAACATGGGCTTTTTGGGACCCCACCTCATGAACACTGGCACTGTCATTTAGTTAATTGGTCCCAAAATGTGATTCCATGCAGCGACCTCGAAATCACCTTTCGGGTCCGATTAATGAGATGACAGTGACAATTTTCATGAGGTAGGGTCCCAAGAACCCCATGTTGAAAATGTGGGGTTAAAATTCCTAAAAATGGAAAAGATATCAAAATAAGTTGAAAACCCCTTGACTGCCATTATACGGATCTTACCTTGATTCTTCAGTTTGCGGTTCACCTTTGAAGAGTGCAAACGTGTCTCGGTCCACAGAAGATGACAGCACCCATTCTCCAGAGGTAAGTAAGGGGTAAGGAGGAGGGGAGGTGCAGGGAGGTGGGTGAGCAGAGGGAGAGTGGGGATGGGGAGGGGAACCGGGGAGACAACAAGGGATCATTTTCTTGTTTTCAGGTATATTAAAAAAAGACATTGGGGGACTGTTTTCTTTTTTAAAAATTGTTTTAAATAACAAATTACATTTTGGGACACTGGGAGTGGGCTATCTAGTGTCCCTGAATACTGGGTGGGGGAGGTAGAAATGCTGACATGAGGATTGGGCACCCCGATGTCAACAAATAAAAAATAACAGTGAGTTGGCCTGGCAGAACCAGCAATGGAGGGCAGAGGGTCATACATGGCACAGAGGGATGGAGCGGGAGGGCTTTGCTTCAATTAAGATGGGGCCACAGTCACCAGAGGGTGGACGGTTGGACATTGCACAGAGGGAGGTGGCAGGAGGGCTTTTCATTGAGGGATGGAGATACTGACAGCAGAGGGTGGAACAGCACACAGAGAGAGGGAGTGGTAGGGCTGTTTGTAAAGAAAAAAAATACTGTAAGATAGGAAAACAATTATGCCTTGGCACCTTTGGAGGCAGTTAAAGGATAAAAATATCCTTTATTTAGGTAAACACCAGCAGGCGTTTACCTAAACGGGGGCTGAGGAAGATGATCCTGCATTTAGTTTGTAAAAATAATGGTCAGAAAAGGTTTAGACCTCATGTCATGTCGCTGGGCCACATGCCTCAAATTTGCGAAAGTTTTGCAAAGGAACTTTTGCAAATTTGTGACACTTCTAATGTCCGAAGTGCAATACCAGAAAACAGAGAGTAGTGGTAAATGGTGTACAGTCAGAGGAGATACAAGTCACAAGTGGGGTACCTCAGGGATCAGTCTTGGGGCCAGTCCTCTTCAATATCTTCATTAGTGACATTGCAGATGGACTGGAGGGTAAGGTTTGTCTGTTTGCAGATGACACCAAGATCTGCAACAGAGCAGATGATCTAGATGGGGTGGGCAGAATAAGAAGAGATTTGGATAAACTAGCAAAATGATCAGAACAGTGGCAACTGGAGTTTAATGCAAAGAAGTGCAAGATCATGCACATAGGGAAGAGAAACCCAGAAGCCACCTATAGGCTGGGAGGGAATTTGCTGGCAGTCACAAGGGAAGAAAGAGACTTAGGCGTCATTATCACCGATGACCTGAAATCATCCAAGCAGACCTCTAAAGCAGTAGGTAAGGCTAGAGGGATGTTGGGGTGTATTAGTAGGGGTATCACAAGTCAGAAGAGGGAGGTAATAATCCCTCTTTACAAGACACTAGTTAGGCCCCATCTGGTGTACTGCGTGCAGTACTGGAGGCCACACCTTCACAAGGACATTAATCAAATTGAGGCAGTCCAGAGAAGGGCAACCAAAATAGTGCAGGGACTGCACCAGAAAACATATGAGGACAGATTAACAGAGCTCAATATTTATACCCTAGAGCAAAGGAGGGAGAGAGGTGATATGAGTGAAACATTCAAACACCTTAAGGGCATTAACAAGGTGAAAGAGTCTAACATGTTTCAATATAAGAAAATTAGCAGGACAAGAGGACACAGTATGAGATTAGAGGGAGACCAATTAAGGGGTAATGTGAGGAAGTTCTTTTTCGCAAAAAGGGTGGTGGATGCATGGAATGGCCTACCTCAGAAAGTGGTGGATATGAATTCAGTGCAGGGCTTCAAACAGGCATGGGATAGGCATAAGGGAGCAATACAGATGAGTATGAATAGATAGGCCATTGACAAAGCAAAGGCCAAGGGCACATTCATAAGGCAGAAAAAGAAATGAGCAGACTGGATGGGCCTTGCGGTCTTTATCTGCCGTCAGCATCTATGTTTCTATATTCCCAGACATTATGTTTAAAATCTGATGGCAGGATCGTCTTTCTCGGCCCCTGATTAGGTAAACACAACTGCTGGTGTTTACCTAGGACCAGAAAGTTTTAAATTGCAGCCCTTTTTTTCTTCGCCACTAACAGAGAACAAGATGGTGGCAGCATGACAGAAAAAGGGCCATATGTGACAGTGAAATGTACTGGTGGCAGCTTTCGAGAGACACATATATTTTTTTTCCCATTGACTATCATGGGAAACTTGTTTTTTGAATAACTTTTGAATTGTTGAATATATTTCACCAAATCTTTGAAAGGCACACCAGTGATACAGAGTGCATCTTCCCTGAAGATTTCAGACCAAATGGACAAATTGTGCTGGCTGTAGCCACGAGCAAAAAAACGCACAAAAAAAAAACTTCTTTTTGCATTTTTGAGCACTCTGCAGTTCCAAAACTGCTCATCCAACCACAACACAACTTGCCAGATCTAGAGACCTACAGTACCAGAACATGCAAGCAAAATTTCAGGCAAATCCGTCATATGGTGCCAGAGTTATTAAAGTGCAAAATTTGGGGTTTAACATAGAAGTGGCCGGGCAACCCATTAGGGGTGGGAGCTATCTCAGTGTGATAAATTCTGTTATTTTCACCAGAGTGTGATAAATGCAGCCAAATGACATTTATCACACTCTGCTTTCCTCATCAGCATTTATTTCAACTGTGCTGATCTCACCCAGCAACACTCAGATTCTGCCTAAGTGTTGTAACTGCTTTCATGAAGTTAATGACAAGAATGTTGCTCACCTGTCACACCTGCACCTGTAAGTCCCTCTTTCACTTTCATCTTGTGCACTGTATGAAAGCCCCCAAGCAAACAGACAGCAGCCTGAGTTTCATACTGGAAAAGAAGCCAAAACAGAGCGAAGCCTTCCACATCCATGATCACCTCAACTACCAAGGAATACAGCCTGATTCATCCCAAATGGCAAGACATTGTTTCAGCTTGTTTTAGCAGAATTCTCCTTTTTTTGTCCTGTGTCTTCTTTATTTATTCCACAAGATAAAGTGAAATAAAAAAAAGTTCTGGAAACCCCTATTGTATAAATCACACACATGATGTGCAGTCACGTACTATTGCCACTAACGAGTATCCAGAGGTCACTCTGTAGGAGTGAAAATATTTTCCATATCATACTCCTGCCCATCATGTATATAGTTAGGGTTAAGTAAGCAGTTTAATGTTAGGTCCCAAACTTTGCACTTTAATAACTTTGCAACCATTCAACGGACTTGCACAAAATTTGATATGCACCATTCCATGGTATACGTCTCTTGACATATCACGTTTTGTTTCGATTGAATGTGCAGTTGTGCAGCACATGGTGGAAAAAGTGTGTTTTTTTGGGGGGGTTGCCAGTTTTTGCTGATTTTTGCCTATCATGCTGCAGTCACATCATTTGGAATTTTGGTCCGATGTTTTCAGAGTATACAGAGGTTGCCACACGGAGCAAGCCAGCATTGGTTTGGCGAAAAAATATTAATCCGTTCCAAAGTTACTACATTTTGAAATTTTGGATTCTGAGCATGCTCAGTTCAGTCTTTTGGATAGGTGTATAAATTGCAAACCAGGATTTGCCTCACGAACATGGATTTTAACAGCTTACAAACAGGAATTTATAAAAATTCAATAAATAAAATCTCTGTTTGTGAGAAAAAGTCCCTGTCCGCAAGCCGCCATCTTGTTTTCACTTTTCCTTATCAAACAAAATGTTATAAGTTGACTCGGGGAAGTGCTGTGAGGTAACCCAAGCATGGGTTTTGTTCAGGGTGACGTCCTCTACAAACCCATGCCTTTGGTTTAGCCCCAAAATGCGGTTTTGAAATTTTTAAAATCCTTGTTTGCAACTCACTTCTAATCCTTGTTCATGAGGTGTCAAAATCCTTGTTCGTGAGCTGATCCTTGCTGTTAAAATCCCTGTTTGTGAGATGATGACCAGATGGCCCTGTCTCACAAACATGGATTTCTCACGAATAAGGATTTTGACACTGCACGAACAAGGATTTGGCTGGCAAACAGGGATTTTGACAACTCACGAACAGGGATTCTAAAAAGGAATCCCTGTTTTGAGATGTCAAAATCCTTGTTCATGACAAATCCTTGTTCATGAGCTGTCAAAATCCCTGTTCATGAGATGACGACCAGATGGCCTTAAAATCCCTGTTTGTGAGCTGTCAAACCCCTCTTTGCGAGGTGTCAAAATCCCCGTTCGTGAACCAATCCCTGTTCGTGAGCTGTCAAAATCCTTGTTCATGAGGGGGATGACCAGATGGCCCTACCTCGCGAACAGGAATTGGCTCACGAACAGGGATTTTGACATCTCATGAACAGGATTTGGCTCATGAATAATTTTTTTGACAGCTCACAAACAGGGATTTTTAAAGGTTGCTGTTTCTTTGCCACTTCACTACAAAGAAATGGTTAGGACTTTGGGCTTGCAATTTTCAGGGCAGAATGCTGTTGAAGTAATGCAGAGGACAGGGCATGTGGCTCAAACGATCAGGGTCATGGGTTCAAGACCATACAAGGACCCTGGCTTAATTTTTTTTATCGGTGTCTGGCTCAACAGATAGCACTCTTGCTTCTGAGGCTGGGAGATCAGAAGTCTGTGGGTTCTATCCCCACACCAGGCACTTGGGTTAAATCCCATTACTGACACTGTAGTGCAGCATAAGGGGGGTGCTGCACTCCTGAGGTGCCGTCCTTCGGATGAGACATTAAACCGAGGTCCCATCTGCCTGTTCTGGTGGTAGTTCAAGTGGATGTTAAAGATCCCATGGCACTTCTCGAAAAGAGTAGGGGAGTTTTTTATTGAAGGATACAAAACCAACTACAAGAAATATATACAATATTGAAAGAGGACAAAATCACAAAAAGAAATAAAGAGACAAGTACATATATCAGAGTACACAATATATTTTAAAAGAAAACTTCGTCCAGTGCATGCAAAAGAATTATAAAAAAAAACTAAAAGCCCAATACAACCCATAATGAACCCAAAAGAAACTGGTACCTAAGGTGTCTTATTTAATACACCTGTATACTCTTGACTTAACTCCTAAATCAATCTTTATTTAAATGTTATAAAAAATGAAAGGCCTCTCCACCATAATTTAACTTTCTGTTCATTATAGGCTATAATTTCCTTATCAAAAATAGTTTGAAGAACATTTTCACAGATAACTTTGAATATTGCATACGGCATTCTCTGCTGCCTAAGTAACCATTGTACCCTTGCATTCCATAAATAAAATTTTAACACAGCAAAGAAAACAGATAGAGAACCTTTATGATATTTTGTGAAATGGTATGTATAGTCCCCTAGTATTAATGCTTCGTATGTGATGTTTTGAAACCAAGGGAGGTTCCAAGCTTGAGCTAAGAAAATCTGTAGATTTGGGGAATATGAATAATGAAGGGCAAAGTGTTCCATGGATTCCTCCAGGGCTCCACAGTCTGTGTAAGGACATGATCTTTCTTCTACCGGTTTGTGTTTGTTATTGCCATGGACATTTAACTATCCATAGGTACTAAACCAGACAGTTTCCCACATGTGCTCCGGGATTCTTTCCTCATTTAACAGGGATAAAATCCTATCAGTGTTCTGGGGTCTACAATTTTTAAACTCTGGACATGTGGGGCCACTAAGCTCCGGAATATGTTGGTACAAATGTTTTCTGACTGCTGACCCTAGGAAGGATTTTAAAATGTTCCATTTATGAAGATTTTGAACTGTGTATTTCATGGAATCAGGGACCTTTAGAAGTTTGGAAAATTTCAGGGAGGGTTCCTCCCATTTAGTCATGAATGTCCACCAGTTATTCATGAACCATAAATTAACCAGTGAGTGTGACATCTGCCATGGTTTTCTGATAGAATGGATCCAAAATAAGGAGTGGAAGAAGGCAACCGGGGCTATCATCCCCAGACCCCCTTGCTGACATGAGAGGTATGTATAACCTCTTTTAATGGGGTTCAGATGGCTGCCCCACAACATGCAAAAAAAAAAATACTGTACATGCGGGTCACAAATACTATTGGCAATGGGAATATTGTTCCAACATATATTAAACTGGGTATCAAAAATTGCTTAATAATATGCATTCTTTTTAATTTGGAGAGCTTCCATCACTTCCACACATTCATATTGCTTTCACATCCCTGTAACACCCTTTTCCAATTTAATGTAGCCATATTTTGTGTCTCAAAAGTAATGCCTAATATCTTTACCAGTCCCTTAACAACTGCAAAGTTGTCCACTACCTCTGGGGGTTAACTATTGGGCCGATTGGGATTGCCTTACTTTTCTCCATATTTAGTTTAGCAGATGAGACTTCCCAAAACTTCTGTAGTTCTTTGCCAACTTCTATGAAACTCCTATGGTTTCCCAAGGTTAAGCAAGTGTCATCTGCATAGGCCAGGACCTTCAGCTCGTCCCCTTGCATATGCCCTGAAAGTCCTTGCATTTGATGGTTTTGAATGATTTGTTCCAAAAGTGGGTTTAGGGAGAAAATGTAGAGCAGGGGACTCGGGACAACCCTGCCTTTATTGTACAGTCCATCTCCAATTTATCATTAATGAGAGGATTACAATAAGCCTGGTTATACAGCATTCTGATTTTATCAATGAATATCCTAGAAATGCCATATGCATGTAATACTTGAAGCAAAAAGACTTGGTTCACTCCATCGGAAGCTTTTTGCTGATCTAGGGAGATAATCCATCCAGTTTTCTGTTTTTTTTTTGGTAGAACTCCCTGAGTTCTCATACAATTATCAATGGGTGATGAATCGCTCTGTCTGGTAAACCACAAAACTGACATGGGTAGATTATATGAGTGGCTATAGATCTTAATCGGAGATATAAAATCTGTGATAATATTTTGAAATCAGAATTGAGCAAACTGATTGGTCTCCAGTTATGGAGAAGTGTTCTGTCTCCAGATTTATGCAAATAAATCACTATGCTTTTTAAGAAAGATCCTGGGACTGCATTATGCTTAAAAAAACAAACCAAATAACTGCTCTAGATAAAAGCCTAGTTCTGAAAGAAATGTTTTATAGAATTCAAAGGGTAATCCATTGGTACCTGGGGCTGACCCTAATTTCCTTGTTTGAATGACTTTGGTTATTTCTGAGACAGTGATGTTTTTTATTAAGTTAAAGGAGGCTTCTGGGGGCAATGTACATGGTTTAATTTTTGAGAGACACCGAGATATGGTTACTGTGTTTGTCTCTGTCATGACATCGGGGTCCTGTAACGTGTACGTGACCACACCCACCAGGTCCTTGAAGGAAGACACCAAGGATCAATCCTTATTTTAAAGGGTGGAAATAGAGGCTGCCTGTCATTTAACTTAACAAGCTGCACACGGGTCAAAAAATGGGGTTTTCTGGGTACCAAAAGATAATTCTGCCTAATTGAACTGGCTCTGTCATATTGTAAGGCCTGCATTTCTGATTTTACTTTTTTGATTTGGGATGCCAAATCATTTTTAGACATGGGAGTTAAGGATAATAAATGTTGTAGGTGATGATGTAATGATAGATACCGAAAATAGTTTTGTTTAGATTTGTTTTTCCCATATTTCTGAACATATGTCTGGATATCCTTTGTGGTTTGGTCCCACCACTCTCCTTTGTCTTCATAAAGTTTGAGCACCGATGCCCAAGCTAACAAAATTTGTCTAACTGCGACTTGTGTTTTGGGATCTGAAAGTACTTGTGTGTTCAGCTTCCATCGAGTTTTAGTAACAGATTGATGTGGGTCTGGGCCTAAAGTGGATATGATCAGCTGATGGTCTGAAAATTTGACCAGGCATAATTTAATGGATCCTACTGCCAGATTTTTAGATACAAATACATAATCAGTAATGGTTGTAAATTGTGCTCTCTTGTATGTCAAACATGGGATCTGTTTAATCCAGTCATTACAGTTAACTAAATCTGCTACAGCAATACATTTCTTGAAGGCAATGGAGTCGCAGTATATTTTAGATGGGAGGTTATGACCTCTTGGGATTTTTAAGCTACAGTTAAAATCACCGAGTATAACTATTTTTGCTGTGGCTAAATATGGCTATATTGCCTCTAGTAGTACAACCCTGTCTGCCTTAATTTGAGGGACATAAATATTAATAAGATGACATGGGACTTTATCCCAGTATCCATCCAAGATCAGCGCTCTTCCAGGGATAAGATCTATGAGCCTGAAATGGGGAAATCTATGTCCAGAAAATAATATCCCTATACCATCTGCCCTGTTTGTCCCGAAATACCAATATGTAGGTCCCCAGGACCATTCTAATCGAAACAGAGCTTGTTGGGTAATAGACTCCATCCATGTCTCCTGTAAAAAAAAAAATGTCAATATGTAAAATCATACAGTATTTATTTATTTATTTATTGAAATGTTTCACCAGGAAGGCACACTGAGCAACAAGTCACTCATCTCCCGGTGTGATCGGGGGGGAAGGGGTAGTAAGTGGAATGTTCACAAGACTGTGGCAATTAAGGGATGCCACCATGGTGTCAGTTACAGAAGACAGTGAATGCAAGTCAGTTGGTACAGATCTATTGTTCCAGGTCATCTGTTTTATCGTCTTTTCTTTTTCCCACTGCACAGTTTCTCCAGCAGTTGTGGTAGTGAGACATCCAGTTCTACTGTATCCACTAATTCCTCCTCCATTTCTGATTCCCCCCAGGTCGGGATGGCTAGTACCTCATGTGAATTGTCAGTTTCAATTGGCTGACTATTTTCCTCCTTTTTCAGCAATCTGGAATATCTTTGTTGTTTTGAGGGAACATGGTCCTAAAAGGATGTTAGTATACCAGGCTGTCCTGTATCTGGAGGGTTTGTATAGCATACTGGAAAGCAGCAGGTTAGGTGATGTTATGAGCTCTATGTCACTGTGTTCTGAACCCTCATCTTGTAGGATCCTTGTTACTGCTGCTATACTTGAGGTGGAGTTAGGGTCAGGTATTATGGCCTCCTTGTTTCTGGTATCATTTGCAGTATCTTGGGGGGCGTCATCTGCCTCCAGAGAAGCCTCTGATTGTGCCTTGTTAATCAGATCTTCTGGATCCCCAAGTCCTGTGTCTTGTTGGCTGATGCACACGGGCAATCTTTGTAGAGATGGCCATATTCCTCACAGAGGTTACATCTCAAATGATTATTGCATTGTGAGCTAATGTGCCCCACCTCGTTGCACAGACTACACCTGAGTTTATCGCAAACGCTGGAGAGGTGCGTCCATGACCCACAATGTTAGCATGTCTTTGGCTGGCCAGAGTAGAAACCCCCTGATCTCGCCCCAGAAAAAAAACATTCGGAATATGTACAATGCCTTCTTCTGTTTGTCTGAGCTTGACTTTAAATCTCCAACCCACTGTCCAGAACTGTTCCCCATCCAATATAGCCTATGGGGCACTTAGCACTTTGCTTTTCTGTTGTAACCAGTGGTAGATGTTCCCCTCTGGTATGCTTTCATTTCTGAACATGATTGCTACTGATTTGATTAGCGGCTTTGTGAATGTTATGGCTACAAATGGAGTCCAAAGTGGGGAAGACTTCAACTGGTTGTATTTTGTCCAAAAGAGGTCCAGAAGGTGTGCTGACCTAAAACTGATGTGAAATGTGTCTTCCCCAGAGATATGGATAAATGAAGTTGAAGTTTATTGTAGGAATAACTCCATTGAGCAAGCTCATTCACAAGGAGGTCCTGAAGACATGTAACAGTTAAATATACAGACAAGGCAAATTATAAACAACCAGTTGAATTCTAAGGATAAAGTATAAGATACAAATTAAAAAAGCACACAAAAAAATGTAGCAAATGTACAACTTGATGATGGAACATACCGACTGCATTGTAGTAAGAAGGGGTAGCAACATTTAAGGACATGGAAATGAGTACATATGAAATGAGATAAAAGAGAAAAGAGTGTGAGGAGGAAAGAGGAGAAGGACAGTCAATGGAGGTCCATGAAAAGGGAGAACACATGCAAACACATCAGCAGGATTAAAGCACAGTGAATCATTTATTGGCGTTTTGCCTACATATTGTCTGTCCAGGCGAGGATCCAAACCTCTTTTATACTTCAGTCATACTGCATGCCTTCTGGGCAGTGGTTCAGTTTTATTTGATTTAAATAGTTCAGATAATAGGGGTCTCTGAGGTTGTTCTTGTTGGGGTTCTTGATCCATGGGGGTGGACTTCGGGGTTTCTGGATCTCCTTGTGTAGGTGGTGACCCCCCTGTGGTTTTTGGTTAAGGTTTGTTATTCAAGGTAGGTGTTGCTGAGACTCCTTGAGAAAGTATTGAATCAGCTGATAGTTCAGGCTGAGAACTCCCCGTACTGACAGGGACCACTTGATGTACCTCCAAGGGTTTGGGTGAGCCATTATCCATTGGGTTGGGTGGTAAGACATTCGAGGCTGAATTGACACTATTTTCAGTGTTCTTGGGTGGGGTAGGAGTATTAATGCATACAGCTGTACTATCCTGAGTCACCAATTGGGGGAGCCATTCCAGAGTTGCTGAGGATTGGGAAAAAAAATTAGGGTTCCAAGTGGGATCAGGGATCCACTTTCCTACTGAGTCTTGGATCCACCCTGCCCCTTTCAGGGCGTACTCTGACCAGGATTTGTCTGCTTCAGTGGTCCTGGAAATCCCAAAAGCATTTTTTATAGCCATGGCGGCTGATTCAGAAGGTGGAAAGTTTACAGATAACTGACTTGCCGAGCCTTGGGACTCAAATTTATTATGGTCATGACCAGACAAAATATGTCTGTGCTGAAGCACCACGCTGTTCCTTTTTCTCTAGAATCATCAGATCTCCATTTAAAACCCACATCATCCTCTAACAAAATCTTGAGCAATGCATTCTTTTTCTCAGATAAGTCTGAGTCTGAGATATCTGGGGGCTGTTTGAACTGCTGTGCTCCTGTGACTGCTTCTATAAACACTTGCTCCTTATGTGTGAGTCTTAGGCCAGAGTAGTTAGACTCTGTATATGCCATTTCTGATGTCGCTATTTCCACATTTTTGTTTGATCCAGGAGTTTTTGCCAGTTGCTGTGATGCTTTTACTCTTTGTGGCAAGGAATTCACCACCAAAGTCGACTGCACGCCATCCCGTGGCCCTGCTCTATCATCATCGGGCTCCTGTCTTCCCTGCAAGTTTCCATTAGTAAGTAACTTTTGTGAAGCCCATTTGTTGAGCATTATAGCTGGGAGAGTGGGTTGTGAAGGCAAAACCTTTGGGTGTGAAATGTGAGTGAAGGTGATACCTGGGAGGCTAATGAGAGGCAGGTCTCCCCCTCCCGCTCCCATACCTAACTCTCTGTTACCCGAAAATGTAAAAACTGTAGCAGCATCATGCACGTCGGGTGTCATTTGGTAAATAATCTTGGAAAGTGGTACCTGAGTTTTGTTTTGCATTGCACCAGATGTGGCGTCTGTTAATATGGAGAAACTGCTATAGCTGGTTTCGCTGACGTGGAGGCCTCCCGAAGGGTGCGGGTCTTTTCTTGGGTCAGTAAACTGTGTCATTGCTTTATGCAGAGTTTGTTGCTTTAAGCAATACTGTGCTTCCTCTGTCAGTATTCATTTTTTCAAGTGTTCAGCCATTTTCACTGATTTTAAACATTCCTCGATCACTGTATTACCAATAGGATCTGCAGGTACTTGTTGTCCTGAAACATTTCCTCATTCTGCATATATATTTATTTTCATCGGATCTACTGCATCAGCAAATATTTCTGTCTCCTGAAAGCCCAAAACCAGGGTAGAGACCGAGACCCCAGCCTCCTCCACACCCATTCTTGTCGTTTTACCGGTCAGACTGGCCATCGCGCAAGATGGACGGCAGCACCTCCTACCAAAGAGTAGGGGACTTTCCTCACTGCCCTGGCCACATTTCCCCCCATTCACTAAAAATACCACCAACAGCTTAATCTGGTTCAAGGTCAGTTGGCATTTATCTGTATCCCCCTCCCCTGGGTCATGCTTGAAAATAGGCAGAGTTTGTCTAGTGCACTTACCCAGTCAACAAAAACTAAAGAAAGAAAGAAAGGGGGGTTGTCCCAGAGATGCGATGTGTAAAAATTTGCATTGGTTACATAGTTATGGCATTCTGAAGTTGAGAAATTTCCCATAGGATAATACTGTGGTGAATGTGGAGCCTTTCGGTGCTAAATACAGCTTAATACACAGGTGTACTAAGCATGTGTGCAGGTTACCAGTCCATCATTACAACTGCAGTGGAATTTTTTCCAGGGTTGCTACGGTCACTGAGATATTGCACCATTTACAGCACAAGGGTTACTTGGAATGTGTCTAGGCCTGCACTGCATCGCTACAATTATAGGTAGGTGGGAGAGCAGGGCTCCCACATATGGATACCATTATGCAGTAATGGGATTGCTGGGCCATCCATTATGTAATACTATGAGTGGAGGGCCCGGAGATGACAGTTCATTACAATGTCTGTAAAGTTATGGATAGATGGGCTCCCAAAACTGTATAAGGGTAAGATTACACTTTCTCAAAAAGTAAGAAAATTCATTCCAAAAAAACTTCATTAATGCATTAGTTAAGATTGAAGCAACTATAGTAGGGAAATGAGGTGTTAGGGTTAAGATCCTAACACCCCCAGCCTATCACCCCACCCATCCCCACCCTCCACAGACCAACAGGCGACAGGGGTGTGCCTTGGGATCATCGGGCTAACTCTGACCCTATTCTCCTATATTGCACCACGTCAGCTTTCTTACACATGGAATGGGGTAAGAGTTAGAGGCCGACAACCCCAAGGCACACCTCGTCACCTGTTGGTCTGTGGAGGGTAGGGTTGGGTGGGTTGGTAGGGTGGGGGGGTGTTAGAGTCTCAACCCTAATGCCTCATTTCCCTACTTTTGTTGCTTCAACCCTAACTAATGCATTAACAAAGTTTTTTGCAAGGAATATATACACTGTATGTAGGGATTCCACTACTTAAATAAATGCATTATTTTCTCAAGACTCTGACCCAAGTGAAAGATAAATGATGTTATTCACCCAATGGGTAAATAACACAGTTTATTATGCATTTACCTACACCACAATCAACTTGAATGACAACCCATTCTGCCAATCCCATATTGAATCTGCCCTTAACTGTCACATATAACACAGATATTGTATACACAGAACATACAACAGACTGTGTTCAAAAATGCTATTAATTTCCATCCCTGAGATGGTGGGACTTTCATAACTCACTTGTGGCTTTGCCACTCTTGAGTTATGGTCCTTCCCACTCACTCTTGGAAATAAATGGCATATTTGAACACAGACCATTGTATATCCTCAATATATATGTTTTTATATAACAACAATTTATAACTAAGAGCGCCATAATCTTTTGAAAAAGTCTTTGGATGTTGCCAGTGTAAAAATGTAACAGAGAAGGTTAAAAAAAATAGTAGACACCACAAGTCCATTGAAGGCAGAAGGTATTACTTCTCCAAACTGCAGGGGGTCTCTGTCTTCTGAATTATCAACTGACCCTACATGACTTGGTGAGCTTCAGGGCCTGGAGACCATGGAACCCAATGAACAGGGGAAAGGTTGCCAGGCAACTCTCCCTCCTTCCTCTTTCACACAACCCCTTATCATCAGAACCAAGAAAAATGGCACACACAGGCAGAAATTGCTGATTTGGTATTTGTTGTGTAGACATTAGCCACATCGGGGGGGGGGGAGTTAGCCCTCTGGATAATGTGACGCTTTTTTTCCTGTGTAATTCTATATATTGCAGACTCTGTACAATAATACAACAATCAGAAGTTTCTGCCTGTGTGCACCATTTCTTCTTGTTTTTGTGCAGTGGTTGCTTCTTTGGAGCTTTTATGGTGGAACCATGGGATGACAGATAGAGAATAATGGATGGGGTGGTGTGCATTATGAGAATTTAATACACACCCGAGGTGTGTGATGCTACATAAACCCCAAGAGCGAAGCTCGAGGGGTTTATAACAACACACTAAGGGTGTATATTAAATTCAAATCTGCACACCACTCCATGTTTTATTTTTTATAATTTCTGGGCATCAACTTTTTCCTACTAGATTCAGGTTCTTTAGACTTTTGAGGTTAGCCATGTTTCTGTATTTAATAGTGTGTGCTCTCTATTTTTATTATCCCTTCTTCTTTCTTTATAATTTATTTATTTATTTATTCCAGTGCCTAAAATACCTTTTCCCTGCTGCTTGCAGGCTGCCAACTAATGAGAGCAGGTACAGAACGGGTAGTACAGGAGTGCTGAGAATATTTTTGCTTTCAGGGAAAGCAGCTTCTTTTGACACGCTTAACAGTTTTCTCTCCTCCAGCACTGTGTTACAGCAGGGAAATGAAAAAAGAACTTAAAGAATTTTTTTCTTATGTAAGTTAGTTTATTTTAAAGTGTGGGTTTTTGTATTAAGGAGGTTCAAGTTTTACTTGGAGGCAGTGTGAGCCGCTAACGCTGTACTGAAAACTGCTGTTTCAGTGGGAGAGTGGCTCATGCTGAATGTAAATAAACTGAGCGCATGTTTGCCATAATAACCAGCCAGTTATTATGGCAAATAATAACTGGTCTAGCCAGTAGAAAAAAATGGATGGCCAGTAATTTTATTGTGCTTTTTCAAGACATCACCATTCCTACTTGCTTATACAGTAAGTAGTTTCATTTATAGAGGAAGCTGGAAGAACACAGTTGCTGTGGGTACAGCTGCAGTCATCAAAAGGTAAAAAACTAAGGGTAGGAGTGGCATACAAGCCACCAAACCAGAAAAAGGATTTGTACAGGGTGCTGGGGTCCAAAATTGTGGAGATGACTGGCAGGGGGAAGGTAGTGATCATGAGAGATTTCAGTCTACCTGGGGTGGATTGGAAGAGCCCTGCTACCACCTGTGCCAGGACTCAGGTGCTGCTGGTGGCATTCCAGAGTAGCTTTCCAACACAATGTGTCCTAGAACCCACCAGGAAGAGGGTTATATTTGACCTGTTTCTGACTAATGGTGCGCATGTCCAGGAGGTGAGGGTGGAAGCACCACTGGCAGGAAGTAACCATCACGCTGTGTGGTTTCATCTGGACATGGGCAAGGAGAAGACTGAAACAAAGACAAGAGTGTTAGACTTCAGGTGGGCAAACTGTGGAAAGATGGGGGAAATTCTGGAAGGGCACCGCACTGGGATCAGGAAGAAAATAGGGATAGACCTGGAATGGGCAGTTTTCAAGGAAGGGCTGTTTGCAGCAGTAAGACTGGCCAAAGCCAAGAAGGAGCTGCAGCTGGCAGATGGGGTGAAAGTGGTACAGAAGGGATTCTTCCAGTACATTAGGGAGAAGAGGGATATCAAGGAAGGGATAGTCAGGCTAGAAAAGGAAGAGGGGTGGGTGGTGGGTAAAGTGGAAAAGGTAGAGGTACTTAACAAGTACGTCTGTTCCGCCTTCATGAAAGAGAAGGAGAAGGATGCCCAGTATCCCAGGGAAGGAAAGAGTGAGGCACTGGGAGGAGGAGTCACAGACAGGGAAATTAATATCTGGAGGGTAAGGGAAGGAGTAAAGACCCTGAAAGTGGATAAGTCCACGTGACCAGATGGCATACACTCGAAAGTTCTGAGAGAGTTAGCAGATGTGCTGGTGGATCCCCTTGTGGACCTGTTTAACACCTCTCTAGAGATGGGACTAGTACCCCTGGACTGAAGGACAGCACCAATGTGGGCTGAGGGACAACCCTGGTAATTATTGGCCTTTAAGTCTGACCTCAGTAATGGGGAAGCTCATGGAAACCACACTGAAGGAAAGATCGGTAAACTTTCTGTATGAAAATGGTCTCCATAATGATAGGCAGCATGGATTCATGTCATGGCACTCCTGCCAACCAACCTGATTGACTTCTTTGACTGGGTAACCAGGACAGTGGCAAAGGCCAGGCAGTGGACATACTGTATCTGTATTTCACCAAGGTCTTTGACTCTGTTCCCCACAGGCAATTAATTAGGAAGGTGGAGGACTTTGGGGTAGGAGTAAAACTGGTTAGGTGGGTAAGACACTGTCTGCAAGATAGAAACCAGAAAGCAGTAGTCAAGGGGAATTCTTGGAAGCTAGACCAGTCACTAGCAGGGTCCCATAGAGCTTGGTGATCGGACCAGTGTTATTCAACAACTTCATCAATGACATTGCATATGGGGTAAAAAGCAAAATATGCCTATCTGCAGATGCCACAAAGCTCTTGGGAAGAGTAGACACTGAAAAGGGGAAACAGGCCCTTAGGGAGGTCCTGGCTAAGCTAGAGCAATGGTCAGCTATTTGGCAGCTGAAATTCAGTGCCAAAAAGTGTAAAGTAATGGACTCGAAGGGGAAAACCCCAGAGGCCACTTACTGGCTAGGACGTATGCACATCACCAAGTTTAAGGAAAAATACTTGGGTGTGATCATAGTGACTGAGCTACTGACCTGAAGCACTCAACACACTGCAAGAGAGCAGCAGCCAAAGCAAATCGGATGCTGGGATGCATAGTCAGGGGTATAGCCAGTAGGAAAGTGGGTGTCATTCTGCCACTGTGCAGGCCACTGGTTCAGCTGCATCTGGAGTACAGTGTGTAGTACTGAAGCCCTTCTCTAAAGAAAGACATCAACCTACTGATGATGATACAGAGAAGGATGACCAAGATGATTCAGGGACAGCAAGACAGGCCATATGAGGAGAGACTCAGTGACGATAACATGTACTCCCTGGTGGATAGAAGAGAGAGATGTGATATAATTGAAACCATTAACTATCTTAAAGGTTTCAACAAAGTGAACCCTGAGGATCTCATTAATCTTAGTGGGTACAGGACCACTAGGAGGCATTGCCTCAAACTGGTGGGGGGATGCTTCAAGAGTGAAATGAGGAGACACTTTTTCACTGAGGGTGAGGGTAAAATGGAATGAGCTGCCGGAGGAAGTTGTCCTCCCCTAAAACTGTAGAAAGCTTTATGAGAGGCTGGGGCAGGTTAAAAGGGAAAATTGCATGGGGGGTAGTGAGGACATCAAAGGGGAGGGAGACATGTATAGCAGAGAGTGGGGCAGATCCCTCAGTAATTACTGAGGGGTCTGCAAACTTAAGCAGACTGGAAAGACCATAAGGACTTTTCTGCTGGCAATTTTTGTATGTTCGTATCCCTGAGGAAAAACACCCTACTCGCAACAGGGAGTAGACATAACAGCTTGGACTTTCTGCTCCGGGAGTGTCTTAGCAATCCCTCACTTGCTTGTAACAGTCTCCCTCAGCTGTAATGGACTAGATGAGATTTGGCAGCCACCTGCCCCTCTGAGCTAGGCATACTGATGAAATGGATCTTCTCATGCCCAACATTGGTGTATATTACTGCTTTTCTCCTAATGCTGTGGACAGCCATCCATGCCTACAAGATGCAGATCATGGGGAAGGGGGGATATTTCTCTTGAATCCATGCACATGGCTCACCCAACACCTGCTTTATGGCCACCTTTCTCAGTCATTCCCCATGGTTCACCTCTATCTCCGTCCATGACCAGCCAGGCAAGAATGGGTACTGGAACCCCCATTTAGATTTTACAATGCCTCTAAGGATATGGTCCACCTTACACAGTTAAAAAAGGCACTGACCAGTGACAGTTCATTTCTCTGGTCAGATCCAGTGTCCCCACTCTTTCATTTTCCTCTGTACTGGGTAGTGTGTGTCAATCACCATCTCATGAAGTCCTCTGCTTCACGGGACCCTTTCCTCGGTGGGAGGTGCAATAGAAACAATTTCTACAGCTTGGGTGAAATTACAACTGGAAAGAATATATTGGGGCCCCTTCTGGGGGACTGGGGGGGCCATGGTTTTCTCTGAGGGTGGAGGCCCATTCTAGCTGTCAGTGGTACTCACCTGCAAGGTTTCTGATGTTCTTCAGGTACACTATTTGTACGCCAGCAATTATTCTTTTCATAGGGATTCTATCCAGGGTGGCATGGAACCACTTTTCTGAGCCCTCTTGCTGTACATGGCTCCTGGAATACTCTCTCATGGAGTCAACTCTGGTCTCTGTGGCACAAGGAAATGTTTCAGTGTCACCATTTTCTAGAGTTCCTCCCAGACTGGGGACTGTGGTGCTGATGACGAGGTGCTTTCCTCCTCCCCATTTAACAGGAAAAATGCTCTGCTTGTTAGAGTAGGGGAGTACACCTGTGTGTACAGACTAGTACCCTGTATGGCCTTGTCAACAGAATTAGTTATACATTCATTTTGCACACTCTGTGATGGTGTTTTAGGTGGGGTGGATACGCTGCGGGTGGTAAAGTGGGTGGGTGGGTAGTTCTGGAGGGGGAAGAGGGGACGGTGGGGTTTGTGAGGGGGAAGGGGGTTTACTTTTTCCTTATTTATATCATAATGATCACTGGACATGTATTATGATGGTCTGTTTGTTTTGACTATGTTTATTTATTTATTTATTTTTTGTTGACCGGGTAAGTGCGCTAGCCAACAAGTGACTATTTTCAGGCACGACCCGGGAGGTACAGTTACAGAACACAGTGATACATAAGAGATTACACAAAGCAGGATACATTTGCAGGATACATAAGAAATTACACAGAGCAGGATACATTTGCAAAGGACAAAGTCACACAGTGTAGTCAAGCATAGCAATAAGGATAAAATTACATGTATTCAGTTGTTGAGAACTAGGGGGAGAGGTGGTAGGGGACAGGTGTAAGGGTAGGGCAGGAGACGGAGACAGGGGATGGTAGGGCGAATAGCAAAAGGGGAGGACAGGAGGAGGTTAAGGCCAAGGGCGGCATTAGCGGGAGAAGGTTACCACCTGTGGCGGGACGGTGGAACCAGAGTCGACAAGAGAGACGGAGAGGTCGAGGAACAGGACAGTGAAGCTATGGGTGCAAAAATAGAGAGGAGAGAGGTGATGTGCAGGGGGGTGGTGGGGGGACTAGGTGCAAGGGTGAGGAGGGATTTGAACTAAAGGAACAGGGAGGAAGGGTAGGTGGGAAGGGCAGGGTATGGGGGAAAGGGATGAAGGGCCTGGAACAGATAGGGAAATGAGTGGGGGTAGAGATAGAGTGCACCTAGTAAGAGCGCAGCGGAGCAGAAGAAGGGAGGAGGACAAGAGGCGAGGCGGTGAAAACGGCATGTTAAAATCAATAAACTTAAATTTCAAAAAAAAAAAAAAAGAGTAGGGGAGTACACTGGATGGCAGTCTCAGGCCATCCCGGCGTTGAGCATGGCCCACTACACAGTCCACATGGATATTGTGGCTGAACATCACTCCTTATCCAACCACAGTGCTCACAGGGAGGATTCCAATTGAGCATCTCAGCAAAGAGGCATTCCTGGTACTCATCCCACTGCCTCTGCTGCACTGCCTGTTTCTCTCCTTCCAACACCATTCAGTGGATCTGGGTAAACTACTGCTCTTGTGGGTCCATGTTGTGATTTTAATCTGGCACAAAATGTTGTAAAACATTTTTGTTTCCACTGGCAACACTACGTGCTGTCTTGTGCTATGCACACATAGTAACATAGTAATTTAAGGTCGGAAGGGACTCTAGGTTCTTTATGTCCACACTTGCTCTCGCTTCATAAGCAGAGATGAACTAAGTATGTTGTGCAAACATAATGCAGTTTATAGAGATTACCTACCCACTCTGCTACCCACGGTACTTGGTAATTTCCATAGTATGCAGAAATGTGGAGCTTACCTTACGGGCCTGTACTGTTTTTATTTCTACTGTATGTACAGCTGGGCTATTCCACAGGCTCAGTACCCTTAAAGAAAAAGAGTGCCTTCCAACATTACCCAATAATTTACCACCCCTGAACTTCAGGGCATGTCCCCTGTCCTGCTGCAGGACATCAGGTCAAACATCTCTGGCTGTTTGATCTTGTCAGTACCCTTGAGTATGCCAAAAGCTGAGATCATGTCCCTTCTCAGCCTCCATTTCTCCAGGGTGAACATGTTTGGGCTTTCAGCCTTTCCTCCTAGCTTTTGTCCCCCATGCCCCTGGTCATTTTGTTAGTTCTGTGTTGCACCCTCTAGACTGTTTCACTGACCTTTATACTGTTGAGGAGACCAAAACTGCACACAGTACTCTTTGTGGGGCCTGATCCAGGCCTTGCAAAGTGGCAGGATTACTTCCCCTACTCCACTGGTCACTCCCCTTTTGATGTACCCTAACATTCTGCTTGCCCTCTTGACTCTAGCCACACACTGCTTGCCCTGCTTCAACCCTTTGTCCGTTATGACCCCATGGTCTTTTCATCCTCCACTGCAGCAAGAGGAGCCCCCCACACAGTATGCAGGTCCCATATCTGTTTTTATCCCCACAAGGAGCACTTTGTACTTGGCTACATAGAGTCAGAGGCTCCAGGAGTCAGTCAAATCATTCCAGTTGTTGTGATCTTCCTGAAGTTTGCCCCCATCCTCAAGGGGATCCACTCTCATGGCTAGCTTAGTGCCATCTGTGAACCTCTGGAGCCTGCTAGGGACCCCAGCTTCCAGATTGTTGCTGAAGAGGTCTAAACAGAAGTGGCCCCAACACCAATCCCTTCAGGATGCTATAGAGTACTCCTCTCCACTCAGAGTAGTGCCTATCCACCAACACTCTCTACTTCCTGACTTCAAGCCTGTTAGCAATTGGCTGTACCTTGTGTATGCCTTGTGTATACTGCACTGGTTTACTTTGCCCAGAAGCATGCCATGCACACAGTATCAAACGGCTTGGTCTTTGTCAGGTAGCCAGCTACCAGAGCAGGTGTGATGTTCACTACCCCCTATGTTATGTCCTTTCCTATGAGCCTCCTCCCCCCACCAGGGGCTCCTTAGTAATCACTGAGGTATTCATTAACCATTTTGGCTATTGCCTCTGCTCTCTCACAGATTCTCCACACCCCCTGCATTTTCAAGAACCCAATCTCCCTCACTTTCCACCTTCCATTTATGTGCTAGAAGAAGGCTTTGGTATTATCTGGAGTCCCACTGCTAGCCTGACTTTCAGTCCTTCCTTGACTTTCTTCATTCTAATTCTGCAGTCCCTAAGTGCTGCTCTGTATGCCTCTCTGTAGTGGAAGCAATCCACTTTTGCAGCAGTCATAGACTTTTTTGTTCAATATTACAGACCGCTTCAGCTGCTTTGTGCAACTTTTTCAATGACCACCCAATATACTCTGCATTACCAGCCAGAGGCAATCTGTTGTTTTCCAACCTCTGCAGCATGCACGCTTTTCTCTTCTTGTGTTGAGGTTCTCCTTACAACAAACACAGCCCAGCCGCCATGGCTACTCTGCCAGTAAGATTACAGTGTGCAAATGCCAAGCACATGCAACCATTCAGTCCCCCAATGTCAATCCATCCTCCCACATATCTGATGTCATTATTTTTTGTGTTCCATGGCATTCCTGCTCAGAAACATCTTTGTGCCAAAACTGGAGTTACCCCAAAGTGCTTGCAGTATAATCCAAGCCCCAACCTGCTGTGCAACATTTTGTGACCAGATTTCCCCGGGGGGGGGAGCAACCTATTGTATTTGCATGGGATGCCAACTAAGTTGTAACCTAAAGTCTCAGAATATTCTGGTCCTGGAGGAGGTGTAACACACAGGTTTCTGACATATGCCTCTCTAGCAGCATATTAAGAAGTTTATTGTTCATTATTACTATGAAATCATGGCCAAAGAAGTGCAGCAGTTTGTTCTCACTTCAAAAACACTTAAAAAAACTTTATGTATGAACTAGTACATAAACACATCTCCCTCCAGATAATACAGTTACTGGCTGCTCCCTCTAACAACCCCTTTTTCGCCTGGATGAGGGTTTTGATTTCTACATAATCTATACATTATATTCTCCATGAGGCCCCACTTTCCCTGAAGACCACTGGGACGTGTAATCCTAGATTGGGAGCTAGATGGATGGGCAAAGCTTAGAGGCCCATATCAGGGCCATTGGACTGGTGAACCTTCCCCATACCTAATTACATATAAGACACCATACCTGGTGAAATGAAGCCACACTTTAGTGGATCTCTGTGCCCTGGACAGGTGTAAATCCACATTTTCTCCATCCTTCCATGTGAGGCCCTTCCACCCAATTGAAACTGGGGCCTTTGTAGCATCAATGAGGCAGTGCTCATTCAACCCAACTCCAAGTTTTCCCTGCAGACATCTACCTCTCTTTTTCCTAATCCCCACAAAATGAACCAGATCTGCAAGGAAATACTGAGGATCCCCACGAGAGGCATCCTATTACTCCTTCTCCTCTCTCCACTTCTGCTTCCACCTCTTACCTCATACCTTCTACCTACTTCATACCTCCTAAAACAGTACCAGTCTCCTTCTTTTATATTTTGGCAGCAGTCACATGGCTATGAACTGCCTCTTGCTGAAATGTGACTCCTGGGTAACCAAACAGCTTGGGAGATACAGCTAGCATGGCACCCCCTGGTGGCAGTGGAATCTGCATAAGCAACATAGCCCTATTCTTGCCATAGGCACAAAATCCCTCTTCTGTCGTTTTATTTTCTGGTGTTTGGAAGCCTCCCTGCTGGCCAACCTTTGGTCATGCATGGCTTATTTCAAGTTGTGTCTGGCACCACACTGCCTATGCTATATCCTGCTTTATGGATTTTAGAAAATCAGATAAATTGTTTCTTAAGTAAGGACTAAAATGTATTTAGGATAAATGGCAAAACTTGTCTTAATAGAAAAGAGGCTTTCATCAAAAAATATAATTGTGTCTTACTCAGTTTACATCCCCCGTGCCATAACACTGGGATCTGTTATTTCTTGTACCAGACAACAAATATACTTTTGTATTCCTTAAATGGTTTCTCCTTTGCAGAGCCCACATCCATCTCCTACATATTAAAAATGACAAAAGCCATTGAGATAACAGTCATTCAAGTTACAGCTGGACAACTGCACATTATGCAAATTGAATTGCAATCATTTTTGTTTAAAAAAATTCCTCAACATTTCAAAACTGACACTTGGTCAAGGCAATTTGTATCTTTGAAAGAACTCAAAGGTAGTGACATGCCCACAGAATAACAGCCACTCTTGAGACTGCATATTTACTTTTAATGAAGAGCCCCTTACCTAAGAAACACTAGTTTATATTTTAAATGCATTATTTTAGCTCTTAAGTGCTAGTAAGAAAGGATATTGTTCATGTAAACAGCATTACTGAAAACAGTAAACATCTGTTACAGGAGTAAATGAGAATTAGCAGACTCAGACTATGCTATTTATTTTAAATTTCTTTATTTTATTTTTCAACAAAAATAGAAGTTTAATACAAACAAGGAGCATTTGCTCACTAACTACATAATGGGTTGTACACATATCTATAAATGAAAAAATGGAAAACTATTTAACATAGAGTACATAGCAAAGATAAATGAATATGTAACGGATAGGTAAATACTAACTACTAATAGCTTTGCAAAACTTTTTGATCAATTCAAAACTGACCTCAAACAGCACCTAATAACACTCTCTAAGTGTATTTGCCTCTAAGTCCAGCCACACCTGCTCTCTCTGGCCCCCAGCAAGCACTAGGCAGGCCGCAGGTACCTTCTCCCTCTGTTCCTTCTCATGACTTGCCTCAGCAATCAGTTTGCGTCATGTTCCTTCAGCACCTGCCACCCCACCTTTCCCTCCAACTCCCAGTCCCGTGAGTTTCCCTAACAGTCACTACTAATGCAAGCTGCCTGACCATGCCTCCTCGCACCCCACCATTTACTCTAGCATGTCTTCTCCACTCAGCCACCCCTAACCCCCCCATTTCTCCCTATACATTATCACCCTTCTTCCCCCACCCTTCACCTCCACTGCAGTACCTACCTCTCTGTCGTACCTCCTTTCTTCACCCCACTGCCAGCTATCCCCGTCCCTCGGAACTACTGACAAGGCACTTTGTAGCAACTTATCCCCCCACACACCCACCCTCATAAAGTGTTTTTCTTGTTATTTTAACTTGTACCTGTGTTTTGAGTTATCCTGTAAGTTCTGAATCCAAGCTGCATCATTCATTGTGATGTACCTTTGCTTTCTCCTATTGTACTTTGTTTTGTAATCTATGACCTGGAACCTTTGTAAAAGAGCTTGCGCTCAAAGGTCTTTTCCGAATCACTAAATAAATTTAAAAAAAGATCATAATAGCTAGGAGAGGTCTGGGAGTTAGGGCAGTCATAAATCTAATTAGTTGATCTCAAACTGTAGGAAGGGATCACACATCAGACTGTGCTATTTATGATTCAAGATTGGAAAATACAATTTAAGAAACTTTTAAAGGAAAGAAAGCTGTGAGAAATCTTTTTTTTTTTAACTTCTCAATTTTAGATGTGTATATTAAAGCAGTCATCTGTCACTGTGTCCCCTGAGTTCTATTAAAATAGAATCCAAAATGTAGTCATGCTTTCATACAGACCTATGAAGCATCAAAACCTGCAGGAGAGATGGCAGAAATTGTACTGTTTTGTTTATGTTATGAATAGCCTGCTACTCAAAAAGACAAAACTGTGGCTATACTGTATGAAATGCACAATATATATTATACAGGCATGATTGCTTCTGTATATTAGAGTTGAGTAAGCACTTCAATGTTAAACTCCAAGTTTTCCACCTTAATAATTCTATCATTGTTAAACTGATTTACTTCAAATTTGGAAAGCACAAAGTTGGTGCCAGGATACCTGGATCCTGAACATGTCATAGCGATCGGTTTACCAAGGGCAAAGTTACAGAGATACAGATAAACATAAATTATGACTTTTTTATTGCTCCCCTATAACTGAAAAACTAGAAAGAGTTCAACCCTGAAATTTGCAGGTTTGATAGAGTTTGCCCTACCCTGTGTGCATCTGTGCTAAGTCCTTTACTTGCCCCATTTCTAAGAAAATTAAGAAAAACATGTGCATGCTCAGTTTAAAAACTGAACGTTCTAAGAATGACTGATTTTTTTATAACCACATTTCTTAATGCAGTTGTTTGTCAAAAATGCATGTGTGTCTCAGGGGGCAGGGCTATTCTGATGCTGCAAACAGCCTGCATATCTATTTAAATGGTGTTCATTCAGGAGGGGTGAAGCAACTCCTCAGTGCATAGCACCACCCCCCACTGAATGGAGCTGTGCATGTATTTTTTTTGTTTGTTTATAAGGCCCTTTTATGGCCATTAGCAACATCCACAGCCTCTTTAATATAAGCCAGGCACCAGGGTGCCCAATCCCTGGTGCCAGGTAAAGAATTAAAGGTTATGGCACAGAGGTGCCCAACCTTGGTGCCGGTTAAGTTCCCCCCTCCCTTTTCATTTTTATTCTTTCCAACACCAGGATGCTCAACCCCTGGTGTTGGTTAAGTTCCCCCCAGCCCACCTGATTAGGATACTGACACTGGGGTGCCCAGTCTTCACTGCTAGCTACATAACCCCCAACTCCTGTTCGCTGCAAGTGTGTGACAACTGAATGCCCACCCCAGTGCTTCCAAACATGATACTGACACTGGGGTGCCCAATATCCAGTGTCATTAGCTGTAAGTGGTCCTATAATGTCTTTTCTTTTTCCGTTTCCTGTAATGAAGAAAACAGTCTATTGATGTCTGTTGCACCTTTGCCAATTTTCCCCTCATCCAACTCCCCCATTCAGCACCCACAACCTCACCACAACATACCGCTTACTTACCTACCAGGATACAATGCCGTAATCCTCTCTGGACTGAAGACACATCCTCCTCCTCCTTCAACATCAAACCAGAAACTGAGGAAAACAGGTAAGTGTAGTTAGGAACATAGGAAAGTGATGGCAGAAAAGGACCTCCAGGCCCAACTAGTCTGTTCATTTTCTTAGCATCCCCTAGGCCTAATTAATGTATTTCAATGTGTTTTGAACGTTTACTCATAACTTGGCCTTTTTAAATATTTTTACTCCAAATTTTCAACATTGCCTTTTTGGGATCCCACCTCATGAATAGAGATGGGTGAAGTGGATTAAATTCGCTTTGCAAATTAAATCATAAAGTTGGTGAAATTCATGAAGTGTGAAGGGCCAACTTCACAAAGTTTCTGCATGGCAAAGTTGCCCTTTTTTTAGTCAAATTGACTTAGATTCACCCAACTTTGCCTAACTTCACCACCTTTACAGGCGACATTAGGCAAAGTTTCAAAGTGGGAACTTTTTGAAGTAATTCACGAAGGCAAATTTTGCAACTTCGCCAGAGCTTTGCCGGCAAAGTAAAACTTTGCAACATCTGTACTCATAAACAAGGTAGGTATAATCCCAAAAGGTGATTTGGCAGTCACTCCACAAAATCACCTTTTGGGCAGGATTTGAACATTTTCACCTACCAGGCTCATGAGTTGCAACAACTTGCCATATAATTTGGTACTGTAGGTTTTCTTTTATATTATTGAATTCTAGCTGGAGTGGCTCTGTGAGAGGAAAATGAGATTAAGATAATTGCCAGAGGTATGCCAGCTGCATCTGGAGAGTGATTGCAATCTCTTTGTCTTGTAACTACAGCACCCCTAACCAGTTAATGGGAGAGCTTCAAAGTCAAAACAGCCCTTTCATACTTCAAAACAAATACATCCCTTTGAGGTCATAGGAAGAGGTTCTCACCAACAACTGGGGCAGTCACTCCTGCTGTGTGAGACAGGAGGTAGGATAAAGGAGGTGTCCTTTGGAATACATGAACTCCTGAAGTCCAGATCAGGCCAGTTTCCCAAAGGGCATGTCACTAGAGACACAAGAACTGGCCTTGAAGTAATGTCATAGGACATAAGACATGTGTGCTGAGGAGGGTGGGTGGGTGGAGACTGATTTTGGGAACCAAATTAAGCCACAGTTTTGTGAGAGATCAGGCAGTCAGACTGGGATGCTGAGCAGGTATCCATCTATGATTCAAACTGCCCTGATTCATCAGGGTGTACTGTGTGGTAAGCTTTATATTTGGCTTAAAGAGCTAGTAGAACCAAAAATAGTAGACAGGAAAACGTTACAAATTTTAAGAAGCAGTCTGTTGTAACATTGTATTTCTGAATTTATTTATTACTGTTTGCTCATTAGATTATTTTCGGTGTGACAGTAATATACTGAGTCTGTGGAACAGCACTCTGCCTGGCAGCTGTCACATCTAGTTCTTTCCCTCCACTACATCATCAGCACTTTGACCTCACAGGTGACTGACCTGGAAGCTACTGATTGACTCTTTCTAAGTAGTTGTGCTGTGACATTCAGTGAGGTCACAATGCTGATGATGTAGTGGTGGGAATAGAACTAGATATGTCAGGTGCCAGGCAGAGTGCTGTTCCACAGATCACACCTACTAACATCGGATAGAAATCTTCTAATTACCCAAAATGGGGAAAAGCACCTCAGATATGAAAGGTCATAGTTGACTGCTTTTAAAAACTAATATTAATTTTAGGCATTACACTAGCTCTTTAATACAGAGATAAAGTGAGATAATTTTTTTTCTGTGTGTTTTCTACTGTACAAAACATTTTCTTTTTATCTTTGTACAATTACTGTTCCCCATGGTTTTAGTATAGTATCCTCTATTATATGTGTAAATATCTTGAAGTCGTAAATAGTATGTTTATAGACTTCATGCTTCTGTGACTATGTCTTTAAGAAACAGATAACTGGGTTATATTGACAGAAACTGTGTTCCATCTCCAAAGAGAAGGCTACAGTTACTATATTTTGTTTCTAATGTGAGATGTTCTCAGCTGTGACAAAGAGAGGTGGATCATTTGCCTTTTGGTAAGGAGCAATATACTGTGTGGGCAGTGGTTCTGGTGGGATTCAGACTTAGAGATACCCTGAGAGAATGTCTATGCTGAGTGGTGGCAGCGACTGAGGTACCCTTGTAGGCATCTGAAGGGCTGAGAAAGCTGGTAACAATTGCACTCTGGGAGAGACCAGTTTGCTACATGGGGTAACAAAAAGACTATGTTGAAAATTTGAAGTCAGAATACTGAAAAAACAACGTTATGAAGGTGTGTTGGTATTTTTCAACATTCACTCATAGCTTTGGTAATTTGCAATATATTCACCTCAAATTTTCAACATAGCACCATTTTTTCACACCAGCTCATGAACGTGACAGGTATAGTTTTTCAAATCCTGGCCAAAATGTGTCTTTGCACTTGTGGAATAAAATGATGTTTCAGTCAGGATTTTACAAATAATACCTGTCATGTTCAGAAGGGTGAGTCATAAAAAGCCTATGTTGAAACTTTGAGGGTCAAAATATCACAAAAAATATATAAAGTAGCATTGTTTGCAAGAACAGCTGTTGGCTCAGTTGATACCATGTTGCTTTCCTGTGCCGGTGAACTGAGTTCGGGTGGGATCTCAGTGAGATGGCTGAATGGGTCAAAGCTTTGGGGGAAGGTGCTGCTGCATATGGCACCAGCTCCAGCCTGGGGAGGGACAGAGCAGTGTTCGGGTGCACAGACACTTTGTGGTAGGCCAAGGAGCCTTCCTCAGAAGTGGCTGATGTGTGTGTGTGTGGAGGCCTAATGGGCCCATGCACTATGTTGTGATAAGGGGGTGTGGCAAGAAAAATGGGGAAAAGAGTACCTGGCAGGACGAAGGTTAGAACACTGCAGGACCCACACCACAGGCATACCCCCAATGCTGTCAGCAGCTCAGCCCTGTCACCCTGAGCTTACCTTGTACCTTTGGTACCCCACCACTGATTTTCCCCATGACAGGGACAGAAGGGGAAGGTAGATGTGCCCCTTTTGACTGTCATCTAGTTTGGCAGTCTGTAACCCTGTCGGTGTAGCTGGGCATGCGAAAGGTGGTGGCTTCATTCTGTCCTGATAGTGGTCCATGAGTGGTACTGCTCCCCCTCCCCAAGAGGATAGTGGTCCCAGGGATACTGATTCCTGTTCACATCCCCCATACTGGCCTCCACTAGTGACCCAAGTCCATTCCTGAAACTAGGTCATTGCCATGGTAATGGTATCTACCCATCCACCTATCCACTTTAAACTATACCAAAAAACTATTATCCCTTTCCACACAACACAGCTAATCATAATTTTTATTGCTCATACTAACATGTTTTCCACTTTATGTCCATTGGTTCAATGGGGCAATGAAGACTGCACACAACAGTCTTGACACTGGAGGACACTGACCACACGTATCAGATAAGTACTGTTTTATGTTTTAAAGTACCTTGTTGGTCCCGATTAATTACTAAAGAACTGCAGATCCTTTGTGACACCATTGCTGTTCTTATTTTACAGGTATGAAAGGATGTTCCCTCAAGGCACCCAACCCCATCCCACAATCCCCAGGACCGAGGTAAGAAATATTTATTATTAATACTGTATCTAAGTTAGGATGGTACTGTGTAACCATTAAGACACCACTGTCTTTCATTTGGTTAGCTGGCTGATGAAGCAGGGCTAGAAATAGCTCCACTATTCTGTTTAGCCTCCCCTCTGGGGTTTTCTCAAAACAGCTGCCACCTGTCTCTCACTAGACAAACCCTCTCAGCCTGAGATGCCCCAACTAACTGAGATGCTACCTAAACATTACAACTTGGGCAGAGCACAACTGTGCTCATACTCCTCCTGTTCTCATGGCATATATAAAAATGGACCATTTAGGCCCACCGGCAAAACAGGGTGAACACTATAACTGTGCACTCCTTTCTCTCCACACTGGACCCACTCTATCCCAACTGTGACTCTTCCTTATTCTAACTGCTAGCCTTACAACTTGCTGCCTGGAGCGATGAATTCACACTGCACTTCTTCCTACTGACTGCAATGTTTAATACTGTATTGTAATACCTGTTTTTGGTATTGTTGTCTTACAATGTCCCTGTGTTCTGGTCACTTTATATTAACTCTTCACTACTATTTGCCTGATGAAATCTGATGCTTGTAAAGTCCCTGCTGTGCTAATTCTATGTAATGTAATCCTCCACTTGTATTTGCCTGATGTTCATGTATGTACCTTGTAATGTACCTTGTAATCTCCCGGGTCGCACCTGAAAATAGGCACTTGGTGGTCTAGTGTGCTTACCCGGTTAACAAAAGCAAATAAATAAATAAATAAATTTATTTCATTCATTGCGAATGAGGATACAGTTCCACTATCACAAAAAAATAGAAATTCATTACAAAAAATTCTGCCAATGCAGACATTAGGGTCAAAAAATGCAAAGAGCACAAAGTAAGGAAATGCAAAAACATTAGGGTTTTGGGTCTCTGAAGTCTTGGCAAATCAGTGGTGGGGTGTTTCTTGAGGTTGGGTACTCTAATGTCCACCCCCTCGACTGAGCTAACAAGGTCATATGTTATCTCTTTTCTTCACACAGGGCCTGCGAAAGCTATGACTGATTCTGTTAGCAACATGTGGGAAGCCATATTTCTCTGCCTTCAAAGAGTGCATCACCATGAGGCACTGGCTTGGAGCTGTATGTTGTGCTTTAGAAAGTAGGCTGCAGGTTTGGGGGGGTGGGCACTAGGGTTGACAAGCACCTAGGAACACCCCAATACTGACTCACTAGGACTCTGGAGACCCAAAGCCCTAATGTTTTTTCATTTCCCTACTTTTTGTGCTTTGCATTCTTCAACCCTGCCTGCATCAATATAGTGTTTTGCAAAGAATATGTAGATATAGATATATATAGATATATAGATGTAGATATATAAATTTACATATATATATATATATATACACACAGTAGCTATGCGTATCTATCTATCTACCTATCTATCTATCTATCTGTCTATCTTCATGCATGAGCACAGCATGCATGCAGGGTACCAGGCCTTGCTGAGGCAGCCACCCTACAGAGTTCCTGAGGGAGTGAAATATGTAACTGAAGGAGGGAGAGCAAGGAAATGCTGACTTTTAGGTTAATCCAGGAGTCCACTAGCCCCTGGGCCTCCTCGGTGGTACTGATCACCAAGAAGGATGGGACCATGAGGCTCTACATTGACTACCACAAGCTCAACAACTGTACAGCATCAGATGCATACCCCTTGCCCAGGATGGATGAAGTCCTAAAAAGGTTAGGAGGAGCCATGTACCTGCCCACCATAGCAAAGCCAGAAAATATACTATGCACACCAGACTACACAGTCAAATAAGGTACAACAAAACATTTATAGTATATGGGAGCCTCCAGTTCTACACAGATTTCAGCAGCTCCCAAAAACTTGTTGTAGAACAGTTCAAAGGTCAAAAAAATTGTTGTACTATCGTTCTGACATCACTTCCATAGTACAACAACTTTTTGTCTGACCTGCCACCTCATTGGACAAAGACGCTCCGTGATGAAGAAGAAGCCGTGGCAAAAAATGTTGGCGCTAGTTAGCGAGCAGCGAGCAGTGGATCGAGTCAGTTTGAGCACTAAGAGCCATAAATGGCTCTGTGTTACCAAACTGAAGGGGCTTCTCAGTTTTTCTTCTTTTTCCTTTTTATTTACACAGTGGCCACAGATGAGTGGGATAATAGAGCACAGGCTGTGTGGCATACTGATACCAGCTGGAGCAACGAACGCATGGGACAAGGAACACAGATAAGTTCAAATTCAAATGAATCTGAAGTATCGGTGTAGAACTGAAGACTCCCATATACTATATAAAACAGTATATGGGTAACCATACACTGCAAGGCTGTGTTTCTATCTCGGGTTTGTGCTAACATCATTAGACCTCTCAAGCTTCGCTCTCAAGGTCTCTATGATGTCATCACAAACCCTCAATGGAAACATAGCCTTGTAGTGTATGATTACCCATACACTATTCTATATATTATGAGAAGTGCAGATATAAAATACAAGAATCAAAAAGTAGCACTTATACCTCAACAGCAGACCCCCAGACAGCCAGCAATACCCACCTCAATGTTTGCTTTGGAATGAGGCTTTTGGCAGGTACCCATGACCCCATAAAGCCAGAAAGAAATCAGCCTTTGTCAGCCCATTAGGCGATTTGAGTTTTGAGTAATGCCATGTGGGATAACAAGTACTCAACCACCTTTCAATGGATCGAGGACCACATTCTGTCTGGGACAAGATACATTGCTCGCGCACATGGATGACATCGCCATCTGCAGCCAGACATGGGAGGATCACATCAGGCACGTGACTGAGGTGCTCCATTGCCTGAAGGCTGCTTGGCTGACAGTCAAGGCACAGAAGTGCCAAATAGGGATCAAAGAGGTGTCATACCTTGGGCACAGGGTGGAGAGTGGTTACAGAGTGTTATTTACTGAAGAAGATATTTTGGCAGCTATCTATAGTACTAACACATCAGCAGAGCCTGATGGGAACCCCCACTTTTGTTAGGAATCTTTCATGTGAACTAACTGGAATACGTATATTACTGTTCAACACATCTATTACAGAGGGTACTGCAATATTGGATGGAAATAGCAAATATCACCCCAATACATAAGAGTGGAACTAAACAAAATGTTACTAATTACAGACCCGTAAGCCTGACTTCTTGTTTAGGCCAGTTAATGGAGTGACTGCTACAACAAAAAATCATCACACATTTACAAGATACTGGTAATTGTGACATATCACAACATGGGTTTACACAGGGAAGATCATGTCAGAGCAATCTGGTTGGCCTCTTTGAACCTGTTAGCAAGGCCCTGGATATGGGCTTTCCTGTGAACATTATTTTTCTCAATTATGAAAAGGCTTTTGATTCTGTTTCTCATAAGATCTTAATTGAGCCATTAGTTAAAATTAAACTTCACTCAAATATTAAGTGGATAAACTCATGGCTTGAAGACAGACAACAGAGGGTAATTTTAAAAGGACATAAATCTGAAGGAACTCAGCGCAGCGAGGAAGGGGGCATAAAGAGAAAGTAAAAAAAAAAAAAAGAATGCATGGGATAGACATAAGGGAATTCTGCAGGTCAGGAGTAAGGGGCAACATAAAGTGAACTTACAAGCTCAAATGGGCAGACTGGGTGGGCCATAGGCCCTTATCTGCTGACAGTGCCTATGTATCCATTTGGTAAAATAAACATATTTTCCTGTAGTGAGCAGTTGAGGCTGTCATATGCCACTGCTGTTTGCGGCTAGTCAGACATTGTGTGGGTGGTGGTGGTGGGGAGGATACGGAGTGGTTGTGATTTCAGGGTGGAGTAGTCTTTTTTGTTAAAAAAAGAAGCTACGGTAAAAATTAGGATGCGGGGTAGATGGGGAACAGTGAAGATTCGGAGTGTAGAAGATGAGCTTGTCATATGCAAGGGGCTCCACTGTGTATTGTAATGTATGTCGACCAAGGACTGTTAAGAAAAGTGTGTAAGAAGTGCCGGCAAGCAATGTGTGTGTGTGTGGGGGGGGGGTGATGTAGTCACTGTGTGGATAAACTGGGGATGATGTAATCACTATGGTAACAATGTTAAGTTATTACTATAGTGATTACATCATACCCCATCTAACTGGACAGTGACTCAAATAACTGGATTTATGTACCAGTTTTTATCCTGACACCTGTTGCATATATATATTTATACAATAAGGGTGAGCAAATAACTCACTGAATAAAAACATGTATTCTCACTGCAGTGGAATAACCACTCTGATGACATCACCACAGTGAAAATAAATGGATTTATTTTCACTGTGGTGATGTCACCTGCATTTATTTTCATTTTGGTGATGTTATCAAATCAAAAAACAGCAGAAAACACAGTCCTATTGTATAAATTGGATACATGATGTGCACTCGTGTGATATGGAAAATATTTTCACTCCTGCACAGTGACCTCTGGATAGTGCCACTCATGAATATTCAGAGGTCACTCTAAAGGAGTAAAAATATTTTCATATCACACTCATGCCCATCATGTATCCCAGCTATATATAAATTTCCTTTATGTATACAGTGTTTATGTCATCAGCTGTTTATCTATACAGTGCTTATGTAATTTAGAATGTTCTGCCTCAGTAGCAGTATTAACCATATTCAAATGTGAATAACTTTAAAACGAAAAATGATAGCATGGTACTGTAAGCACAAAAGTTGTTCAGCATGGAATTATGTACAAAATGAGTGGTGTTTCATTTATTGATACCTTTTAGAATTTTTGATAATTAGCAAAAACACAGCAGAAAATCCATTTTTAATTTTATTTTGTCCGCAAACAATTAAGCAATAAGGCATGACCAAGGATTATGTTAATGGTCTGTTAATCACCTTCTAGGGGTGTACTGTGGCATGAGGTGTAGCCGAGTGCCACATGCCCCTAGAGGGTGATTAACTAACCATTAACATAATCTCTGGGAGTGCTTTATTGCTATTATAATAAAAAATATTTTTAAACAGTGTTAAACATTGTTCAGTATATGTCTAAGCTCTACATGTGTGTTAATAAAAGATTAACATAAGGCTGTTAGAATGTTTGCAGCCAATCAGAAAGCTCCATTTCTCAGAGCCTTTTAAATGTAAATAACTTTAAAATGAAAAATAATAGCAAGGTACTGTGAGCAGACAGCTTATGCAGTACAGAAATATCTACAAAATGAGTGGTGTTTCATTTATAGATACTTTTTAGTTTTTTCAGAATTAGCGAAAAACAGCAGAAAATTCCATTTGTGTGCACTTTTTCATCAAACAAATGCAAATAACTTAAAAACAAAAAATTATAGTATGGTACTTTGAGCACAAAAGTTGTTCAGCTTAAAATTATCTACAAAATGAGAGGTGTTTAATTTCTAGATTCATTTTAGATTTTCTATAATCAGCAAAAGATGGCAGAAAATTATTTTGTTCACTTTTTTGACTAACAAATGCCCCCTACAAAAGCAAAAACAAAAGAATTGCATAAATGGAATATGTAATGGAAAACTTGTGTAATAAATGATTTATCTGCACTTGAGCAGTTTGACCTCGGACACCTCACTCGTGGCTTACACCACTCGTGAGGTTACCTAAGGTCAAACTGCTCTTGTGCAGATAAATCATTTATTACACTTGCTTCCATTGCATATCCCATATATTATGGTAGCACGGTAGTGCTACCATAGTTAGGGTTGAGGAGCCATTTCTATGTTAAACCCAATATTTTGCACCTTAATAACTTTGCAACCATTTAACAGATTTGCCTGAAATTTGGAATACACAATCAAGAACCATAGGCCTTGGGATCTGCCAAGTTTCGTACTGCTCGGATATACGGCTGCGGAGTTATTAAGTGTGATCTGTGCGCATGTTTACGCTTTTCTGGAATTCTACGGTCACGCCTACAGGTCGTACGGTTTGCGCGACCATCCAAAATCTTCAGGGAGCATGCGGCTGGAGTCCCCAATGTGCCTTTCAAAGATTTCATGAAAAAATATTAAATGGTTCAAAAGTTATTCAAAAAACAGTTTCCCATTATAAGTCAATGGGAAAAGTTAACAAAAAGTTCGACAGTGTCGCAAATGCACTTTTTAGTGTCGCAAATGGCCCTGTTAGTGTCGCAAATCCGCCATCTTGTTTTCAGTTGGTGATCAGAAAAATGGTTGGCATTTAAAATTGAGACCCTCTAGCAATCTAATTCTTTTTGTATTCACCTAGTCGGGCCCTGAGGATGCTAGCCATGTCTTTATTTTGGGGTAAAACACCCCAGAAATATGTTTTTCAAATTTCTGGAAAAAGTAGTGTCGCAAAGTAGTGTCGAACTAGCGAAATTGTCGCATTTTTTTTGCGAAAGCTTTCGCAAATCACGACACTACTTTGCGACACTATGGCCAAAATAACAGTAATTCTTTGGCACTCCGCTGCAAAAGAACGGTTGGGAGTTTTAGGCTGAAATTTGGAGGGAACGCAGAAGACATCTCACAGATGTGCCTTTCAGTGTTGTTTTGAAAAAATATTACATGGCGGCAAACTTGCGGCACTCCAAAGTTGACAGTTTTTCCCATAGGATAAGATTACGGCGCCTAACGCATTGCAGAAATCCTTTGGCACCCTGCTGCAAAATAACGGTTTGGTCTTTTTTCCTGAAATTTGGAGGGAAGACAGCCAACAGCCCACAGATGTGCCTTTCAGTGGTTTGGTGAAAAAACATTACAGGGAGGCAAAGTTATGGCGCTCCAAACTTTTCTTTTTTTCCCATAGGATAACATTACGGCATTCGCCGCGCCTTTCAGGGCCCATATCTCGAAAACGGTGTGAGATACGGACTTTTCATCGGAAAATTCCTTAGCCCCCTAGTGGGGGTTAAGATCCAAATTAGCCAGGACAGTTGTAAATAATATGACTTTTAAATTTTTTTTTCTACTTTATACGGTTCCTGAGATATAATGTATTTAGTATTCCAAGATCTCATTTTCTGCGCCGATACTCATTATTATGCATACATTATTTGTACTCACTGTCTTTCTCTATGCAGGTTTTGGGGAAAACCAGCCTGTGTGCTTACATTACTGTTACTGTTGCCCTTTCTGCTTGTGGTTCTGTACCCGTTTCACTTACGATTGCCGTCTATGCCACCATGTGCGTTATCGTTTGCATTTTCATTTGCGCTTGCGTTTCTGTTATTTTTTGCCATTTCTGTCTACAGTACTGTTTCTCTTTCTGTTTCACTTTGCGTCACCGTGGCCATTGACATTTCTGTTTGCAGGCACCATGTTACTATGTGACAACACATCACGTGGCAGACCATTCCCGTCTACGCCACATCATGCGGTGGGCCCTGCGCTCCTGCCGCTGCATTACATTCACTATTTCTCGTTATCATTCTCAAAAATAAGGGAAATTAGAGGCAAAAAACTCCATTTAATGCATTAGTTAGTGTTGTTCCACAGTGACAAAAGTGAGAAAATTTGCTGTTAGGGTTGAAAACCCACTTCCCCACTCACCCCCAACTGGCATTGGGATGTGCATTGGGATCGTGGGTCCTAACTCTCACCCCATTGTATTATATTTCTGCTGCTTTATACATGTCATGGGGTGAGAGTTGGAACAATCAATGCACTGCCAACAATCGCTTGCGTCTTTGATTTGTGCTTGCATTTCTGTTACTTTTTGCCATTTCTGTATACAGTACTGTTTATCTTTCTGTTTCACTTTACGTTAGCATGCCCATTGACATTTGTGTTTGCAGGCACCATGTTACTATGTGACAACACATCACATGGCAGACCATTCCCGACTACGCCACCATGTGCGTTACCCTTTCTGTTCTCATTCGTGCTTGTGTTACCATGTGCGCCACTGTTAGCATTTCTGTTTGCATTGCTGTCCCTGTTAGTATGCCACAAGACATCATGTGGTGGGATCGTGGGGCACAAAGGGCCCTGTGCTCCCGCCGCTGCATCGTATTCACTATTTCTTGTTATCATTCTCAAAAAGAAGGGAAATTAGAGCTAAAAAACTCAGTTTAATGCATTAGTTAGGGTTGTTCCACAGTGACAAAAGTGAGGAAATTCGCTGTTAGGGTTGAAAACGCCCTTTGCACTCCCACCCCCCCAACCGGCATTGGGGTGTGCGTTGGGATCGTGGGTCCTAACTCTTACCCCATTGTATTATACTTATGCTGCTTTACACATGTCATGGGGTGAGAGTTAGGGCTGATCATCCCAATGGACACCCCAATGCCACCACGTGCGTCATCGTTTGCGTTTTCATTTTCGCTTGCGTTTCTGTTACTTTTTTGCCATTTGTGTGTACTGTACTGTTTCTCTTTCTGTTTCACTTTGTGTCACCATGCCCATTGACATTTCCATTTACAGGCACCATGTTACTATGTGACAAGAAATCACGTGGCACACCATTCCCGTCTACGCCACCATGTGAGTTACCCTTTCTGTTCTCATTCGCGCTTGTGTTACCATGTGTGCCACTGTTAGTATTTCTGTTTGCATTGCTGCTCCTGTTAGTATGCCACAAGACATCATGTGGTGGGAGCGAATTACATTCACTATTTCTCAATATCATTCTCAAAAAGAAGGGAAATTAGAGGCAAAAAACTCTGTTTAATGCATTTGTTAGGGTTGTTCCATAGTGACAAAAGTGAGGAAATTCGCTGTTAGGGTTGAAAACCGTAACTCCGAGTTCACCTCACCCAGCACCACACACACACAGACACACACAGGGGTGTGCTGTGGCATGAGGTGTGGCTGAGTGGTACATGTCTCTATAGGGTGACTGACTGACCATTAACACAATTCTTGGGAGTGACTTATTGCTATAATAATGAAACATGTTTTTAAACAGTTTTAAACCTTGTTCAGTATATCGTCAACCTCTTCATGTATGGTAATAAAACATTAACATAAGGTTGTAGGATGTTTGCAGCCAATGAGAAGCGTCATTTTGTCAGACTGTGAAGTACACATAGTAGTGACTGAATGGTACATGTATAGTCACAGCTGTGACCTGTTGGGTGCTGATGTGTGGCACCTTGTATAATAATAATGACTGCATAGGCACAGGAAAAGTAAGTACATTGCTGAGTTTTTTACACTGTTAGGAATTCTGTCAAATGTGACATGCAATGTGCCACATCGTTGCATATGCTGTGATACTGACTGTATGTCATAGGTACCAAACAAATTGATGGAGGTATAGTTGTAGCAGTATTAGTAAACATTGATTTGTATGCTTAAGTCATAGACACTTAGTTTTATGTCATAATGGTATTTAAAGTAAGGAGTCGACACAGGTGGTTATGGTTTTCAAAAATTTATTGCCAATTTGTCAAATGGAGAAAAGGTCCAATCAAGAGTGAAATTTAGTTAACAGAAGCAGTCTCACAATACAATCTTTGTATGTGTCAATCATTGCTTATCAAATATGTAAATGTAAGAATAATAATAACTGTATAATATGGATTGGAGTAAGTGTGTGATATAATAGGAAACTAATCAGGTGTTGTGTGTTTCTAGTTATGTTTCAGTACTCACTACTCTTTATGTGAGGAAGTAGTTTCTGACATTCAACCTTGAATTCTAATAGTCAGGCTGAAGCTGTGGCACTTCATTATATATTTACTATTGAATGTGAATGGATTTTGTAAAAAAATGCAACTTTTTTAAAAATGGTTGTATGTTGTAATTATGTGTAGTGCATTACTTGTGTGTTATGTTAATAAGGCAATGTAGTAGGTTGTGAAGTGTGATTACACACATGATAGACAAGTGTTTTGTTGCAATTGTGTGACTGCTAATGTGGATGTTCCTGGGGTGGGCGAAAAACCATATGCTGACTGTCTAAGTAGTACAATTTACACAAATGTAAGTTTTGTGACATTTGATTGATATTATTTAATTATATGTCACTGACTAGCGAAAAGTGAAAAATTCCACCGACCCTCAATTGGGCGATCATAAATATTGTCAGGAACAGGTATGCAGCTTGTTGTGAGCAGCAACAGTGCCTGATTTACAATTGCCAATATTTTTTACATACGGTAGAATTACTTATGTGACAAGTTACAAAAAATATAATATTTTTACATGAACAAATGACATATTATCAATTCTTACATTGGCTTCTATGTAAATTCTTAACTTGCAAATACTAAAACTGTCATGGAATGCATTTTTTAACAGACTTATGGTTAATTAAATGTTGTTACTATAGTGCTGAATAATAAGTAAAACATTCACTTGTACTTTAGTGGTACATTACTATTTTTAGTACAAATATCAAACTAGCTGTTAACAATGTACACCTGAATACAAATTTTTATATTATGTACAAGTAATTTTAAACACATGTAAGAGTCAGTAAATGAGATTCAGCAATTGGTTATTATTTACAGTTGTGTAATTCAGCTTCTTGCATTATCAATAAAGGTAGTTGTTTTTACATATGTACAATACTAGTATTATGCATGAAAGCGTGATAGTTCTAAACTGTTGCATGGTGATCGAATGATGTTCTCTATATGTCAAGAGTCACTAGACAAATTGAAGTGTTGATAGACAACTTGTGACAGAGTGGAATGTTTGCTGAATGTTATAAGGGTAGCTCAGTTATCTACGATAATAACTGAGAAGTTCTCTTTGTTTGGAAAGAATAAGAGCTTATAAGTCATATCAATTTGTTGTTATATATGAGTTGATACATGGATTTTCAAAGAGATGCACAGAGGAGGAGAGTAGTAAGTCCTCAGTTTTCAGATGTACAATCTTTGATAGACATGTAATCATGGTTTCTCTAGTGACTGTGAATATTGTTGGTGCCGATTGAAGCCACTACAACAATTTTCATGTAGTCACTGATCCACACAAGATCTAACATGTAACAGTGTATGTAATGTCTGTATTAGAATACCATCTTGTTGAAACTGTATTGTTTATTTAGAGTCGTACATTATACAACATTGTAATGAGGCATGAATGTTTTTTGGGACAAAGTAGTCATTTTAAAATGCAACATGTTTTGTCCTATTCTTCTGAAATATGAATGTTGTCATAATTCTTCAATATTAGAAGATATGCATTTTCAAGTGCCATGGCAGTCTCTGTTTAAAAGTCGTTGTAGAGTCGTCACACTCTAACCATCCAGTTCTGCACCTTAGTAACGAGGTGTAATGGCCAGAATGCATGGATTGACCATGGTGATAGATTATACTGTGAGTGTCAAACACTGATTGGTTGAAGACTATTCTACTAGCTGTGTAATCTGTGATAGGAGTATCAACTCTGGAGCCGCGTGGTCAAATCTGTGCAACATAAGCAACAGATATTGAGATGAACTCCTTAGGCGTATGGACTGAGTGCATCTGCCTCCGCACCTTCCACAGGCATGACTACATTCAGCATTAGTGAATAGCTGTCGAAATTTGACACTTTTGGTTTCAGGGACAAAGAGAGTTATCCACAGCATGTCTTGTGTGGTTTCACTCTGTAGTGCCACATGAAACACATACATATTTTGTAACATATGTTACTGTAAGTACTGCCGCATTGTGGTGCCATCTTCATCCAGGTTGTTTATGACAGCCATCATAAACTCAGTAGTGTCTTGCTGTATGTCTGCAGCAAATGTACTACTCCAGCATATGTAGCTAACACCTGTCGTAGTGGTGTTAGTGACTGTACATTATTAGAGTGGTCAGAAGTCATGTTGATATTCTGCTTCAAAGCGTTTGATAGGGATTGTCTTGTGAAGCAGATATTGCCACACAAAGTGCGGCATGTGTAGAAAAACTTGCATAGCTGAGTTAGCATAGCAGTTTACTCTACTGTTGTCAAAGACTGGTACAGCAGCTACACCAACTGATTTCTGATGAATTGCGGTTGTGAATGTTTACTTGAAGTTGTGGCCTTTGCTGAACTCTTTTTGTTGAATCACTTTTGGAAGCTTGCTGCTGTTTGTTGCTACCTCTAGCTGTGACTGAATTGTGTGGACAGACAGATATGAGGCAGTGGTATTAAAGACATTTGTGGCTGATGTAGAGTACGTAACCTGTTGTACTCAAGAATACATTGCTTGTCAGCCCGTATTTTCTGAGGTGCTATACTAATGATGTGCAATCCAGAAAGGCTGCGTACACTTGAAAGTACAACGTAGCTCATGCCATCCTTGAAAATGTCTGTGCCTATGTCTACCATTGCTGAATCCAAACTCAATCCCTGAGATTTGTGAATGGAGACAGCATATGCAACACATAATGGAAACTGTTTCCTGTTTACGTAGATATCCTTAAAAACCTGGAATTTAACGCAGGTTCGATCTATGTGTACAGAGTGTTCCATGTTGTCAAAGTGCACTACAAGTGTCTCAATATATGTCTTCTGGACATTATAGACAAAGTCAGTGATGTTTCCCATGGCACCGTTTACCATACCTTGTTCTACATCTAGATTACGTCTCAGCATGATACATTCACATAGCTGTACAATTAAGCAATATGCTGGTCAATATTTATCATGTTTTTGAAACATGTTAAGATAATTATAAAAACACATGACCATGACACATTATGTTGATAGTGAATTAGTAAATACGTAAGTAGATTTACACTTGGGCAAACATTGTAGCATAATAGAATGCTAGAAGGCCATAATGTCAGCGTCAACAGAATTGTTGACCAATTATTGTCAAATTTAAAAATAGTTACATTTCTTGTGCAGTGCAAGCTGAGGCACACATCAGAGTTGAACAAGTCTTTATTGTGAAATATAGACTATTTATTATCACTTGTTTTCAGAAAGGTTTCATAACATGTAGATAGTTGTTTGAGCAGTATCTTAAAACTTAAGCAAGTGAAGTTCAAGATGAAAAATATGGAGATCTTGAACTGTGTATCAGAAAACATGGCAACAGATTCTATGTGTTATTACAGTAGTAGCAGTTACTGCTAAATGGCAGAATGTTAAAGAGGAGGCAAACATAGTTTTCATGTGTCATTGCAACCCTAAACACATGTAATCACAAGCAGTAATAGTAATGCATAAGTAGATAGATGCCCAACAAAAAAATATTATGTGGTCATTTGACAATCACAGTATTGATTTGTGTTACATTTCATTACTGTGGGTGTAAAATTGAGTTCTGTTTTTGTAAGACTTACCATTGATGTGTTATACATGAAATCAAATGGTGTATTAACAGCATGGCAAGCCTGTGCAGTACCACTACTGTACACATAATGGTAATTATTTCCTGCTGGTGTGGTGCGTACAGTATGTGCACTGTGAACAGTGCAATGATACACCTAATGATGTGATGTAAGTGGAAGGCCAGAAGGGTATGCAGTAGTAGCAGTGCATCCATGCAGGTAATGATCTGTTGATAGTGTATATCTTGAAGATCCTGTGCCCCGCAGCACTACATCTATATATCAAATTACATGATGGTACTGTATGGACTGATGTACATATACTGCCAGCATAGTATACATGCACCAAATTACATGATGAGATCGTGGCAGGCAAAGGGTGAGTAGTACCAACATTGTATTGATACAGTAAATGATGTGCTGGGATTGCACGGTTGTAGTGATTAGTTTCTATTTAGTAGTTTGACTTCTCATTCTCAAAAAGAAGGGAAATTCATAGCAAAAAACTACGTTTAATGCATCAGTTAGGGTTGTTCCACAGCGACAAAAGTGAGGAAATTCGCTGTTAGGGTTGAAAACCCTAACTCCGAATTCACCCCAGCACCACACACACACAGACACACACACACATTCAAGTATGGGGGAGGACCAAGTCAACACAACCAATGACAGACATCCAGCAGCAGGTGACAGAAATAACAAACAATTGTCTAAATGTACTACGAGACATCCCCACCCACCTGACCAGGTACTGCATGCTCAGTGGAGATCAACAGCAAAACTGAGGCCATGTACACAAAGCGTACACATCCCTGATTGCAGCTGCACATCAACCACACTTAGTAGTTGCATGGCTCACCTACCGATGCCCCACACCACACCACAACTGGTACTGTGCCGTTATTCAATATAAAGGCTGAAGGTGCATGATGACAGTTGTAGAAAGGTTTTAACACTAGTGAGTATACATTAATTAAGAGAAGCACATAAATTAACTACAAGACACTAGCATGCTCAAGATAAAAGTAGTGATACGTTTAGTAGGTGATTTACATAGTAGTACATTTACTGCAATGGTTTACTCAACATAGAGAGGCTGATGTAAACGTATGGAAAAGCATTGCCTGTTCAACTGTGAAATTCGTACTGCCAGTATCACATGCATTCTTACTGATGAAGGTGTACTGCTGATGTACATAGCATGACCTTCAGTGTGTTTCAATACTAAATATGCAGTAAGTATTCTTTGTAAGAAAGATTGTAATTGCATGGATCAGGCCAAGCAACTTCTAAATATCATAGCACTACTGAGCCAACAATGATGTACCTGTATCAGAGATGTATATAGGACAGATTTTCCTGTAGGCACTTACTGAGTATGTTGTACCTGATAAAGACAATCTCATTGCATCTGTGATGACTAACTTATTCAAATAGTAATACATTTGCTATTGTTGCAATGAGTGATCTATGCTACTTATGGACACAGTGTGATTTTTTTTAACAGTTGTTTCATACTCAGGCTGTATGCCTACTGTTTGGGTTTGCCACACTTCTGTCACTGATGCTATCAAAGTGATAACTATGTTAATTCTGCTACAACAGGAATCAAGTAGGTATGGTGTAGATGTAAACAGAATGTCTTTTAGTATTGATTTAACTCATAATGGGGTAAGTGTACTAGGACAGAAGGGGTTATCCTCTATCACTGAGTCTGTCAGTTATAATCACACTAGGGTTTCGATGACTGTAATGATCAAGTTACACTGTTCATCTTCATGAGTTCATATTCACAGCCATTCTCCAGTAACTAGACAGTGTATGGTGTAACTGGGTGGGACACTGTGTTGCAAAGCTGCTGCAGTGCCTAGCAGAGGAGAGTATCTACTCATAAAGACAATTAAACAATAAGGCATGGCCAACAGTTATGTTAAATGGTCAGTTAATCACCCTGTAGGGGTTTAATGTTGAATGAGGCATATCCGAGTGCCACATGTCGCTAGACAGTGATAAACTGACCATTAACATAATACCTGGAGTAGCTTATTGCTATCATAATAAAACTGTTTTTAAACAACATTAAACCATGTTCATCATATGGTTAGGCTCTACATGTATATTAATAAAACTAAACATAAGGCTGTTACAATGTTTACAGTCAATTAAAGCTGCATTTCTCAAACCCTTGTTATAATCAGAGATATTATACCTGTACAACTCCTTGGTTTTGCTTAACTCTATTGCTCAGGTGGCCCCACCACAAGTGGTGTGGTCTGGTGGGGCATCGGTAGGTAAGGCCATGCAACTACTAAGTGTGGTACGCTGTGTGCAGCTGCAATCAGGGATGTGCACGCTTGGTGTACATGGCCTCAGTTTTGCTGTTGATCTCCACTGAGCATGCAGTACCTGGTCAGGTGGGTGGGGATGTCTCGTAGTACATTTAGACAATTGTTTGTTATTTCTGTCACCTGCTGCTGGATGTCTGTCATTGGTTGTGTGTCTTGGTCCTCCCCATACTTGAATGTGTGTGTGTGTGTTGTGTGTGTGTGTGTGTGTGGTGCTGGGGGTGTGAATTTGGAGTTAGGGTTTTCAACCCTAACAGTAATTTCCTCACTTTTGTCGCTGTGGAACAACCCTAACTGATGCATTAAGCGTAGTTTTTGCTATGAATATATATATATATATATATATATATATATATATATATACACAGTAGCTATGCGTATCTATCTGTCTGTCTATCTTTATGCATGAGCACAGCATGGATGCAGGGTACCAGGCCTTGCTGAGGCAGCCACCCTACAGAGTTCCTGAGGGAGTGAAATATGTAACTGAAGGAGGGAGAGCAAGGAAATGCTGACTTTTAGGTTAATCCAGGAGTCCACTAGCCCCTGGGCCTCCTCGGTGGTACTGATCACAAAGAAGGATGGGACCATGAGGCTCTACATTGACTACCACAAGCTCAACAACTGTACAGCATCAGATGCATACCCCTTGCCAGGATGGATGAAGTCCTAAAAGGTTAGGAGGAGCCATGTACCTGCCCACCATAGCAAAGCCAGAAAATATACTATGCACACCAGACTACACAGTCAAATAAGGTACAACAAAACATTTATAGTATATGGGAGCCTCCAGTTCTACACAGATTTCGGCAGCTCCCAAAAACTTGTTGTAGAACAGTTCAAAGGTCAAAAAAATTGTTGTACTATCGTTCTGACATCAATTCCATAGTACAACAACTTTTTGTCTGACCTGCCACCTCATTGGCCAAAGACGCTCCGTGAAGAAGAAGCCGTGGCAAAAAATGTTGGCGATAGTTAGCGAGCAGCGAACGGTGGATCGAGTCAGTTTGGGCACTGAGAGCCATAAATGGCTCTGTGTTACCAAACTGAAGGGGCTTCTCAGTTTTTCTTCTTTTTTTTTTATTTACACAGTGGCCACAGATGAGTGGGATAATAGAGCACTGGCTGTGTGGCATACTGATACCAGCTGGAGCAACGAACGCATGGGACAAGGAACACAGATAAGTTCAAATTCAAATGAATCTGAAGTATCGGTGTAGAACTGAAGGCTCCCATATACTATATAAAACAGTATATGGGTAACCATACACTGCAAGGCTGTGTTTCTATCTCGGGTTTGTGCTAACATCATTAGACCTCTCAAGCTTCGCTCTCGAGATCTCTATGATGTCATCACAAACTCTCAATGGAAACATAGCCTTGTAGTGTATGATTACCCATACACTATTCTATATATTATGAGAAGTGCAGATATAAAATACAAGAATCAAAAAGTAGCACTTATACCTCAACAGCAGACCCCCAGACAGCCAGCAATACCCACCTCAATGTTTTGCTTTGGAATGTGAGGCTTTTGGCAGGTACCCATGACCCCATAAAGCCAGAAAGAAATCAGCCTTTGTCAGCCCATTAGGCATATTTGAGTTTTGAGTAATGCCATGTGGGATAACAAGTACTCCAACCACCTTTCAATGGATCGAGGACCACATTCTGTCTGGGACAAGATACATTGCTCTGGCGCACATGGATGACATCGCCATCTGCAGCCAGACATGGGAGGATCACATCAGGCATGTGACTGAGGTGCTCCATTGCCTGAAGGCTGCTTGGCTGACAGTCAAGGCACAGAAGTGCCAAATAGGGATCGAAGAGGTGTCATACCTTGGGCACAGGGTGGAGAGTGGTTACACAGAGTGTTATTTACTGAAGAAGATATTTTGGCAGCTATCTATAGTACTAAGCCCAATACATCAGCAGAGCCTGATGGGAACCCCCCCACTTTTGTTAGGAATCTTTCATGTGAACTAACTGGAATACGTATATTACTGTTCAACACATCTATTACAGAGGGTACTGCAATATTGGATGGAAAGTACGCAAATATCACCCCAATACATAAGAGTGGAACTAAACAAAATGTTACTAATTACAGACCCGTAAGCCTGACTTCTTGTTTAGGCCAGTTAATGGAGTGACTGCTACAACAAAAAATCATCACACATTTACAAGATACTGGTAGTTGTGACATATCACATCATGGGTTTACACAGGGAAGATCATGTCAGAGCAATCTGGTTGGCTTCTTTGAACCTGTTAGCAAGGCCCTGGATATGGGCTTTCCTGTGAACATTATTTTTCTCAATTATGAAAAGGCTTTTGATTCTGTTTCTCATAAGATCTTAATTGAGCCATTGGTTAAAATTAAACTTCACTCAAATATTAAGTGGATAAACTCATGGCTTGAAGACAGACAACAGAGTGTAATTTTAAAAGGACATAAATCTGACTGGGGTAATGTCACCAGTGGGGTCCCACAAGGCTGTGTTCTGGGCCCCATATTGTTTAACATTATGACTTCTAGTATGCAGACCTTTAATGGAGTATGGATCCATAACTAAGCCAATGACAGTCAACCTGGCTGTATAGTAAATGACAACAAATCTATTAGATCCTTACAGATGAACTTGGACAGTTTTGCTAAATGGGCATCAGATAATAAGATAATATTTAATGTTGCCAAATGCAAGGAGATGTACCTGGGAAAAAATAACAAACTCACTGATTATACTATTAATGACACTCTGTTACATGTAATAACATCTGAAAAAGATCTAGGTGTTATTATTTCAAACAATGTAAAATTCAGTACCCATATAAATAAAACGATCAAAAAATGCCGTGGGATTGTAAGATGTGTTTTCAAGCACATAAAAAGCCGGGACCCCGAGGTTATTCTCTCATTATATACTAGCCTGGTTAGATCTCACATTGAATATTGTGCTCCCTTTTGCTCACCCACCTCTATAGGTGACAAAGTAACTTTTGAGTCGGTTCAAAGGAAACTCACAAAGAATATAAAAAATGTACGTTCTTCTGGGTATGAAGAGAGAGACTAAAAACTCTAGGACTATATTCCCTAGAATACAGAATTCTTAGGGGTGAACTATGCTTGATATACAAGGCATTTCAAGATCCAGCCTTGTTTGAAACAATCTGCCTTGTGAGGCAGGTCTCTGTAGATAGTACTAGATCACATAAACTGAAATTACAGGTTGAACTTAACAGGACTGCTAGAAGAAGTAATTTAATTACTCAAAGAATACCCCCAATATGGAACTCCCTACCAGTCACTATTGTAACATGCAACAATATTGAATGATTTAAACATAGACTCGATTTATTTATTTTGCTTTTGGTGACCGGGTAAGTGCACTAGGCAAACAATGCCTATTTTCAGGCACGACCCGGGAGAAAACGGTTTACAGACAAACAGTAAACATGTGACACAGCACATAAATGCAGTACAGATCCGGATGAAAACAGTGTGTAATAAGTACATTGACTGACGCAGCACATAAATGCAGTACAGATAGACTCGATCAATATATGGGTGACAGAAAATTCCTTTTCTGCCATTAGAAAACAACGCCGGTGAGTTCATTATGGGTTTGTCCTCAAACGTGTACAACCTATGAACCTATGAACCTATCCAGCCTAACATTGAGGCAATACAGGGACTAGTACACCCACAACAAACAGAAACATATGGGACTTTCTAGGGATGGCAGGGTGCTGTTGAAAGTTTGTACCAAACTTCAGTATGATCTCACAAAGAAGAAAATGCCAATAAAAGTTCAGTGGCAGACCCCTGTGAGACTGCACTCCGTTAATTAAAACAAGCATTGTGTCAGGCACCTGTGCTCACAAGTCCTGACTAGTCTCTGAAGTCCACTGTGCATGTGGATGCATCCGATCATGGGCTAGGGGCAGTACCAAGTCAGGTCATGTACATGGGGGAGGAAAACACAGTAGAGTACCTGAGCAGGAAGTTGTTACCAAGAGATGAGACCTAGGCCACAGTTGAAAAAGTGTGTCTGGCTAGTCAGAGCTCTGCAAAAGTTGCAACCATATTTATATGGGAAGCAGTTCACACTGGTTACTAACCACAATCTTTTCACATGGTTATGCAGCACCAGTGGGCAAACCCTTAAATTGTTAAGATGGAGCCCAGTGCTGCAGTCCTGTAACATGAACATTACGTACCACAGTGGATCACAACATGGTAATGCAGCTGGATGTTCTAGACCAGTGGTTGCCAACACGTGGATCTAGATCCACTGGTGGATCTCAAGAGATTATTGGTGGATCCTGGGCCTAAGGCTGCATTTTCAAATCAATGAAGATCCTTACAGCTGATGTGCATAATTATTGTACTTTTCATTCATTTTATTGTTGATGGATCTTGGAGCTTCTTGACATACACCATAATGGATTCCAATACAAGGTGTATTGGCCACCACTGGTCTAAACAGTAATCAGTGGCCCATTGAAAAATTGGAAGTACTTTAAAGAATTAATGAATTGTTCAGAGAGAGAGAACTGAGGGCATAGGAGGTAGAGCAAACCTGTCAGCATGAAAAAAAACATCATTTAGGGTTGCTAAAAGAATTTTTTTTTCATTTTTCCAAGGGATGGAGATGTGACAGCCTGCAATGTATTTACATGGTGTGTGTGTGTGTGTGTGTGTGTGTACATGTTTTAATCATTTATGCCTCTATTTAAGCATTTCAGCTCAGGTGGGAGGTCTGGTGGAAACTGAAAATGACATTCTTCTGTGGTCCAAGCTGCAGGGAACTCAGCTGTGAGTGACCTTCTGAGTAAAAGTCCTTTGTACTGCTTGTACAAACAAGTGGGTGTGGGTAGCAGAAGTCATTTGATCTAAAGACTTTTTTGTTTTAGGATGGCAGAGTCTTTTTCATAGAAAAGACATTTTTAGCTGGCCTGGTGGTGTGGAGGTCTGAGGCATCTTGCCTTACCTACTGCCATGCTGGCAACACGTGTTCATGGTGCTAGTGGGTCATTGGGGGTCAGCTTGGGAGGAGAAGGATCAAGCATCCCAGGGACAGCTCTCCTTCTCCGGGGGGGCCAATAAGCTGTCGGTGCTTTCCTAACCCCTAGCAGAGGCTGGCACACCAATCTTGTCCATGGTGGGCAGAGGCAGGGAAGACACCTGATGGGTTGTGTACGGGAACACGTGCAGCACTATCATTGGCGTCATTGCATGTCCCACCCCTGAGGTAGAAAATGGTGAAAAAGGATCTCCTGGCTAGATGAAGGTAGGACTAGCAGGTCCTGCTCCCCGAATAGCCACGACACTGACCAGAACTGGATCCGGTCTTCAGTGGGGGCTTGGAGTACCCCTAGCCAACCGAGGCAGGGGGCAAGCCCTGGGAGAAGATAATCAGCATTGGCCGGTGGATGTCGGGGGCACAGGGCTGGGGCTTTCTCCCAATCATGGTCTGAGGAGAGGGGGAAAAAGAGAAACATAAAACCAAAAAAAAAGACACATAGAATGTAAACCATGGCCAATGTAAGGCCACACATTTCTAGTTGGACAGACAGCGATAATAAAAAATGACCAAGCTATGAATAATAAATCTGGTTTAGACCAGTCTGAGGAAAAGGTGGCCCCCTAAGATCAAAAGCAGAGATGGGGTGTGATGACAGAGAGGCTGGTTCAGTGTTTCAGGGATAGTGGGCTGATAAGCTGAAGGCATTTCTGTTTTATGTTTGCAATGAGAATCCAGTTATGTTTGGGATTTTAAACTAGCAACATCATGAGTCCAAGTCATAGAAACAGAACAGTTGGCGGCAGCAGAAGACCAAGGGTCCCTCAAGTCTGCCCAGTAGTTCCCGAGACCATCTCAGATCCCAGGACCTAGCTCCCCCTTCTGATCCCTACCTAGTCCTATTTCCCCTGGATTTTATTTGAGCATTCTCTTCATCCAAGCCCAGATTGAAAGAAGTCACCATCTTAGCTCCACCACCTCTGCGGGTAGCCTATTCCGAGGCTCAATGACCCTTTCTGAGAAGTAGTGCTTCCTGAGATCCCTCTTGAAGCTCCCTCCCCATAGCTTCCATTCATGCCCTCTAGTATTTGAGGTGGACAGTTCAGAGCAGGGCACCTTATTTATTCCTCTCAGGAACTTGAGAGTTTTTTTCATGTCCCCCCCTTTCCCTCCTAGTCTCTAGTGAGTACATATTCAATTCCTCCAAGCACCTCTCATATGAAAGCCCCTGCAGGCCCTGTATCATTTTTGTTGCCTTTCTCTGCGTGGTATCCAGCCTATTTTGTCCTTCTTAAGGTGTGGACTCCAAAACTAGACACAGTACTCCAGGTGGGGCCTCACAAGGGACCTATAGAGTAGCAGTATCACTTCTCTGTTCCTGCTGTCAAGTACTCCTCGTAATACACCCCAACATTTTGCTGGCCTTGCTGTAAGCTGTGTTGCAATGGCTGATCTGCTTAAGGGGTCACAGATGATAATACGTAGGTCCCTTTTCTCCTGTGAAGCACTGAATCTGACCGCATTAAGCCAATATGCTGCATTTGGGGTTTTAGTTTGTTTGTTTGTTTGTTTTGCCTAGGTGCATCACTTTACATTTCTTAGCATTGAACTTCAGCCACCAGACACTAGACTATTTTTCCAACCTTTGCAGAGTCTGCCATAACTCACCAGTTCTTAGTTGGGTGTAAGCTCATCTACTCAGAATTTAGATAACTTTGGGTTTTTTTTCTGTTTAAGCTCTATCTTTTCAAATGCATTTATTTTTATCTCTGTAGAAATACTGTACTCCCCACATTCTTTAGTGTGGGTTATCCTGTGGCATATGTAAATATCATGGAGTACATATAGGTAACTGACATGTAACCTTAGCTCAAGGAGTGGTATACAGTTCATGTCCACACTCTAGCAGTTCCACTGCAATGGTCTGAGTCATTGGACGTCTTCAAGCTAAGCTTCTCCGGCCACCCGGTGGTATATCCTCCAACTCCACCCCATGACATCAGACCTGTGCATGTTGGAAGCAGGGATCTGAATGTCACTTGCCAGGGGAGACCGGGTGGGTTTTGAGGATGTGAACTGTATATCACTCCAAGAACTATGGTTATAAGTCAGTAACCTATATTTCTAAGGGCATGAATACAGTTCACTATTCACACTCTGTTAGACTCTTAGTTCTCTAGGGAGGGGCAAAGCAAGCACCCTATGTGGTGAACAGAGACTGAAGAACTGAGGAAGCAAAGACAGCATCCCAATGTGGCATGATGTCAATGTTGTAATAGGATATGAAGATGTGTGCTTTCCTCCAGGTAGCAGCCCTACAGATCTCCTGTATGGGGATGTCTATGGATGCAGCCAGTGAGGCAGTGGTATGTCTGATGGAATGTGCCCTGAGCCCTCTGGGAGGGTCCCTACCAGTCAAACTATAGTAGATGTTGATGCAGAATGTTATCCAAGTGCCAGTCTTCCACTTTGCTGCCAGTCTGTCAAGCACAGCTTCAGCATATGTAACAAATAGCTATGAATCTCATCCCGAACTCTAGCCATGCACTTCTTATAATAAGAGGGTGCCCTCCGCAGATTCAAAGTATGGAGCCTGTGGTTGTCCTCAGAAGATGGATCATTGACATATACCAGAAGGTTGGTCGCCTGGTTAAGGTGGCACTCCAATACTACCTTCGGGAGGAACTTTGGGTGGGAGTGAAGGAGGACCTTGTCCTTGGAGAAGACTAAATAAGGAGACTCCACTGAGAGCACCTGGAGCTCATTCATCTTTATGGCTGACATGATAGCCACCAAGAAGGCCATCTTCCTTGACAGGTGTAACATCTCACACCTGTGCACAGACTCCAATGGCTTTCCCATGAGCACAGTAAGCACCAGCAGTAAGTCCCAAGGTGGTGGTGAATTGGGCACCTTCGGGCACCAGAGGGGACAAGTGGTTTCAAAAAGCACCCAAACACCATCTTCTGGGCCACCGTTGGCTTACCAGCTGAAGCTTGGTAAGCAGAGATGGCTGCCAGGTGCACCTTAAGGGTCATTGTTCACTGTTCTGACTGAGAGAGGGACCAGAGGTACTCCAGCATGCTCATCACAGGGCAGGCAAGGGAATCAAGATCCTTGCCCTGGTACTTAACAGAGAACCTTTTCCTTTTGAATGCATAGCACCTGAGAGTCCACTCCTTTTGGGAGGCCTGCACAATGCAGAGCACATCTTCCAAGAGGTGAACTCTAGACACTCAGAAACCAGGACAAGAGGTGCACAGATTGAAGGTCCAGGTGCAGGACCTTCCCCTGTTGTCTGGTCATCAAATCCAGATGAGAGGCAACTACCATGGAGGCCTGCTGCTGAGGTTAAGGAGATTCAGGTATCAGAACTTTCTGGGCCATCCTGGAGCTATCAGGATCATCTGTGCCTTGTCCTTCCTGGCTTTGACCACCACCTTGTGGATCAAGGGGATTGGAGGGAAAACATAAATGAGGCCTGGGGTTCAGGGCTTCGCAATTTAGGTGTTCCCCAACAGTATCCTGGACTGTGGAAGGGGGCAGGCACAAAACAGCGTCAGTCTTCTGTTCTCCCATGAGCAGAACATGTCTACCAGGGGGGTTCCCCACTGGGAAAACAGAGGCTTACCTGATACATTGCCCACTTGACTGATGTCCCTCCCACTCAGCTGAAAGCATCTGTCATCTAATCATGAACTCCTGCGGCATCAATCACCAGGAAATCTACACCCAGCATGAGAGTCCAGGTGTGGAGGGCCTCTTAACATGGGGGAAGAGAGTGAGTTCTGCCACGCCTGTTCAGCTAAAACATGGTCATGGTGTTGTCCGTCTGAACCTGCACAACCTGACTCCTGATCAGAGGAGCAAATTCCATGACAGCCATCCACACTGCACAAAGCTCCAGCAGGTTGATATGGTGACAGGACTCCCAGAGTGATCAGAACCCGTTGGCTCTGCGGCCTTCCATGTGTGATCTCCACCCCACCAGAGATGCATTCGTTGTGAGCGTGACAGGCAATTCTGGGTGCACAAATGTGATTCCTTCCTCCAGATATTTTTTTTTTCTTTTCTATAGGAGGTTCAGTTACAGACATAGTTACTTCATCAGGTTTCACCATGCTCTGTTTACCTTCCAGATGGTAAGGAACCAGCTGCCACTGGATGGCATCCCACATCAGCTAGGTCACAAAGACCACCTGGCCCAGATGGCCCAGTTGCTGGGACCACTGGTGGCCCAGTTTCCACTGCAGGTGGTGCATCCACTAGCTTGCATAATGAACCACACTTGTGGTGGATGCCATGTACTTGAGCAGCTGCAGGAAATCTAGGGCAAAGATGAATGCCAACATAAAATTATCAGGCAAAGGAGGAAAGGTCCTGAGCCCACTCCACAGGGAGATGGGCATTGTCCGGCAGGGGGTTTAGTTCTTCCCCAATGAACCTGATTACCTACAAGGGGATCAGTTTGGACTTATCCAGGTTGACAAATAGACCCAAGTCAATGCAGGTCTGGAATGCCAAATCTCTGGACCACTCAATGGCCTCCTTAGACAGCCCAGCTATCAGCCAGTCGTCCAGGCAGGGATAGTTTGTAACAAATCAGAGCATTCCTGCTGCTGAGCTTTCACATATTTATTGTATACCATAAAAAACAATGCTTCCAGTGCTTTGTGTTCAATACATCAATGCCATAGACAATGATGCTATAATAAAAGAAAAAATTATATACAGTATATGAAACAACTAGCTGTCCTATAACCTGGCAAGTCCCAGTGCTTCGACTGAAAGACTTCCTCAGGAGGTACTACTACTCGTAAGAAATGGAGGAGGCAAGGAAAGCAGTAAGGACCACAAAAGCACAAGTTAAGGAGAGAACAGCCCAGGGGTTAACGAAAGGGAACAAGGCAGTTTTTAAGTAAGCAAGTGAAAAGAGGAAGACCAGTGGAGGGATTGTAAGGTTAAGAAGGAAAGAAGGGGACTCTGCAGAGGGGAACCAGGATAAAACAGTTATCCTGAACAAATACTTTTGTTAAATAATGACAGAAGAAGGAGAAGGGGAAGGGCCACAAAAAAGTAACAGGAGCACAGGAGGGAGGGAGAGAGGGAGCTGGATGCTAGCCCTTTTTCAGAGGAGAAAGTCCTGAAGGGTCTTGCAAATCTGAAAGTGGGCAAGGTGATGGGGCCAGATGGGGTGCGTCCAGTGGTGTTAAGGGAGCTCAGGAAGGTATTGTCTGGATCTCTGATGGTCCTGTTTAAGAGCTCACTGTAAACAGGAGTGGTTTTGGAGGACTGGAGGGGGGCAGATGTAGTCCCACTTCATAATGCTATTGTTCCCATTCTCTCTTCATTTCTAACACCCTGGTTCTTTTATTAATTTTCACTCTGGGGGATTCTTATCCCCCCCAGCCTCCTCCCTACTCTCTACTTCAGTCTGTGGTGGGCAAGGGCAGTTTATGCCTCCCCAATTCCTTCTGCCACCTCCATCAGCTAGTTTAAATGTTCATCAAAGTAACATTTAAACCATCCACTGAGGACTGCAATTCTCTCCCAGATGGATGCAGGCCATCACCCCTGTATAGGGCTTTATCCTTCTAGGTTGGGCCTCAATCCCCAGCATAGCTGAAGCACTCCTCTCTGCACCATTCCTTCAATATTGAGTTGAATCTTCTGGTGCAGAGATATTTTTCTCCCCCCTCCCCCATCATAAGCCAGCAGTACCTCAGCAAAGGCCACTGAGCATGCTACCAATCTAAGACCTCTCCCCATCTCCCTAAACTCTCCCTGCTCTATCCCAGCCACATCCATAGCTAGGCCATTATTCCCCAGGTGGATAATGTCATCCAGTTCTCCCTCCTGCCCTGCCATCCCAGCAATCCTCAAGATCCATATTCCATCCCTGTGGGCCGTGGCACCATGTAGGCATCTTACCTCCCTCTCCCCCCTCCTTATTGTCAACCTATGCCCCTCACAATCAAGTCCCCTAGCAGAGGTTGCTTTTTTCTCCTCCATCACCCTCTTTGAGGTCTCCACTATGGAAGGCCCACATGTCCTTCCAGGCCAGTACCACAGATGCCTCCTCCCAGCAGTCCTGCCCCATGACAGTGGAACAGGAAATACATAGTGGTACAGGTTGAGGAATATATACCCCTGACCCATCACCTCTGCCCTTCCAGTGCCCACCATAATTTAACCATCCCTCCTCCCTACCCCTCTGAGGTAACAGTGGCAGACTTGGTGGCCCCTGGATTGGGGAAGAGGTCCTCCAAATCCTAGCCAACTCAGACTGGAATCCAATGACCTAGAGGACACCAAGTGGCCCACATTCTCCTGGGTGAGGACTGAGAGTACCAGAATCTGCTCATTGAGTTCCTCCAACAGCCAGTTGGCAAACCCAAGAAAGATTTTGATGGCCTGCTTGACTGGAATCGAGGCTCACATGCCTGATGGGGGCACCGAGGAGCTGTGGACCAAACCCTTGACCAAAGGTAGCTTGACCGCAGTTAAACACTCGACCAGCATTAAAAGGTAGAGGGAGTTGAGGGAGTGGGAGGATCATGATCTCTCCTGGTCCTGTGACCTGCAGTGGTGGTGCTTGCGCTTCTTGCCCTGGTTATAAGGACTCTCCCCAGAGGTCTGGAGAGCCTGAACATTTCTCAGAAATCGTCCATGAAGGACACTCCAATGCTGGCCCCAGCCAGGAGCAGCACTGAGGCCGATGAGGTAGTGTACACACCACAGCAGCAGCCACCTCCTCAGAAGCCGCAATCTGAGCAGTGGAGTCAGCAGTTGCTAAGGCCTTTTTGTGGCTTTTAGGTCAATCTTTTGGGTCCCATTCTGTGGGCCTGGCCTTCCGATCTTCCAGTTACCCTAGAAGCATCACCTGACAAAGGCTGCAGTTCTCCACATTTTGCTGCCCTACCAGTACAGGCTGGATACATGGGGGTCAGGTTTCAACATTTTGTTAACAAGTCACACAAAACTTGAAACCGTGTGACAGCATCCCCTTTTCCATGCCGAGATCTCCCATTGAAGGCAGAGCCAGAATGAGCAGAAAAAGTTTAAAATGAAGTTGAAAAAGTTGCAGTTTTTGCCAAAAGTGCTAACTCGCAAGGAAATCCATGAATACTGCAGAGCTGTGAAGGTGGACACCTGTCCTATCCAGAGGAAAGAAAGATCTGACGTTGTGGGGCAAAGCTGGAGGATATACCACCCAGGTGGTGGGAGGAACTTAGCTTGAAGAAGTCTGATGAATCAGACTATTTCACTGGAACTGTCAGAGTGTGGATAGTGAACTGTATCCATACCCTTACAATATATATATATATATATATATATATATATATATTTTAAATATACTTCATGCTTTCTGTGACCAAGCCATTGCCTGTATAGATAACTAAGGGAAATTGGCAAGCCTGTAATTCATTTTGAAACAGATGGGCTACAACGTTATGCTATCTAAAGCAAAGTGTTCCCAGCTGTGACAATAGGGGTAGGTAGTTTGCCCATTGGGAAAGAGAGCTGCACAGTGTGGGCAGTGGCTCATGTTGAATTCAGACCTAGAGATACCCCAAGTGAGATTGCAGCTGGCATACCAAGTAACCCTTTCAGGCATGTGAAAGGTATTCAAAACTGGCAGTAGGACAAACTGAGTTCTGGGAGAGAACCAGTCTGTGACACTTAAAATTTATTGAGTAAAACATTTCAAGGAAAGACATTGAAATGTGCTGACAAATTTGGCATACAGACTTGAGTTTCACAGTGTGAGGCAAGATGGAGTTCTATGTGACTCTGCTGTCATCTAATTCATGTTCCTGGTTTGGTTTCATAATCCTCTGGCCTACAGACAATCCAGTGGCATGGAGAGCAAATGAGCTGAGCCCCTCACCGCCTGCGAAGCTGGTGACCAGGGTTCAGAATCAGACGTACATCACTAGGGAACAGGCCATGGGAGGGAGGATTGAGCATTCTAAAGATAGCTCTCCTCCCTCAGGGAGGAGGGTACATGCATCACGCTAGGTACATGCATCACACTAGGAGGCTGCCACCTGGGGGGTTCTAGGTGGCAGTACAGTATAGTGCTAGGGAAGGTGTACCACCCGCTTGATGCAGGGAGGGTTGTCTCTGAAAAGGCAGAGCTTGAACAACATGTCATTGTACAGACCATGGGCCCAGGGATAAAACCAGAGGAACCCCCCCCCCAACTATGGCAGGATGAAAGCCTAGTCACCAGTGACTAGGCTGTCCAGGGTCCTTTATGAGATGACAGATGGCAGCAAGAAAGGGTAAGCCCCAGAGAAGCCGGGTAGTGAGTCTGGGGGGACCAGACCAGAATAAGGCCAGTCGGGCAGATAAAAGGAGATAGAATACTAACTGAACAAAAAAAAAATCATCCTCTGGCCATGCATGCATACACTTACACACTTACCATTACTGTTGTAGCAGACTATCAGATCTTACCTCTAAGCAGTATAGCCTAGAGGTTAGAGTAACAAGCTATGATGCTGTCCCACCAGTGCAGTGATTGGATTTCTGCTTGCCACACCAATGACCCGGGTTTGGGAATGAACCCGGGAAGTTAGAGAGCTGGCCAGGGGGAGAAGGAAAGAATATCCTTTGGACTGCTCTCCTTCTCCGTGGGAGGGGGATATTATGTCTGCCACTTCCTGGACCCTGGTTGAGGCCAGGAGTACTGCCGTGGTCAGCTCCAATACATTGGGGGGGTGGGGCAGATGCTGGTCATCATAGCATGTCCCCACCCCCAGGGCTCTAGCATGCACAAAAAAAGCTGGCTCCACAGTTATCCCCACTGACACTAATGTTCACTGAGGGTCCCTCTCCCAAGACTCCGACCCGGGGGGGGGTAAGCTGGGGCTAGCCAATAAAGATCATTGGAGGGAGCCCTCCCAGTGGCCCCACCCGGGGGGGCTAAGCCTGGGCATGGGGGGGCAACTGGCCGAGCACTGGGCTGACTGGTTGGAGGATAAAGGATCTGGACCCAAAACCACCCAGAGGGGTAAGCCTAGGCCTAGATTAGGGATAGGCGGGTACTAAAATACCCAACCCTCAAGACTACCCGTGGGTACCTCTAAAGTACCCTAAAAAACCCAGATGAAAAATGAGTAGTTGGGTCAGGTGAGGTAGTTACTACCCAGCCAGTTCTACTACCTGGTTACCCAATCCAGTCCATGACAAAAATCATGTGAAAGACTTTTTTTTTTTTTTTTTTGACTATTACACTGTTTGTTAGGTGCTTCGTGTTGGTATACCCATGGGGGCATTGCAGAGGCAGGTACAAGAGGCACAGCTGTTCTTCGCGAGCCTACTGCTATTTCCAAAAATTATACCCATGGTGGGCATTGCTGAGGCAGTTACGGGAGGCATACCTCTCAACCTTTGAGCACTAAAATGAAGGACACAGACAGTCAAAATGAGAGATAATGAGGGACACAGAGACATGTAATGAGGGACGCATCCTCAAACATGGAGATAGAAGCTAAGAACACTGTGGAAACCACTGTGTGTACTTGTATAAAGTTTATTTCTGACTTAGCATCTTAGAATATTAGGAATTTGGCTTTAAAGACAGAATCTGCAGCACATGCTCTGAGTGGGCAGCATCTTTTTCATGAGGTACAGATGAGGGACAGGACAATTTTGAGGAGTAATATGAGGGATGTCCCTAATAATTAGGGATAGTTGAGAGGTATGAAGAGAGGTGCAGCTGCTATTAGCGAGTCTGCTCCTGTGTCCAAAAATTATATCCATGGCAGGCATTGCTGGAGCAGGTATGAGAGGCACAGTAGCTCTTAGCGAGCCTGCTGCCATTTCCACAAATTATACTCATGGCAGACATTGCTGAGGCAGGTATGAGAACACAGCTGTTCTGATTGAGCTGTTGCTGTTTCCAAAAGTTATACCCTTGGTGGCCATTGCTGAGGAAGATACAAGAGGTGCAGTTGCTCTTAGTGAGCCTGCTTCTGTGTCCAAAAATTATACTCATAGCAGGCAATGCTGGGACAGGTACGAGAGGCAAGGCAGCTCTTAGCGAGCCTGTTGCTGTTTCCAAAAATTATACCCATGGCAGGCATTGCTGAGGCAGATAAGAGAGGTGCAACTGCTCTGATTGAGCCTGCTGCTGTTTCCAAACATTATACCCATTGTGGGCATTGTTGAGGTAGGTACAAGAGGCACAGCTGCTCTGAGTGATGCTGCTGCTATTTCCAGAAATTATACCCATGGTGGGCATCAAAGTTACATAATACAAAACTGATGACTGACAAAGAAAAACTAAGAGTAGTGTGGCACATGCCGCTGGCATGATGGCAATGGTGATGGTTCTATTTGTTTTGTACACAACCTAGTCATCATATTCAGTATTACTGTTTGCAGGCTGTTGTTCATGTTTAGGGTCAGAATCGCATAATTCAGTGTTTGGGACAATTGGGAAATTGTCAGCATTCATTTGGAGAAATGTAGGCTGTTCCACATTTACAGGACTTAGCAGTGTTCTGTGGTCAGTGACTATTCCTCCAGCTGCAGTAAATTTGCATTCCGAATATACTCTTGAAAGTGGACAACTGAGGTACATTATTGCAAGATGTGACTTTGTCTGTGCCAGAGGTGCACTCTGATGGTTCAGCAGGGTTTGACTGCTGTACATTAGTTAATGGTGTTGGTGGGGCAATGTCACATTTGGTTAGCAGATCTCTCCAATACTCAATGTCTTCCCCTGCAGGAAGGATGGCTTCAATATTCCACTTAAAGTGGGGATCTAGCAATACAGCCAACACATAGGTGTCGTTCTTAAACATGGGATTTATTCTCTGATCAGCCAACAGTCCGAGACTCAAGTAATCTGCCAGCATAACAGTAGTGGTGGCTTCTTTTGCCTGAAAGTCTTTCCTTATATCATCAAGGAAAATGTGAAGAAATCTTATTTCAGGAAGAATTTGATTCAGAGTTGCACTGTCTGCACTGACATCATGTGTGGCAGCCTCAAATGGCTCCAATAAGGTGACCAAAGACTCAAGTAGAGTCCAGCTGCTGGAACTAAGCATGATGTCTACTTTACCTATTTGATTCTGCATGGTGTAGTCATGCACAGCTTTTTTCTGTTCAAGAATTTCCAATGTGTAAATTGTTGAGTTCCAGCGGGTTGGAATTTCATGCTTTAATATATGCAGTGGTAAGTTGTTTGACCTCTGCAGCCCCCTCAGGATTTTTTGTGCTTTCACAGACTGGCTGAAATGCCCACATATTTTCTTAGCAAGACCTAACCGGTTTTCAACATTTCTGTTTCTGTTAACTATGGATGAGAAGATTTAGACAACGAGCAAAACAAGGTATGTATTGCAGCTGCTATCTCTAACAGCTTTGACCATGTTGGAACAATTATCTGACACTGTGAACCCTGGAGATACAGTTTCTGGAATTGATTTTACAGCTCCTACAAAATATTCACAGCAGTGAAGTTTTCCTCAAACGTGATGACACATAACACAGCCGGCTTCCTACTGCTTACGGTAGAGTGGGGATTATTACTTTCTGACTGAAAATTTGCCCAGTGAGCTGTAACAGTCATGTAGTCAATTGTTTGGCTGCTGGTCCATATATCTGTGGTTATGCGAACCTGCTTCACCTCAGAGAGTTTCAACCGCTGAATGACTGCAGCACACACCAATTCATACAACTGTGGAACAGCCTTTTTCGAGAAATATGCTCAACAGGAAATGGTGTACTGTGGTTCAATCCAGTTCATGAACTTGAGGAAACCTTTTTGGGCAATAAAAGCAAAAGGGAATTGACAATCATCCAACAGCTCTGCAATAGATCTATTTAATAGCTGGCATGTTGGATGCTTGCAGGTAAATTGTGATGTCCTCATAACACTTTCTTTTAATGCTAGTTGACAAGAATCACAAGATATTTTTAATTTTGGTGGGATTGTATTCTTCATGCCTTTTTCACTTGGAGTACTACTTTGGGATTTTGCAGTACCGTACTTGGTGGTGTCAGAAGAAAACAATCTATGTTTGACTGGGAAGACTGCAAGGACACATCAAGTGATTCAGTGTCAGTTTCTGCTTCCAGTTCATTGTCACTATGGTCACTGCCACCACCACCTCCACTATTGCCCATACCAACCACACTGTCCCTTGCCCTGCACCACTCAGTTGGGTGTTTTGCCTTTGCATGACATTTTTTTTTGGGGGGGGGGTCAGAATCCTGTTACATCTTGTTATGACATGGGAGGACTCCCATGCCTATTTAGAAGACAGGTTTTCATTCTTACCCATACCAGGGCGTGACCAGAATTATAACCCTAAGAATAAAAAATAAACAGACTACACAAATACAAAAGTAACAAACAACTTATACCATACTATTTCACAATGCCTCTATGAATGGTGCCCAGAGTGCCTCAAATTTGCTTATATCACCAGGTCTACCATAGTACAATCTTTCCAGTTTAGCACTTTTCAGCATGAGGTTTAATAATTCTTTATAAGCGGGAGGCTTAACTTCTTTCCAGTGTTGAAGTATTACCTTTTTTGGCATTTATTAAGATTAGTTTGCACAAATCTGCCTGTTGGATGGAAAATCCTATTCCCTCAGATATATGAAGGAGAATAATACCCGGATCAAATGGAAACTCCACATCTAAAATATGCTTCAATAATTTAAATATCTTCTACCAATAATCTTTAAGGGCTGGACAAGCTACAAACATATGTACTAATGATCCCTCAGCAGTTTTACACCTTTGACATCTATCTGATATCTCGCCATTAAAGTTGTTTAATTTCCTAGTATAGTATGTTCTATGGAATATATTAAATTGAATTTGTCTCAGTTTAATGTTCTGGGAAACCGTACTATGGGAGGATTTAATGTTAACCCATTGGGGTGGAGTAATTGGCTTTGACAAATCCCTTTCCCACTTGCTCTTTAATGTTTTAAGATCTGTTTTTGATTCTGCTTATGAAAATTAATAAATGTTTCCTATTATGTTTACACCTGAATCACAGGATATAAAAAAATCCTGCAATGGAGAAACCGCTGGGAGTTCTAGATTCCCTATGCATTTTTTCAGAATTTCCTTAATATGTAAATATATGAGAAAAGCCCCTGGATGTAAATTAAGTTTTGCTGCCAATTCTTCAAAAGATAGGAATTTAGAAATCAGAGGAGAGAACAAATCCTTAAGGTATAAGAAATCCCCTTGGATCCATTTTGAAGGAAGATAGAAAAGGGGCAAATATACATTTGATATTATTGGGGATAACTGTGTGATCTTGTTTTTATAACCCATTAAACTATTTGCCTTTTTCCAAACTTTCGAGGTGGTCCTGGTGCTAAACGCAAGAAGAACATTATCTGAATTTAAGTCTCGTGCTGTCTTTATTTCCCTCCCAGGTAGCCTATGGGCTTCTATATTCAACCATAATGGTTTGTTCTCGGAAATCCCAAACCCTCATGACATTTCTAGCTGTGCAGCCAAATAGTACAAATACATACAGTATTTGGCAAGTCCAAGTCTCCATCTTCCGTATACAAGTATAACGTTGGCAACTTAAGTCTATGATTTTTGTTTGCCCATACAAACTTTCTTATGTGCTTTTCTAACTCCCTAAATATACCCTTACCCACTTTAACTGGTAATGCTTGAAACAAAAAGAGCAACTGAGGAAGGATATTCATCTTCACTACGTTGCATCTTCCCATAATAGAAAGTGGCAACAATACCCACCTATCCAAGTCCAAATATATTTGTTGCAATAATGGTAGGTAATTTAACTCCCTAAGTTTATTAAGATTTTTATGCAAATAAATCCCTAAGTATTTAATATTTTCAACTCCTAATGATATTAAATTTAGCTGATGATCCGTATTTGAATTCAGCAATAGGACTTCAGACTTCTGAGAGTTAATTCTATAACCAGAAGTCTTACTAAAGATGTCTAATATTTTAAATATAATTTGTGTGGATTTTGGAATATCCTGTATATATAATATAACATCATCTGCATAAAGTGAGATCACATGCCAATTCTCATCTATTTTTATACTTATCTCTGGTGCTGAATTTCTACCAGAAATAGCTAATGGTTCAATAAAGATTGAAAACAGCAGGAGTGATAAAGGACACCCCTGTCTTGTTCCTCTTAAAAGATGAATCAATTTTGAAATAGTCTGATTAGTTTTCTCTCTTGCACATGAATGTATTGTATATATAGCTTATCCACCATAAGAACAGCCCTTTAATACCAAATTTCCCCAGTTTTTTTTTTAATTTCCAACTAACCCTATTGAATGCCTTTTCTGCATCCAGTATGAGCAGAGCCATGCCCTCTCTAGTGGCTTGATCTATTATATTAATTGTACGCCTGGTATTGTTTGAGAGTCTTCTCCTTTCTATGAAACCCCTTTGATTCTCATGTATTGTTTTATGAATAACCCTGTTTAATCTATTTGCTAGTATTTTTGTAAATGTTTTATAATCTGAATTTAATAATGAAATTGGTCTATAGGACCCACAATTTTCTGGATCGTTATCCTTTTTGAGCAGTAAAATTTTTATTGCTTCACTGAAAGAGCTAGGGAGGGCACAGCACTGCCCAAATTGGGTAAAGATCTCGCACAGAATTGGGGCCAGTTCTGCTATGTATTGTTTAAAAAATTCATTCACAAAGCTGTCTGGCCCTGGAGATTTGCCATTCGGTAGTTCTAAAATTGTTTCTCTTATCTCCTCGACAAAGATAGGTGTATTCAGAATTTTTAAATCATCTTCTATTAAGACAGGGAATTGTAAAGAATCCAGAAAAGCATCTATACTTTCCTCAGGAATCTCTTCTTCTGTAGTATATAGCTTTTGATTGAACTTCTGAAAAATAAAATGTATTTTCTCAGGATCCCGCACCAAACAACCCTGCTAATTTTGAATACTATGTATAGCTTTTTGCTCTTGTTCACATTTTAATTAGTATGTTAATAATTTATCTGGCTTATCACTGAAAAAATAATAATTTGACCTTACCTTTGCCAGGGTATATTCCACTTTTTCACTTTCTTCTTTATTATACAATTCCCTCAACCTAAGAACCTCTTTCAGGTCATCCACTAAACCTGAGATAGTATGTATCTGCTGCACTACATTTAATTTGTTCTCCAAATTCTGCAATTTATACCTGGCTTTCTTTTTTTTGTAACTGTTTTAACTTATCAGCCGACCCCTTAAATAAGCCTTTAAAGAGTCCCATACTATGGCTGACCCAGTGGCGCTGAGGGTTGAGGCACTGGACACCACACCTCATGCCATGCCAGTGACCCGGGTTCGGGAGCAAGCTTGGATAACTGGGGGTTGGCAGGGGAGAGAGAGGATTGAGCATCTGAGGGACTGCTCTCCTCTCTAGGGCAGGGTTCCAAGGGTAGCTCGGTGCAGCAGCGAACCCCGGTGGAGACCGGAGGCACTGCTATGCACTGAGCCAGTAAGCAGTGGGGTTGACATCGAGGCAGCTGCTTTCTGGATGCAGGGTGCGAGCACCCTCATTGCAGGCTGAGCGGCATTGCACGTACCACGTTGGGGAACGTACATTAGCCTAGAAAAATGGAAAAACCCAGATCAGAGGGATAGGCGACGGCATCTATCCTCCATGCCCAGCGCTGGATCTGACTCGGTTGGGGCCTCATAGCTCCTCCAGCTCTGGCCCTATCCACTGCCAGAGTCTGTCTTCTAAGGAGTCCAAGTTGGAGTCGGGCTACCCTCCCCGGGCAGGTTAAACTGGGGGTGCTGGCAGTGGGGGAGGGGGAGCGGAAGCAACAGATGGTGGTGGATTTCAGGTGGGCAGGCATAAAGGATGGGATGCCTAAGAGAGTTCCCCCCGATCCATGACCGGAGGGAAAAAGAATCGGAAAAAAAAAAAGAGTCCCATACTATGTTTAGAGAAGTATTCTCCTTAGTATTTACTTCCCAGAAGTAGCCAATTTCATCTGCTAATTTCAATTTAAATAACTCATTTTTTCCATGAAAAATCCATTCGCTCCCTTTTGAACACAAACTCCGTATCTAACAGAGCATGATCCGATATCTTTATTGGTCCATAGCTGATATTAGCCACGGAGTATAATAATGATTTTGATATAATCATGTAATCTGTTCTTGAATATGAATTGAATACCCTGAAATAAAATGAGAAGCTTCTCAAACTAGGCTGTAAATCTCTAAATGCATCTGCTAAAGCTAATTCTTCCATAAATCCTTTGATAAGGGCTACTGCTCTAGTTTTTTTCTCTACACTGTGCAACCTATCTATACCTGCCAAGGCAAGACTCAGATCTTGGCCTACGATCATGGGAGATGTATAGTTTGCTATTTTTGGAAAGAATTTTGCAAAAAAAATATGTATCCTCTATATTAGGGGCATATATGCTAGCTACTGTTATATCTATTCCTTCCTTACGTGGCTGCGCCATAACATATCTCCCATTATCATCAGCAAAAGAATCAATAAGTTGTAGCTGGAGACTTTTTTTCCATACAATAGCAGCCCCTCTAGCCAGATTTGTTTATGGAGCAGAAACTCCATTGGCTTTAAATAGGTTAACCAAATATTTAAAGTCACTTTTGTTAAAATGGGTTTCTTGCAGTAAGCCTTTTCATGTTGTATCATTACTGATGATCTAATATTTCCCACTTTGCCACCACAACTGATGCTCTTTTTGAACAGACTGCATTCAACTTAACAGCAGGGTTGATATAAAATAAATTCCACACTAGAGATTTACCTTTTGTGCTTTGTACCGTGGTGCCTGGCACTATTTCTTGTACAGTCAAGGGATCTGGTGGAAACTACACTACCATTTCCTTGTTGACATAAATTATTCTCATTCATGTTCATCTTCTTATTCTGATGTTTAGCATATGATTTTTATTTCTGTACTTTCCTCTCATGCCTTACAGCGGCATCCTCTCCTACTCCCTCAATGAAACTATAGACCTCATTGCCACAAGATTCAAAAGAACAGGAAGTGCCATCATCATCATGTGGGACATAGCTTGGACTATCCCATTTCCAGTCCCCACTATCACCACCATCTCTATCAGCATTCACTGCCTCAGCATCTGAGCTTATATTTGAGGAGGATGCCTCCTTGCATGCTGCTTCAGCAGCTAGAAGTATCCTGGCACATATAGTAAAATATTCAGCACCTCTATAAGTAACTCCAGTCAGTACTTTCTGAAACTTTACTATCATTTCATTGCTAATGTGCTTTTTTGGTTCAGTATTATATTTAGAGCCAGTCCTGGTGATGTTATTATTATTGTCACTATGTTCTTCATTATTGCTATGATTCATATTGTCCACATCATTAACAGTCGCACGTGCAGCAACACTGTGCTTCCTTTTAGTAGACTTAGACTGGGAAATTTGAGACATAGTAGACAAAGCCGTAAAAGGAATGGACATTGTTTCACTAACTGTTACAGAGACAGCATAGCTGACTGTGTTACAGACAATAATAAATGACAGGGCTCGGGCACCTAATAGAGTGTAATACAGCCTAAATGGCTTTCGTTGAGATGCAGAGAGACATCACACACAGTGTAGCTATGTCACAGTAATAAATGGCAGGACTCGGGGTACCTGGCAGACAGTGTAATACAGACTAAATGGCTTTCGCTATGCTCCAGAGACATTACACAGTGTAGCTCTATAAAATAAATAAATGACAGGGCTTGGGGCACCTAACAATGTAATACAGCCTAAATGGCTTTCGCTGTGCTGCAGAGCGACATCACACATAGTGTAACTATGTCACAGTAATAAATGACATGGCTCAGGGCAACTAACAGATAGTGTAATACAGCCTAAATGGCATTCGCTATGCTGCAGAGAGATGTCACACACAGCGTAGCTATGTCACAGTAATAAATGACTGGGCTCAGGGCACCTAACAGACAGTATAATACAGCCTAAATGACTTTCACTATGCTGCAGAGAGACACCCAGTGTAGCTAATGTCACAGACAGGGCTCTGGACACCTAACAGACAATGTGATACAGCCTAAATGGCTTTCACTATGCTGCAGAGACACACAGCTATGTCACAGTAATAAAATGGCAGGGCTCTGGGCCCCTAACATAAATGTTGTAAACTGACAGCTGAAATGGCTTTCATTGTATTGCGGAGACACAAACCAGCTGCCAGTGCCTCCCCCCTGCTCCTTCTCTCCCCAGCACCGCACCATCTAATAGTCCCCCAATTCACCCCCCCGAACATTTCAATCCCTAACCCCTTGCTCCTTCATGAAGGTTTTATTTTTATTTTTATTTTTTTAAGTTTTTACCACAATTTGGTAAAAATGCAGAGCGAACATTTGATTCCTTTACACTCCATCTGCTATCTGCGCAATGGGCTCACAGCAGAGAGAACACAGACACTACTGACCAATCATATTGTCAGCTCAGTGTCATGTGCTCCTAATTCTGCTGTGAGCTCATCAAGGACCCCACAGGCTGCATTTTCATGCCTGTTCCCAGCCTGGGAAGTGTCCTAGGACCCCACAGGCTGCCTGTAATGCCCGTTTTCAAAAATTTACCTGTTACCTGTGTCAAAGCTATCTGACCCGTGAAGTACACTGCTTTGTCGGGTAGGGTAGTAAATTACTCAAACTACCCTACCTGGCCAAAAATTGCCAATACCTGACCTACCCAATCCAGCTCCTGATAGGTAGCCTATCCCTAGTGGAGATGCACACTGTCATAGTCACCTAAATGGTGCACTAACTACAATGCTCTATTCTTAGTGGTAGGATTTTTCTCTGAATGCATTCTTTCATCCTGAATGGAGTTTGAGTTAAACAAGTCAGGATATTGGATGGTCCTGCTGAATGTGCTTCTGAGGGAGTTGGTGACAGTGACCTCTCACTTGATAATGCATTACCCATATCCTCAAATGCAAAGATTGCAAAGCCTCTGGACTAATATCCTTGTTGTGCAGTGTCTTTTTCTTCAGAGGTCTGCTCAATACTGGGTGGGTTGGGGCACTCTGGTGTGAGAGGGAGGGCTTAAGCTGGTGAGAGGGGCTAGAACTATGCAGTCTCTCCAGAGGTCCCACCTGTGGTTTATCTGTGGGATTTACATTACTCCCTCTATTGCTTTCACCCCCCAACACTATCACCACCTCAGGGGATTCAGTAGGCAACTCATTATCAACAGGTACCCAGTACAGTGGGGTTCAGAAAGATATTTCACAGTCCCTGCTTCAACTCCGTCCTCCCCCCTTGTGTATTTAGTAATTCCAGGTCCCTTTTAGGTGCACTAAGAAGAAGAAGAAGAAGAATCAGCATTTATTTGCAGTGTCAGTGGCTCAGTAGGTAGCACACTCGCCTCTGAGGACGGGAGATCAGAGGGCTGTGAGTTCAGTTCCCACATCTGGCACTTGGGTTAATATCCCAGGACTGACACTGTAGTGCAGCATGAGAGTGGTGCTGCACTTCTGAGGTGCCGTCTCTCGGATGAGTCGTTAAACCGAGGTCCCATCTGCCTGGACTGGTGGTAGTTCAGGTGGATGTTAAAGATCCCATGGCACTTATCGAAAAGAGTAGGGGAATTTCCCTGGTGTCCTGTCCAAATTTCCCTCATTCACTAAAAATACCACCAACAGTTTAATCTGGTTCAAGGTCAGTTGGCATTCATCTGTATCCCCCTCCCCCGGGTCGTACCTGAAAATAGGCAGGATTTGTCTAGTGCACTTACCCAGTCAACAAAAACTAAATAAAAAAAAATAAATAAATAAAAAATATAGCCTGTTTCATACACACTGTATCCCATAGTGCTTTACAAGCAATGCTGGACTGGTAGTGAAGTGACTGAATGTGTAGTTGCAGCCATTTTGCACATCAACACCCACACATAGCCTTGGACAATTGCATGAACTGGTTTTATGGGAAGTGGAATGTTGGCCTGGACACCATGGAAATCCCCCTACTCATCAGTAGGGGGACCCTTTCATTGTCTGGCTGTGTGCCAAGATGGCGACCACCTTTCCTGTGGAGTGCAAGCCTGCACTGGATGCAGAGGAATGGACCTCCTCCCCTGCATCAGATTTACCAGAGGTTACCTTGATAGATGCATCTACTGAGAAGGATTTTATAGAAGATACACCAGTTTTACTGTCTCCTGAAGCATAGGACTATCCACCTGTCTACTCAACTCCAGAAGCTGTAGTAGCTTTGGCTATGGAAGAATGTAAGCATCTTTTATTGTCTATGCTGACTGATGAAGAAACCACTAGGTTACTAACTTCATTCAGCCAGATGCCTGTTCCAGCCAACCCGATGATAGCTCCTACCTGCACAGTACCAGACAGTGTACCACTCCAAACCGGTTGTGCTGTGGATTCGGAAGCACCTTCACCACTTCCTTCTCAAGGACTGCCAGTATATGCAGCAGCGTGGAATACAACAGACTCTGATCCTGCGACCGCCCTCCCAGTGGCTTCTGTTACTTCGGTACCTCCACAGGCATGTATCCTTACAGCCCAGTCTAACGCTCTCGCTGACTCTAATAATGCACAGAGCAACACTCAGGACTTACATCCAGTGATTCAGCAAGACAGTGAACAGGATACTGCCACTCATTTAAAGAGCAGACATGTGATGTGGTTTTTCGGACCCCAAGACAGGCAGTAACTTTTAATATGGATCTTGGGCATGAATCACCCTCTACAACAATTACTACACCTCCCCCTGACATGGGAGACACCCAGTAGTCGACCACACGGGGACACCCTACCACTACATTAAGAAGGACACCTTTTGCTTCCTCTGCAACACAGAAGAGTGGGCATACCACCACCTCCTGGTCAGTTGAGGCTGCCTTTTGGCTGTAGGATGGTGAAAAAATGGAGAATGGTGCTGCTTGGGAGCCCATTGAACCCTATAAAATGGACACTTCCCCTCCAACATACAGGGGGTTGCCACTGGACAAGCGCTCTCTTCATCTACTTCTCTAGGCCAATCCAGTCACTCTGTCTATATGGCCCCAGACACTCCCCCACCTTTGAACAACAGTGCTCCTCCCAGCATTTACCAGCTGCTCCTTTGACCTCCCCTGCCTCTGCTTCAACACCAGGTTCAGGCTCTTCCGGTCAGTTTAAGATGTCAGACCTTTTTTCTCTGGCCAGAGAACCGATTGTGGGACACAATGTGGTGAGGATTCAGTATAGAAGGGGTGTGGATTTACCTCCTGACAGAACTTACGTAATCTGGAAACTGTTGAGAGATTCTATGGGTTTTCTTGCTGCTGACTTGTATGCTGTGATTCATATTGCTGGAGAGGAAACATTTGATGTCAAGCTTTTGCACCACTGCTTCCTTAGATTGATTTTGGTTTAAATTCGAGAAACTGAAGAATACTTCAGTGTGGTCCCCCTTTACGGCTATTCCCCTGAACGAACTTACAATTAAAACCATTACTCTTTTGTTCTGCAACAAATGTGTCAATATCACTGATGTCTTATATTGGCTCCATAAACTATGTGAGGTGCTAGACACCCCCACCCCTATCAGTGATAGTGAGCAAGTGTGGACAGGAGGATGGCGGGTTAAGGTTCAGCTTAGCCAAAATGCCTTAGGCATTGTCTACCTGCCAGGGAATTTTTACACTGGGCAAAACAAGGGCATCTGCTTTTACCCTGGCCAGCCCCATGCTTGTCATAAGTGTGGTTCCGAACTCATTTGAGCACAATCTGTGATGCTGCTCATTGCAATGGCTGCCTAGAGTACAGTCATGCTCCCTCCTCTTGCCCTAACCCCAATAAGTACAATTTGCATGAAGAACAGGGACATTCCTTTACCCACTGCCCTTGGGCATACTATAACTGAACTGATGGCCTCAATCAGGATGTCCTGATTACCAAGGGACAAAATATGGTGGCTTCCGAGGATGAGGCCACTTGACCATTCCCTATGACTCAGGTGGCTCAGGATTCCTCCATTGACTCTGTATCCCCCCTGCCGCCTCCAGTTGTCTATGAGGACAGCATGGCACCTGTACCCAAGGACCCACCTGATTCGGAGGTAAATGCCACAGCCTCCCTGCCACCTGAAGCTTCTGTCCCTGACCCTGCTTCTACACCTCTTCCCTCTTTCCCTCCCACCCCGATGGATGTTCATGAGTTTCGCCCTCCTGCACTTAGGAAACAAGGCTGCAAATCTGCCGGTAAGACTCAACCTGTTAAAAATCCGATATGTCTCTCCACAACACATATGCAGCTTTGGCCTCCTCCTCCTCTAATTGGGGAGACACCGAGGATGAAGCTGGTGGTTCAGATGCCTCCTTCCTTTCCTCTGTGCAGGACCTCTCCTCCAGGGTGGATGACCCCCCACCGAAGAGTTATCCACAAAAAAGGTCCATGGTAGGACCTGTTCCTAAGTGAGTAAGGGCGGGGTTGGCCTTCCTTATATTTCCCTGCATTTGCTTCAGGGGAAGGTCATGTTTTTGACTCTTAATGTTAATAGCATTAAGTCTCACCGAAAGCGGTTAACCACCTTTTCCCTTCTTGATACCCTCCCCGGGGATGTGGTGTTTATACAAGACACCCATTTAAAGATTTTATTTGAACTATCTACCGCCAAGATTTTGTGGTCCCATGGCCCTTCCTATTGGTCGAAAGGCTTGGATACTTGTGACGGAGTGGGCATCCTCTTCCGAGGTTATGATTTGCATCTCCACGAGCTTATAGATATTTCCCCTGGTAAAGCCCTGCTCCTGGATACACGCTTGGGCCCCCATCTCTTTAGGATTATCAATGTATATGTTCCCCAACTGAAGTCTGCTGGGTTCAACTGTTCTCCATGACACAGCTTTTTTTGTATACTTCATATCCTGTCATTTTAGGAGGAGACTTTAATTGTGGGTTGGATATAGTGAACAGGGGGGATTGACAACCAAAGTTTATTGTGACTCTCATTTCCTGTCCAATATGATTTCTACTGCTCAGCTTCAAGCTACCCAACAGGCTTTCTAGGGCCCCCCCACTTCCAACGTTTATGAAAAGGCCCCTATGAACCCGTATTGACTTTTTGTTCCATTCTGGTGCATTTCAGATATTATGCTCACAACTATTACCACCGGAATCTTCCAACCACATGGCTGTGGTCAGCTGCTATGCCCCATTTTCCTCACCATTTTACCATGCCGTCCCTGGCGTTTCAGTACTTTGTCTTTAATATATCTGTTCAGCAGGCCTGGCTACAGGTATTTTTAGACAGATGGATGATCCTTGGGGCATATGATTACTTTGGCGCTTGGTGGGACAACTCTAAACAAGAATTTCGCTCCTTTTTCCAACGCCAGGCCAGATCCCTTGCCCAGACACAATATTTCAAGTATCTTACCCTTCATACCCAGTTATACTGCCTGATCTCCCGTATGCATGTAATGTGGTTGGACCTGACACAGGATATTCAGCAACTAAAATCTTGTATGCTCCAGTTTCAATATAACAGAGCACAGTACCTAGCCTCAGAGTGTAAATTTAGCACTCAGGACCATGCACAATCTCTCGACCCTTTCAAGGCTTGTGCCTCTCACCTAAATGCCACTATATGTGGTCCCTTCACCATTCTCCACAGGACCCGCTTTGCACTGACACCCGGGACATCTTACGTGTGGCCCATTTGTATGTTTCCCATACTTTCGGAACCCCACCTACTACTTCACCGCTTCCTGACCCCGACCCTTCCCTGCTCCCTCTGCCCTCCCTATTGAATTAATTACTTCTCTGCAAGCACCAATTCATTTGCAAGAAGTTATTACTGCGATTTGAGGTTTGCCTTCTGGCATTGCCCTGGGAACAGATGATTTCCCCCCGGAATTTTATAAAACCTTTCTCCAATAACTTAGACCTACTTTGGTGATCTTGTTCAACCAGATACTGCAATATCGGGTCCTACCCCCAACCCTTTCCCGAGTCCTTCTAATTTTTTATATAAAAAAGATGATCACTCCCTTTTGTCCAACTGGTACCCCCATGTCTTCTTAATATGGATTACAAGATTTTAGCCCTTATCTTAGCCACCCAACTCTCTCAGACAGCACTGTTGCTGACCTCCCCCTCACAAGGCTGTGCCATAGCTTCCCGCCGTATTTCTGACCATTTAATACTCCTCTGAGAACTTTTTGAATGTGGTCATTGAGGTCTATTCTCTAGAGTAGTCCTCTGTCTGGACCAGGAATGCACTTTCAAACATGAGGCACATGTCTACCTGTTCACTGTGTTGGACAGGTATGACCTTCCCCCAGTTTTCATTGAGTGGATATGGTTACTCTATGCAACCGCTACATTTACCCCATTTCTCAACTCTTGCATGGGCACCCCTCTCCCTTTGAGATGAGGTGTCCATCAAGGTTGTCCCTTAGCCCCTTGCTATATGTCTTCTCCATCGACCCTTTACTCTGCCTTTTTCATTATTCCCAAGAGAGTCATGGTATCCCCTTGTCTCCAGAGCTCCCAGACATACACACTCTAGCATATGCGTATGATGTCTTCATTATGCTTTCCAATAAATCCTCTATCCCCCATGTGTCTGGTGTCCTACATCTTTATTCCCATTTTTCTGGTTCTGCCATTAACTATTTTAAGAGTGTGATAATTCCCCTGCTTCTTCTATCTCCGAGGAGTCCCAAGTCCTTTGATGGTATCCCCATGAGCAATGTCCCTGTGAAACTTCTTGGTGTCTATTTTAACCATCCCGACTCTGATATTTTTAATTGGGAAAACCTGTTTGTCTCCTGCAGAGAGAAAGCTATTGGCATGGAAACACAGAACATTGGCTAAGCCTAAGCATGTTAATTTAATTAAAACTCTGTTGCTCCCTTGCTTCACCTACCTTAGCTGTGTGTACCTGCTTCTCTGGAGACTAAATTGTATAGCCTTTTTTTTCAGGGGCTTTGGGGGCTCCCGCCTCAACTCCTTTAAGAAGGATGTCACCTACCAACTGCATAGAGCTAAAGGCCTGTGTGTGGCTAATCCCATAGCTTTTTACTATAGCATGTTTTTCTCTGCAAACGTTTCCCCTCTTTTCAAGCCCAGCATAACTTTTTGGCACCCCCTCATGTTGGACTGGGTTATGCCTCTTCTAGCCTTCCCTTCCCCAGCCCACATTCACTCTTTAGGATAGAAACATAGAAACATAGAAGTTGACGGCAGATAAGGACCGCAAGGCCCATCCAGTCTGCCCATTTCTTTTTCTACCTTATAAATGTGCCATCGGCCTTTGCTCTGTCAGTGGCCTATCTATTCATAGTCATTTGTATTGCTCCCTTATGCCTGTCCCATGCCTGTTTGAAGCCCTGCACTGTATTCATAGCCACCACTTCTTGTGGTAAGCCATTCCATGCATCCACCACCATTTCTGTGAAAAATAATTTCCTCACATTCCCCCTTAATCGGCCTCCCTCTAATCTCATGCTGTGTCCTCTTGTCCTGCTATTTTTCTTATATTTAAACATGTTAGACTCTTTCACCTTGTTTATGCCCTTAAGGTGTTTGAATGCCTCGATCATATCACCTCTCTCCTCCTTTGCTCAAGGGTATACATATTGAGTCCGTTAATCTGTCCTCATATGTCTTCTGATGCAGTCCCTGCACCATTTTAGTTGCCCTTCTCTGGACTGCCTCAATTTGGTTAATGTCCTTCTGGTGTGACCTCAATACTGCATGCAGTACTCAGATGGGGCCTAACCAGTGTCTTGCAGAGGGATTAATATCTCCCTCACGACTTGTGATACCCCTACTAATACACCCTAACACCCCCCTAGCCTTACCTACTGCTTTAGAGGTCTGCTTGATGATTTTAGGTCATCAGTGATGATGATGCCCAAGTCTCTTTCTTCCTTTGTGACTGCTAGCAACTCCTCCCAGCCTATAGGTGGCTTCAGGGTTTCTCTTCCTATGTGCATGATTTTGCACTTCTTTGCATTAAATCCCAGTTGCCACTCTTCTGACCATTCTGCTAGTTTTCCAGATCTCTTCTCATTCTGCCCACCCCATCTGGAGCATCTACTCTGTTGCAGATCTTGGTGTCATCTGCAAACAGACAAGCCTTACCCTCTAGTCCATCTGCAAGGTCACTAATGAAGATGTTGAAGAGACTGGCCCCAGGACTGATCCTGAGGTACCCCACTTGTGACTTGCATCTCTTCTGACTGTATACCATTTACCACCACTCTCTGTTTTCTGCCCGTCAACCAGTTTGCCACCCAGTTGACCAACTTCTGACCCACCCCGAGCCTACCCAGCTTATTTATCAATCTCCTATGTGGAACAGTGTCAAAAGCTTTGCTGAAGTCAAGGTAGGCGACATCAGCTGCTCCCCCTTGGTCCACCACTCTGGTTACCCAGTCAAAGAAATCTATGAGATTAGTTTGACAGGACCTTTGTTTTGTAAACCCATGCTGTCTTGGATCCTGTGCCCCTATGGATTCCAGGTGTTGCACTATCCTTTCCTTAAGGAGTGCCTCCATAATCTTGCCCGCTACTGAGGTAAGACTGACGGTCTGTGTTCCCCCTCCTCCCTGCTACCACTCTTGTGGAGCGGATCACATGAGCCCTCTTCTCCAGTCTTCTGGGACCTCTCCTGTGCTCAGAGACTCACTAAACAATTCTGCTAATGGCTCTGCTAGTTCCTCCTTTAGCTCCTTAAGTACCCTGGGATGTATGCCATCAGGTCCCATTGCCTTATCCACCTGAGCTTAGCAAGCTCTTGTAGGACCCTTTCTTTTGTGAAGGGAGTAGTGCTCACCTCCTCCCCTGTGTCCATGATGCTGAGCTGTGGGCCCTGCCCTACCTTCTCTTCAGTAAATACTGAGCAAAAGTATCTATTTAGGATAGATGCCTTTACAGGGTCCTCCTCCTCACATGCTCCCTTTTCTCCATTAAGCTTAGCAATACCCCCTCTGGACTTTCTCCTTTCACTAATGTTTCTATAGAAAGTCTTGTCACCTTCTTTTACTGTTCATGCTAGTGTTTCCTCAGTTTGGGACTTTGCCTGCCTTACTGCCTTACCTGCTTCCCTTAGGGCAGTTTGGTATGCCTCCCTATCTTCATCCCGCTGTGTTTCCTTATATTTCCTGAAGGCAGCCTTTTGGCTCTGACCTTTTCTGCTACTGTGTGTTGAGAACCAAGTGGTTTCCTTCTTCTTTGCACTTCCTTTTCTGTCTAACACAATGGGATGTTGCTTCAAGTATTGCATCCTTAATGCTTGCCCACTTTGCCTGTACCCCTCACCTGTGTTTCTTTTTGCCAGGGCTAGCTTAACTCTGTTGGCCATCTTATCAAAGTCAGCTCCTCTGAAGTCCCATATTTTTGCCTTGAATGGGATGATTTAGATGTAGTAGCCAAATTGAACCATACCATGTGATGGTCACTGGCGCCAGGTGACCTTCTACCTGGAGATCTGTGATCCCTTCTTTGTTGGTCAGTACTAGATCTAGGATAGCCCTGTCTCTTATGGGTTGCTGTACCAGTTGTTTGAGGCCCTCCCCCTGCAGGGAATCCACTATGAGTCTTGTTCTGGCAGATGTTCCTGCTGGTATTGACCAATCTGTATCCAGCATGTTGAAGTCTCCCATTATCAGAACCTCCCCTTTAGCTGTCATGTTTTGTATATCTTCTAACAGTAATGTGTCCATGACTTCCTCTGGTCTGGGGCCTGTAGACAACCCCAGTTCTTATGGCTGTCCCATTTCCTGTTTCCAGGGTGACCCACAGTTCTTCTGGCTCCTTATGTGTATTCTGAATTTCTGTAGCTTTGATATTTTCATTAACATACAGGGCCCTCCTCCCCTTTTGCACCTCGGTCTCTTCTGAACAATACATAGCCAGGTACTGAAGTCTCCCAAGTGTGGTTACTGGTAAACCACGTCTCACTAATTGCTACTATGTCCAGTTTAGCCTCTGACATTATTGCCTGCAGGTCTGGGATCTTATTTCCCAGGCTGTGAGCATTGTGTACATAATTTTCCATTGGCCAGATTTTGGTGTGTTAGTTGTTGGGTGAAGTTTAGCATTACCCACTAAGGTCGATGGGGAGACAAACCTTTTTCTTACCTGGTGATGCAAATGAACAGCAAACATGCTGAATTCCTGTTTGACCACTAGCTGAGGGGAGGGTGTTCTTCCCATTCGACGATGGGTTGCTGCACCCTCTCCCATTTGCTAGTTTAAATATTCTGCAAAGACGCCAAACTTCTGCCCCAATGCACTGACTCCTCTTTAGTCAGATGCAGTCCATCAAATTTAAAGAACTTTCGCTCCCAGAACTGTTGCCAGTTCCTACAAATCTGTGTCCTTTTCCTGGCACCAGCCCTTGAGCCACGTGTTTAGCTCCCCTATCTCCCCTTCTCTGACCTTCTGTCCATCTGCTCCCCTCTCCCAGACTGGCAGGATCTCAGAAGGAGATGCCAGACGAAAATAGATGATAGTTTGTCACCCAGACTAGTCAGGTGTTCCTTGGTTCCACAACTGACCAGCTGGTGAGATCATTAGTCCCTATGTGTACTAGGACATCAATGTTTTCTCCTGCTTTGTGAACAATTTTAGCAATGCGGTCAGTGTCTCCATGCTGATGTACCTGGGAGACATCTGACCATCACCCTGGCTGGAGATGGGTATCAACTCCCCGAATCATGGGAGTCTCCTATGATCAGAAGTTTTTGGATTTCCTTTGTGCTTGTTTGTTTTGGTTCCTGATTTGGGTGAGTTTTGTTGTGCTGGCTCCTGTGCACGTGTCCTGCTCTGCAGTGTCTTCTGCCTCTCTTTATTTGATTTCAGAGATAGAGGCAGATACCTGTTTGTAGTGTTTATATGGTTTTGGAGTAATGTGTTGGAGAGCAGAGGTGATGGGGCACCTGATTTGCTCCTCCTAACCACCTGCCAACCTCCTGGACCAACTACCCTCTGCGGTAGAGGTTTTCGGTTGGATGCTGGGGAAATGGCGGAGGTTCTTATAATGTATTTCCTCTTCAATATGAAATTTGAGGCATGCAATCTCTGCCCATTCTGCCGGAGCTGAGCCCTAAGATCTCCAAAGGCCCAGCATGTAGGACAGTGTCCTAAATCCTGTAAGACTGTCCTTCTGAAAATTATTCCACAGTACCTGCAGTTAATGAAATCCATTCCAAATAAGTTGCTGGGTTTGTAACCTAGTCAGAGTAATTAGAAGAAAAAAAGGAAAAAAATGCAAGTAATGGTTTAATTGTGCTTTGTTTAACTTGTTATAACAAGTTAAATTACTAGTGCCCCTGTAAATGAGATCACCTTGTGGAGGCCCCACTGATCCGCCCCTTCCTGCTCTGCCACAGGAAATGTCACAACTGTGGTACCCTATAAAAGGAGTGTAGTGTGGGGTGGTTGGGGATGGGTGGGTGGCTGGGCCTTCCTGCCTAAAAGAAGAACCACGGACAAAAGAACAAGGAGGTAAGAGCAGAAACAATCAGTCAACAACAAATGCAGTAACCCTGAAAGCTTATCCTAATGTTAGATAAAACTATAAAACCTGTAAAGCACCACCTGTAATAATTTCAGAGAAGATATACGCTGTAAGAAACACTTTGCTCCAGAGAAAATAAAGCAGTAACAGAAGATATACCTAGCAAAGACAATTTGAATCAGAAGATTACAGCAGTAATCTGTTAGCACACCTGTAGGCACACCTTGTAATAATGCAGAAGAAGGTATACCAGCAACAACAATTTGAATCAGAGAAAAATAAAGCAATGAAATGTTAGCAACAAACAGTAGCAATCCCTGTGAGTAAAAAATAAAAACACCACCACACAGTAAATCTGCTTAGCCAAACTAAGTCTTAATACTTTTCCCTTGCTCTGGTAAGTTTCTCTACTCTGCCTTTCAAGCAGTCTTAGAAGGAAAGAGCTCAGGTGAAGCTAGGTGCCTTGGCCAGCAAACCAAGTCTTCTACCTCCAAAATATCAACTAACCTGACTTTTTAACCCTTCTTTCTGTTGGAAATTACTGACAGTTGGCCAGCTCCACCCCCACATACACACCTATTCCTTTGGAAGAGCTGTGGGAGGAAAAGCAATTAGCTCCTTCAATGTGAGAAGGAGACTGAAACACCTCTGAGACAACAAACCTTTTCAACAAACAAGAATAAAATAAAACACAGTGTCAAACAGTAATTTTGCTTAGCCCAATGATAAAAAAGTCACAAAAATGTAAGCTCCACCTGTAATACAGTAATTTCAGAGAAGATATATGCTGCAAGAAACACTTTGCTCCAGAGAAAAATAAAGCAGTAACAGAAGATATACCTTGCAAAAGACAATTTGAATCAGAAGATTACAGGAGTAATCTGTTAGCACACACCTGTAGGCACACCTTGTAATAATGCAGAAGAAGGTATACCAGCAGCAACAATTTGAATCAGAGAAAAAACAAAGCAATGAAATGTTGGCAACAAACAGTAGCAATCCCTGTGAGTAAAAAATAAAAACACCACCACACAGTAAATCTGCTTAGCCAAACTAAGTCTTAATCCTTTTCCCTTGCTCTGGTAAGTTTCTCTACTCTGCCTTTCAAGCAGTCTTAGAAGGAAAGAGCTCAGGTGAAGCTAGGTGCCTTGGCCAGCAAACCAAGTCTTCTACCTACATGGAATGTTTTTGCTGGTGCTTCCTAGTTACATATTTTATTCAGCCAAGAGGTTATATGTTTGGCACTTGTTTTTGATGAGTGTGCTGGTCTCCCCCAGAAAGGGCTGTACAATACTATTGTGACTCTTAACTTCTCTCCTCCTCCTTTGGAAGTAAAATTTTGCCCCCAAAAAAACTTACATGTGCCTTGTCCCAGCTGACGAACCCCAAGATCCCCTGTTTTATGTGGAATATCTTGTGGTTGTGCTTCCATGGGAAACTTGCAGTTTGTAATTCCTTGAAGCACAAATCTCTCCAAGAATGGCTCCCCCCCTTCTTGTCCCCAACTCCCCAAAATACTTTCGTACTTTCTTTTTCAATGTCCTACCAATGTGGAGTTTTGGCAGCAAGTCAGCAACTTATGGTTTAATCCTGCTTTTCTTTCTGTTAATTATGAGATTGTTGTTTTGAATCTGTTCCCTCCTGTGTAGAATTGCTACTCACCCCAAATTCTGCAGTTATGTTTTGTGGCATGCAAATACTATTTGTGGCAGTCCCATTGTACTTTTACTATATAACAGCAGGTGACTCCCCCTGTGGTGGTCGCACAAATGGTCTCCAAGTCCCTTTCCCACATATATGTGACTGATAGGAACTGCCTTCACCCCATAGCCTTTTTTCAGCTGTGGACTGGTTTTCCCAGAGTGTTCGGTAGACTATGGCATGCAGTTCCTCTCTTACTTAAGTTGATTTTCTTTACCACACTGTTACCTTTTCTTCCTCAAGCTGCACCACTTCAATTTTTATTTGTCCCCTTTCCTAATACTGATTTTTTTTAGTACCCCCCCATGTTTGCCGCAGCTGGTTTCCTTGTGAATGTTATGTTTATTATCCTTCCCTTGTTTCATTGCACCCAACAGTGCCTGTTTAACTGTGATTGTACATTGTTTTCTGTTTTATGATTTTATATAATAAAATTCCCCTACTCTTACAATAGGGGGAGATTCTGGCCATCTAACCAAGTTGTCAGAATCTGAAAGATGGCAGAATCTGGAGGAGGAGGAGGAGAAGGGGAGGCAGATGCTGTGAGTGCTGTGATGGAGAGACCCAGTTAATGCAGTTCCAGACACACCAGATGCAGATATGTTGCAGTTTAATATTAGTCATGAAACATGTATGGATTGCTAAAGAAATAGAAAATGTAAAGCAAGCACACAGCTTGCAGGATAAAGAACAGCATGAAGCTGATGAAATGAGCTCTGAGGAGTTACAGTAAAAACAGGTTATGGAGGAAAGAAGGAAAAAAAACTTGAGATATTGGTTGATAAGGATAGTAAATATTTGAAGGACCAGGAAAGGATTAGGTTGAAACAAAGCACTTCAAAGGTGGCAGACATTACATCTGTACAGCTGACAGTGGAGACACTATCAACCTCAACCTGAGCAAGTTTCATCATGGCAAGGACTAAGACAAATGTTGGGTCTCAGAAAGCAAATTCTGCAGAAAATGCCCCAAATAACATGCCTACAATCACAGACAAAGACATGGTCACATATTTCCTGAAATTTCTGTGCTATTTCTAGAGAAATCTCCTGCTTTCTGCATTTCCACAATAGGGGCAGCAGAGAGAAGCGCTTTAGAAATTTTGCGATATAGCTGAAAGTATCTGAACATATTTGTGGCAACTATTGTACCTGACAAGGTTTTGGAAGGCAGGAATGGAAACTTGATCATTCCAGTGGCAACTGAGAGTGAGACAGATGAACACTGGATACCAGAGAGAGCATTACAGCGAGCAGGCTGGATACAAACAACAGAAGGAAAAAGGATCCTGGATTCAACTGACACTATGGTTACTAGGTGCCAGAAGGTACTACCGATGGCACACATAGACTACACTCCCGTGTTACAGCAACAATGGATTATGGACATTGGATACCAGTCAGAGAGCTCACAGAAGGATAAGTCTCATAGAAATACAGCAGTGCATACAAGTAACACTAAACAGACTATGACTAAATCTTACCCTGGAAATAAAGATATCAAAAATACAGACAGTTTAAATGAAGCACGGTCGCATTCTCCCTTAGGTACACCTAAGGCAGGCCCATGCCATGAGTCTCCACAGATTAAAATTGCTCCTGTAATGAATTTAGAAAAAGACAAAGATTTACAGGACTCTGCAAGAAGAAAGTTTTTAAAATCATTATTTAAAATGTCTGATTTATATCAGAATAGAGGGGAGTGTTGTCGAAGCACATGTCAGAAAGCATAGGAAAAACCAGAAGCAGTTGTAGAATTCACAAAAAGTGTTTATTAGTACTAGCAGTAACATAAAAAAAATTGTTCAGAATAACTATTTACAAAGGCAGAATAAACAGAGAAGATCCATCTGAGTTTTCCTTCAATCTCTGTGTCTCTTTTTTGCAAAACATTGCAGCTTCTTTTTTATAAGTCTGTCCAGGAGCTCGTTAAGAAAATAGAATGCTTCTCACAGAATGTTCTTGTAAATTTCCAATGTTCTTGTTAATTTCATGCAGGTGCAGCATAACAGTATATTGTGATCCAGAACTAAGCTCTTGTTTACAGCTTCTGAAAAAGGGTTCAAAAACTGCTCTCAGGGTAACTCCTTGAGTTCCCAATAGCTTTTTGCAATCATCTCAAACTATAATTACATACATTTCAACAGTAACACTATATAATTTCTAAACAAAGGGATCCCAGTATCAGTTACATTTCCACATAATTATTTTCATATATTTTTATACCAGCAGATATGCAAGGGAGGAAAATACAGAAACAGCAAGTGAAGTCTGAGAGACAGTGAGAGACAAAGAATTGCGAGACTGTCGGGGTGATCAAATCCTAGGTCTCACGAGAAAATCTGGCTGTGCAACGAGACTGACAAGAGACAGGAAAGGAGAGAACAGAACAGACCCTGCATTCAAACTCTCCATAACAACTGGGACAGGTCCTATTCAATCCTGTCACATACACCCCCCTCCTTAAGAGGGAACCTGTTTTATCAATCAGGTTTCCAAAACTTTCTATTAATTCTCTACTAACTTTAGCTTCTAACTTTCAGAAATTAAGCACATGTGCAGTATCCTTTTTTCTAGAACAGTACAGAAAACAGTAAAGTTTAAACTCATACATTTGTTTTTCAACCTTCAGAATCCTCAATTCCTGATCCATATCTTGACAGAAAATCAGCATTGCCATACTCTTTACTAGATTTGTGTATCACCTTGAATTTAAATGGTTGTAGTGCCAGGTACCATTTTGTGATTCTGGAATTTGTGTCTTTCATTTGGTTAAGCCAACAGAGAAGATTGTGATCTGTTATAAGTACAAAGTCAGTTCCTAGCAAATAAAGCTTAAGGGTCTTCATGGCCCACTTTGCTGCTAAACATTTCTTTTCAATGGTGGAGTACCTTTTTTCTCTGTTATGCAACTTCCTACTTATGTACAGAATAGGGTGTTCCTTCACATCTATATTTTGACTCAGGACTGCACCTAGGCCTATCTCTGATGCATCTGTCTGTAACAAAAATGGTTTCTCAAAATCTGGGCCTCTTAAAACAGGGGCTGAACATAATGTAGCCTTAATGGCTTGAAAAGCTTCGTCACACTCTGTGGTCCATTTCACATTATTTGGGTACTGATTTCTCATGAGCTCAGTGAGGGGAGTAGCTAACTCAGTAAAGTTGGGAACAAATCTCTGATAATAATCAGCCAGCCCTAAAAATGACCTGACATATTTCTTTGTTTTAGGGACAGGGCTGATAGCTACATGTTCTATTTTAGAAATTTCTGGCTTAACGTTTCCATTTCCCAACACATAGCCCAAATATCTGGTTTCCTGCATGCCCAATGCACATTTGGTAGGGTTAATAGTCAGAACTGCAGTTTTGATAACTTGGATAACTGCTTGTAGGTGTTCCAGGTGGCTTTTCCAGTCTGGACTGTACAGCATGACATTATCCAGGTACACAGCACAATAACCAGTGTGAGGTGATACAATTACATCCATGTACCATTGGAATGTAGCTGGTGCACCTTGTAAATCAAACAGCATGGTGGTGAACTGATAAAATTCAACAGGAATGGCAAATGCAGTTTTGTCTCTGGATTTTTTAGCTAAAGGGATTTGCCAGTAACCCTTGATGAGATTGAGGGTACTGATATGCTTTGCAATCCCCAATCTGTCCACCAAATCATCTATTCTGGGCATAGAATAACTGTCAAATTCTGACACGATTAAGTTTCATAAAATCAAGGCAGATTCTAACACCATCTTCTTTTTTGTTTACAATTACCGTTGGAGAAGACCAAGCACTCCTCAACTCTTCTATGATACCCAATTCTTTCATTTTTTGTATTTCCTTAACCACATCAGCTCTTAACTGCTCTGGTAACCTGTATGTCTTTTGCCTGATAGGGCAAGCATTCCTTGTCACCATTACATGCTTGACCCCTTTTGCTCAGCCTGGTACTGTGGTAAAAGTACTGTTAAATGTCTTTAGCACATTATGAAAAACTCCAGTTTGTTTTGAGGTCAAGGAAACATTCACATTTACAGCATCAGCAGTTACAGTTGGTTCCAGTCTATCATAAGCTACATCAATATCTTCTTTATCAGTTTCTGGTAAAACTATCAAAGTAGCTTTGGGCATTTTTTCAACCCATTTCTTGAGGAGGTTTGCATGGTATATCTTAGTAGGATTTTTCCTATCAGGGATCTCAATCTCATAGTTAATGGTGCCTGTACATCTAAGCACTCTATAAGGCCCTTGCCACCTCATTAACAGTTTATTTTCTGTTGTGGGTAACAGTAGCAAAGCCTTTTCACCTGGCTCAAAAATTTTGTCTTTTACCCCATGGTCATAATATACCTTCTCCTGGCTTTGGGCCTCTTCCTGATTACTAAGGACAATTTCAACATATTTTGCTAGTTTCTTTCTTAGGGCACACATACTGTATAAGACGTTATAGATTGTTTCTGAGTGGGGTTATCTTCCCATGTTTCTTTTTCCATAACTTGTGCTGGCTGTACAATCTCAGCTTGGACTTATGTCTCTGCTAGTTTGGCTACCATTCACCAGGTAACCACTCCTGGTCTTGCTGCTACAGAATCCATACCTTTCTCTATGTTTCCCTGCTACTAAGTCCAGTACCCACACACAAAACTCCTGGCTTAGAATATGCACGGCATAAATCCCACTTAGGCTGACACCATCTGCCATCGAGGCACAGGTCAGGAAGCACAGGAAAACCCAGGAGCAGTTGTAGAATTCATAAAGTGTTTATTACTACTAGCAGTAACATAAAAAAATGTTCAGAATAACTATTCACAAAGGCAGACTAAACAGAGAAGACCCATCTGAGTTTTTCTTCTATCGCTTTCTCTCTTTTTTGAAAAATATTGCAGCTCCTTTTTTATAAGTCTGTCCAGGAGCTCATTAAGAAAATAGAATGCTTCTCACAGAATGTTCTTGTAAATTTCCAATGTTCTTGTCAGTTTCATGCAGGTGCAGCATAACTGTATATTGTGATCCAGAACTAAGCTCTTGTTTACAGCTTCTAAAATATGGTTTAAAAACTGCTCTCAGGTTAACCCCTTGAGTTCCCAATCGCTTTTTGCAATCATCTCAAACTATAATTACATACATTTCAACAGTAACACTATATAATTTCTAAACAAAGGGATCCCAGTATCAGTTACATTTCCACATAATGATTTGCATATATTTTTATACCAGCAGATATGCAAGGAAGGAAAATACAGAAATAGCAAGTGAAGTCTGAGAGACAGTGAGAGACAAAGAATTGCGAGGCTGTCAGGGTGATCAAATCCTAGGTCTCACGAGAAAATCTGGCTACGCAACGAGACAGACAAGAGACAGGAAAGGAGAGAACAGAAAAGACCCTGCATTCAAACTCTCCATAACAACTGGGACAGGTCCTATTCAATCCTGTCACATACACCCCCCTCCTTAAGAGGGAACCTGTTTTATCAAACAGGATTCCAAAACTTTCTATTAATTCTCTACTAACATTAGCTTCTAACTTTCAGAAATTAAGCACATGTGCAGTATCCTTTTTTCTAGAGCAGTACAGAAAACAGTAAAGTTTAAACTCATATATTTGTTTTTCAACTTTCAGAATCCTCAATTCCTGATCCATATCTTGACAGAAAATCAGCACTGCTATACTCTTTACTAGATTTGTGTATCACCTTGAATTTATATGGCTGTAGTGCCAGGTACCACTTTGTGATTCTGGAATTTGTATCTTTCATTTGGTTAAGCCAACAGAGAAGATTGTGATCTGTTATAAGTACAAAGTCAGTTCCTAGCAAATAAAACTTAAGGGTCTTCATGGCCACTTTGCTGCTAAACATTCCTTTTCAATGGTGGAGTACCTTTTTTCTCTGTTATGCAACTTCCTACTTATGTACAGAATAGGATGTTCCTTCCCATCTATATTTTGACTCAGGACTGCACCTAGGCCTATCTCTGATGCATCTGTTTGTAACAAAAATGATTTCTCAAAATCTGGGTCTCTTAAAACAGGGGCTGAACATAATGCAGCCTTAATGGCTTGAAAAGCTTCGTCACACTCTGGGGTCCATTTCACATTATTTGGGTACTGATTTCTCATGAGCTCAGTGAGGGGAGTAGCTAACTCAGCAAAGTTGGGAACAAATCTCTGATAATAATCAGCCAGCCCTAAAAATGACCTGACATATTTCTTTGTTTTAGGGACAGGGCTGATAGCTACATGTTCTATTTTAGAAATTTCTGGCTTAACTTTTCCATTTCCCAACACATAGCCCAAATATCTGGTTTCCTGCATGCCCAATGCACATTTGGTAGGATTAATAGTCAGAACTGCAGTTTTGATAACTTGGATAACTGCTTGTAGATGTTCCAGGTGGCTTTTCCAGTCTGGACTGTACACCATGACATTATACAGGTGCACAGCACAATAACCAGTGTGAGGTGATACAATTACATCCATGTACCATTGGAATGTAGCTGGCGCACCATGTAAATCAAACGGCATGATGGTGAACTGATAAAATCCAACAGGAATGGCAAATGCAGTTTTGTCTCTGGATTTTTTAGCTAAAGGGATTTGCCAGTAACCCTTGATGAGATTGAGGGTACTGATATGCTTTGCACTCCCCAATCTGTCCACCAAATCATCTATTCTGGGCATAGAATAACTGTCAAATTCTGACACGATTAAGTTTCATAAAATCAAGGCAGATTCTAACACCACCTTCTTTTTTGTTTACAATTACCATTGGAGAAGACCAAGCACTCCTCAACTCTTCTATGATACCCAATTCTTTCATTTTTTGTATTTCCTTAACCACATCAGCTCTTAACTGCTCTGGCAACCTGTATGTCTTTTGCTTGATAGGGCAAGCATTCCTTGTCACCATTACATGCTTGACCCCTTTTGCTCAGCCTGGTACTGTGGTAAAAATACTGTTAAATGTCTTTAGCACATTATGAATTTCTCCAGTTTGTTTTGAGGTCAAGGAAACATTCACATTTACAGCATCAGCAGTTACAGTTGGTTCCGGTCTATCATAAGCTACATCAATATCTTCTTTATCAGTTTCTGGTAAAACTATCAAAGTAGCTTTGGGCATTTTTTCAACCCATTTCTTGAGGAGGTTTGCATGGTATATCTTAGTAGGATTTTTCCTATCAGGGATCTCAATCTCATAGTTAATGGTGCCTGTACATCTAAGCACTCTATAAGGCCCTTGCCACCTCATTAACAGTTTATTTTCTGTTGTGGGTAACAGTAACAAAGCCTTTTCACCTGGCTCAAAAATTTTGTCTTTTACCCCATGGTCATAATATACCTTCTCCTGGCTTTGGGCCTCTTCCTGATTACTAAGGACAATTTCAACATATTTTGCTAGCTTCTTTCTTAGGGCACACATACTGTATAAGACGTTATAGATTGTTTCTGAGTGGGGTTATCTTCCCATGTTTCTTTTTCCATAACTTGTGCTGGCTGTACAATCTCAGCTTGGACTTATGTCTCTGCTAGTTTGGCTACCATTCACCTGGTAACCACTCCTGGTCTTGCTGCTACAGAATCCATACCTTTCTCTATGTTTCCCTGCAACTAAATCCAGTACCCACACACAAAACTCCTGGCTTAGAATATTCACGGCTTAAATCCCATTTAGGCTGACACCATCTGTCATCGAGGCACAGGTCAGGAAGCACAGGAAAACCCAGGAGCAGTTGTAGAATTCACAAAGTGTTTATTACTACTAGCAGTAACATAATAAAAATGTTCAGAATAACTATTCACAAAGGCAGACTAAACAGAGAAGACCCATCTGAGTTTTTCTTCTATCTCTTTCTCTCTTTTTTGAAAAATATTGCAGCTCCTTTTTTATAAGTCTGTCCAGGAGCTCATTAAGAAAATAGAATGCTTCTCACAGAATGTTCTTGTAAATTTCCAATGTTCTTGTCAGTTTCATGCAGGTGCAGCATAACAGTATATTGTGATTCAGAACTAAGCTCTTGTTTACAGCTTCTAAAAAAGGGCTTAAAACCTGCTCTCAGGTTAACCCCTTGAGTTCTCAATAGCTTTTTGCAATCATCTCAAACTATAATTATATGCATTTCAACAGTAACACTATATAGTTTCCAAACAAAGGAATCCCAGTATCAGTTACATTTCCACATAATGATTTGCATATATTTTTATACCAGCAGATATGTAAGGGAGGAAAATACAGAAACAGCAAGTGAAGACTGAGAGACAGTAAGAGGCAAAGAATTTGTGAGACTGTCGGGGTGATCAAATCCTAGGTCCCACGAGAAAATCTGGTTGCACAACCAGACAGATAAGAGACAGAAAAGGAGAGAACAGAACAGATCCCTGCATTCAAACTCTCCATAACAACTGGGACAGGGTCCTATTTAACCCTGTCACAGGGAGCCAGGTCCAAGGAAAAATGCAATCGGGCTGTTTTATAAAGGGGTCTTGAAGCGGCTCTGGATAGGGTATATATAGACAGAACATTATTAAAAGATGACTCTGGATAGGGTACATCTAGGCAGAATGTTATTAAAATATTCAATGAAATTCTTTGCAACTCCAATAGTTGCCCTGATACATACTGGTGACTCAATTTTTGATAACAAGTTTTAAAACTATTGCTGGGCTAGATCATTTTTAGGAAAAATACAGCACACTAAAAGGCACTCCGTTGTGGATACCATTTTTGGCTATACTTCTTACAAAACCAGCTATTAGGACTATTACTAAAAAAAATACCACCAACAGCTTAATCTTGTTCAAGGTCAGTTGGCATTCACCTGTATCCCCCTCCCCATGTCATGCCTGAAAATAGGCAGAATCTGCCTGGTGCACTTACCCAGTCAACAAAAACTAAATAAATAAATAAATACTGTCTCATTTAGGAATGAGTGACTAAACATCTTGAATATTCTGTTTTGACTAAGGAAAAAGTGTGAGGTACTTGAAAAACCAGTTCCTATTATTGATACTGAGCAGATATGAACTGGGAGGTGGAGGATAAAGGTGAAACTGTTTCTTTCCAACAATGGGAACATGCATCTACCACATAGTTTTTTCTTAGGTCAAGATACTGGGGTGCTATTCTACCCTGTACAACCAAAGTTATGCCATAAATGTGGTTCACTCTTGCACTGAGTAATGCCTGAAATACTCATCGATGTACTCATTGTTTCAAATATGGACATCTGGACCCTGCTTACATACATCTTTTTTGTTGCAATCTGTGTGAAGGCAAGGGTCACTACTATGTGTGATGCCCCTGGGTTTTGCACAGTAGGGATGATGGGTTTCCTTAGAAGACATTCAGTACCAGAGTGCAGCAACTAGGGGCAGCTCGAGCTTCAGAGCAATGACTTGCTAATAGGTAAGTGGAGCAGACTGAGAAACCTGATAATGACCCCTTGTTGTAGAACCATAACAAGAAGCAGCTGAGACAGAATCTGATTCTGCAGATGCAGGAGCTGGAAAAGGTATTAATCAAAACCTTTTAGGTAAGGTTGCTTTGATGGAAAGTGCACAATCTCAGGATAACATACAGTCAGAGTCAGGTGCAATGCAGGCCATAGTGGACATGCCCCCGGCCCATCCTCAGAGTACTTTTGAGCAGCAAAGTAAAAAAAAAGAAAGACCAAGGCAAAAGTCTCACAAGGGAAAGAACTTAAAGAAAAGACAAAAACAGCACAGTCTAGTATTAATACAAAAATATGGAATGCTGCTTTAGCTCCATCTAGGCAGTGAGGAGACACTGATGAAGAAGAACACTCAGATGGGTTTTCTGCAGCACCCTGCATTAAAGATGTCTCCTCTGATCAGGCAGATACTCCCACAGAATGCTCAGATAAAAGGATGAAGTGAAAAGAAAGATCCTGAAATGTTAAACAAGGTTCAATGCAATAATAGCACCTACAAAACAGCGCCAAACAAACAGCGAGTGCACATCACCAAAAAGCAAAATGGTGATGAGCACTACAGCATCTCCTAGAAACTGTAACAGGTGCTTACCTTCTCTATAGGGGATGATGTGAACTTAGTTTTTATGTGGGGGCTATGCCCCCCATGCTCCCCACACCCCCTATCTATAATAATCATCACCGGGGTTGGGGAATGCAACTTGGGGAATGGTAGAAACTCAGGAGGGGGGATATTCTCTGGGGATGCAACTCAGGAGGAGAGAAAGTTGGGAAGTGCAACTATAGTGCAACCCGGGGGGCAGAACTTGGGGGGCAGAAGAGACATAAACTCTGGGATGGGAACAAACTCAGGAGGGGGGGAAAACACCCACAAGAATAAAACCCAGCTCTGCCACATGTAGCAGAGACACGCAAGTAGTGACTCTAACCAGCACGCCATGCTGGCAGCATGCTTTTCAGCCCACGGTGGCTGAACTACATCCAGCAAGTATGTTACTGCATACTCCTCCCTACCTTCACTGTAAGTACACTGTTCTGACCCTCACTATTTTCTGACTCTAGTTTTTTTTTTTTGTAACTGTCACTATTTCCACAGGTGCTCAAACTGAGTCACTCAATTCAAGTTGCCCATATCATGAGATACCATTAAACAATGATTGTGCTAGTTTTCTGTTTTTCAACAAAAGACAGATCTGGAGATAACCACTATTAATGTTAATAATATTAAAAGTTATAGGAAATGTTTAACAATACTATCAACTTTAGCCTTGAGTAACAGTGATATTTTATGTCTTCAGGACACCAGGTTAAAATCTGCCTATGGAATAGCACAGCTATCCCAACTTTGGGCCAAGGGAGCCACTTTCTGGTCAGCAGGTACTAATACATGTGACCGGGTAGGTATTTTATTTACTAACCCTGAACTTAAAGTTACTAGATTAATAGATATACATCCAGGAAGGGTATTATTACTAGATATACAGTACCATTCTAGTAGGATACAATTGATCACAGTATATGCTCCCCAAACAAAGGGACAGTGGGTAGATCTTTTTAAGGAGGTACAATAATATCTATAGACATGTAGATGTGATAGATGTCATAGATGTGATGGGGGGCTGATTTTAAGTGTGGAACTGCTGAAATTTATAGAGCTTTAAAAACAGATAAAATATTCTCTGTTTTAATGCTTTGAGAAATATTGTACAAACTGCAAGTATGGTTGATGCATACAGAAGTCTTCACATGACAGGCAGGAACACCAATTTCCATAGTAAATATGCTACTAGAATAGATTTTGTGTTTCTAAAATAGTTGTTGTGAGTTGGGCTATGATGGTGAATTATGAATTTTCAGACCATAAAGCACTTAAGGTTCAGATACAATGGGGTAATACACCTGTGTGTAACAAAGGACTCTGGCATTTAAATGTGTCAATACTTAATAATGAAATGCTCTGTGTAAAATGGAAATGCCTATGGACAGTAAGGATATCTGTTCTCTGCATGTATGGCAATAATATATCATGGTGGGAAGATACTAAACAAAGCTTTATTCACTTCTTTCAGGAATTTATAGGGGGAAAAAGCACAAAATGTATATTTAAAATATTTAAATCTTAGAGGTCAACTTCAAAAATTAACATCTAAAAATGAGACAGAAAAATTGACTATAGTTCCCAAATGAATCTTACAAAGAAAGAAATGTTTACTATATAACAGGGTAAAATTATTACATCAAGAGATACGGTTTGGGATCACAAAACAAAAAACAGACTTTTGAACCTTACAAAGACTGTAAAAAAAGAATAGACATTAGTATTTTGCAAGATTTAATAACAAGGTATAGTAAAAAAGTGCATACAGTACCAAGGAAGAATTACTGAAAGAAGTAGAACAACACATTACAACTACATTTGGGACTCTGGCAGAAACAGCACCAGATAAAGATTTTTTTTCTTTAGGTTGAGCTTACAATCCTCCTCAGAATTAGAATTAGAAAAAGTGACTCTTATAAGCAATATTACTGAGAAAGAAATAGAATTAATTACATCTCTACAGTTCATCTACAATATTGACTTGCAACCTTGTTATATAATTCTCTACATGTTTTGTATTGTTGTGTTTTGCATATTGACATGGAACTTTTGTAAAAGAGCCATCTTGGCTCAAAGATATTATTTGAATCTGAAATAAATAAAAATTAATGAAAAATAAGAATGACACAGCACCTCGTAATGATGGAAATTGACCAGAATTTTATAAAACATTTAAAACAGAATTAGAAACCATTGTAGTATTTCTATATAATCATATCCTAGCAAGAAATATTGACCGCCATCTATGTCAAAAGCATTGTTAGTGCTGTCATGTAGAAAGGGAAGTAAGGCAGATCTAAACAACTGGAGATCAATTAGTTTATTGAACTCAGATTTTAAGATATTATGTAAGATTAAATTATAAAACAATCAAGCACTCACCACCACACATAATAATGGACGCTGGTCTCTGAAAATGTGAATTAATGCCCAAGTTTATTAAAGTGCCACATGCCTTGATGAGTTTCAGATACAATGGATCCTTTATCAAAAGGCTGTTGATATCACAGACAGGTTGCCTTATATACTCATTAACAGAATGACGTAATAATGATGCATCAAATAGAACAATATAAAATCACAACATTCAAATTCTATAATTTAATAAACTCCTTATATAAAATGCATCACAATACATATAAACATTTAAACTTGAAAGTTAAAATCCACAGCAATACGGAATATTTCTTGAGACAAACAGCATGTTTCGCTTCAGCACTTCGCTCCTGTAGTAATCTTAATAGGGTGAAATATGATACAAAAAAGGAAGCTGTAAAGACAAAACACATAAATTTAGAAAACTATTCACTTTAGTGCATCTTATAAAATAAGCAAAAATACCCTCATTTAATTATTTATTCAAACATTTAAATCTTTAAAATGTTTGTTAATTCATTCAATACAAGACTGCTACTACAGGTAATTTTCCTGGAGCAAATTTCTGTATATTTATTACTAGCTCCAACCAAACATAGCTCTAAGAAAAAACACAAATTAGTATATGACAATGTACCAAAATCTCAGTCCAATATTCACCTATATCTGTATTTACATATGAATACTTGTTGCAAATCTAATTCCTTTACATTCATTTCAAATAAGGCATCACATCAAATGTACCATTTAGACCAGGACACTTGCACGCTTGTAATGTATAAATCCAATATCCTTCTCTTTTTTTAATTCAGTTATCAAAATTTCCACCTCTTGGGTTGGTACATACTTTATCAATTGCCCTGTAGGTGAAACAATGTGTTAGAGGGGCCACAGAATTATGTACATGAAAAGCAGTTGTATATTTCAAATCTGCATTCATGATCACTCTGCAATGTTCTGCAGCTCTATCTTTAAATTTTCTTTTCATTTTACCAATGTAAAAACACCACATGTACATATTGCTGCATAAATGACCCCTACACTTTCACAATGTAATAAATTACCAAATGTTAGATTCTCTATTATTGTGAGGATTAGCAAAGTTCTTTCCTATTAACACATGTTTACAATACAAGCATTTCTTACATGTAAAACATCCGGTAGTTCTATTGGTTAACCAAGTAGTTCCTATTAAATTCAATTTCTGAAAACTATGTACCAATGTGTTGTTTGATGTACTTGCTCTTCTATAAGTAATCTGTGGCACATTTCTGGATATCTGAATCAAACCTGGATCTCCTTTAAGTACATGCCATTTGTCTTTAAAAAGTCTTCTCAACATGTGAGGCATGAGCTGAAAAGAAGTAACAATTGTAAATCTACCATTTCTTTCTACTTCTTCACTCTCTACATAATTATTACTATTCTGCAGTAAATCTTCTCTGTTCAATTGCCTAGCATTTCTAAAAGCATTTTCTTCATTTACACAGTTATAACCTCTTTCCAAAAATCTACATTTCATATCCACAGCTGCCTCTTGAAAGCCATTCTTAGGGCTACATTTTCTACAGATTCTTAAAAACTGGCCTTTTGGTATGTTTCTAACAGTATGTCTCGGATGGCAACTACTGTAGATGCCTGAAGAATCATATTTTTTAAATTCTCTTTCCTATATATGGCTGTATTTATGTTACCTTCCAAATCCTTGTTGATTTTAATGTCTAAAAAGTTCACAGATGTCTTACTAGCTGTAAAGGAGAACCATAGATTCGGATTAGTCATGTGCAAATAATTAATAAATTAATTTAACTCAGTTAATTCTCCTTTCCAAATCATTATGACGTCGCTAATAAAACAACATCATAATTCAGTTTTATGATTAAAGGATTAACATCAGAATCTGTAACATACTGCTGTTCCCAAAGGCCTATTTATAAATTAGCAACACTCGGTGCAAACATGGACCCCATTGCCACCCCATTCATTTGAAGATAAGTCTTATCTAAAAAGCAAAATGTATTAAACTTTAAGACAAATTAAGACAGTTTCAATAAAACTTCAGTGCTTGGTTTCACAGCACTATCTCTTAAATTTAAGAAATGTGCAATTGAATCCAAGGATCCTTCTTGTGGTACATTAGTATGTAAGGATTCAATGTCAAGTGTTACTAAGTAATGTTCTTTCTTTCCTTCTAAATCATTTAAGACTCACAAACTATATGTCTTGTCCTGTATATATGACCTTAGGTCACTCACAAAGGGTCTAAGATAATAATCCACATACTGACTTAGCGGTTCTGTCAAAGAACCCATACTGCAAATTATAGGTCTTCCTGGTGAGTTGTTCATGGATTTATGAACCTTTGGCAAAGTGTACATAGTTGCTTTCACAGGAAACTGTACTGTCAAAAATTATCTCATATTCGAATCTATAGAACCATTTAACACTGAATCCTATAGAAATTTGTCTATTCTCCACTTAAATTCAACTGTGAGGTCTTTATTTAGTTCTTTGTAAAAATGAGTGTCCTTTAATTGTTCCTTAATACGCATAATATAGTCACCAGTATTCTGTATAACTACTGCACCACCTTTGTCTGCCGGCTTAATAACTATACTTTGATCATCCTGTAATGTTTTAAGTGCTTCTCTTTCAAGCTTTGTCAAATTGTTAAATCTTAATGTAGGCAGATCATCAAACAATTTCTCTAATTCTTGTTCACACAATTCCTTAAATGTAGAAATAGCTTCTGTTGGGGGTGGATAAAACTTTGATGTACCTTTAAAAACTCGAACACCATGGTCATCTCTTGTAGAAACTGCAGCAGTGAGAACTAAATCCAAGCTCGTATCTTCTCTGTCCCCTTCTCTTCTCTGTCTGCTAATCTCTTGTCTTTTATAGAAAGATTTAAGGCTCAGGTTGTGACATGCAACTTGTAAGTCAATAAATGTTCGAAACCTGTTAATTGGTGCTGTCGGCGCAAAAGACAATCCTTTATTTAATAATGAAATGTCTATACCAGTAAGCATTTTAGATGATAAATTAATCACTTTATCCAATTGTGTGTTGTCAATTGACTGCTGATTCTGTGCCTCTGGTTCAGTCACATCTGATGAGTCTAATTGAATTGATGTTTCCTTTAATTCTTATGCCAATGATCATGTATATAATTGGAAAAAGAAAGATCAGAGGAAAGGTATACTCAGACCAGAATGAAGAGTATCATTTAATTTATCAACAGATGCAAGTGGTTCAGAATCAGTTTATTATTTGTTAGGCAAGGATCAATCAGCAACAGAGCCCCCGTTATCGACTACCCCACCCCCTCCATCCAATTACTTACAACAAGGCCTCGTAGAAGTCAGCGGAGCAATATTTATCAAGGTTCCAGATGGAATTTGTACAGAGAGGAAGAGGCAGGGGAAGAAGGAAAGGGCCAGAAAATTGAGGAAATTATGATTACAACAACAGGGGTCTTTCACATCAGAATTAAAGGAAACATTGATTCAATTAGACCCATCAGGTGTGACTGAACCAGAGTCACAGAAATAGCAGTCAATTTAATTTATCAACAAATGCAAGTGATTCAGAATCAGATGATTATTTTTTAGACAAGGATCAATCAGCAACAGAGCCCCCATTATCAACTACCCCACCCCCTCCATCCAATTACTTACAACAACGGCTACGCAGAAGTCAGTGGAGCAATATTTATCAAGGGTTCCAGATGGAATATGTACAGAGAGAAAGAGGCAGAGGAAGATGAGGAGGGAGAAGAAGGAAAGGGCCAGGAAATCGAGGAGATTATTATTACAACAACAGGGGGCTTTCACATCAGAATTAAAGGAAACATCGATTCAATTAGACCCATCAGATGTGACTGAACCAGAGGCACAGAATCAGCAGTCAATTGACAACACACAATTGGATAAAGTGATTAATTTATTATCTAAAATGCTTACCGATATAGACATTTCATTATTAAATAAAGGATCGTCTTTTGCGCCGACAACACCAATTAACAGGTTTCAAACATTTATTGATTTGTAAGTTGTATGTCGTAACCTGAGCCTTAAATCTTTCTATAAAAGACAAGAGATTAGCAGACAGAGAAGGGGACGGAGAAAATATGAGCTTGGATTCAGTTCTCACTGCTACAGTTTCTAAGAGAGATGACCATGATGTTCGAGTTTTTAAAGGTAAATCGAAGTTTTATCCACCCCCAACAACAGCTATTTCTACATTTCAGGAGTTGTGTGAACAAGAATTAGAGAAATTGTTTGATGATCTGCCTACATTAAAATTCAATAATTTGACAAAATGTGAAAGAGAAACACTTAGAACATTACAAGATGATCAAAGTATAGTTATTAAGCTGGCAGACAAAGGTGGTGCAGTAGTTATACAGAATACTGGTGACTATATTATGCATATTAAGGAACAGTTAAAGGACACTCATTTTTACAAAGAACTAAATAAAGACCCCACAGTTGAATTTATGTGGAGAACAGATGAATTTCTAAAGGATTCAGTGTTAAATGGTTCTATAGATTCGAATACGAGATAATTTTTGACAGTACAGTTTCCTGTGAAAGCAACTATGTACACTTTGCCAAAGGTTCATAAATCCATGAACAATCCACCAGGAAGACCTATAATTAGTGGTATGGGTTCTTTGACAGAACCGCTAAGTCAGTACGTGGATTATTATCTTAGACCCTTTGTGAGTGACCTAAGGTCATATATACAGGACACAACAGATATTTTGCAAGTCTTAAATGATTTAGAAGGAAAGAAAGAACATTACTTAGTAACACTTGACATTGAATCCTTATATACTAATGTACCACAAGAAGGAGCCTTGGATTCGATTGCACATTTCTTAAATTTAAGAGATAGTGCTTTGAAACCAAGCACTGAAATTTTATTGAAACTGTCTGACATTGTCTAAAAGTTTAATACGTTTTGCTTTTTAGATAAGACTTATCTTCAAATGAATGGGGTGGCAATGAGGTTCACGTTTGCACCGAGTGTTGCTAATTTATAAATAGGCCTTTGGGAACAGCAGTATGTTACAGATTCTGACGTTAATCCCTTTTATCATAAAATTGAATTATGGTGTCATTTTTATTGACATCATAATGATTTGGAAAGGAGAATTAACTGAGTTAAATGAATTTATTAATTATTTGCACGACTAATCCGCATCTAAGATTTTCCTTTACAGCTAGTAAGACATTGGTAAACTTTTTAGACATCAAAATCAACAAGGATTTGGAAGGTAACATAAATACAGACATATATAGGAAAGAAAATGCAAAAAATACGATTCTGCAGGCATCTAGTTGCCATCCGAGACATACTGTTAGAAACATACCAAAAGGCCAGTTTTTAAGAATCCATAGAAACTGTAGCACTGAGAATGGCTTTCAAGAGGCAGCTGTGGATATGAAATGTAGATTTTTGGAAAGCGGCTCTAACTGTGTAGATGTAGAAAATGCTTTTAGAAATGCTAGGCAATTGAACAGAGAAGATTTACTGCAGAGAAGTAATAATCATATAGAGAGTGAAGAAGTAGAAAGAAATGGTAGATTTACAAATACTTCTTTTTCAGCTCATGCCTCACATGTTGAGAAGATTTTTAAAGATAAATGGCATGTACTTAAAGGAGATTGAGGTTTGATTCAGATATCCATAATGTACCACAGATTGCTTATAGAAGAGCAAGTACATTAAAAGACACATTGGTACATAGTTTTCAGAAATCGAATTTGATAGGAACTACTTGGTTAACCAATAGAACTACTGGATGTTTTACATGTAAGAAATGCTCGTATTGTAAACATGTGTCAATAGGAAAGAACTTTGTTAATCCTTACAATAATAGAGAATATAACATTCAGCAATTTATTACATGTGAAAGTGTAGGGGTCATTTATGCAGCAATATGTACAAGTGGTGTTTTTTAAATTGGTAAAATGAAAAGAAAATGTAAAGATAGAGTTGTAGAACATTGCAGAGTTATTATAAATGCAGATTTACAATATTTATTTTATTTATTTAGTTTTTGTTGACCGGTTAAGTGCACTAGACAAATCCTGCCTATTTTCAGGCATGACCCAGGGGAGGGGGATACAAATGAATGCCAACTGACCTTGAACCAGATTAAACTGTTAGTGGTATTTTCAGTGAATTAGGGAAATTTGGCCAGGACACCGGGGAAATTCCCCTGCTCTTTTTGATAAGTGCCATGTGGTTTTTAACATCCACCTGAACTACCACCAATCCAGGCAGATGGGACCTTGGTTTAACGTCTCATCCAAAAGACGGCACCTCAGAAGTGCAGCACCCTCTCATGCTGCACTACAGTGTCAATATTGGGATATTAACCCAAGTTCCAGATGTGGGAACTGAACCCACAGCCCTCTGATCTTCCAGCCTCAGAGGCGAGTGTGCTACCTACTGAGCCACTGACACTGACAATATGACAATATGCAACTGCTTTTCATGTACATTATTCCGTGGCCCTTCTAACACATTGTTTCTCCCACAGGGCAATTGTTAAAGTATGTACCCACCCAAGAGGTGAAAATTTTGATAATTTAATTAAAAAAAGAGAAGGATATTGGATTTATACATTACAAGCGTGCAAGTATCCTGGTCTAAATGGTACATTTGATGTGATGCCTTATTTGAACTGAATGTAAAGGAATTAGATTTGCAACAAGTATTTATATGTAAATACAGATATAGGTGAATTTACTATGGCATATGTAAAGGAACTGCTTTAGGTAATACACCAGTTTCACCTAATGGAAGTTTGGCCCAGATAAACATCACTGATGATAATCTTAGTGTTTTAGGTACAGAATTTGGGAAGCGTGATCTAGCCAAACAGAACTGGGAAACATAGTTGAATACAGCAGAATGAATGGTAGTAAACTGGAAAGAGACAAACAAACACAGGTTTGTTTGATTATAACTTTATTTATTACCCATGATTTGATATATCAGCTATATTTATCGACTCCCCCAGAATTTAGAGGCTAGAGTGTTTAGCATATTTTTCAGGCCTTCTGTGGAAGCAGACTAAATCCAGTTAAAAGAGACATAACATATAGATCTATTAATAAATAGGGGGGCAAATATGATAAATCCTGTTGTGTTTTATTATAGTATTTTCATATACACTAATATATGTCTTGCAATAAGACCTGGCTGACATGTGTTGACAATTATTATGCAGAACTGGATGGCTCGTGTATAGATGCCTGGAGATCTTTGAACTCTAGAAAATTGACCAAAATAAAAAAGATACCATAATATGTCCATTTTCTTATAAAAATAAATGGAAAATACCTTATGATCAAGCCCTAACATTGAGTAGGAAGTGATTATATGAAATAATAATGCAGCCTACAGTGACGAAAGACATAAGTTGCCCTTATTGTCCAGCATTACAGTCAAGGCAAGTTTTAAAACAACTAAACAGTAATAGAATCCCTTATTATGCATGGGATGTTTTGTGGCTTAGCAGCCATGGTAAACTGGGCATTACAAATTATCACAAGCACAAGCTAGAACAAGACAGATACTGTACCAGAATAGGTTGTGTGAATGTTTTTGAAACACAAGAACACCTTTTTTTGAATGCCCATATATAGTTGCATTTTGGAAACTACTAGCCAAAGAATGGAAAGAACCCTTATATTAGGACTTATAGGAGCTTTTGGGGGGAAAATATCATAGAGAGATGGTGATACTGCTCTTTGCTGTAATTAATACATATGGCAAGCCAGGTGTAATTGGGCTCAGCAACACAGGGTAACAAATCAAAAGGAACTATTGCATAATATAGTAACATCTCTCAGGCAGGTAGGGGAAGAGAAGAAGGGATATTCTCAAGATACAAAGTACAAAATATGTGGAAACAATGTATCTTGTTTTAAGGGAAGGAGGATTCTAGTGTTCTGCTCAATAGGATATTGTATGTTCTATGTGGTCATAATTGTGTTATAAAGCCTGCTTGGATTCCTATATGATTTTTAACATTTGTACATACCATTATGACAGCACTTGATGTTGGATACCAGGTTATCTTTTCAATTGACTTAGTTATGTACATATGTAATTTCTTGCCTTTTTTGGCTCATTTCATATGTTAATTTTGTATGATTTTTGTTATTTCAAATAAAAATTCCCTACTCTTTGAAAAAAATACCTTGGGTTCTTTTACTTCCACCTGGACACTGCCAGGACAGCACTAGAGATGGGCAGAAAAGACCTCTGGTTTTAAATCTCATCCGAAGTAAGGCACACCCCAACAGTACAGCACCCCTCTAATACTGCACTCAGGTGCCAGCATTTACAGTAGGTATGTGCCCACTCCAAGTGTGGGACTAGAACCCATGATCTTCTGGCCCAGAGGTGGATGTGCTGCTGAAATGAGCCACATTGGTACACTAAGTATTGTGGTGATGGCTGTAGCTCCATTCTCAGTATCTCCTGGAAACCAGGACATGCCATCAGCTACCTGGCTCCAGCCTTCCACTGTCAGAGTGACCTCCACAGACCATGGCTTCCCCTTCTCCTTAAGTTTCTGTACTGGAGTTGATGCAGGACATCTGCACCTTAGGCCAAGCCAGCGGCTCATGTGTGCCATTCCCGACATGTGTGGCAATCCTCCCTCTCAATGTAGAAGCTATCTCTTTATCCTCTGATCTTGTGGTAGCCTTTTTCTCCCACAGCATTCTCAGTGGAGCAGGCCTCGTCTGACATCTCTCGGGTCACCCAGTGTTGTGGTTTCACCACACACCTGTTTGCTTGGAGTTTTCTTTTCTTGTTTCTTCCTGTGGCTCAGGAGGCCATGCTGTAACCATCTGTGGCTGAATACACAGTTCAGCATGAACAGGTAGCTTATCATTATTCATTCCCATCTGCAATACTGTTTCCATTGGCTGGTCACTGCTTTTGGGTTCACTATTCTGTTTAGCAAGAACACAATTTTCGATAATGTTGTCACTGACATCCACACTGACAGGTGGCTCCTTTGATGTTGGTGCAGCAGAGACGTCAGAAGACACATTGTTCAGTTGGTCAGTGTGGGGTATATATTTTTTTTCTACATCTTCTATTTATCCTCCTATGGTCAGAACAGGCTGGGTTCCCCTCAGCTCTGCCCCTTCTGATTCTCACCATCCTGCGCTTTGAAAAAGCGTCAGTGCGACGTGAAACATCGACCTTAGTGAGGGGCAGCTACTATTTTATTTGTTTACAATAAAATATTGTTTTATCATTTCCTAGCATTGGATAGTGTGTCACTGATGTATGAGCTGAGCATCCTCCACTTTCTATCATGCATCTCCCCAGGACTTACCATAGGGCAGGAATACCACCACTGATTCCCCCCTCTTATGGTGGGGTTAGGAAGGGGAGGACCATCCTCCCCTCTACCCAAAGCACAAATATAGTCTTTGGCCTCTGGTTCCTGGTGATGTGACAAGTGAGGGATTGTTGGTCAGGCTTCATATATGTCTATCCTGGTGCCATTTTCCTCCCATCCCCATGCTGAGGCACACTCATCAATGTGTACGTTTGGAGGCACACGCAAGCTGCGGAGTCCTACAGCACCTCCTTTCTTCTGCTGCTCCCATCCCACACTACCACCAGGCTTCCACCTAGTGGCAGTCATTCAGTGGAACACACAGTCCTCCCTCCCAGGGAAAGGGCAGCAGTCCTCTGAACGCTTGAATTTCCCAGATGTTTTGCTCAAACTTCCCCCATCAGTAATAGGACAGAGGTTGGCAGCATAGCCTAGAGGTTAGAGTAACAAGCTGTGAATGAGCTGGGTACATCCAGCAGACCTGGGTTTGTTTCCAATAACCTCCACTTGAATACTGTGTTACCCTGCACAAGTCATGTAACCTCCCCAGTGATCCTGGGCTGCCTATGAAAATAGGCCTTCTGCCTAGTGGGCCTGACATGTATATCAAAGAATAAAAAAAATAATCCTCAAATATCTTAAACTGGTTCAATTTCAGTTGGGTTGCATCTGGAACCCCCCCGGATGAGGCAGAATATAGTCAGTACTGTCTTGCCCTCCTTTCTCACTCAATAAAAACTAAATAAATAGAATCTGCATAATTTTGTTACACCAAAGTATGCAGGTTCTAGAGGAGGCACTGTAAGTAGTTGTTGAGCAAGATTCATAATGTTACATCTAGAAACTAATAAAATATTTCTTCAGGATTTATTTGCAGTACTAGTGTCTGATTTGTGAATTACTAATAAAATCTAGTTAGCGCTGTGAGGCAGATGTTTTTAGAGTTTAGAATATATACTACATATTGATGAATTTACTATTCGTTTCAGGAACACAAACTTCTTCAGGTAGAAGCATATAGAAGTGGCAATATATTTATCTAACAATTTATGCTGCTGAATACATGGGGCCAGATTTACAGAGGACCTGGAGATCGACACATGGCACACAGCCAGCCTGTGGCATTGTCAGGTGTGCCACAGACCATGCACTATATTTTCCCACACATGTGGGCACAGTGGTTACATCTCTGAACTGGATGCAGGAGGTCCACTGCAACAACTGCAGGGTGCATGGGGCAGGAGTGACGGCAGCCAGGTTGGTCACCTTGTAGCATGAGAAGCCCATTGGGCAGTAGTGGAAGTGATGGACAGACTGAGGGCATGTCCACAGGGCACACAGTGACACCCAGCCATGGACAGCATGCATGTGGAACACCAGTAAGTCTGCACTGGCAATGTCCCAGTACCCCAAATAGCAAAAGCAAACTGCATAGCAGGTACATTGTGTGGGGCCATAATCCAGTGCGGGTGTGACTGATAGGTGGTAGTGGCATATGTATGATAGTCTGGGACAGTCAAAATACCTAGACATGTGAACCTGTGGCCCCATACGGAATGTGGAAGATTGTGCCATGACTGTTGAGACCTGGTGCTCTATGGGCTGACAAAGTGCAGCTACAGTGGCTTATTGGACCCCCACTGCATGGCACAGGTAGGTGGCACATACAGTGGCTACAGTCCCCCAGAGGTGGCAGTCTGCAGGGTATCCCAAAGTGCCAGAACAGTGGGTACAGTGATGATTATGTTGTTGGAGGCTTGGTGTGGTGTTAGAGAGAGCAGCCATACTCTGGCTATTATTCATAGTTGTGACCATCTTTGGTGTCCATCAGTAGCTGACCACTGTAGTACTGCACTCCATAGGTGTCTACACATACATGGGGCCATTGCTAACATGGGCAGGGGATACTGTGGCTCATTGTTTGGGACATGGGCATTGCATCTCAGATGGTATGACTGAGGTAGGGATTTCACCGGCAATGTGTACACTCCATACCACTGGTGCAGTTGGACAGACTATACAGATACGTACTGGCAGTGCTGTACTGTGTGGCCTGAGTGGCAGCGGTGCCACATCTCAACTACTGCCATCCTACAAGGCCAGACCCTGTGACCATCCATTTGCTGATGATACCATTCTGTGGCAGTCCATGCCTCACAGGTCAACAGTTGCCAGACAGTCATGCCCCAGACCACAGTCTGCCAGGAGGAGGCACATCATCATGCCTGTCTGCCTGTCATAGAGACTGTTGTATACCACAGTGGCTGTTACCCCCTTGAAGGCACTCTGCCGAGGCACTAGGAGTTCTCACAACTGGTGAAATTAAACAGATATTGATTCTGGTAAATTTGCTTCCTTTGATGTTGTTGAGCGCTACTCGTTTTGGAGATTTGTTGGAATCTTTGTTAGGTTCACTACTTTAGTAGCGAACTCCTCCGTGTGTGAGCGCAGGAATCTTTTTTGGAACTCAGGCTAGTCTAAGTACTGGCAGTACCTGCCAGCATGGAAAGTCCCCAAAAATGGGATGTTGTATCACTTTCATGAAGCAAATCCCCTTTCAGTCATAGTGCAATCCAGGAACTGCTGCTAGCCTGGCACAAGTCTGTCTGGCACAGGCATCCCTGGTGTAGGCACAAACTTCATTACAAAATCAGGAATGGTACACGGTTTGGCACAGTGTGCCCCTTACATCAGTTCTGTTTGATGCAAGCACCGTGCATCTTTCCTTGGCCTTTAAAAATCCAGACCATGCTGCAGAAAACAATAAAATATTTACTGGGAAGCCCTGGGAATGTATAGTGACCCCCTACAATATCTGTAAAAAAAATCTCTGCATTTTTGGATAACTTTTTCTTCAGTTTTCCAGTGATCCTGCCATCAGCTTTCTGCAATGGGCTCCAAGCTGCAACTCTTGCATTACTGCATTAGGGAACTGAACTGCCAGAGGATGCTTTGGCACTTTTGCTGCAGTTCTGCTCCTGCTGTAAGGGGACTCTGAATTCCCCTTTGCCTGCTGTGGCTTCTCCTGCCTACACAGCAGAATTTTTGCAGAGTTCATTCTGTTCTTGGCTGGGATGAGAGTGCAAGCTGGAGGTATAGTTTGTGACAAGGTTGAATAAGACCCTGTACCATTTGTTATGCAGAAAGAATTAAAAGAAAGGATCTGTGCTATCCTCTCCTTTTCTGTCTCGTCTGTCTGATTGCACAATAACATTTTCTTGTGAGACCTAGGAACTGATCACTCTTGACAATCTCATGATTCTTCCCCTCCTGCTATCTCCCTGCCTTCACTTGCTGTTTCTATATTTTCTTTCCCCTTGCTTATCTGTGTTATAAAAATAAATGTGGATATTTATGTGAAACTGGGTTCTCTGGTTTGAAAATGTATGTAATTGTATTGTTGAAATTATTGCAAAAAGCTATTTGGAACTCAATGAGTTAACCTTGAGATGCAGTTTGACCTCCTCAAGCTAGTTTGCAAAACTGTCAGCAGGAGATCAGTTCTGGGACATAATGTTCTATTCTGTTGCACCTGCAAGGAAGGAAACTGACAAAGTTCTGATATATTTTGTGAGAAACAGGATGTCTCTTAATGAGCTGGATGCATAAGTTAATTGCCAGGTAAAGACATTATATATACAGAGAACAATCTTTTGTTGGATAGAGAGAGAGAGAGATTGCAATTTAGATTTGGACATAACTTCAGATGAAGGACTTTGTTTTTTTGTTTGTTTTTTTAACTGCCTGCATAAAAGCTGTCCTGCACAATTTTATTTTTATTTTATTGTTTATTAAAATAATAAAATGTTACTTGCAAATTTTGTAAGTTCTCCTGGTTTGCCTATGCTTCCAGACCTGTGCCTCTATGGTAGCTGGTGTTAGCAGTAGGATCTACACCAAGCAAACTCTAAGCCAGGAGTTTTGTGTGTGGGTACTAGACCTGGTACCAGGGAAGCATAGAAGAAAGGTATGGATCCTGCAACAGTAAGCCCAGGAGTGATTACCAGAAGAACAGCAGCCAAACAAGCAGAAACAAAAGTCCAAACTGAGACTGTACAGCTAGCACCATTGATGAAGAAAGAAGAATAGACAGGAAAAGAACCTGAAAGCATGTCTGCCATCTTCAAATGGTGGGCTATACAACAGAGAGAGACAGAGAAGCAGAGAAAAGAAGAGATGCAGTGACAGGAGCAGCAGAGAAGACAAGAGATGCAGTGACAGGAGCAATGGCGGCTGGATGCTTTGCAAGCTATCAAAGCTGGAAGATCTGGTACAGGTCCAGCAGCGCAACAAAACACGGGCAACTTAAAAGATGTTAAACTTACAAACCTGTGTCCCTCAGATGATATTGAAGCTAATCTGACAACTTTTGAAAGCATTGCCAGAGACTGCCAGTGACCAAAGCAGCAATGGGCAAGCAGGCTGGCACCTTACCTGACAGGTAAAGCCCAACTTGCCTACAGCAATATAGACAGTGCACAGTAAGAAAACTATGACCCTGTGAAAAGACAAATCCTGAAAAGAAATGACATCTCAGGAGAGACCTACAGGCAAAGATTCTGGTCCCAGAAGTACCACTCTTTTTCCTGATTTAACTCCAGATCAGATAAGAACTCTGGTGGGGGTAACAAATCTGCACCCAAAGACTTTACCTGCTATAACTGTAATAAGCCAGGCCATATAATTGCAAGAAACTGCCATAAAAATAAGAAGGGTAACACTGGAGCAGATTTGTCCTTAGCAAATTGGGTCAAGTATTTAACAGATATCAAGGTGGAAGATACAACTGTGAAGGGACTTATTGATTTGAGAAGCAGACAGACGCTAGTGCATGTTGAGGTGTTGGGAAAACACTGTTCCAGAGGACCAAGTACTTGTGTCACCTGCATCCATTGGGACACACAACACTATCCCACCACCCAAGTGACTATGAATATTACTGTTGCACCAAATGAAAGTGGGGGTAGTACAGAAGTTACCTGTGATTATTGGAAATGGCTTTCCAGGATTTATTGAGATAATCTCAGAGGAAGTGAAACCTGCAGTTTCATCGGTGGTGTTATCAAGAACACAGGCAAAGAAAATTTCAGATGGTGAGGACACTTTTCCTTTTGGTGACTTTAATGCAGACTTGTATGAGACCAGCTCCGAGATCTGGAAATCCAGGAAAGAAAGAAGAAACCTGAAATAACAATGGCAACAGTCGACTAAGGGACATAAGAGATTAATATATGAAAATTCTGAAACTACAGTAAACTGATAACTGATTGTGATTTTGTTTTTGAGCAAACTAATTATGTTCCTTTCCAAGGTTATTTTAAGCACCTGGGGGTGAAACAAAAACAGAGTGAACCAATATTTAAAAAAATGTAATGGGCTACTGTACATATTTTGGGCTAATCCTCAGATGCAGGAACATATAGAACAACTGGTCATACCAAAGAAGTACAGAAAGAACAGTTATGTAAGAACGTAGTGTAACAGAAGATCTTCAAGGGGATCTGAGTCATCAGGTTACACCATAGGAATCTTCACCGTTTGGTGAAGGGAAATCTACATGAAAGATTTTCAGCAGTACAACCGGGGCCACCCATGCCACTGACATCCACTGATGTCACCAACCCTATAAAGACATGAGCAACCCCACTCCCTCCTCAGTTCTTTCCCCCCAGAGACAATGGGAGCATAGCCCTAGCCACAGGGGATCAAGAAGAGAGAGACAGGTGTTCAGACAATGTGAAAGGCTGGATACACCAGACAGCTAGTTCCTAGACAGGAGCCCCAAAAAGGGGGAAGGTGAGAGGGAAAGCAGACCTGATGACTGAGATCCCCTCGAAGATCTACTATTATGGTAAGTTCTTATGTAACTGTTCTGTCTGCATCAGAGTTATCTCAGTCATCAGGTTACACTATAGGAATGAGTCCCAAGCAGTGACAGGTACAAAAAGACACTCTGGGAGGAGGGCTCACCACAGACTTAAGACAGGAGGCCCTGCAGCAGAGCCCTGCCAAAACCTGCACAGGCTAATGAGGCGATGTCCAGACTGTAGTGTTTGGTGAAAGTATGGACAGTACTCCAGGTGGCAGCCACACAAACATCAGTGGATGAGACCCCTCAGAAGCAAGCCACAGAGGTAGCTGTGCCTCTGGTGGAATGAGTTTTGATAGCACCAGGCAATGCTTTGCCATTCTTGCTGTAGCAAAAAGTAAAGCAATTTGCCAATCATTTAGATAAACATTGCTTAGAAACTGCAGTGACCTCTCTACCTGGGGCAAAAGAAACAAACAACTGCTGTGACTTCTGTCTCTCCTTGGTCAAAAGCAGGCAGTACTTCAAGGCTCTGAGCACATCTAACATATGGAGCAGTGCTTCCCTGGATTGGCACACTCAGGAAAGTAAACAAGAAGGTGGATAAACTGATTGAGTGTAAGCTCTGAGTCCACCTGATGGAGAAACGTAGGATTTGTGCACAAACACCCTCTCTTTGTGAAAAATCAAATAAGACTCCTTGTACCAGAGGGCCTGAAGCTCTGAAATTCTTCGAGTAGAAATAACGGCAACTAAAAATAACACTTTCCAAGACAGAAAGCGCAGATCGCAAGTTGCGATAGGCTCAAAAGGGGACAGGGTTAACTTCTCCAAAGTAATATTCAAATCCCAAGCCAGGACAGGAGAATGGATGGGGGGGGTCAGATACAGGATACCCCTGACAAAGGAGACATTCAGTTGAGCAATCATGCGGTCATCCGTGGCTCATGGAAAACAGAAATGGCCGAAAGGTGCACCTTGAGGGAGGAATCCTGGAGACTGGAGTCAGACAAAGAAATCAGGTAGTCCAGGATGCCATACACTGGGCAGGTGAAAGGGTTCAGACTATGTTGAACAGCCCAAGTGGCAAACTGCTTCTACTTCATGGCACATGTGACTCAAGCTGAAAGTTTCTGGGCAGCCACGAGGACATCTGCCATTCTGTTTGAGACCCCGAACCTGGTCATGGCTATGTCCTCAGGAGCCAAGCATGAAGATGGAGGAACTGGAAGTGGGGATGAACCAGAGTACCCTGAGCCTGTGTGAGCAGATTTCTGCAGAGGGGTAGAGGGGCCAGAGGCTCCTCCATCAGCTGCTGAAGCAGGGGGAACCATATCTTCTGAGGCCAGAATGGAGCTACTAGAATCATGCTGGCCCACTTCATCTGCAGTTTGATGAGCACCCTCTGAATTAAAGGAAAAGGAGAGAAGACATAAAGGAACCTCCCACTCCAGGAGAGGGACACTGTGTCTTGCCAGAAAACTCCAGGCCTTAGATCTAGCGAGCAAAACTTGGGCAGTTTTGCATTGAGTAGGGACACAAAAAGGTCCAACTCTGGATGACCCCATCTGTTAAACAAGTCTTCTGCGATGGATGAGAGAAGCTTCCATTTGTGTGTGCTGGACTGAGTTTGACTCAGACTGTGCCAGAATGTTTAGGACTTCTGGCATGTAGACTACTGAGAGTGTCAGACCATGATACAGCACCCAGTAGCATACTCTCATGGCCTCCCTGCATAGGGGGTATGAATGAGTCCCCCCCCCCGCTTGTTAATACAGTATACTATGCTCAAATTGTCTGACTACACCAGCAGCTGACTTGGAGCCAGGTGTTCCTGAAAAGCCTGCATGGCACAGAGCACAGCTCTCATCTCCAGGACATTGATATGCAGGGAGGTTTCCAGCTGGGACCAAGAGCCCTGGATCTGAAAGGGACCCAGGTGTGCTCCTCAGCCCAGACCTGAGGCATCCATGGTAAGGATCTGCTGTGGGGAGAAGATAAGGAATGGGACGCCTTGATGCAGATTCGAGGGGGCCATCCACCACTGTAGTACCTTGCAGACTGGAGAAGAGACCAGAACTGGATGGTCTAACTCATCCATGCACTGGTCCCACTGCATCCAGAGGGTTCACTGGAGGACACGCATATGAAGCTTGGCCAGTGGAACAGTGGATATGGCAGCTGCCAACAGGCTCAACAGTCTCAGGTACACCCTGGCAGGAATGTGGTGGCTCTGAGTGACTTCCTGAGCTTGGGCGATAAAGCACTCTGCCCTGTTCTGGGGCAGGAAGGCCTTCCCTTGGGCCAAGTCCAGAAGTGCCTCTATGTACTGTAGCCTTTGGGACAGTACCAGAACCAATTTGGGCAAATTGACGGTGGCACCCAGGGAGTAGAAAAACTGGAGAGTTTGCTCCAGAGTTACAAAGAGCTGTTCCCTGGATGGGGCATTTAGGAGCTAATCATCCATATAAGGGAAAACATACAGTCCCTCCCTTCTGAGAGCTGCTGTGACCACTGAGAAGCATCTGGTAAAGACTCGCGGTGCAGAGGACAAGCCAAAGGGCAGCACTTTGAAATGATAACACTCACCCTGAAAAAACAAAGCAGAGAAATTTCCTGTGGGGAGAGAAGACCAAAATTTGCAGGTAAGTGTCCTGCATGTCCAGTGAATGGAGTCAATCCCCTGTTTTGAGAAGGGCATTAGGCCTGGTTAGGTTTCAATCTGAAACTTTTTGTACAGGATGTACAGACTGAAGCCCTTTAAGCCTAGAATGGGCCACACATCACTGGTCTTTTGGGTACCAGGAAAAACCTGGAATAGAACCCCTTGTTTCTCTGGCACCTGGGAACTGGATTGATGGCCTACTTGTGTAGAAGGGACTGCACCTCCTCCTGGAGAACAGACAGGTGAGCCGGGGGGCATCTGAAGGTATGGTTCTCCATTGATTCAGATGGAGGGAGAACTGACCTCTTACCACCATCTCCTGGTCCAGAACCAGAACAGGGGAGTCCGGAAAGTACTCAAGCAAAGGTGGGCAAGGTAGCCAGGGCTCTGTGTCTCCCTTGGGGCCGGGAGGGTGCACTGGACCTATTTTGTATTTTGCAAAATGCAGGGCACCCTCTACTTCTTGATTGGGTATTGTAGAGGGAGTGAACCGACTTGAGGGCCCTACTCGAGGCTTGCAGATCATTAATAATATCCTGGACATCAGGACCAAACAACTTAGTGCCATTAAAGGGGACATTAAGCACTTTTTGCTGTACATCAGCAGTGAACCCAGATATTCTGAGTCAGGAGTGCCTATGTAGGCATATGCCCATGGCAGCCGCCCTGTCAACGGTGTCACCCATATCATGGAGGGCTCTAAGGAGGTGCTTGCTAACATCCTCAGCTTCTTGGAGGCACTGAAGCAGCTCCTGCTTCTGAGTGCCAACTGGAAGAGTCTGTGCTATGGTGTTGCCCTTTTTCCAGTTGGCATTTTGCTATTTTACCACGTGAGACAGATAGTTTGCAATCCTCAAACTCAGGATGGAGGAGGCATACACCCTCTTACCCCAGAGGTCAATTCTGTGAGATTCTTTATCTGGGGGAAGGAAACTAAGGTGCTTAGGCACCTTAGACCTGTCATGAGCTGCCTTGATGACCACTGAGTCCATCTCAGGCTGGGCAGCATACCAGAGGAGCCCTTGGGGGGGCATGATAGAATTTATCTTCCCTATGAAGCATTGTTGGCACCATGTTTGGTCTGTACCAGGCTGCTGTGGCTGCATTCCTCAAAGCAGGTAGGATCAGAGGAATGATTTTGGGCAGAAGATTCAGGGATCTCCAGGAAGTCCACCAGCTCCTTTCTGGTGGTGTCCTCTTCCTCAGTGTGGAAGCCCATCACTGAGCACAGCTGCTTCATTACATTGAAAAATGTAGGGTCCTCAGGAGGAGACCTGGAAGTATGCTTCACTGAGACCTCATTGACAGAAGAGGCATTAGATCTGTCAGAGAGCAGGATCTCTTTCTCTTCTTCCTACTCATCATCAGAAGAATGAGGTCTGGGTGGTACTCCTCCTTGACGCTGACCTCATCAAAATCTGGGTCTGGCATTGGATGCGCTGATGATGGCCCACAGGGAACCAACCATAACTGACAAGTAGGTGTCGATGACAAAGCTACCGTTGATGGCATCAGAGAGGGGAGCCTAAAGGCACCCAGTTGCTGTACAAGCAAGTTAGTGGATTTGAGCAGGACTTTGTTCAAGTTAACAGTGGTCATTGATGGAGGAGGGTTCAACAGCACAGGTGTCAATGACCTGCCTGCTGGGTCCTGAGAGCCTGAAGAGCCCATAGCCCTGGAGGGAGAAGGAGCAGACCTCTTTGGGAGAGTCTTCAACTATGAGCCTGTCATCGATGAAAGAGGGGCCAAATACCCAGAGGTCAACAGCCGACCACCCTGAGACTCAGACAGAGATGCTGTCAGTATGGATCTGGTAGGCTCAGAGACCTGGACAGCAGTCTTCCTCATCAGTACAGCCTCAGCCAATGAGGATCGATCCAAAAGAAGGAGAAGATGCCATCGGGGAACAAATTCAACGCAGGAGAAAGCGGTTGCAATCTCGGTCTGTTTTGTGACTTTTCCCTGAGGATTTGTCTCAGGCCTTGGTGGCCTGAGAGCTCAATTATCTGGTTGATGACTGAGAGGCTGGGACCCTGGAGGTTCCCTGCCCAGAACTGGCTACCTGTTGATCCATCAGGAAATTTTTAAGAGTCTTTCTGCATCACCTGAGGGTTGTTTGGTTAAACTTCTGGAAGAGCTCACAGCCAGTAATCTCATGTTCAGACCCAAGACAGCTGACACAGATAGAGTATTCATTAGTGGAGGTAATCTTCTTTCCACAGCAGCCACGATGGAAGAGAGAAGTCGAAGGATTAACTGTCAACATAAAAAAGAGGAATCTCTTTAATAAAGGAGATTCTGAAAAATACTGAAGAAAAAGCTGTGGATGAAAAAATGGTATAAATACTGCATTGGAATTTCTGTGGAGACCTACACAAGTGAGTTGACAGTGGGAAAGAACTGAGGAGGGAGCAGGGCTGCTCATGCCTTTATAGGGTTGGTGATGTCGACGGCATGGGCGGCCCCAGTTGTACTGCTGAAAATCTGCCGTGTGGATTCCCCCTTCACCAGCGGTGAAGGTTCCTACGGTGTAACCTGATGACTGAGATAACCCCGATGAAGATTTGAGTTGTTACAGAGAGCACATGGTAGCCATATGGCTGGTCACTTCGAGAGGGATCGCACCCTTGCCAATGACTCCTCTGCCCTCCCCCTAGCCTGGTGCCGAATTCACTGCCAGCAAGCTCCTGGTGGTCATGAGGGCCAATGAGTCCTCTGCCCTCCCCCTAGCCTGGCACCGAATTCACTGCCAGCAAGCTCCTGGTGGTCACGAGGGCCAACGACTCCTCTGCCCTCCCCCAGCCCAGCACCGAATTCACTGCCAGCAAGCTCCCAGTGGTCAGAAGGGCCTACGACTCCTCCGCCTTCCCCCTAGCCCAGTGCCAAATTCATTGCCAGCAAGCTCCTGGTGGTTGTGAGGGCCAACGACTCCTCTGCCCTCCCCCTAGCCCAGCACCGAATTCACTGCCAGCAAGGTACAGACTGTGGAACAGGACGAAAGCCTGTTTTCACTGCGCACAGGACTTGGCATCATTTTCAAACTTTAAACAAGCATTGACCCTCTGCCTTACCTGTTGGCAGAGCTATGCTGATAGTATTTTTGTCTCGGTGTACATGGACTCAAATGCTGCTTTCAAGCCTGCCTCGAAGGGAGCTTTAAGGGGACTACCTGCAGTTTGTAATTTAAGCAGGGTCTCTGCTATTAGGGAGCCTTAATGCTGTGTATTTTAGTTCATGTTAGCAATTCTGTGTCCTCTGCCTCTGTAAGATCTGGATTTTATTTTACAGCTAATATAGTTTACAGTAATTTAGTTCTACTGTCTGTACTTGTCCTTAATGAATTTAAAGTGCTCCGGTAATTTCAGAGGGAAGCAGGTGCCCATTTGTACAGCTGAATTTTATTGTTAGGATAGAGCCAGCGTTACTTAAAGTGTGCCAGAATGTCTGTAGGGAAACAGCGTGCATGCAAATTAGTCTGTGCTTTCTGGCCCCACCTTCTCCCTACCTTTTATAACCCCCGTCCGTTTCTCTTTCCCTGCAGCTCCCAGTGGTCATGAGGGCCAAAGACTCCTCTGCCCTCCCCCTAGCCCAGTGCCAAATTCACTGCCAGCATGGTACAGACTGTGGAACAGGAGGAAAGCCTGTTTTCACTGCGCACAGGAGGCCCTGCCGACGCATAGCGCCGGCTTCCCCACCGCTCCCACCACCACCCTTGGTCGGCTCTGCTTATTATAGGGTATCCCACGTGACTCTAGAACCAATCAGCCCTCTTTCCCTTTATCAGGTTATAAACTTTCACCACTAGGGGCAACCCCCACAGCACAAGTGATGATAGCTGTTAAGATGCTGCCTCTAGCTCTAGCTATTATATGCTTACTTACAACCCTAACATCCCTTCCACCCTCCTCCAACCCAGAACCACAGCATAGTGGCACAATAATTAGCTCCTCGGCTGGTCCAATACCCCACCACACAACCTCTACCATGGAGCGTCCCCCACTATACATCCAGCTTAATTGGGTTTTTGGTGCTGCCATACTTCCCCCCTCCTTTCACGCTGGGTTGACAGCCATAAATGTCTCCCTCCCAAGCAATTCCCCACTAACCTCCCAGTGTCCTGCTGCCTTACAGAAGCAACAATGGGCCATGCTCAAAACAAAACAACTTCTGGTCCTACTACTCCTCCTTGCCAGGGACGTTGAGCTAAACCCTGGACTGAAACCCCCCACTGGCCACCTCCCCCCACCCACTACTCCACAATTACCATGGGGTCTCAAAATAGCGCATCTCAATATATGCAGCATCCTGAGCACAATCACAGCTCTACAACCTACCATCCTTTCTCTGAATCCTGACATTCTAATCATCACTGAAACATGGCTGAAACCCCACAACAAGGATGCTGAATTCTCCATCCCTGGCTACTCCATCATTAGGCATGATCGCCCCAACAAAAAAAAGGGCATGGGTATTGCCATGTTCATCCACTCTAAACTCCTGTTTACCCCACTCAGGCTTTTCATGTCCAAGCCGTCCATAGACTCCCTACTAATCAATATTGCACTCCCACACTCTAGTCCCGTATATATAGATGGGTCCTATTGCTCCCCAGATATCCCACTGCCCCTCGTCCTAGATCACCTGGGCACCCTAAAATCCCTAGCAATTGATGGTGAACTACATATCCTTGGGGACTTTAACCAGAACTGGCTCCCCAATGCTAGCACCAAACTCTGGAGCCAAGTAAATGCACTAAACCTCTCCCAACACATAGCAGAACCCAGTCGCCTGAACCATAAATCTCAGAACCACTCACTCTTAGAATGGGCCCTTACCTCCCACCTTCATCATATACTTGATGCAGGATTCCTACCGGACTCTCTCAGCAATCACAACATGAATTATATGGTAAGGAAAGTATTCAGACCTCAGGCACCTCCCTCTTGCACAATTTGCACCAGGTCCTACAAATCCCTTGACCTCTCAGCCCTCTTAACAGACCTGATTAATGCTGACTGGTCTCTCATACCACGGGCATCCTCCATCTACTCCACCCTACAATCTTTCAAGTCCACATTCCTTGCTATCTGGGGCCACTATGTGCCACTCAGGATGACTTGGGTAAGGGGTGCCCACCTGCCCTGGGTAACCTCCGATCTCATAGATAAATTTCATTCCAGGGACCAGGCCTGGAAAACTCTTAAAGCTTCAGGTACACAAGCAGCACTCTATAACTACCGCTCACTCCGGAATGCATGCACTAGGCTTACCCGTCAGGCAAAATCTAACTACTTCAAGGCCTCTTTCCACTCCAACCTTAGCCACCCAAACAAAGTTCTGGAAGACAATCAAATCTCTCTTGCCCCACCTGGCCCAACTCCGTACACCTGCCCTGAATGTAGCAGGCTCCACTGTCACTGACCCAAGTGCAGTGGCCACTGAGTTTAGCACCTTTTTTACAAGTTGCACGCCCTCCCTCTTATCCACTCTTCCACAACACCCCAAGCAGACCTCACCCTCCATCCCAACCCCTCACCCTGCTCTGCCTCCTGTTTCTCCTTTTGCCTAGTTACCCCTACTGAAGTACAAAAAGCCCTACAGTCTCTCAATCCCTCTAAAGGTAAATGCCCCTCTGGACTGGACTCCAAAATGCTCCTTCTCTCTGCCCCAGCCATTGCCAGCCCACTGGCCACCCTCTTTAACCTCTCCTTCACTCTATCATCAATCCTATCTGAATGGAAACACACCACTGTCGTCCCCCTCCCTAAAGGCGGTGACCCCTCTACCCCAGGCATCTACAGCCCAATCTCCCTTCTCCCCATCCTAGCCAAAATCCAGGAGTGCCTCGTACTCTCCCAGTTCTCCTCCTTTTTAGAATCCTTCTCCTTCTTCACTCCTTACCAGGTGGGATTTAAGAAATCACACTCTACCATTACCTCCCTACTAAGACTCACTGACACATCCTCTCAGGAATGGATAATGGGCACACCACCTCAGCTATCTTTGTTGACCTCTCAAAGGCTTTTGACACTGTCTTACATTCCCTGCTACTCTCCAAACTCTCCCTTGCTGGACTGTCTGGAGCTGCCACCAGCTGGTTCCACTCCTACTTGGGAGGCAGGTCCCAAACAGTCAGAATTGGCTCTTCCACATCAGCCACCCTCCCAGTCACTACAGGGGTCCCCCAAGGTTCAGTCCTTGGCCCAATACTCTTTTCCATCTTCCTCAATGAACTACCCTCTGCCTGCCGACACACTTCCATCCACATGTATGCAGATGATACAGTACTGTATGCCTCTGGCCCATCCTCCTCTGAGGTGGTTAACAGACTTCAGTGAGATTTCAACAGTGTACAGAACTGGTTTAGTTCAAATCAGCTTTTCCTCAACCCTAAGAAAACTGTCTCCCTAATGTTTGGTACACAACAAAAACTCTCCCTCCTTCCCTCCACCCCCACTTTCCACACTATTGATAGGTCCCCCCTTGAGGCCTGTACCTCCTGCAGATACCTTGGGGTGTGGTTGGATCTGCACCTTAGCTTCAGTGAGCACATGGATGCTACCCTCAAGAAACTGCACCCCCCGCTGGGAGCTTTATACCACAACACAAGTTGCATCCCCCTGCCAACCTGCAAGGTAATTCTACAACAAATGATCCTCCCTATGCTGGACTATGGAGACATAGTCTATAGTGCTGCTCCCAAGTCCTCCTTAGCCAGGCTAGATCCACTCTTTCACTCTTTGTCATTTCGCCCTCGACTGCCCTCCTACAACCCATCACTGTGACCTCTACAGGGCATTAGCATTCCTGTCACTCCAGGATCGGAGACTGTCCCACTGTGCCAGAATTACAGCGAAAATTCTGGGCACAGGCCCTCCCCCTTACCTCGCGGCTACCCTGGCAGCTTTACCCCCACCTGCATACTCGCTCTGGAACATTGACTCCTGGCTTCTCCTTGTCCCTCACATGTCCACTACTACAGGCCAGGCTGCTTTTAGATAACATATGGGGCAGTATAGCGCAGTGGTCTACGGCTCTGAGCTGCAAATTTGGTGACATCCAGCAGACCAGACCTGGGTTTGAATCCCACAGCTTCCACTTACATACTGTGTGACCCTGAGCAAGTCACTTAACCTCCTTGTGCTCCCAGGTCACTCCTGTAAAAAAGCTTTCAGCTTAGTGTGCTATACCTGGTTAAACAACTAAATAAATAAAAAAAATAAAAAATATGCCTAAATTATGGAACTCCCTGCCGACTGACATTAGGCACGCCACCTGTACTCAGCATCTAAACTCCCTCCTCAAGACTCATCTCTCGTCCACCTGCATCTGTGTCTAGCACCAGGGAAGATCCAGTATCTCAGTGCAATCCAATTCTGCCCATCTCCAGTGTGATGGACTAAGGCACTTTACTTTTGTGGCCCCAGACCCCTACCCATCTGCTATTAAGTTGAAGGTCACGCTAATTTGGACCTACTGCATCCCATGACAAAGGCTATATGTTTATAATGTATATTTTGTTTGTTTATTCTAGGTAGGGCCAATGCTGTTGTAAATACCACTGTATATTCTTTGTATAGTATATTATGGAGTGCTACTTGTATATTGCACTGTACTTCCTACTGTATATTTCTCCTCTCCCCACTCTTTCAGGTCACATCTGGAATCAAGCGGTACTCTGCTCAGCATGCCTGCCTGGTAAAACTCTTAAATAAATAAATTGCTGAACAGATTTTACTGGCCTGAAATTCATAAAGATGTTAGTACCTATTGCAGTTCTTGTGCTCAATGTCAGAAAGTAGCCCCAGTGACAAAAAAAGATAAGGTACCCCTTCCCTTGATAAATGTTCTTTTTGAGAGAATTGCAATGGATGTGATTGCCCCTTAGACAAACATAAAAGACTAATCTATTCATTTTGGTAGTATGTTACTACACTACCTGATATCCCATGACAATTCCAATGCATGCTGTCACAGCCCCAAAAGTGGCAGCAGAGCTTGCCAAAATTTTCTGCAGGGTGGGCATACCTAAAGAAATTATTACTGATCAGGGTAGTAATTTTGGTGCTGCACTACTGAAGGAGCTGTACTGACTACTAGGTATCACTGCCATAAGAACCTCTCCTTATCACCCTCAGACAGACGTCTTGTTGAGTATTTTAATCACATCTTAAAACACACGTTAAAAAGGTTTGTGAATGGGGAAGGGAAAGATTGGGACCAGTCCTTACCTTGCCTGCTTTTTGCTTACAGAGAAGTGCCACAAGCCTCAACAGGTTTTTCACCATTTGAAATGTTGTATGGTAGATAACCTAGAGGGCCAAGAGATGTAATAAACGAAACATGGGAAGATAACTCCACTCATAAAAAATCTATTACATCTGATATGTGTGCCCTGAGAAAGAACTGGCAAGATACAATGAAACCCACCAGGATGAAGCCCAACTCTGCAGAATTCTGCAGTAGCGTTACTGCAGCAAACAATGTAATTTCAATGGGAGTTAATCCCTTTTGTCATGCAGGAAACCTGTGACACTGCGCTTCATCCTGGTAGGCTTCACTCTATGTAAGCTATAACCCATGACACGGCATGGGTATACAGTACTGGGCATAGAAACATAGACTTTGACGGCAGATAAGGACCACGTGACCCACCTAGTCTGCCCATTTCCCTACCTACATGATAAACTGCAGATCCTAGTTAACCAACAGCCTTTTTCTTCCTACCTCTCACAAGAATTGCCTTATGTCTGTCCCATGCATTCTTGAATTCTCCCACAGTTTTAGACCCCACAGCCCCCTCAGGAAGGCTGTTCCATGAGTCCACCATCCTTTCTGTGAAAAAATACTTCCTCACATTGCCCCAAGCTGTCCCCCCTCTATCTTCACATTGTGTCCCCTTGTTCTTGCACATCTCTTTTTTGTGAAAAATGCTACCCTCTTGGACTTTGTTGATTCCACTGAGGTACTTAAAAGTTTCTATTATGTCCCCCCCCTTTCTTCAAGGGTATACATATTAAGCTCCTTTAGTCTCTCCTCGTATCGCTTCTCTTGCAGACCCTGCACCATTTTAGTTGCCTTCCACTGGACTGCCTCCATCCTGTCTATGTCCTTGTGGAGATAGGGTCTCCAGAACTGGACACAGTACTCCAAATGTGTTCTCACCAACTGTCTGTACATTACTTGCTAACCTTAAGGTCATCTGATATGATTACCACAGGTCTCTTTCCAATTTTGTTGTTGTTACTACCTCTCCCCCCATTGTGTAATCTTCTCCTGGGTTTTTGTTTCCCAGGTGCATTACTTTGCATTTATTTGCATTGAATCCAAGCTGCCATACTTCTGACCATTCCTCCAACCTTGCCAAGTCCCTTCTCATCCTTTCCTCACCTCCTTGTGTATCAACCCTGTTGCAGATCTTTGTATCATCTGCAAAGAGGTATACTTTTCCTTCCAGTCCCTCTGCAATGTCACTTATAAAGACATTAAAAAGGACTGGACCCAGAACTGAACCCTGCAGTACCCCACTAGCAACCCCTCTTTCTTCAGAGTGGACTCCATTTACAATTACCTTCTGTGTCCTGTTGTCCAACCAATGTTTTACCCAGGCTACCACCCTGGGACCCACTCCCAGGCTGGTTAATTTTATTATTAATCTTTTGTGTGGGACTGTGTCAAAAAGCCTTGCTAACATCTAGGTAGGCCATGTCCACAGCCCCTCCCTAGTCTACTACTTTGGTCACCCAGTCAAAGAAATCAATTAGATTCATTTGACATGATCTTCCCGCTGTGAACCCATGCTGCCTTGGGTCCTGTGCCCCACTTTCCTCTAAGTACTCAGCAATTCTTTCTTCAGAAGTGATTCCATCACCTTCCCTACCACAGAGGTCAAACTGACAGGTCTGTAGTTTCCTGCCTTTGTCTTGCTCCCACTTTTGTGAAGGGGAATCACATCAGCCTTCCTCCAGTCCTCAGGTACCACACCATCCTCCCATGATTTGTTAAAAAAGGGTAGTCAGTGGCGTCACTAGTTCTCCCCTTAATTCTTTTAGAATTCTGGGGTGAACTCCATCAGGCCCATTGCTTTGTCCACCTTCAGTTTTAGGAGTTCTTTCAGAACCCTTTCTTCTGTGAAAGGACTGGGATCAACCCCTCTATCCAGAGTGCTTCTGTTAATTGGATTAGGCACCTCCCCATCCTCCTCTTTTGTGAATACTGAGCAGAAGTATTCATTCAGTATCCCTGCTTTTTCACTGTCCCTCTTTGCCCACTGTCCTTTCTATTCAGCCTCACTATCCCTCCCTTTGTCTTTCTGTGCTCCCTGATGTACTTATAAAAGGTTTTATCCCCCTTCTTAACCGAGTTGGCTATCTTTTCCTTAGTTTGGGCCTTTACTATTCTGACTTCCCTCCCTGCTTCCTTCTGCCTTAACTGGTACAGTTCTCTGTCCTGCTCTTTCTGTGTTTCCTTATACTTCCTAAATGCTATCTTTTTCTCTCTAACCTTCCCCGCCGCCTCTTTTGAGAACCACAGTATTTTTTTCTTTCGTTTTGATTTGTTTATTTGCTTCACACAAAGGCTTGTTGCCTCTGTGATGGCAGTTTTGATGTTTCCCAATTGTTGCTCCACGCCACCTTCTAGCCTGTTTGCTAGTGCTTTTCTAAGGCACTCACCCATCTTGCCAAAGTCAGCCCTCCTGAAGTTCAGTACTTTCACTTTTGTATGGCTTGACTCTGTAGCTGAGTTTATTGTGAACCACACTGTTTGGTGGTCACTTGTTCCCAGATGGCTACCCACTTCTAGATCTGAGATCCTCTCACTGTCCCCATTTAAGAGTATAGGTCTAAGATTGCTCCCTCATGAGTGGGTTCCAAAACTAGCTGTCTGAGGCATTAATGCACACTCCAGGTCCATTGTGCAGCATAAGGGCAAAGCCCGAGTGACCAGTAACCACCTGGGAAGTGCATTAATGCCCAGTATACACTTGCCCTGGAGTGGGTTTATTGCACTTATAAAATGAATAACTTTTTACCTGAAAAAAATATTCAGAAACACTTTAAATTCTTTAATTCTTGTTTTATTTTAATAGTACACTTCCACAATATAAAGAAGTTCTAAACACAAACATTGTTTTATTGATTGTTTTTATCATGTATTTATTCTACATTTTTTGTTAAAAATATGTTTTTATTTTAACTATAACATGAATATTATAATCAGAAGACATGAATTTGAATAGTGAATTGATGCTTGATGTCATGCGTGATAGCAAAGTAAAATGCAAGCTTTTTTTTCCTCAGCTCTATCAGCAACCCAAAACATGAACCGCAAACAGTTTAAACTACAGTGTCCTGCAACCAAAATGGACATGATTTTTAACTGTAGTTATTATTACATGTTGGACATACTGAAAAGGGCCTTTGCTTAACTGAGAATTTTTTTATAAACTGTTCAGAAATGTCATGATCAGTACAGCTATATGAAGCAGTTCTACTTGTAGTAGGTTTTCAAATTCTGATATTAAATTGACCAGCCATTCCAGGAGAAAGATTGAAAACAGATATTTTATCATTGCTTTCCTCTTCAATGTGTTCAGTTTTATTTTTATTTTTTTACTTTTTGTTTTTTACTGTTTTCTGTTGCTTTCCCTGCCATAGAACTCAGGCTTGGATTGCTGCACTTGCTGCCACCACTGGTTATAATGGAACTCTATTTCTTTCTGTCGGAAGAAAAAAGCAGTGATAAATACATGCTTTCAGTCTTTCTCCCTGAATGCCTGTTCAATTTAACATCGGAACCTTCACGTTTATGTTTTAGTGAATCAAATACCTGCTTTCAGTCTTTCTCCTGGATTGCCTGGTCAGTTTAACATGGGAACCTTCATCTTTGTGTAAAGGTGACATGCTAGGTTTTCATGTCTTTATGGTTGGCTCCGGAAAGCAGCAGTATTTGTTAGTCAGTGAAAAAATTAATCATATAGTTCTTTTTAACAAAGATGTATTTCTGACAACCTAAGATTCATGCTCAGTATTTTTTTTGTTTTCTCAGATGTTGTTGACTTTTTTTATAGCTGATTTTGTACTATACAATGGCAAGAAAATGTCCTGGTCTCTGATTGGTCAATCTTGGGCTGGACCTGTGATGTTATCCCAGTATAACATCACGGGTCTAGTCTCAGCCTCACTGTGAACCTGTAGATAAACTTTTGCTTGATTATGTGCTGCTTGATGTGCTTGATGATGTGCTTCATTGTTTCACCTTCTTTTAAAAAACAAAAATATTTTTCCACACAAAAACATCTTTAAAATGATTTTTTTTATTCTGTATAACAATGAGCCATTGTATAATAGCAATAATGCCCTCCACAGGGTGTGTGTCGTTTGGGATAACGTCATGCCTCAGTTATTGAATGCACTCGGCCTGCGGCCTTGTGTACAACCACCTGAGGCATGACATTAACCCAGCATGACACACACCCTGTCAGGAATTATTGCTTAATTAATCACTCGCATCATTAATGATGGCCACTATTCGCCATTTTTAAAATCTCTTCCTCTGGTGTTACTTGTTGAATGTACATGCCAGATTCATACTGTACTTGTATTAGGGTGGTTCTTCCACATGCTTCTGATAGCAAACAGCACAATTTATTGTAACTGTTTTCATGGTGGCTGTGGCATGGGTGTGGAAACTTTTAAAAACTTCCAGACCCCATATCTTGGTTCAAGAATGAATGAAAATGAAAAGAAAAATGTGAATCTTGATATTTTTGCCAGGAGAACCTTATTACTGAAAAATGTTTATGGTTACTAGCAAATACTGCTGCTTTAAATTTGGTTACTATCCATGTATCAGCTGATATTTTATGGAAAATACTGAATTGGGAGAACCATATATCACTCATTTTGACTTTTACTTCTGTCTCGCTAAACTTGGCTTTTGAATATGGCACCTACTTTTTAGCTGGCAAACTAAAGGAAATAAAAAATGTACAGTAAATCAGAGGGATTTCTTATGTTTTCATGTACGGCTCATAGCTAGATCGGTATGAGAACCCTGGGTTTATGAGAGATTAATCAATGGCCACGTGATTCATGTTAACCAAAGGTATTACTGGTATTTCTTTTTTTCTGACCATTTTATAAGTTGAAATTACCCACAGTACTCAGGAAGAGGCCCAGAAACAGCAGAAGGTGTTATGACCATGTGGTAAAAGAAATAGTTTTTGAGCTAGGTGAAAAGGTTTTGCTGTTGTTACCCACTACAGAAAATAAACTGTTAATGAAATGGCAAGGGCTTTATAAAGTGATTAGATGGAATGGCAGAGTTAACTATGAGATTGAGACCCTTGATAGGAAAAATCCTATCAAGATATACCATGCTAACCTACTGAATAAATGGGTTGAAAAAACACCAAAGGCTGCTTTGTTAGTTTTACCAGAAATGTCTACAGAAGATACTGATATAGTTTATAATCTAGATTTAGTAGTTGCCGTATTGGTCCTTGCAAGAATAGATCCAGAAGCAAATGATTTGATACCTTTTAATGGACCAACATAGATGTAACAACAAGAACAAAGTGCTCTAGCTTTTGGACCAACCAGTCCTTCTTCAGAAGCTCATGGCAGTTGTTTAGAAAATACAATACTTATAACAGCTAGATAATGCAGAGAAAAACAGAAAAAAATCCCCATTGGTTTAAAATACTCATTTTAAAAAAAAAAAAAAAAAAACCAGAAGATGATGTCAGAGAAGTTTAACAGTACAATACTGCCCTCAGTCCGAAAGAACCTTGGGTTCAGATGTGCTTGGTGCAAAACACCATATATAGTTATAGATATAGTTTATGACATACTGGAACAAACTGTAACTGCTGAGCTTGTAAAGGTGAATGTTTCCTTAATCTCTGAACAAACTGCAGAAATTCATAACTTGGACATTTAACAGTACTTTTACCACAGTGCCATGCCAGGCAAAAGGGGTCGAGCACATGATAGTGACAGGCAATGTTCACCCTATCAGACAAAAGATGTACAGATTGCCAGAGCAGTTAAGAGCAGACATGGTTAAGGAAATATAAAAAAATGAAACAGTTGGGTATCACAGAAGAGTTGAGAAGTGCTTAGTGAGCACCAGCGGTAACTGTAAATAAAAAAAGGGGGTGTGAGAATCTGCCTTGATTTTAGGAAACTTATTTGACAGTTATCCTATGCACAGAATTGGTGATTTGGTGGACAGATTGGGAAGTGCCAAATACATCAGCACCCTCAATCTCACCAAGAGTTATTGACATATTCCCCTTGCTAAAGAATCCAGAGACAAAACTGCTTTTGCTACTCCTATTGGATTCTATCAGTTCACCACCATGCCATTTGGTTTACATGGTACACCCGCTACATTCCAGCAGTACATGGATGTAATTTTATCCCCTTACACTGGTTATTGTGCTGCTTAACTGGATGATGTCATGGTGTACAGTCCAGACTAGAAAAGCCACCTGGAATACCTATGAGCAGTCATCCAAGCTACCAAAAAGGCACGTCTGACCATTAATCATACCAAATGTGCATTGGGCATGCAAGAAACCAGATGTTTGGAATATGTTTTGGGAGTAGGAGAAGTAAAGCCAGAGATTTCTACGATAGCAGTTTTAGCCAGCAGTCCTGTACCTAAAACAAAGAAACATGTCAGATCATTTTTAGGGCTGGCTAGTTACTATCAGAAATTAATTCCCAGAAAGGAGGCTGCTGTGGCTTTAGATGCTGACATCTCTCTGGAGGAAATTTGTTTGGAGGTTTGTCAGTTAAACCCAGGTAAAGCTCCTCAACCAGATGGTCTGAGTTCTGATTTCTATCAGGTCTTTTTACCCGAGTTATTACCTTATTTGCATAAACTTTTTCAGGTGATTCAGCAGTCTGGGATGTTGTACCCCTCTATGCAGGAGGCAATTATCACTGTCCTGCCTAAGCCAAATAGGGATCCAACTTCATGCACCAACTATAGACCTATATCTTAATGTTGATTGTAAAATTTTAGCAAAGATTCTAGCTTTGCGATTGGAATCAGTTCTTCCTTTTTTGATACATGGGTTACAGTTGGGTTTTATGAAGGGTAGGCAGGGCAGTGATAATCTTCAAGCAGTGATTAGCCTTATTCAAATCATTGCTAAAGGACCAGACTCAGCTGCTATAGTAGCAATCGATGTGGAAAAAGCTTTTGATTCATTTGAGTGGCCCTATTTATATCATGTCCTCTCAACACTAGATATAGGTTCGGTTTTTCAAGCCTGGGTTCATTGTTTATATGTTTCCCTGAGGGGGCGAGTTCTTACTAATGGGGTCTTGTCAGATTCATTTCAGTTGTTTTGTGGTACTAGGTAGGGGTGCCCATTAAGTCACCTTCTGTTTTTGCTGGCTATGGAACCTTTAAATGCTGCTATAAGACAGCATCCGAGGATTTGTGGCATCAGGGCAGGCACCCATTCTTTTTCTACTCTATTGTATGCAGACGATTTGCTTCTTTTATTGTCCAGGGTGGAAGACTCCCTCCCAAATGCATATAAGATATTAGATTCTTTTGGGGCTATTTCTGGTTTAAAAGTTAATTGGGCCAAAACTGAGATCTTATCTTTATTTAAGGGGGTTGCCAGCTGGGCGAATATGGGGGATAAGTCTCTAAAGTGGTCTCTATAATGGCTTACATATTTAGGGATGTTTACTTCTGGGGATATTTTGACAATGTGTACTCAGAATATTTCTGCAGTGTTAACCACATTAACTGCAGATTTTAACAGGTGGTCTAAATTATGTTTATCCCTCCCAGATAGAGTGGCTGCGATAAAGTTGATGGCTTTCTCTAAACTTTTTTATTGTTTAGGTAATTTACCTGTTGCTATCCCCTCGAGATTATGGAATAGAGTTGATAGGATGTTTTTGAATTTTATATGAGCTGGGAAGGTCCCCTGCTTTTCAAGAAAGGTTTTGAGAGCACCCAGATTCTTGGGGGGTTGGAATATGCCCTGGCCTTGGGCGTATCATCTGGGGCTGGGTTTGAAACATGCCACCCTATGGCTCTCTCCTTCTGCCAATGGTATGCCATTATGGATCACTATTGAACAAGCTATCCTGGGGGAGACACCTCTGGTGACATTAATAAGTGGGTATAAACACAGTGATTTCATGCTTACCCTCCCTATTCAGTTTACAGTACAGTGCTGGAGACAGTTTTTAAAAATGTCTAAATGGAAATCTGTCTTTCTGGGTCCCTATGAACCCCTTTGGCATAACCCAAGCTAATTAATAACTGAGTCTCCATTATCTTGGCCTTCATGGAGGGCCAAAGGAATACAAATAGTGGGGGACCTTATAGAACCAGAAACTGAGGTCTTTAAGATGTTTAATCAGTTGCAATGCCAGTTTTCGTTACCGGCAAGGGATCTATGGAAATATTTTCAATTGCGGCATGTCTTGAGGCCCTGGCTTACCAGGGATTATAAACTAATCCCCACCAAATTAATTAAGCATTTAAGAAAGTGGTTGCAAACTCCTGGGAGCCTCATTAGTAAGATATATAAGTTAATTCGAGACCTATTTTTGCCTAATTGGGATCCCCACAAGCATAGGTGGGAGACAGAGTTAAATGTTAATATTCCAGAGGATAATTGGAATTATAGTTGGAGGGAGGCCCATCAGGCTGTACCCAATCCTAGAGTGCAATTTATCCAAAAGAAAACATTGTCTCGTCTATATAGGACCCCTGACCATTTGGTGTCAATGGGTCTGTCTTCATCCAACCTTTGCTGGAAATGTCAGGCAGATTCTGGTACTTTATCCCATATTTTGTGGGGTTGTCCATTAATACAGGAGTGGTGGGGTAAAATTCTCCAAGCAATTGAGCGTTCCTTTGGGGTTCAGTGACTCGATCCCCCAGTTTCTGGCTTCTTGGGGTTGTATCATTATTGGATGGGACAACCAGTAAATATAAGCTGTTTCTGTATTCTGCTGCCATGGAAGCCAAGAGGCTTTTACTTTGTAATTGGAAGTCTACCCTCTTGCCTTCCTACATACAGTGGATACGGGCCTTGTCCAAAACAGCTTCTTATTTATGGGTTGTATACTGGAGGAAACAAAAGTTATCATTTTTTTTACAATACCTGGGCATCTTGGCTTTCTACTTTAGGGGTGGGTTCAGATTTAAATGGATGTTGATTAATGCCTTGCAGAATTATTGGGTATACTTGGTTCTATGTCCCATATGTCTTTTTTTTTATCCTCTAGAAGTGGGTTGTATTTTAACCCCTCTCCAGGTTAATTATGATATGTGTATCTTTTCTTATTAATAGATATTTTGGATATTGTATCATTGCTGGTTTCTATATATAGGACATTGCTGTTATTTTTGTATCCACTGATTGAACTTGGATGTTATTTAATTTGTTGTATTTTTGTTGAAACTGAATAAAGTGTTTAAATACAAAAAAGAAATTAATTCCCAGCTTTGCCCAATTAGCTAGCCCCCTCACTGAACTCATAAAGAAACTGTGTCTGAATAATGTGAAATGGACCCCAGAGTCTAATGAGCCTTTTTGGGCCATCAAGGTTGCATTATGTCCATCCCATTTTAAGAAGCCCAGACTTTGACAAACATTTTTTGTTAAAGACAGATGGATCAGAGGTAGCCCTAGGTGCAGTCTTGACTCAGGATATAGATGGGGAAGGATCACCCCATTCTATATATCAGTATGAAATTGCACAACAGAGAGAAAAGGTACTCCACTATGGAAAAGGTATGTTTTGCGGGGAAGTGAGCCATGGAGTCCCTTAAGTTTTATTTGCTAGGAGCTGACTTTGTACTCATAACTGATCACAATCCTCTCTGTTAGTTTAATCAAATAAAGGATAAAAATTCCAGAATCACATGATGGTACCTGGCACTACAGTCACTTAAATTCAAAGTGATGCACAAATCTGGAAAATTGAATGTCAGTGCTGATTTTCTGTGAAGATATGGCTCAGGAATTGAGAATTCTGAAGGGCTGAAAAAAATGTGTGGGTTTAAACTTAACTGTTCGCTGTACTGGTTGTTATGGAGGTATACCATCGCTACCTCAACAACTTTACCATGACTGACAATACTTCGACAACAGTGCCAGGCTGATGAAGTGTCAGTGTGAGACCCCAGCACTGCTTTCTGGGGGTATTGCACTCCCTTCCTGAAGCAACTCTGACTCAGAGTTGCTTATTTAAGTAGTGGGAGGGTGCAGGGAGTTGGGGAGTTGAAGCCCCCTGAAAAAAACAAAGTTTGATGTGACTCCCTTTATGCTGACTGAAATACAGTTGACATAAAGGAGTCGCTGTAATGTTGGTCGACAATGAAATTGTTGACAGACTGTCATAGATCCGTTATGGAAAAAGGGATACAGTATATGCACAGAACTGTAAAGGTTGTAAGGTAATATTAGAAGAGAATTAAAAGAATGTTTTGGAAACCTTTTTTTTTTTTTTTTTTTTTTTAAACAGGTTCCCTTTTAAAGAGAGGGGTATGTGACAGGGTTGAATAAGACCTTATCCCATTCATTGTGCAGAAAGAGTTAAAAGCAAGGATCTGTTCTATCATCTCCTTTTCCGTCTCTGTCTGTCTGTTTGCACCATCAAATTTTCTTGTGAGACCTAGGAACTGATCACTCTGACAATCTCATGTTTCTCCCCTTCCCACTATCTCCCCACCTTCACTTGCTGTTTCTACCTTTTCTCCCCCCTTGCTTATCTGTGTTTATAAAAATAAATGTGGATCTTCATGTGAAACTGGGTTCTCTGGTTAAAAATGTATATAATTCTATTGTAGAAATGATTGAAAAGAGCTATTTGGAACTCAGGGGGTTAACAATGAGATGCAGTTTGACCTCTTCAAGCTAGTCTGCAAAACTGTCAGTAGGAAATCAGTTCTGGGACTCAATGTTCTATTTTGTTGCATCTGTAAGGAAGAAAACTGACAAAGGTCTGATACCTTTTGTGAGAAACACGATGTCTCTTAACAAGATCAGGATGCATAAGTTAATTGCCAGGAAAATACATTATATATAAAGAAAGCAATTTTTTGCTGAAGAGAGACAGACTGAGATTTGGAGATACCCTCAGAGGAAGGACTTTTTTTTGTTTGAATTGTTTGTATAAAAGCTATCCTGCATAATTTTATTTTTATTTTATTGTTTTTGAAAATTACAAAACACTACTTGTGAATTTTATAACTTCTCCTGGTTTGCCTATGCTTCCAGAACTGTGCCTGGACGACATAGCATTTTTTATTTTTCTGGTCCCAACAGCACTTGCCCAATGGCAGGCAGTACCCCACTCCTTCCAGATTTGCAGGCTGCCCCTCCAACATCACCATTGTTGCTGGGCAACAATCAGACCTCTAGTGGCTCTGGGATCCAGAGGGTCAAATTCTCCCAGGCAGGGGCCTTCTTTTGGCAAGTTGAAGTCTGCCTCCATACTCCAAACTGCTTTGTTGCCAAGGTATCCCTGCCAGAGGCCTCCCATAACCTATGGGAGGAAGCACCTAAGAAATCCCTGGTACCAGTTGAAGGGGCCCAACTGTACAATAAAGTTCTACTAATATGGGAGGGGTGGCAATGATGAGGGCCACCATCCAGCACCAGTGTGCTATTTCATATGCTTTTCTCCTGCCCTCCCCCCACAGTCATTCGGATGCGCTCAGCTGGCCTGGGGGTGTCTAACAACATGTGATCACCCACACTGTCAATGGTACCACCACCACGCTACCACCAGAAGCCACTACAAGAGTGGTGTGACAGTTCCCCCACCCCAGAGAGGAGAGCATCTATATAATGTTCTGGAGCCCTCCCTGATGGCCTCTGCTCCTGAAGTCCTGGGCTTGGAGCCTGAATGCAGGTCACCAGCATGCCATAGCAGTCCCCCATAGGTCAGAGCCAGGCTGTTGGGTTGGACAGCAATTTGTGTGCTTTGAGTGGCCTCCTATCATTTTTCTTATGGGTCTCGCTACTAGGAATCATGAGCACTCAATGAAGGCTATGTCCTCTGGTTTGTTAAAGTAGTCGTCCACCCAGAATTTGCAAAAAAAAATCATATGTTGTGCAGAACGTTTTTATTCGTGTGTGATTTGCTGTTGTGAACTAATTCTAAAGCAGTGCTTGCAGCTGAATCTATGGTCTCTGCTTCATCACTGTCACATGAGACAGGATGCATTGTAGGAACAAGAAAAGCAATAAATCAGACTCAGATGGCGATCCCCAGGGGTCATAAAACCACCATAAAGCCAGCAGGCTAATTTAGGAAAAACTCCTAATAGCAGACAGAGGGAATGACACACTAGGACTTCACAAACAAAACATTCTGCACAACATATGTTTTTTGCATATTCTGGGTGTACTACTCCTTTAAAGGAGTGAGGGACTCTACTGCATACTATCTTTGATAAGCATCACTCATACTTTCAACAAATCACCCACTGATAGCCTCTTAAGTACTAAAAAGTGTGCAGAATTTCTGTATCTGTCTCTTTAGGGGAGCAACTTATTGTAGACTGAGGAGATGGTTACCTAATCCTTTCCCTTTCCTAGTTTCAGACATGCCACAGGTCCTCCCCTGCACTGCCTTGTGCTCAGCTGTTTTGTGATGTTTTAATCTGGGAGAGTGTGGGGGTGTGCTCAATAGATGTCAATAGAAATATGTTCTCAATTGCATTTTTTAACATTTTAGAGGTCCACTGGGGCCAAATTAAAGTCACCGCTCAGCTACCAAGGCTCCACACTGCAGTTTGCATCTTTGCCTCCAAAAAAAATATTATTTCAGGAAAATTCTTTTTATTCCTATTTTGTGTGTGCTAACAGTTTTCAGCTCTTCAGTTTGTTAAGAATCAAGAATAGAACGACCAATATTTGAAAGACAATAGCTGCAGTCCGTGGTATCTTGTCTCACAGCATTATGGGGAAAACTCCCTCCCTCAGGTTTTTCATACTCCAGTCACAGTTCTCTGCATCAATTAGAATAGTTTGTAGTTGTTGTTGTCATAGCACAATTCTCCAGACAAAAGATACTGATTTCTGAACATCTACTTTGACACAGTTATGTTTTCTTTATAAACATAAGACTTGCATGAGTTAAAAAAAACATACAATTTGTTGTAGACTGAATCATGTAACATAAAGGAAAGGCATGACTGTAGCTTACACTACATACATTGATTAAAAGTGTACAGTACCCAGGGCTCCAGCTAAGATTTTTTGGGATGAGTGCTGTACTCATTTTGAAAGGGAAGTGAATAAAACCAAATTCAGATGTGTACGAATGTCTGGATGGAGTGGAGAGGGGAGTGCATTTTTAAAAACAGTGTAGTTCCTTTCTAGATAAGAACTGATCAGGTGCCAACAATGCTCCAGATAATGTTGCCAGGTAGGAGTAATTTACTCACCAGTTTTAAAATATTGGGCGCTATGCATGATACTAATGCACCCATGGAAACCAGGTACATTGGCATAGTATGCATGAATGTCACAGAGGGGGACCTGCACGGCATTCATGAAGGGGGGGCAGACAGCAGTTACACGCCCAATCCCCCAGCCACACAGACAGCACTGCACTGGGGCGGGAGTGCCAGCACTAGACAGCATTCACAAAGCTGTGTTGTGCTGCGCATCAGGGGGCACAGTAGAGTGCGGGCTATGTCAGGGCAGACCCTGCCATAACCCACTGCACGCCCCCACAGACATCACCTGCCAGTTGTGATGAAACCAGGAGTAGACCCTCAGTGCTACCAGCCCACAAGGCAGGCGGGGAGGGCTAGGGCAGCTGGGAAGGTAAGGGCTGTGGCACTGGCAACACATACGAGGACTGGGGGAGCTGGTGCCCCAGGGGTTGGGGGTATGCCGACTGCATTTCTGGACAGGGCTGCAGTATGCTGGGATCAGTCTCATGGGCTGACCGGGCTTCGGGTTATGGCCATGTGGGTATGGGTGCCCACACAGGCTATGCACAACCTGGACCCACACAGACAGGTGCAAGGAATCCACTCCTGGACCCAGGATGGGTATCTGATTGGATGCCTGCCCAAATTCATGACTCCTCCCCCAGCTGCCCTGTGGAGTCCTGCACACCAGGGGGAGGAGTCATGGATAGGTGGGTGCCGGTTTTGAATACCGGCTTGTGCGTATCTGTCCTTGGGTGTGCAGCTACGCGGGCAGGGTATGCGTATTTTCTGCAAACCACCACCCCAATCATGCACAGTGCCCATAGTGAGTAAAACGAAATGGGGATGCATACAAGTGCTGTAAATTTAGAAAAAAATGCTCCTTCTGAATCGCCAGCTACTTTAAGAAGCACTATTCTGTGGAGAGTGGAGCATTCACAAATGTTGGGCTAGTACTGGTACTCAAAATAAATTTCTGAAGAGTATTTCCTAAAATGTGGTGAATAAAATAGGTCGGTACTCACCTTATCTGGAGCCCTGACAGCACCCCAGACTAGCATACTCAGTCTGATTTATGTCCACTGTTTCTCAGATTTTTTGTTAGAATGCCACTTGAAGATCAACTTAAAGCTCATGACTTTGAGCAACATGGTAACTTGCAAGTCAGGTGTCGCTGGTAACATCTCTGGGATCTAAACTTGAATTACCACCAAAGTGTGATCCTTCAGCCACACCTATCAACAGAGCTTTACGGTACCAGTTTGTAATAAATATTCAACTCAGTGGACTCAATGGGGGTAGATTTCAAAAACGTGTACACATGAACATATACCAGGTAGATGGAAGACAGCCCCCCCCCCCCGTCTGTTCAAAAAAAGAAAATAATTGGGCAGTGAAGATCATACGTAGGTGCTCCAGTTTAGAATAAGGTGCTACACATGCAGGGGCACAGTGCACATACTGCAAAAAACAGATAAAAAGCCAGAGTGCATTTATTAAAGTGCACAAAAAGTACATAGTGCAAAACACACCATCTTAGTACTCTTACAGGCTAACTTCCAGTCTGTAAGAGTACTATGGTGCTTGCTTTGATCGATGTTAATTTTTGCTCTCTAATAAATGCACTTTGGATTTTCACCTGTGGCTCCTGTTTGGAATATTTCCCTGCTTGTTTTGTGCTGTAACCATTATATGAGTGAATGCAATATGAGTGCACCAGAAGTGATGTCTATATCCTGTCCAAGTGTGCCTTGAAACAAGTAACCAGGTGCACTGTGGTTGGCACAGCCCCTTGGAAAATAGGACTGGGTGCAAGTTAGATACAGGGCATTGAATATCTGTTCCTAAACATCCAAAAGGATTTACAAATGTTAAAATGTTATACATTTTCTCAATCAAACACAATAAAACAATGTTCTTCCAACTATAGAGTAACAGTGTCGTCACTGTACTCTTGGGTAATTAACTCAAACTAGAGATAGACTCCACACCCAAATGAATAGCACTGGAACCAGGGTTGCCATCTTTGAATCAGGCCAAAACCGAACTACCAAAGTTCCACTCCTTTTCAGGTAAATCACACCCCTCCTACCTCCAGTGATGTCACATGTCAAGCAAAATATCTACCGTTCATGTGAAAGCCAAGGGCAGATGGCAGTGTTACACTTCAATGTATTTTTATTGGATTACAATGCAGAACAATGAAGCAGTATATAAAAGGATCAGCAACTCACAATGGCTTATCAAAACAAAGGTTTGTTTCTTTACAATTAATAAATTAGACTGTCATTGTAAGATCCTGAAGCCTTTATTGTACATTGTATTGTACACTACCTTTACCATGAATAAGGTCGCCATCGTGGCAGCCCCCAATTCTGGATTACTGCCTTTGGGTGATGGGAGTAGGCTGGCACTCCCAGACCCCGGCCCCGCCACGGGGGAAAGTCACAGGGGAACACTGGGGGTTGCAGGGGCAGGGCAATTGGGGCTGGAGGACATACTCCTCTGTAAGAATGGGGGTCATAGCCCATCGGGTCTGTGGGAGAGGATAGAGATCATAAAAAAAATTGTTTTTGTTTAAACTACTATATACAGTTTTATTGTACCAGTCATACAGTCAATGTAAGATTGCATACTGCCTTTAAAAAATGTTCATTTGAACTTAGATATATATTTTTTATTCGATTTGGCTGTCTCCAAAAGTTTTACACTGTCTTTTACAAATCACTAAAACTGAGAGCAGGTTTGGTTGTAGTTTAATTTTACCTTTGATGCTGCTTTCACTAAGACAACCAGCATATGATTCCTCTCATCCATCCAAGCATTTCCCACAATGAAAAAAAAAACTTGCTCTACATAGCTACTGCTGACTGGAATGGAGAACACAAACTGGACCAGCTTCGACAGCATGTTATATTTTGGGGTTTTGCTAACAAAACCATCCACATACCACCGACAGATGCCTCTCTAATTTCTATTAAGGATGGCAATGCAACACTCAGTGTGGAATAGTTTGCATACAACATGTCCATGTCCAGCTGAGCAGTTGATTTTAAAATGTCCACACAGCTGCACAGATCATCCAGGACACTACTGCCTGCTGCAACGAGAATATCAGCAGGACTGTTTAGTAGGCTGTTGTTACAGTCAAACCATTTGTTTAGGTACACAATAGTGGTGGGCGAAGTGGCCCCAATTCGCTCCACAAAGTGATCTGCACAGTGAAGGCAGATTAAGCGAGTGCTCCATAATGCGAGCGTAATGCTATATAATGCATGGGTAACGAAAGTCCACTGAAACAATGACTCGCTACTCCGCCTTCCCAAACCACAACTTCACCAATTCTTAAGGTGAAGTACATTGAAAACAATGTACTCCGCTTCACTTCGCCTTGTTTTTAAGCTCCAAAGGCAAATTTTGCAGTGATTCATGGGATTTCAGGTCACATGGGCTCTAGATTGTTCTGCGCAGCCTCAGTTTGGGGTGCTGTGTGTATGAAGCTGTAGGAGAGAATCTGCTCTGAGAGCTCTGTGATTCAAACCTTCTAAAAGCCGTTAAAAAAGCCTTTTGGGGTCATTTGTTTTGCTGAAACTTTAGTTCATCGATTGTAGGAAACCCTCCTGTGCTTATATCATCAAGCATTTATTGTTTGTGTGTGGATTTTGAATGTTAATGTGCAATATTCAGTCTATGTACTGAGAGACAGTGGAAGTGTGCTTTGGGGGAAGGGCGTATCTGTGGTGTAGGTAGATTAACTTGGAGAAAAAGACAGAGCTTTCTGTTTTGGTGATATTTTTCTGGTATAACTGTGTTAATGTCACACAGTAATATTTTCAATAATTCTTGCCATTTTTTTTGCTGATTGTTGTGGTGCAGCAGTGCATAATTTTAGTTTGTTTAAAATATGTGGTTATCTTACTGAAGTTTTCAATTTGCTACGCATTACTTTGTGTGTGAGTATGTGTGTGACGCATGTCATCAAATCAGACACCTTTTATTGTGCCACATAATTTCAGCAATGTGAACCTGCTATGCTAGCCACTGCAGCTGTGTAATTTTTGTACATCTTTGTGGTGTCTTTACTAGTACTAGTGACTGTTACTGCAGCAGTGCAGTACACTGCCCCCCCCAATGGCCTGCCCCAACCGGAAAAGGAATTCTTTTCCAGATTTTTGAATTTCTGATGGTGAGCACTGGTTAGGTGTTGTGCCTTTGCATCTGCATCTCTTCAGTATGCAGTGCAATCTTAATCTGTCTGTGCATTTGCATCTCTTTAGAGCCCAATCTCCAGCTCTAACTTAAGTCACAGTTGTTTCTTTGGCTTCCCTTCAGAGTACTGGACAGGTGTGGTGCATAATTCTGCATGAACACTGTACTCATTAATATGCGATTTTAAGTAGAGACCATTATCACGAGTCATTCGTGATACAAATCACGTTCATCATCATAGACGGTCACAAATGCAGTCACGAATCATGATTTACGATCATGTCACGAATCACGACATTAATCTTTTTTAATAGTTACTTGGATGTGTTGTAAGCCTGTTTTGTAGTATCTCTCCATGCTTCACCACTCCACCATTGTACTCATTAATGAGTGTTTTTAAGTCGGGGAGTTTTGTGTCACACCTCATTGGGGCCTGGGGAAGTACAGCTGTAGGCATTCGTATTTTGTCATCATCATGGTCACAAATCACGATTTACGATCACGTCACGAATCACAACATTAATTTTTTTAAATAGTTACTTGGATGTATTTTAAGCCTGTAAGAAAAATAAAATTTACAGAAAGAGCAAATTAAGTAAAAAAAAGAGTACAGAAAAGACAAAAAAATGTAGCTTTTAAAAAAGCTGTTGGGTCTAAATCAAAGTTTAAATCTCCTTCTCTCTGATCTCAAAGTATCAGCAGTCACAAAACACACTACTCTCTCTCCGTCTACACAGGAGAAAGTAAAACTGTCTGCTTATATGACTCACTTTCTTCCTGCCTAGCTAAAGAGCATATGACTTACAGTACTGTAAGCCATGTGATGTGTGGGGGGGCTGCCAAATCTGAAACACCAAGTGGGTCACTTAGAATCATAATGAGGAACGTGAAGTCCATTAAAAACAATGACTTCACCTTACTTCATGTTGCCATTCCGCCTTAACGCGAAGTGGTAATGACGAGGCAGAGTGAGCACTTTGCATTGCTCGCAGAGTGGCAACGCAAAGTGCCCACTTCGCACTCACTTCACCAGCGGAATTTAAATTCGCTGCATCTCTAGTACACAACTGCCCAGCTGTAAAAAGTGCATAAAGCTTTGGTCTCACTTTGACTCCAGCAGGAAAATGTCATAATGTAGCAGTTGCTTTAAATTCAAAAACTTGTCTTCATTTCTCTTCAAAAGTTCTGAGCAGAGAGTTGTCATTATGGTGTATACCTCTGGGGGAGTGAGTAGATTACTATCCAGTCAGGCTACAGATTTGTGCAATATCTGTAGACTGTAGTGCATGGCATGCAGGCAACATTCTGCTTCTGACAGCTTGCTGGGGGCAGTTTCTCTGTAGCCATTCACATCTGGCTTCATGAACTCCCATATTGCTGGGTGACACTCTTCTTCACCTTGGCATATAAAAACCTTTTATGGCCGGCCAGCACTCCACTAGTCTTGTTACTGCAGATAAAAATGACAGCCACCTTGTAACATGCTGAAGAATCTCCTTCCACTTTGGCTCAACAAACCTTAACATTTCCTGCAGTTGCTGCACTTTGAGGCAGAACTGGAAAACCTACTGTACACTTTAAAAGCAAGCATTTCCACATTGAATCTGGCAAGGGCCTTGCTCACATGGCATGCACAGTTATGTATTATGTGGCACAAACAGCTGCTATCAGATGGGGACCTTGTGCCTACAAGTACTTAAAAACCAAGAAGTGTTTGTCATAGTTCACTGAAAAGCATTATCCACAGCACAGCCTGATATATTGTCTACTTTGAATCCATTAATACATTGAATCCACAGTCTTTTAATTCCATTGCAGTGCCTTCCAATGTCTCATATCTTCATAAAAATTAAAAGAAAAAAAAAAGTGGGCTAACCGACATTAGTGAGGCATAAAAACCATATAGCTTGGTTTATACTTAAAAACATTGTTTTTATTCCTTAATAGCAAACAAACTCACCCTACCGGCATCTGGATGCTGGTGGTGTGAGTCTGTTTACTATTAAGGAACAAAAAAATACTATGTTTCTTAACTAAAACTGAATTATATGATTTTTACACCTCACTAGTATCAGTTGGCGACACTTTTTTGTTTTGCCATTTGTGTGTGGGCTCCAGTTGTGGACTCCCCTAGCTGCCTTCAGTTAGCTTTTCATATTTAGTAGCTTCCTCTGAATACCACTTGTCTTGCTGAAGTATTGGAGAGCCACTGGGAACATTTTTGTGTTTATTTGAGGTATCAGAGGCAACTGAAAAGAGAGATGATCCCAGTTCTTTTATTAGCAGTTCCTGTAAAAATGGGACCAGAACACTGGTGAACCACTGACAATGTACTCCACCTTTGCACATCCACAGCTCACTTTTGCAGCAACTGAGGAGTATGGAAATTATTTTAATATTTGATGGATTCGTTTTGTCCCGTGGTCCATGGATAAATAGGTAGGATGGTGCTGTACTCCATGATACACTGCTGCTACCTCAGCTGCAGTAACTTTGTGGTTCTCAGGGTTGCTTGCCTGCTGGATAAACCTAGTCATAAAAAAATTCTTCTTTTTGAAGACTGACACTTTGTTGGTGCTTCTTGGTTTTCAAATGCATTTTTTTCAGGGTATGCTTGCCATCCCATTTAATTGTACCTGTTGTGTCACAGGATACACATTTTGCAGAATCACCCATGCTTGGAACTGTTCTCCCCCAGGGATACTTCTGTTCCCACGCCTTACTGTAGTTGCAGAATCCTCTGCAGGTCTTGCTCTTCTTGGATGCTTGAGCCAAACTGCTAGTTGTGTTTCCAGTACTGTTTTCATACACCTCAACAAAGGCTCTCTTCTTTCCATTGCTGCTCATTTTGCCTCTGTACACTTCTTGGTTAGGCAGTTTAACTAAAAAGTTTTATAAGATCATTTCATTTGTCATGTCACGAATTTAAGACTGATTAAAGAAACATGCAGGAAGGCACTGAACAAGAACTGCTAAAATCACTACTATAAATGCTACATAAAATATTATTTTCTTGTAGAAGAAGAAGGTCAAAAAGGCAGAGAAGAGTCATATGAGGATCAGAATTTATCTTTACATAGACCAAGTGAATAATAAGCTAAACTGAACCAACCAGGGTGATGAGTATGTGTACATGTACAGCTGTCCGTAAGATCAATTCAAGGACAGGATACCTGCTGTGCATTCATCTGCAGAAAGATATAGGATACCTGCATTCTCCCTAGACATCTGCAGAAGTATACAGGATACCCACCATCTCCCAGAGTGTCTGGAGAAACGACAGTATACCAGTGATGCTGCCATCTCCACAGACATCTGTAGAAGGCAGAATACTACTTCCACAGACATCTGTGGAAGAACAGAGAATTGTGCCCCCTTCCCAGACATCTGGAGAACAGGATACTTGCTCCCTCCCCAGACATCTGCAGAAGAACAGAGAATACTGCCCCCTTCCCAGACATCTGCAACAAGAGAGGATACCGTCCCCCTCCCTGGACATCTGTGGAAGAACAAAGAATACCTACCCCTGACCAAGACAACTGCAGAACAAGACAGGATACCTGCCTCTCCCCAGATGTCTACAGAGAAAAACAGGATATCTGCCTCCTCTCCTGACTTCTGCAGAAGAACAGAGAATACCTTCCCAGACATCTGTGGATCAAAAAGAGTACCTACCCCCTCCTCAGACATCTGCAGAGAGACAAGATAGCTCTGTGGAAGAAAAGAGGATACCAGTCCCCTCTCCAGACATCTGTGAAAGAACAGAGGATACCTGCTCCCTGCCCAGACATCTGTGGAAGAACAGAGGATACCTGCTCCCTCCCCAGAGATCTGTGAAAGAACAAAGAATACCTGCTCCCTCCCCACACATCTGTAAAAGAACAGAGAATACCTGTTCCCTCCCCACACATCTGTGGAATTCCAGAACAGAGAACACCTTCCCCCTCCCCACACATCTGTGGCAGAAGTCAGAATACCTGCCATCCCCTCACAAGTCCCCAGACACTGAACTCTAGTTTAAATGTAGCCCCTCACACAAGACAACATATGAACAAGCTTACAATTTGAAAACTCAGCTGTAAACCATATTACAGCTACACAGGTCAGCCATGCAGTTGTAATCCAAGCAGCACGTTAGAAAACATGCAAAATAAAATAAAGGTAAAAATCATCCATGAACCTCCCCCCCCCGAACTGTAAAGATGACACAACAGAGTAGCATATGCACATAAATGATCTATGGTTTCCAGAGGCAGAACAAGGCCAAAAAGGGGTTTCTAAGTACACTGGAAGGCATGGGGTCTGTGCTGCATACTCGCTATATGCTTTTCTAACTGAATGGCCAGTACGGCCTCACGGTACCATTTCAGCATAGGGGGAAGAGAATCCTCCTTCCAATATCTTAACATAACCAGTTTCGCCATGGAGGCAACTAGAACTAAATGGGCTTTACGTATTCTGGGTGTTCCAGGGGGTATATGGCTAATAGGCAGCATTCTGGAGTAAATAAAGGTTCCAAACCCAAAAGAGAGTTCATATCTTGCCTTACAGACCCCAGAAGGCCTGAGTATGGGAGCAATCCCAGAGGAGGTGATGCAACGATCTCAGAGCCAGTTTACAGCAAGAGCAAGTGGGAGACGGTAGCTGACCTATTCTATGTAACTTTATCAGGGTATAATATAAGTTATGCATGATGTTAAACTGGGTCAGACGGAGTCTATCTTGTTTAATATGTTTATAAACCGTGCTCCACACCTTTTTCCAGAACTCTGTCTCTGTTGGGAGAGACAATTCTTGAACCCAGTAGTAGCATATCCCAGAAGGAAGATGTGGGTCAGATGTTTGCAGCTGTTTATACACCCTAGAGACTGCATGAGGCTGGTCTGCCACTTGAAAAGCTGAAATGCTTTTGTGCTTTTACCTCCCTATTTGTTCCCCATCCCCGGGTCACACCTGGAAATGAGCCTCGGCTCAATAGTGCTTTTTCCGGTTATCAACTTTTAAATAAATAAAGCAGGGTCTTCCAACTCCTTTTCCAGAATGGATGTGAGAAAACTGCTAAACTCTTCTTGTTATTCTGGAGCCTTTTTTTCTCTTTTCCCAGGGCTGCTCCAGTTGGCTCTTTTTTCAGCTCCTGTGATTGGCCCTAATCAGCTTCATTTACAGGCAAGTGACTGGCCCTTAAACAAGGGCTGCCGATAGGATACTAATGGCCCCTGTGTAGAAGCCCAGTGGTTAATTTTGTATCCTGGCAGAGTGCTGACTTTTCTTGTCTGGGATTCCTGATGCTCTTCTCCATCTCACAGCTGGCTGCCTGCCCTTCTTGTGCATCACTGACTGCATGCTTGCAGATTAGTGGTTCATCTGACCTTCATGCAGCATTAGCAGAAATCCTTCCTAGATCCCTGCCAAACCCAGAACTATAGGGTTGGTAGAGATTTACAAATCAGGCACATTAGTGTGTGTGGATGGAGCAATTGCAGCGCAACAGCAGATGATAAAGAACTATACCACTGGAAGTTTGGAATCACATCACATACCAAGTTAGCACTGAAAATGATTGGAGAGTAGTGGACTTAAACAGTGGCTTGGGCAATGTTTTTTGGCATTTTCAGCGATGCAACTGATATCTGCAGCTGAAATGGCATGGCAGTCGGCAGCTCAACAAAGAAAACCAGAGACTGTGCAGCAGGACTGGATCACTGAATGGAGAATCTGAAAACCAGGTGATCCAGTCAAAAACCGGGTAGGTGGCAACCTTAACTGGAACTGAAGTGCAGATGAAAGTCCACACTAGTGAAACTGCCTAAAAATGAACTTCAATTCACAGAAAGCTTGGTATGGGTGAAAGTTGTACAGTAAGCATACCATATGATTGTGATTTATTATGTTGTGACTGAATAAGATCAAATTAAACTACGTCCTTATATTAAATTCCAACATATCTGTATTTATACAGAACCTTTCATCTGAATCTCTATATGTATAATTTTTATAACACCTTTCAGGTGAGCCTCTCAAAGTTTTTTCAAAAAAATATCAGTTCTAAAAATTCATTGCTTTTACAGTCTTCAATTTGCGACTTAGAGATAAACATAGAATTTGATGGCAGAGAAGGACCACTTGGCCCACTTAGTCTGCCCATTTTCCTACCTAACAGATAAGCTGCAGATCCTAGTTAACCAACAGCTTACTTCCTCCTACCCCCCACTAGGATTGCCTTATGTCTGTCCCATGCATTCTTGAATTCCCCCACTGTTCTTGACTCCACGACCTCCTCAGGGAGGCTGTTCCATGCATCCACAACCTTCTCCGTGAAACAAATACTTTGTCACATTACCTCTGAGCCGTCCCCCCTCTATCTTCAAATTGTGCCCCCTTGTTCTTGCACATCTCTTTTTCTGAAAGATGCTACCCTCTTGGACTTTGTTGATTCCCTTGAGGTGCTTGAAAGTTTCTATCATGTCCCCTCTCTCCCTTCTTTCATCAAGGGTATACATATTAAGCTCCTTTAGTCTTTCTTCGTACGTCTTCTGGTGCAGACCCTGTACCATTTTGGTTGCCTTCCTCTGGACAGCCTCCACTCTGTCTATGTCTTTGCGGAGATGGGGTCTCCGGAACTGCACACAGTACTCCAGATGGGGTTTCACCAACTGTCTGTATAGAGGATAACAACTTCCTATTTTCTACTATTGATGCCTCTCCTATGCATCCCAGTATCCCCAGCCTTCCTTACTGCCTTCTCACATTGCTTGCCCACCTTTAAGTCATCTGATATAATTACCCCCAGCTCCCTTTCCATTTTTACTGTTGTCAGTATCTCACCCCCGACTGTGTACTCCTCCCCTGGGTTTTTGTTTCCCAGGTGCATTACCTTGCACTTCTTTGCACTGAATCTGAGCTGCCATACATTTGACCATTCCTCATCCTTTCCACTCCACCTTGTGTATCAACCCTGTTGCAGATCTTTGTGTCGTCTGCAAAGAGATATACATTTCCTTCCAGTTCCTCTGCAATGTCACTTATAAAGACATTAAAAAGGACCAGTCCCAGTACTGAACCCTGCGGTACCCTGCTAATAACCCTCCTTTCTTCACTGTGGATTCCGTTTACTACTACCCTTTGCGTCCTGTTGTCTAGCCAATTGTTTATCCAGGCTACCACCTTGGGACCCACTCCAAGGCTGGCTAACTTAGATTACACTGCTAAGCTAACAGAGGACAGATCTACCAGGGTGCCATATACCCCCATCAAGTAAAGGTGCCTGGCCGCAGCAAGCAAAAAGGCGAAATGATTTAATTTTACAGAATATACATTTATTTTAAGCAGAGACTGGAAATCTAAAGAAAAATGTACAAACTGAATCATAGGGAAACTAACACAAGGACGTTCTTGTGTGAAGGTTCTTGGCTGGAAGGCCTGTGCCACCCGCTTGTTAAGGGAAGACCTATATCTTGGCATCAATTTGAGTAACCATGCATAGCATGGGCTGCCACTGTCTGCACAGGGAGACAGATTGCTCTTGGCCAATTCATTTGACAATGGATATCAAACAAGTAAACTATATTCAGCAACTGACAGAAGAAGCGTGGAATAGCCCAAGGTTTACTGACAATGAGCACATTTGAAATTCATCCCACAGCAGCAAATTTGCATGATACACATCTGGCAATTTTCCAACGTTTGGTGAGTTATGTACACTGTTTTTTTTTTTTTTAAAGATACAGTTTTGCACACATTTCAGACCACAAACCACATATTACAGTTGATACAAGTGATGTCCTAAAATGTATACAGTATATTGACTTCAGATTTTTCACTCTATGGCAGCTTTCCCTTGATCCACATTTTTCTTTTGATGACTGAAAGACCATCATATTGGCAACAGATATCAATATTTGCTTGTTTCATGGTCTATTAAAAAAATAACACATACAAAGCTCTGTGCAGCATATTGTGTTTTCATCAGCGTGAAAGACAAATTAATTTTATTTCTTCAATCTGGAGAGCAGTGCATTAAAAATGTGTGTGAGTCTGGAGTAACAGACAAGGCCAACTTTGTTTACATCCAGAAAATGGTCAACAGCCATTGTCCTACTTTTAACAAACCCCCTAAACTTTGCTTCTAAGTAACTTTTGTAACCTGGTTTCAAAGGTCCAGCCTTTCCCTCCAATAAAGCATAATTGGCAGTTTCATATTACATATAAATGTCATAGTGCAGCATATTTTTGTCAATGTAACACAGAAAGTACACAAAAGCAACCGACTACAGTTCATGATCATAAAAAAATCTGGATTTACCACACCTTCTGTTTTTGATATTTTTATAAGCGCATGTTAACAAATCTTTAGCAACTGACTTCCACCTACCATGTTCGTACAGTAGGACAAACCTGAATTTCCTGCTGTACTTGACTGCAGAGCAATAGTAATGCACTGATTTGATTTACTTGAGCAGATCTAAATCACACTGTTTTTAATTCTGATTTCACAGCATCTGTTTCCACATCTCTCTCCATGTTTCTACTAATTCATAATAAATAAATGTGCATCTCATAAAAATATACATTCTATATCATATACAATATATATTCTATTCTATTTGTGAAAGCATATTCATTTTCGTACAAAGCCCTGTGTGTATATAAAGATTTAAGACATTTTCATATATTTAATTTAATCTCTTCAATCTGTCAACACCACCTCCACTACTCAAGTGTTTCTAACAATGGTCACCAGGTTTCTCTTGCTCATAAAATAAGGCATCGACAACAAGTACAAACAACAGATCAGACTCTAAAGAACCTTGCATATTTTCCCTGTAAGTAACATATTAATAACATTAATTTAAAACAAGAAATGACTGTTAACCAAAAAAAAAAAAAACTAAAAACTTTTACCTGACCACTTTCTAATCATGTTTCTGCCCTTCATTTTAAAAGTAATAAAATGCAGTCAAGTACCCTCTATGTGAATTTGTGAAACCATTTAAAAATGCATTTAAAAAAATCATGTTAACATTGTACATTTTTGTTTGAAATTGCATGGAATGTTTTTTATGATACTTTGCTTTAACATCTCACTCTACACCATCTTCGCTTAAGCTGTCCATTAGGTACTAAGAAGGAGTTCTAAGGGCATCTTTGCCCATTTTATCTCAATAAATAACGATCTCACAGAGCATGGAAGTGAGCAAAACAGTAACTTCCTGCTCACCCAACACAACATGTTATCACACTTACAATTCTAAAAAGAGGTGGAGAGTAAATTAATTTTTCCTAAGGCATCCAAGTATTTTGGCAGCATTCTTAACCTCGTACTGTACTTACGAGTCGACATCACCCTCACACTGACAAGGGTAATCTAGAGATCCCATATGACTGTCTCCTCTCACCCTCTCATGTAGCATGACCACACACAAAATGATTTTGGCCACTAACTTTTGACAGATTCAATTTATCAAAAACAAAAATGCAAACAGTTTAACAAACACCCATGTCCTTTTATACAGTAGTTCTGTCATTTACTTTCAGATGTTCTTTAAATTACTCCATTCATGTCTTATTCCCCACTTTGCTTTTTATTCTTCATTGCTGAAACACGGCATTTGGCTGCAATCCAGCTGTGGGAGAATAAGCAGGCAGTAGACTAACATCCAGAGGAAGACAATCAGGTAAGTCAAGTCTGAAATTCGATTCTTTGAGGAAGGGGTGTCCACGTATAGATGATGTTTTAACACAGCCTCCTCCTGGATTCCTTCATCTCTACTAAAAGCAGATTCAAATGTAAGAAAAAGAGTTAATGCAGATTTATGGATAAACACACTGATACATAAAGGGAAACTATTCGTTCTTGATGAAGAAATGCTGCTGGATGTAGGGTAACTATATAAAGTGGCAATTCATATATATATATATATATATATATAAATAATAAATGGTTAGCCTTGAATATGTATGGAAATCCATTACCATCAAACTCTGTTATACACAAACATGTATAATGGGAGTTGTACTGTATAATGGAGTTTGTGACAGAAAACTTTACATCCCAAAAAGCTGAGCCCTGCATTTTGACAGTTCTCATGCTCCTTGTCAGAGCTTTTTGCAACAATTTTCTAGTCTCAGAGAAAACACAATTTACTACAGCAGTTTATCATCGCTATTTAACAACCACTATAACTTGTTGCTATGAATCAGTAACTTTTGTTTTTATTTAAAACTAAAAAAGGTCTAGATTTATCAGCTATTATATAAAATAAATGTAGAGGTTGGTAACTTGGCTTTTTTACATGGCGTCGGTGTGGGATACCTTGATAAACCACTCAAGCTTTGCTCTTGAGGTTTATTTGGTATCCCACATCTTGGGTGTGTAAAATACTCTCATTACTAGGGCTGCATTATTTTCACGGTTAGCACAGATTTCATGGTTTCCATGAAATGTACCTTGTGCCATGAAAATCCCCGATTACATGCACGTGTCTTTTTCTCCCTTTCTTTTCCTGTATTTTATGTGTTCAGGCTGCTCAAGCAGAATAGTTTTCACAATGGCATGCCAACAGAACTCTAAATGAAACTCTCCCTGCTATTCTCTTGAGTCCTGTATATAAGGGACATCCCCGGTGCTGTAGTGTAGCCCTGTGACTTACTTAGACTGCCGAAAATAAAATAATCACTTCACTCCCTCCAACTCTCCCTGCAGTAGTCTGGAAGGAGATCGGAGCTTCAGTCTGTATTTAGAGCTCCCTGACGATTTAAACTTGGCACACTTTTATGCTATAGGCTCCAACTGGCTGGCGAGTACTACTAAACAGTAGCTCAGTAGCTCTCTTCCCTTGCGGCTGTCCCCTCTTGTAGAACGCTGCCCTGTAAAATCACTAAGGCTGCCAAATGAAAGCCACCACCTGGCTCCAGATGAAAACAAGCAGCATGGTCTCTGTGTTGCCTAAAAAGGAAAATCAATCACTCAATACCACAAAACAGAATGCTGCCCTGTAAATCACCTAAACTGCCTAAAATAAAATAATCACTTCACTCCCTCTGACTCTCCCTGTTTCAGTCTGGAGGAAGAGACATGTAAGCAGCGGATTGTTTTTGGTGTTTGGGGTCAGAATTTACTGTGTGGTTTTAGGGTTAATCATTTCCATGCTCTAGTAGCTGCAGCACAGTGAATTTTAAATGTGCCAGTTCTATTTTCCTCCATTACCGTATGTCTGTTTTACGACCAAGCATGAGCCGTGAAATAAGCAATATTTTACTGTGCAGGAACCATGAAATATGCATATTTTTACTGTGAAAAAATACAGCCCTACTCATTACACACCTCCTCATGCATTATTCAATATATAATGCACATGTGCACATACACACATGCACACACATATAACTCGTCAGTATCATAATTTATTTTTGTGTTATGAATTTTTAAAACCATAAAAAGGTTTTATGTCCATCCCCTCTATGTGAGCAGACTTACCTCTGGACATTACTGGGAATTATAAGTCTAATTAATTCTTCACGAGCCTAGCGAGGTTTCTGGTTGGTTACTGGATTGGTCATTAACTTCTTAGAAATGACTGATCCAGCTGCAAACTGACACTGTGTGGCACACATGGCTCACACAACACAGCTAAAACCTAAATAAAACTAAAAACAGAAAGTTGTTTTTCTGACTAGACTTATAATCGCAATGACAATCTCAAAGCCAGTCATTTCCTTGGATTAATAACCAGCTAGAGGGAGGTGGCCCTTGGCTGCACCTCGGGCAACACATCCCTCCAACCGGTCATTAATCCCTCAGAAATGATCAGCTTCTCGGTCACTACTGCTTAATTGAATCTGGGACCTGGCGGGAGAGAGGAATTGTGGTATTATATTTTTATTGTTTAGATGACCAGGTAAGTTACTGGACCAGAGCTCCTTTTACAGGTACAATCTAGGTCGCTGTACAGTGACTAGTACACAGAAAGGTAAGACACATTGGGATAAATCGATTAAAGAATGCGAGACATCATGAATTGTTTAACATTTCAGGAATTACTCTATAGCAACACTATTCATACAAAGTGAGACCAACACTTGCAACTGAAAAGATCTGGCACTAATGTTCTGTAAAAATATGGTTTACTATGTAAAATGTGAAAAGGTATTTTTGAATAACCTTATAAATAATCCAATGTTTCCCTTCAAAAGAAATGTCCACCATTAGACATGGAACACAGAGTTGTTTTGGGGTTTGCTCAGACAGACCTCTGCACATTTACCAAAATAAATTGTATTTCTGTAGAATTTTGGTGCTGGATCTCATCAGGCATGAGTGCCATGCTCCACTTTTTGGTAAAGTACAGTTACGTAAGAACTTACTGTAACAGTAGATCTTCAAGGACAGCTCTTGCAGCAGGTAACAGCAGATAGGACTATGCCTCCAGGCACTAGGACCCCGAAGAAAACTTCAAACTAGCAGTCCAAGGCAGAGGACAGCCCCCAACGTCAGCTCCACCTATGACGTCAGCCAATATATAAAGGGTGCGGTCCCCCGGCACCACCTTAGGTCGCCCACTGGAGACCCGACTAGCTTAGAGGAATGGACAAACTGAGGAGGCCTTGACATCCTGAAAGTGACAACCGGAGGAAAAAGACTGGGGGAAGGAGGGAAAGCATACCTGCTGCAAGAGCTCTTCTCGAAGATCTACTGTTATGTTAAGTTCTTACGTAACTGCAATATTTCACTTCAAGATAGAGCTCTTGCAGCAGGTAATAATAGATAGGACTGAGTCCCAAGCAGTACGGGGATACAACCATGTCAGACGGGTGGTGGAAAGAAAGGTAATATCCCTGTGCTATTAAGAGAGAAGCCCTTGGAGGACTGCCAGGCCAAAGCCTGCCCTCCGTCTGGAAGCAATGTCCAAACTGTAGTGCTAGATAAAGGCATGCACCGAACTCCAGGTGGCTGCGGCACAGATATCTGCTGTAGATACGTTCTTGAGTGAAACAAAGGATGTAGAGATCCCTTTTTTTCAGTGACCTCTTACTGGCCCCAGCAGGGGGTTTCCTTGCTTCTCAAGGCAGAAAACAATATAGTTGACCAGACACTTTGATAAGGTCTGCTTAGTGACTGGTGCTCCCAACATCCATTGGGCAAAAGAAACAAACTGGTCAGATTTCCTAATGGACTGGGTGCAGCCAATATAGTACCTCAGGATTCTGTTTGCATCTAAGGTAAGCAACAATGCCTCCCCTTTGCTGGAGCACTCTGGGTAATAAACCGGTAGGTTGATGTCTTGGTTGAGAGTCATCTCAGACACCACCTTTGGAAGAAACTTAGGATTTGTGTGAAGGGACACCCATTCCCTGTGAAAAACCAAGTACGGCTCTTTACACATGAGAGCCTGAAGCTTGAAGATTCTTCGGGCTGAAGTAACAGCAAGTAAAAACAATGCTTTCCAAGTGAGAAAGAGGAGCTCGCAAATCGCAGCTGGTTTAAAGGGGGGCAAAGTCAGTTTTCTAACATGAATAGCAGATCCCATGGAGGGACAGGATCTCGTATGGGAGGCTTAATATGCAGGAAACCTCACAGAAAGGTGCATGACAGATCAAGCTGCGCCGAGGTCTTGCCACCCACCGGTACGTGATAGGTTGAGATAGCTGAAAGGTGTACATTTATGGAGGAGTAGCCTAGCCCCGAGTCCGACAGGAATAACAGATACTCCAGGGCCCATTTTACTTCACACAACAATGGATCCAGGTCATGGGTAGCAGCCCAGAGGCTGTACCGCTGCCACTTCATGGCGTATGTGGCCCTAGTAGATGGTTTCATAGCGGCCACCAACATTTTTGCTACCCCCTCTGACACCCTGAACCTGCTCCTAAGTCTGTATGAGCCATGTGTGGCGAGGCAGAGACTTGAGGTTGGGGTGCACTAGACAGCCATGCTCCTGGGAAAGCAAGTGAGAGGACAGTGGAAGAGGAACTGGGGGGTTCTACCACCATCTGCTGCAGAAGTGGGAATCAGATCTGTCTGGGCCAGAACGGCACTACCAGTATCAGGGTTGCTGGCTCTGACTGTAGTTTGAGCAGAACTCGCTGCAGAAGGTGGAACGGCGGGAAAGCAGAGAGGAACTTACCGGTTCAGGAGAGGGACAACACCTCACCAAAAAACACCATGCTCTGCTCTAGCGAGCAAAAATTTGGCAGTTTGGCATTGAGTGGGGATGCAAAGAGGTCAAACTCTGGTGTGCCCAACTGTCAAAAAGATTGTTTGCTACATCTCGTAGTAACGCCCATTTATAGGCTTAGGATTGCGAGTGACTGAGGCTGCCGTAAGCGTGTTTTGAAGACCAGGAACATGTACTGCCAGAAGTTCCAGATTGTGGTCTATCACCCAGTAAAAAGACTCTCACGGCCTCTCTGCAAAGGGGGTAGGAATGTGTCCCCCCTTGCTTGTTGATGTAGAACATCACTGACATGTTGTCCATCTGGATTAAAGTGGGACCTGGAAGGAGTCCACTCTAGTACATTTATGTGGAGAGAGCGTTCTGCCAGAGCCCAGAACCCCCTGGTCTGGTGGTCCTTGAAGTGGGCACCCCATCCCATGCCTGACGCATCTGTGGTGACTACTTGTTGAGGAGAGGGGTTGCTGAATGGCACCCCTATGGATAATCGGGAGGGGATCAGCCACACCATGATAAGGTTTGGTGCACCGCCCTGTTTTTTTTAATTTTTATCAGCTCTATTTTTTCCCCCGCGCTGCGGTACGATTGGCAGGGGCATCCAGGCGCTGGCTCCACCCACCTGGTGGGTAGCAGGCTCACTCACATGATTGGTGGTCCAGTATGGCTGCTCCCTGACCCACTGGGAGGCCCCCCATGCCTTCCCATGCTGGGCTGAGACCAGACCCACCCCAGAGCGATTCCACGACAGACCTCTGGGTGGTATGAGTGCGGCTATTAAGCTGCTTGTTCGCACCCAGCCATTTTCCTCCATTATTGACCCCCCCTTGAAGTGCGGATATGCAGTGGTGTCAAGGCACAATGTGCCGATGTCTGCCACACTCCACCCCTAAGTGCCCAGCTCTGGTAGTGCCCCCAGTCATCACCAGGGGCCGCTACAGAGTGGTGGGATCCCTCAGCCCTCCCCAGGGATAGGAGAGCAGTCCTTTGGACGTTTGATCCCATCCCTCCCCCGGCAACCCCTGATGACCCGAGTGCATCTCCGAACCCGGGTCACCAGCGTGGCACGAGGTGGGCACCCAGTGCCTCAACCCTCAGTGCCACTGGCCTGGCTGGTGTACTGCCTTTGAGATCCTGACTCTCTGGTCATGGTTGTCACTTTGCTGATCCCAATACACTGAGATTCCATTGGGGAGTCCTCATGTGCAGAAGAGCAAGAGGCATGGTCATTATAGCACTGGCATGTGCCCCAGGAGCAGTAGTACCATTCTGGCAGGAGTCTGGTTTATGGAGGCTAATTTCTGAGCCACAGCCTGAAGGCAATCTGCCCTGTCTGGTGGGAAAAAGGCTCTCCCTTGAACCGTGTCCAAGATGGCTCCTACAAACTGGAGCCTCTGAGACGGCCATGTCGTGGACTTTGGGAGACTCAGTGTAATCCCAAGGTTCTGGAACATACTGAAGATGCACCCCAGTGTGTGGCAAAGTTGCTCTCTGGATGAGGCGAACAGTGGCCAATTGTCTAGGTAGGGGTAAATGTAATGCCTTTGCCTCCTGAAAGCTGCCACCACCACCGCCAGGCACTTGGTAAATACTCGAGATGCCGAGGATAGACCGTAGGGCAGGGCCCTGAACTGGTAGTGCTGACCTTCGAACATGAACCTGAGATATCGCCTGTGAGACGGCAGGCTTTTTTTGTGCATGTATGCATCCTGCATGTCCAGGGAGCAGAGCCAACCTCCGTGGCGCAGCAAGGGAAGTAGCCCCTGGAGTGTCACCATCCTGAACCTTTTGTATTCTATAAAGAGGTTCAGCTGACTGAGGTCTAAGATGGGATGAAGGTCCCCCGTCTTATTCGGGACCAGAAAAAAGTAGAAGTAGTACCCCTTGCCCCTTTGGGGTTCTGGCACTATTTGAATGGCTTGGACAGGAGGGCCTGGATTTCTGCCCAGATTAAACCTGCATAGGATGGGGAGCAGGTTGATGGGACTGGTGGGTTGTCCGGCAGAAACTGGGAGAACTCCAGAGCATAACCCTTTTCTATCACCTGAGCACCCATTGATCTGAGGTGATATTCAACCAACCTGTGAGGTAAAGGGAGAACCACCCTCCCACTGCCTCCCCAGCAGCTCTGCTGGAAGGGGGGGGTGGACAAGGAGTCAGGCAGAGGTGGAAGGGGTGGGGAGTTCTGGGCTGCTTAAAAGAGGGCTGTTCCTGAGAGCCTGCTGCTTGAGGGGGCCTTTCTTTTAAATGCTTCTCGTTGTGGCTGTTTCTTTGATTGTTGCCCTTGGTGCCTCCAAAAGGGCCAGCACCTAGTAAGATAAGGTTCAGATTTATACATCTTATGTACCTCTGAAACTGCCTTGTCCGAATCTTGTAGGCCTGTTATAATCTTTTCAGCTTCTTGCCCGAAATGAACCTGGCCCTGGAAGGGCAAGTCCAGGATGGTATCCTGGAGGTCCTGCCTAAATCCAGACACCCTCAGCCAGGAGTGCCACCTGAGGTTCATAACGTGAGGCAGCTGCCCAGGCCGCAGTATCCACTACATCACAGGAACTGCAAAGAACGAGCTTGCCCACATTGGCACCAGACTGCAAAACTGCCAAGAGCTCTGTTTTGTTTTATGCATCTGGTTGGGTCTTTGTGAGATCCATAACCTTTTGTCACAGGCACTTCTGGTTCATGACCATATGAGCCAGAAAGTTTAAAGACCTGAAGGTACAGGTGGATGAGGCATACATTCTCCATCCCAGTAGGTCTATTTTCTTAGACTCCTTGTTGGGTGGTTGGGAGCTGGTATGTCTAGGTTGCTGCGACCTTCCATGGGCCACTGTCAGCACTATGGAGTCTGCCTTAGGCTGCTCACCAAGGAGTGGCTCATTCCCAGGTGTTCTGTATAGGAGGTCTGCCTTTTTGGGCACCACCGACACAGTGCCTGGGTGTTTCCCTGCCAGCTTCATGATGTCTTGAAAAGGTTCCACAAGATGGGGCATGACTAGTGGTTTGGGGTCGGTGGCCCCCAGGAATTTAGCTAGGCATCTCCTCTCAGGGTTCAAGTCCTCCATTTCCCATTGATTGAGGAACTGAATGTGCCTCATCACCTCTGAGAAGTTAGGATCATCAGGTGATGACCTCAGTGAGTCCTTCCTGAGATCCGGTGAGGGCAGGGGCAGGTCATCCTCCGAAGAGGCATAGGTTGAGGAGTTGTCGCTGTAGCCCCTTGAGCGTTCTGAATGGCGGTCAGTGGACCTACTGTGGTGCCAGGAGTGGCCTCCCCTTGACCTGCTCTGTCCCTGGGAGCTATGGTCCCTGGATCTGCTTCTCCTACATGAGGAAGATCGTGAGGAGGTGCGACACCCATGGCTGTGACATCCGTCTGAGCCACCTGGAGTCAGGCAGGCTGACATCAGGGGTGGCGATGGAGATATAGGTGGAGGCATCAGCAGCGGTGGGGGGACTGCCCCTGGTGCTTCCTTAAGCTCTGGCTTAGGGAGGAGGTCCCCTTTACTGGTATTCCACCAGCTGGTAAACAATACGCCGACCTCTGCCAAGGGAACCATTCAGCCTGATGGTCATTCTGGCGCTGTGCCACTTGGTCCCAAAGGAGCCGATGGCCGGTCTGGCATCCAAAGGGGCTCCAGTGACTGACTGTCAGTCCCTTCGACTGGCATCTGGTCATCTTACCTGGGCCCTGGTGTCAGAGGATCGGTTGGAGTCTAGTCGTCGGAACCTGACATCAGGGGGTTCACAGGTTCTGATGTCAGGTCAGGTACTGTCAGATCCTCTGGTGTAGACCCTTGGAGGGCTGATGGCAAATGGGAATCAGGAGTCTTGTCTGGTACCAGAACCATAGCGGCAGGTGTTGTGGTAGCCTGTCGTCAGTCCAATTTAACTGTGGAAGACAGGTCGATTGTTTGTGGGGTCTGATGGCCAACGAAAGAGAAGATGGGGCATGAGAAGGCCCATGCCCTGAGCTCTCACCTGATCTCTGGGAAGAGGCGGGAGGTCTTTCAGCCAAAACCCCTGGAAGGGCTAACAACGGAGGAGGGGCAGAGTGTGATGTGGATCTTTTCTTACCCTTCTTGAGGTGCTTCCCTGAGTGTTTTTTCCTCCTTGTGGGAAGCGTCGTGAGCTGAGAATGAGGAGCAGTGCTCAGAATATGACTTCTGCATAGTGGCCACTTGTTATTCCAGGAGGTTGGCCTTTAGAGTCTTCAGGCAGCGGATGCGAGTGCACTGGTTGAAGCTTTGGCAGTGCGGGCAGTCATCTATCTTGTGCTCTGGACCCAGGCACTAAAGGCAGGCCGAATGGCTGTCCTTTGCTGGAAACTGCTTGCCACATGCACACTTAGCCTTCCACTGTGATGTAGATATAGAAGGGTCATAAGACATAAAAGAGGCAATCAAATACTCATGAAATTGAACTGCACAGAGCATCAAAAAAAATTGCTGTCAACGGGAAGCAGGAGGCTTCCATGGAGCCAAGATGCTGGGTCGACGGCGGGAAAAGAACTGAGGTGGCATTGGGGGACTGCTCCCTTTATACAGTGGCTAATGTTGGGGATGGAGCGGCCGTCGGGGGCAGTCTCCCACCTTTGACTGCTAGCTAGAAGTTTTCCGTGGGGTCCTAGTCCTATATGTTATTACCTGCTGTAAGAGCTCTATCTCGAAGTGAGAACTGTTGTTTTCAAATGAGGCACCACAGTTACTATGACACAGGCACTGTATTGTTCACTGTATCACAAAATACAGTACAAGTCGGGAGAGGAGAGTGAATGCTGCTGCCGTTTTCAGCACACAGAGATACAGAAAGAGTAAAGAATTAGATTTAGAGAGGATTTAATGAGAAAGGGTTAATCACAGGAATGTTATGTGACTTACGCAAGATCACACCATGAGTGATAGTTGTGAGATTCAAACCCATGTTTTCAGCTCTGCACTGCATCTAACCACTAGAACAAACTGCCTCAAAGGCAGTAGCTCTAACACAGAAACACAGAAGCTGAGGGCAGATAAGGGCCGCATGGCCTAGCCAGTCTGCCGTTTTGTTGCATTGCTTACATTATAGACCCCTCCAGGTCTGTGGAAATTTCTCTATTACCCCCTTACCTATCCCTTATGACTCCCTTGTTCTTATCCCAGGTGTTTTTGAATCCCAACAATGTTTTTGCCCCCACAACCTCCGCTGGAAGACCATTCTAGGCATCCCCCACCCTTTTTTGTGAAGAAGTATTTCATCACATCTCTCCTAAACCGACCCCCCCTCCAGCTTTATATCGTGGCCCCTTGTTCTGGAGCACTGTTTCCTCTGAAAAATTCTGCCCATGTGTACCTTATTCCCCCTGTAAGGTATTTAAAGGTCTTGATCATATCTGCCCCTCCCTCCTCTCCTCCAGGGTGTACATGTTTAATTCTTTTAGCCTCTCCTCATAGGACATTTGATGTAGACCGTGTACAATCTTGGTAGCCATCCTTGGGACAACCTCCATCCTGGCTATGTCCTTCCTGAGATGAGGCCTCCAAAACTGGACATGATACTCCAGGTGGGGTCTTACTAAAGACCTATATAGTGGCAACACCACTTCCCTCTTCCTGTTGGTAATATCCCTAACTATACATCCCAGCATCCCACTAGTTCTCCCGGGCGCTTTGTTACATTTGTCTGGCCACCTTCAGGTCATCTGATATGGTTGCCCCCAGGTCTCTTTCCTGCTTGGTTGCTGCTAGTAGCCCTCCCCCCATTTTGTACTGCGTCTCCAGGTTTCTGTGACCCAAGTGTATTATTCTGCACTTTTTTTCACTAAACCTTAGCTGCCAAACTTTTGACCACTCCTTCAGTTGTTTCAGGTCTCTTTCCATCCTTTGCACCCCCTATGGAGTGTCCACCCTGTTGCAGATCTTGGTGTCATCCAAAAAAGTGGCCGACCTTCCCTTCCAGTTCCTCTGCTATGTCACTAATGAAGACATTAAAGAGGACTGGCCCCAGTACTGATCCCTGTGGTACCCTGCTGGTGAACTCCATTTACCACCACCCTCTGCCTCCTATCCCCTAACCAGTTTCTTACCCAGGTTACCACCTTATTGCCCACACCCATGCTACCCAACCTGTTTACCAGCCTCCTATGTGGAATGGTGTCAAAGGCTTTGCTGTAAGTCCAAGTAGGCCATGTCCATCCCCCCAACATCCTAGTCACCCGGTCAAACAAATCTATCAAATTTGTTTGGCATGATCTCCCCTCCATAAAGCCATGCTGCCTCGGGTCCTGCAGTCCATTTGATTCCAGATGTTCCACAATTCTTTTCTTTATTAGTGTTTCCATCAATTTCCCTACTACAGGTGTCCAGCTGACAGGACTGTAACTTCCTGCCTCCTCCTTACTACCACTTTTGTGATGTGGGACTACATTCATCCTTCTCCAGTCCCCCAGGACCATGCTGGTCTCCAATGAACTGTTAAACAAGTCTGTCAGGGGAGCAGTTAGCACCTCCCTGAGTTCCTTTAACTCTCTTTGATGCACCTTGTCTGGCCCCATGGCTTTGTAAATCCTCAGACTAGTGAGTGCTTTCCTGACCCTCTACTCAGAAAAGGGAATGGCATCCATCTCCCCCAATCTCTTGGTGCACATTTGTGGTCCAACCCCTTCCCCTCAACTGTGAATTCTGAGCAAAAATATTTAAGATATTTGCTTTTTCGTGGTCCTCCTCAGTATAGCTCCCTGCCTCCTTTATTAACCGTGCAATCCCTCCCTTGTTCTTCTTTTTCTTGCTGATATACCTGAAAAATGTATTTCCCCCCTTTGATACTGTCTGGGCTATTATTTTCTCAGCTTGCGTTTCTGCACTCCTTGCTGCCTTGCCTGCCTCCCTCCATCTCCCCAGAGAAGCATCTCTGTCCTCCTCCCTCTGGGTCTCCTTATAACTTCTGAATGCCACTGTTTTTGCCCTTACCTTTTCTGCCACTTCCCTTGAGAACCATAATGGTCTCCCCCTTCTGCTTTTGATTATCTGCTTGACGTACACGTTTGTAGCCTTCACCGTGCTCTCTCCCCACCCCCTTGGCATATCCCCCACCAGGTCTTCTCGGAGGCATTCCCCCATCTTTGTAAAGTCAGCCCTTCTGAGATCCACGACCCTCGTCCTTGTGCGGCTGGATTCTGCTGTTGTTCTTATATTAAACCGTACTGTGTGATGGCCACTGGTCCCCAGATGACTCCCCATTCAGCCAAAGGGAACTACCCCTTAGATCAGAGATTAGAGTGCTCTTTTGACTTTCCTATTTGTCATCCCCTGGACCTCCACCAGAGATCTCCTGAAGATGTTACAATTTCTCAGCACTGCTCGGACTGTTATTTGCAGTTTGCACTGATGCCTTTTCTCATATACAACAGTCCCCACCTGCAAGGTTTGAAAAAGAGCGTTATTCCACTAATAGGTGAAGATTTTTTTAGTATTTTAAAGAGAAAGGTTTGTGTACAGTGTCACACAAAAGCAGAAAACCCATAAAAAGCATGTTTCAGGGAAAAAGATGGACTCAAGATGAGTTTTTATGTTATAAAAGTTTCAGTAAAAATAGTTTTCATTTGAGCCTGCCATTCTGGCAGGTGTAGTCTGTGTCTAAAAGTACATTGTTTATATTTTTGAACTGAACAACTCAATTTGGGGCCTGATGAAGTGGTGACACCTCAAAACTGTCGCCCCGTGGGTGACAGAATATTAATAAAGACTATTGAAACCTTACTAATAGTGGAGTTCATTCTGCTTTTCTGACTTTTTCGATTGTTTTATATTTGGAGGACCCAAGACACTGAAAATGTTCCCAGGATTCAGGGAATGGGCAGCTTGAAACTATACTGAAAAAAATAGGCATAGTCTGTGACCCAGAACTGTCATATGTTCCCAGAAGGCATCTACAGATGCCCTAAAAGGATATTTTTTTGCACCACCTCCAACAAAAAGCATTGAAAAGTATGCAGCCATAAGCTATGAGCTGATAATCCCCAGATTTAGACATTAGGAAATTCAGACCATAATAGTTAAATGTCTGCAACATCATTTTCCCTGAGACAGGTATTGTTATTATTGTTTTTTTCTGAGTTTTGGATTCAACAATTACATTAGTTTTGTGAGATAAGGAAGCTGGAGGGGGAATCTGTGCATAAGAGTATAAAGAAACGGCAGGATCTCGACTTGTGTCAGCGAGGTAAATGCTGACGTTAATACCGAACAGTATAGGACCTGACCAAAGGGGGTCACTGGGAAGTGGTGGTTAAGACTTTCACAAATCTAAGTTGACATTTGCTAACTAAGAATCCACGTTTGAAATGAGTTAGACAAATATATTAAAAAAAAATCAATTACAGACTAAATGAGACGGCACAGGTTGGGGGTGGAGCACACTGGACTTTGTTGAGTCTGATCCACCACCCACTAGGAGCACTCTGAAATATGACTACACTGATTTAACGAGCTGGGTTTAGCAGGCTACATCTTGGTAGTATATGTTAATGATTAGAGGGAGCTATGGCTACTCCCTTTTTAACTTGCACCCAAGCCACCGTTTGGGAACATAATTTCAGGCAGCAATTTTATAAATGTGAAACAAGGAAGCTGGAGTGTGGTTTGAGCATGACAGGAAAATTAAACCATGGAACCTCAGCTTGTATCAGTGAGGTAAACAGAATATGATATAGTGCAGGACCTGAACGAACAGGGTCACCACGAAGCAGTGGTCAGGCTTCGCAAATGCCAGCTGACTTGTGTTAACGAAGCACCCATGTTTAAAGTATGACAAGAAGTAATAATTTAGGTAACTATAAATAACTTTGAAAACATAGGCCAGTTGGGGCAGCATGGGGGGGGGGTGGAGGCAGCATCCTAACATATGATTAAACTGATTTAACTAGCCATGGTTGAACAGGTTACAGCTTGTATTTGTTAAAAAAAAAAAAACATTACAACACTAAGTTAGATAGTAATCAAGGTCAGAAGAGACTGCAGGTTCAGCAGGTCTGTTCTGCCCCAGTGCTTAATAAGCAGGGACAAAGAAAGTATGGTGGGAAAACACACACACAATATTTTCATCTACAGCAATCTGCTTTTTTCTATCAGTTTATCAAAATCTGATTTACCAGTGTGTTTTTTTTTTTGTATGTGATCTCACTGCAGGAAAATAGTAGCCAAATAGCAATACACTGGAGCAGTACTATACACACAATATTGCCACAGAAATAGAAGGTGGTGGCAGCTAGAAATAAAAGCTGTTTTTTCCCCCCCTACAGAGTGAAGATCATCTTTAATTGCTCAACTCATTTTTATGCAGTAACCCCCCAGGAAAAAATAAACACCACCAATTGTACCAGTCATTCAGGCCAGGTGAATAATATAGATTCTAATGGGGTGCACCAGATGGGACAGACAGACAACTCTAAGGAAGGGGGGGTCCACTGAGAGACACGAGCACTACCAATCTCGATGGGCCTACCTGTGCAAAAGTGACAAGCCTGCATGCATGCAAACTACTGCAGTGAGTGAGGGGATCTGTTTGCTTCAGAATCCGAACAGTTGAGCTCTCAAGTTGACTAGTTCAAAGAATTTATCTTGATCTTATACCACTATGCCTTTTATGAGTAATATACCTACAGACTGCCTGCCTTATACCTGTTCTGCGTCCATGAAACTCCCTCAATTAGTATAAACTGGGTTCTGTACCAGACAAACCTATCACTTCATGTAACAGGACCCAATTATATCTGTATTACTTTTTAATACAACAAATGTTATTAATTGAATGTTTCACTGAAAAGAATATAACTTAAAATCCACCTGAAAGTAAATAGTTTGAGGATATTTGCCTTAAACTTTTTATTTTTACCTAACTTTTTCTCAGTCTGGCTTTTGATTCTCCTTCCATCGCCTAAGACCCTTAATCCTTAGAGTTTTAGAACATGGATGCCCAGTTTGGAAAGGGGGTCTAACTAAAAGAGATGTGGATGATAACTGACAGAATTTAGAAGAGAGCAGTTAGAACAATCTCCTGAGATCAGTTAGGATCTGCAAGCTTATCTACATTTTGGAATGATTATTTTCCCATATATATCTAACGTACGTTTGCATACCTAGATTGTAATGCATATTTTCCCATATATATCTAACGTATGCTTGCTCACCTAGATTGTAATGAACTTCAATTGGTTTGCCACCAAACTGATTGCAATTTTACAGTGCAATAAATACAATCAAATAAATCAAATCCTACTCAAGGAACTCACTACTGGTCTGACCACAATCCAGCGTTTGCCGCACTCCCTTGACTGCTCCCATAAAGTAAATTATTCCACACAAATGGGATCCCAAATGTGGCCAAAGTACTCAGGTACACAGCTCACTGAACACTGAAATCCTGGATGGGATGAGCCAATGAGACAGGGAGCAGTCAGGAGAGCCATTAGTGAGTGAGGCAGGATAACTGCTTCTGTCTAAGCTGTCTGGCAGTGTCTGCCCCCGCCCAATGGCCTTCTCAAAATCTCTCCCAAGTGGCATGTGCTGTGTGAATAGTCCAGCAATGAGCCTAGTGGGAATGTGAGAGAGAGAGATAAGGAGACTTCCACTCCTCTTCCTCCATAACTCAGTTTCTGCATCTGGCCTGGACATACAGCAAAACACGTGTGTTTTGATGTTTCCCATCCCTTTAGGGACATGAAAGCCTTCCCATATGGTCCCTCCCCCATACTAACCAGAGACAACTATACCATAAAAGTAGCTACCTTACCCCCCCTAAGACAGGCAGCATCAGAGGAAATTTGCTACAGAATCTATATGCCCAATACGAAATTTGGGCTACTTAGCATAGTCTGGTCTATACAATCTGTGCAAAATAGTTTGATGTCATAAAGAAAAACTCGCCTGATTTTGGAGATAGTTTCTTCAGTTTTGTCAAATGCATTTTGTTCAGCTACGTTCCTGAATTCCTGGGACAAAAACATCATTGGCCATTAAATTTCAGCAAAAAGGACATCTTATTTCACTTGCTCATTAAATCACAAGCAAAACTCATTTTGTATGTATACTCACAGCACGCACGCACATATGCTCTCACACACACACACACACACACACACACACACACACACTTATTTCAAAACATTTTCCCTGATGAAGGCCAACTGCCTTTAATCTCTATGCCTGTAGTTTCTGTAGAAGTAATTTTTCAAATACTAGCTTGCATGCTGTTATTGTTCTATCTTTACAGGTCTTTTTTAGTGCATGGGCGCATACGCGAGCCACGGACAAGATTACTGCTTGAGACTTGCGCTCTCCAGTCCTCTAGCATAACTAATTGAAATCAGGCATTGCAAACTATGGATCGAACCTAGTAACTCAACCAGTCAGAGAGAGTATTTTGCAGGCTGCCAAGTATGGGGGCTATTTCTTTAAAATAATGGTCTATCACTGCATTATCTTCAGTGAAAAAAAACAAGGGGTGTCAATTCTGATAAAGAAAGAGAGCTTACTGCAAACAGTTAATACAGTGGCATACAAGGAGGGATGACAGGTTATGGTGCAGGGAAATTTTCAGAACAGAGAGGTGCTACTGACCAATATATATACTCTGAACACAGACAATGCTGCTTTTTTCCATGTAGTAGCTCAGCAAATGGTTGACATACTGCCACCTGATGGCACAGCTATCTTGGGAGGAGATTTTAATATGGTCGCGGATCACCTGACAGGTGCCTATGGGACAGAGGGGAACCCTGACTTAGGAATGCCAGGCAAGTGGTAGCTCAGCTGAGAGAAAAGCTTGTTCTACAGGACATCTGGAGGTTGCAACCCCCTATGACGGGCCTAATCTTTCTGATCCCCATGATTTGGCACACAAAGTAGATTGGAGTGTTTCCTGGTTTGATCAAGGGCAGTATAGGTAATACTGGATGCAAATATTCACCCCATCAAAGTGCAAAACATGCCCCAGTCTTGATCACTGTGGTGTTATTGCAAATGGTAGCTAAAACCACAATGGTGATTTAATCCCTTTTTGCTGCTATCAAATGACTTTGTGGAATGGTTGTCTAGAGAAATTGGAACTCATTTTCAAACTAAACAGGAAACAAATTTCAAAGCAGACACTATGGGGTGCATTAAAGGCCTCTATGAAGGGCTGCCTTATAAGTTATTCCTCTCACCTTAATACAGACAGAAAAAGGGAGCATGCAGGCTTGCCAGATCAACTGAAGGACCAAAGAGGGAGCTCTATGGTAACCCAATGACCCCGTACAAGCAAAACAAAAGGTCACCAGATAAAATACAAAATAAAACACCATATTGTACCAACAGGCAGAAAAAGAAACAGTTTGCCTAAGACACAGAAGGACATTCCTCTGTGTGTGAATTAAAGGTCGATAACATTACTAAACGTGGACGCAATAATCTTAGCAAACTGTTGGCAATGTGTTTGGAGAAGACCCTGCCCTTCATTATCCATCCCACACAAACAAGCCATATGAAGGGTCAGTAGGGATCAGAAAACTTGAGGGTACTAGTCAACCTGCTTAGTAAGGAGAGGGAACAACATACTCCCTTGGTGCTGGATGCCACTGATATGGACAAAGCCTTCAATGTGAAGTGGGACTTATATGATGTTATGAGGCAATTTGGCATTTTTTCCAGACTTTATCAACTAAGTCGGTACCCTCTATGATTCCCCACTGGTGAGTGTACTCACAAATGGCATGCTGTTGACCCACTTCCTATTCTACAGAAGTACTAGGCACAGTTGCCTGCTATCCCCACTACTTTCTGTTAGCAATAGAGCTTCTGGTGGCGAGTATTAGAAAACATCCAGAGATTAAGGGAATTAAAGTGGGGGAGATTACCTGTAAGGCTTTGCTATATACATATGATGTGCTCTTGACCATTTCAGAGGTGTACAGCTCATTAACTGCAACACTTCAAAGTCACAAAATTTGGTTCCTTGTCAAGCCTCAGAGTTAACTGGGCCAAAATAGAAGTCCTGCCCCCTGATGACTGGCCAACAGCAAATTATTCTGATATGGGGTCACAGCTGGAGTTGGATGCAAAATGGAATAAGATGTTTAGGCATGACTATCAAACTGGAGCTACCTAATGTATAGCTGCCAATCTCCATCCCCTAATAACATCACTCAGCATTGACATGGAGAGATGGCACACACTTGGCCTATCCCTACATGGTAAAACTGTGGCCACCAAGATGATGGCACTGCCAAGAATCAACTATTGCAGCAGTAATTTACCTATGGCACTTCCAAGAATTAACTACTGCACCACTAATTTACCAATAGCTGTGGGAAAGAAATGGTGACAAAAAAAGACAAGCTAGTCTCCAATTATTTTTGCCTTCAGCAGAAGCCCAAATTTGGCAGGATGGTCCTCAGAGCTCCGGCCTGAGCAGGGGGCTGGAATGTTCCATGCCCTTGGGATTACCATATAGCCAATAGGGTAAAACAGGTTATGGAATGGTTAACATGTGCAGAGCAAGGAGGACCTCTATGGATCCAGGTAGAGCAAACCCTGTCAGGAGACGATCCCCTCTACTCTCAGCTGCTTAATATTGAGAACTGTGGAGACCAGCTCCCCTCTACCTTCCAATACACACAGAAAGCTCTAAGGATGATTCAAAGAATGGCTGTATGGAAAGTTCCCTCAATAGGGATGAATGGGGCTCTTTGATGCAGCTCCAGACTGAAGATCTGGGGAAGAATACTCTACTGGAGAAATTGGAAAAAGCAAGCAGTTTACTCTTTGAAATGCCTCCTCCTCCCCTACTCAGGTACAGTATCTTAAATTCCTTTGGGCAACTGCAAACATAATTTAAACTGCTGGCAGCAGATCACTGGTGATATCTGCAGCTCAGACAAGAGTTGAGAAGGTGACTTGGAGGAGGCAATCAGTATCGGCCATCTGACATGGACTAAATTGTGGATAGCTGGGCTAAACATCAGCATATAATCAAGTCCAGCAGCTGTACCTGCACAATTGGCAATCCTACAAGCAGAAACGGAGCAAGGATACACAGGCAGAAATCCTAAGTGAAACCTGGAAGAGGTGTTGGAGACTAGCTCAACAAGGCTCTCCAGATCTGTGCTATCAACTCATTCAGAAAAAACATCCTTAGTAGGTGGCACAGGACACCACAGAAGCTTCATAAAATGGGAAAGCAAACCAGGAATGAGTTCTGGAGATGCCACCAAGGTACAGGGAGCATAGGCCATAACATTTTGGCATGCCTCGATATGCACCAGTTCTGGAAGGGTGCTCTGCAACAATAAGAGGCCATGGCAGGGGGCAGCTACCTTATTCTCTTCTGTTATGGAAGCAGGGGGGGTCTATACATGCTCTCTAGATCAGCCTCAAAGCATAAATTCCTAATATATTCCATGTCTATGGAGATGAAAAGGCAACTGTTAATGAAATGTAGGCAGTGTCCCATGCACAGGGAGTGGGAAGTAGTTGTAATCCGTTTAAGCTTTCTTTCTGAGAGTACAACATAAAGCAAGAGGAACTCTAATTTCCAAACAGCTTGGGAGCCCCGGTTATAGAAGGCAGGTATATTATCGCACTCTACAGGAATAAAATAAGGAAAGGAAGCAGCAGTGGTCAAATAGGGGAGGAGAGGATAGGAGGATGGATTTAGTGGTATTTGAAGAAATTACATATGTTTCACTCCTTATCTATTTTAACTAACTTTTTCAAAAATAAGGGGACAGTCCTCACAAGACAGCACCAACTGTTTGAATTTACAGAATGGCAACCTCATCATTTAACTGTTTCTGTGATTTATTCCAGTGGAAATGAAACCCTCAACAGAATTACTTCATGAACCTCAATACAACATGTCCGGCATAATTGAATGTTTTTTGAGTTTGTTAAAGAGACCTTTGTTACTGATAGTTAACTTACAGTTCGTAGAAATGGGCTAATCCTTTTTCAATGTATTTAGAAGTCAGAACGTCTGGGGAGGTTAAGGTAATATTTATTTAAAGGAGCTATGGAATGAGCTATATCTGTTAGAGGTGTACCTCCAAGGGGCTTGCCCTAGCTAGGAATTTTAGTTATACTGTACATGCATTGTTACTCATGAAATATTATTCTCAGTAAAAATGTTATTAAAACAAAAAGAAAGAAAATTTAATGCATGTTTCCGACTTACAATCTGGTGCTAAAAATCATCATAAAATAGGTAGGAGAACTCAAGACCTGTGACTGGTTAGATGTGATTACACAACTGAGTGTTATTTAAGCACTACAGGTCGGAAATACTTAACATTCTAAACCTCACTGCTCATTTTTAAAATAAAAATAAGAGGAATCATTTTGTAATTGCAATAAGGTACTCCAGGGTGTGCGTAACTGTGGGATAACAGCATTTACTGGAAGTGTAATGCACATAGCACTGTCTCATTCCTCACTTCCTGAGGCATGATGTTATCCTCTCAATAATGCATTCTTGTAACCCTTATTGCAAGTAGTACTTTATGACAAAGCTTTTGTACTTTCTTTAATTCTGTATAATCCATTTATGTCATTATAAAATTCTGTGGTTGAGAGGGACTTAAACTACATCCTAGAGTTCTACAATAGTACTTATTGCCAGTTTATTAAAAGGCCTGTAAAGATGGATCAGTAACAGAACTAGAATTCTACATGAAAAAAAATATACAGTTCAGTGCAGTATCTTTTAAAAATCCCATCTCCTTTACAATGCAATAGGATCAGATCAAGTACTGTAAATTGAATTAGGAAAAAAACTCACATCACCTAGGACCAAAAAGTCAGTCATTAAAGCCCCCTTATTTTTATGTGGTTTCCACTTGTCCCCCCGCCTGGATCAACTGTTCTGTTGTAGCATCTATTTGTCCTTTAGCCATGAAGACAAGTGAGTGGTTGCATTCACAGGCAACCATCGACACCGTTGTTTCACAGTTACTGACTGACCAGGACATCCACATCTCCCATCAGAATGACAGACTCTCCTCCGTGACACATCCAGCTGCCTGCTGATCCCAAAGCAGGGCACATGGTCCTGCTTGCAAACTTTTGCAAATTGCCACATGGAGCATTAGCCAATGGGCTATGCTGAAAGTTTCATGTTACCCGAAATGTTTTTTTCAGCAATTTCGTTTAAAAATACTCTTGCTGTCAGCAGGAAAAGCTTCCAATATGATTCCCTGCAGGAGCGGGACACTTTGTTTCCCTGATTAAAATTATTATTAATTGCTATATGCTGAAGGACTTGCTTTCTTTTTTGAAATATTGTGTGGGGCCGAAAATATATATTTTTTATTAGACTGCAGAAAGGGTGTCAAGAAACATGGCTAAACAAGGGATCCAAATGTCATTTCAGGGAACAGACTTAAAAGCTCTGTGCTCACTTTGTGTCCTGGGTAATTTTAGAAAGAAAGAACAGTTACGTAAGAACTTACCATAACAGTAGATCTTCGAGGGGATCTCAGTCATCAAGTCACACCATAGGAACTTCACCGTCGCTGAAGGAGGATCCATATGGAAGATTTTCTAGCAATACAACTGGGGCCGCCCATGCCGATGTCACCTGCTGATGTCATCATCCCTATAAAGGCATATGGTCTCAGGAGACAGGACTTGTTTTGAGGGGAAGAGGACTTGGGAAGATTTTTCATTAATAATTCAAGGACCACATACTCGCCCTTGTGGCAGGAGTTCGCATGCAGGGTAGGGACCTGTTACTTTCTGACCTATTGTTATTCAGGTGAAGTGGGGCTCACAATTTTCAGCGGCATGTTGGAGGAAATGCGGGGTTCTTCCTGCACATCATACGCACATATTTTGGACCTGTCTGCAACTGGCCTCTTTTTGGGAGCAGATGACTGAGGCATTGTAAACACTATTTTCTCTCTCAACTCCTCCTGTACTCCAGCATCCAATTCTAGGCCTCCCTCCAGCAGAGGTTACTGGTGTGGACAGGTTGTACTTATGTACCATATTATTGGCCTCACGCATAAGGCTATAACCTGCTGTTGGCTACAAGTATCTCTCCCCACCTTCCCACAATGGGTGGCCATCAAGCAGGAGGTTAGCATAATGGAGGAGCTTACCTATAGGATGAACTTCCGAACTGCCATATACACCAGATGCTGAGCTAGACAGATCCTTTACAGGGATGCTGAAAACTCCTCCTCCCCTTGACTGGTGACTTACACCTCATGACCGGTAATATGTCCCACACTTTAGATGGATTATTTTGCCACAGACAACTAGTGAGTATTCTGATTCATCTGTTACTGTCACAGTTAGTACGTTGAGAAGAACAGTTACTGTGCTCATGATACTTATGTGATGTATATGCTGCACCTATCTTTTGCAATAAAGATGAATTTAAAAAAAAAAAAAAAACTATAAAGGTGCGAGCAGCCCTGCTCCCTCCTCAGTTCTTTCCCCCAGAGACTAAGGGAGCAAATTCCTGCCATGGGGGACAGAGGAGAGCAAGAGAGAGGTGCCCATGCCAAAACAAAAGGCTGTATACACCAGATAGCCAGTCTGAGACAAGGACACCAAACAGAGGAACTGTAGGAGGAAGACTGACCTGATGACTGAGATCTTCACAATGATCTACTGTTTGGTAAGTTCTCACGTAACTGTTACTATCTTATTTGGGGGTATCTCAGTCATCAGGTTACACTGTAGGAACTAGTCTCAAGCTGTTACAAGTGCAGCAGAACAGAAACTGGAGGGGAAGGTGTGTCTCTGTGCAGATGACACAAAATTTGCAACAGGGTGGACACTCAGGAGAGGATAGAGAAACTGCAAAGGGATCTGGGGAAACTAGAGGAGTGGTCTAGGGAGTAGCAGCTGGGTTTCAATGCCAAAATGTACAAAGTCATGCACCTAAGGTGGGGAAACTCGGGGGCTGTGTATAACTGGGGTGGGGGGGTATTTAAAGTTACTAAACAAGAGAGGGACCTTGGGATGATCATATCTGATGATCTCAAGGTAGCAGTGTAGTGCGACAAGGAAGCAGGCAAGGTGAGCTAAATGCTTGGGTGCATAGGGAGGGGGATTTCTAGCAGGAGAAGGGAGGCAGTATTGCTGCTGTATCGCTCACTTGTGAGATCCCACCTGGAGTACTATGTCCAGTTCTGGAGGCCGCACCTCTGCAGGGAGATCAACAGGGTGGAAGTGGTCCAGAGGAGGGCTATTAAAATAGTTTGGGGATTACACGAAAAAATCACACAAGGAGTGGCTGCAGGAGCTCAACATGTACTCTCTGAAGAGCGAGAGGGCACATGACTGAGATCTATAAGTAGCTCATGGGGTAAACAAGGTACAGGAGGGAAGTCGCTTTCACAGGAGGAGGAGGAGCACCAGAACACAAAGGAATGCTGTGAAGTTTGAGGGGATAAGTTTAAGAGGGATGTGAGGAAACAGTTCTTCACAGAAAGAGTGATGGATGCCAGGAACAGCCTACCAGGAGAGGTGGTAGGGACAAAGACAGTAGGGAGCTTCAAATATGCAAGGGATAGGCACATGGGTATAACAGAGTAAGAGAAGGGGGCAGGACTCCTGTGACCAAACAGTACAGGGTGTAGTGAATGGAAGGGAAAATGGGGCAGATTAGATGGGCCTACCCATTCTTTTCTGCCAACACATTCTATCAAATGGAGTTGTATGGGTGAACGCAAACCATAATTATTCACCATGGAACCAAGCCTGTGCTGTTTTCATCAGAGCATTAATACCCCATGAAATGGGTAACAAGTGCCACAACTAGGTCACTTAACCTCCGCCCAGGTGATGGTAGGTCCAAATGTGCTTCCAGGACATGAACATGTTATGTAGGCTTCAAGGAACACATAATTTATATTTTATATATATATATATATATGTATATATACATACTGTATATATTTATATATATATATATATATATATATATACACATACACACACAGTAATACAGAGACACTACCAAATCTCTAGAGCTATTATCATGACCCTTTTGATCTAAAACAGTAGGCAGACTGTTAAACACAGCATTTCCATATGAATGAGGACTAATTTTTCTAAGAAAAAAACCAAAACATGCTTCGTAGTATTGATTTGGCAATGCAAAAGCACTGGCATCCTGTTAATTTAGGTCATCAAGCTAAAAATACATAACAAAAAACACACCAGACAATGTGCAGAGGTCTTAGACACATTATTGAACAGCCAAGGCATTCAACACTGTGGACAACAATTTCCTGTTTCTTAAGCTATGCCAGTATGGACTCTCACAAAATGCTCTAGCCTGGTTACACAGAAACATAGAAACTGACGACAGATAAGGACTGCCAGGCCCATCTAGTCTGCCCATATACCCCACTTGGACACTGGCTGCTGCCTCTCCTTCCCCCCTCTAGGGTTCCCTTATGCCTGTTCCATGCATTTTTAAATCCTCCCACTGTGCTTGCTCCCATCATCTCCTAGGGCAGGCCATTCCAAGCATCCACCACCCTTTCTGTGAAAAAGTACTTTCTCATGTTGCCCCTTAGTCTACCCCCTTCCAGTCTCATGTCATGCCCTCTTGTTGTTTTAGAGCAGCTTCTCTTCTGAAAGATGCTGTCCTCTTGTACCTTATTAATCCCCTTGAGATACTTGAAGGTCTCTATCATGTCTCCCCTCTCTCTTCTCTCCTACAGGGTATACATATCGCGTTCCTCCAATCTCTCCTCATATGACCTTTTGTGCAAGCCCTACACCATTTTTGTTGTCCTTCTTTAAACTGCCTCCACCCTGTCTATGTCCTTCCAGAGATGCGGCCTCCAGAACTGGACGCAGTATTCCAAATGAGGTCTCACCAATGACCTGTACAGTGGCTTTATGACCTCTTTTCTTCTTCTGCAGGAAATACCTCTCCCTATGCACCCCCCAGCATCCAACTGGCTCTCCCCACTGCCTTGGCACACTGTTTGGCCACCTTTAGGTTGTTGGATATGATGACCCCCAGAGCTCTTTCCTGTTCTGTGGCCACTAATATCTCCCCTCTCATCGTAGAATCCTACCCTGGGTTCCTGCACCCCAAGGGCATGATTTTGCACTTCTTCGCACTGAATCCTAGCTACCAGACTCTGGACCATGTTTTCATTTTAGCTAGGTCCCTCCTCATTTTCTCCACCCCTCCTGGACTATCCACCCTATTGTAGATCTTTGCGTCATCTGCAAAGAGGCACACCTTCCACTCCAGCCCCTTTCCAATGTTGCTGATGTAGATATTAAACAGCACTGGTCCAAGAACACTCCGCTGGTTCCCCTCCCTATTTTGGATTTAGCCCATTACCACCACCCTCTGCATTCTATTCTGCAACCAATTTCTAACCCAGTTTATTTATTTTTATTTATTTATACATCAGTTTACAACCTTTGAGCCAGAGGCTCGTTTCCAAAGGTACCTCGTCACAAAGAGGACAATACAAAGCACAACATTTCATTACATCATTGTAGGTAACATTTTTTTTTTTTTACATCTTAGCAGGCAACAGTATGGCAGATATATATTGTAAATGACTTTGTTTACAGTAACAGTGTAACAGGTTAGGTATTGACAGGTATAACAGTTATTCGGATAAGATTGAGAGGAAAGCAAGCTTTGGTTGAGCAGACAAATTAGTCTTGAGCTGGGACTGCTAGGTTAGTAAGAACAGGTGGCTTTGGGACAGGGCAGGTGATAGATTGGGGGGCAAGCCACCTAGGAGTTTTGTCAGTTGTTGATTGAGAAGCTACTCAGAGAGTTTTGTCGGGTACAATGAGCTTGAAACACCTACAGCCGGACAGGCAACAGCTACGATGTTAAATAGCTGACTTCTAAGTGCGGTTTTAAACTGGAGATTGAGCGGATATCGGTGATGGAACTGGGAGAATATTGTACCAGGTAGGGGCTCTGTAGTAGAAGGACCGCTGACCATGTGTGGTCCTGGTTCTAGGGATGGACAGGGTGGCCTTGGAGGAGCTACGAGTTTGGACTAAGGGTTGAGCTAGGTGAATAGAGGCTGTCAGACCGGGAGGGGATAGACCAAGGAGTGTTTTTTCGTTAGGAGGCAGTTTGATATCTGAGCTGCTCATCCAGGTTGAGCAGCTTATGGAAGTCATATAACTGGCAGGTATGGGTTAATCTGGTGGCTCCTGTGATTAACCTACAGGCCTTGTTCAAGGTGTGTCAAGTTTATTGAGGGCAGTCGATCCGCGGCACCATAGACAGGCAGGCCATAATCAACAAGGGACAGGACTGAGGAGGTAACTGCTAGTCGGAGGGCCTTGGGGGAAGGCAGTGCTTAGAAGGAAGGATACCTAGCCGCATATTGCAGTGGAGGCTAGAGTATCAATGTGGTCGTGGAAAGTGAGTGCAGAGTCAAAGGAGACCCCAAGGTACTTGTACAGGCAGACTTGCTCGAGAGGAAGATTAGAGCCAGGAGGATAATGGAGGGAAATTACTGAGTTTGTTTTGGGGATGTGCAAAGAGCATGGATTTGTTTTTTAGATTAACTACAAGTCTGTGCTTTTGAACCAGGCTTCAGCATCATTGAAAGCTAGTTGCAAGGAATCTTGAAAGAGATGGGGTTTCGATGGGTGGCGAAGATAGCAGCATCATCTGCGTACAGCAGGATTTTCCGTGCAAGCACTGGGCAAGGTATTGAGGTATAGAGAGAATAGAAGGGGCCTAGAATGGAACCCTGGGGACTCGGATCAGATAGGACATGTATTGAGAGGGTCCCATTAATTCTAACACGCTGAGAGCGGTCCGACAAGTAGCTGGAACACCAGGAGACTGGGCCGCAGCAAAGCCAATGCAATAGAGGGCATCCAACAGTAGGGGTGGAGACAGTGTCGAAGCCTTGAGAGGTCAATAAACACTGCCCCTGCTAGTGAGCCCGAGTCAAGGGAGGAATGCAGAAAATTTGAGAACTCAATAAGGGCAGTGCTGGTGCTGTGACCTGCACAGATACCATGCTGTTCATGGCAGAGGATGTTGTATTTGGTCAGATAATCTGTGATTTGGGTTGCCACCGGTTTTTCAAGGGCTTTGGAGAGGGGTGGAAGGATGGAGATAGGTCGGTAGTTCCCGGCTGAGGACCTGTCACCTCCTTTGTGTATGGGCAAGACTGTGGCTGTTTTCCAGCCAGAGGGGAATTGACCCAGGCAAAGGACTTGTTGAGCAGGGTAGTTAGGGGGCAAGGACCTGATCCAGGACCCGCGGAGGATACTGGGGTCCAGGGAGTCGCTGCCAATATAATTGCTCTTAAGAGCTTGAAGCAGGTGTGGCCTAGCTTCCTGGGGGTCACCCCGTGAAGTGGAAGCTAGGATATTGGAAGTCAGGGGCGGTTAGGGTTGAAGGAGGGTCAAAGAAGTTCTGGGGAGGACCGAGCTGAGGTCTGTAAATGATGAGTTGAGGAAGTTGGCTATGTGGGCCAGTGGAGACAGTACCTTCGATGGTGATCTGGGAGGGGAGGAGAGCGCGAGCTCCCATTTAGTTGCTTAATGTTGTCCCAAACTTACTACGCGTTCCCAGGAGGAGGTAAGTGCGCCTGATAGTGATCGGCTTTTGCTTTCCTGATGGCCTATGCATTTGTTTCTAGCGGCGTTGTAGGCCTGTCTGTCCGCAGCACGGCCTGTTTCATTAGCCAGGTGCCACAGGTTATCCCTGTGTTTTAGAGTGCTGCACAGGGACGGGGTAATCCAAGGGCATTGCGGACTTTGGTCCGACTGCTGTCATGGGACCGAAAACGCTCACAGGCTTTGTTGAAGGTTTGGGTGAAGAAGGTAAGGCGCGTCAACATCAGAGGCCTGGGTGTATAGGAGACCAGTTAATTTGGGCAAGATGTAGCTTAAGGCCTTTAAGCCCACCTGGTCTGAGGCGCCGATTTAAGAGTGGGATGAGCCGTGGGTTTGGGAGTGGGGGCTCAGTGGAAATGATAGGAGAGTGGTCACTAATAGAGTCTGGAAGGACCGGTATCATGGATTTGTTGAGGGCGGTTTGTGATGACCACGCCTAGCAGTGTGCTGGTACCCTCCTTGTGTTAATTCTGGTGGGTTGGGAGACCAGTTGGGACATGTCATTCGCATGTAAAGAGTCACTGGTGGAGTTGATGGATGAGCTGAGCCAGTTAACATTCAGGTCACCTACAAGGACTTGGTCAGCTGTGTGAGGTAGGGTTGAAAGATAGTCAGTTAAGCGAAACAGTGCTACAGTTTGGTTTTTGGGAGATATAAGCAGCAGTGAGATAGGGGGACCCTAGAGGTCGGGAGTCAGCTTGAGGGTTAGGGCCTGCGCTCCATGGGCGAGAACAGGGGCAGGGAGGCCAGTCTAGGGTGAGAGAATCCCTGGTGTACATCGTGACAACCCCCTCTTCTGCCTACACGATCCTCCCGTGGAGGGAGTACCCAGGAATAGTGACAAACGAGTCTGGGCGTGGATTTTGATAGCCAGGTTTCCACCACCGCGATGACATCAGGCCTATGTGAGGTGATCCAACATTGAGGAGTCTAATTTTTTCATCAGGCTGCGATATTCATAGACGCCATGCAGAGCCTGGGTGACCCTGTAGGAGGGTTTGAGGAGCTGAGCTAGGTTCGGATGAATGTTGCCTGTCAGAAGTAATAGTAAACCCACAGCCCTGGCCAGGGACGTAGAGGGTGAGCTTTTGATATGTAAGTCGTGAGGAGGGGGGGTGCTTTAGGGCATACTGGGTGGGCAGGGATTTCCAGGCTGTGAAAGTGAGGTGGATAAGTCTCAAGTGCGCGCCTGGGGAGGTGGTAATAGGGTGAGGACTGGGAGGAGGGTGTTGATGACTGGCGCAGATGATGACAGTAAGGTGTGGCAGTGCTAGCTCCAGAAAAATAGTAGGATCAGGTGCCATTGTGATAGGGGGGGTATTAGGTTGGAGAGACAATGGTGCCAGGGTGAGGAAGAATGGGAGGCATTGTAATAGGAGGGCTAACATATTGCTTGTGGTTGCAGCTGGGTGGTAGGTTGAAGTTGTTTTTGCGTCACTCAGCAAGTGTGGATGCCACTTTGGAATAGTGGTAGTGACACGGACTCTGGTGGCCAGGGTACCAGGTTCAAGACCAACTCAGGGCAGTTGGACACGGGACCTAGGTAAGAGCCGTGCTCCACGTTCTGGGGCCAGGACACAGGGTAGGTTTGGGACCAAAAAGGGGTGCTTAATAGCGACTCCTAGTGGCCACTTGAGAAAAGGCGTAAAGCCAAATAGCAGGAGATCTAGGCTGAAAGTAGTACAGCATCAGGTGTGGAAATGGACAGAGCCTCTGTTGTCAGGAAGATAGGATGAGGGATAGGAGGTTGGAGAAAATCCAGGATAGGTGGTTAAACCAGGATGGGCTTGGGGGTGGAAGGGAGGGGGTCCGGGAATAGGCGATTATTGGATCAGGTGAAAAGGTAGAGAGGGCTGAGGAAGAAGGGAAGAGGACAGGTAGAAAGAGGGTCCAAGGAAACTAGAAAAGCTTGAGGCAGTAACAGAGGGTCCTTCTAGTGGTTAGCAGGTATAACCTGCAAAGGGAAAACAGGGGACTTAGTATTTCAAGCCACAGGAAGTGATGTCATCAGGTAGGGACTATAAACAAAGGGACGACTGTGGGAGGGTGGCTGGGGTGGGCGGGGCAGTTGATGCGCGTAGTGCGTCGATGGGCTAACTCCCCTTCACAGGTGCTGGATAGAGGTTGTTTAAATTACCTCTAATGCACCACCGTGACTTTCGGCTCCAGGAGGGAGCTTCGGGTGGACGGGCAGCTTGTTCACCACCTTGTGTCCCAATCCCATGCTGCCCAACTTGTTCACAAGCCTCCTATGCTGAAGTCAAGGCAGGCCACATCCACCGCTCCCCCCAATTCACTTCCCTAGTGAACCAGTCAAAGAAATCAATCGAGTTAGTTGGACACGACTTTCCTGAAGTAAATCCCTGCTGTCTTGGATCTTATGCTTTGCTTGATTTAAGGTGCTCTACTATCCTTCAGCAGAGATTCCATAATTTTACCCACCACTGAGGTCAGTGTGACAGGTTAATAGTTTCCAGACTCCTCCCTGCTCCCATGTTTGTGGGGAGGGACTACATCAGCCCTTCTCCAGTTCTCCAGAACCTCCCCCATTTCCAGGGACTTGCTGAATAGGGCTGCCGGTGGTGCTGCCAGAACCTCCCCCAACTCCTTTAATATTCTAGGGTGTATCCCGTTTGGTCCCACTGCCTTATCCACCTTTAGTTTTGTAATTTCTTCTAGGACTCACTCCTCTTTGAATGGACTGTTGTCCACTTCCCTTCCTCTTCCTTCATGACAACTGAACAGAAATATTTTTTCAGGATTGATGTTTTATCCTGGTCCTCTTCCACTCCCACTCCTTCCTCCCCTTTCAGCCTTACAATCCCACCCCAGTCCTTCTCTTCTCACTAATATACAGTATCTACAGAAAGTCTTGTCTCCCTTTTTTTCCTCCCAGGTGCTTTGGTCCCTCCTGAAGGAGGAACTCTCTCTCAGGTCCCGTCACACCACAATTAGCTATCCCCTGGTATTTCCCCTGCGGCAGGGCCAGGGAGGAGGTGCCCCTCCCCAGAGACCCACTCCAGAACCCCAGGGTCAGCCTGTCATGGAGCCCTGCCAGTCTCTTTTCATCCTGTTTTCTCCCTGCCCCCCTCCCCACCAATGTAATCATGTCGGAGTGCACCTCCCGACCCGTGTTGCCCCCTGGTCGTCACCAGAGGGCAATCAGCGAGTGGGACAGTGTGTGCCCTCCCCCCGAGAGAGGAGAACAGTCCTCCGGATGCTCAGTCCCCTCTCCCCCTCTGCTGACCCCTGGTGGCTAGGGCTCATTCCCAAACCCGGGTTGCCGGCGTGGCGTGAGGTGTAGCGACCAGCGCCTCAACCTCCAACGCCAATGGGCTGACTCTTGTCCCCTTTTTTAACTTCTTTTGCTGTATCTTCCTCTGTCTTTGCTTTGGCACCCCTGACGTCCTTTCCTGCCTCCCTCTGCTTTTCTAGATACACTGTCCTGTCCTCCTCCTTTAGAGTCTCCTTATATTTCCTGAAAGTGAATGTTTTGCCCTTACTTTTCCTGCCACCTCCTGCAAGAACCATAGTGGTTTTCTTTTCACCTTTGTCTATTTGCCTAATACAAAGGTTTGTTTCCTCCACTATGGCTCCTTTTCGATGGGCCAATTGTACCTCGACTTCCCCACCTTTCTCTGCCCCCCATCTAGGGCCTCCCTGAGACATACCCCCATCCTAATGAAGTCTGCCTTCCTGAAGTCCAGAACCCTCACTTTCGTGTTACATAGCCCTGTTGTAGTTCTCAAATTAAACCACATTGTGGGATGGTCACTGGACTCCAGGTGTTCACCTGCCCTGACATCCACAATTCTATCCCCACTGGTTAGTACCATGTCCAGAATTGTTTCCTCCCGGGTTGGCTCAAGCATCAACTGCTTAAGGCATGCCCCTTGCAGGAAGTCCTCTGCCCCTGGCTGTTGCAGCGGCTTAGGTGCCACAATCAACTTCTGGCAGGTTGAAGTTGCCCATCAGTAACACCTCTCCTTTGGCTGCCATCACTTGGATGGTTTCCAGTAGATCCCTATCCATTTACTCCTTTTGTGCTGGGGATCTGTATATTATTCCTGTGCAAATGGCTATGCCACTGCCTGCCTCCAGGGTGACCCACAGTGCCTCTGCCTCCCCCTGCATTCCTTGCACCTCTGTCGCCTTTATACCTTCTTTGACATACAGAGCCACCCCTCCTCCCTTTTTATCCCCCTGTCCCTCCTGAACAAAGTATACCCTGGTATAGCTATGTCCCAGTCATGGCTCCCATTGTACCATGTCTCTGTAACAGTTATAATATCCAGGTCAGCCTCCAATACCATGGCTGTCAGATCAGGGATTTTGTTACCCAGGCTGCGGGCATTCATGCACATGACCCTCCATTTACTACAAACAATCCTACTGACCTCCCCCCTATTCCCTTGCTTCTCCTCTCCCCCCCTACATCTGCCAACTTCAATGTTTACTGGCAATTTGGTGTCCTTTTTTGTCCTCCACGTTAGGTACATTATCCTGTAGGAGTGGGGATTTAGCTGTCCCCTGCTTCCTTCCTCCACCCCCTTGTCTAGTTTAAATAATGGTTCTGAGCTGGCCCGGTGGTGCTGAGGGTTGAGGTGCTGGACACCACACCTCGCGCCATGCCTGCGGCCTGGGTTTAGGAACGAGCCTGGGCCGCCGTGGGTCGGCAGGGGAGAGGAAGGATCGATCTTCCGGAGGACAGCTCTCCTTCCTCAGAGGGATCCAGGGACTATGCCCAGCACCACAGTGACCTCCAGTGGAGACTGGAGGTACCGTAACGTTACAGGGCTTGGTTAGAGGGCTGCGGAGCCACGACAAGACATTCCCTGGCATCATAGCACATTACGGCTCCACCTGGGGGGGCCGGGGTGAGGGCAGAACGAGGAAAAAAAAACGTAAAAAAAACTCCACCTCCTGACAGTTGACGGAGGGTATGGGTGTTGGTTCACCACGCCCAGAGTCGGGCCTCCTTTCACCTCCTGTGTGCTCCCATCCGTCGTGCTCCGCCAGACTAGATTCATAGATAGAGTGCCAGGAGGAGTTCATCTGGTAATCCTGCCTCAGGGGACTCAGAGCTGGGGGGCCGGGCAGCAGCAACGGCAGATGGAAGAGGTGAGAGGGGCTTCAGATGGGCAGGACAAGGACCAGGACCCTGTGTGACCACTTCTGAAAGAGTTCAGCTGAGTGGAGCGAGAAAGAAAGATGTAAAAAAAAAAAATAAAAAAAATAATGGTTCCTAGCCTGTCTGAAGGATACACAGCAACTAGTCAAAATAAACAGTGCAACCTCACCACCATAAACTGTGAACCTTGGAATACCCCAAGGTTCCATCCTGGGACCTCAGCTCTTCAGCACATTTGTAAATGACCTAACCTCCATGTGGAACAGCGTCAACAGCAACACACCATTATGCTGATACCACGATCTATGCCAAATTCGGTAGCAAGACTGCTGACCACCTACTCCCTATGGTTCTGCCACATTGTGGGCCCCCTTAGAAACAGTTAAAGCCTTCATGTACCTTGGACTTTGTCTGGACCCTCAGTCAAATTTCATCAAGTACATCAATAGAGCTGTAAGGGACTCATACCAAAAGCCTGGATCTCTATACTCGGTATGGAAGTGCTTCATCCCATATACAAAATGATTAACTGTATGACAAGACCTCCAGCCTGCTCTGGAACATGGCAGTGAGGTTTACAGATCTGCACCGGGGAAAGCACTGCATAAAGTAACAGTGGCACACTGTACACAGGGATATACCGGAGGGGGATTTGACAATTAAAAAAAAACGGAGCACACATAAAGTTTATCTTGACATGACTTCTTTGCATCACACACCCCCGCCCTGAAATGACAGTCTTCATGCAACCCTGTACAACAATCTCAGCAGGTTTGCCTTGGAGTACAATAACAGTACCCACCTCTACCTCATGTATACATCCTAGAGTTATTCAGGAACTAGCAGACCAAAGGAGGGTACACTGAAAGATCTAATATTAGCACATCTGGAAGAAAAAATATGCACGACCCATCTCAGCATGGGTTTACTAAGACTAGATCATGCCAGACAAATTTATTGAGTTTCTATAAGCGAGTCAGTAGGGCACTGGATATAGGACAGGTGGTGGACGTCATCTTCCTCGACTTCTCCAAGGCCTTTGATAAACTACCCCACAAAGAACTGATCTCACTATGGGATACAGGGTTAAGTATAGATATAATTAAATAGATAGCAGCTTGGCTAAATGAGAGGAGATAGAGGGTTTCAGTAAACGGGGTGCTCTCAGAGTGGACTTCAGTGACTAGTGGAGTGCCACAGGGCTCTGTTTTGGGGCCCTGCCTGTTCAATATATATGTGCCATCACTGAAATTTGAATGTGAAAATATATGGACAACAAAGTTTGCCGACGACTGCAGACTCGGGGCAATAGTGTATAAGATAGAAGATTGCAGATCTCTCCAGGAGGCACTGGATTATATACAGAAATGGACATATAGTCACAGGTTACCCCTAAACATTAGCAAATGTAAAGTAATGCATATAGGGAAAAAAAAACTGGGTTGGACATATGCACTAGGTAATCACTCCGTGGAAACTACAATCGAGGAAAGGGACTTGGGGTAACAATAAAGAATGTTCTAACTGTCAACACACATTGTGGTAAAGTGGTTAAAAAGGCAAACAGCACATTCAACTGCATCCTGAGACACATGGGGAGTAGAAGTCCTGAAGTATTAATCCCACTGTATGGGTCACTGGTGAGGTCTCAGATGGAGTACTGTTCCCAGGTATGGGCCCCATATAGGAAACAGGATATAGATGGGCTGGAGTGGGTGCAGCGAGGGGCTACAAGATCTACTGAAGGAATGAAACAGCTACATTATGAAGACAGATTAATGGCTCTGGACCTGTATACCCTCGGTTACAAGAGGAAGAGAGGTGACATGTGTCTGCTCCACGGGGCCTTTACAGAGCAGATTCTGTGGGACGACCTGGGTCTGGAACTAAAAGTGTAGCCATATGATACCAGAGCACATTCTATACAATTAAAAGCAGGCAGGTGGAATTCACTAAAAAGAAAGAACTGGTACACTCAAAAGAGTGGTTCCAATTTAGAATTCACTGCCATTGACAGTGGTGGGAAGTCAGATTATGATAGCATTTAAAACAAACTTCGGCAATTATTATAGAACAAAAGACAGGATATTATAGTTCTGTGTACATGGCAAGCAATATGGACAAAAGTCGAAATAAGCTTTGTATTACCTATGATACCTATGTATAGTAGTCTTGGACTTTTACCTCTGAACAAGAGAAGAAGATTTAAATGTCACCTTGATAAACACGTGTGTGCTTGGACAGCACCCTGCCTACCTATGCAGACTGCCAACCAAGCCCACTCAGCTATACACACTCCATTCTCAGACTAAGGATCTCCTTCACATACCCTGTGCTCACAAGTCAGATGGCAAGAAGGCCTTTTCCTCTGCCATTCCCTCTACGTGGAACTCCCCCCCCCACACACACACACACTGATGTGAAGACCAGTGTTACTACCCAAGGCATCAAAGAAGCCTTGTACATCTTGTCTCCTGCTGCTGCCAGCACCCCCAAGCCTGCACAGACCCAGTTTACTGACCACCACATCTAATCTCCCACACTCTCTATCATCTTGCATTTATCATCTGCACTTTTCTGCATGTCAGTGTAAATATGTACATTTGGCTAAGAACAAGAGGAGCACACACACCAACTTGAAATGAGCAATACTGTTATATTTTAAAACACTGAAGAACGTGGAGCAAACTGAGGCCTCTTTTAGGAGGCAGCAGCTTTGGAGCGAGGCGTGCATCTCATTTCAGTATTTCTAAATTTGTACAGTACATGCCTTGCTCTTTTTATTAGTCCTGAAATGTTAGACAATACCCTACTGCAGTAACAGTCCATCTGGGGACCCACCTGAAAAACAGGTGCTCCACCTAAATGTGGATTTCCCACCATGTCAAATTCTAACGCTAATCAATAAGACACACTGCAGCCCTTCCCCTTCACTTCCAAAGGGCCAAAATTCACCTGTAGGCATTAGCAGTGTCCGCTGAACTGTATAAAATCCCCCATAACATGGACACTAATTTGAACTGAAATTCTCACAATTAACCTGTCTATAATGTGGTGAACATCAGTGAAAACACAGGTTATAATTTCCAATAATTGCTATGGCACAAAACACAGCTTGTATAACATGTTCGCCTAAACTTGCTGCTGCATGGAATTCCTGTATATGCAGATTACAGAGCTAGAAAATAAGTCCTAAGTTGTTAATTGCCTTTTTTTCATATTAGTGTTGTCCAGATAGTATCCCAGAAACTAGGATGCCAACAGATACCTCACATTTGGCCATATAATTGCTGTGGTAGGATAGCAGTGTTATCTGATCATGGATTCTATCCTCTAGGATCCAGTGCATGGATCCTACTAACGGATCCAGCTCGGATCAATACTGACCTAGGATCCCTGGATCTATCTCTGTCTGACCCTGGATCCTAACTATCTGACCTAGGATCCCTGGATCTGACCCAGGATAGTACAGTTAAGTAAGAACTTACTGTAACAGTAGCCTCTTCGAGAGGCACTCTTGCAGTAGGTAATAACCGTTAGGACTAAGCTGCTAGGTGACAGGACCACACGTAAAACTAGAGCTAGCAGTGTATAGGCGGGGACTGCCCCCGACATCATGTGACTGACGTCAGCCAGACACTATATAAGGGGCAGTCCCCATATCCGCCCTCCAGTTCTCCCGCCAGAGACCTGAAAAGGTGTGACTGTAGAAAGTAGTGGGCTTCTGGAGCCAATACAAAGGCTGAAAAAGAACAGCAGCAGGGGAAAGGAGGGAGGGAAATTACCTACTGCAAGAGCCTCTCTCGAAGGACTACTGTTACGGTAAGTTCTTGCGTAACTGTACTAGCTTACTTCGAGAGGGCTCTTGCAGTAGGTGATAACTGTTAGGACCAAGTCCCAAGCAGTGTAATTCAGACAAAGGCTGAACACAGGAGACAGGAAAGGCCTGCAGTAGGTGTAAGATTAAGACAGGAGGCCCTGAAGGACTAGTCCAAAGCCTTCCCAGTGCCCAATCCCCTTCAGAAAAGTGCAGGAGACCTTGAACTGAGCCAAGGTTTTGCCATCCACCAGTGTGTGGTAGGCAGAAATGGCAGACAACTGGACCTTCAGCGAAGAATAGCTGAGCCCATGGTCCGAATGTTACAACAGGTACTCCATGACCTGCAGGACAGGGCAGGAGAACGTGACCCAATCCTTAGAGGTTGCTCAAATGGAAAACCATTTCCATTTCATAGCATAAGTGGTTCTTTTGGATGGCTTTCTGGCCTCCACAAGGACTTGAGCAACTCTGGGAGAGACTGTAAATTGCGAGGCAGTTATGTCAGAAAGTGCCACGTGTGAAGAGACTTGAGTCCTGGACTGCCCTGCTCCTGGGTCAAAAGGTCCTTCCAGAGGGGTAGAGGAACTGGAGACTCCACTGCTAACTGCTGGAACAAAGGGAACCAAATCTGACAAGGCCAATAAGATGCGATTAGAATCGTGTGAGCCCCTTCTGCCCATAACTTCAGGAGTATCCTCTGCAGAAGTGGGAAGGGAGAGAAGGCATACAAGAACCTCCCTGTCCAGCAAAGAGACAGCGCGTCTTGCCAGAAAGCACCAGGCCCGGGAATGAGTGAGCAGAAACCGGGTAGTTTTGCGTTGTATGAGGAGGTGAACAGATCCAGATCTGGGCAACCCCAGAGGCCGAAAATGTCGTCGTCCACCAACTGACTCAGTTCCCACTCCTCGGCCCTGGCTTGGGTGTGGCTAAGATTGTCCACTAGGATGTTTTGAACACCTAAGACATGCGCTGCCGTGAGCTGGAGACGGTGCTGGACTGCCCGGTTCCATACACACATTGCTTCCCTGCACTGGGGATATGAACATGTGCCTCCTTGTTTGTTGAGGTACCATACCACGCACATGTTGTCCAACTGGACAAGCAGTGTGCCCAGGAGGAGAAGGGACTGGAATGCCTGAAGGGCATGCAACACCGCCCTCTTCTCTAGCACTTTGATGTGCAGAGAGAGCTCCCTCTGAGACCAACATCCCTGAGTTCTGCAGTCTCCCAGATGGGCTCCCCAACCCCGACCTGAGGCATCCATGGTTAGGATCTGGTTTGGAGCGTGGGGCTGGAGTGGAACACCTTGACAGAGGTTGTTTGGGTCCTGCCACCAGAGGAGATCCTGCAGCATGGGACTGGATACCAGAATCCTGCTGTCCAGGTCATCTCATCTCTGATCCCACTGAACCCGGAGGGTCCACTGCGTGACCCGCATGTGGAGCCTGGCTAACAGAACAGTGGGGATGGCTGCTATTGTAAGGCCCAGAAGATGTAACGCAGCCCTAGCCGGTACCCAACGGTTGGAGGCCACATGCTTGGCCTGCTGCTGCAGCATTTCCGCCCTGTCCAAAGGGAGGAAAGACTGACCCTGGGTTGTATCCAGTACTGTCCAAATAAATTGGAGATATTGAGAAGGGATAAGGTGAGACCTGGGGTAGTTCACCATGATACCCAACTGAGGGAACAGGTCCAGAGTAGTAGACAGAGAGGCGATCAAGCAGTCCCTCAGTGTGGCTGACAGAAGTCAGTCGTTGAGGTATGGGAACACATAATAGCCCTGACGACACAAAGCTGCTGCCACTACCGCTAGGCACTTGCTAAAAATCCTGGGTGCAGAGGACAGGCCTAAGGGGAGAGCTTTGAACTGAAAATGCTCCCCCGGAAGACAAACCTGAGGAAGCGGCGGTGGGCAGGGAAGACTGGGATATGCAGGTAGGCATCCTGCATGTCCAGCGCGCAGAGCCACTGTCCCTGTTGGAGCAGTGGCAACAGACCTGGGAGAGTCAATATGCGAAACCTCTTGTACTCTACATACAGATTGAGTGTGCTGAGGTCCAATATTGACCAAAGGTCTCCCATCTTTTTGGGGACCAGGAAGAAGTGGGAGTAATATCCCCATCCGATGTGGTCCTGAGGAATGGGCTCTATGGTGGATTTTCTCAGCAGAGCCTCAACTTCCTCTTGGATGAGTCGAATGTGATCATTTGGATAAAGAGAGTGACCTGGAGGGTTTTCTGGGGGTCTCTCTAGAAATTCTAGTGTGTGTGACCTTGAGCTATGAGCTGAAGGACCCACGAGTCTGCCATGATCGCCTCCCACCCAACCACCTGGCTGGCGAACCTGCCCCCATCTGGCTCCTCTGGACTCAGTGGAGGATGGAAAGGGGGCCAGTCGTGAGTCAGGAGGCAGTGGAAGTGATGGAGTACACCACCCCGGAAGCTCTCTGAGACTTGGCTGGAGGGATGGAGGCTGACAAAGTAGTCTGATGTTTGGTCTGACATCTAGCAGGCTACTGCCTGTTTTGGCACCTCTGTTGGTGATGAAAAGGCTGCCTAGGCTTAGTATTAGGCCGGTACAGAGATTGCACTGAGCATAAAGCTTTTCCATTCTCTTGTAATTCAGTCAGAAGGTCCTTGGCATCTTCACCAAAGAAGACGGAGCCTCAGAAAGGGGCATCCAGGATAGAGATCTGGACATCCTGGGCAAATCCAGAGACCTGCAACCAGGAGTATCTGTGTAGGCACTCAGCTGGGAAGCACTCCAAGCCAAAGCATCGTAAGTGGCTTGCAAGGCATGGCGGCAGGTGATCTCTGTTGTTCTGACTGTCTACTCGATCTCATTCCTGGCTTCAGATGCAAGCAGGGCCTCAAACTTAAGACTTGAGCTGCCCGAGCATATTCTTTTGATAAAGAATCATATGGCTCAGATGATTCAGAGCCCGTACAGCCAGAGTAGAGAACGAGTAGAACATACGTCTGAACTGGTCCAGCTGCCTCAACTCCTTAACTGGAGGTAAGGTACTCATATGTTTGGGTTTAGTGGTGTGGTCATGCGTCGCATTGATGACCACCGAATCAGCACTGGGGTGGGTACTTAGGTGGTCTTTGCCCTCCAGGGCATGGTATAGCCCATCAGCCTTTTTGAAGATGGTGGGGACTGACGATGGCTGCTGCCAGATCGTGGTGGCCAAGTCTTAGGGAGACCCAGTCCAAAGGGGGATGAGAAGGGGAGATAGCTCAGGGAGGTCGAGGTGATCTGACAATCTCTTAAACTGAGGATCCTGATCTTCAGTCTTCCATCCATTAACCTCCTGGATCTTCTTGAGGATTTCCATAAAGGAAGGGTCCTCCTCGGGGGAGACATGGGAATCTCCTTAGGCTTGAAGTCCTCCAGAGGAGAAGTCTCATACTCTGAGGCAGAGGAAGAGTCAGACTCTGAGTCCAATGAAAGACTCATGTCTAGGGATAAAGCCCTGGGAAGGGGGACCTTCTTACAAGGTTCAGCCAACCCGCTGTCACGGCTCTCCACCTAGGAAGCACCCAGCATGCGACCTGACATGGAGGGGCGCATCTCCACCAGTGATGGAGACCATGGAGTGAAAGCCAGGCAGACAAGTGTGCAGACTGCCACTGACTGATGGCGGTATAGCTCCATTATCAGCTGAGATTTGGTTTTAGCCCACCAAGAGTCGAAAAAGGCCTCAAAATTCACCTGTGGCTGTGGTGGAGGCAGATGTGGCTGGTATAGCGGCGTATAGTCTGGCATCGGGTAGCCTGGCACCAGGTATTGCAGTACTGGATAACCCAGCGTTGGGTTGCTGGGTGTTGGATAGCCCAGTGCTGCGTACCCTGGTGTCAGGTACTGCGGCGCTGGAAAACCCGGCGTCAGGTAGCCTGTTGTCGGCCCTGATGGTGGTGCCGAAGGACCTTACGGTGGCCTGGAAGAAAAATTGGAGGGCCTCGGTAGGGTCAGGTCAGACTATGGGCCTACAGGAGGAAGGCCCGGTGTCAGTCCCGAAGGGCTGGAGGGATCCACTGGAGTCTAGGGAGGAGCAGAAGGTCCAGATGGAGGGCCCACAGGCATGGGCATCAGAGTCCCCGAAGGGAGGTCCAACGACTGGTGATCCGGCACTGGTAAGTTCGAGGGACCAGTGGGTGGCTGCTCCTCCTCCTCCTCCTCCTCCTGCTCCAAAGGGATAGGGGAGTCCGGAGGTACCACCGGACGTGGTGTAGGAGTGTCCCGGGAAGGGGATTCCTCCTGAGGAGGCTGCAACGTAAGCAGCAATGGGTGCTGGCCTGGAAGACTGGCATCAGACTTGTTACTGGGGTCTGATGGGAGCACCGTAGCTGGGCATTTGTCGGAAGGTCTGATGCCCGACTTACCAGCTGGGGCCATGCGGTCATCAGAAGACCCAATGCCCGACTTACCAGCCAAACCACTCAGCTTAGACCCGGGAGTTTTGAGGGGCCTAAGGGTGGCTGAAGCCTCCGAATCCCCAGCGATGCCTACATGAACTGTAACCAGCTCAGGGGGGGCGGCCTCAGTTTGCTCCACAGAGGTGGGAACAGACTTGGCTGGAGGGGCGTTTCCCTTGTTGGAGGAAGGCCTCATTGACTGCGGTCCCCAGAGGCAGCCATGGCCTGGAAGGAGACCAATCCCAGTCCCGGTGTCTCTTCTTGCCCTTCTTCTTCTTCATCTTCTACTTGTGGGAGTCGGAAGAATCTCCCAGAGATGTGGAAGCACTCCGCATCTGCTGCAGCTCTATTTTCATGGAAGTGAGTTTTGTTTTCAAAAGGTGGGCTTCCAGGGCCTACTGCCTGTGTTTCTGTGTGGCCTGGTTAAATTTTTGGCAGGCCGCACAGGCCTCGTATTGTGGTCGGTTCCCAGGCACAGGAGGCATGAAGTGTGGATGTCCTTCTCTGGAAGCTGCTTGCCGCAGGCACACTTGTTCTGATGCAAGTCTGAAAGAGTTGGAGAAGACATGCAATCCAGCGACTAACTTTACTATTTTTGTGAGAAAAAACAAAGAAATCTGAAAGGAATACTTATTGAAAATGGTAGTCGAACTGTAGCAGTGTTCTACGAGGTCCGACGTGAGTAGGTCGACGGTGGGAAAGAGTTGGAGGGCATGTGTGGGGACCACCCCTTTTATAGCGTCTGGCTGACATCGGGCACGTGATGTCAGGGGCAGTCCCCTGCTATACACTGCTAGCTAAAGTTTTCTGTGTGGTCCTAGCGCCTGGCAGCTCAGTCCTAACGGTTATTACCTACAGCAAGAGCCCACTCAAAGTAAAATCCCAGGATCCTAACTAGGATCCATAGCTATCTGCAGATCTTAACTATCTGACCTAGGATCCCTGGATCTGACCTAGGATCTCTGGATCCTAACTAAGATTCATCACTGTCTGACCCTTGATCCTACATCTGTCTTTGGTAGGATTTTTGGTAGAGTACCAGCACTATCTGCTAGACAGTGGTAGGATCCACAAAAGCACTATCTCAGCAACACTATTTCATATAGGTTTTTATCTTCCTTGGCAAGATGGCTGGCTTATCAGCCCTGTCCCTGTTCACTGTAGCCATCCCTTACCTCTCCTTTGTTATGGTCCTTATCCCCCGTAATGATTCCAGGGAGGGAGGGCCATACCCTACCTCTGGGCACAGATCCTCCACACACTGGAGCAGCAGAGCAGGCTACAATGAGATGAGCTGGACTTCATGGATCATATCCTCCAGTTTTTCTCCTTTTTTTCCCTGGGTCCATGGACGTGCAATTCGTGTACTCCACTTTTGCAGAGACACCCCCAGCGCTCTGAACGTGGGTTCCCTTCCAACACAGTGCAATACGCATGCACCGGCACCTGGATTCCCCTTGGTGGCAGTCAAGCAGCAAGCCACATCAACCTCCCTCCCCGAAGGAGGAGAGCAGTCCTACATAAACTAAATCCTCCCTCCCCTGGCCGGCCCCCGAGCAACCTGCGTCAATTTCAGAACCTGGGTCACCAGTGTAGCAGGAGGTAAGGCATCCCGTGCCTCAGCCTTCCATGCCACGGGGCTGGCAGTGTTAACTGCCTTTTTTGTATGGCTGATCAGCAAGCAGGTAGACTTTTATTTTTAAAGCACCCATTGCTGTGAGCTCTGAGTGCTGTACAATGTAAAATACAATACCACAGCATCACATGCAAAACACAGGTTTATAATGAATAACCACAAGATCAAAACCAATTTAGATCAATATTAAAATGCAATCAAAATAATTTGTAATAACTATAAATAAATATAATAAAATAGGCTAAACAGCCAGTAAACTAAAGTGAGCCAAACCTGCCATAAAGAAATGGGAGCCTGGCCATGTCCTTATATTTCCTGAGCTGTGGTTTTAGAAATGAGCTTTGCTGCCAGTATATGTTCATTTCATGATAAGACGGCCTCAGTAGATGCTTATTTTGGATTTCACGAGCTGGGCCAACTTCCTTATTAGTCCAAGGTGATCTAACGTAAGACATTGTTCTGAGATAATCCAAAAGCAGGGCACTCTACAAGGCCACGGTTGTTGGAATCCTAAACCTTTTTTACTAACCTTGTTAGCAGCACAGCTCGCAGTGTTGACCTTGTTGCTGCCAGCATCACCGCTGTCTGTTCTGTAATACAAATACACAGTTTTACTATCTATGACAGCACATTTTGTACAGCTGTGACTAAATTAAACTGTTACAGATGCAGTTGCTTCAAAAAAGACTACTATGGGTTGGTAACAAGAGATTTAGAAGTTGAGCTGGTCTTTGATTTCATTAACTGAATGGAGATCCGGTCTCATCCAATACACCCAGTGTACATATATATTAAGGAGAGAACTGTGGTCTAGTGCCTAGAGCTGTAGCCACAAACTGGTGCTTACATCTCAGGTTCAAATCCTGCCACTATTTGCCTTTGCGACCATGAGGAAGTGACGTGACCTCCTTGTGCTTTAGTCCTCTATTCAGTTGGAAGGAGGACCCCACTGAAAATGAGATGCTGCATCTCAGCTGACTTTGCTTGGTAAGTAAATGGTGAATAAAACAATGATAAAATAAAATAGTATTTATGCTGCATTTTTTTCACTTTATTCTTTGGTTTTACATGCAACACTAAGAACCCAATTTTGAAACAGGGGCTTCGAAGGCTAAATGTGGTGTGAAAATTGGCCCATTAAGTCCACAGTTAAACAGCGAAGGGTGACACTATGATTCAGGCAAAGCAGGGTATACCTTATGAGGAGAGACAAATTTCAATCTGTATTCTCTGGAGGACAAGAGGGGAGAAGGGAGATATGACAGAAGCACATACATACATACATACACAAACACAGGAGTACAATAGGTTGAAAACCGCAGAGTTGTTCAAGCTTAAGAACTGTTCATCCACTGGGGGGGGGCAAAATGTCAAGTTGGAAGAGGGGATTCAAGAAAGCCAGTAGGAAGCATTTGTTCACACAGTGAGTGAAGGACAGGTGGAATTGTCTGCCCATCAGTGTGGTCAATGCTGAGGCTATATCAAAACACACTGGGACATGTTTAAGGGGGTTATTGCTAGAAACAAGATGGTGACAGGAGAAGGGAAGAGAAGATGACTAATTCAGAGTAATCTATCGTAGGGCCCCAGGGCAAACTTGATGGACTAACCGTTTTTTTCTGGCCTCATTTATATATCAGTTTACATTTGAAATTTGTTGACCGGGTAGGCCCACTGAGACAAAATGTCCTTTTTTCAGGTGCAACCTGGAATTAATTGCAATCAATAACAAAAAGTACATACAGGATCAAATGCACAGGTGAGATCAGATAAGGTATTCCAATATTGCACAAACATATTCTTCCATGTTTCTACTGTAGTTACGGCAATGTCACTCTCCATTCTATAAACCTCACAGGACACAGTGAGCAGGGATGCAGCATTCTGATCAGTCAGCTAGGAGTTTTATCTCACTGACAAGGACTGCAATTCAGTATGACCCATCAATCTTGAAAACCATTAAATAAGATCTTTCCCAGTATTACTGTAATTCTGTGAACATCAGGAGCTGCAGAACTGTAGTAAGCTCTTTCATGTTGAACTTTTTACCACTCAGATATGGAACAGTAGGCAACCCCATTCTGTCCTCACTTGAGTGATCAATGCTTCTGACATCAGGGGCCCGATACTGAAAACTTTGCCCAGGGGAAAATCCCAGTATGCCCGCACAAACTGGGCTTTCTGCAAATTTCCCATATGCAAAAGCCCAGTTAGCGCATGCAAAGAGGGGTTTGTGCCCAGGCAATATTCAGAGGGGGTCACAATGTAAATGAAGGGGTGGGGCCTAATTAATGGGGCAATCCAATATTCAGAGTTTGTGCAAGGTCGTTTTGCATGATCCCCCTGCGTGGCGCACATACTGCTGATCAGAACCTCAACTTATTCCACGCAACCAGTGCAGTTGGCAGAGGAAGTACAGCACCCCCCATTCTCAACACAGTAGTCCCTGTTGTGCAATGATCCCCCCCCAATCACCAGCCCGATGTACAAAATGACAGTTTCTGGTGCTAGCAGTCCTCATCCCTCCCGACCTGACAGTGGAATGTATACTTTCCTTGGTGATAGTACTTCTATCACCGTGTGATGTACAAAAGTAAAGTTTCCCTGGTGCTAGTGTGCCCCCTTGCCGGCCAGATGTACAAGATTACAGTTTCCCTGGTGCTAGTGGTCCCTGCCCCTGCCGATCTTATAGCAGAATGTATACTTTCCCTAGTGCTAGTGATCCCCCCCACGACTGATTGCCGGCTCGATGTACATAATGACAGTTTCCCTGGTGCTAGTGGTCCCTGCCCCTGACGATCTTATAGCAGAATGTATACTTTCCCTAGTGCTAGTGATTCCCTCCCCCACTGATTGCCGGCTCGATGTACATAATGACAGTTTCCCTAATGCTAGTGGTTCCTGCCCCTGCCGATCTTATAGCAGAATGTATACTTTCCCTAGTGCTAGTGATCCCCCACCACTGATTGCCAGCTCGATGTACATAATGACAGTTTCCCTGGTGCTAGTGGTCCCTGCCCCTGCCAATCTTATAACAGAATGTATACTTTCCCCAGTGCTAGTGATCCCCCCCCCCACTGATTGCCTCCTCGATGTATAATGACAGTTTCCTGGTGCTAGTGGTCCTGCCCTGCCAATCTTATAACAGAATGTATACTTTCCCCTAGTGCTAGTGATCCCCCCCCCAACTGATTGCCGGGTCAATGTACATAATGACAGTTTCCCTAGTGCTAGTGGTCCCTGCCCCTGCCGATCTTATAGCAGAATGTATACTTTCCCTAGTGTTAGTGATCCCGTCCCAACTGATTGCCAGCTCGATGAAAATAATGACAGTTTCCCTGGTGCTAGTGGTCCCTGCCCCTGCCGATCTTACAGCAGAATGCATATTTACCTAGTGCTAGTGATCCCCCCCCACACTGATTGCCGGCTCGATGTACATAATGACAGTTTCCTTAGTGCCAGTGGTCCCTGCCCCTGCCGATCTTATAGCAGAATGCATACTTTCCCTAGTGCTAGTGATCCCCCCACTGACTGCCGGGTCGACTTACATAATGACAGTTTCCTAGTGCTAGTGGTCCCTGCCCTGCCAATCTTATAACAGAATGTATACTTTCCCCAGTGCTAGTGATCCCCCAACTGATTGCTGCCTCGATGTACATAATGACAGTTTCCTGGTGCTAGTGGTCCCTGCCCTGCCAATCTTATAACAGAATGTATACTTTCCCTAGTGCTAGTGATCCCCCCAACTGATTGCTGGCTCGATGTACATAATGACAGTTTCCCTAGTGCTAGTGGTCCCTGCCCCTGCCGATCTTATAGCAGAATGTATACTTTCCCTAGTGCTAGTGATCCCCCCCCAACTGACTGCCGGCTCGATGTACATAATGACAGTTTCCCTAGTGCTAGTGGTCCCTGCCCCTGCTGATCTTATAGCAGAATGTATACTTTCCCTAGTGCTAGTGATCCCCTCCCAACTGATTGCCGGCTCGATGAAAATAATTTTCAGAAAATCAGACAAACAGACACACGTACACTACATATTCCTGGCCAGGCCAGGGACACAACCCAAAACTGGTTATGCAAACTATGTACAACCCCTATGTACAAACACACTGAGGAGCCGGCCCATATTATGGTCAAATTTCCAAAATCAATAGTGCCTTAGTATAGTGCACCGACCAGTGCTAAAAACGCCCCCAGAAACTCTAACCTCCTGATAAGTCCCACTTGCAGGTGTTATCACCTCTGACCCGCATAAAGCCTAAATACTCCCGGATGGCTTCCCAGTGTGTCCCCTAGAAAGAGAGAGAGTCCCCAATCCCTTAAGCCCTTGCAGACCACAACCAATCCCCTTTAACCTTAGTAATAGACTCAGCTTGACCCCGTTGACATTACCCAAGTTATTGGGGAAAAAAAGGAAATAAACAAGGTATAAAAGGCACAAAACAATATAGGCATTAAACACTCCAGCATATACTCTTTTGCTAATCCTTGCCTGACAGACAGACCTGTGTTCCAGAGCGTGTGACTTGCTGGGAGCAGATCGCATCTAATATTGCCCATCTTTTAGCATACAGGTCCTGTCTCCCCTCCGAGAAAAGGTGTCTCTTTATCATGACCAGTACCCCCAGCATTTCTCTCACCCATTGTTCATATGCATAAACCTGATCGTCCTTCCAATGCTTTACTAAGAACGCCTTGACTACAGACACCATTAAGGAAAGGTGAAATTTGGGTGCAGTCCCTGTAATCTGAGAAAAGTCACCCAAACGCATACTTCTGGAGTTATAAAAGCCGTGATAGTCTAGCATTGATCCATACCCCGCTTAATCTCCCTCCATAAGGGAGAGATTTTACTGCAACCCCACATTACATGTAACAGGTCATCCACCTCCATCTCGCACCTGAAACACAGATCTGTCTGTCTCAACCCTCTACCATATAGCTTTACAGGGGTATAATATATGTTGTGAACCACAAAAATCTGCATGTTTCTATATTTGGGAATCACATTGTATTTAGTGGCCTTCCAAATGCTTTCCCACCTAAGAATTTTAGGAGCCAGCACCTTGTCCCAGTAAGGAATTTGTGTAGAAGTGTTCGGCCCAGGAAGTCCAGGAGAAGTTTATAAACTTGTGAGAGTGGGTGGCTTTCCGGAAGGCTTCCCTTAGATTCCCCCACGCGAGGAAGTTATCTGAAAAGTCCCCCATCCCCTTCCAGAGCCCAGCTATCATTTGTTTAAGCTGCAACCTTTGGAAAAAGGACAATCCCTCGCATTGTGATGGTAAAACTGTTTTATCTCCCTGCTGTGTATCAATCAGTCTTAAGCCACCCAAATAATTAGACCACCAGTGACCAAGTACCCGACCCCCTATAACCAAATTAGGATTACCCAGTATGGGTTGGTCTCTGGACTTCATTTGACAGCACCTTTGTACCGGGGTAAGAAAAGACCACCAGGCCTCCAGGGTTTTCCTAATTGGGTTCCCACACTCCTCCCTGAATAAAGCTTTTTAGGCCTAGCATATAGCATCGACTCGGGGGTGCAGCCGAGGCTCAATAGCAATTGCTTCTCAATTTGCAGCCACGCAGGTCACATAATGTCCCCGGCACTTCGGCCCATTGAACCATAAGGCCTAACTGGCCTGCCACATAATATACCTGGAGGTCAGGTAACCTAATGCCCCCACCTCATATGGCAAACGAAGACATTATGCTTAACCCTGGCTGGTTTGTTATTCCATAGGAATCCTGAAATTAGCCTTCTAATCATGCTAAACCATTTAACAGGGATGTTGTATGGAGCCAAATATACCGGGTATATCATTCTTGGTAGAACATTCATCTTGATAAGGCCCAGACACGCCGTAAAGTTCAGAGGTAACTTATTCCACCTTATGATATCTCCTTTAACCGCAGATATAACCCCCCCCCCCCCACATTAGCATCAACCCCAGACTCCTGGCTTGTTGTAATCCAGATTCCCAGATACTTCAATTTGTCAGTATGCCACTGTACTCCCAGGGATGAAAAATCTGCCTTAAATACATGTGGTGTCAGAGGTAGGATTTGTGTTTTGGTGAGATTTAACTTATAATTAGAGACCTTAGAGAAGCGATCTATTGAGTCTCTTACTCCCTCAAAGCTGGATATTAGATCTTGTAAATGAAGGAGAATATCGTCCGCGAAAACTGAAAATTTTAGCTCCAGTCCCCAGATCCTAATCCCCTGGACCTTGGCATCCTTATTTATAGATCTTAACAGGGGTTCTAAATAGATGTTAAACAATATCGACGAGAGAGGACATCCTTGACTTAGTCCCATTATTGAGCTGAAATTCCTCGAAATATAACCATTACACAATATCCTAGCCATTGGAGCGGCGATAGATTCTTAATACCTCTAAGGAGACCCCGGGAACCCCATTTCTCCATTGTAGCAAAAGAAATGAATGAAACCAGTCAAACGCTTTCTCAGCGTCTAGGGATATCAGGGCCAAGGGAAAGCGGGAATCCGGGCAAAATTTAAAATATGATGGATTTTCCTAAGAAGTCCTTAGCCCTCTCCCCGGCATAAAGCCTACCTGTTCCTGACTGATTAAACTAGGGGCAATAGTCAAAATCCTATTTGCCAAGATTTTAGTAAGAATCTTAATATCTTGGTTTATTAAGGCTATAGGCCTATAGTTACCCATTAAATCCCTAGGCTTGTCTGGCTTGGGTATTAAAGTGACATACGCCTGGTAGAACGGTGAGTGGTGAATTCCCTCCTCCATTATAGTGAGGAAAAATTCATGAAGTATAGGGAGTATGGTCTGGATATGAGTTTGGTAAAATTTTGCGGTAAGACCATCGGGCCCTGGTGACTTACCTAAAGGGAGAGACTGCACCACCTCTACGATCTCAGATGCTCTTATTGGGGCTTCCATTTCCTTAACTTGGACAGAATCCAGAGTAGGTAACTGGATTTCTTCTAGATAATGGTTAGCCTCCTTTTCCCCCACCAATTCTCTAGATTGGTAGATTTCTAGAAAAATGATGCGACGCCTCAGCCATTTCTTGGGGTCTGTGACCAGCTTCCCTTCATGCATAACTGATATGATTGTCCTACTGGCCTCCCACTCTTTAATTCTAGGTGCTAGGAGGCGCCCCGGGACATCACCCTGCAATAGAAAATTAGCCTTAATCTTATTCAACCAAAACTCTGTTTTCCCATATACAATTTCTGACAGTTCCCTCCTCAAACTTTTAAGTTCCGCATCTATTTCCCCTGAAGACCCTTCAAGCTGTGACAGTGAGTTTATCGCCCCCACCAGGAATTCCTCTTTGGCCCTTCTAAGCGACCTGTCCCTTGCCGCTAGGGCCCTTGCTGCCTCTGCATATAAGAATTTACAGGTAGGCCAAGCTAGTCTTTTATCTTCCAACGTGGGGAGCTGGGACCTAATAATCTCCTGTAAAGCCCCCTCTAGTTCAACCCTACTCGTGTCCTCTGTGAGGAGCGAGTCATAAAGCCTCCATCTGTAAGGTCTAGGCGGCGTTGGTCTGGGTTCCCACTGCAGCTGGATGAGAGAGTGATCTGAGAGAGTCCCACCTCAGTCAGCACTTCTCATCTCTGCAAGAGCTTCTCTGTTGACCAAAAATCAATTCTAGTGTGACTTTTGTGTGCTGCCGAGTAAAATGTCAAGTCACGGCCCCTATTTGGAAGAGTCTTAATTGGATCAACTAAGGCCGCTCTCTCCAAGAACTTAGCCAGGGCTAACTGGGCCTTGGTCCTCGGCCCGCTGTGTGGAGGTATCCTGTCCTCCTTGTTATCAAAATATATGTTCCAATCACCAGCCAGGATGAGTGAGTGTGAAGGAAGGGTGGCTATATCCCCTTCTATTGAAGCAAAGAATTTGGGGTCGGGAGGGGTTGGCCCATAAATGGATGCAACCGAGACTGCCTTGCCAAGCAAGGTCCCTGACAAGTAGATTCCCCTGCAGTCTTGCCTGGTTATCACTTGGGACACATCATATGGGCAAGATTTCTTAATTAGAATCGCCACCCCCCCAGAGGCCCTGTCCCCTCCCACACCATATACCTGCCCCACCCATCGCTTCCTGAGACCATCCAACTCATCAGTCAATAAGTGTGTCTCTTGAAGTGTTACAATGTGAGCCCCTCGTTGTTCAATATACCGCAGAATGATCATTCTCTTACATCGACCCCTGAGCCCTTTTACATTCCAAGAAATTATTTTAAGGCAAGCCATCAGTAACAACAGAATTTTTCAATTGAACCCACACATTGTGCCTTTCTAAGGTCTGCATTCCTAGTGCTCCCATAATTGGACTCTCTCTTTCACCTTGTTCCCACCCCCTTATCCCCGATCCTTAGATCGACCAACCATCTGATGTTGAGTCATGGATGAACCGTTCCTTGCCTCTCCTCCGCCCCATCCTCTGACATTAGACCCCAGAATCTGGCCCCTGGAACCCCCAGAATCGGGGACATAAAGGCGCCCTTTTCTCTGCAGTCCATCGCCCCCTAACATTTCCCATAAATAAAGGGAAAAGATAAGCAAGGAGGAGACTAAGGGAGTCCCCCTCATAACCCTCCTTGGTAATTATATCTCCAGCCAGCCCTGCTCCATTTTAACGTCCCCTACACCCCGGAGTGGTATCCCTCCAGTTATTAATACTGATCAAGTCCTAATCCCCTAGACCACTCCCCTTCTCCATCTATCCCAAAGCTGGCACGAGCCCGCTTTACCACAATTAATGCCCACCAGCCAACATAGCCCTAGCTAATTGACCCCTTTTATAATAAACGAAATCCAACATCACCCCCTTCTAACAGTTCCCTCTAAAATTCCAAAGTCTGAAAAGTATTCCTGGGTCTAATAACAAGAATATTATGATTAATGATTAGTGAACCCCCTTCTCCCATGTCCTCTAGTTAATACACTAGAGCCTTGTGGTTTAACACTTTGTGATCCATCGCAGGACCTATGAACCCAGTCCTGGCTAGTCACTTGAACGTCCAGATTTAACCAAAAACAGAAGAGTCACCAGTCTTAATAAGTATTGAGACCGCTGCTTAGCTTCCATCTCAGCCCTCAAAGGAGCTCAGCCTCCTTGCCCGCAAACAGTCATGTTGGGGGTTTGACTAGATCTGGGAGCTCAACCCGTAGCCCATCCATCGCATCCTTTGCCATGAGGAACTTCTTCTCCCCGGTCTGAAGATGCACCACCAGGTTAGCGAGGAATTGGAGCCAAAATCTTATCCCTGCAAGATAAAGCTTCTTCTTAATGTCAACATACTCTTTCTGCTTTTCTCTAATCGCTGGCGTCTGATCTTGAAAAAACCACAATGAAGCACCATTCCATTGCAAAGGCTTCTTTTGTCTGGCAGCAAGCAGCACATGAGATTTTTCTTTATAGTTGAGGAATCGCATTATTATAACTCGGGGTCTCGGCCCGGCGGTGGTATCTTCAGAGGTGTCTGTGGTCTTTTCCAAATTATACCCCTCTCCAAATGGTGTAGGGCCTAGCAGGTTTAATAGGAGCTCCTGCATAAAAGGAACACAGGCCGAGCCTTCAGCCTTCTCTGGTAGCCCCGCCAGAATCAGGTTGTTTCTGCGATTTCTTGATTCCTGGTCTCCCACCCTTTCCTCCAATTTCTTCAGCTTTCTTCGAATCGTCCCCACCTCCTGATCGAGTACAGAAACCTTCCTCTCTTGCAATGAAATCTGGGCTTCAGCATTGCCCATTCTTTGTGCCAGGGAGTGTAACGCCAGTTTGAACTCAGCAAAATCCAGCACCAGCCCTTGTAAAAGTGCTTTAATCTCCCGAATATCATCTGCATTATTGCTTAAGCCCCCTGTATTCCCTGCTTCCCCGCCTTGCTCTGGTATGGTAGGTGACTGAGACTTAGGTCTCTTGGTGGCTGGAGCTCGCCCCACCAGGGGCTCCACAGGGTCGGCTTCCATCTTTCGGCAATGGCGCGGCCTGAACTTGCCAATGCGCCCGTTTTAGTTATGTAATCGCCGGTTTGAAAAACTTCGCGGCTCTAAAGCGCCCGGCCAGGAAGTAAACACATGTCGTCACCGGAGCTCTTAACAGCTAATGTAGAAAACTTTTTGCCAGATCCGGAGCGAGAAAACTTGATTTTTATAGTACGAGGCCTCGGAGAGACTCGGGACACGTTTCTCCCGATCAGCTCATCATGTGACTCCCCCGGCTCGATGAAAATAATGACAGTTTCCCTGGTGCTAGTGGTCCCTGCCCTTGCCGATCTTACAGCAGAATGCATATTTACCTAGTGCTAGTGATCCCCCCCCCCACACTGATTGCCGGCTCGATGTACATAATGACAGTTCCTTAGTGCCAGTGGTCCCTGCCCTGCCAATCTTATAGCAGAATGTATACTTTCCCTAGTGCTAGTGATCCCCCACTGACTGCCGGCTCGACTTACATAATGACAGTTTCCTAGTGCTAGTGGTCCCTGCCCTGCCAATCTTATAACAGAATGTATATTTCCCCAGTGCTAGTGATCCCCCACTGATTGCCCTCAATGTACATAATGACAGTTTCCTGGTGCTAGTGGTCCCTGCCCCTGCCAATCTTATAACAGAATGTATACTTTCCCTAGTGCTAGTGATCCCCCCCAACTGATTGCCGGCTCGATGTACATAATGACAGTTTCCCTGGTGCTAGTGGTCCCTGCCCCTGCCGATCTTATAGCAGAATGTGTACTTTCCCTAGTGCTAGTGATCCCCCCACTGATTGCCAGCTCGATGTACATAATGACAGTTTCCCTAGTGCTAGTGGTTCCTGCCCCTGCCGATCTTATAGCAGTATGTATACTTTCCAGAGTGCTAGTGATCCCCCCCAACTGATTGCCGGCTCGGTGTACATAATGACAGTTCCCCTAGTGCTAGTGGTCCCTGCCGATCTTATAGCAGAATGTATACTTTCCCTGGTGCTAGTGATCCCCCCCCCCGCCACTGATTGCCAGTTTGATGTACATAATGACAGTTTTCCTGGTGTTAGTGGTTCCTCACCTCTGTCAATACGTGGGCCCGATGTACAAAATACAGTTTCCTGGTGCTAGTCCCCCGATCACTGGCCCGATGTACAAAAGTTAAGCTTCCCTAGTGCTAGTGGTCCCTGCCCCTCTGATCGCCAGCCCAACAGTAGAATGTATACTTTCCCTGGTGCTACTGCCTCCCCCCCCCATTGCTGGCCTAATAGTCAGTATATACTGTCCCTAGTGCTAGTGGTTCCTCCCCCCACCCGCACACATGCACAGTCTTTAATTAATTATTCCCTGGTGTCCAGTGGTCCCTCCCTCACCTGAACCCATGCCTGATCTTTAAAGAGCTATTCCCTGTTGTCCAGTGGTGCCTCCCATCCTGATCCCATATATTATGAAATAACACCATTCTCTGGTGTCCAGTGTCCCCCCTCCATCTCGATCCCCAGTAAAATAAACTGACACCATTCCCTGGTGTCTAGCGGATCCCTCTCCCTTTCCCTGATGCCCTGCAAAATACACTGACACTATTCCCTGGTGCCTAGTAGACCCCTTCCCTATCCCTGATCCCCAGTAACATACACTTACATCATTCCCTGGTGTTTAGCAGACCCCTCCAAACCAGCAGGTAGTGCCCCACCACCCCACTCCCCCACCATCCCGACCCCGAGCCGGCGACTGGCACAGCTCTCCTGCTCTTTACCACAGCCAGCTGCCGACTGAGCTGTCAAGGAGTGTGTACTGTACAATCAGCTGTTATAGTACTCGCTCACTGACAGTTCAATCAGTGACTGGCCGTGGTGGAGAGTGGATGACTGTGCTGGTCGCTGGCTTGGGGTCAGTGTGGGGCACTACCTGCCGGGGTGGGGGTCCACCAGACACCAGTCAATGGTGTCAATGTATGTTACTGGGGATCAGAGATAGGAAGGGGGGTCCACTAGACACCAGGGAGTGGTGTCAATGTATTTTACAGAGGATCAGGGATAGGCAGGGGGGTCCGTTGGAGACCAGGGAATGGTGTCGGAATTGGGGATGGGGGGGTGCTACATACCAGGGAATGGTGTCAATTTATTTTATTGGGGATCGGGATGGGGGAACACTGGACATCAGGTAATGGTTTTATTTCATAATACATGGGCTCACAATTTGTGAGGGGAGACACTGGACACCAGGGAATAATTCTTTAAAGATTGGGCATGTGTGGTGGGGAGGGACCACTAGCACCAGGGACAGTATACATTTAACTATCGGGCTGGTAACTGGCAGCGGTGGGGGGGGGGATTAGCACCAGGTATAGCTCTCTGGGACTGGGCAGGTGGGGAACGGCGCTACACTAAACTGACAGGCTATGCATGCAAATGAGCCCATAATGGGCATGTAAATGGCCAGTTAGCACCTTGCAATACCTAATGAGCTCATTTGCATGGGTCCATTTGAATATCAGAAATTTAGCCTAGATGCAAGCCATTATGATGCCCTATTTCGGGAGCCATGTCTGCCCAGCACTAAGTGGCTTAGCGCTGGGTCACAATGGTTCTTCATTCAGTTGAATAGCACCTGTGCGCTATTCCACTGAATACGGCATTTTTGGACACCTGGGCAACCGCAAGGTGCAGTGCAAATATCTGTGCTCTACTTTGCCCAGTTTTGAATATCAGGCCCCAGCTCTCTGTTCCAAGAAGAATCTTAACTACATAAAACTGAAAATGGACATATGACGTCTCCCTCACTCTGAGGAAGATGTCATATGTGATGGTGAGATGTTAGGGAGTAGCCTGTCGTTGCTGCGTGGTGGAGGCATGAGATGAGGAGTGACAGTACTTTGAATTTTTCGCAGTTCAGCCGGTCAGCAGATGCTGAATGTGTATGAAGACAGCCTTTGTGCAAAGTAAGACTGCGGTAGTGTTGCACCACTGAGCACAAGCCTTCTGGAAGTGCAGCACACTTAACTGTGAACCTATGGGCTGCGGTGTGCTTTTAAAAAAAGTTTCTTTTAATAATGTGATCTGGCATATTTTCAAAAGACTGTTTCAACAGACTTTCATATTAAGTAAATGCTGGTGCTGACCCTCTTTGACTGCCACCGTGCAGCCTACGCATTTTGAATTTTGTGCCCTGGGTATGTGTACACCAAACTGAGTTTTGAGCTGATGACTTCAAGTGTTTTTGTTTGAATCCTATGGACTGACTTTGTGGCATCCAGCTGGGATACCTTTGTGTGCTCTGCACAGGCAATGTGCTTTACAGCCCCCACCTAACTTACGTAAACTGTCCTTACTCCAGACATGGCTAGTCCCTGCATGCTACAGGTATGCTCTCCCGCACTGCTCCAGGTGTTAAAGTGAAGATTATAAGCAGGGGTCTGATCCAATGGAAGCATGATACAAGCAGCGGAGACAGGAGGATGATTATAGGCAGGATACAGCAGGGGAAGGAGCAGTTACAGGAGGAAAATCTAGAGAAGGAAAAATGGAAAGTATTGAACAAAGCAATATAAAAGGAGTCTCACTACAGTAGGCAGAATCACAGCTGAAGAATGTGTCTGATCTCAATACCTTCTCAGCATCAGCTCCTGTAGAGTTTCAAGCTGCTCATCTTCCCTTTCATCGGATAACTTCATAGCACCATATTTTCTCATATGTAAATCTTCCTTCACTTCTGGACATGATCTTAGCCCTTCCACTTTTCTCTTCTTCACAGCATCGGTTTTTGGTCCACTTGTTGCCTGCAGCCCATCCAAGTCATGATTTTCTGAAGCCTGCATTTTTAAGATACTTAGCCATTAAGCAGACCATACTACAAAGAATATGGTTCTTTGACATTTATGAAATCAAATATGTGTAGTGTATTCTATCAATGTCTTTATCATGTTGCTACTGCATAGCTCAAGGTTAACAAGACACATATAAAAAACGTTTTGTCTTCTGCAACTAAAGGGATACAGTCAATCCTCCACTGGTGAGGTTCAGCCTTGAAGTGACTTCATTATAAACTTTTTTTTTAACATTATGATCAATGGAGAGTCATGCTGCACTTGAAGACCTCTTTTACAGCAAATATGTCTTTATGTACTGCACACTCCCAGAGTAAGTGCATTTTGTTTCGGTTCCAGCTGAGACTTTTTTTTGCCCTTTCAAACACAATTCATTATCTCAGTAGTGCAAGTTAAGCAATTTGCTGCACCACTGAATAAGCAACATTAATGACTGTTCTGTCACTGATTGCTTAGTCTCCACCCCACCCTGTTTTCTCGACAATACCTGGCAATTATTTGGCAGTGTAGATCAAAGAAGCTGTCGACTGCCACATCAGGGAAGTGAAAACACCTTCTCTCACAAAAGGCCCGGAGGAGATACTGGTCAGCAGAGAAGTGCTGATGACCCATGACTGCATGGGAGTGTCGACATAATATAGGCAGGGGCCCAGAAAAGGACCATTAGAGGGAGCAGTCTAGCAGTCAACCCAAGATCAGGGATCAAAGTAATTAACCAGAGTAGGGCAGCTTGACTCCTTCCAGCTGTGAGAATATTACTACTCAGTCCTAGAATCAGGACACTAGAGGGGAGAGGAAATTTCTCTCTTGCACTGTGGCAGCAATGTGTAGCCATTGTAACAACAACAACAAAAAAAACCAATACAGCTTCCATGTGGGCTTATCAAGAGGGAGCCTACTCGAAAAGGGGCAATACTGGACCTGGTGGCTCACAAACAAGGACAATATTGCAGACATCAAGATGGAAGGCCACATGGGGACCAGTGATCGCTGTACACTGTGGTTCAACATATGGACAGCAGCAGAAGCAAACCACACATGGATGAGGGTCCTAGACTTTGGGAGGGCAGATTAAAGAAAAAAAAAAAGGGATGAATGCCTCAGAGATGACCTGATGAGGGGATGTGGCTGGCCTGGGAGGGGTGGAGGAACAGTGGGCCAAATTAAGGGATAGCATAGTCAAGGCAACAAACTTCTGTGCAAAGGAAGAGAGCAAAAACAGGAGAAAAAGGAGACCACCTTGGTTCTCAAGGGAAGTGACTGCAAAGGTTAAGGCTAAAAGGGTAACACTCAGAAAGTACAAGGAGATGAACAGGGAAGAAGACAGGGAATAGTACCAGGAGAACCAGAGTGAAGCAGGGAAAGTGGTGAGGGTTGCAAAGGTACACACTGATGAAGGGATAGTGGAAGGAGTAACTAAGGAGTACAAGACCTTTTTTAGGTACACAAATGAAAGGAGGAAGATGAGGGGTGGGGATTGTGAGGTTAAGAAGGGCAGGGGTGTCTGTGCAGAGGAAGATAAGGAAAAAGCAGATATCCTGAACCGATACTTCTATTAAGTCTTCACAGTGGATGGGGAGAGGGATGGACTGCACAGAAGCAGTAGGAACACTGAAGGGAGAGAGGCAGGCACAATTACATTCACTACGGAGAGTGTCCTGAAAGGACTTGTGAATGTGAAAGTGGATATAGCTTTGGGACCAGATGGGTACACCCAAAGGTGCTGACGGAGCTCAAGGAGGTGCTGGCTGCACTTCTGACAGCCCTATTCAACAACTCACTGGAAACCAGAGATGCAGTCCTGCTTCATGAAAGTGGCAGCAAGGAGGAGGCTGGCAGTTACAGGCCTGTCAGTCTGATGTCAGTGGTGGGGAAGTAAGCGGGGATGCTTTTCAAGGAAGGGCTTGTGAAGAAGTATCTAGAATCCAGTGGGATACAGGAACCAAGGCAGCACAGGTTCATGGAGGGGGGTCATGTTAGACGAACCTGATCATGTTCATGGAGTGGGTAACCAGGGAAGCAGATCAGGGTGGGCCGGTGGATGTGGCCTACTTAGACTTTAGCAAAGCCTTTGACACTGTACCACACATGAGGCTCATAAGTAAACTGAGAAGTTTGAGGTGGGTCCTAAGGTGGTAAACTGGATATAAAATTGTTTGATGGACAGGAGACAGTGGGTACTGGTAAATGGCACCACAGTTGGGGGAGGGAAGACTGATCAGCAGGATACCTCAAGGCTCAGTACTGGGACCAGTCCTCTTCAATATCTTTATAAGTGACATTGCAGAAGGGCTGGAAGGGAATGTATACCTTTTTGCAGAGGACACCAAAATCTGCAATAGTGTAGACACTCCAGAGGGGGTAGAGAGAATGAGCAGAGACGTGAGAAAATGCAAGGAGTGGTCATGGCAGCTAGATTTCAATGCGTAAAAGTGCAAAATCATGCACCTAGGGCACAAAAACCCAAAGGTGGAGAATACAATTGGGGAAGAGGTTATGATGGTCACAAAACAGGAAAGGGACCTTGGAGTAAACATATGGGATAAGTTCAAAGTGGTGAGGCAGTGCGACAAGGCAGCAGGTAGGGCCAGTGGGATACTGGGGTGCATAGGGAGAGGTATCACAAGCAGAAGGAGGGAGGTGGTGTTACCACTGGTGAGATCCCACATGGAGTGCTGTGTTTAGTTCTGGAGACCACATCTCAGGAAGGACATACACAGGGTGGAGGCTGTCCAGAGGAGGGCAACTAAACTGGTGCACAGGCTACATCAGAGGCTCTCTGAGCAAAGACTGAGGGATCTCAATATGTACACCCTGGAAGAAAGAAGGGGGGGGAGACATGATAGAGACCTATAAATACCTTTAGACGGGGGTGAATAAGATACACGAGGGGAGTATTTTTCAGATGAGAAGACTCACGAGAAAGAACAGTTATGTAAAAACTTACCATAACAGTAGATCTTTGACAAAAAATATCCTCCATTAGGCCACACCTTTGGAACTATAGTTGTCAGCGTTAGGATCACATGAAAACTTTTGCTAGCTGGAGGCTGTCCACAATGATGTGCCATATCTATGTGTACAGTATATAATCATGGGCTGCCCCATCACTCCTCAGTTCCCTGCCAGGAATTAGCCTCTGAGGACCTCCAACCATGGGGAACCAGGAGATGAGACCAGCACCAGGCATACAAGGGAGGCATGGGGCAGGATATAGGATGCATGGAGTCAGATTAAGGCACAGCATCTGATAGAACCCTCACTAAAAGGAAAAGGAGGAAAGGAGAGATGATACAGCATGGCCTAATAGAGGAGATTCTCTTGAATATCTACTGTTACAGCAAGTTCTTACATAACTGTTCTAACTTCTTCAAGGACATCTCCTCCATTAGGCCACACCTTTGGAATAATTCCCGAGAAGGATAAAGTAAACTGGAAGGATGGCACAGACTGATAAATAATCAGGACAGAAGGCCTTGCAGTACAGCAAGCCCAAAGCCAGCACGTCTTAGAGAGACAATGTCCAGACTGTAATGTTTAGTGAAAGTGTGGACAGTGTTCCATGTGGCTGCATTTCATATGCCAGCAGCAGGGAAATTTTTAAAACAGGCAAGAGAAGTGGCCATACCCCTTGTGGAGGGACCACGAACAGCACCAGGAACTGACCGTACTTCCTATAACAGAATAATGTGCCAGTCATTTGGATAGGCATTGTTTAGACACAAAAGCACTCTCTTTCCCAGGAGAGAATGAAACAAAAAGCTGAGAGGACTTTCCTACAGTCCTTGGTGCAAGTAATATATTATTGCAGTATTCTATGCACATCCAAAGTATGCAGCAGTGCCTTACCCTGCTTGGTATGTTCAGGATAACATACAGGAAGGTGCGTCATTCGATTCAGTGTAAACTCACATACTACTTTCAGTAGAAACTTAGGATTCATATGTAACAACTCTGAAAAATCAAATAATGAGGCTCAAATGGAACCTGAAGCTTGGAAATCCTTTGAGCAGAAGTGAGTGCAACTAAAAATAAAGTTTTCTATGACAGGAAAGGAGCCTACGTCAATTTCTCAAGCACAAAATCCAAGTTCCAAGGCAGGGCTGTATTATGGTTAGGAGGTTTCATATGAAGAATACCTCTCAGAAACGTACGGCATACCTCTAACTGGGCAACCATACGACCATCAATAGGGGCACAGAAAGCTGATACAGCGGCAAAATGCACCTTAAGTGAGGAATACCGAAAGCCAGAATCAGACAGGGAAAGCAAGTATTCCAACACTGCATTCACAGGACGTGTAAAAGGGTCCAAATTCTGGGAAACGGCCCACAAAGTGAAACACTTCCATTTCAAGAAATAAGTCTGGCAGAAGGCTTTCTAGCTGCAATCAGTACATCAGCAACCTTTGGGGACACCCTAAAACGTGCAGTGGCTATGTCTTCGGAGCCATGCATGAAGATGTAGAGACTTCAGGTCCGGATGGACTAAAGATCCCTTGTCCTGTGACAACAACCTCAATATAGAGGTAAGAGGGCACAGAGGCTCCACTGCCAGATGTTGACAGAATGGAAACCATATCTAGTGAGGCCATAATGGAGCAATGCTGATGAGAATGGCGCTCTCCACGCACAGTTTGATCAGAACTCTCTGTATTAGAGGAATAGGGGGAAATGCATCTAGGAAGCTCCCTTTCCACAAGAGTGACAATACATCTCACCAAAAACCTCCAGGCCCTGGAGCAAGTGATCAGAAATGCAGCAGTTTAGGGTCATGTGGGGATGTAAAAAGGTCCACTTTGGATGACCACATCTTGCAAATAAGTAGTTTACCACAGATGTCAGCAGTTCCCATTTGTGAATCATCGACTGGGACCTGCTTAGCCTGTCTACCAAGATGTTTTGGAGACAATGGAAGATACATGGCTGACAGCTGAAGGCTGTGAGACAAAGCCCAGTACCATATTCTCATTCCTTCCCTGCATAAGGGTTAGGAGTGAGTGCCCCCTTGTTTGTTGTTGTACTGCAACACACTGATGTCCATATCAATTAGCAGAGAACTGCGGCAGAGATGGTTCTGAAATGCCTGGAAACTGTATGGACAGCCCTCACAGGCGCCAAGTACTTGGCAAGATGGCAGCCACGCTGGGCCAGCCACCAGTGTAGCTCTGCACTATTAGTTCATTTTTATTGTTTTTACTTACGTTTTATCCAGTTTTGTTTCATTTATGTTATTTACGGTCCTCGTCTTGCTTTGCTTGAGGATTTGAGTGCGGTGTCCAGCAGCGATAACTGTGACTGGAATTTTCAGTGCGGTCGGTTCAGCTTTTCCACGACCATTGTGGATAACGCTGTTGCTCGACTGCTATTTGGTAATGCTAGTGCCCGATAATCTACAATGGTCAGGACTGTCTCTTTTATCAGTGCTGGTATTTAGCACTGAGAAAACTTCTTATGCAGTAGCTAACATTTCAGGAGCACTGAGAGTTGTGGAGGAAGGTTTGCCTGCACTTATGGAGTCAGCTTGAGTGCTGTTAGGTGATTGGATCTGATTTTGTCTCTGAAGGCTGCCCAATTTGGATGACAGTACCAGCTCAGAAGGAGTTCCATGGAGAGGAGGAGGACAGGTTAGCCAGACCAGCTTGCCTGGAGGTAGGTGCGGGGCGGGGTGGCCATTTTCCCCTGAGGGGGTCAGGAGTGCATGCCAGAGGGTTGGTACTTACTGGGCTCCTAGGGCCGCTGGGGGGTTGCCTGACGGAGGCAGAGCTTCCCGGATGATCCAAGCAGGGGAGAGCAGGTTTGTTCCCTGTTGCCTGCTTTGGGTTTGGCTGGGACCTGGTCATATATGGACCTTTGGAAGATCCTTTTCTCCGAAGAATTGCTCCTGCCAGATGATCGAGCAAGCCGTGGTCTGTTTGGCTCTCATTAGCTTTTGCTGGTAGCTGACTATTAACTTGTGAATATCTGTGACTGATCTGGAGAGGCAGTGAGAGGGCCTCTTTTTTGGGAGTTTCATTATTTTCAACCAGAGTTTTTGGATGCGACTGTGAGAGGGCTGCATCCTTTGTATTAACTTTGATGGTTAGGAAGTGGTGTGAGCCCTCCTTTCTGATTATAAACTTTCTTTGAAAGTTGTGGCATGGCTCTGTCAACATTAAGTTTGCTAATCTCAATTTTAGTATGCTGGCATGGACATTATTTGATGGACATTATTTTGATCAATTTTCAGTCATTACTGCTGTTTGAGCCTCGAACTCTGCTGGTATTTATTGTAGTATTTGTCTTTGGATTAAGGGGACTGTTTGGGTATATTAGGTTAGCATTTGATTATTTTAGTTGGGATACAGTAGTTTTGTTTTGGAGGTCTATTTTATTCGGTTTATCTGTGGTGCAGAGGAGTGATAAACTGAGAGTGGCTGCTCCAGGTAGCCGGTGATCATGTGTTGGCAGGCAGCTCTCCCGGTCAGGCGCTACTCCACCTCTGCACTCCGGGACCTCCGCCCCTTTAACTGTCCCCCTTTGCATGCCAATGAATATAATCATTGTCAGGCATTGGGGATAATAAGGAGGAGGTGTTGGGGGGGCTCCAGACAGCGGTGAGGGGAAGAGCCAGGCGGACAGACTGGGGTTGTGGAGTCGAGAAGATGCCCTGGGGCAAAATGCAGACTGGACAGGGGCTTTCCCTGTCTGGTCCCCATACCCAAGGGTTCCACTTTTAGTGGTCAGCTTATTTGATCAGCCTCGGAGTCTCATCCAACCCGGGCAGTGTTATGCAATGCTAGGTCCATTAAAAACTAGACGGCAATAATTGCCAGTCTTGTTGGGTCATCGGACCTGGCTTGCATCACGGAGACCTGGCTGGACAGAAATGCTGGCCCTATTCTTGAGTCAGTAGTTCCAGACAGTTTCTCAGTGAAACACTGCCCGAAACTGGATCATAGTGGTGGGGGTGTGGCCATTTGCTTTAAAATGATATTGAGCCTGATAGATGTGCCAGTGGGGGGAGACCAGATCCTTTGAATGCATCATGGGTGCAGGCGTGGGGTGCAAAATTCTTCTCGCCTACCATCCACCCAGGGACAGGAAGCAATTTCTGCAGGAAGTCGCGGACTTCACTGTCGAGATGGTGTTGAAGTCGCCCAGATTGATGGTGCTGGGTGACTTCAATGCCCGGGTCAATGATGAACTCTCGCAGTGTGGTCAAGACTTTCTCCAACTAATGACCTTGTTGGGCTTCACACAGGCAGTTGCCTCTGCAACCCATAATTCTGGTCACTCTCTCTGGACCTGGTCTTCCTCTTGGGTATGGAGATCTCCAATTTGGTGGTGCAGCCAGTCAGCTAGTTTGACCATTACATTATCGGATTCAATTTCCAGGCCCCGCCCCATAGGCTTGCCCCTGTGGAGATGGTCCGGTACCGCCCTTTAAGCAGAGTAACCCCAGATGACCTGATGGTGGTACTGGATCTATTGGGACTTCAGACTGCTAGCAGGGGTCCAGACAACCTGCTGCAAGCTTATAATATGGCTGTGGTGGCGGCTATGGACTCCATTGCTCCTGTTCGAGTTCGCCCCCTCACCCTTCGCCCTCAGTCCCATTGGTTTGATGGGACTTTGAGGGAGATGAGAAGAGGGGGAGAAGGATGGAGTGACGCTGGCAGAAATCTGGTCTTGATGCCGACAGGCTTAGATTGATGGCCGATTATTCAGACTATCAATCGGCGATCTCCCATAAGAAGGCATTGTTCCTGTCCGAGGAGATCACCACTACAAGGAACCGACCCTGCTGAGCCGCTTCCGAACGGTAGACAGACTGTGCAGTCCAGCCTGTCTGCAAATTCGGAGAGCGTTGTCACAGGATAAGTGTGATGAGTTTGCTCGCTTCCTTGCAGATGAGGTTGCCAACATTCGATCAGAGATCTGCTTAACTCGCTCCAATGGGCGGGGCGGCGATCGGTCGGAGGTTGCAGAACCATGGTTTTGTTGATCAGCTTTCAGCCAGCCGGTGACCGTGGATGCCATAAGGATTGCCAAGAGGATGCAGCCGACCTGCTGTGGTTTGGATCCGGGCCCAACTCACCTCCTTGTGGGGTGCGTTGAGGTCATTGGCCCGGTCCTGGCTGAGATAGTCCAGAGTTTGCTTGAGATGGATGGATTTCCTGACTCCCTGAAGGAGGCGGTGGTGACACCCCTCCTTAAGAAATCTTCTCTTGACCCGGACTGTCTCGTCAATTACAGACCTGTCTCTAACCTGCCCTTTGTGGGCAAGGTTATTGAGAAGGTGGTCATGCTGCAGCTGGATAATCATCTTACCAACCATGACATCTATGATCCTCTCCAGTCAGGATTTAGGAAGAGGCATAGCACAGAGACTGCCATGGTTCAAGTGCTCAATGATCTTCTGATAGCGAGAGATCGGAGGACTCATTCCATCTTAGTCCTCCTTGATCTCTCTTCAGCATTTGACACCGTGGATCATGGCATATTGCTGGAGCGCCTGTGGGTTATCTGTGGACTGTCAGGTACAGTCCTCAGATGGTTCCATTTGCTCCTCACTGGTAGATCTCAGAGAGTGGTGTCGGGAATTTATTCCTGTGACGCATTCTCTCTATCATGTGGGGTACCGCAGGTCTCCGTGCTTTCACCTATGTTATTCGTGGTGTACATGCTGCCATTGGGAGACAATGCAAGGTGGTATGGCTTGAGTTTTCACTGCTATGCAGATGATACTCAGCTATACATGTCCTTTGTGCCTGACCAGCATTGATGCGGTCTTGGTGTTTAACAACTGCCTCGCTGAGATTCAGGGCTGGATAAGTGCCAACTTGCCATGGCTGAATCCTGACAAGACTGAGGTTTTGGTGGTGGACCCAGGTCACCTGGTAGAGGGGTCCTCGGCAGGGCAGGCCTCTGGGCTTCTGCTTGGCGATCACCAGCTGATGTCCTCTGAACGGGTGCGGAGTCTGGGCATTACTTTTGACGAGGGATTGACCCTGAAGTCCCCGGTGTCATCCATCATCAAGACCTCATTTTATCATCTGAGGAATATCACCCGGATTAAGCACCTGGTTCCGCCCAGTGATCTTATGACACTGGTCCATGCCTTTGTGACCTCCCGCCTTGATTACTGCAATGCCCTATACCTAGGGCTTCCGTGGGGGTTGATATCCGCCGCTTGCAGCTGGTGCAGAATGCTGCAGCCAGGTTGTTGACTGGGCTTTCTCAATCTAGCCATGTCACACCTGTGCTGCGTAGCCTGCATTGGCTGCCGGTTCAGTGGCAGATCACCTTCAAGGTTGGCTTGCTACCTTATAAGGCCCTACACGAACAGGGACTGAGTTATCTGCAAGGGCTCCTCTGTCCCTACCACCCCCTCCGACTGCTCTGCTCTGCTGAAGAAGGATTGCTGGAGATTCCCAGGTTTGTCAGAAGACCTCAGGAACCCGCATGTTTGCTTTTATGGCTCCTATCCTGTGGAATTTGCTACCTCTCTGCTCTGAAAACTTTTTTATTCTCTCTTGCCTATCCTGATTATTAATTTATGGATTCTGTCATGTTAAGTGGTTTTTAACTATTTGTTGTTTTAGCTGTGCTGTAAAAGCGTTTTGATGTTTTTTGAATTGCACTTCAAACAAATGAAGTTATTATTATTTATTTCAAAGACATTTATATGCAGCTCGGCCTCCGCCTTGGTCCATGATCCCTGTGTCTGGTAAGGGCTGAGATGAGCACCCCAGCCACAGCCTGAGGCATCCATGGTGAGGATCTGTACAGGAGCTAGTACAATGAATGGAACACCATTTTCAAAAGATTTTCATGATCCAACCACCATAACAACACTCCACAATGTGGAGACGTGACTATCCATTAACTGATCCCCCTGGACCCTGAATGTCCACTGAGGGATCTTCAAATGAAGGAGTGCCAGCGGCACAGTCTCTATGACTGCAGCCATGAGACACCGGAGACATAACACTGTTTTATTTAAATTATGGTAACCAGGTAGGCCCACTGAGACCATTACAGTTCCCTTTTTCAGGAGTGACACAGGAATAATTACATAGAAAAAAACAACAAGAACAACTCGAAGCAAATGGAGTACTACAGACATTACAATAAGGATGTAATAGATGGTACAACAGGCAAGTTAGGTACAACTGATAATCACCATGAGAAATAAAATAGTAACACAAGAATAAAAGTTACACATAGCTTATCAAACTCTGTAAGTGTCCCGATATGGGAGCAATGGCCAGCCGACAGACCAACAGTAGTTACTTTGGAGTGTTCTGATACTCAGCGGTAACATGAGCAGAAGCATAATGGCTCCTGTATACCCACTGCACCTGGGCAATCAGACTGTCTGCCATGTCCTGTGGCAAGAGAGCACCGCCCTTCTCTGTGTCCAAGACTGACCCTATATACTGCAGTCCTTAGCAGGGAGTCAACACAGACTTTGGCACATTCCCTGTGACCCTCAATTCACTGAACAACTGACATGTCCAAGACAGAGTATGTAGATGAGCTGCCCCGGAGCTGGCCTTCAGGAGCCAGTCATCAAGATAGTGGAACACATACAGACTTTCCCTCAAAGGGCTGCTGCTACTACTGCCAAGTATTTGGTAAAGACCCATGGTCTAGAAGACAAGCCAAAAGGCAGTACTCTGAGCTGATAATTTATTTTTTTATTTATTTAAAATTTTGTTAACCGGGAAAGGCACAGTGAGCCAAGGCTCGTTTTCAGGTGCGACCCAGGGGAAAGGGAAGAAGGATATACAAAAGCCAATTAGTAAACACTGCAACAATTACAGTAAGGAAGCAAAACAGTAACACAGTGTGGAAGCAAAACAGGATACAGTACCAACCATGTATGCAATTTTAGATGCAATTATTGCAGCAATCAAAACAGTAATGGCAATATATACAATCTGGGATACAGGTTGTCGAAATGAATAACAAGTTTACAACAAGCATAGTAAGTACAGAAGAAGGAGAAATAGTGAATTCAGCTAGCAATTGTAACCTGTACCCAGAGGGCAGCTGGCACAGATGAGGGGTAGTTGGGTAGGGAGTGAGGGAAGTCGTCAAGGTGGGCCGGGGTGCACACTTGCAGGGGGATGGGAAGTTGTTATCCCTCTGTACAGACAGTTGGTGAGACCCCATCTGGAGTACTGTGTCCAGTTCTGGAGACCACATCTCCGCAAGGACATAGACAGGATAGAGGTAGTCCAGAGGAGGGCAACTAAAATGGTGCAGGGTCTGCAAGAGAAGCCGTATGAGGAGAGACTAAAGGAGCTTAATATGTATACCCTTGAGGAAAGAAGGGAGAGGGGGACATAATAGAAACTTTTAAGTACCTCAGTGGAATCAACAAAGTCCAAGAGGGTAGCATCTTTCAGAAAAAGAGATGTGCTAGAACAAGGGGACACAATTTAAAGATAGAAGGAGGGCGGTTCAGGGGCAATGTGAGGAAGTATTATTTCACAGAGAGGGTAGTGGATGCGTGGAACAGCCTTCCTGAGGAGGTTGTGGGGTCTAAAACTGTGGGAGAATTCAAGAATGCATGGGACAGACATACGGCAATTCTTGTGGGGGGTAGGAAGAAATAGGCTGTTGGTTAACTAGGATCTGTGGCCTATCCTGTAGGTAGGGAAATGGGCAGACTAGATGGGCCAAGTGGTCCTTATCTGCCATCAAAGTCTATGTTTCTATGATGGTGGGAGAAGTTTCAACTGATGTTTTAGTATGACTAGGGTGGAAGCAAGGCGGATGGATTGGGAGAGTTGATTCCACAGGTCAGGGAGTCTGTGGGAGAAAGCGGCCTTGCCAACTTGGGAGTGTGGAAGTGGGAGTCTGAAGGTGCGAGAATCACAGGATCGGAGGCCGTAGCCCAACGAGGGAGCAGGGAAGAGATGGGAGGCAGCAAACCAGTACTTGTGGCACAGTGTGCGAAGTGGCGAGTGGGAGGGGAAGGGAGGTCAAAAGCGGAGTACAGAGAATAGTGATGGGTTCAGAAGGGGAGGTCTGAGGCAAAGTGACAAAGTGTTGTACAGAGGGTCAAGTCTGGAGAGGGACGAGTTGGGGGCCGAACTATATACAGCATTGGCGTAGTCAAATGTGGGGAGAATTAACTTGATGATTAATTATTTGCGGATCGGGGGTGAGAGGCAGTCTTTGATTCTATATAAGGTTCCTAGTTTGGGGCAGAATTTGGTGTGGATAGAGTCAATGTGTTTGGAGAAGTCTAACTTGGGGGTCCAGCCAGATCCCAAAGTACTTAAAGGATTTTACGGTATCAAGCAACGTGTCATCCAGCATCAGCGTACGTGTGTGTGTGTGTGTGTGTTGATGAAGTGATGGAGGAGAGATTGTTGCAAAAATAGAGGAGACTGGGGCCCAGTACAGAAACTTGACGGACACCAGAAAGAATGGGGGGGGGACTTGGCTTGGCTTAACTGCACATACTGTTTTCTGCCAGAGAGACAGGATTTGAACCAGTCTGTGGAGGAGGGAGAAAGACCTAAGGATGTGAACTTGCTTAGGAGGAGGTTGTGGGAAACAGAATCAAATGCCTTGGCAAGATCGATGAAAATCTCCAAGGTGAGGTGACCTTTGTCCATGGCAGACTGGATGTGGTTTGTGAGGCAGAGCAAGGAAGAGGATTTGGAGTGGGCATGTCTAAACCCAGACTGGACGGGGCTTAGAGAGTTGGAAGTGTCTAGGAAGGAGTTTAGTCTGAATGAGATGAGCTTCTCCTGGATTTTTGAGAGAGCAGGGAGAAGCGAGATGGGCCTACAGTTTTCCAGTAAGGACGGATCCCTAACTTTGTGGAGCCTTGGCCAGTTTCCATGCCTTCCGGACAGTGCACTGAGCTACAGATAGGTTGACTAGGTGGGAGATGAGGGGGCTATGGCAGTGGCCGAGATCTTGAGTAACCTGGGGTTGGGGTCGTCAGGGCTATATCTGGAGGGGTTTAGGGCTTTTACAACACAGACAACTTCCGTGATGGTGATGGGGGGAAGGAGAATCAGCTAGTAGAGTGAGAGGGAGAGGTGTGGGGGGGGGGATGAAGGCGAGGGCATTGTGCGGGGTGGCATGGGGAAGGGCACAGGTGATGAAGAAGAGATTGATAGAAGAGGCCGCTGAAGAAGGATCTGAGCCAGCAGAGTTGGGGAAAGGTGTAGAAGAGGCAGCAGATCCCAGAAGTGGGTGGAGAGTATTGCAGAATTCAGCAGTTGTCATCCTACTATCGTTCAACTTGTTTCTAAAGAAATTGACTTTTGTAGTCTGCACAACCTTCATGTAGGCACTGCATAGTGTTCTGTAATACTGCAAGTCAGCTTGGCTAGAGGAGGTTATGTAGGTACGTCAAGCCAGGTCTCTGGCTTTGAATAGGGAGATTAGCTTATCAGAGATCCAGGATAGATGTCTGGGGCATAGCAGCAACCTTTTGAGGGAGGCATGCAGGTCCCAAATTCTAAGGAAAGTGGTAGTGAAGGATGTGAGAGCAGAGTCCACGTGTGGGGCAGTGAAAACACCAGACCAGTCAGCAAGGTTGAGGTCAGATAGGAGGGCTCTAGTGATTATTAGTGTGTGGAAACACAGATGCTTAGGGGTTGGAGTGGGGGGGATGGGATTCTCTACAACAGTAGGTCATACAGTGGTTGCTGAAAGCATCAGGTAGGGTGCTGGCAGATGAGTATTTGAAAGGGCAGGATGTTAAAATCGAATCGATTAAGGAGTGGTTGGAGGAGTGGGGGTTTAGTCTGGTCGGCTCCAACAGAAGTTGGACAAGATTTAGGGCCTCAGTTTCTTGGATGACAGATCTGGCTTGGACAGACAGCCAGTTCACACTGTAATCACCCTGAAGCAGTAGTTCGCCTTTTTGGGTGAGAGAGGTGAGGGACGCTAAGGCGGAGATTAAGGCAGAGGGCAGTGCTTTGGGGGAGAAGTAGCATACTCCTATGAAGGTAGGGGTGGTTGATGGAAAGGACAGTTTAAAGAGCAGTAGCTCGTGGGAGGAGTGGATGACTTGCTGGAGTACAAATGAGGAGGAGAGAGAATTCAGTACATAGGCCACTACGCCACCACCTCTTTTCCCTCTGTCTTGTCTAAGGCATTATACTAAGGATCATGCTAAGGAATTGAACGGAACTGAAAGGCAATAAGCCCATAGTAGCTCCTATATTACATATAGTAGGTCAAATTTCTGTTAGCCAATAAAGGTTGCCGCCAGAACCAATTGTAACCTGGACAGTCCACAGTGGAGTTGTGGATTTTTGATGACAGCCAGGATTCTGATATACACAGGATGTCAGGGGAGTTTATAGACACCCACGCCCTTAGGTGGTCCACTATACGCAGCAAGCTCCTGGCGTTTAGGTAGTAGAGTCCGAGGCCGCCATTTGTGGAGTCGGAGAGGGCAGCAGGGCTGGGGTTTGGTTCAACACCACCAGCCATTAGTAGAAAAAGAAAACAAGGTATGAAAAGCTTCAAGTAGTGCCTCTTCTTTAGGTTGCTGAATGAACATGTTGTCGGTCTGACTGTAAGGGCGCAACAGTCTTCAGGGGGAAGAGAGCTCAGGGGCAGAGTCTGGGGTTGGAAGAAGGGCTGTATGTGAAGTGGATGTGGTGAGGGTGGAAGTGGGGGGGGGAGTCTAGAGGCCAGATAAGGAGGGGCCTTGTGATAGTAGGGAGAGGGGGTGGCAAAAGAAGGGGGAGCTTAGATCAAGGGTGGAGATTGATTGGGGTGGCTGTCATAAGGAGGAAAAGAGGGAGCAATAAGCATGAGGGGGAGCGGGGCAACATTTAGAGGATGGGTAGGGGACAAGGGTGACTGGTATATTTGTAACGGGGACAGAGCGAGATTAGGGTAATTCAGTAGAGCTGGAGCAAATTTGCAATGAGCAGGAGTCTAAGGACTGTGGACACTAGGTGGCAGTATAGTTGGATGAGGTGAACGAACGTAAGAGGATAATAATGAGATAGCAGCTTGAGAGCTTGTTGGTGGAGTGGCCTAGTGGACAGGACACCAGGCTGTGGGGGAGACAGAGAGACGTAGACCAAGGTTTGATCCCCAGAGTCACCAGGTGTGGTCATGTGACTGGGTCAGGGGAAGGACCCACAGAGGTAGGAAAAAAGTGCCTTAGTTTAATCAGAGGAAAGATCTCAAGATGGGGCAGGGGCTAGGGAGGGACCACACTTACTTTCTGGGGAGGGTGCAAAATGGGGCTGATTGGTTCTGGCAGCAACCTTTAAGGGTTACACCACCTCTGGGTGGGAGGGTGGTTGGGGCAGGGAGAAGCAAGCAGTGCGACGCGAAGCACGGTGTTGCAACACTACTGACCGACTTGGACACCACGTGGAACAAACCAAAGATGGTGCCACTTACTAAGCCAGAGAAAGCTGTTGCAGGTACCTGGGGAGTTGCTGTGTTGTCCGGAAAGGATGGGTAGAAGCGGGGAGGGGGGAGTGACTGCACCTGCTCACAATGACCCTCACGGTGGTCTATCTGCACTGTGTGTGGGCTCCTGGGGAGAGAGAAGACAGTATTTAGGCTAGGAGGGTTGTAATAGGAAAGGCAGAGCGAGGGGAGGGAGAGAGAGGAGGGCAGAAAGGGGGTGCTAGGCACCCGTAGGAAAGGAGGCAGGTTCAAGTGCAATAAGCAGGCAGAACTGAGGAGGCAACAATTTAAAACACAGAACTGAAGCTGTAAACTGCTCGTTAACCACTAGTGATCAGAGCACTAGAGCAGTACACTATGCTGTGGGGTGAAATTAAACAGCACAAATAAAGCATTCAGTTGTAACTCTTACCAAGTATGATCTCCTCTCACATGATCAACACGGATTCCGTAAAAGACATAGCACCGTCACTGCCTTATTGAAATTCACGAACGACACAATCTGCGCCATGGATTCTTGTCTTCTGACAGGTGCCGTCTTTATTGCTCTTACTAAAATGTTTGATCTTGTGAAACACCCTCTTCTTCTTCCCAGTCTTCTCTCCCTGGGCTTCTCACTGCAGCCCGTGGGCTGGTTCAACAACTATCTATCAAACAGATCCCAGGCCGTAAAATTAAACTCGGCCCTATCCGATCATACCTCTGTCAATGTAGGTGTCCCTCAGGGCTCTATCCTGGGACCCCTGATCTTCTCTATTTTCATAAACCAGGTTGCACATGACACCCCTCTCTGCTCATCCCTCCTCTATGCGGATGATCTGGTCCTGTGCCACAGTTCAAAAGACGTGTCTGAGATGAACCTCAATCTCTTTGCAGCTTTTCACAATATCCAGTCTTGACTCCACAGACAGAAGCTGGTCTTTAATGTGGGTAGAATGGGGAGTTGCTGTGTTGTCCGGGGAGGAGGGGTAGAAGCAGGAAGGGGGTGGAAGACGGGAGCGACTGCACCTGCTCACAACGACCCTCACGGTGGTCTGTCTGTGCTGTGTGTAGGCTCCTGGGGAGTTGCTGTGTTGCTGGGGACCAGGGGTAGAAGCGGGGGTTGGGGGCAGGAGTGACTGCACTTGCTCACAGTGACCCTCACGGTGGTCCCGTCTGCGCTGTGTGTGTGCTCCTGGGAGTTGCTGTGTTGTCCAGGGAGGAGGGGTGAGGCGGGGAGGACGGGCGACTGCCTGCTCCTGGCGACCCCTCACGGTGGTCCATCTGCGCTGTGTGTGGGCAATAATGTTCACCCACCAGCATAAAGCGGAGGTGCTGTCTGTGGGATTTCCTAATCTTTACATAAAGGTATGCGTCCTTCATGTCTAGAGAACAAAGCCAGTCCCTTGTTTGCAGAAGAGGGATCAGGGCTTGCAGGGATACCATTCAGAACATATTGTATTTGATGTACAGGTTGAGATCCCTGAGATCCAACACAAGATGCAGATCTCCTGTCCATTTTGAGACCAGGATGCATCTTGACTTGAACTCTTTGTTTCTCTCCTGAGGAAGAACCAATTCTATGGCACATTTTTGGAATAAAGACTGAACTTCTTCTTTCTGATGGGACAAATGGCCCACAGGATAAAAGGAAGGAGGTGGAGTATGATTTGGAGGATTTGTAACAGCTCCCGTACTGTAGCATGTCCCCTTGCAATTATCTTCAGAACCCACTCATCCGTAGTGATCTGCTGCCACTCTTTCAGATGTGGGGAGATCCTGCCCCCCACCACTCACCCCTGTAGTTTACAGTTTGAGATGGGGGGAGAGACAGAAGAAAGGAGGTACCAGTGGTGGTAGGGCAACTGGAACGGATACCTTTGGGTGCTTTTGTATGGGCACCAGGGGGAAGGACAGCCAGAAGGAGGCCACCTCCTCTGCCATGGCCTTGCCAATGGCAGGCACAGTTACCCTGGGCAGCAGGCTGATGAAAGGAGCCCCAACCATGACTTCTAGCAGGAGTGGGATACAGGAACTTTACAGACTTAAGAGTCATTTTTTGAAGACTGAAGGCCACTTAGGGCCTGTTTAACATCCTATCCAAACAGTTTTGTCCTTTTAAAAGAGGCATTCAAAATCACATCATTGGCAAAGCCAGCAAAACTAAGCCAAGAATATGTCCTCATGCAAATGCCAGATGCAGCAGCCCTGGCAGAAGCATCAGAGACATCATAAGCTTAGCATAGCAAATGTTTGTCAACCTCAGCACCAGAAGACAATGTTTATAATAAATCATTCTTGGCAGAGCCATCAGGCAAAGTCTGAGCTGCAGAACGAGCAACTTTCCACAGGTTGTTCTGATAGTTTATCATGTGGGCCTGGTAGTTTGCAAACCTAAGGTACAATAATGCAGAGGCATAAGCATGCTTGCCCATTACATACAGCCTCCTAGATTCATCATCAGAAAGCAAAGTACTCATGTTGCCAGCGGAGGCAGTTGGGGTGAAAACAGTGGTGGGCTTCAAAAGTGTATGACAAAGGAACAAGGTAATCTTGGTAGGGAAGCGGCGGGGAGTAGCCACAGATCAGGGAGGATCTACAGTGATAGTATAGCCAGAGGAAAAAAAGGCAGATTAGGAGGGCCAAGTGGTCTTTTTCTGCTGACAGCTTCTGTATTTCTGCCATCTCATGCCTACTTAAGGTTCCAGAACTGTTCAGCTTCACAGTTCTCAAACCCGACTAAGAAGCCAAGAGATGGCAATACTGATATACCAAGAAATCTTGAAATCCCCATTTACCTAGAACAAAGGTTTATTTTGTATTAAAGTCCATTGAACAAGGTTTATTTTTTGTAAAATGTATGTTTTAGCATGACAACACTTGTCAGTATTTACAGTGTCTTTTTAAACTTCATGGAGTGGCAAGGAAAAAAGCAAGCCACATCTGACCAAAATCTCCTTCATAGAGAGATTAGAAATAGCCACGGGAGTGGTTCCAGAGGACTGGAGAAGGGCACATGTAGTCCCGCTACACAAAAGTGATAGCAGGGAGGAGGCAGGGAACTATGGACCAGTCAGCCTCATCTCCGTAGTGGGTAAGATCATGGAGGCTCTGCTTAAAGAAAGAATAGTGGCACACTTGGAATCCAGCGGTGCCCAGGATCCAAGGCAACATAGATTCACAGCAGAGAGGTTGCGTCCGACAAATCTGATAAGATTTTTCTGACTGGGTGATGAAGGAGGTAAAACAGGGTTGGGGGGGGAGCGGTGGACATCGCCTACTTCGATTTCAACAAGGCCTTCGACACCATCCCACATAAAAGGCTGGTTAACAAGATGGTTAGTCTTAGCTTGGGACACAAGATGATAAACTGAGTTAAGAACTGGTTAACGGACAGGAGGCAGAGGGTGCTGGTAAATGGGATCCAATCTGGGGAGAGGGAGGTGACCAGCGTGGTACCTCAGGGATCAGTCCTTGGGCCAGAACTGTTTAATATCTTCATTAGTGACATTGCAGAAGGGCTAGACGGAAAGGTCTGCCTGTTTGCAGATGACACCAAGATATGCAACAGGGTGGATACTCCAGATGGGGTGGAAAAAAATGAGGAGGCAGCTTGAAAAATGGTCCGAGGTGTGGCAACTGAGGTTCAGTTCAAAGAAGTGCAAAATAATACACCTGGGCAGAGGGAACCCTGGTTAGAGCTACAGGAAGGGGGGGAGTTGCTGACGATCACCAAGGAAGAAAGGGATCTGGCAGTTATCATGGAGACCATTCTAAAGGAGAGGTTGACAACCTTTATCGATAGTAATGGTCTACAGGATGAGAGACAGCATGAGTCTATCTCAGGAAGATTGTGCCAAACTAATCTGATCGACTTCGACTGGCTTACTAGGATAGTTGACGAAGGCCAAGCTATGGATGTCCTGTACCTGGACTTCAGCAAGGCTTTCAACTTGGTGCCTCACAGGAGGTTAATGAGCAAGCTGAGGGACATGGGAGTGAGGAGAAACTGGTGAGGTGAGTTGAGAGCTGGTTGCAGGGCAGACAACATAGGGTAGTTGTAAGGGAGGGGAGACATCCAAGCCAAGGCCAGTAACAAGTGGGGTACCACATGGTTCAGTGCTGGGCCCCGTTTTGTTCAATGTCTTCATTGGAGACATTGCAGAGGGAGTCAAGAGTAAGATCAGCGTGTTCGCAGATGACACTAAGATTTGTGCAAAAGTGGACAATGAGGAAGGTAGGCAGGCACTCAGGGAGGATCTAGCTAATCTCGAACACTGGTCTAGGGAGTGGTAGTTGCGGTTTAATGCTAAGAACTGCAAGATCATGCACCTTGGAGCAAAAAATCCCAGGATCAGCTACTGGCTGGGGGGGATTGCAGGTAACAGCTACAGAGGAGGAAAGGGACCTTGGGGTAATAGTTACAGGGGACATAAAGGAATCAGCACAGTGTAGGAGGGCAGCAGTAAGAGCAAATAGGATGCTGGGGTGCATTGCCAGAGGGATCACCTCTAGAAAGGAGGAGGTCATCCAGCCCATCTACAGATCACTGGCGAGGCCACACTTGGAGTACTGTGTGCAGTAGTGGTGCGCATACCTCAAAAAGGATGCAAGATTACCAGAGGGGGTGCAGCACAGGGCTATGAAAATGATCCTGGGACTGGGGGAGTTGCCGTATGAGGAAAGATTGAGGGAGCTCAACATGTATTCGCTGGAACAGAGAAGGGGAAGAGGGAACATTGATAGAGACCTTCAAGTACTTGAAAGGCATAAACACAGTTAGAGAGGGAGGATTGTTCTGCTGAAGGGGGGGGAAGGGTCACTAGGGGGCACAGTCTGAAGCTGGAAGGGAGAAGACTCAGGAGGGAGATGAGGAGGCACTACTGCACAGAGAGAGTGGTGGCAAGATGGAACGCACTGCCGGAGGAGTTATTCAAACTGAGGACAGTGGATAGCTTTAAGTGGGGTTGGGATAGAGTCAAGGGCAGGATTAGTACAGACAAGAACACAAAGGGGGGGAAGGTCAGGAAAGGGGAGGAAGGGAAGGGTTTGGGTGGAGCTGGGGCAGCTGTAGTTACATGAAACTAAGAGCTGCAGAATTGGGCAGGCTTGATAGACCTGGGGGTCTTTTTCTGGCAGCAATTTCGTATGTTCGTATTTCAGATGACCTAAAGATGTCTAAGCAGAGTACAAAGGCTGCAGGGAAAGCCAGTGGCATGCTGGGGTGCACAGGCAGAGGTATCACTAGCAGAAGGTGGGAGGTGGTGATGCCATTGTATAAAACACTAGTGAGGCCTCACCTAGAGTACTGTGTGCAGTTCTGGAGGCCGCCCCTTTGTAAGGACATTGACAGGGTGGAAGTGGTCCAGAAAAGAGCGACAAAGATGGTACAGGGCTTGCACCAGAAAACATATGAGGCGAGATTAAAAGACCTCAATATGTACTCACTGGAGGAGAGGAGGGAGCGAGGGGTGACATGTTAGAAATATTCCAGTATCTTAAGGGCATAAACAAGGTGCAGAAGGGCGACATTTTCTAATATAGGAGGAGTATAAGAACAAGTGGGCATGGCATGAAATTGGAAGGTGGCAGGTTAAGGGGAAATGTGAGGAAGTTTTTTTCTTCACAGAGAGGGTGGAGCACACGTGGAATAATCTGCCACAGGAGGTTGTCAAAGCAACCACAGTGGAAGGATTTAAACATGCCTGGGAAAGGCATAAAGCAATTTTAGAGGTGGGAAGGAGTGCTGAAAAGCCTTTGGCCAGGTCGGGTCAGAGGCCGAAAACAAGTGTAGGGTTTACGGGCAGATTAGATGGGCATGGTGGTCCTTATCTGCCGACAATTTCTATGTTTCTATAAACATTTTGGCATCCAAACACAGAAGCAAATAACATATCTCAGCCTCCTTCTCCAACACTCTTATGACAGAATATATTTCCCTTCCGAAATAAAGTCTAAATTTTACTATAAATAGGCATAAAATACGTAAGCAGTAACCCACGACAGAGTATGGGGTTACTGGGGATTAATCAACACCATGGGGGCATTGTGAGGCACGAGACCACAGGCTGAGTGTCCTCACAGCACCCGGAGTGTTGATTAATCCCCAATAACCCCATGCCCAGGTGTGGGTTACTGCACTTATAACATGGGTTGTAAAATAACAGTACTATAATTAAGAAAAATGCTTTTATTACTGTTGAAAAGTCATGAAATGGTACTCTGTCCTGCCACCCTACAAAGTAGTCCTCAAGAAATAATGCATAGCACACTGATGTTATGAAGACACAAATGACAGAAATGTACTATTAGATTCATTTCTGCCATTTGTTCTTCATAACTTAACTGTGACTATGACTTCTGTACATCGTAACACTTTCCCAATTTGGAGCTGTTGTGTTTCGCTCTCTGCCTCTCTCTGTGTGTGTGTCTCTCTCTCTCGCTGCACAGGGTTGAGCAAGGTTGCTCACTGCAGACAAGGTGGGATTCACTGCTCACCTCGTATATTCTGCTGCTGCTGAAAAGTTCTCTGTCTTAGCAAGGGGTTCGCGGCGGGGGTATAAATTATGCAGTGCAAGTACATCTCTCTGTGCGTGCCAGACTCACTCCTCGGTCTCACTGTTCTCTCGGTCTCGCTCCATAAAGTATACTGTTTCCATGGCCAGCTAGTTGAGGGGACATCATGCAGGGGGGTGGGGTGGAATTGGAGGACAGGCTCCGGGGGTGGGGTTACTCTCTCTTCCTCCCTCTCCCTCTTGTGTCTGTGTGTCACTCTCACAAATGGCGCTGTCACACAACTCAGGGGATTGTCACTGTCTCTCTCTCTGATGTATGGGCGGGGCGGGGCACTAGCAACCACTGTCGCCAATTCACAGGGGACATGGCATGTGGATGCTTGTGACACTTCTATGGCTGGATTCCCCATACTGTGATGTAACAGCCTGCAACGGATCATGGTTGGGGGAATTGTACAGATCACGTCCTCTGCAGTCCCGTTCACTCTCTGCCTACTTTAAATGGGTTCCATGTCAGAAGGGCAACTGGGGAACGGTTAACCATCACGACGGTGCTGAACCCACAATGCAAACACTTTTGGTAAAGTGTTTTCTTGCAGGAGACTTCACCATCCGCACCCCCCCTTGTGAGGGGCACTGCCCCTCACACCCCTCAATTTAGATTCCAACTCCGGGCGCTGGGGGCGCACAACTCAGAGATGAGGGCAGAACATGGTTGCGCAAAATGTTGGCACTGTGGTTCCATCACCGCTGTGACGGTTTGCCGTTATTCGTTCACCCTCTTTTATGTGCTACCCTTTAAATGCCTGCCACTTTCTTTTTGTTCTGGTTACAGGTAATGAGAGCCAGCAGCAAAGCCCCTGAGTCCCTCCACAGAACCGTGGATTAAACAGGGTATTTAATCCACAGCTATGCACTGCTTGTACACCAATCAGGTTGTGTGTTCATGGCAACCCATGTTACAAAAATGTTTAACACAGAGGTGCTGTCCCAAACCATTGTTCTTGGTGCTGCATCTTCCTTCCTGATGACATCAAAAGACCTGTCAATGCCACAATGGATTGCTTAAGCTGTAAGTCACAGTTGGATACGCAGTTTGGTGGGATCTGGCATAACACAAATAAGCTCTGAAGCATGATGCAGGGTCAGGTGCTGTTACTCATTAGAGATATGTTGACATACCAGGACTAAGGGTGCGAATGCCCCCAAATTCACTGCCCGAATACCAAAATTATGGGTCCCCAAGTACTCTGGATCAAATACAAAAGACTGTCTACTATTCAAGGCTAAATACTCTGTGCTATATATTAAAACATGTAAAAACAAGTAGTTCTAACCCTCCCCAGTTGACCAGGGCTACTCCCTGGCTCACTGTCCCCCCTCTATTCCAATCATTGTCCCCCCTCCTCTCCCTTTCTTCATCCTCCCACATATTTCTAAAACAAGTCTGTTGCTGAGTGGTACCAGGGGTCAATAATGTCTATTCCACAACCACCCCCTCATCCAAATAATGGATCTAGTAAGGAAAGGTGGGGGCATCAGTTAAAAACCATGACTGGGGGACTGGGAGAAGTTGAGTTGGGAGTACTGGAAAAAAACATTGTTGACTTCTGACACAGTGCCAGCAGGAGTCAACTTTTTTCCCAGAAACATGTGTGGGAGGATTAAGGAGGTGAGGAGGGCAGGGAATGACTGGAGTGGGCAGGGGTGGCTTAGAAGTGAGGCCCTGGTTAGCTGTAAAGGGCTAGAGACTTGATAAGTACAAACAGTCACTGAGGTTTTTACTTTTTGGTTCCCTGCCTACCTTATCCAGCCTTATTTTCTGGACCAGCTGCTCACTTTCTGTCACTGGTTGTCCATGACTGTCCCCTTGTGGTAGGCCCCGACCAGGCTTCCAGTACTAATAAGGAACCTACACACCAGAGCTGGGTGCTGGAGATCAAGGACAGACTCCTTCTTTCCTATATATTTAGTGGGTGCATTTTCTGCTTTTTCTACTGCCCCCTCCCTCAGATGAGAGTGTGGAGAAGCTCAAGACAAACATGAGCATCCTGCGGGCATCTCACCTTCCCATCTCTCACTCTGGGTTCTCTCTGCGGTTTAGCTGCTCTCTGCTTCAATGGACCATTAGGGCACAGTGATGTGCTCTGAGGGCCTCAGCCTCCTCAAAGGAAGACGGAATCTACTTTGACATCACATTCTCCCATGCCAAACTGCCTCAAGCCAGCCTCAAAGTTATTGAGTAAGACTTTGTTGATACCCTACTCCAAATCTCTTAGACCATTGTAAATCTGGAGCAAAAAAGCAGAAACTGAAAAGTAAAAACTGAGAACAAAGTAAGGATTGCAAATTCTCTCTCCTCTCCCCACCCCCACCCCTCCTACTCCTATCACGGTTCTAACTTTCTCTCCCTTGATCTCTCCCACAGGATGTCCTCAGCTGGCCAGGCTGCTTTCTCTGACCACTTCCCTTAACTCTGGAACTCCCTCTCCTTACCCATCCATTTTGCCCCCTCCCTTCACCCTCTATCGTCTTTTCTGCGAAACTTCACCTCTCCCTTCTGTAACTGCATCTGATCCCCACACCATCTCCTCTGCTTCCTCTACACACCTACCCCCCCGGCCCCCTCATGCCCTGACTTTTTACCTCCACATCCCACCTGCTTACTCACTCTCCCTCTATTTTATTCATGTGCACCACCCTCTTCCCTCATCCTTGTTTCTCCCTTCCTAATTTTTGCTACCCCACCCCTTCCAGATCAAACAGCACAATGCACTTAAACTTGTGTTACCTTGTATCCTCTGCTTGTTCCACGCTTTGATTGTATAATCGCTGACAGACCATACTGATACTGCTTGTTACTATGTTATAATTTTTACCTGTACCACTTAATTGTTTTTGTCACCCGTTTGTCTCCTCTTCCCCTACCCCCAGGATGCATCTGGAAACGAGCTGTACTCAGCTCAGTATGTTTTTCCTGGTGAAATTTTTGAAATAAATAAATAAATTCCAGATGGAAAATCCAAGCCAAAAATATCATTATCCAGGCTATCCAACTGTAGCACTGTCTGCCTGAGAAGCTATAGTTCAAATCTCAGCAATGGATTAAAAAGAGTACACATTTCATTGGTTGGAGGTAAATATATTCATTTTGGGAAAAGGTTGGGACTGTAAATTTTGATACTTGGGATTTACATTATGGAGGGTCAATGAGGTTACAATTTCAGAAGTGGGTTGGAGGTATAAACTTCAAAAGTGGTGGTAGAAGAAAGCATGTGTTGCAACTTTTTGGAAAAGGGTTGTTATAGTACACAAATTTTAGGCACTGAGGTAGGGTGCAATTTAATTTGGAGAAGCTAACCAAATGTGCATAATGCTGTTGAGACAAGATACACTCTTAAGGCCATTGAATATCTATACATAATAAACCTTAACTCTCACTATGAGGTCCTCTGCTGTAAAGCACTCCCTTATACATGGCTAACGTGTCATGGCCTGAAGTCTATTATAATCTCCCCTCAGTATGGCACCCCAAATTGCTTGTCTCTGCAGGATAGCCCTTAAGAAAGGGTCTGGAGTACTGTAGTCTCTTTAGTACGTTCACATAAAATGCTGAAATATACTACATACCTCACGATTTAGGGGGATTTCCTCACCGTAGGACTCAAAACCTCTCTCTTCCATGAATACATTACTTCTCTGCTGAACTTTTGAATTCTCATCTGGAAGTTCAGAAAGTGTTGCAGGAACAGACATATTGTAAGCAACAAAACGCACAGAGTTCTCTTCTGAATTATCTTCTGGAAGTACACCATCAACTGCTTCAGGAACAGATGTACTGTAAGCAGCAAAACGTACAAACTCCACTTCTGAATTACCTTCTGATAGTACACCATCACCTGCTACAGGGACAGATCTACTGTATGTTGCAGGCATGGAGGTACTATAGGCAGCAAACGTCACAGGCTGCACTTCTGAACTATCCTCTGGAAGTACATCATCAACTGAGGCAGTGTCATGTGTACTGCAAGCAGTGAAACTAACAGGATGCACTAGTGAACTATTTTCAGGAAGTACACCATCAGCTGAGGCACAGGAACATGTACTGTGGGCAGCAAAACCTACAGGCTGCACTTCCTCTTGATTATTATAAACTGCCGATGCATCAAAAGAAGCACTTAAGACATCAGAATTAGACTCTCTATAATCATTAGTGGCTTCAGCAATGGTAGCTGCAGGAGCCTCAGAGGTAGCTAAACATGCATCAGTTGGTGGTGGTCTGCCAGCAATAGCAGAACAAGACTGATGACAACTCTCATCATTTGGCCCAAGCCTTTCCATGGGAGGTTCCTGTAAGCAACTTGCAGAAAGCTGGCCAGCTCTTCCCTCATGAATGGGAAAGTCTGTGAATCCAGGCTCAGCATATGCTTCTATAACTTCAGATATGGCAACATTATAATGTGGATAGTAGACAATATCTAGAGGAATTATAGAAACTTTTGACGAATGGTGTGCATTGCTGCTTGGGCTATCATGAGGGTTATTTAACATTTCAGAAGCTGGAGTGGAGGACTCAGTGGTACATAAAGAAGAGTTATAAATGTCAGGATTATGTTCTCGTGACACTTCTGGAGCTTTGGAACGTTCTGTTAAGTAATAATTTATCTCTGAAATTTGCCGAGCAGGTGGTGCATCTCTGTGATCATTCATACTGGATGATTCTTTAGCATTTTCTGTTTCATGCAGGTCCAAAATATATTTGTATGCATCATCTTCCTCGTCAGATAAAATCTGTGGGTGAGTTTCCCGTCTTAAAGTTGAGACAGCATGTTCATCATGTTTAAAAAGATTACTTCTTGCTCCAGGGATATCTGAGAATGGTGAGACCTCCTTTTTCAAATCCAAAACATCACTGTATGTATCAGGCACCCCCTTATGAGGATTATCCAAGACGAACAAATCTGAAGATGGTTCTGAATGGTTAAGGAGATGTTTAGAAGCCTCTGTATAGGCAGCAGAAATCCTACCTCGTTTTGAAGCAGGTTCCTCTAACTTTTCTGTAGCAGAACGTACTGTTCCTATATAATTTGTCAAATCAGGGAAATTAGTCATACCCAGTTCTGAAACATAATTATTACCGTCTTCAAGTTTCAAGTCACTTCTACTGTCAGGGGCCTGTACCACATTATTGCTAACATGTTCAGCAGATGAATCTGTTTCGTCATTTAACGATCCAGCAGGTTGAATAGAGGGAGATCGAAAAGAACCATTTTGAACATTCTTAGAGGCTTCCTTTTCCGGTACTGGTGGTGAACTGCCACGTGATGGTTCCTGCTGTTGATCACTGCTAGCATTATGAACAGTTTCGGAAGAGCATTCTTCTGTGTCTTCTGACGCAGCGCGTACAAAGATCTTTGGAGGAGGTGGATGGATACTATTACTGTTTACAACATAGGTATGTTCTCCATTTCGATGAAGGATGTGAATCTTGTTTTCAGCTTGCAAAGATGCATCTTTGGTGTGGAGCTCCGTGGTGTCAATGGGAAGTTCACATACATCTTCTGGTACATCTTCCTACAGCCAACACAAAAACACAGTGCAGCATTAGAACAATACATTGTGAACCAGCATAAGAATACTAATTCGATATGAATTTTGCTAGTGTACTGCCTAAAACTAATATTAGTTTTTAAAAGCGGTCAACCATTACCTTTTATATCTGAGGTACTTTTTCTTTTCACTTTAATTAGAAGATTGCTTTCCTGATGTTAGTAGGTGTGATGTGTGGAACCGCACTTTGCCTGGCAGCTGACATATCTAGCTCTATTGCCCCCATTACTGTACATATTCGGCACTATGACCACACTGACATTGACATTACTGCTGCTTAGAAACAGCCAGTCAGTAGCTGCCAGGTCATCAACCTGTGATGTCACTCTCAGTGAGATCACACTGCTGATGATGTAGTGGGGCGGCGGTGGGATAGAGATAGATATGTCAGCTACCAAGCTGAGACCTGTTATACACACCCAGCATAATATTATCACATAGAAAAGGAAAAATAAAAATACTTTAGAAATAAAGTTACAACTGTCCACTTCTTAAAATTTGTATCATTTCCCAGTCTGTCTGCTGTGGTTCCACTAGTTCTTTAAATGATAAAACAAGGGCTGGAAAAATAGCATTTTGTTTCTCTGATGCACATTCTAAAGGGTTATACTGACAGTTGGAATGCCTTGTGCAATAGAACAACAAAAACATTGTTTAAAAAAAGGAAAATTTTTCAGTTTAATAATAGCATGAAGACATTCCACTAATTGGATCATATCCAGTAATCCAACCCGACAGGCATAAGGCATATTGCATCACCTCATGCCTTACAGCTCCCCTAAAGATATGTTACCCTGACAGTAACCCAACCCATGGTTATGCCTCAATATTTAAATGTTTCTACATTGGCTACTTTCCAGTAAGTCCACCCAGCTTGTTTTTTTTCTGTGTCCTCGCTACATTTCTGCAGCATGAAGCCCATGGGAAATAGCAACAGTTTTACATTTTTTAACATGTTTACTGCCCTATGTAGTTTACATTTGGCAATTTATTAACGTGCATATCTAATCATACTAAAATGAAATACTTGAAACAATGGCGTGCAACTTTGCATTGCCCTTCAGAAACCATGCATCTGTCCATACCTGAGCTCACAACTGTTGTGTTTGTGACACCATACTCTTGTTACAATGGAAACCACAGTGGTGTTATGAACAACAGCACTATGATGTCAGATATTCTTTGTAAATACAGGTTGTTTACCTGTAACTGTAGTTCTATGGGAGTTACGCAGTTCACCTCCACACTCTGGCAGTTCAACTAGAATGATTATATTAGTTGGACATCTTTAAGCTAAGCTCATCCCACCACCCAAGTGGTATATCCTCTGGCTCCACCACATGACATCAGATTTTAGCATGCTAGAAGAAGGGATCTGGGTGTCATATTGCTAAGGGAGGCCAGGTTGGTTGTGTGAATGTAAACCTTATACCACCTCTAGAACTACAGCTACAGGAAAGTAACCTATATTTTTAAGGGCATGGATACAGTTCACTATTTAGACTCTGGCAGACTCCTAACAGTTTTCCTTAAGGAGGGGGCATGGTATGCATGCCTATTTGGCAAAGAGACTGGAGAACAGAGGTCCCAAAAGCAGCATCCTGATGTGACTCAAGGGCAATGCTGTAATGGGAAATGAAGGTGTGTACTTTCCTCCAGGCAGCAGCCCTATAGATTTCCTGTATCAGGATGTCTTTGAAGGCAGCCACCGAGACAGCGGTATGTCTGGTGAAATGAGCCCTTAGCCATCTGTAAGGCTCCCTAACTATGGCAGAGGTTGATGCAAGACATTATCCACCTGCCAGTCATCTGCTTTGTTGCCAGCCTGCCAGGCATGGTTTCAGTGTATGTTACAAACAGCTGGTGAGCCTCACCCTGAACTCCAGCCATTTGCTCCTTGTAATAAGAGAGCGTCCTCCACAGGTCCAGGGTGTGGAGTCTGCGATTGGCCTCTGAAGCTGGGTCAGTAAAGTAAACTGGTAAGTTAATCACCTGGTTAATGTGAGACTACAATACGACCTTCAGCAGGAACTTCAGGTGGGGGTAAAGGATGACCATGTCCTTGTGGAAGAACAGGTAAGAAGACTCCACCAAGAGCACCTGAAGCTCACTGATCTTCTGGCTGTCATGATGGCCATCAAGAAGGCTGTCTTCCATGACAGGTATGATATTGCACACCTGTGCAAAGGCTTACCCATGAGCATAGCCAGCATCAACTGAAGGTCCCAAGGTGGTGGTAGTTCATGCACCGGAGGGGACATGTGGTCCAGGCCCTTGAAAAAAGTGCCCAACCACCTTCTCCTGGGCCACCATCGGTACACCAGCCCACACCTGGTATGCAGAGATGGCTGCCAGGTGCACCTTGAGAGTCACTGCTTGCAGCCCCAACTGAGAGAGGGACCAAAGGTACCACAGGATGCTCACCACAGGGCTAGCATGGGGATCAAGCTCCTAACACTGGCACCAAATGGAAAACCTCTTTCATTTAAAAGCATAGCACTGGTGAGTCAACGTTTTTCAGCAGGCTTCCTCAACAAAGAGCACAGCTTCCAAAAGACCCAAACACTAGAACTTTAGCTGTTCAGGAACCAGGCTGCGAGGTGCAGGGAGTATAGGTCTGGGTGCAGAACCATCCCCTGTTGTCAGGTCAGCAAGTGCAGGTGAAGAGGCAACCACCATGGAGGCCTGCTGCTGAGGCTGAGGAGATCCGGCTACCAGAACTGTCTGGGCCAGTCTGGAGCTATCAGGATCATCTGCGCCTTGTCATTCTGGGCTTTGACCACCACCCTGTGGATCAAGGAGAAAGGAGGGAGCGCGTACATGAGGCTCAGAGTCCAGGGCCTCGCACAAAGACATTCCCAGCAGCATTCCCAATTGTGTGTGGGGGGTGACACAAAACAGTCCCAGCTTTCTGTTCTCCCAGGAGGCAAACCGATCCACCAGAGGTGTGCCCCACCAGAAGAACAGGTGGTATACCACCTCCTAATAGTACAACATCTCTCCCACCCAGCTGAGAATGGCTGCCAGCTGAATGTTTACTCCAGCATCAAGTATTGCCAGGAGATCTGCACCCAAGGCTATACACAAGGGTTCAGGTGTAGAAGGTCTTCTCACACAGAGGAAGGGAGTGAGTTCCATCCTGCCAGTTCAGGTAACACATGGTCAAGGTGTTGTCCATCTGGACCTGTACAACTTGACCTCTGGCCAGAGAAGCAAATTCCATGAGAGACAACTGCACTACATGGAGCTCCAGCAGGCTGATTTGGTTTGATGTGGTGATGGGACTCCTTGGGTGACCAGAACTCAAAGGCTCTGTGATTCACCCTGGTGTGCTCCCCCATCCCACCAGAGACATGTCCGTTGTGAGCTTCACAGCTGGCTCTAGGTGGACAAACTGGATTCCTTCCTCTAGATGTTGAGGGACAGGCCACCAATGGATGGTATCCCACACTGGTTGGGTCACTAAGACTGGCTGGTTCAGATTACCTAGGTGCCGGGACCACTGTTGGAAGCCCAGCTTCCACTGCAGGTGGCACATCCACCAGAATGCCCAACTGGACCATGCTGGAGGTGGGTGCCATGTACCCCAGCAGCTGCAGGAAATTCCAGGCAAGGCATGAGCACCCAACCTGAAATAATCAACCAAAGGAGTTAAGGTCCTGAACCCGGTCCACAGGGTGACAGGCCTTGGCCCACAGGGAATCTAGCTCTGGCCCAATTAACTTGACTGCCTGCGACAGTATCAGTTTGGACTTGTTCAGGTTGACCAGCAGGTCCAGGTCCTTGCAGGTCTGGAGGGCCGGATCACTGGACTGCTCCATGGCCTCCAAAGATGGCCCAGCTATCAGCCAGTTATCCAAGCAGGGATACACTCTGATGCCCTGATGCCACAGGAAGGCTGCCACTACTGCCATGCACTTGGTGAAGACCCCAGGCAAGGACGAGAGGCTGACAGGCATGACCTGGAACTGACAGAGAACCCCTTCTGCATGGAACCGAAGATACCACCAGTTGGATGGACTGGAATGTGAAAGAAAGTGTTCTGGAGATCCAGGGAGTAGAACCATATGCCCTTCTCTAAAGATGGCATAATCTAGTTCAGAGTGACCATCCAGAACATGTGCTTCTGCATGAACTGGTTCAGATCGTTCAGTCTCAGTATGGGACATCACCCCCCCCCATCTGTTTTGGAACCAGGAACTACCTGACTATGTAGCCCTGACTTGCCAGGGTGTCTTGGACATGGGAAATGGCTCCTTCTGCAAGGAGCTGAGCAATGTCCTCTTTTAAGGTGGATGTACCCTGCGACACCGATGAGCTTGAAGTTGTTAGGGTGGGAGAGCCTCGAAGTCAAGAGGCAACCCTCTGCCTACCACCTCCAGTACCCACTTGTCAGTAGTGATAAAAGACCAAGGTGACCAGAAATGGCATAACCGACCCCCCACAGGAGCTGGATCAGGGACTGGATAGGCAGGAGGATGACACCTCCTGACCTGTCATTTGGCAGCTCTGGAGGGGGCACCAGCCTCTTTTCAGCCCCTGGCCACTGAACTTGGCCTTTGGGCAACAGGCTTAGTATTCCCCCTGCAGGGGCTGCTGTCCAGGCCACTGTGTCTGAAAGGACCAATACTGGAAGGTCTTCTTTTTAGGCTTCTGAGCCTTAGAGTCCTTCTGGGATGAAGTCACAAAATCCAGGGTAGCGCTGGACTTCTCTATCCTGGTAAGATGTCTTTCCACCCCAGGGCCAAAGAGGTCAGTGCCCAAGAAGGGGACATTGGCCAGCTGTTGCGGAGTATCTACTGTGAAGGTGGAAAGCCTCAAGCCAGGCCCTGTGATGTATCACAATGGCCGCTGTCATGGCATGGGTACAGAAGTCACCCCATGTCCAAGGCTATCTAGAGCTGGTGTTTAGCCAGAGCTTGACCCTGGACCTTGACCAACTTCACCGGCAACTGCTTGTCAGCAAGGAAGTGAGGGAGGATTTCATCCAGCACTCCCAACAGTGAGTAACCATAGTTGGCCATCAGGACAGCACAGCTGGCCTGATGAAGACCCAAGGAGGAAGCAGCATAGACCAAGGCAGCATGGTCAAGTTTCTTTGACTCACTGTTGGGGGGGGTGTTGTCCCCGGTCCCTTGACCTCTGGACTTTTAAAAGGCTGCATCCGTGACCATCCCCTCAGCTGAGGGGAAGTCTGAGAATCCTGAAAGGGGCTCTGAAGGGACTGTATATGGGTAGAGGGTGCAGGGCAGGCTGCTGGATGCTGTTAAAGCTCCAGGGACAGTTCCAAAATGGCCTCAGCCATGGGTGAGGCAACCTCCAAGGAACCGTCCTTGTCCAGGATGTCCTTAAAAGAGTATATAGCCCACTTCTGGACTGGTTCCAAGGAGACATTCATGGACTTTGACATAATGTGGAGGAGAACCCCAAAAGACACCTGCCAATGGTCGATGGACAGTTCCCTGATTGAAGCCCAGTTGAAGGTATGGGTCCTCAAGGACAACATGAACAATTTGTCAGAGTCACACAAGGGCTCTCAAAACATGGTCCTCAATCACTTGCTGCTGTGGACCACCCTAGTGTCTTCCAACTGTATGATCTCTACTGACAGCCTGCTGGCAATCCAGCTGCCACAAGGAAGTCCCTAGTCAGGGCCCTCACCAAGTATTGTGGTGGAAGTGGTTTCACCCACAAGGGTGGAGAGGCAGATGCCGGAGACATCTGTTGAGGATGGACAAGCGTTGGCAAAACTGGCGGATGCCTGATGACTGAAGGTCCAGGGGGCAGAGCCCTACACTGCCCTGCAATGGTCCACAGCTGCCAGAGGAGCTCCTCATAGTGCCTCCGCATTTGTGGCAGGGCCTTTCCTCTCCAGAAGGTGAGGAGGTTGAGGAACATCAACAGCAGTGCCTCCCAGTCGAGTGGGAACGAGAGCACGATCAGCACTTTGACCTCGACCCAAGGGATGATGTTGAGAAGAAGACTCCAAAGGGTCATGGTAGACCACATGCCGAGCCATGTTGGCAAGCATTGGCTTCAGAGGAATGACCACCAGTGCAGGCTGATCCTACTAAACTGAGGACTGGAAAAAATGGGGTCTGAGAGATCAACTCCTCAACTATCTTCTCTGAAAACTGGTCAACAGGCTCAAGAAAAATCTCGACAGCCAATTCAACTGGTGTCAAGGTCAACAAGCCTGACGAGGCCACCGAGGGGCTACTGACCAAACCTTCAACCAAAGGAAGCTCGAACAGAGTCTAGTGCTTAATGCGAGATGAGCAGTCAGGGTAGTAGAGGGAGCAGGAAGATGGCAATCTCTCTGGGTCCCACAAACAGCACCTGCAGCACTTGTGCTTTTTACCATGGTGAAAGGGTCTCTTCTTGAAGGCCTGGGGGACCAAACTGAACCAGAAGCAGCATCGAGGCCAACGAGGTACTCACTGTGGAAGCCACTGCCTCCTCCTGAAAAGTCACCAACTGTGCTGCCAACTCAGCCACAGCCAATGCCTTCTTGCAGCTTTTCGGTCAAAGCTTCAGATCCCTTTCGGCCAGTTGACCAAGGGGAAGACTGGCAGTGCAATCCTCCAGCAATGCTGGAAGCATCGCCTGACAAAGGCCTCATCTCTCCATACTGTGCTGAGAGCCCTGGCAATAGAAGCATGACACATTTGGGTCATATTCAACATCTTCTGTCAACACATGACAAAACTTGAAGCTGCTAGATGGGTTTCCCTCTTCCATTTTCTGATGTCGATTCTTCCGTTGACAAGGAAGAGGCAGAACAAAGGAGCAAGTGTTTTTTTTCCCCTTTATTTCTTAATGCTCCCCCATCCCCTTGGCTGGCCACTGCTTCAGGCTGTCTAGGAAGTCCCCAACCCACCAACCACCCCAGTCGCCATTCTTGCCATCCCCATGCTGTGGCCCCGGCCGACCCGATGTATTCCTTCGCAGGACCCCCCCCTTTGCCCAGAGGCATTCCTTTGACACTGAGCACACACACACACACAAAACGAGGGATTGGCTAGGACACTTCTAGGCTGTGTGTTGAGTAGGGGGACCGGCTGCTGTCATCCGGTTGGCCAAGTGGGCATTTTCCATTTTCTTCCCCAACCCACCAACCTCCCATGTATTGGTCTGGTCGTGGTAGCATCCTGGGGGTTGGAGTGTTCTGCAGCATGTCGAGGCCACACACCACCAAGAATTCTGATTGCAAATCACCACCAGGAGCCGCCTAACAGTGACCTGAGACCACCTCCACCCCGAGAGGGAAGCATCCATAGGACGCTCTAAACTCCACCCCTACCAGTCTCTGCTCTTGATGACCATGCTCAACTGGGTGCAAACTCAAGTTGCCAACATGCTGAGTGAAAACCCATCCATCAGTGCCACTTAGCTGGCAGAGCAAGTGGTTTTCAACTGAACATTCAAAGGAATTCATAGAAATCTTCACCTAAGTGTGCTGTAGGAAACTCTTGAACACTGCAGAGCTGCGGAGAAGACCTGTCCCTTCCAGTGGAAAGAAAGATCTGACATCACATGGCAGAGGTGAAGGATATGCCGGTTGGTGGTAGGAGAAGCATAGCTTAAAGACTTCTGACTGATATCATCATTTCAGTGAAACTGCCAGAGTGTGGATAGTGAACTGTAGCCACACCCTTAGGTTTTTATATTTACTACTTAGAATGTTTATATTTACAAAATTATGTGTAACATTCCACTGTCTTTCAAGAAGCATGCAACTGTCCATAACCGAGCGCACAACTGTTTGTTTGTGACAACCCACTCTATTACAATGGAAACCTCAGTTGTGTTACAAGCAAGAGTACTGTGAGGTCAGATGGCCTCAGTAAATGCTTTTACATTTAAAAAAAAAAAAAAAAAAAGCTTTCTTTAGTACATAGTGATGGCTGAAACATCAGATGGGCTGAGTATATGCTTTACATTTAAAAACTAAGCTCCACTAGTAAATGATAATAGCTGAAACATTACATATATCTTTAAAGGAATCAGACAAGCTGGCGTAGCCTGCATAACTATTCATTGCACCTTGCCTGGTGGCTACAGTTCTAGAGGTGTGGACTAATGGAGGGGATCATTCTCAAAGATCGTGCATAACCATTCATTGCACTGTTGTGTGCAATTAGATATGGACTATATCCAGAGACAGAATTTCTAGAAAATTTGTAGTCAATGCAGTTGGAGTGCATCGTGTGACATTACCTCTAGACACTACCATTGCTGCCCCTTCTAAGAACTAATCCCAGAACAAGCCCTTCGTAGGTTTAAAGTGTAGGGATTTTAAATATTTTTTATAGGTACTTTTTATCATTATACATATTATGGCGGGTCTTACAAAAATTTGGCAAATATACATTGTGGTTGTAAATCAACTTCCATTCACCACATATCCATCCCAGAAAAAAATAATTAAAAAATTGAAAGATAAAATAAACCAGAAATGCATACAGTAGGTTAAAGAGTGCACACCTTCCTACAGCCTATATCAGAAAAGGTTCCACTTCTGACTGGCAAGCATCCTGTCAGTAAGTGGTTTAGTAACACCTTCAAATCAACAAAACATGACAACCCATTAGAAGTACGAAGCAGTAACTGAGTGTAAAGGACAAACTGCTGAAGATGCCTCCATAGGAAAAAAAATACATAATTATACTGGTTAACAGTGATTTTGTGGGCTACATTACAGTCAAAAGGTAAACCGTGTGGCTTACCATTTTGAATACCAGGGTTCTTGGACTGCACCTGAGACATCACACATTGGGCTGTGGCAGTGTTGGGCTTCTGTCCCAGATGCTTCCTGCTTCTGGGAAGGGTGGGTGGTCCTTGCCACTACAAGCCTGGCCCCTGGTGTCCCAGTCAGAGGGAGCTGTAAGGTTAGGAATCTATGACCCCAGACAGGGAGGGGAAATCCTGCCATGGGTGTGTGACACGACTCCGACGTACAACTTGATGATGCCATGTGTCCTGTTTTGTGTTGGCGAGTGCCGGTCGGACTGAAGTGGATGTGCTTGGTCCAAACCGACTGCTGGCTGTCCTAAAGGTCTTCCATCTTGGGTAGTACTCCAATGTAGTCCAGTGGGTTTACTGGTAGTCCATCAAGCATTGTGCACCTGTCTTAAATTAACTGCAGTCAGCAACCTGACCAGCCCACAACAGTCTGCTTATTTGTACACTTTTGACTATTCTGCACTATGCTGCATTACCCTGGTTGAACCACTGTAAGATTAGTGTGCTTATTTTTTACGTTGCATTATTTTGTACCTTTTTCTACTGTAGCTATGTTTCACTCCTGGTGCTATTGTTAACTGTGGTCTGCTGCTTTCTTCCCCCAGGGCTGCCACAATAATGGAATGCTGGGCCAATTCCGTAGTGCTGAGCAATCACTCTGGCATGCTGACAATCCAAGTTTACACCTGGGGCCCGGAACGTTGGAAGTGGAGGCCGCCAGGGGAGGCTCAGAGCAGCTGATGGGCACTGTCCTCCCATCATAGGGTGTTTGCATAGAAACATAGAGGGCAGACTGGTCAGATCAACTAGCATTCTGATGATGATGTCATTTCTATGTTTCTGTGCCACACCAGTGCACCAGTTGATGGCCCTTGTTGCCCCCTCGTGCCGTTATGCTCCTCCTCTAGGTTACGGTTGCCCCCAGCAAGGAAGAGCCAGACAAGGAGGAAATCAGGAGTACTTTTTTATGTTGGCTAAACTGGTTACCTCCGATGGCCAGGCAGGAAATGCACTCAGTAAGTTCATGCACAAATACCATCATATACAGTATTTGGGATCGGTTCATAACCCGCTTAACAAAGCCAGGAATTTGTGCATTCTTGGGAAGGGACTTTAAAGTGTGGCATTTTAGAAGTGAAAAGGTCACAGACTGTTTTCTTGTAAAGGCTGTGGATCCTGGAATTTGCTTCCAAGTAGTTTTAGAATACAAAAAGTAGCACAGTTCAGTTTGCTAGGATTAAAGGGTAGTTTATGGAAAAGTCCTTAAAACCCTCCCCCTTGCTGCTAGAATTTATCACTGTGACTACTGCCTGTCAACAGGTTTTTATACGTATATTTCTGTATTTTTTACGTAAAATTTTAAATTGTATAATGCAATCACATGACTGCCTAAGTAATCTTTGTTCATAAGGACATCATGGTAAATGAGCTTATGGATCAACTGACTGTAAAGTACAGTTATGTAAGAACTTACCGTAACAGTAGATCTTCGAGAGAAGCTCTTGCAGCAGGTAACACAAGTAGGACTGACGCCACCTGGCGGCGATTCTTGGCAAATTCCTCTTCTAGCAGTACCGACGTCGGACTGCCCCCACTGATGTCAGCTCCACCCCCCGATGTCACCCTATACAGAGGGGAAGTTCCCCACGTGCTCCAGTTCTTGCACACTCCCCTACAGGGAAACGGATCACAACAGGTGACAAACAGGAATTGTGACCCAAACTTTTCCTCATAATGGAGGAACGACCAACCCGGAAAAGACCTGATCCCTGGGGGAAGGAGGGTGGGCAAATATACCTGCTGCAAAAGCGTCTCTCGAAGATCTACTGTTATGGTAAGTTCTTACGTAACTGTGCTATTTTACTTCAAGAGGAAGCTCTTGCAGCAGGTAACAAGTACGACTGATTCCCAAGCAGTATAAACTTAAAACAACCCTTAGGAGGGGGAACAGTAAGAAAAAGCAGGAGAAACAAGAGCAGGAAGGATCCCTCAGGAAACCAGGCCCTGCAGAACTGCGAGGCCAAACCCTGCTCTGCGTCTGGAAATGATGTGTGTGTGAACAGAGTGCCAGGTAGCAGCAGCACAAATGTCAGCTGCAGAGACCCGTTTCAGCATTGCAAAGGAAGTGGTGACTGCCCTGGTAGAATGAGCCTTAATCGGGCCTGGAGTAGACCTATTGTGTTTCTGATAACAAAAGGTAATACAACGGACCAACCAGCGTGACAGCGTCTGTTTGGTGACGGGGCAACCTAAGGACCTTTGTGCAAATGACAAAAAAAGCTGATCAGATTTCCTGTCCCCCTTGGTCCTAGCCAGGTAACATCGAAGAGCCCTGTGGATGTCCAAGGAGTGAAGCAGAGCCTCCCCTCTGTTCGAATACTCCAGGTAATACACCAGAAGCTGAAAGAACTGGTTAAGGGTGGGCTCCGAAACCACCTTCAGTAGGAACCGGGTTGGTGCGAAGGTCAACCCTATTCTTATGGAAAATAAGATAGGGTTCTTTATACATGAGAGCCTGAAGCTCTGAAATGTGCCTCACCGAAGTGATGGCTACCAAAAGTAAAGTTTTCCAGGACAGGAAACGAAGCTCAGCCTCCACTGCCAGTTCGAAGAGGGGGAAGCGTAAGCTTCTCTAGGACAAAGAGGAGATCCCAAGGAGGGACAGGATCCCGGATGGAAGGTCTGATATGAAGAATACCATGAAGGAAAGCCTTAATACTTCCATCTGAGCCACCTTCTTACCCTGCACTGGCAAGTGATAAGTGGAGATGGTGGCCAGGTGTACCTTGACAGAGGAATAACTGAGACCGGACTCCGAAAGGGAAAGCAGGTATTCTAAAATGGAATTAATCAGACAGACCAGGGGTCCACCCTCTTGGCTGCGGCCCAGATACAGAAACGTCTTCACTTCACAGCGAAAGTGGCCCTGGTGGCAGGCTTACGCGCCTCAACCAAAACTTGCGCTACCTGATCAGATACTCCAAACCTGGATTTAGGTAGGCCCTGAGGAGCCAGGCAAGCAGGTGAAGGGAGCGCAGATCTGGATGGACCAGTGACCCACTGTCCTGAGACAGAAGATGAGAGGAAACTGGAAGGGGCAGTGGAGGCTCTGCCGCTAAACGCTGGAGCAAAGGAAACCAAATCTGACAAGGCCACAGCGGAACTATCAGAATGAGGGCAGACGGTTCTGACTGCACCTTGAGGAGAACCTTCTGCAGGAGCGGTTAGGGAGGGAACACACAGAGAAACCTCCTCTTCAAAGAGAGGGACAATGCGTCTTGCCAAAAAGCTCCAGGCTGTGGACCTAGCGAGCAGAAACTGGGCAGTTTTGCATTGGATTGTGACACAAAGAGATCTAACTCTGGTGTCCCTCACCAGCATAAGATTTGATCTGTGACTTCCTGAAGCAGCTCCCATTCATGAGCCTGTGACCTGGTTCTGCTGAGCGCATCGATCAACCCATTCTGTTCTCCTAGAATGTGAACCGCCATCAAGAAGAGCTGTTGCTCTAGAGCCCAGTCCCACACTGCATGGCTTCCCAGCAGAGGGGGTACGAGTGTGTGTCATCTTATTTGTTGATGTAGAACATCACCGAAGTGTCGTCCATCTGGACCAACAGGTGGCCCGGCACTAGGATCGAGACCAGGGCCTGAAGAGCATACAGGACTGCTCTCAGTTCCAGAACGTTGATGTGCAGATCTTCCTCTATCGGGGACCAAGATCCCCAAGTGCAATGTGTCCCCAAGTGGGTGCCCCATCCTGAGGATGATGTGTCCGTGGTCAGAATCTGGGTCAGAGCTCCTACATTGAAAGAGATACCTGCCAGTAAGTTTTGTGATGACATCCACCAGCGCAATTCCCGGCAGATCGACTCCAAGATCCGGATCAAGGCGTCAAAATCATCCTGTGTTTAATCCCATTGGACTCTTAATGACAACTGAATGGTCCACATGCACAGCTGTGCCAGAGGAACAGAGACTATGGCAGCTGTCATGTGCTCTAGCAGCCTGAGGAGGAGTCTTGCGGGAACCCTTGAGGCTGTAGAGACTTGATACGCCAAGACCTGAATTCGACCTGCTCTGTCGGAGGGAAGACGCACTTTCCCAAGGGTGGTATCCAGAAGAGCTCCAATGAACTGCAGCTTCTAGGACAGGAGAAGTTTAGATTCGACCCTGTTGACTATGATCCCCAGGTGCTGGAACAGCGAAAGGGAGTCCCTGATGGTTTCCAACAGGCAGGGCCTGGAGGGAACCAGGAGGAGCCAGTCATCCAGATAAGGGAACACGAAGTGGCCCAGTCTCCGAAGTGCTGCGGCGACCACTGCCAGGCACATGGTGAATACCCTGGGGGCTGAAGAGAGACCGAAGGGGAGGACTCTGAATTGATAGCTCTTGCCTTCAAATCTGAACCTGAGAAATCTTTGATGACCCCTGGCAATAGGGATATGTAGATAGGCATCCTGCATGTCCAGTCTCACGCCGAAATTAAGGACAGGAGAGTGGGGAGGGAGATCATACTCCAAGAGAAGACCCATTGGTTAAAATCATGGAGGTCCAGAACAGGTCTGAGGTCTCCTGACTTCTTCAGGACCAGGAAGAAGTGAGAGAAGAACCCTGTCTCTCACTCAGCTGGGGGTACCGTCTTGATGGCATTTTTGTCCAAAAGGGATTGGATTTCCCTTCGAATCAGCACTTGGTGTTTCCTGGGACAGCGGGATGGGGGTGGAGGCCTGTCTGGAGAGATGGCGTTGAACTCTATGGAGTCCCCGAACCTCACAAGCTCGAGGACCCACTGGTCAAAGGTCACTTGACTCCAGGCATCTGCATAGAGAGAAAAGCGTCCTCCGACCGGCTCCCCCGACAAGGTGTCCAAGGGAGGAGGGTGGCCTGAATAGTCAGGCAGTAGGAGGGGGAGGGAGGGTGGAAGTAGCTGGTTTAGTCTGTCTAGAGGAGGAGGCCGAGGCCTGGCTCCAGCCCCCATGACTAAACCGCACACTGAGGTGAGGACAGGTAGCGAGTTGCTGAGGCTGATGCCCCTCACGGTCATGGTAAACGGGGCTTGAGGTCATCCCTGCTTCAGGCTGACATGGACTGCATGGTTCTGATGGCCTTACTGGAGTCCTGCAGCTTGGTGATAATCCTCTCTGTGTCTTCATCGAAGCGCACAGAGCCCTTAAAGGGAGCATCCAGAATGTTTGTCTGCACATCTGGATCGAACCCAGAAACCCAAAGCCAAGCATGGCATTGGAGGCAAATGCCAGTAGCGGCCGCCCTTGAGGAGGTGTCCGCAGAGTCACAGGCCGACCTCAGAACGGGGTACCCAAGTCTGAGCTGGTCTGCAGCAGTCTAGCAAGCTCTGCCCACTGAAGCCAATTGGGCATGTTTTGCACAATGTCCATTCCCTGTTCCCAAAGGGCGTTCTGGAACTGGACCATGTGTATCAGGAAGTTGAGACTCCTGATACTGCAGGTGGCAGCAGAGTACACCTTGCGTCCCATGGAATCCAGCTACTTCGATTCCCTGTCAAGCTGCTGGGTGCTCAGATGCTTTGGCCTCTGCGAATGGTCATAAGCTGCCGAAATCACCACTGAGTCCGCTGCGGGTGGTTCGGCCAAGAAGGGGTGGTCCTTAGGGGCCCGGTAGAGCCGATGAGCCTTCTTGGGCACGGCAGAGGAGGAGTGAGGGCGCTTCCAGGTAGTGAACATGATGTCCTCAAAGGTGTCTACCATGGGAGGGATTACCACCAGCTTAGGGTCTTTTTGGCAGAGGTATTTAGCCAACCGCAGTCGCTCGGGGTCCAGGGTCTCAGTGTCCCAACCCATGTTTACCTGGATGTGCCTCATCAACTCCATGAAACTGGGGTCATCTGGGGGGGGGGGATATGAGGTGCCCCTCCGTGTCCCCTAAATCAGGTTCAACATCAGAGTCAATACGAGAGGTGTCAGAGTTGACATATGAGTCCGAGGTTGAAGAGGATGGGGGATCTGTGTCGTCTCCTCTTGCGCCTCTTGTCCGGAGAGGGAGAGGGAGAGCGGGAGGAACTGCTCGACCTAGTCCTCCTGTGCCTCGTCTTTATGTTTTTTAGATGCTGCAGGCTCCTTCCCTGCCTCTTGAGCAGAAGGCTCCGAGACTGGGACCAGATCAGGAACAGGGCCCCCTGGGGTATCTGGAACTGGGGTAGGCTGAAGCGTGAGAGTAGGCACACCCACTGAGAGATCACGTTTGACCGTGTTCCACCAGTGGGAGAAGAGCTCCTTTACCTGCGAAAGGTTCAGTTTTGGGGAACCAGGTGTAGGAGGAGGAGGTGCACCAGAGCCGGCACCAGCCCAGTTGTTGGGAGGTGCCAGCATCAGGTCCAAACCTCTGGCGCTGATGTCCACAGGCACCGACATCAGTCTTTGGGGTGGTGACGACAGGGGGGGCGTCAGCTGCCCCGTCATCAGCCTCCAACGTCAGGTGGACCGGCGTCTGTTGCAGAGAAGGGGTACCAGAGCTGATGTCGGGTGATGCCAGGGGGACTGGCGTCAGAACTACTTTAACTGGTGGCGGAATGGCCTTCGCCGGGGGGGAGGAGGCCGGAGGAGCCGTGGGCGGATGTCGGTCTGGCGTCCACTTGTCTCTGGAGTCTGACGGGCGTCCCTCGGTGGCGTGAGCCTTGGGATGGTTGGACCTGTGATGTTTAGAGGACTTCTTGACTGAACGTCAGCCGCCGGGGGCGGGCAATGGCCGGAGTGCTTTGATTTGGTGGCAAAGATGGGGCCCTGCTGCCGGAAGACCCGGAGGCCTTGTTCGATTTCTGGAGGTTGGCCTTGGAAGCAGAGGCCAAGCGGGAGGAGGACTTACCTGTACCTCCTGAGGAAGCCTTCTCGGTTGGCGGACGCACCTTCAAGAGCTGGAGGGTGGTCCCTGAGGGCTTGGTCACCACAGACCCAGTAGAGGAAGGTTTGAGGGCTGTGAAGTGGGAATCATACCCTGACAACTCCAACTTCAAGCCCAAGGACCTGGGCCTAGAATGGGACTTCTCCCTCTCCTGGTGCTCCCGATGTTTGTGGTGCTTCTTATGGGTGGGAGGGTGGTCTTATTCCCCCCGAGGATAAAGCGTGTTTCATCGTGGCCAGTTTGGACTCTGCTAAAAAGGGGGAAAAAGATTTCTGTTGACTGATGCGCGTCCGGGAGTTAAAGGCCTGGCAATGGGGACAGATGTCAGTGTCGTGGTCGGCCCCCAGGCAAAAAAGGAATGCAGAATGGCCATCCTTAGATGGTATCTGCCGCCCTCAGGAGCACTTGTTAATGTGCCCCTTGAAGGAAGAGGACACAGATGTGAGAAAACACTTTAGAAAACGGTGGAGAAGGAAGAGAGCGATCAGCACTGCAAGCGTTAAACCAAAGGAGAACTAACCCTGACCGTGTGACGGGAAAGAACTGGAGCAAGTGGAGAACTTCCCCTCTATATAGGGTGATGTTGGAGGTGGAGCCAACGTCGGTGGGGGTGTTCCCACGTCAGTACTGCTAGAAGAAGAATTTGCTAAGAACCGCCGCCAGGTTGCGTCAGTCCTACTTGTGTTACCTGCTGCAAGAGCCTCCTCTCAAAGTATGATCATCTCATTATTATAATAATTATTAAGATTAATAAATAAACTTATTATAAATACCTCCACTAGGACAGAGGAGGCCCCTGTCAATGACAAGACAGATCTGTGTGATGCCAGAGAAACTGGAGGTCACATTGGCGCCCGATGACTGCAGGGAGTAACATAGCAGGCTGAGGGGCAGTTGTGGGGCACAAAGCGGTACAGCGATGGTGAGCAAGTGAGGTGGCAAAAACATGGAATTCTGTGTTTCATAGGGAAATACTAATTGGAGAACTCCCCCCCAAACAATGGTGGGAATCAGGAAGATGCCCCTTCTATGCTCTATATGTCTAGTTATGGCATCTGGATCTTTGGGTTCCCTGGTCCTCCTCCCTCATGTTGGGAAAGCTTCAGTTGCCTTAGCTCCAAGCCAACTGGCTTCACCTGGAAGGTGAAATCTGGGACACAGGCTGATGGCAGATGCAGGCAGGTAGAACAGCTCCAGTTGCAGCACACTTGGCTTGTGGACCAACCAGCGTAGATCCTGGCCCACGAAGTGTGTAGGGGAGGGGGTATAAAAATATTAATGTTAACACCTTTTTAAGTGATCAGATATCCAATGGTGACAGCTACAAGGCCAAAAGCTCATGTGTCACCTAACGGTATGAAAATTCTGTATGGCTTTTTGAAGTGTGCGTTTACATTGAGGGAAACTGCAACCACTTGCCATAGACAGATGTTACAGCACACTGCACTGAATGTAGTTGCTACTTTGTTAAGGTTATTGCAAAAAGCTGCCAAGATCAGAACACAATTACTGCATCTATGTTGCAAGCTGTGGTGCATGTCTGTCTTGTGCTTTCCATAAGAAAGGACGATCAGATTTCGGTGCCGGATTCGAATACATCACAAGTGGAGCCAGAACTTAGCATTTAGGACTTTCAAACTTGGTTACTAAAAAATCCTATATCTTAATTATTTGGATGCCGATCACATTAGGATTTCAAAATCTGATTCCGAAACCAAAAAAATTGAGGTTTAAGTACTTGGATCACAATTTGATTTTGTATTTGGATACTCTGAAAATCCAAAAACAGGCAGATGAATCGGATTTCAAGATATCTAATCAACCCTACTCAAAATATATTGCTTTGTATTTTTTTATTAAAACTCCTTTACAAATATAAGCCAGTGTATATACATAGTAAGCAAGTAGTCATCTTTATGCACTACCGTAAAACAATATATTAAATAAAATTAGCAATAAGGCATGACAGGGGGTCCTCTGTGCTGGGATAATGTCGCTCAAGAAGGTTGAAGCATGAGGCCAAAGGCTGAGTGCTTCCACAATACAAGAAGTGCTGTTATCCCAACACAACGCATTCCCTGGAGTGCCTTATTGGGATTATGAAATGGGTCCAATTGCACAAGATATCATTTTTAAAATAAAATTCATCATATAATATATTACAAAGTGAAAGCTATAAAAGAAAAAACAAATTACTATCTGTATACTTTATTGTTGTTACCCGACCAGCAAATGAGATGATGACAATGCTGCTGTTATATGAGATGTCATGTAAGGGCAGAAGTGAGGGCTGGTTGTGACTTCATTTGAAAGCATGATGTCAGCATCATGATAGTGGCTATTCTGGGAGCCATGTTCAGGTTTTTAAGGAACAGTTTATGTCGAAGGAGTTGCCCTGACCAGCGGCAGTCACAGAAAGCCACTTCTACTGTTTTTCAAATTGGAGGCAGGAGCCACAGTGAGCCACAGTGGTGAACAAAAAGCATGAGCAGCAGCAGTTGGGGGAGAGAGAGAGAGAGCCACAGTGGTGAGAGACTGGCTATAGTTGGTGGCAGTCTAGCAATCTCCGCTGACGCTGACTGATGTTACAGCCATGGTCAGCAGCAATCACACAATCCTGGCTGAGGCCTCCCTGATGCAAGAAGCTGTGAGTGGAGAACACTGGTCATAGTGGAAGGAGCTGCAGTCGGCAGCACTGGGAGCAGAGACCACCCCAGTAGCTGGCAGAAATTTTTCAAAAGACATCACCAAACTTCTTGTTGGGCACAGTGAAGGAGTGGCAGGGCTCTATGAGAACTGAAATGAATCAGGCTATGGCAGCCATTTTCACTGTGGGCATTTTGGGGCGCAAAACTACAGTGTAATGATTTATTTGGTAATGAGGTTAGGACGGCTCTCTGATCTTCTTCCCATGCTGCTGTGCTTGGATAACAGCACAGGGTTTCAAGGTTCTTGACCAATCAGCTAGCTACATTTCTCATACCCATTTTACAAATTATTAATAATTTTATGTACAATGGAACCCACCAACACAGAGGCCCATCAGTAAAATTCACTTTTACTATCACTGTAATAAATATATTTTTTCAGAATACCAAAACCATTCTCATTTTCAAATTACAATGCATAAAGAGTACTTTTGAAAAACATTATAGTGGATTAACAGGAAGAAACCCCCACATTGAAGTCCAAATGTACTGCTTACTACAATTGTTTGTAACATAACATATTTAGCAGTTAAACGAAGACTGAGCTCAGGCGTACATTTAGTCATAACAATCCTGGCAGTTAAGTATGTGCACAGACAGGTACTGGTCTGTAAAAGTTTATATAGTCATAAACAGTTTCCCATCTAACCAGAGAAAGGGGATAATACAGTGCACTTTTACTAGCAACATAGGAGAACCTCAGGTTGTTGTTTCCAGTTACAAATTTACATCCAAAACACCGCTCATAAGTTCCAAATGCGCATTCCATTTACCACGCTGGCACTGAGCATGTCCTTAATGTGTCTACAGTATGCCCACACTGACAACACCTTTCAGCAGAATCCTGCTTTCTGCTCCGCTGGGCTACTGAAGCACTGAGGACATTGCTCAGTAGTAGCAACATGTTGTTGTGAGTGTTTCAATGTAAATTTATGAGAAAAAGACATTTTCTCTCGCCATGTTTAATTTGTTCTTTACAGATCCTTCCTGAAGAAAATCTAATGGTCAGAGCACTAATTTTACTTTTTCCAGAGTGTTATTTCATATAAACCTTTTCTTTTAGTCCACAACCTAATGTAGAACCCTGTTTCCTTTTGTTCTTATATTTTTTCATAAGGACTGAATGCAAAAGCCAGGGGGAATCGGGAATACATATGCAGTTTTCTTCTTCTCCTTCTGCTGGTTAGAAGGGAAACGGTTTGTGACATTGACAGATTTACCAACAAGAGAAATGGTTTGTGACAACGGAAGTTTTTCTTTTACAAACCAAAATGTTGTCATATACAGTATAGTGCAGTGGAGTATTACTATACCATCTGATGTTATGGTATTCCTCCACCTAAATGTTTATGAAGTATTTTATTTTAAATGAGCACTACAGTCATGTTACTATGCAACTCCTATTATGAACTGTGTTACCATGTAACTTCTATTATGGCACTATACTGAACTTAGACGATTTGGAGGGACACTTTGCCTTTGGTGACGTCTAAGAGAAAATCGACACCAGTCACTTAAACACAATTTTAAGTGTTGAGTATTTAAAGCTAGAAACACTTACGGGCTCCAGTTCAGGGAAGTGTTCGAGAAACTGGGATACATAGGTAACCAGTGATTGCTCATCAGGAGAGCTAACCATTACATCTGCAAAACAAAACCATTATCAATATTTTAAGCAACTCAGGCTTTATTTATGTAGTGCCCTATCCACAAAACGCTTAAAGAGCTCCTGGCACACTTCAGACAGCTTTGAAAAAAGTAAACTTTCAGGCATAAATGTAGCTTATACTTTGTATTTTATTCTGTAATAATCATCCTTATTTCCTTAATACTAAGGGTATTTGCATGAATACAGTATCTCTGCCCTTTTAGCTCTGGCTGTCTGCCTACACCTTACATCATAATTGTGTTATGACATCATAATATGTTGCTGTGGAGATAAATATGATGTCATAAAGAGGGGATTGTGATGTCATGTGTAGAGAAGCAGCCAGAGCTGATATAGTCTAGGGGAAAGGGATCTTGTTATCATGCAACTGTTTTCAGTAATAAAGAAAATGGGATGGAGTTGAATCTAAATCTTACCTTTTTCAGTGTATTCCTAATGCTGTCAGGGGCTATTTAAAGCAATGTACTACAGACCATAAGCAAAGCGTAAAACATTAGAAAAGAATACCAAGTGAACTGCCTCTGGTATGCCTGCGGCAAATGTTGTCCCCAAGGATGTAGCCACAGTCCAATGGGCCAAGAGTGGGATGCTGAGTCAGAAGAAATATCCAAAAATGTAACAGACAAACACAAGACAGCATTCAGGCATAAGGGATTCAGCCAGTGAGAGGGTGGAACTTGATGGATGACTGGTTTTCATTCCCCCTATAAATGTACAGTATGTAACTCATCATGACCAACGAGGTGACAGATTCAAACATTAGTAGCAAGGAATGGATAAGTCACTGTCAAATTATAGGCCTAAATAGAACCAAAAATATAATTAGCCAATCCCAAGCCAGAACCTGTATGTAGTAAGGTCACCCTGGGCGAGATGCTGAACATCCCGGCAATTGCTAACAGTGAGTATCCATACTAAATTTTGTCAGAATCATACACATTACTCTAAAATACAGGCCAAAAGATCTGAAAATCTAACAGCCAAACAAAAGACAGAGAACATGCATATTAAGTCCACCACAGCTTAGGCGCTGACAACTTCAGGAATCGGTAGCAAGGTACTTTCATACACATTTTGATCGCAACTGCATAACTTGTTCTCAAGATATAATCCAAAGCAGAGCTGAACATCTAGTAAGAAGCACGATGAATACCTAATTTGGTCACCATATATGATCTGCTGATGAATCTGTAGTGAGGCATAGACACAGCAAGTTTCATCTCAACTGGACAAGTCATTTTCAAACAAGAAATTATAGCAGAGGACTGCAATACCAACTCTGAATGAAACTGAATAGCTGTCATCACAATACAGCCCCAAATGGAATTGAAACTGTAACAGCCAATCACATGCCTGACAGCAGAGATAACTGACCAACTACAGCTGAGGTACTGAGTGACATATTCAAGAATCAGTAGCAAGAATGAGCCATGCCAAATGTATGGTGCCCCTGACATGCAGAACCATGCCTCTCAACTGCACCACATTACGAGGAAAGTTCTTCATTTTACTTCACAAAAAGCTCCCTGTTCCACATTGTGAGGACTTGTTCCACATTCAAAGTCAACATTTTAAAGCAAAAATCCACAGTAAATCATGCAAAAAATATATTATTCAACTAATAACAGACTTTCTGAACATAAATGCAACATTTTAACAGTGTTTTGAGCTTCTTAGGTAAAGATTTGATTAAGTGTTGCACATTTTGGCCACTTGTTCCACATTTTGACAGGCAATGTTCCACATTTGGGGGACAAAAGGTTGAGAGGTATGTGCAGAACACAAACAAAAAAAAAATGCAATCAACAGTTCAAAAGTGTAAAGCAACAACCTAAACATGAAATGCAAAGAAAAACAGCACACAACCAAATGTAAAGTGTGATTAAACAAAGTAGCAAAACAAAAACACATTTAAAGTGCAACCAAAAGAAAATGACAAATATAAAAATCAAAAGCAAATCAAAACAGTAAAGTGCATCTAAAAATGATAACATATTAGCAAAACTATAAGATGGATGCAAACAAACATTTAGTACACCTACACAGTGAATGCAAACAAAAAAAAAGTCACAGCATAACTAAAAAGTGAATGCAAACAAAAAAGGCACAGCATAACAAAAAATACAAACAGTACAAATAAATAAAGCACATCACAACTAACACTGTTCCACACAGGAGCCTAGTAAGCAAGCTGGGTAGCTGAAGAGTGGGTCCAAAGGTGGTAAACTGGGTAAGAAATTGGTTAAACCGGGAATAGGTGACAGAAGGTGGTATGGTAAATGGAGTTCACTGTAAGGAAGGGAGGGTGACCAATGGAGTGCCAAGGGATCAGTCCTCTTTAATGTCTTTATAAGTGACACTGCAGAGGAGCTGAAAAGTAAGGTCTGCTTCTTAATCGATGACAAGCAAATCTGCAATAGGGTGGACACGGGGGGGGGGGGGTGGAAAAATGAGCTGAGACCTGAGAAAACTCAAGGAGTAGTCAAGGATATGGCAGCTGGGTTTCTTTTTTTTTTTTTGCTTTATCTGTTTATCTCCCCTGCGACCCTTGCCTACCTCTCCTTCAGGCCAAATGCCACAAGGACTCTCACCTCTCCCATTACTACCACCAATCTCGAGCCCACATCGCAGCCACCTCAGGGTAACCCGACGTAACCCTTCATCAGGTGGGTCCTCCTCTTCTGAGGAGAAATCGCCTAACGGCCTAGGCATTGGCCCTGGGTGCTGCTGCGGCTGGGTCAGCTGTCGCAGAGCGCGGGGAGGCACTGGTCTGGGCGGTTGTCATCTGGTAGGAGGAGACACCATTTTCTAGTTTTTCCTCTGACTCCCTCTACTCGCACTGCAACTGAGCTTCCCCTGGTCTCCACTGGGGGCCGCTACAAAGCGACGCCATTCCCAACCCACCCCAGGAGAGGAGAGCGGCTCTCTGGACACTCAATCCTACTCTTTCCACTGCTGACCCTCTGGTGCCCAAGTCCGATACCGAACCTGGGTCGCCAGCGTAGTGCAAGGTAAGGCGCCAGTGCCTCAGCCCTCTGCGCCACCGAGCTGGCTCAGGCAGCTGGGTTTTATTGCAAAAAAGCGCAAAATAATGCACTTAGGGCAAGGAAACCCAGGAGCAGAGAACAAAATGGATGGAGTGGTACTGATGACTACCAAGCACGAAAGAGACTGGGGTGGGAGGTAATTATATCTGATGACCTCAAGGTGGCCAGGCAGTGCAATAAAGCAGTCAGGAGGGTGAGTGGGATGCTGGGGTGCATAGGGAGGGGTATCGCCAGTAGAAAGAGGGAGATGGTGTTGCCTCTGTATAGATCACTGGTAAGACCCCACCTAGAATACTGTGTCCAGTTCTGGGGACCACATCTCCAGAAGGACATAGACAGAGTGGAGGCGGTCAGAGGACAGCAACTAAAATGGTTCAAGGAGAGACTAAAGGACCTCAATATGTACACCCTGGCAGAGAGCAGGGAGAGGGGGATATGATAGAGACCTTTAAATACCTCACAGGGGTAAAAAAGGTAAAGATGGAAGTATTTTTCAGAAGAAAAGGTGCTCAAGAACAAGGGGACATGCTATGAAGCTGGAGGGGGGTAGATTCAGTAGAGATGTGAGGAAGTACTTCTTCACAGAAAAGAGTGGTGGATCCCTGGAACAGCCTTTCAGCGGAGGTGGTGGTGGTGGTGGTGGCAAAAACAGTGGTGGGGTTAAAAAATGCATGGGATAGGCATAAGAGAATCATAGCGGAAAGGAAAGTAGGGAGAAAGGAACAGCTGTAGATCAAGTATGGACTGCGGTAAAAATGTACGTAGGGAAAAACGGGCAGGCTGGGTGGGCCAAGTGGTTCTTATCTGCTGGCAAATTCTATGTTCCTGTTGGTAAATGCCTTATAGTGTATGGTAGAATGTTGTTATGGATAGAAATCCATAACTAGAATGGAATTGTTATGCTGCAGTAGCTATGTCATCACAGCTGTTATGCTGCACTAGCTACGTCACTACTGCAGCATAACAACTTGGAATGCTGCCATATAGTTGCTTTCCTCAATCCAGTTAAACTGGAAGTTGCTGTTTTTTTTTTTTAAGTTGAACTTGCAGAAACATCTGTAGCACACTGTGTCAGTTAAAAAATAGAAAATGTTAAAATTTCTATTTTCTGTTGTCTTCTCCAGCTGGTTTAGTTTGATTTTCTCTGCTGTGACTGCCCATACACTATAAAAGATTATGTATGAACAGTCATACACAAACAAGGAAATTCTTGTATCTTGAGGTTCCCTTGGTAACAGAGTACCTCTCGAGCTGCGCTCTCGAGGTCATCTGTTACCAAGGAAACCTCTCGATACAAGAACATCCTTGTTATGTATGACTGCTCATACATAATCCTCTATATTGCATGTTTTCGTAGTGCAATAAGTAGGGTTAGTTAGTGAAGTAAAGACATAAATCGTCACAAATAGTAGTGAAGTGCATGGAATGGGTAGGAGTGTCATGGTGGTGGGCCAGTGACTAGGTTCAGTTGAGCACAGCAGACTGTGGCAAACCGGAGACTTGCTTAAGGACAGGTGAGGTAGTCTGGAAAGAAAGCACTGAGATCCAACATCTCATTTCCAGTGTGGTCCTTCTTCTACCCATTTCTGCAGCTGCACTGACTGGACCACTAGGAGGTTAAGTGACTTGCTCAGGGTCATACAGTGAGTATTTGGCTGCATGGAGTTTGAACCTGTGATTTCCTGGTTCTCAACAGTGGTCTAACCACTAAGGGGCCACACACTTCTGCTCTTCTCTTTGAGATGTGTGGCTCAGTATACAACTCACTGAGTAATACATAGAAGTGGTATGGTGTAGGTTTCACTGGTGACATGGGTGTCCCCCCCCCCTCCTGGCAGTTACCAGTGAGTTAGAGATGCCTTTTATTCATATTAAGTGCTTAGGTTCTTTGTATTTTTGTGAATCCAATATAGTGAGTATTATGTGAAATGTGTGCACTGTTTTTTTCTGTCAGAATGAAACTGACTTGTGCAGTCTCTAGAGGTTCTAGAATGCTATTCTGCCACAGAAGGGTACAATCACATTCCATGACCTCTGAACTGTGGTATAACAGCATTTTGAAAAGGATGGATTTCCATACAGAACAATGCTCTACTATACACTATATAGAGAACAGTGGATGGGCAAGTATGCACAACCGGTGTGTTGTGCCACTGAGGGGTTCTGATTCCCTATGACCTCGAGAGCGAAGCTCGAGAGGTCCGTGGGAATCAGAAGCTGATGTTTAACACTGGTTGGGCATAACATTGCTCATCCATTATTTTTTATAGTGTATGGTGCCCCTACGATAATTTAAGTGAGCATTTAATTTTTTTTTGCCGTAAAAGGAATTCTTTCTACTACGTTTTAATCTGGTATTCGTCAGGTTGCTAAGGTTAGTGCTGTGGTTGTTAGGGACCAAGCGTCCCTACGTCTGTAGCATGGTCTGTCATCGGCTGTCAGTTCCCTTTGGGTGGGGATTCCAGGAAAAAAAACATGGCGGACGTATCTCTCGCTAAGCGAGAGGAGCGTGAGTGAAATGATTCACCTGTTAATGTGAGTAGTTTTAAATATCTGGTTGATCCTGCATTTTTTTTTAATAGTTTAAAGTATCTGGTCAATCCTGCCTTTTTTCGTGGTGCCCTGTTCGTCATCAGTTTGGTGGATGATCGTGCCGCTGGCTCCGAGTTTTTCTGTGTCTGGTCCAGTTTTAAAATGAGCTGCGCGCGTGCAGCCTCTAGAGGCTTTCAAAATGTTGTTGTAGTACAGTGTGGTACAAGCACGTTCCATGACCTTTTGAACTGTAGTACTACAACATTTTGAAAGTCACTGAATTCCATACACAACAAGCCCTCACCATACACTATAGGGCTGTTACTACAAATTATAAAATGGCATGAGAAAATCTAGAAATCTCATTGGCCAAGAGACATCAGCTAACCGTACATTAAATCTCTATATACACACAGTCATCCTGGTCCTAAACCACATCACACAATAAACAAATCAGTCCTTCTACAACCAGCACTATCTTCCATCAGTCTCCCTAGATCCAGAACTGATTTTCCATCACAAACATGGCTGTTACCTTTATACTGTAAAAACCTTCAACTGGGCCCTAAAAATAAAACTAGCTTAAATAAAAAATAAAACAAATTAATTAAATGTTTTTTCCTTGATCATCACACTCTCCTTACACACATAAACAAATTAGAAACAATGGCCTGGATATTCAAAAGGGTTGCGCCATGCGCAACAGGGTTGCGCATGCGCAAGTCCAAAATGCGCCATTCTGCGATATTCAGCAGGAGGCAGTTACGCCCACTGGCATCAGGTTCGCCAAGAGAGCAATGCAAATGAATGCATGCTCAACAGGAGGGAGGATCCATGCATAACCTACGCAACCCGATATTCAATCGGGTTGTGCAGAGTTGTGCATCGCAGCTTTAACCTACGCTGCAACCTTGAGCCCAAAAAAGGCTAAGTTGAGGGCCACCCACAGGTGAGCTGCTGCATTGCAAGGCGCAACACAGCAGCTGCCACCTGGCTGGCCCCAACTCTTTCCCTGTGCCCCCACCAGCCCGATCGCGGGCATGAGTGTAACTACGACTCCCCCCAACACATCTCCCACAGCCCGATCGCGGGCATAGTGTAGCTACGGCTCCCCCCACACACTCTCCCACAGCCCGATCGCGGGCAGTACAGTACATGTAACACCCCCATATCCGAAGCCCGATCGCGGGCATAGCGTGTATGAACCCCCAGTGCCCGATCGTGGGCAGAATGTAACCCCAACCCAAATATCTCCTGGTGGTCCAGTGGACCAGTAAAGCCCGATCGCGGGCAGATCATCCAAACCCCCAAACATCTCCCTGGTGTCTAGTGTCCCCCCACCCACGAAGCCCCTCCACCCGCTCCCCGCGGCGGTGAGCGACAGCATCCACCCGCCTGCCGCCCGCCGACGCCCGACTGACTGTCCGGTAGGGCTGCGCGCCATTGGTGCAGAGCTACAGCCAGCGGGCTTGCAGCCCATACCGTACATGACAGTCAGATTTGTGAATGCGCACATGAATGGCATGCAAATGGAGCTACGGGCTGATGCAAATGGCCCCCGCGCCTTTGCATAAATTATGGCCCCATTTGCATGTCACCTTTGAATATCGAAATTTGGCGTATGACGTTATGGTACTTGGCGCCACCGCAAGTTTAATGCTCATCTCTGGCAACTTGCGGTGATGCAAGTTCCATCATGCCATGCCTAAGTGTTGTGGTTGGGAGTGATGTTCAGCGAGTTGCGCAATAGCTCAACTCCTTTGAATATCACCCCGGCCACACCCCTGCGCAACTATTTTGAGCAGCGCATGGGCTTGCGCCTCAGAATGGCGCAGTTTGAATATCCAGGCCAATAAGTATTGTTTATAATTTTCATTACAACTCTTTCATTGCTGACAGTGAAAAATCCCCCTTCTATTTTTACCATACTCATCAGGGAAATCTCTTCTGCTTTCCCTGACAGTGAGATAATTGAATCTGTGGCTTTAGAAAGGGCTTGTGTGTGTGTATAGAGTATGTTAGAAGAGGAACATTCTGCCAGTGGAACTGAGGAGAATTTTGAATTCCTGTATTCCATAGTAAACATTCCATTTCTTGAATGTGGAGAAACAGAAAAAAAAAACAATGATGAAAGTAAGCAATAATACTATATAAACAAAGAGAAAAAGTGGTAAATGACTCACCCTGCTGTTTAGAAAATAGGTAGAGAGCATTCTCCTTTTTGATTGGCTAGTGCCATGAACAACCCAGTCCGGTATCAGGCAACTGAGACCGGGAAATAATGAGCCCCAGTTTATGGCTGCCTGATTACCTTGCAAAATCATGGTCCCTTAGAATTTTCAGTTTATTGGAAACACCATTTTGTTTCTCTCGCTTAGCTAGAGATAATGCTGCCCCATCCAGGCTCCATAGTTCAGAAACCAAACATCAACCTCCCTCTCATGTCACTTTACTTTTTTTTCTTTTTTACTGTACATTCTGCTGCCCTGATTGCTGACAGTACAATTCTCAGACTCTCGACCATGCTGTAGCGCCCACTCCTTCAGCTGCCTGCCCGTTCACTCTCGTGGTCCCAAAACTGTTTTAAACACTTTTTTTTTTTAAATAAAAACAACAGTTTCTCTACCGCACTTGTGGGATCGTGACCTCAATTTCTTCAGCTCAATGTCGCCCCCCCCCCCATATTTCCAGTACCAGCAAGCCAAAGCTTTCTTTTAAAAAAAAATAAAAAAAAAACTCTTTTCCTCACACCATCATTCTCCTGGTCTCACCCCACCCCCTGAGCCCGCAGTTCTCCTCACTGCGCCAATGGTGCTTTGGCTTTCTCCGACTTCCCACACCAATTGCAACAGCTCCTGGTCCCAGTTTGAAAGTAAACTAAAATATACTGACACTGTCTATGGGGTCGGTGGGGACGAGACAGACAATGGAAACAAAGTGCCTGCATGAGGGACGGCAACAGCTCCTGATCTCCATCACTTGCCCAGTTTCTAAATTAAATTAATCAGACAAGCCACTTCTCACAAGTGCCTCTGGGAGTATCTTGCTGCACATGACTGCCACCACAGAAGATATTCACTCAAGCATGGTACACAACTTACTGCAATCACCGATGGAGCATTTCAGACATAGCAAGCAGCATACTGTCTGCTCTCACACACTGAGCTATCTGAGGTATCACCCCTCTGTGTTTGTGTAACAGAAATCAAAATCGTTTTTCCATTTTGCAGCTGAGCTATCACGGCAGCAAACGAGCGGCTCCTCTGTGTGTCTGGTGGTGGTGGTGGTGGGGAGGGAGTGGTAACCATGATGACCAGCAAAAACAAAAACAGCATTCAAATCCATGTGGAAGAACTATTTTATTACAAAATTCGTACTAAACTAATTTTATACTTAACAGTTTGTTACTAAACTTATCGTTTTTACAGTGCCCATTTTCTAAGCGCAATAATACCTTCCAGGGTGGGCAGTATTGTGCTATACCGGACCTTCCAGAGGATAGAAGACCCGCCGCCTGTGACGTTGGGCCTCATTATGCCCCTGGGGGGGGTCCGGTATAGCACAATACCACCCACCCTGTTGGGTATTATTGCTTACTTAGCTTTTAGGACAGAGCGAGCAGTTCATGATGCTGTCAGTGAGTGTGGCAGTTTTGAACCACACTAACGCTTGCAGCACTGGGGAAACTGAGAAGCCTCTGTTATGGCTTCCTTTTAGTTCTGTCTATAGAGTGAGGAGAATGAAATAACGTAAGGGGGCCATGTGTCATACCTAAAATGAGGAAAGCAGCATTTGTGAATTGTTATGACTGGCAGGGGAATATAAAGCTTAAGCGGGCAGGGAGGCACACACTGTATTATACTACTTTAATCTAGCACCAATAGGCAGAATATACAGGTTACTCACCTGTAACAGGAGTTCTAGGAGTGGTATATGTTGTTCATCCACACTTACTGGCAGGTTCCTTGCCGCTTTAAATCTTGCCGGAAGGTCTTCAAGCTGGCTCCTCCCACTCACCCGGGAGGTAAAACTCTCGGCTCCACCCCATAACGCCAGATCTAGCCCGCTGGAAGCCAGGTTGCGCGTCGAAGCCGGGGAGGTCGGGTGGGTCATGTGGATGAACAACATATACCACTCCTACAACTCCTGTTACAGGTGAGTAACCTGTATTTCTAGGGACATGGATATGTTTTTCAATCCACACTTACTGGCAGACTCCTAGCAGTTCTCCGGGAGGACGGCGGCAAGGCACGCACCCCCTACTTGGGAAATAAGGACTGGCTGTAGGTCTGCCAGGTGTGGCTTCAGCGTAGGTGACAAACAGCTGGCGAACCTCTCCCAAAACTTCAGCCGTCCGCTCCTTATAATAAGAGAGCTCTCTTTTAGGGTTCAAAGTATGCAGCCTGTATTCTGCCTCCAAGGTATGACTGGGGTAGAACACCGGCAGAGTCAACACCTGGTTAAAGTGAAACTCTGACACCAACTTCGGAAGGAATTTCAGGTGTGGGCACAGGACAACCTTGTCCCTGTGGAAGGCCAGATAAGGAGACTCGATGGAAAGCGCCTGGAGCTCTCCCATCCTTCTGGCTGACATGACAGCCACCAAGAAGGCGGTCTTCCACGACAGGTGAGAGATGTCACACCTGTGCATCGGTTTGAATGGCTTGCCCATGAGCTTAGCCAATACCAGCAGTAGATTCCACGAAGGTGGATGTTCTCGCACCGGAGGAGATATGTGATCAAGGCCTTTGAAAAAGCGCCTGACCACCTTCTCCTGCACCACCGACTGCTACCCGGCCCGCACCCAGTAAGCAGAGATGGCTGCCAGGTGCACCTTAAAGGTCATCGACTGAAGCCCTAGCTGAGAAAGGGACCACAGGTAGTCCAGAATGCTAGCCAAGGAACAGGAGAAAGGGTCCAACCCCTTATCCTGACACCGAATGGAGAATCTCTTCCATTTGAAGGCATATCATTTTTTGGTAGACTCCTTACAGGATGCCTCAACAACGTTGAGGACCTCGTTGGAAAGACCCAAGGCCTGGAAATCTAGCCGCTCAGGAACCAGGCTGTCAAGTGCAGGGATTGAAGGTCCGGGTGGAGTACCTTCCCCTTGTTGACTGAGATCAGGTCCATGTGGGCTGGAAGCCGCCTCGGGATCCTGGAGCTGAGGCTGAGGAGATCTGGATACCAGAACTGGCAGGGCCAGTCTGGGGCTACCAGAATCACCTGTGCCTTGTCCCTCTTTGCCTTGAGAAGCACCTTGTGGATCAAAGGAAATGGAGGGAAGGCGTAGAAGAGGCCCGGGGTCCATGGCCTCGAGAAGGCATCCCCCTGCAGCGAGCCCTGCTGAGGGGGGCGGGCATGGAACAGCCTCAGCTTCGCATTCTCCCTGGAGGCAAATAGGTCTACCTGAGGGGTGCCCCAGTGGGAGAACAGATCTTGTACTACCTCCGGCAGGAGAGACCACTCATGAGATGCAACGCCTATCCGGCCGAGGGCATCGGCCAGACTGTTGGAGGCTCCTGCCACATGGATGGCTAGGAGATCTGCCTACAGGCTGATGACGAGAGACCAAGTGCGGAGAGCCTCCTTGCACAGAGGCAAGGAGTGCATCCCGCCCTGCCGGTTGACGTAGTACATGGTCGTGGTGTTGTCCGTCTGGACCTGGACCACTTGACCCCGTACAAATGGAGTGAAGGCGGTGAGGGCTAGTCGGACTGCTCAAAGCTCCAGCAGATTGATGTGGCATCGAGACTCCTGAGGGGACCAGAGGCCGTGGGCTCTGAGCTCCCCCAGATGGGCACCCCAACCCATCAGAGAGGCGTCGGTCGTGAGAGTGACTGTCAGTTTGGGGCGGACAAACGGGATACCTTCCTGCAGATGAGCTGGGACCAGCCACCACTGGAGGCCGTTCCACATCTCTTGGGTCACGGTCACTGGCTGGTCCAAAGGACCGGAGCACTGTGACCATTGGCAGGCCAGCCCCCATTGCAGGGGGTGCATGCACCAGCGGGCCCAACGGACCACATTGGTGCAGGCCGCCATGCGGCCCAGGAGGCACAGGAAGTCCCGGGAGGGCGCAATTACCAAACCAGAAATGATTGGGTAAAGGAAGAAAGAACCTCAGCCCTGTTCGCAGGGAGCTGGGCTCTGGCTCAAAGAGAGTCGAGCTCTGCCCCGATGAACTGAATCACCTGTGATGGCACGAGTTCTGACTTGGCCTTGTTGATGAGGAGCCCAATCTGAGAGCAGACCTGGAGGGCCAGATCCCTGGACCGCTCCACCTCCAACCTGGAGGGGGCTGCAATCAGCCAGTCATCCAGGTAAGGGTACACCCGGACCCCTCAGCGCTGCAGGGATGCGGTCACCACTGCCATGCATTTAGTGAAGACCCTGGGAGCTGGAGAGAGGCCGAAGGGCATAGCCCGGAACTCGTAAAGGGATCCCTCTGCCCTGAAGTGGAGGAATTGCTGGTGAGACAGATGGATTGGGACATGAAAGAATGCATCCTGAAGGTCCAGAGAATAGAACCACATGCCTCGTTCCAAGGGTGGAATGACCTGAGCCAGAGTGACCAACCTGAAGGTGTGAGACCTTAGGAACCTGTTCAGGTCATGTAGGTCGAGAATGGAGCACCGGCCCCCCGTCTGTTTTGGGACCAGGAAGTACCTGGACACAAACCCTGGGTCTGAAGAAGGGTCCGCCACCTCCCTGATCACCTCCTTCTGGAGGAGCAGTCGGGCTGGATGTCGTCGACAGAGAGGGCTAGGAACTCGGGGAGTTTCGTGGGGCGACGGCTCGATAGGGTGGGGACTGCTCGAATTCCAGAGGCAGATTCTCGCCTACCATCACTTCCAACACCCAGCGGTCCGTGGTGATAGCGGACCAGGTGGAAAGGAAGTGGCAGAGTCTGTTTCCCCAACGGGGACCCCAGGGAGGAGGCATGAGGTTGGGGCGACACCCCTCAACCCGCCTCTGGCAGGCTTGGAGGAAGGCCGACTGAGTGGGCCTTCTCTCCCAGCTTCCTGCTGGAGGGTGCCAGCAGGGTTTGGCTTGGGTGCGGGCGCGCAGCCTGCTGGCTCTGATGCTGGTGTTGCTGGGCCGGACGTGTCGCAGGGTCTGAAGCGACGAAAGGGCTTCACGCTGCTGCTGGCGGCCTTTGTCCTTCTGGGCAGACGGACTGAGTCCAAGGTGGCATTGGACTTCTCGATCCGTTGGAAATTACCCTCCACCCTGGGACCGAACAAGTCGGTACCCAGGAAGGGAACATCTGCCAGCTTGTGCTGGGTATCCACCATAAAGGTGGAGATCCGCAGCCAAGCTCTGTGGCGCATGGACACTGCAGCTGCTACTGACCAGGTACACGAGTCAGCGATGTCCAAAGAAGTTTGGAGCTGCTGTTTGGCCACCACCCTTCCCTGATCCCGCACCTGCTTGACCGTTGTTTGAAGGTCAGCTGGGAGATGAGGAATCACCTCATCCAGGAAGCCCAAAAGGGCATGTGAAAAGTGTGCCATCAGAACGGCCGAGCTAGCCTGACGAAGGCCTAGGGAGGAAGCAGCATAGACTTTCCGCCCAGAGTAGTCCAATTTCTTGGACTCTTTATCGGGTCGCTTGTCAACATCCCGAGTGTTCCCAGAACACCGGAAAACGCTGTCGGTCACTAACCCCTCCACAGAGGGGTGCTCCAAGAAACCGGAGAGTGAACCGGTGGGGACAGCATACTTCCAGGCCATCCTGGCCGAAGGTGCTGGATGAGACGCTGGCCGCTGCCACAGCTCCAGGGCCGGGCCAACAATGGCTTCAGCCACCGGGAAGGCCTCCGTAGGGGAATCCCCTCGGTCCAGTATCTCCGTGAGGGAATACTTGGCCCATTTTGAAATGGGTTCAAGCTTCATCCCAGTAGATTCTGAGATGAGTCAAAGCATTCCAAGGAACGAGGATGGGCTCTCGTCCACCGACTGACCCCCAGTGGACTTCAAGTCAAGCGGCCTGGAGAACAAGGAGGAGTCATCGTCAGACTCCGAGGAGTCTGCAAACAGCTGTCGAGCGCCTGAGCCACCCTCCACATGCCAAGGTCAATCGGGAATGAGGGTGACCAACAACCTATGGGGCAAACCCTGACCCGACCGAGAATCCTTGGTCGGGGCCCAGTCTTCGGTTGTGGAGGCAGGGGTTCCACCACAATGGGTGGCGCAGCTGGTTTCGGCTGAACAACCTGTGCCGGCTTCGGCTCCTCAACTACTACAAGGGGTTGCTTTGGCCACTTCGATGACAGCCACTTAATGGCCGGAAAAGGTGGCAGAGTCGGCTTATTCCCGGACAATAAGAGCTGTTGCCACATTAAATCCTTGTAGCGCCGACGCAACTTGCACCGGAGCCTATCCTCCGAAGAGGACGATGAGGATGAGTGGCGCCGCTGCTTTCCATGTTGCCGAGACCAAGACCGCCAATGTTGGCAGGACCGGCTGGACCTGGAAGAGGTCCAAGACCAAGACCGAGACCTTCGGGAATTCCGAGGGTGGGACAGAGAGGGGGCAGGGGAAACCCGCTCATCCCTAGGTTCAGGGACCTTAACTGGGACTCCGGCACAGGAGGCACAGTCAAGTCCTCGGTTTCCACTGGGGGAACCAGTGAAGAAGAGTTGTCGGCTTCTCCAGTCTACAAACCGTCCGACGAGTCAGAAAAATTAATCTAAGGCCGACGGTTGCCCGGCCGGGTTGACCTGATAGGGGACACCGGTGGAAGCCAGCTGCCTTAGCCGCAACCTCGACTGAAGTCGACTGTCGACTATCCGGAAGGGGACTCTTCCACCCCACGAACGCCGATGGTGGGACTTACCTTTGAGTCCTTCTTCTTGGACCGAGAGGAATGTCTCGATGGCCCTTCTCCCTTGGTGGAGAGGGATTGGCAAAGCTCCTTAAAAGAAGCTGTGTAGGAAGAGCCCAAGGAGAGCAGGATAAATGCCGCGACTGACGAAGATGAAGATGCGGCCTGGGCCACCTCCTCCTCGAGGGCGATCATCTGCTCCAGCTGTTCGCCCAACGGGCCTCCTTCGACTTGACCGGAGGATAACGTTTTTCAGGTCGCCCCAAAAGCAATTGGGCAGCGCGGTCCTCCAAGACCAAAGCTGAAAAGGATTTTGCATAACTCATAAGCCTGAGAGTTACGCTTATCCTATGCACAAACGTACGTGGAGTGTGGATCGTCCGGGACATCTTCTGCCCACAGGGGCACCGACGAAATCCAGGAGTCGATTTGGCCATCGCAACCACGAGGGAAAAGGAAGACCGAAGTCTTTTAAACTTTAGAATGAGTTTCGGTTTAACCGAAGAGTGTGGATCCAGGCCTAAAACGCAGAGCACTAAGGAGGGAACCTGAGCTTCCAAGCGGTAAGGAAGATCTGGCATCATGGGGCAGAGCGCGAGTTTTACCATCCGGGTGGGTGGAGGAGCCAGCTTGAAGACCTTACAGCAAGATTTGAAGCAGCAAGGAACCTGCCAGTAAGTGTGGATTGAACAACATATCCACGTCCCTAGAAAGTATGTTTCTTTGCAGACGACACAAAGATCTGCAACAGGGTTGATACACAAGATGGAGTGGAAAGGATGAGAAGGGACTTGGCAAGGTTGGAGGAATGGTCAGATGTATGGCAGCTCAGATTAAATGCAAAGAAGTGCAAGGTAATGCACCTGGGAAACAAAAACCCAGGGGAAGAGTACAAAATGGGGGGTGAGATACTGACAACAATAAAAATGGAAAGGGACCAGGGGGTAATTATATCAGATGACCTAAAGGTGGGCAAGCAATGTGGGAAGGCAGTAAGGAAGGCTGGGGGGATACTGGAATGCATAGGGAGAGGCATCAATAGTAGAAAACAGGAAGTTGTTATCCCTCTGTACAGATAGTTGGTGAGACCCCATCTGGAGTACTGTGTGCAGTTCTGGAGACCCCATCTCCGCAAAGACATAGACCGAGTGGAGGCTGTCCAGAGGAGGGCAACCAAAATGGTGCAGGGTCTGCACCAGAAGACATATGAAGAAAGACTAAAGGAGCTTAATATGTATACCCTTGGGGAAAGAAGGGAGAGAGGGGACATGATAGAAATTTTCAAGTACCTCAAGGGAATCAACAAAGTCCAAGAGGGTAGCATCTTTCAGATAAAAAGATGCACAAGAACAAGGGGGCACAATTTGAAGATAGAGGGGGGACAGCTCAGAGGTAATGTGAGGAAGTATTTTTTCATGGAGAGGGTTGTGGATGCATGGAACAGCCTCCCTGAGGAGGTCGTGGAGTCAAGAACAGTGGGGGAATTCAAGAATGCATGGGACAGGCATAAGGCAGTCCTAGTGGGGGGCAGGAGGAAGTAAGCTGTTGGTTAACTAGGATCTGCAGCTTATCTGTTAGGTAGGAAAATGGGCAGACTAGGTGGGCCAAGCGGTCCTTAGCTGCCATCAAACTCTATGTTTCCATGGATGGACCAGCATGCCCCTCTCCTGAGTCAGGAGATCATGGCAAAGGGGCACAGGAACCAGAGGCGCCACTGCAAGCTGTTGAAGAAGCAGAAACCATATCTGGTGAGGCCAATACAGGGCTATCAGGATCATGTGAGCCCCCTCTGCTTGAAGCTTGAGCAGCACCCTCTGCAGGACTGGAAAGAGAGGGAAGGCATACAAAAACCTCCTTGTCCAGCAAAGAGATAGTATGTCTTGCCAAAAAGCACCATGCTCAGGAGAAAGCAAGCAAAATCTGAGAAGTTTTGCACTGTATAGGGAGATGAACAGATCCAAGTCTGGACAACCCCATAGGTCGAATATGTCTTCGACCACTGCTTTCTTGAGCTCCCATTCGTGGGCTTTGACTGGTGTAGCTGGGACTGTCTGCTAGGACATTCTGTACGCCCAGAACGTGAACCACAGAGAGATGTATCCGGTGCAGAATTGCCCAGTTCCACACCCATATCACTTCACTGCAGAGGGAATATGAGTAAGTGCACCCTTGTTTGTTGAGGTACCAGACTATGCACATATTGTACGACTGGACTAAATGTAGGCCCTAGTGAAGCAAGTGCTGGAAGACTTAAAGAGCATACAGCACCGCCCTAGTCTCCAACACATTTATGTGCAGAGAGAGCTCTGATGAAGACCACAGCCTTTGAGTCCTGTGGCTCCCTAGGTGAGCACTCCAACTGTCCCTGACACATCTGTAGTCTGAGTCTGGGTGGGAGGAGGAACTGGAAGGGGCCCCTTGTTAAGGTTGTTGAGGTCTTGCCTTCATAGGAGATCCCGCTGCATCGAACTGGAGACCATGACCATATGGTCTAGGTCGTGCAACCTCTGAGCCCACTGTGCTCTTAGCGTCCACTGTGAAATTCACATGTGGAGCCTGGCTAGAGGGACAGTGGGAATGGCCACTGCCATAAGGCCAAGAAATTGAAAAACTGACCTGGCAGGAACCCACCTGCTGGAGGCTACTAGATGAACCTGTTTCTGAACGGTTTCCACCCCGTCCAAAGGGAAGAATGCCATACCCTGGGCTGTGTCCAACACTGCCCCAATAAACTGGAGGTGTTGGGAAGGGACAGGTTGGGATTTGGGATAACTGATAGTAATCCCCACTTGTGCAAAAAGGGCCAGGACAGCTGAAAGGGCATGTTCCAGCTGCTCCCTCAATGGGGCTGACAAAAGCCAGTTGTCGAGGTAGGGGAACACGTAGTGGCCCTGGCATCTCAGGGCCAATGCCACTACCGCAAGGCACTTGTTAAACACCTGGGGTGCCGAAGACAGGCCAAAGGGAAGGGCCTTGAACTGGTAATGTTCCCCCTGAAAGGAGAATCTAAGGTAGCAGCAATGGGCCTGAAAGACTGGGATATGCAGGGAGGCATCTTGCATATCCAGGGCACAGAGCCACTGTCCCTTGTGCAGGAGGGGCAGCAGACCTGGAAGAATCAGCTTTTGAAACTGTTTGTACTCCATGTGCAGGTTTAGAGCACTGAGGTCCAAGACGGAACATAAATCTCCCATCATTTTTGAAACCAGTAAGAAGTGGGAGTGAAACCCCTTTCCTTCCTGGTTTAACGGAATGGGCTCCATTGCTTTTCTTTGCAGAGGAACCTTGATTTCTTCCCTTATGAGGGGAATGTGCACCTTTGGATAATGAATCACCCTTGGTGGTTTGTCTGGGGATCTCTTGAGAAACTCCAGAGTGTGGCCTTGCCTGATCAACTGAAGGATCTACGAGTCTGTGGTGACTGCCTCCCACCCTAGCAGGTGACTGCGAATCTTCCACCCACCAGCTGCCCCAAAGGAATAGGGAGAAAGAGGGGGGTGGGCCATGAGTCAAGAGATGGAGGGAGGGATGGGAAGAGCCGCCCTTGAGGCTCTCTGGGTTTTGGCCGGAGGGGTGGCTGTTGTGGAAGGGGCCTGACGTTCAGTCTGATGTTTGGTTGTCTGCTGTTGCCTCATCTGCTGCTTGGTCCGGTGATGAAAAGGCATTTTGGTCTTTGATCTAGGCTGGTACATAGTGTGAACCGACCTCAAGAACTTGCCCTTATCCTGTAGGGTAGTAATAATATTCTGGGCATCACTCCTGAACAGGACAGAACCCCTGAAGGGGGCATCCCGGATAGCCACCTGGACATCAGGATCCAAGCCTGACACCCTGAGCCAGGAAAATCTCCTGAGACATACCACCATAGTGGTGCCCCTAGCTGACGAGTCCACCACCTCATAGGTGGCCTTCAGAGAGTGGTGACAGGTGACCTTGGCCAACCTAATGGTGTCTACCAAAGCAGTCTTGAATTCAGAGTCCGGTAAGGACTTGATAATAGGATCTAGCTGGCTGAACAGCGACTTTTGGTATACCAGCATGTGTGCCACAGTTAAGTGCATGCATGGCTAGAGTGGAGGAAGACTAAAACTTTCTCCCAAACTGATCAAGCTGTTTCGACTCCTTGTCAGGAGAGGAGGTGCTCATGTGCTTGGACATGGAGGACCTATCGTGGGCCACCATGATGACTACAGAGTTAGCCTTGGGGTGGACACTTAGGTGATCCTTACCCCTCAGGAGTTCTACAAGTCCTATCAGCCTTCTTTGCAATAGCTGGAATGGAGGAAGGCATCATCCATATAGTGGAGGCCAAGTCCTCGTGAGGCTCTAGCCACGGGGGTGTGAGAACAGGTGTTGACTCCTGGATGTCCAGGTGCTCAGCAAGACGCTGACACTTGGGATCCTGTGCATCCGACTTCCAGTCGTAGACCTCCATAATCTTTTTAGGTCGTCTGTGAATGAAGGGTCCTCTGGAGGTGATTTGGGAGACTCCTTCGATTTGGGCTTCTTCGAAGGGGGAGTCTTGAACCCTGAAGCTGCAGAGGAAGACCTGGATTTGAATTCGGAGTCCGAAGAATCTGAAGGCCTGAAGTCCGATCAAGAGACCTCCTGAGGTCGAGGAGGAGGAATGACCAATGTTAGGGCAGACAAAGGACCTTTCGACAGAGCTGTTGAATGACCTTTCGTCAGGCCTGACATCAACTGTTGTGGTTCCAGTGTGGAAACAGACCCAGGAGTCTGGTCCAGGTGGACCTAGAAAAAGGATCTCACTGGGTGCCAGCTGTCCAGCTCTGAGACAAGCTGAGATTTTGTCTCGCACTACCAGGACTGGAAGATGGCCCGAAAGTCTGCCTGGGGCTGAGGAGGTGGAGGGGGTTTAAAGATCGGCTGGAACCCTGAAAGGGCACCCTGTTGTTGGATATCCCGATGCGTGGTACCCATGCATTGGGTAACCTGGCCTGGGGTACGACGGCAAATTCCCACAACGTCGCAAAGCCAGATGTCTGGAGGTTACCCGGGGAGATAAGGAGAGGCCGGGTAGCCGGGTGGAGGTCCCCAACTGAGGAACTGTGGGGGCCGGCATGTGACCCTGAGGGGGCCAAACAATTGGCCCAGAAGGACGCAAAGGAACTGAGTCAGGTGCAGGGCTGACGGGAGGAAAGTCTCGTGGCAGTGCTGTCAGTCCCACCAGAACAAAACGGTGGGGAAGTGTCCTGTGCAGTGCTCGGCAGCTCTGATGTCCGATCTGGGGGTGCTGCAGACACAACAACAACCGATGGATGACCCTCATTCTCCAGCTTCCACTGGTCTGGGGAGGGCAGAGGAGGCTCCACAACGGGAGAGCAGGGGGCATCCCCGTGGGAAGAACCCACCAGGGAAATCTGTCCGGATACAAGCAGCAGGCTGTTGTCTGGCCGGACGTCACTGGGGCTTGTGCTGGAGCCTGACTTAGCCCAGGCCAGGCATTTGTTGGAGGGCCCAACGAGTGGCTTATTGGCCCCACCTGCCAACTTAGACCCAGAGGTGGACATGGATCTAACGGAGGCAAAAACCTCTGACTCTACCAAGGCACCTGCGGCCACTGTAACCAGTGGCGGCGGGAGAACCAAGAGCTGCTCCTGGGAAGGTGGGGTAGACTTAGTTGCAGCGGTGGCCTACTCAGAGGATGGGGGTTGCTGGTCACCCGAGGGGCCAGAGGGTGGCCATGGGTGAGAGGGGGACTGATCCTGGTCCCGATGCTTCTCTTTGTCCCTTATCTTTTTGTGCTTTTGAGAGTCAGTGGGCAAGGAAGAAGCACTCTTCAGCTTTTGCGGCTCTTTCTCCATAGACGCCATCATCTTCTTTAGGAGATGGGTTTCGAGGGACTGCTGGTGGCGCTTCCATGTGGCCTGACTGAATCCACGGCAGGCCTCACAGTCCTCGGTGTTATGCTCAAGGCCTAGGCAGACGAGGCAAATAGAAATGGAATCCTTGTGTGGGAGCTGTGTGCTTTGCACTTGTTTTTATGTGACTCGAAGGGCGATGAAGAAGACATGTAAAAAACTCAAGACTGTTCAAATAAAGGAAGAGAGAAATGGATAGTCAGCCAAGAAATGACGATCGAACCGCAGTGACGATCGCTATGAGGTCCAATGTTCACAGGGCGATAGCGGGAAAGAACTGGAAGGTGGGCATGGGGATTGCCCACTATATAGTGTCACACTGATGTCAGTCACATGACATTGGGTGGGCGGTCCCCCACCATACACGCCATTCACCTGACCTGCTCCAACTTCTAACCTTATCTCGGTAACCCACCTATGATCAGGAGTCATGCCAAACCATTATGGATAGTATGCCTCTAATGTTATAATTCAATGTCAAAAGCTGTAACTATTGAACCTGTATGTTAGTTAATACCTGATTACTGCCTGTAACACTCCATGTAAAGTCTCTCCGGGTTGCCCCTGAAAAAGGGACTTTCGGGGCTCAGTGGGCCTACCTGCTCATCAAAATGTAATAAATAAATAAATACACTGCTAGCGAAAATTTCTGTGTGGTTCTAATGCCAGGGGGTGCAGTCCTAATGGTTATTACCTACTGTAAGAGCCCTCTGCAAGTAAGAGCTACTGTTATGGTAAGTTCTTAATGAAACTGTACTATCTTATTTCAAGGATATCTCTTGCATCAGGTCACACCCAAGGAATGAGTCCCAAGCAGTTACAGATAGAAAGACAGTCTGGGTGGCTGGAAGCTATAGGCCTAAAACAGGATGGCTAGAAGCTACAGGCTTAAGACAGGAGGTCTTGGAGCAGAGGCTAGAGGCCTAAGACAGAAAGAAGTCCTTGAAGCACAGCCAGGCAGAAGCCTGCCCTCCTCCTAGAGGCAATGTTCATACTGTAGTGTTTAGTGAAGGTGTGGATAGTACTCCAGGTTGCAGCCATACAGATGTCAGCTGTTGAAACATTCCTGAAACAGAGAACAGAAGTGGCCATGCCTCTGGTAGAGCGGCTACGGACAACCCCAAGAAATTCCTTACTGTACTTCCGATAACAGAAAATAATACAGTTGGACAATGATTTCAACAGGCACTGTTTAGAAACTGGTATACCATCTTTCCCATGGGCAAAAGAAACAAAGAGCTGTGGGAACTTTCTGCAGTCCTTTGGTCAGTATAGTAACACATAATGTTATGGACATCTAAGGTATGGAGCAATACTTCTCTGGACTGGCATGCTCTGGATAATAAACAGGCAGGTGGATAGTTTGATTTAAGGTAAACTCTGACACCACTTTAGGAAGAAACTTAGGATTCATACACAAAGATACCCCATCTTTGGGGAAAATTAAATGAGGAGACTCACAGATCAGAGCCTGAAGCTCGGAAATCCTTCGAGCAGAAGTAACAGCAACTAAAAATAATGCTTTCTGCAACAGAAAGTAGCGCTCACAACTCGCAGCTGGCTCAAAAGGAGCCAAAATAAGTTTTTGCAAAACAAAATTCAAGTCCCAAGGTGGGACTGGATTATGGATAGGAAGCTTCATATGGAGAATGCCTCTCAAAAAGGTATGGGACATCTCAAGTTGTGCCACCATACGGCCCTCAATAGGCACATGGAAGGACGAAATAGCAGACAGGTGTATCTTAAGGGAGCAGTATTTCAGACCAGAATCTGAAAGGGACAGTAAATACTCCAAAATCTGATTCACAGGACAAGTGAACAGATCCAGCTGATGGGCAGCCACCCATAGAGCAAAATAAGTAGCACTGGGGGAGGGCTTCCTGGCAGACACCAGAACATCAGCCACCTTGGGGGACACCCCATGCCTGGCCATGACTATGTCTTCAGAAACCAGGCATGAAGATGCAGTGACTTGAGGTCCAGATTGACCAGGGTGCCCTGTTCTGGGAGAGCAAGCCAGTGCACAGGGCTAGAGGTGCAGGAGGTTCCAATGCCAACTGCTGCAGTAAAAGGAAACAAATCTGACGAGGCTAGAGGGGGCTGATGAGGATCATGGTTGCCCCTCCATCTGGAGTTTGATTAGTACCCTATGTATTAGGGGAAAGGGAGGAAAGGTGTAAAGGAACCTCCCTTTCCAAGACAGGGACAACGTGCCTTGCCAGAAAAATCAAGGCCCTGGAGTGAGCGAGCAAAAACGCAGCAGTTTTGTGTTGATTGGGGACACAAAAGGTCCAACTCTGGATGACCCCATCACTCGAGTAGGTCTTTTGCAAATGAGGTCAGCAGCTCCTACTGGAACTGTGACCAGCTTAGCCTGTCCGCAAGGATGTTTGGATGCCTGGAACATGGATGGCCAACAGATTAAGACTGTGTTCTAGAGCCCAGTACCAGATCCTCATCACTTCCCAACAGAGAGGATACGAATGGGTCCCTCCCTGCTTGCTGATGCAGTGGACTACACTGATATTTCCTGTCTGCACCAGCAAATGGCCCAGGGACAGCCGGGTCTGGAAGGCTTGTAAAGCATATAGTACTGCCTTCATCTCCAGGACGCTGATGTGGAGGGCGGCCCTCCACTCTGGACCACATCCCTTTAGTCTGATGAGGACCCAGGTGAGCCCCCCAGCCCAGCCTCAAAGCATCCATGGTGAGAACATGCTGAGGGGGAGGAATGAGGAAAGGAACCACTTTCAACAAGTTGAGTGGGGGTCCATTCACCAATGCAGCACCTTTTGCTGAAGAGGAGACTGGAACCTGTTCTAGGTCATCGGTGCGTTGGTTCCACTGGACTCTTAACATCCACTGAGGGATCCACATGTGTGTAGCTGAGCTAGAGGGACCATGACAATTATTACAGCCTACAGGCCTAATAGCCTCAGGAAGGTTCCAAAGCCTGCTGGCGTTGTCTCTGTATAGCCTGATTGAAGCGGTACCAGATTTTGCAGGCCTTAATGTTGTGGTCTGGCCTAGGCAATGGACACAGGCCTTGTGGTTGTCCTTCTCAGGTATCTTCTTCCCTGCTGGCGCAAACGTAAAATAATTTCTCCGAAACAGACTTCGGCATGCAAGATAGATAAAAAAAAATAATGTGATGCAAAACTATGGTGAGAAAAAAAGGAAAATGGGAGGTAGTGGTTGACAGTAGCTGGTGGTGTCTCCATGGAGTCCGATATGCAATAATCGACGGTGGGAAAATAACTGAGGAGGGTGGGGGCTGGCCATGTTTATACGGGTGGGACGTCGTGCATCTGACGTCATTGTGGGCAGCCCACTTGTAGACTGCTAGCTAGAAAAGTTTCCGTGTGATTCTAGCACCTGGCGGCTATAGTTCCTTAGGCGCGGCCTGATGCAAGAGATACCCTCAAAGTAAGATCAAGGAAGATTGTGGGGAAATGTTCAGCAGGATTAGCAAATCAAGAACATGGGGGGAATGAATGGAAGTTGACGGGTGAGCTTCAGTAGGGTGTGAGAATGTTTTATTTTACAGGGAGAGTGACTGAACCACTGAACAGCCTACCAGCAGAGGTGGTGGGTACAAGAACCATTAATGGTTTCAAACACTGGAGAAGACGAGGGACAAGCAAACAGCAACTCCAAGTGCTGACTTAGAAAACTTTCCACATGGACAAGTAACAAAGAAGAAATGAGCACTCAGAGGCAAGAAGGACTTATTTTACTGGAAGCATTTTTAATGCTCCATTAATTTTTCACTCATAGATAAAAAGCTTTGTTTAAAGCACATTGTATGAGCAACAGAGAAACCAGGACAGAACACCCTGGTGCTCAGAGGTCTAAAACCTCTTCATCAGGGGGAGGGTCATTGAGCACAGCAGTCCACTTAAATACTCGTCATATTGCTTGGTACAAGTGTGGTCACCTAGAAGGAGGGATACAGGGTTTTAAATAATTGATTAGCAGTTTTTTCTTGGGACAATACTAACTGTTCAGAAACTATTTATATAGGTTTTCTAGAAGTGTTATGTTTGTTAAACACAGTGAGGCAGGTGCTATGCATTTTCACAATGTTTTAGCACTTTTATGAGCAAACCGCTAATCAATTTTTAGAGTTAAATAAAACCCTGGGATATAACCTATTCACCAAGTACGTTAAACAGCAATATTATAAAGGCCACATATGGAATATGGCAGTATGCTAAACTAAGCAATAAACAAAAAGTTTATGATTAAGGATTATTGCCAGATAGTACTAAATATTAGACCCATGACAAACCAAAAAAAGTAGAGAAGTTAACCATGCTCAAAGTCCCACGGTCAGCTTGATTTAACAAATACAAATCATAAATTCGGTAGTTCTCATATAAGTCATCCACAGAATGCATCTTAAAACCAAATTGAATATTAGCAAATATATATTAAAGAATCAGACAAATGTATGTTTAATCAACGAGGGTGATTATAGAGCATGACCAAAACAATCGGTAGTGGTGCAGTTCTTCATCGAAACATTTCAAACATGGCTGGGACTGCTTAACAGTTATACAGGGCGAAGCAGAAAGGCAGAGGGTAAGGGGGGTTGAGGGCAATAAACCCAACTAGACATTGGGTCTCAGGGTAGGATAAGATAAAAAAAATGGCAGACTGGATGGAACAATTCTCTTTTTCTACCAACATTTTTTATGTTTCTATTGTCAGCCACCACTTGGAGTACTGTGTGCAGTTCTGAGCTCCCCAATACAAAACAGACATAAAGGCACTAGAGGACAGTGCAATGCAGCACCACCAAAATGTTAAGAGTTATGGAGGGTAAAAACTATGAAGCCAGACTGGACACCCTTAATAAGTTTGCAAAGGAGAAAAGGAGGATGAGGGTGGACATGATTTCAGACTTCTGCACAGAGCTGGGCAAGCCAGAGCAGGCGCAAGCCTGGCTCGAGCTTAGTGCATGGCTCAGCTTAGCTCAATTTCTATAAGCAATTGAGAGCCAAGGTCAAGCCAAGCCAGTCATGATCAAAGTAAGCTTTTTTGTCAGCCTCAGCAGTTAACGTAGTGTCTAAAACATTCAACTACTGTGTATATGCTATTGTGTAATTGGTGTGCACTCATTGATACTATGCAACTCCCATCACCCTCTCCCTCAGGTCGTACCGGGAAACGAGCACCTGGTTTGTTCAGTGTACCTTACCTGGTGAAACTTTTCAATAAATAAATAACTAAATAGAAAACAGCATGCAGTAGCCAGGGCTCGGCTCGTGTTTTGGCTCTCAGAGTCATACCAGACCCCTGGCTTGGCTCTAGGTGAAAAACTCCTTGCTTGCCCACCTCTACTTCTACATCCTGAGAGGTATCACCAGGACTGAACAGATGGAGATGTGCAACCTGATGTGCTCCAGCAGGATGAGGGGATATGCCCTATAGTTCAAACGTCATAAATTTGGGGGTAACATAACAAGGAGTTTGCTTTCAGAGGCCTGTCGACCTATGGAACAGCCTACTAGTGGAGACCGCAGACATGAAGACAGTACAGGCCTTAAAGGTAAGCCTGGACAGAATTTCTGCTTACCCTGAGGGATTAAATAATACCTGTGTATAGTAGGGTGGGTGGGAAAGCCCATTAAAATAGAGCAGTGGAACTTGTCCATTAAAAATGCCTTCGGGAGCAAAGAATCTATCCTTAATATATACTTGCCCTCAATGTGCAAGTCGTACGTTACTCAGGAAATTGCATTTGGGATTACAAGAACTGCCCTTAATAGAGGAATGTCCTTAAAATGCAGTGTCCACCATAGGCAAGTTTCACTGTACAAGTGTGAACAGCATACTGAAGCCCCTTCTGACCTTACATCACTATGCTGTCATAGAACATTGCTTCATTTAAAGCAGCAGGTTATGTTGGCCGCAAACAAAAAAATAAGATAAAAAAGGGGCCCTGCTGATTGATTCAATATGGGAGTTTCTGAGCTCTCTTATGAATCGGGCTACTGTAACCTAAAATGATGTTTTTTTTTTTTTTTTAACCACAGTTATTTTTTGCAGGCCTGAACAAAAAGTGCCTCTGACCCACCCCTGCTGGCTCTAAACCAATCACGACAGACATCCTTTCATTGGTCTAGCATCAGTGACATCTTTTGTTCAGATCCAAAAAAAATAAAGATGAAAATAAATATTTTTACAAAAGTTATTTTAGACTACAGTAATCAGATTCAGTAAAGGAGCATGTCTGCTTCCTTACTGAAGTGAAAGCAACAGTATTGTTCTTTTGTTTACTGAACTGAGGCTGGCTTTTCAAACACTTTTGGGACTAAGTCCCACTCCACAGCCACCAGTGCAGAAAAAGTCCCCACATCGTGGGCATTGCTATATTCCATACTGACGACTGCACAGCTGTGGGGGCATCAATTAGCCCTAAGAACACCCAGGACAACCCCGTTTGGCACGGTCTATGTGGAATGGGGGGCCGTGTGTCCACTTCAGAGGTGTCTGTCAAACTTGAACACAACTGGTCGAAGAGCGGTGGGGGTGGGGACACCAGTGGAACAGCTCCTGTCTTGCAGGTATAACTAAGCCTGGTAATATCAGGCATAATATTTCAGTGCAGCTGCAACAGAAAATGGCCACCAAGCTGTCAAAAATAGTGGAGCTGGTTGAAAATGTCTTGGCAACTGAAAATACTGTGCATGCAGCCCCTGGTGTTTAAATGGTAGTAAAACTGATCTTTAAAAACAAAGTGCATCAGGATAACAATAATCAAAAAACCTATCTTCAAAAACAAAAAGTATTTAAAAAAACAATAATTAACAAGCCAGGCAATTGAAGCAGTATAGGGCAGTGGTTTAAGGCTCTGAGCTGCAAATCTGGAGACCGGTTTGAATCCCACAGTCACCACTTGCATACTGTGTGATCCTGAGCAAGTCATTTAACTTCCTTGTGCTCCCAGGTCACACCTGTAAACAAGTTTCAGCTTAGTGTAATACTCCTGGTTAAACAATTGGAAAAAAATTTCCATAATTCAACCCTCTTTACCCTTCCCCCAGTCCATTACACGTGTTCATTTTCAACCACATCTACCTTTGTCTAATTCGTATACAAAAAAACCCAATAAAATAAACAAGACATGGAAAGCTGATGTTTGTTTGCTGCACAGTATCCCATTACAGTACCTTCTGGCTCCAACAGCCTTGGAATGCCAAGACTATAGTATGCGATCCTGAAGGCATCTTCCAGGTTTTCTCTGGGAGACTTTTCCAACGCCTTCGTCATGTCCACCAGGCTGGGATCAATTGCTTTTATTATAGCCAAGAAAGCAAGGCCACTCTTCCAACTGCTGCCAAACTCTTGAACTACCACACCATACCTAAGAAGACCAAACAGTAGCATCAATTAAAGCAAGAAAAAAACTGGTTAAAAACCAGTCCGGCCTTTTGTCACAGCTTCAACCATGAAATACCATCAGCTATTGACTGAAGACACACACCTGTCTTGAACTGGATCCCCAACACATAAGCTGACGGTAGGAAAGACAACAATGCAAGGAGTGAAGGCTTATAATATTTGGTTAAGTAAGTGGTGCCAAAAAAGCCAAAATTCATGCAGGCACTGCTTGTCAAACATCGGTACATGCAGACTGTATTAGTTACTTTGCATAACAGGTTGTGCTGTGTGTCAGACATATTGGTTTATGTATCATACCCACTGATTTCTGTGAATAATATACTGTTTTAAAAATATTATGTGCATATGATACATAGACTTGAGCTGGAAACGTATTGGTAGTTTAAATCATAGTGGTTTCCACGTGTGATATATTAATTTACACACAAATTATACTGATTATTGGTTCATGTAAATCATATTTTTTTGTTTAACTACATTGGATTGTAAATGAAGTGTAAGGTTTGTGTGAACTTTATCGGATTGGTTTACGTGAACCACACTGGTCTGTGTGCAAACTATACTAGCTTGTTCATTGTAATGCATACTGGTGTCTGTGCAAATTATACTGGATTTGTCAATGCAAGGCAAATCGATTTCTTGCCAAATGTAATGGTTCAATCTACGTGAAAGCTACTGGATTGTGTATCAACATTATTGGTGTATACCTAGTTATAATGGTTTACATTAATGCTAGATTTGTGCAATCTGTATGAGGCATAATAGTGTTTACAAAAACTATTTGGTTTGTGTGTGAAGCATATTGGTTTGCATGTAAATTACTGGTTTGTGTATGAAGTATCTTGGTATGTGTGTCAACTATATTGGTTTTGTCATGCATATCATATGGTATTGTGTGTGTAATATATTGGTATGGTATGTGTGAAGCTAACCGGATTGTATGTGAACTACAGTATACTGGCTTGGAATGTGTGAAGCATACTGAAATGTGTGCATGTAAACTATACTGGTTTGACGTGTAAAGCATATCTGATTGCATGCATATGAACTATTTGGGGGGGGTGTATGGTATATTGCACTATACTATGTGCACGCAAGCTATACTGGTTGTTACTCTGCCCACTTCACAAAATGTGACTGGAGCTTATCAAAATTTTAGTTCTCAAAGCATGATGAAACCACCCATTTGTACAAATTAGTTTTACAGTCTAATACTTTTTTTTATGCCAGAACATAGTAAGTCAACATTTTTCATGTGTCTTCTGAAAGCACAGTCTGCAAATAGCAAACGCTAGTCAAACCTACAGATTCATGTGCAAAAAGAAATAGTGTCAGCTATGGGCTCAAAAGGTTTAAAACAATTTAAAGGTGAACAGTCATGGCTACATAGTGCACACAAGAATGCACCACTCTATAATGCAGCAATTAGCACACATTGTCTTTTAAACACTCTGCCAAGTTTTACATGCCTTTAAACTTTTACTCGTCTGCTCTGTGCAACCTCCATTTTGTGTCACTGTTGACCCCACTGCCAAGACAGCATACCTCTCAATTGTCTTCGATTACAAGGGACGTCCCTCATTTTACCCCTTAAAACTGCTCTGTTCCTCATCCGTCCCTCATGGAATAGGTACTGCCCACACAGAAAATGTGTTGTAAATTCAGACTTTAAAGCAGAAACTCATAATATTCTAAGATGATAAATCAAAAATATGCTTTTCACAAGTAAACAGAATGGTTTCCACAGGATTCTGAGCTTGTATCTCTGTGTTTGAGGGTAAGTCCCTCATTCTGGAGGTCTGTGTTCCTCATTTTCAGTGTCCAAAAATGTCCATGTCCCTCATTTCAGTGACAAGGGTTGAGAAATATGAAAGTTGGTGTCCCGGAAGTGATGCGACTGACTGGTTGTGGTGAGATTTCCTGCATTTGGAAAGCAGTATGGTGCAGCCTCTCTCCTCCCACACCTTGTAAACAGTCACAAGTTTCCAGGGTCAAATTGAACCCCACCTCCACCCAACATCCCACCAGTCACCACTTCTCTCCCCCCCAGCCTCTGATAAAAGGTTTATTAGTTTTTTTTATATCACTACCGCCCACACGGTCAAATTTCACAAAGTGACCATTCACCCTTCTCAATTGCAATTCTGTGCCCAAAGCAGCCACTAGCCCCCACTACCCTCCCCCAAAGTCCCAAAATTGAAAACTCATTGTTGGCCATGCCCGAGGTCATGTCAGGGAAGAAAGGAGATTGTCCCACGGCAGAGCAGCTCACCTGTCTTCATTTCCAATGGTATGCATGAAATGGTGGCAGCCTCTGACTGTAACAGTCAGGTGTTACTATAGGAGGCTGTCATCACTTCATACTGGGTTTGCTAAGATGACAGCAGTAAAAAAAAAAATCTAATAAACTTTTGTATCAAGGGCTTGGGGGGAGGAGGGCAGTGAGGAATTGTGTGAATTGGGCAGGGGGCTAACAATTCAAACCTGGAACACTGAGACTTTTTAAAAGGTGGGGAAGGTGGCAGTCAGTTGGAGCCAGCTTGCAGTAACATAAGCCATGACATGAGATCAGTGACATCACTGCTGGAAAGTCACTGTCAAAACAGCCTCCTATTACTGTGACAGGTCAGGAAAAAAAATATGGTTACGCAAGAACTTACTGTAACAGCAGATCTTTGAGAGAAGCTCCTGCAGCAGGCAACATACCTCTCGACTGTACCACATTATGTGGAACGTTCCTCATTTTACTTCACAGAAGCTCCCTGTCCGACATTGTGAGGACTTGTCCCACATTCAGTAATAACATTTTAAAGCAAAAATGTATAGTAAATGATGCAAAAAATATATTATTCAATTAATAATAGATTCTCTGAACATAAATACAAACATTTTAACAGTGTTCTGAGCTTCCTAGATAAAGATTTGATTAAGTGTTCCACATTTTGAAGGGCAATGTTCCACATCTAGGGGACAAAAGGTTGAGAGGTATGGCAGGCAACAATGATAGAACTAAGCTGCCAGTCGCTAGGACCCCACAGAAAACTTCTCGCTAGCAATATACAGCGGGGGACCGCCCCTTCCAACATCGGCCCACCCCCAGTACTGGCCTGTGGTATATAAGGGGTGGTTCCCCAGCCCTACCTCAGTTCTCCCACTGGAGAAGACCCAGCAGGCATAGATAGGAGACTGAGGAGGGATCCAGGAAAGAGCAAGCACAGGGGGAAGGAGGGAGGGAGAGAAAGCTCTCAAAGATCTACTGTTAGTAAGTTCTTACGTAACTGTACTATCTTACTTCAAGGACAGCTCCTGCAGCAGGCGACTGAGTCCCACACAGTACCTGGAACAAACGCCCATCCAAAGGGTGGAGAAGGAAAGGAACAGAGTAGTCAATCCTTCAGGAGAGGAGACCCTGCAGGACCACAAGGCCAGAGCCTGTCCTGTGTCGGGAAGCAATGTCCAAACTGTAGTGCTTGATAAAGGTATGGACAGACCTCCAAGTGGCAGCTGCACAAATATCTGCCGCTGAGACCTTCCGCAGCGAAGTGAAGCAGGCAGACACTCCCCTGGTAGAATGGCTTTTAACCGGTCCCGATAAAGGCTTGTCATATTTCTGGTAGCAGAACACAATGCAATTCACCAACCATTTGGATAACGTCTGCTTAGAAACTGGAGCCCCCAAAGATTCTGGTGCAAAGGAGACAAACAACTGATTAGATTTTCTGAGACAATGGGTGCGATTCTGATAATAATGGAGCACCCTATGAACATCCAGAGTGTGAAGTAAGGCCTCCCTAGGATTCGGGTACTCTGGGTAATAAACAGGCAAGTGGATGTCCTGGTTCAGCATAAATTCAGACACCACCTTGGGCAGAAACTTAGGATTGGTCCACAAGGACACCCCCTGTCCTTGTGGAAAACCAAGCATGGCTCTTTACACATCACAGCCTGAAGCTCGGAAATTCTCCAAGCAGAAGTGATGGCAACTAAAATAATGCTTTCCATGACAAAGAGTGTAGCTCACAATCTGCGGCCGGCTACAAGGGAGGGAAAGTAAATTTCTCTAACATGAGCAAAAGATCGCAGGAAGGACAATGTCCTGAATGGGAGGTCTGAGGTGCTGAATGCCCCGTAAAAAGATATGGGACAGGTCCAGCTGAGCAAAGGTCTTGCCCTCAATAGGTGCATGGAATGCAGAGATGGCTGACAAAAGCACCTTAGTGGAGGAGTATCCCAGGCCAGAATTTGACAAGGCAAGGAGGTACTCCAAAACCAAAGTCACTGGACAAGTGAAATGTTCAAGGGAACAGGCAGAATCCCATAGGCAAAAATGTTACCACTTCATACTGTAGGTGGTTCGAGTGGAAGGCTTCCTAGCAGTCACTAGGACCGCTGCTACCCTAGGGGAAACCCCGAAATGGGAGACAGCAAGGTTTGCAGGAGCCATGTGAGCAGATGCAGAGACCTGAGGTCTGGATGGATTAAGGTACCCTGATCCTGGGAGAGCAAGCGTGAGCTCAAGGGCAGAGGAACTGGAGGCTCTGCTGCCAGTTGTTGGAACAGGGGAAACCAAATCTGTTGAGGCCAGTAAGGAGCAATGAGGATCATGTCTGCTCCCTCAGCCTGAAGCTTGAGAAGAACCCTCTGCAACAGATGGGAGGGGAGGGAGGGAAGGTGTAAAGAAACATCCCTGTCCAGCAGAGGGACAACGTGTCTCACCAAAAAACACCAGGACCTGGATCAAGCGAGCAAAAATTGGGCAGTCTGGCATTGAGTGGGTATGCAAAATGGTCCAACTCTGGGCATTCCCACCTGTCGATCAGGTCATCTGTGATCACCTGCAGAAGCTCCCACTTGTGGGCCTTGGGCCAAGACTTGCTTAAGCTGTCAGCCAAGGTGTTTTGGACACCTGGAATATGGATGGTTGTTAGACCCAGACCATGAGCTATAGCCCAATGCTGGATGCTCATGGCCTCCCTGCAAAGGGAAAATGAGTGCATGCCCCCCTGTTTGTTGATGTAAAAGACCATGAACATGTTCATCTGAATCAGCAAGGGGTCTGGGAGGAGATCTGACTGGAAAGCCTAGTGCATGGCATAAAGCATCACCCTCATTTCCAGCACACTGAAGTGGAGGTCTCGTTCCAGTGGAGACCACATCCCCCGAGCCTGCTTGTTGGCCAGCTGGGCTCCTCAGCCCTGGATGGAGGCATCCATAGTTAGGATCTGAGTAGGTGGAACCCTGTGGAAGGGGACCCCCTACATCAGATTGGGCAAGTTGAGCCACCACCTGAGTGCTCCTTGAACTGCCTGTGAGACAAGCACCTGCTGATCCAGGTCATCCGATCACTGATCCCACTGCACCCAAAGGGTCCACTGGGGTACCCTCATATGAAGGCATGCCAGAGGGACTGTGGGTGTGGCAGCCGCCATGTGGCCCAGAAGTCTGAGGTATGTCTGAGCAGAAATTCATCAAGAGGAAACGACTAGGAGGGCAAAGGATAGGAGCCTGTCCATTCTGTCTTCTGGCAGCATGGCCTTTCCTTGTTTGGTGTCCAGAATGGCTCCAACGTATTGAAGTCTATGACTGGGCGATGGAGAGGACTTGGGAAGATTTAAGGTTATGCCCAGAGACCAGAAGAGGGTGAAAGTATCTGCCAGAGTCCTCAGGAGCTGATCCTGTTGGGAGCCGCCAGAAGCCAGTTGTCGAGGTAAGGAAAGGCGTAGTGTTCCTTCCTTCTCAGAGGCACAGCCACCATGGCTAGGCACTAGGTGAAAACACCAGGAGCAGAGGACAAGCCAAAGGGGAGGGTTCGGAACTGATAAGGGACCTCCTCAAAGCGGAACCACAGGAACTGCCTGTGGGGTGGAAAGACTGGAATGTACAGATATGCGTCCTGTTTGTCCAGAGAACACAGTCAGTCCCCTTGATGAAGAAGGGGGATCAGGCCTGGTAGAGTGATAATTCTGAACCTTTTGTACTCCACAAATTGGTTCAGTTGACTCAGGTCTAGAATGGGCCGAAGGTCCCCTGTTTTCTTGGGGACAAGGAAGAAGTGAGAGTAGTAGACCATTCACCTTTGGTTTGAAGGCATGGGCTCTATGGCCTGTTTGGACAGCAGAGACTGGATCTCCCCTCGAATCACAGGAAGATGAGAGGGAGAGTAACGAGAGGGTATCGGGGGGTTGTCCGGTAGGACTTTGGTAAACTCCAGGATATGGCCCTGTTTGATAAGATGTAGGACCCATTGATCTGACATAATGCTTCTCCACCCTTCGAAGTAGAGGGAGAAGTGATCCCCTACCGACTCCCCCAGATGCTTCACCAGAGGAGGGGATTAGGTTAGGAATCAGGCAGAGGCACTGGTGTTGGGGAGGGAAGGCTTGGGCATCTTAGAGGTTCTTGGACTGGAGCCTCCTCTTGGTTGAGAGGTAGCCTTTCTCCTGAAGGGATCTCTTGCTCGTTGACCCTGAAACTGCTGGCCAATGAAGCAATGAAGTCTACACTTCTTAGGGGCCAGTTCCAAGTGGTACATTCTGTACATGGACTGGACCACTTTCATGGAATCCTCTAACCCCAGGATAATCTTTTATGTGGGTTCTCCGAACGGCACTGGGCCTTGGAAGGGAGCATCCAGAATTCCCTCCCGGAGATCCTGCCGGAAGCTGGAGACCCTAAGCCCCGAGTAACGGCACAAACAGATACCCATGGCAGCAGTCCAAGCTGAAGTGTCAGTGGTATCATAAGCAGAATGCAGGACATGCTTATCTACATCGGCCCCCGACTGGAGAATGTCCAGGAGCTCCGTAGTCTGGGGGGACTCAGGCTGGCTCTTGGCCAGTTCTAAGGCTTTCTTCCACAGGGTGTTCTGGTACTTCACCATGTGGGCCAAGAAATTCAACTAACGACTACTACATGTGGCTGAGGAGTGAAATTTATGGCCCTGCTGATTCAGCCACTTGGACTCCTTGTCCGGGGGATGGGAACTACGATGTTTGGGTTGTTGGGACCTCCCATGGGCTGTAGTGAGAATCATGGAGTCAGCCCTGGGCTGCTCTGCCAAGAAGGACTTGTTCTTAGGGACCTTGTAGAGCCAATCAGCCTTCTTTGGAAAAACGGAAGCCGAAGAAGGGTGCTTCCATGCCAACATGGTAACATCCTGGTAAGATGGAACCAGAGGAGGCAGGACCACTGGCTTGGGATCCTGTAACTCTAGATGTTCGGCCAGCTGGCCCTGCTCGGGATTGAGGTCTTCAGTGTCCCAGTCATTTAGCGACTGTACGTGCCTCATGACGTCCATGAAGCTGGGGTCATCAGGAGGGGACCGAGGTGTATCTTGAAGATGGACTGCAGTGGGAGAAAACCCATCCTCTAAAGATTTGGAATCTTAATGGGAGCTTCCACTATAGCTCCCAGAGTCCGAGGACTGTGAAGAGAACCTGTGCTGCCAACAGTCATGGGAGCCATGGCGGTGCCTGGAGGTGGACCTAGAAGAGGAGCGCCTCTTCTTCCCCTTGGAGACCTAGGCTGGGTGGGCTCTGGTGGAGGTGAGGGTTCCAAGGGAGGGGTTGGTTGCCTAGATGGAGGAGTAGGAACTCTTGACTGAGGCTCTTAAGGGGGCCTTCCGGGTCCCTCAAGCAGCGAGTCCCCCTTGATGGTGTTCCACCATAAAGTAAAAAGGGCCCCCACTTCCGACAAGGGGACGAGGGGGGTCCCTGGACCCTGAGGAACACTCCCCAAAGGACCCAGCATCAGGTTACAAGGTGGCGCCGGGCCTGCGGACCCTGAAGGGTCAGGCACCAGGGTGCACGGAGTCTGGTTATCCAGCAATGGGATGCCTGACGGCAGGTTGCCTGGCATCGGGGTGTCAGGCGTCGGGTTACTGGGTGACCAACCACCTGATGTCAGGTCTGGAGGTGGTTGATTCTCAGACACAAACATTGTAGGGGTTGAAGGACTATCCAGTAGAGACAGTGGATTAGGTAACTCGAGGGTCACTTGGTTCGAGTCCGGGGAGGCCGGATTCAAACAGGTGGGAGGCTGCTGGGCCTGGGCTGGAGTACCGGCTGAAGGCAGCTGAGGTGACATCCGCCTAGGGGAATGGATGTCTGACCAGTGGTCCCGCTCTTGGTGCTGGGGAGTGCCACTGGACCCTGACATCCGGTCCGAAGGAGTGGGCACCCCAGTCGGGCGGGCAGCAGATAGGGAACCAGTGCCCGAAGAGGCAGCCCAGGCTGGGCCTCCTGCCTTAGGTCCAGTAGGGTGGACACAGGACCTAAGTCACAGGGGTGTAAGGGATGTAGAAGACCCTGGCCCTAAAGGCCCCCCTGCCAGATGTCAGCACCAGGATGGGAGGCCTAACCAATGGCAACCTAGCGGGAGTGAGGGTTGCTGGGGGGGGCCGGAGTCTGACCTCCTGCGGGAGGAAGAACTCTAGTCAAGTCACCCCACAGGGCGCAGGGACCGAGGACAGGAGCTCGACTGGGACCTCTCTTTGTCCTTATCCCAGTGAGAGTGCTTCCCGTGGGGCTTCTTCTCCCAGTGTGTGCTCGAAGGGGATGGTGTCCCGGTGGATCTAAAAGATTCCATGGTGGCCACTTGTTGTTCCAGGAGAAAGCTCTTGACAGCCTTCACTTGGTGAACTTCAGCCGTCCGACTGAAGCTGTAGCAGTGCTGGCAGGCCTCAGTGTCATGTCTGGGCCCCAGGCAGAACAGGCAGACTGAATGTCCGTTGGAATTAGGGATCTAAGGGATCTGCTTGCCGCAGGCACACTTATTTGTCCGCTGCTCTGGAGACGAGAATGAAGATGAAGAAGTCATACAGAAGTCCTAAATACTGTAAAGAAAGTGAAAACAAAAAAATGTGGGTAACGTGGCACAATGGCGGTTGACTGCAAACAGGAGGTGTCCGTGGAGCTGAAGTGCGTGGGTTGATGGCAGGAAAAGAACTGAGGTATGGCTGGGGGGCCAGTCCTTGTATATCACAGGCTGACAGCGGGGGTGGGCCGATGTCAGGGGGCAGTCCCTCGCTGTATACTGCTAGCTAGAAGTTTTCCATGGGGCCCTAGCGTATGACGGCTTAGTCCTACCAGTATTGCCTGCTGCAGGAACTATCCTCGAAGTAAGATCTGAATATTTTTGTATTTGTCATGTAGGGTACTTGCACCACAAAAAAAGGCATACTCATGTGGGATTTGTGACATCTGACTGAAAGGTACAGAACTGAAAATCAGTGACTGTTCCCCTTTAAGAGAATTTCTCCTAATTAGTTGGTCTGCTTTCTTTCAATTAGAGGGACAGCCTAAAAGAGGGGAAGTTTTATATAGCGTAGATATAATGCTCAATTTAAGTACCTGTCATGCCCAAGTCAAAACCAAAAAAAAAAGGCCCCCAAACCTAAGTAATGCCTTACCTCAGGCAGAGTCATGTAGCCTAAAAGAACAGGTTACTCACCTGTAACAGTAGTTCTAGGAGTGGTATATGTTGTTCATCCACACTCTTTGGCATGTCCCTTTTCCCTTTAAGGATCACCGGAAGTCTTCAAGCTGGCTCCTCCCACCCACTCGGGTGGTATATACCTCGGCTCCGCCCTATGACTCCAGATCTTAGCCCGCTGAAAGCCAGGTTGTGTGCGCCTGCAGCCGGGAGGTCAGGAAAGTACGTGTGGATGAACAACATATACTACTCCTAGAACTACTGTTACAGGTGAGTAACCTGTTCTTCTAGGAGCATGGATATGTTGTTCATCCACACTCTTTGGCAGACTCCTAGCAGTTCTCTGGGAGGAGGGAGGCAAGGCACACACCCCCTACTTAGGGAACAGAGATTGGAGAACTGAGGCCCCAAAACCAGCATCACGGCGTGACTTAAGGTCAATATGGTAGTGGGCTATGAATGTGTTTGCTGACTTCCAGATAGCAGCCCGACAGATTTCCTGGATAGGGATGTCCCTGGAAGCAGCCACCGATGCAGCAGTATGGTGGGTAAAATGAGCTCTTATCCCTTTGGGAGACTCCTAGCCCACCAACTCATAGCACAGACCTATGCATGATGTGATCCATCTTGCAATAGTCCACTTCGCTGCAGGTCTGCCAGAAGTGACTTCAGCGTAGTTAACAAACAGCTGGTGAACCTCTCCCTGAATATCCACCTTCCTCTCCTTGTAACAGGAGAGAGCACATCTCAGATCCAAAGTATGGAGCCTGTATTCAGCCTCCGAGGTGTAATTAGGGTAGTATACCGGCAGAGTCAACACCTGGTTAAGGTGAAACTCTGACACCACCTTCGGAAGGAATTTTGGGTAGAGGCGAAGGACAACCTTGTCCCTGTGGAAGACCAGATAAGAGGAGTCTACTGAAAGTGCCTGGAGCTCCCCTGTCCTTCTAGCAGATGTGACAGCCACCAGGAAGGCCGTCTTCCATGACAAGTGTGATAACTCACACTTGTGCATTGGTTCGAATGGCTTGCCCATGAGCTTTGCCAGTACCAGCAGTAGATCCCACGGAGGTGGAGGTTCACGCACCGGAGGGGATATGTGATCCAGGCCTTTGAAAAAGTACCCGACCACTGTCTCCTGCACCACCGTCGGCTGACTGGCCTGCACCCGGTAAGTAGAGATGGCTGCCAGGTGCACCCTAATGGTCGATGACTGGAGACCTCCTTTGGAGAGAGACCAAAGGTAGTCGAGAATGTTAGCCACAGAACAGTATAAAGGGTCCAGGCCCTTACCCTGACACCAGATGGAAAACCTTTTCCATTTGAAGGCATAACATTTCCTGGTCGATTCCTTTCTAGATGCCTCCATCATGGTGTAGATATCTTCGGAAAGATCCAAAGCCTGGAACTCTAGCTGCTCAGGTACCAGGATGCGAGGTGCAGGGATTGAAGGTCCGGATAGAATACCTTCCCCTGATTGAGTGATATCAGGTCAGAGTGTGTGTAAAGCTGCTCCGGGTACCTGCAGCTGAGGCTGAGGAGATTTGGATACCAGAACTGACGCGGCCAGTCTGGGGCTACCAGGATCACCTTCACCTTGTCCCTCCTCTCCTTGAGAACTCCTTGTGGATCAAGGGAAATGGAGGGAAGGCATAGAAGAGACCTGGGGTCCACGGCCTCAAGAAGGCATCCCCCTGCAGCAAGCCCTGCTAAGGGGGACAGGCATGAAACAGCCTCAGCTTGGTGTATTCCCTGGAGGCAAATAGGTCCACCATCGGTTTGCCCCAACAGGAGAAGAGGCTGTAAGCTACCTCTGGATGGAGAGACCACTTGTGGGATGTCTGGCCTAAGCAGCTGAGAGCATCTGCCAGATGGTTCGAGACTCCTGCCACATGGATGGCTAGGAGATCCATCTCCATCTGGCTCACGAGGGTCCAGATGCAGAGCGCCTCCTTGCACAGCAAATGGGAGTGCGTGCTGCCCTGTTTGTTGAGGTAGTACATAATCGTGGTATTGTCGGTCTGGACTTGAACCACTTGACCCCAGAGCTGATCAGTGAAAGCTGACAGTGCCAGTCTGACTGCTCTGAGCTCCAACAGGTTGATGTGGCATTGGGACTCCTCAGGGGTACAGAGCCCATGGGCCCTTTCATCCCCCATGTAGGCTCCCCAGCCCATGAGAGAGGCATCGGTCGTGAGGATGACTGTTGGCTCGGGGCGGACAAACGGGATCCCTTCCTGCAACCAATCTGGGGCTGTCCACCATTGGAGAGCGTCCCAAATCTTCTGGGTTACAGTGACCAGCTGGTCAAAATGACCATGGCGCTGAGTCCAATGGGTGGTCAGCTCCCATTGGAGAGGGCGCATGTGCAACTGGGCCCAATGGACCACTGAGGTGCACACCATCATGCAACCCAGAAGGTGCAGAATGTCCCGGGCAGGGCCAAGTGCCCAACCAGAAATGATTGGGCAAAGGAGGAGAAAACCTCTGCCCTGTCTGCCGGGAGCCGAGCTCTGGCTTGACAAGAGTCGAGCTCTACCCTGAAAAGCCCGTCACCTGAGAAGGCACGAGTTTCATCTTGGCCTCGTTGATCAGAAGGCTGAGTTGAGAGCAGGTCTGGAGGGCAAGGTCCCTGGACCTCTCCACTTGCTGTTGGGTGGAACCTGCTAGGAGCCAATCGTTGAGGTAGGGGTAAATTCTGACCCCCCCCGACACCGGAGATGGGCCGCCACCACTGCAATGCATTTGGTGAAGACCTGTGGCGCCGATGACAGGCCGAACGGCATGGCTCGGAACTCGTACAGGGTCCCTTAGACCCTGAAGTGGAGGAACCGCTGATGGGACAGATAGATTGGGACATGAAAGAACGCATCTTGCAGATCCAGTGAACAGAACCACATGTGTTGCTCCAAGGACAGTATGATCTGTGAAAGAGTGAGCATCCGAAAGGTGCGTGACCTGAGGTATTGATTCAGGCTGTGCAGATCTAGAATGGGGTGCCAGCCTCCCCCATCCGCTTGGGCACCAGGAAGTACCTGGAGATAAAGCCTGGGTATGCTGGAGGATCTGCCACTGGAACTACTGCCTCCTTCTGGAGGAGCTGAGCGATCTAGTCTCTGAGAGCCAACTAGGTCTGAGTGGATACTCGTTCCTCCCGAGGGGCATGGGCTCGGCTTGGAGGGTACTGCTCAAATTCCAGAGGCAGTCCCTGACCAACCACTTCCAGAACCCACCTGTCCGTTGTGACAATGGACTAGGCGTAAAGAAAGTGGTGGAGCCGGCCCCCACACGGGAGGACCCACAGCTGGTGTGACGGGAGCCAGGATGGCAGCCCGCGCCCCGTCACTGAGCAGGCTTGGAGAAGGAGGATCCAGGACCTGAACCTCAGCCTCCTTTACGGGCCTGTCGGGGACCCTGCTTGGGCCAAGGGTGCCAAGCTTGAGTCTGCTGCTGTTGCTAGTGCTGCTGTCTGCCTTGGAAGGAGGACTGCTGAGTGGCAGGGGCAGAATGCCGAAAAGGCTTTTTCTTTTTCCTCTGCTGGTACTTGCTCAAAGAACTCTTGGCAGAGGTAGCATCCAAGCTGGCACTGGACTGCTCAATGTGCTGAAGGTGACTGGCCACTCCTGGGCCAAACAAGTCAGTCTCAAGGAAGGCCATGTCAGCTAATTTATGCTGGGTATCTGCCGGGAAGGAGGAAAGCCTCAGCCAAGCCCTGCGACGAGAGGCAACTGTGGCAGCCATCGAACAGGCACTAGAATCCCCACGGTCTAGGACCATCTGGAGCTGCTGTCTGGCAACAGCTTGGCCCTGATCCCGGACCTGCCTGACCATGGTCTGCATGTCTGCTGGGAGATGTGGGAGGACCTCATCTAACAACCCTAGGAGGGCGTGAGAGAAGTGTGCCATGATGACAGCCGAACTTGCCTGACGAAGGCACAAGGAGGAAGCTGCCTAGACCTTCCTGGCTGAATGGTCCAAGAGCTTGGACTCTTTATCAGGAGGTCAGTCAGTGTCAGCAGAACTGCCAGTACGCCTGAACACAGAGGCGGTCACCAGGCTCTCGGCCTAAGGGTGCTCTGTGAACCCTGCAAGGGACCCCATGGGCACCGTGTACTTGCGGGCCATGCAGGCAGATGGAGCTGGACAAGAGGCAGGACACTGCCAAAGTTCTAAGGCCAGTCCAAAAATGGCCTCAGCCACAGGAAAGGCCTCCATCAGGGTACCCCCTCTCTTGAGGATGTCAGTGAGAGGGTACCTCGCCTTTTTCTGGATAGGCTCCAGGGGTATCCCTGTAGACTCAGAGATGAGGCAGAGGATCCCTTGAAAGGATGAGGGACCTTCCTCCATCTCTAGGCCAGCAGTCCAATCATCATCCCCGGATGTGAATGAAGACCGGTGACATCCGAATCCAAAGAATCTGGATACAACGGTTTACCGCCTAAGTCACCTTCAACTCACCGGGGGTGGTCTGGGGTGACCGTGACCAACAATCGCCGGGGAAGACTGGTGTCTGGTCTGTTTTCCTTGGAAGGAGTCCCTCCCACAGGCTGCTTGGGCGGTGGTTCTACCACAATAGGTGGAGAGACTGTTATGGGCTGAACAGGTGGTCTTGCCGGCTCCACGGGCAGGAGAACCGATTTGATCGGTTCCAAGGGAGTCAGCTTTGGCCTGGGAGGTGAAAGCCAAGTAATGGTCGGGGAGGAAGCCGAGGTAGGCTTATGCCACAGAATCAGCTGCTGCCACATGAGGTCCTCGTAGCGCCGGAGTTTCCGCCAGAGCCTCTCCTCATCCGAGGAGGACGAGGATGACCGATAATATCGCCTCTTCTTAGAGTGCTCGTGGCCCTTTCTTGGCCTGTCAGATGAGGGGGTCCGAGACCTTGACCGTGATCGGGCAGGTCGACTTGGTCGGTCGGGTGACTTCCCGGAGTCCAGAACCGGATTCTCGATGGGGACTCCAGCAGGCTGGGTTTCCTCATCAGGGAAGACAAGGACCGGAGTCCTTTCTAAGGAATCATCGACTGGAGTCGGCGACAGGGGATCGATTGGGTCGATAACTATTTTGACCTCACTGACCACATCCTCAGTCAGCTGGCCTGACGGAAGGTCCGAGAAGCCAGCGGCCGAAGAAGCAATCTCGACTGAGGTCGAGGCCGCATGCTCCTGGGACTGAGACCTCTCTCGGTCCCAACAGTGCCTTCGTCGGGACAAAGACTTGCTCGGATAATTCTCCCGAATACGGGATCGAGAAGAGTGCGGGCCTGCAGGCACCTCTCCCTTGGTAGGGAGAGAGTGGCACGATTCCCTGAAGGAACCTGAGAATGTGGAGCCCAGGTTGAGTGGAACGAAGAAGCACCGAGAAGAGTGAGCCGCTTCTTCCTTGAACGCTTGCATGCGTTCCAATTGCTTGGCGGATCCTGCGGCCATGGAAACCGCATACCTAGCCTCTTTTGATTTCACCGGAAGATTTCTCTTCTCCGGTCTCCCCAGCTGCAAGCATGCAAGACGGTCGTCCAGGACTTTGGGATAGAAAGCCAAGCAGAAACTGCAGGACGAGGTGTCATGGCTGACACCAAGGCAGTAGACACACGCGGAGTGGGGATCGGTACGCGACATCTTTTGGCCGCAGGAGCACTGACGAAATCCGGGGGAAGATTTTTATTCCATAATCGAGGATGTGAAAAGGCGATTGCTAACTCGAAAGATACAAATTGTTGGCAAAACCAAAGGTTTGAAAGCCAGGGCCTACAAAATGTGTGAACATGAGGGAGGCAACCTGAATCTTCCAGCGGAAAGGAAGATCTGATGTCATGGGGCGGAGCCAAGGTATAAACCACCCGGGTGGGTGGGAGGAGCCAGCCTGAAGACTTCCGGTGATCCTTGAAGGGGAAAGGGACATGCCAAAGAGTGTGGATGAACAACATATCCACGCTCCTAGAAGTCATAATGCACAATGCACCTGAGGTGCGATGTTATCATGGCATAACACACACCCTGTCATGCCTTATCATGATTTATTTTTTTTATACTTTCTATTTATTCCCTCTCTCCCCCCTCAGCTCTGGTCTCTATTACATAAGTGCTTGTTATGCTCAACCTGAAAAAAGACCCCAAAACCCATGTAACTGACAACTACCTTGCTTAGGAAGAGTCATATAGCTTAATAGTCATAATTTTTAATGATGTCCACAAAGGAAGGGTAGGGATCATATTGTGCCACCATGAAGTAGGCAGCCTGACCCCTTCCACTTTCCTATTACTTGGCCTTGCCTCCATGTGTTGACAGCTCATGATGTGATAATCTAGAGACCACTCATGCCGTCTCCATAAGATTTAATGGGATGCCTTCTGAGATTTTTTTTCATATAATAAAGGGTAACTTATTTAAATACGCCACTGTTGGTTTGAGTAGTGGCTTCAATTTTAAATGTTACCCTCTAGAATGCAAAAAGTATGCCCCATCAAACACAGACGCACACTCTAGACTATAACGTCACAAAACATCAACGCACCGGAAGTGATCAAGGGCTGATTTCACAGAGGCAAAATAAGATCTTTTCCTGTCCTTTGTGGACACAGAAACATAACTTGTCAGCAGGAAAGTACCACTTGGGCCACCCAGTCTGCTCAGATGGTTCCTGACTAGTCTGTGTCCACACCACTAACTGGTCTCTGGTGACTCTCCCTTCTCCCTAAGCCTATTTACTATTAGAAAATAGGTAGAGTGTAATCTTGATCCTGATTGGCCAAAAGCGCCAATCAGCCGGTCCGTTATGAGACAACAGAGACCAGGAAATAACGAGTCCCAGTCTCTGTTTGCCTCATTTAGTTCTTAGATTAATGCCCCCTTAGAACGTTGTAAAAATGAAATCCACCATGTTGTTTTACTCTCACTTGGCGAGCAAGAGCTGCCCCCCCCCCCCCACAAACTCACGGGTACCGTTACAGACAGTTACAGAAGCAAGGGAGTGGGGCATTCACAATAATAATTCAAAGAATGAGCTGGGGCTTACTTAAAAATTCAAACCAATGTAACTTAACTACTGGGACTTGGCTAGTCCGAACAGAAGTGGCACAGACTACAAAAACTGCCAGAAGTCACTGGTAGTCAAAGTATCAAACATGCTTACCTTGATAATGTGGGTCAGTAAATAAAGACATTTCTCCTCACATACAGTACTCCCCATGGCTGCAACAGCCCAGTACCCTTCCTCCAGCTCCAGCTCCAAACAGTACCTCCTGGAGCAGAATCCTTCACAGCTCAGCAGCACATCCTCCCACTCATCAGACCTCTCAAAACTCTTGGCAGGTCCTGTCAGTGTCTCTGTAGCTCACAGCACTGCAGTCTGCAGACATGATGGGATAGCTAGCACTTCGCTGAGTTCAGCTGCAGATTTAGGCAGAGCCGGGGTGTTAAATGGACAAAATAATTTTACTAAAACAAGTGGTACTGTAAGAAAATATCTGTGGCTATTTTCAAACATTCCATGTGTGGCTGGTTGAGTAAACTTCAGGTCTGTTAAAAAAAAAAAAAGTGTATTGCTGGGGGGGACTGGAAACAGAGTTGCTAGGTAATGCAGTCACAGCTTTACTCTTGTCTACTCGCTTCCTCGCTCACTGAAATTCACAGAGTAATACATTATAGTCAAAAGCTTGAAATGAATTAAACAATAATGAAAGTGAGTGTGTGTGTGTGTGTGGGGGGGACCATGACAACATGCTAAAAAGTCACAACTAAAGAGGTTCCAATAGGACAAATGTCCCCAGTCCAAATAAAAAAAATACAGCATTCTAATGGAGGTGGAGGAACTATTTTATTGCAAAATCAATGAAACACCAAGAGTTTTAAGATCTAAACATAAATTTTTTTTTTTTTTTTAAACAAAATAAATCAGTGGCCCATTTTCTAAGCGCAATAATACCCTCCAGGGTGGGCGGTATGGGCTATACCAGACCTTCCAGGGGTTATAAGGCCTTCCGCCTGCGGTGTTGAGCCTCATTACGCCCCTAGGCGGTCCGGTATAGCCCGATACCACCCACCCTGTCGGGTATTATTGCTTACATATTCCCCTATGTCTATCTCACGCATGCCTGAAGTCCCCTACTGTTTTCACCTCCACCACTTCCAGTAGCAGTCTATTCCAGGCATCTACAACCCTTTCTGTGAAGCAGTGCTTCCTCATATCCCCCTTAAACTCTCCACCCTAGAGCTTTATCACAAGCCCTTTGGTCCAGTGCGCCTTCTCATTTGAAAGAGAGACTCTCCTCCTGTGTCCCATTTACCCCGTGAGGTACTTGCAGGTCTCTATCATATCCCTTCTCACTTTTCTCTTGTCCAGGGTTTACATGTTGAAATCCCTTAATCGCTCCCCATAAGGCATTTGGTGCAACCCCTGCACCATTTTAATTGCCCTTCTCTGGACAGCCTCCATCCTGTCTATGTCCTTTCTGAGGTGTGGCCTCCAGAACCGGACACAATACTCCAGGTGGAGCTCACTAGCGAGCCATATAGTGGCAACACCACCTTCTCCCTCCTCCTGCTGGAGATACCTCTCCCTATGCATCCCAGCATTCCGCTGGCCCTACCCACTGCTTTATCACACTGCCCTGCCACCTAGAGGTAATCAGATATGATGACCCCAAGGTCCCCTTCCTGCTTAGTGACTGTCAGTACCTCCCCCCATCTTATACTCAGCTGCTGGGTTCCTATACCATAGTTGCACAATATTAGCACTTTTTGGCACCGAACCCCAACTGCCATGCTCTTAACCACTCCTCAAGTTTCCCAAGTTGCCTATGCATTTTCTCCACCCCTCCAGAGTGTCCACCCTATTACAGATTTGGTGTCATGTGCAAAAAGGCATACCTTCCCTTCCAGTTCTTCTGCAATGTCACTAAAGAAGACACTGAAGAGGACTGGTCACAGTACTGAGCCCTGCGGCACCCCACTGGTCACTCTACCATAATTACAGTGAGTGCCAATAACCACCACCCTCTGTCTTCCATCCGTTAACCAGTTTCTAACTCAACACACCACTTTCCCCATCACTAAGGTGAGAATGACCGGCTTATAATTGCTATCTTCCTCCTTACTGCCACTTTTGTGTATAGGGACCATGTCTGCTCTTCTCCAGTCCTCCAGAACCACACCCGTTTCCAGTGAGCTGTTGAATATGGCCATCAGTGGGGCAGCTAGCACCTCCCTCAATTCCTTTAGTACACTGGGGTGTATCAAGTCCAGTCCATAGTCTCGTCTATTTCAGAGGTGCAAGTCCCTTGAGGACTATTTCTTCTGAGAATGGACTTGTGCCCATCACCTGCCCCTTTATTCCTGCTGCTCCCTGGTGGTCTATCCCCCTTCCTTCCACTGTGAAGACTGAGCAAAAGTACCTGTTCAGGATGTCTGCTTTTTCTTAGTCCTCTTCTGCCCCCCCCGCCCTCCTTATCCTCACTATCCCTCCCCTTGCCTTCCTCTTCTTACTTATGTACCTGAAAAAAGACTAATGCCCTTATACTACCCCCTTGGCTATCCTTTCCTCTGTCTTTGCCTTTGCTCCCCTCACTGCCTTTCCTGCTTCCCTTTGTTTTGTTACACCTCTCTGTCATCCTCACTCTGTTTCCTTATATCATCATTTGGAAGGCAATGCCTGTGGTTCAGTGGACAAGCAGCCAGCCACTCTCTCTTCCTGTGCTACATAAGCAGTTCCTCTGAGCCTCTCTCCCAAGCACTTTTTTCTTTGCAGCCAGAGGCTCTGTCGGTCTGTCCTTTATAGCCTGCTAGGGCCTGCCTCCCCTCCCCGCCTGCCTTGCTGTGTTTTGGCTCTGCTTGTTTCTTCTGGCCTTCTGTTGTCTGTTCTCCTGCATTTGGTTTGTATTGTTTGCCTCCAGCTGTGTGCTTCATTGTGTTGCTTTTGTTCCATGTTCTTCTGTGTTTGTGTGTCTTTTGTTTTGCTTTTTTTTTTAAACTCCTTGTATTTTGCCAATCCAGTGCTCATGCTTCTTGCTCCCATTTACTCACACTGCAACTGCAATCATTATCTGTGTGTTTCAGCTCAAGCTGCTTCCCTGCTGCTGCTCTCCATGTTATGCACCTTACTTATTTTCACCTGGTTCAGGCTCACTCTGAACCCCAGCCTATGCAGCTCAATCCTGCTTCCTGAACTTATACCATGTACCTCATTGCTGCTGCTTTCACTGCACTTCCTAGCCAATTTGCTGCTTTCAGAGCATTGCCTCCCTACAGTCTATGTTCATTCAGATTGCTACCTCCATACCTCTCAACCTCTCAGCATTCAAGTATTCAAGTATCTGAGGGGAATCAGTAAGGATGGGACAGACGGGGTCTTTAAGCTAAGGAGGGGGAGGGACACCAGGGGGAACGGGCTAAGAATAGATGGGGTATGATTTAGGAGGGAAATGAGGAGACACTATTTCACAGAGATGGTGGTAGCAAAATGGAATGCACTACCAGAAAAGGTGGTATCATGTAAATCTGTGAATAGCTTTGAAAGGGCATGGGACAGGGAACAAGGGAAAGTGAGGGTGGGGGAGGTGGGGTGTGCAGTGGGATGACAAAGGGAGGGGTGGGGCAGCTGCAAACTAGGGATGCTAGCTGCACAGTCGAGCAGACTTAGATAGATTGGGTGGTCTCTTTCTGCTGGCACATTCGTATATTCGTATTAAAAATCATAGCACTGGCCTTCAAAAATCATAGCAAAGGGCCAAAATGTGTAGCACTTTCTTATTTTAAACAATAACATGTCTACAGATAGTGGGCCCCATATAGTTAATGATAAGGAATGTTTTTATCAACTTAGTTCAATGATTTAATAGTTTGAGTGTCCAGAAATAGTTCGAACATTATGAGGAACATCAGTAAACCAATGCAAACCAAGGGTAAATTTGAGTGTGAAAATCATAGTGCTATGTGGAATTCATAGCAGTTGAGAGGAATGGCTATCTCTATACCTCATAATTACTCACTACTGATGCTGCTCTACTATGTTTGCACACTGCAATTATACTCTGGAGGTCAGCTAAGCTACCGCTGATGCTGTAAACTAGTTTTAATATCTGCATGTGGGTCACGGCACCTTCCCATCGCTTCTTGCTTTTCCTATGGCGGGGGACTGAAGGTGTTGTTGAGGAGCCATGGCCCAATGTGGCATACTATCTCATGTTCGAATCCTGCTTCGCTATTAAAATCCTTTTAACATTTTGTCACCTTCATTGGTGTATTTGAAGGCCTGGCTGGCTTGCTGCTATTCATATTTGCTGCTCCTTCGACCTCCGTGCAGGTCCGACTATTTGCTTACTCTGCTTACTGACCTATGTGCAGGTCCACTCACTGCTTACACAATTCATTTACTCAATGCTCACTACTGCCATGTCAGACTTACGTGAGGGTCCCAGCACTGAACGCTTTATTCAGCTCCTCCTCAATCGTTTTCTGGGGCATGCTAGCCACAACCATTCCATGGCGCAGGGCCCCTGCAGCTGACTGTCTCTTTCTGTACGTATGAAGTCTGCATCTTGAGTGTCCCTGACTTGGGGCAGGGTCCTTCTCACCTGGCCCATAGCTGAGAATGTCCTCGCTCTGGGCCTGGCTTTAGCCATTCGAGACTCAACAGCAGCTCTTGGTGCAGCATTTAAGATTAGCCGTGAAGGGTGGTTACAGCAATCTCCTTTGAGTATAGTATTCTACTAGCAAGGCAGCTTCACCGCATTTTTCCTACAACTGCCTCTGGTTCACTTGGTTTGTTTTCAGGGCAGGCCTGGTAAGTGCCTCAGCAGTCGTTGCTCTCTTCCCCTCGTCTTGGTTGCCCCCGATGTTGCAGAGGGAGGAAGGCAACTTAGGCCTTGGATCGCCAGAGATTTCCTCCTCAAAGGGTTTTTTTCTCTCCTCCGTGCCTCAGGTCATAAACGTTAGCCATAGTTAGCATTCCCCAGTTCCTATAGGTAGGTTCTGCTGTTGGATGGAGGTGGATGATGTCCCTACTTGCCATTCCTTCTCTCCTTAGGAGGCCCCTCAATCTCCAGTACCCATCGTACTCACACCATTGCTAACCTGTGCATCTCATTACATTATCAAGTTGCATAGTGCCTAATCTACTACTATGCCTCACAGCTACTGATTGCTAATGTGCTTTTGTACTACTAGTTTTCTTTTTGGGGATGCTCCCTAAGGTACCTTTAGCCAAGGGAATCATCCTGCGGCACCTCTAGGGAGGTAGAAGCCTCTTCGAGGGTTCCTTGCCTTGGTACCCCTGCAGGGTGGCAATTCCTCTGGAATAGAGAGTGTGAACGGAAAAAAACAAGTAACGCAGTTGCACAAGCATTACATCATACCGGCTGCGTAGGCCATTGAATAAGAATTACGGCTTTTTCTGGTTTGAGCATGACAGATGCCCTTTGTGTTATGCTGAGATAACTTTATGCCTTGGGTGCACTGTGAGGCATGAGGAATAGCTGAGTGCCTTAAACCATCAAAGCAGAAACATTAACCAGTATAAAACATGCTGTGAAATGTCACATTGTGATTTTAGAATACACCTTGTAAAATAAAAAAAAGGTTTTATGTAGCTGTTTTCATTCAAAGATGCTTTCCTGAAGTAATAACAGGGCAGAAAATGGCTCTGCACCATTCAGCTTTCAGGATTTTTCTTCATCATTTTACAGTACATAACATCCATGAGTCCTAGTGCTGCGTCAGTTGGTTCAGGTTGCCCTCAGTATGAAAACCAAAGTAAATTCAATTCTGGGTCATCCTTAAATATTCAGGCAAGAGAATTATTTTAAATTGTAAACAAGGATGAACTCCACTGTACACTTTAAGTTCTCTGCATAAAAAACTGCTTTTTTATCAAGTAACATCCACACTTAATATGAGGGCGACAGTTTCATGGCTGTCGCCACTTCCTCAGGCCCAGCAGGGTTGCATATTCAACAGTCAGCAGAGTTCCAGGTGTCTCCTCGATGTTGCTCCAACATTGAGGAGACACCTAGAACTCGGCTCAGTCCACTACTTGGTAGGAAACTGGCGTTTGCCAATACCAGTAGGACACAATGACAGATAAATAAGAGAAGTGACCCTAACTAGGAGTTTTAACCCTGCTAAGGAATTAAGAAACAATGAAGGTCTAAAGAACAGGGATTTCATCTCACTGTTGAATATGCAACACTGTTGGGCCTGAGGAAGCGGCAACAGCTACGAAACTGTCGCCCTCATAGTAAGCATGGGTGTTACTTGAAATAAAAGCATTTTTTTATGCTGAGAATTTAGTGTACAGTGGAGTTCATCCTTGTTTACAATTTAACATAACATCCATCCTAATAATCATGTAGTCCATCCTCCCATAGAAAGAAGGAAAACTTTGAAAATTAATATTTTCCTAAATATTTCTAAACTTTTTGACTACAGAGCTAGTACCATAGCTCTGTGTCAGGGAAGCTAGATTCAACTAGCTTTTGCTATTTGCAGACTTTGCTTTTGGAAGAATAAAGACCAAACAGTACTGACATTATGCTATAAAAGAGAAGTATTAGGTTGTCAGCACTAAGACAGTTTGTACAGTTGGGTGCTTCCATCACATTTTAGGAGCTACCATTTACTTCAGCTCCATTTGCAGTTTCTGAAATGGGCAGAGCAACAACCAGTACTGCTCACACCCACATAATCCAATATACTTTGCACACACCAAACCAATATAGCATGCATGTGCACACACACACACACACACACACACACACACACACACACACACACACACACACAGCACAACATGCTTCAGAAACACCAAGCCAATACAGTTCACACACACAACCCAGTATGCTTCACACAGACAAAGCCTCTATAGCTGGCACACAAGCTAATGTAGCTAATGTGAAAATCAATATGCCTCATACAGAGTAATCCAGTATAGTTTAATGCAAATTATAAAATGGCAAGGAAAAATGTAGAAATGCCATTGGCTGAGAGACATCTTCACCTGACTGTACATTATATCTCTATAAATGCACGGTCAGCTGCCTAATCACACCCCCAAAAAAAAAAAAAAAATTCCTTACCTAAAAGCATATGAAATCCCTCCAAAACTAAACTAAAAAAAAAAACATCCGTCAGCCGCATGTTGAAATTCCTATTCTTTACTACACTGATATTTATTTATTTATTTTATTTATGTCTTTGATAACCGTGTGGGTGCAGTCATCCAAAGGACCGTTTTTAGGCACGTCCCAAGCCACGGCATGGTACATTAAGCAATACAGGTGTGGAGAACGACAGTACATGCAGGCCTCAACATGAGGTGCAGGAAATTACAGAAAAAGGGGTCATTACATAAAGTGCAATTACATAAGAATACAAGGTGTCAAAGAAGGCCAGCATACAGGTCAAAAATACATAATCACAGGCCAGGCAACAGACTGAAATATAAGTAACAAAACACAGAGACCAAACATAAGTCTCAAATATGATACATAAAGTGCAAAATGCATTCAGGTACACTAATAGTGCACAAGTCAATGAGCAGATTTGTAACTCTGAAATCGAATACAACAATTCCCCTTAGCAAATGGTGATGGGACTTTGAATACAAACAAACATTATTTATATAGCATCTTTCAAAATCAAGGCGCTGTACATGATATAAATTACAATATTAAAACAGCTGACATAATAAATTGGTTAAAATCAATCAGTTAGGGAAGGCCAGAGAAAACAGATATGTTTTCAGCATAGATTTAGAACTACTGATGGTCAGGCATTCTCTTAACCAACGAGGTAGAGAATTCCACAGGGTTGATGCTGCAACTAAAGCACAAGTTCCAGATGTTTTAAGACGAACCCTGGGAATCTCTAGCAATCCATCGTCAGCGGATCGGAGAGGGCGATTGGGGGAGTAGGGAGTTGGGAGATCTTTCAGGTAGTCAGGTTCCTGTTCATGTAGGGCTTTAAAGGTAAGCAAGCCTACCTTATAAGTGATCTGCCACTGAACTGGCAGCCAGTGCAGTTCGCGCAGCACAGGCATAATGTGACTGTTCCTGAAAGTACCAGTCAATAGCCTGGCTGCAACGTTCTGCACTAACCGCAAGTGGCAGATGTCAACCCCAGACAGCCCTAGGTAGAGGGCATTGCAGTAGTCAAGAAAAGTGGTAATGAAGGCATGGACCAATGTTGAAAGGTTGCCCGGTGGAATCAGGTGCTTCACCAGGGCAATATTCCTCAGATGGTAAAATGAGGAACCACAGCTGACACTTGAGACTTCAGGGTCAAGCTGTCATCAAAAATAATGCCCAGGTTACACACCCGTTCTGAGGTAATGAGCTGGACACCATCAAGCTATAGACCCGACACATGCCCAGCCCCAGAACCCGCCCCCCGGCGACCTGGATCCATATCCAACACCTCAGTCTTATCCGGATTCAGTCTCAACCAACTCAAGCTCATCCATTCTTTGATCTCAGAGAGGCAGCTGTTTAGCACAGAGATTGCATCAACCTGTCCGGGCACAAAGGACATATACAGCTGAGTATCATCTGCATAGCAGTGAAAACTCAAGCCGTATCGCCTGATATCATCCCCCAATGGCAGCATATACACTGCGAACTACATGGGCACCGATATGGAGCCCTGTGACACCCCGCAGGACAGGGGAAGGGCATCAGAGGAATAAATTCCAGTGACCACTCTCTGAGACCTGACAAAGAGGAATGATCTAAACCATTCGAGGACTGTTCCCGACAGTCCACAAAGGAACCGCAGGGTCTCCAAAAGCACCTCATGGTCCACAGTGTCAGAAGCTGCTGAGAGATCAAGAAGGACCAAGTTGGAACGAGCCTTTCAATCTCTCACCATTAGGAGATCATTTAGTACCCGAACAAGGGCAGTCTCTGTGCTATGTCTCTTTCTGAAACCAGACTGGAGAGCTTCAGAATAGGGAGGCAACAGCAGAAGCCCCAAAAAGTGGGGGAAGAGGACAGGAACGGTAGTGGTGAGTGTAGCAAGGATGAGACACTGCTAATAGGTGGGGGACAGAGGAAGGGGATGCCTGAGATTACCCAGGAGAGCAGTGGCATTTGGCTTCAGACAGTAGCCACTCTTTGAAATTGTTTTTGAAGGAGAGATGGGAGGTGGAAGAGCAGAGAGATGTAGGGAGTCTGTTCCATAGGGAGGGGGCACAGATGGAAAAGTCTTTACTACCCATGGTAGAGGAGATTCGTGGAACTACCAGAAGGGAATGGATGATTCACAGAGGCTCCTAGCTGCCACTCTGCCCGTGAGGAGGGGTGAGTATGGGGACAGGTGTCCCCCTCTCAGAGTACTGTCAACTAAGCAATCATGGGCATAGTCGAACCGTCCTTGCAGTGGGAGCTAATCAAGTGACTGGTACAATACACAATGATGGGTAGAAAAGGGGGCATGGAGGACAAAGCAACAGATACTGTTGTAGACAGAGTTCAGTCTACAGTGCAGAGCGGAGGATATGAGGGAATAGACAGGAGAGCAGTATTCAAGGAGCGGTAGAAGGTTTCCTTGTGCAACTGCTAGGCGCGCCTCATAAGAAAGGAATTGATTTAGGTGGTAGGTGGCACCTAGCTTCTGATTAACTCTGTGCACAGAATTATTGACATGGTCAGCGAATGTAAGGGAGGGGTCCAGAGTGACACCTAAGTATTTAAAACTAGGGACATTTTCAAGGGGTGGGACCAGCAGGTGTGGGTACAAGGAGGGAGGGATTTGTCTTGGAGATCTTTGTGAGGAATGGTTTGGATCCAAATAGCATTACTTTTGTTGTCTTTTCCGTTACCAAGAGTCTGTTGGAAAGAAACCAACTGTGGGCAACACCATAATGAAGTGTAAGAGTGGAGGAGATGTTTGCAAGAGACTTGTCGCTATGGTAAAGGACAAGGTCATCCACATACAGGAGAGCCTCACAGGTAAGGCTTTCAGCCAGGAGTGCTTTATTAATAATGGAAAAAGGTTGAGGGCCAAGGATGGAGCCTTGGGGAACCCCTGTTGAAACTGGTAGGGCAGGGGAGGAGGCTGTACCAATTGTAACAGACTGGGATCTGCCTTTGAGGTAGCTTCTAAACCATGCTGTTGTCTCGGCAGAGTAGCCAAGGTGTAGGAGAGTGGAGTGGAGAAGGGAGTGGTCGACAAGGTCAAAGGCCTTAGTCAGATCCATGAATACAGCATCAGTGGCCTTACCCGTGTCCATGTTTCTGAGGACATAGAGAAATGGACTAAAGCTGATGTGGTAATTATGGAAGCCATGCTGCTGAGGGCACAGCAGATTATACTTTCCAAGATGCTCTGAGAGTTGGAAGTGCACAATTTTTTCCAGTAGCTTGCTCAGGTGGGGGAGGAGGGAGATAGGCCTATAATTACCAAGAGAAAGGGAATTGTCTGATCTGAAAATAAGTACAACGTTAGCATGTTTCCAAGAGTCTGGCATTGTGGACGAGGAGAGGGCAAGGTTAAATATGAAGGTGAGGGGTTCAATGATAGCTGGAGAGATGAGCCTAAGGAACAAGGGGAAAAGCCCATCACTGCCAGGGCTAACCCTGGCAGGGAAGGACTTCAGGAGCTTGGTGGTAACAGCTGAGCCAATGGCTCTAAAGTAGAAGGGTAGGGTGTCAGAGAGGGTGGTGATGGAGGGGGAGTAGATATCCTGACTACCAGGGCTGGTGGGTGGCTGGGAGGGTAATTTGGTAAGATAGGCGGAGAGGTCAGAAAGTACTTTGTTGAAAATCTGTGCAATGTCAGAGGGATCAGTCAAGGGGCTTGAGGGGGAGGCGAGCTGAATAACTTGGCTATGGGTCTTGGGGTTAAGCAAGCACCCGACTGAGCCCCAGAAGCGACGGGATCGCCAAGGTTGTTCCTTTGAAGGTTTAGGTAGAAATTGCATTTTAGCAATTTGGCACTTTACTTACATGTGTTGTGTAAGCACTTGTAGGCGTTCTAGAACTGGGAGGAAGGGGATGCTTTATAAGCTTTCCATTTACTGTCCCTCTCTTTCATTAGGGACGGTAACTCTTTGGATATCCATTGGGCGCAGCCCCCTCTCACCCTCTGAGTAGTGAAGAGGGAAGTAGAGGTCTTGTATCTGAATGAGGGCATTTGTGAGGAAGCTAACTGCATCTGACACATTGTTGATGAGGTACAGGGCAGACCAGTTCACCGCTCTTACATCCTCTAGGAGATCTGTGGGATCCATGCAGTTAAAATTTCTGAAAGACAGGTACTTGGCGGGGGGGGGGGTTGATTTTGGTGGTCAACATGGCATAGGTAGGGGAGTGGTCACTTACAGAGTCTGACAATGTACCTGCCTGTAGGACCATGTCCACCTAATTTGTGGCTATCCAGTCAAGCAGCGAGTGGTTGAGCGTATGGGCACTGTGCCTGGTGGGGGATGAAATGATTTGCTCAAGGTTGTGTTTTTTTTAGGAGGTTTGCATAGTCGGCTTCCTGGGCACTTAACCAATTAAGGTCAAAGTCCTTGAGCAATATGGTGTCCCTGGTAGGAGAGAGTAGTCCAGACCATCGAGAAGGGTGAATAATCCAGGGATACCTCTGGTAGGGGGGTTGTAGCAGCAACCGAGCTAGAACTTTTTTGAGGAACCCAGGGTCAATTCTGCAAGGAGCCATTCACTGGGGGAGAGGGGATCAGAGTGGCTAACAATGGTGTCCGAAATATGTTCCTGGATATACAGTGCTACTCCCCCACCCTTTTTTCTTCCTGGTCTATCCAGGCAGAGGGAGATACCTGGGAGATGGCAGGAGGGGTCGGAGTTGTGGGGTTTCAGCCAGGTCTCAGAGAGCCCTAGCACATAGGGCTTACAGAGGGACACCCAGGCCTCAAGGTCTGGGAACTTGGATGGGAGGCTGCAAACATTTAAATGTGCAACAATTCTTAGACCAATCTGCCTTGCCCAGGTGACATTAGAGTGGTTGACAGGGGTGTTAGCAGGGCCAGGATTGCTTTCAATGTCACCAGCAAGGAGAAGGAGGGAGAAAAAAAGAGCAGAGAGGTGGAAGCCAGGGGGTGGGTGAGATGGCGAGGGAGTACAGGAAAAAGCCAAGTAGGCACATTCAGGGTTGGAGAAGAAGGCAAAGAGAGCCAGGCCCAGAGGAGTGAATTCATATCTAACAACAGTAGGAGGCACAGCAGGTGTATGGAGGTGAGTAAATGAGGATACATTTTGCTATTCTACGGCAAGCACAGAGGCACAAAAATCTGACACTAATAGCAGGCCAGTCATAGAGGTGGCCAGAAGGTGGAGCAGAATTGGCTTCATTTGAGGTGTTATATGAGCTAGTGACCAGAGACACTTTATGGCAGTGTTAGCCAGGTGGTTAGGGTTTCACACTGCAGCACAGAAAGGGATGCAGAGGTGGTTTTAGTCCCTCAGATGAGTACCTGGGCAGAGTAAAATACTAGGAAAGAGTTCAAGGAAAATTGTTGTAGAGGAGACAGGTCCAGTCCAGAAATTGTTTAGAGTACAATATTGGGGGCGGGGGGCAGGAGTTACTTCAATGTTACTCCAGGGGCTGTGTGAGCTGAACCAAATAGGAGTGAAAGGTAGGGCGGCAAAAGTGGGCTAATAGGTTCTGGCAGGTATAAAAGTTAAAACCACCCTTGGGTGGGAGGAGTCAAACAGGAAATCTCTCCAAGAACACTTGTAATCTCTATCTTCTGGGGAGGGAGGGTCAGTCCACTGCAGGGAGAGCTTGAACTGTAGTGGGAGGCTTTCTGGTGTCTGGATCCTGGGAGGGGGAGAGAGAGAGGCACAGTATCTGTAAATGCAGTCAGGGGATTACAAGGTCACTGAAGCTACACAAAAGATCCAGCAGTCAGAGCAGGAAACTGCAGGTTGTTGGGGGGAGGGAGAAGACTAAAATCCAATATGGCAGCTAAAGAAGTGCAAGGAAAGCAGTGTAAAAGGTACAGATAATCACTTATAAATCATTTATCATTAGCTGCTCATAGTATTTCCAGCAACAAATTGCACTACCACACTAACACAAGCTAAAACATATCCCATAAGTTACATACAAAAGTTTACCTCCCTGACTTTAATCTAAACTGTTTGGCCTCCTGACTTTGTCCATTCCACCACTTATTCCCCACAAACCTCCACTTCAGGATGCACATAAAAAAAAAAAAAAAAAGTTAAAACTGCTTTCCTGCTCATTAAACAAAATTACACTTTCATTTTGTCTTTACCCTGCTGTTCCTCAGCTATAGACTATTGCTGCCTGTACTGTGTTATGTTAGCTGAGAGAGAGCCGCACCTGTACTGTTTTTTTTAAATAAAGAAATCAGCAAGCAGGCATGTGGGGGGGGGGGGGTATTAGTATGACTATCATGTTTTGGGGCATGATAAATACAGCACTATTCCTCAGCTCCCCTGCCCCATTTCTACATTTTCTGGGAGCGGGAGAGCAACTCCCATGCTCCTCATTCTTTGGGGGGGAGGGGAGGCGGGGATGCTTTCAAAGGGAAACCTACTATGAACTTAGCTTCTCTTAGCAGCTTTCCCCCACGCAGTGTTTTGAATACTGTCCAGAAATGCTGCCATCTACTTTAATTAAATGCCACAAACATGAGGTGCAGGCACAAACTGCACTCAAGTGATACAAATGTCCTCCAAGAGATGGGATGGCTATAGATGTAAGGAGACTGGATGTGTCTGGTAAAGTGACAAATACCCCTCTGACTGCTTTCGTGAGGTGAGCTTGTCTAAGCTGCTTTTTGTTTCTCTACTGTGCATCTGTGCAGTGCTCTGAATACTGTCCCTAAATGCTGCCATCTAGTGTAATTAAATGCCACACATATGGGGTGCAGGCACGCAGTGCACTTGAGAGATACAAATCTCCTCCAAGGGACGAGATGACTGCAGATGTAAGAAGAGTGGGCGAGTCTGGTGAAGTAAGAAACACACCGCTTTCTTGCTGAGGTGGGTAACTCTGAGGGCGTTCTTGGGCCCAAAACACCAACTATCCACACATAAACAGAAGGCCTTCCCCTGCATGTTATTTATTTATTTAGCTTTTGTTTTCTGGGTAGGGTACACTAGGTGTGCATATGCCTATTTTCAGATACGACCTGGGAGGTTACATGGCTGTGCAAAGAATGAGGTAGAAAACAGTACAATCTGCCTGGAGTAGGTTACATGGAGAAACAGGTAATATGTGTCAGGGTACAGAAACGGCAAACAAATACATTGTACATGTACAACAGTGTCAAGTGAGGGGTTACAAGTACCATATGATAACAATGGATAATAACATATTCTTGTCTGAATTGGTCAGTCTAAATTGTGCAACCTGCTGGCTAAACGGCTCCAAGTAATTTTGGCGAGGCAATTTTAGCGCATGCCGGTTTCAGTGACTACATTATAATGAAGTAAATTTCGGCAACCACATTTTTAGCGACTGCCAATTTCAGCGATATATAGTGATTACAGTGATTTCAGCGGACATCGTAATCACTCCTGCATTTGAAAATTAAAGGCAAGCCCTAATAAATAGAAACATAGACTTTGACGGTAGATAAGGACCGCTTGGCCCACCTAGTCTGCCCATTTCCCTACCTAGTGGATAAGCTGCAGATCCTAGTTAACCAATAGCCTATTTCTTCCTACCCCCCACAAAAATTGCCTTATGTCTGTCCCATACATTCTCCAACAGTTTTAGACCCCACAACCTCCTCAGAAAGGCGGTTCCATACGTCGACCACCCTCTCTGTGAAAAAATGCTTCCTCATATTGCCCTGGAGCCCCCCCATCTTCAAATTGTGTCCCCTTGTTCTTGCACATCTCTTTTTCTGAAAGATGCTACCCTCTTGGACTTTGTTGATTCCACTGAGGTACTTAAAAGTTTCTATCATGTCCCCCCTCTCCCTCCTTTCCTCAAGGGTATACATATTAAGCTCCTTTAGTCTCTCCTCATATGGCTTCTCTTGCAGACCCTGCACCATTTTAGTTGCCCTATTCTGGACTGCCACCATCCTGTCTATGTCTTTGCAGAGATGAGGTCTCCAGAACTGGATGCAGTACTCCAGATGGGGTCTCACCAACTGTCTGTACAGAAGGATAACAACTTCCTGTTTTCTGCTGGCGATGCCTCTCCCTATACATGCCAGTATCCCCCAGCCCTCCCTACTGTCTTCTCACATTGCTTGCCAACCTTAAGGTCATCTGATATGATTACTCCCAGGTCCCTTTCCACTTTTGTTGTTGTTACTACCCCTTCCCCCCCGTGTACTCTTCCCCTGGGTTTTTGTTTCCCAGGTGCATTATATTGCCCTTCTTTGCATTGAATCCAAGTTGCCATACTTCTGACTATTCCTCCAATCTTGCCAAGTCCCTTCTCATCCTTTCCAAGCTCCCTTGTGTATCAACCCTGTTGCAGATCTTTGTGTCATCTGCAAAGAGGCATATTTTTCCTTCCAGTCCATCTGCAATGTCACTTACAAAGTCATTAAAAAGGACTGGACCCAGTATTGAACCTTGCGGTACCCCACTAGTAACCACCCTTTCAGAGTGGACTCTGTTTACTATTACTTTCTGTGTCCTGTTGTCCAGCCAATGTTTTACTCAGGCTACCACCCTGGGACCCACTCCCAGGCTGGCTAATTTGTTTAGTAATCTTTTGTGTGGGACTGTGTCAAATGCCTTGCTAAAGTCTAGGTGGGCCATGTCCACAGCCCCTCCCTGATCTACTACTTTGGTCACCCAGTCAAAGAAATCGATTAGATTCATCTGACATGACCTTCCTGCTGTGAATCCATGCTGCCTTGGGTCCTGTGCCCCACTGGCCTCTAGGTACTCAACAATTCTTTCCTTCAGAAGTGATTCCATCATTTTCCCTACCACAGAGGTCAAATTGACAGGTCTGTAGTTTCCTGCCTCTGTCTTGCTCCCACTTTTGTGAAGGGGAATCACATCTGCCCTCCTCCAGTCCTCAGGTACCACACCATCCTCCCATGATTTGTTAAAAAGGGTAGACAGTGGTGTCACTAGTTCTCCCCTTAATTCTTTTAGAATTCTGGGGTGAATCCCATCAGGCCCTATTGCTTTGTCCACCTTCAGTTTTAGAAGTTCTTTCAGAACCCTTTCTTCTGTGAAAGGACTGGGATCGACCCCCCTATCCAGAGTGCTTCTGTTAATTGGATTAGGTACCTCCTCCTCTTTTGTGAATACTGAGCAGAAGTATTCATTCAGTATCCCTGCTTTTTCACTGTCCCTCTCTGCATACCCACCGTCCACTCTAGTCAGCCTCACTATCCCTCTCTTTGTCTTTCTACGCTCCCTAATGTACCTATAAAATGTTTTATCCCCCTTCTTAACCGAATTGGCTGTCTTTTCCTCAGTTTGGGCCTTTGCTATTCTGACTGCCTTTCCTGCTTCCTTCTGCCTTAACTAATACAGTTCTCTGTCCTGCTCCTTCTATGTTTCCTTATACTTCCTAAATGCTATCTTTTTCTCCCTAACCTTCCCTGCCACCTCTTTTAAGAACCATAGTGACTTTTTTTTTCGTTTTGATTTATTTGCTTCACACCAAGGCTTGTTGCCTCTGTGATGGCAGTTCTGATGTTTCCTCATTGTTGCTCCACCCCTCCTTCTTGCCTGGTTGCTAGTGCTTTTCTAAGGCACGCTCTCATTTTGCCAAAGTCAGCCCTTCTGAAGTCCAGTACCCTCAATTTTGTATGGCTTGACTCTGCTGCTGAGTTTATCGTGAACCACACTGTTTGGTGGTCACTTGTTCCCAGATAGCTACCCACTTCTAGATCTGAGATCCTCTCACTGTCCCCATTTGAGAGTATGAGGTCTAAGATTGCTCCCTCCCGAGTGGGTTCCAACACTAGGTATTTGAGGCATGCCCCCTGTAGGGCATCGAGAATGGCTCTGCTCTTTGATGTGGCTGCAGCAAAGGTGCTCCAGTTAACATCTGGCATATTCAGGTCCCCCATCAAAAGTATCTCCTCTTTCTCTGCCATCCTAAGGATGCCTTCTATCATATCCTTGTCCATTCCCTCCCCCTGAGATGGGGGTCTCTATACAACCCCTGTGCAGATTGTGGTGCCATTTCCAATCTCTAAGGTGACCCACAGTACCTCCTCTCCTCCTTGTTTACTCTTTTGTTCCATTGCTTTTATCCCTTCCCTTACATAGAGAGCTAGTCCTCCCCCCTCTTCTACCCTCCCTGTCCCTCCTGTAGGTTGTGTACCTTGGTATGTTAACATCCCAGTCAAGGTTCTCTGTGTACTATGTTTCTGTGACTGCCACGATATCCAGGCAACCCTCTTCCATCAAGGCCACAAGTTCAGGGAGCTTGTTGCCCAGACTACGGGCATTGGTACTCATTACCCTCCATTTCTTGATGGCCTTACCCCTTTTTGCTCCATCCCTGTCCTTACTGCCTTTGTCATTTTCTCCATTTACCCTGCCCTTCTCCCAACTGATGTCTCTATCTTGGTGTTTACCTCAATAACTACCTTGATTTCTGGGGGGGCTAGGATTTCCCTGCTCCTTTCCAGTGCCTCCCCCTTGGCTAGTTTAAATGCTTGCCAATGAAGCATTTAAACCTATCACCTAGGATATTGGTTCCCCTCCTGGACAGATGCAGACCATCATGCCAGTATAGGCCTGCATCATTCCAGGTGGTCCCCCAGTCCCCAATGAAGCCAAACCCCTGAGCTCTGCACCAGTTTTTCAACCACTGATTGAATCCCATGGTGTGGGAGCACCCTAGCCTCACCCATGCCACAGACAGGCAGCACCTCTGAGAAGGTTACCATGCATGCTACTTGTCTAAGGCCCTTTCCCAACTCCACAAACTCTTCCTGCACTGCTCTGATCCCTTTCCCTGCCAGGTTATTTGTCCCTAGGTGGACAACGACATCCAGCTCCCTTCCCCGTGCAGCTGCTCCCGGGATCCTGAGGATTTGTTCCCTGACCCTCCAAGCCATGGCGCCAGGCAGGCACCTTACCTCCCTCTCCCCTTCCCGTCCATATGAGGATGCCTGACCCATGTATCTTCAAAATAATTGAGCAAATCCATCAAGCTCTCTCTCATGCTCCTGAAAGAAAGCACTACCCTTCAACTCATCAAAAGTGCTTTCCACATCATTCACTGGCATGAATGATAATGACAGCAGGCAACAAATATTCAGGGCAAAATCTGCATCCTCCACATACTGTACCTTCTCAAAACCTCTGGCTACTGCTGCATCCGCTTCCACACAACTTGTGTGAAGTGGAAGAAGCATCCTATTTATGGCATCATTACCAGCAGCTGCCACCACTTAATCTGAGGATCACTACTAATTGTTGTTATGTACGCAGAGGGGCTGTGCCCCTCTGTACCTCCCCCAGACCCTCCCTATATTTCAGAAGCCAACTCCGAGCCACATTTGGACACAGGGTGTTTCTCAAGGTTGTGCTCACTAAATACTACTATCGCTAAACTTTCTAAGTGCTGAAATTACTTGTTCGCTGTAATGTGGCACTCACTATAATTGTATGCACTAAAATGCATTCGCTAAAATTGCCTCCCCGAAATGACATGCGACCTGGCTAAACATATCAACAGCAGTACTATTTAATCAAACATACATTTTTTAACATTTAAAAGCAGTACAATTACATATTTAAAATAAAGAAAAATAAACAAAATGAAATGAAAAAAATACATTTTCTTTGTTATTTTACTTTTTTTGTAGTATAGTTCAAATAAACAAATGAGCCTTTTTATAAGCATGATAAGCCACTCCAGGGTGTTCATTAAAGGATTTGAATGCACTTACTAGGGGTGTAAGGACACTCGGCCTTGTGTCTTAGCATGCCCCTGGGGCATGCATTAAAATCCTTTATGCACACCCTGTCATGGCTTATTACTTACCTAATATACTTTGTACACAGACCAGTACAGTTGATGTGTAAACCAATGGATTTCATACAGATCAAACTGATTCAGTCTGCAGGCAAACCAATTTGTCTTGTTCAGGCCAATACAATATAGTTTGCACGCAAACCAATATGCTTCACCTGAGCCAATATAATGTGTGTATAAATGAATCGTTGGATGGTTTGATACCTTCTGTTGTACTAACATGTCTTGTACAAAGATGGTATAGTACACAGACTTTCAAGGCACATCAGGTCCCTTCATCAGGTGCAATACCAATCTGAACAGAAGTCAAAGTTATATTAGTGCGAGTTCCATTGTTTCAAAATAATTTATGACAGGATATTGAAAAGCATTAAGTAGAACGGTGGGTAGACAATGGGTAGGAACAAGTCTATAGCTGAGATGGAATGCTTTCATGGAAGTGCAAGATATTCAAAATAGAGGCTGAATAGGTGCACTGAGGTGTTTATGTAAAAGGTTTCTTGCCAAGAACACAGGACGTAGTAATAACCTGAGACACAAAAGTGCAGGGGAGGTCACAGGAAAAAAACTTAACTAGATTAAGTACCATTCAGTATTACAAGTGTTAGAGTTCTCCATAGTGTGTCTTAAAGCCACTCCTGCTACACTTAAACTGCTTGACATATTTTAATTCCCAAGTCCTTCTCTCCTGTGTGTTTCTGAAGTTGCCTCTTAAGCTGTGTTTACACAGCTGACCTTGCTCCTTCTTTGGAGCACTGCAGAGCTGCCTCGACCCAAAAGATGCTTGGCTAATGCGTCTACACAGCCCCCCTCAGCGCAGATGTAAGACACGCTGGAGAGAGGCTGGGAGTTGGGGCAGTCAGCTGTTGGCAGTGCCCGTAAGTGTGAGCGAGTGGTGCAGCCTGTCCACACGGCCGCTTAAACCGCTCGCTCCCGAATGCATCCCCAAACTTTCTGGGACTGCCGAGCATGGCAGGGAGCAGCTTACTGCGATTTGGTAAGTGTCCACATGGTGGCATTTGTACCACAGCAACCTGAGCGCTTGGGTTGCTGCGGTGCAAATGCTGCCATGTAAACATGGCTTTAGTATTAGGACAGACAGGTCCGCGAGAGAGAGAGAGAATGATCTGGCTGGGAAAAGTGCTGTCCTAGTTGTGTGCTGATAACACAGTTTAATATTGTGTGTCTGACATTGTCCATCCTGGTTTGTACTGGTTGCCTTGTATCCCCTATACAGCATTCAGCTGTGCACTCTTTGCACTGAGTTAGGTAAACCACACTGCTTGATTTGCATGTGTAGAATCCATTTATTTTTATTGTGCTACAATATTCTGTTTCAATGGTGATCTGGGTGTATATATAGGTTCAGGGACCTCATGATCTATAAACTAATTTCTTGAGACCTGTACAGTCCGCTAGTGCAGCCAAGTTTCTATTTGTTAGTCTCAACATACTGTAGGCGGAGATGCTGTGTGCCAGACTGCATTACTGGGCTGCAGAATAAAACATCAGACTAAGTTTCCTAGTGGGGGCTATCATTCCCTAGTTCTTTTTTGTCCTTTTATCATTCATTCCTTCCCTGAAGATCATTGGGGGAGCATCTGCCTTCAGAGTCAATACCACTCCTTGTTCAGCTGACACAGGCTGTGTCACTGCTGTGTGGCCTGCCCCCCAGGAGATGAGCACCCACATCTGTAACATGCCTGACCACCTGCAGACGTCTGCATGAGATTCCAGGCTCACATGCAAACCCTGCTCACCCGAGTCTGAGTGCAGTGTGCTGAACTGTCACTGACCCAGCCACATCCTCAGATTATCTCTGTTTAGCTGTTGCCAAATTTTCACAGACCTGCATTGTTTCAAAATAATTTATGACAGGATACTGAGAAGCGTTAAATGGAATGGTGGGTAGACAATGGATAGGAACAGGTCTATAGCTGAGAGGGGATGCTTTGCAGGACGTGCTAAGATATTCAAGACAGAGGCTGAATAGGTGAATTAAAGTGTTAATGTAAAAGGTTTCCTGCCAGGAACACAGGACACGGTAATTACATGAGACACAAAAGTGCAAGGGAGGTAAATATAATGACAAACTGTGAAAATTAATTACTGCATAGTACAAAACATGCAACAAGTTGCCTCACTCACAGTGGAGCAGACTCCCCCAACATTTCACCAGAAATGGCAGGATGAGTGCAGATCCTGCACTCTCCACTAGACTTCGGGTGAACTGTGAGTTCCTGCTGTCAGAGCAAGGAGTCAGCTGGCTGCAGCAGCTAGAATATCTCTAACCAGGAGTGGTAAGTACATAGATACTATATTAGAAGTGTAGGTCTGCATATTAAAGTGGGACCTTAAGCAAGAGTATAAAAGGCACGGTACTTAACAGTGTGTTGGCCTGAGTTTTCACATAAATTCAAATCCAAGCAAGCCTTCCATCACAACTGCCCCAGAGCAGGAGTATGACTGGCTTCTGCCTAAGCAGCACCTGTAGTGCATCCACAGGTGAGTCAATAGTTCTGGAGGTGACCCTGTCAATGCAGGTAAATCAAGGCAGCCTAGTAATTCCCTATCTGGAGTGCATTAACTTTGAAATTAAATAGTACGTAAACTGTGGAACTGTGTTAATTAGTAGCTGTGGCAAACTCCCTATGTAGGGGAATATCCAAAGCGTTGTCGGGCATTGTCAGATTTGTCATTGGCAAAACTCCCTATATACTGTAGGGCAGGTCAGGTTAGGGTCTAAGTAAAAGGGTAATAGGCAGGTAAAAGGAAGTAAAGGTTACTAGTAGGAGTCCAGTCAGTCACTGTTTATAGGTGACATCTGGCAGTATGAAGCATAGATACAGTGGAGAGGTAGTCAGCTGCAGGGACTGTGGGGCGCTCATCTCCAGGGTTATCCTCGTAGAAGGAGAGGACAATGCCCCATATGTAGGACCATTGGGGAGCTTCATGCACAACTGGTAAAGAGAAGCGATATTTCAGCTATGACACTGGCTAACTGGTACCCACACCTTGCACTCCCACTGACCCAGAGGCCCACTGACCCAGGGGGCTGCAGAGTGGTGGGGATAGGAAGGGGGGATTGAGGCAGAGAAGTCCCAGAGTGGGCATCCAAACTCACAAAAAAAGAAGCAAATTGCTTTGTATCCATGAAGGAGGTGCAGGTATCAAACTCCGACAGTGGGAACTGAGTCAGTGAGGGAAAGCTGGAAGGATGGCTCAGTGACACCTGAAGGCAAGAACAGGAGGAAGATACTGTAGCAAGCAGTATTTTAGTCATAGGGGACTCAGTGATTAGAGGGGTGGAGAAGGTAAAGGTCAGAGGGAGAAAGGGAAGGAGGTGGTCAGATGCCTTCCTGGTGCACCAGCCATCCAGGATTTGGATAGGATAGGGAGTATGGTAGAGGAGGGGGAAGCTGGGGGTGCTGGCACACTTGGGTACTAATGATCTGGCAAACCAGCCAATGAAGGCAGTGGACCAGAACTTTAGAAGGTTGAGGCAGCCTGAAGGCACACTCGGCTTTCCTGGCTTTTCTGAGACATTCCCTGTGTGGGGTAGGGAGAATTGGAAGGATAGGGTGAGGAAGGAGGAGACTAAGAAGTTTAATGGGGGGTTAAAGGGAATATGTCAGGAGGAAGCATACCATTTTGTGGGGGACTGTGCAGCTTCTGAGACAGGAGACTCTTCAAGGGTCACAGCCTTCACCAAACAAGAGAGGGGACCAATGCACAGGGGCTAAAGGTTGTCATTTCCACTGATGGACAGTTAAACAGACTGTGGTGGAGGCTAAGACTAGGAACTACTGAGAAGGGATAGCAACTCAGGAACCTATCTAGAACTCCCCATAACTGGGGGGTAGGAACACTGGGGAGGAAAGAAAAAGCAAGCAGGTGGTCATAATAGGTTAAGAGAATATACCAGTGAGAGAGGTCTCACTAAGTTGGCAGGAAACAGGGAAAACAAGAAATTAAGGAGGTTAGGGGGAGGATGAAGGGAAAGGATCTGTAATAAACAGGAGGGGTTTATGCCAAAATTTGAAAGCAGTCCGCTTTACTGCCAGGAACCTGGGAAACAAAATTAAAGAGCTCCAGGCAAAGGTTGCAGATGCGGGGTTGGACCTCATAGCCATTACATAAACTTGGGCCATAGGGAATAATGACTAGGACCTGGCTATTCCAGGCCACATCATGTATAGGTGTGATAGGGTTGAAAGGTAAAGCAGTAGGAGGGTTAGCCTTCTATGTCACAGAAGTCATTGAGGCAGTGGAGGATGGTTACATCAGGGGAGGGAAGAATCACTGTGGGTTAGGCTCAATGCAGCATCAGGGTAAGAACTGTGCATGCAGTGATCTACGGACCACCAGGAAAAATGGACAAGAGTGACAGTGAACTAGGGGCAGAAATGGTGGAGAGGGGTCACAAAGGGGGACGTGGTGGTAGTGGGGAATCACAAACTACCAGACACTGATTGGGATATTCCAGCAGTTAAGAGCATAAGAAGTCCGAGGCCCTTCTTGACACATTGCAGGACTATCTACTGGTGCAGCTAGTCAAGAAACACACAAGGAGGCTGCCATTCTTGATGTGGTGCTCATCGATGGAGTGCGGGTTGGGGGAACCATATGGTTAGAGCTGGCCCTTGGTACCAGTATAATCTTGTATAAGGCTTAATTTTTAGATTTCAGAACAGCAGACTAACCAGATGAGGGAATTAGTTTGGTGTAGGTTAGCTGAAGTGGACAGATTCAGGAGAGTAGAGGAGATGTTGGGCAGAAAAAATTAAGGGTCCATTCTTGAGGCAACAAAGTCAAGTTTAAGAACGGTAACCAAGGGAAACAGACACAAGACAACAATCTGTTTCTCTAGAAAGGTCACGGAGACAGTGAAGGTAAAAAAGACCTTCATCAGGTGCAAGGAGAAGCAGGGGGTGAAGAATGAAAGGAGCACCAAGTAAAAACTCGGGGGCCACGAAGGCAGTCAGGGATGCAAAAACAGACTCAGAGCTACATATTGTGAAGGTGGGTCAAGGGTGGGTAAAAACAGTTTCAGATTTATTAGGGTAAAAAGAAAGAGAGGAAGGGAAATGTTAGGCTGACAGAGAGAGGCAGAGTATCAGAGGATGACAACTTCTGCTCAGCATTCGCAAGGAAGGATAGCAGGTCTTTGCCAGACAACAGCAAGGCTGCTGAAAGGAGATCCCAGAAATGAGGCAGATGGTATTTACAAGTGACGGGGGTTCTTGCAGACCTGAAGATGGATAAGGCCCTGTGGCCGGATGGGATTAATCAGAGGATGCTCACAGAAACTGCATTGGAATTATTGCAACTCCTGTCAATGCTAGTCAACAACTCAATTTAGTCAACATGGGTGGTTCTAAAAGAATGGAGGGTAGCAGATGTAGTTGGACTCTATAAGGATGGAAACAAGGAGTAACTGGGTAACTACAGGCCTGTGAGTCATACCTCCACTGTGGGTAAACTAATGGAAACTCTAGTCAAAGGTGACCTGGTGAACTACCTGGAGAAAAATGGGCTTCAGGATAGTAAACAGCATGGATCTGTGGCAGGGATGTCTTGTCAGACCAAAATAATAGTGTTATTTGATTTGGTAACTATGGCAGTGGATAAGGCGCATGCAGTGGATCTGCTGTACTTTGACTTTAGTAAGGCATTCGACTCACTGCCACACAGGAAGTTACTGAAGAAACAAGAGGATCTATGTTCAGTGAAGGACACAGTTAGATGGGTGGGAAGTTGGTTGGGGGGGGAAGACATCAGAGGGTAGTAGTAAACTGAAACAAATCCAGGGAGAAGGAAGTCACCAGTGGGGTGCCACAAGGGTTAGTCCTGGGTTCAGTTCTTTTCAATATGTTCACTAGCGGCACAGGAGAAGGAATTCAAGGCAAGATGTGTCGCTTCACAGATGACACTAAGCTCTGTGGTTGGGCAGACAGTGAGGAGGGGGCTAGGGATTTACAGAGGGACCTGCAAAGATTAGACCGGTGGTCCAAAGTTTGGAAGTTGAAATTCAACATCAAAAATTGCAAGATGATGTACAGAGGGAACAAGAACCCCAAGGCAGAGTACTGGATGGGAAAGGTTAAGCTGGGTACTACTTCTGAGGAAAGGGACTTGCAAGTCATCATAAGTGACTCCCTTAGACAATCTAACCAATGTAACATGACTGACAGTAAAGCAGTCAGGATGTTGGGGTGTACTGGGAGGGGGGGTTGATAGCAGGAGGAAACAGGTATTACTACCGCTCCACAGGTCACTGATAAGGCACCACCTGGAATACTGTGCTCTGTTCTGGAGTCCTCACCAAAGGAAAGACAAAGACACACTAGAGATGGTGCAGCATTATTCAGGGCCAGCAGGGCAGATCCCACAAGTGCCAGCTTAGGGCAATGAACATGTATTCGATGAAGGCCAGATGAGAAAAAGACGATATGACTAAGACCTTTAGGTTCCTGAAAGAAAAGAACAGAGTAAAAAGCAAGGAACTATTAAACAGTGCATCTGAAATAAGGGAAATCAGTGGAAGCTGGCGGAGAAGAGAGAAGATTCAGGAGGGACGTGAGGAAGTTTTATTTTACAGAGAAAGTGGTTGAACTGTGGGACAGTCTGCTAGCAGAAGTGGGTGCCAAAACCATTAATGGTTTCTAGCATGGCTGGGACAGAGTTAAGGGCTTAGTAGTAACTCAGGGAGTAGCAGTATGGCCGGAAACATGGGGGTGGTACTGCAGATAAAAAACCCATTCAGACAACACGTCCCGGGGTAAGACAGGGTATTATGGGCAGAGTGGATGGACTAATGGTCTTTTTCTACTGACACTGTCTATGTTTCTATGTTTCCACAATATGGTGGATGAGATCTGGGATAAAATTTGAGGAGACTGTTAATATCTGATGATAGTTTATATTTTTGGTAATTTTTTTTAATTAGTTATAGCTTTAGGCTACTATTATACTTTTAAAATGGAGAGTAACCCCCTGATGTTAGTGTAACATATATTTCAATCAATAACAAGAACAAGAATTCATTACAAATCATGCCTGGCATATCTATGGAGAGGCATGTGTGACAGGGTTGGGTAAGACCCTGTTCCATTTGTTATGCAGAGAAAGTAAAACAGCAAGGATCTCTTTTGTCCTCTCCTATTCTGTCTTTTGCCTGTCTGATTGCACAGTCAAATTTTCTTGTGGCATCTAGGAATTGGCTACTCTGATGGTTCCACAATTTCCCCTTGTTATCTCTATTCTCTCACTTACTGTTTCTATTCTTAGTTTCTCTCTTTGCTTCTATGTGATTAAAAACGTATATGTGAATCTTTATGTGAAATTGGGATCCCTTTGTTTGCAAATGTATATACTTATATAGTTGAAATGATTGCAAAAAGATATTTGGGTTTCTACAAAAATAACAAGGGGGTTGACCTTGAGACACATTTTGACCTCCACAAGCTCATTTACAGAACTGTCAAGAGGAGACCAGTTCTGGGACAGAATGTTCTATTTTGCTGCACCTGTAAAAGACTAGATGCGCTCTTCAGGCTGGCCTCAGAAAAGAAACTAACAAAGTTCTTGTACATTTTGTGAAAAACAGGAGATGGTAACCGACAACAACAGGAATCAGAATTTAAATGGCCAGGAAAATATATTTTATAAAAAGAGAGCAATGTTTTGCTTAGAGATAGGCTGAGATTTAACTTATATTAGGAAGGTTTCAGATGAACAGAAGGCCGAGGCCCATAGGGTTCATCTCCTGCACTAGCAGGTCATCTCATCCCAAGTTCAAATAACAGATGACTATCTAGCTTGTTTTTATAAGTTGTAAAGGTGCTAGTTTCTGCTGCATCCCTCGGTAAATTATTCCAGACTGGAATAATCCTTTGCGTGTAAAAATTTCTTCTCAAGTTCCTTTTAGGATTGGTCAATCTAAGCTGATGCTTATGACTCCTTAGTGGTCTATCCCTATTATTATACTGTAGCTCAAGACTGTCCATTAAGCCCTTTTCTTTCGAGATTTTGTACATTAATAGCAGGTCTCCCCTGATTCTTCTCAAGTCCAGTGAATAAAGGTTGAGGCTTTTAAGTTTGTTATCATAACTTAATGCATGCATTCCGTTTATTAATCTGGTCATTCATCTCTGGACTTTCTCCAAGCCATCAATATTCCTACTCCGGTGTGGATTCCACAGTGGCGCACAACAGAGGGATACTCTCAGATGTAGGACTTCTTTTGTTTGTACTGCCTGTACGAAGAGTTAGCCTGCACAATTTTAATTTTTTATTTGTTACTGATAATACTAAAACACTGCTTGTGATTTTTTACAACTTCTCCTGGTTTGCCTATGCTCCATACATATGCCTTTATGACAGCTGTTAGGCAAAGTGGGACTTACGCCATGAATATTCTACGCCACTAGTTTTGTGTGTGGGTACTATCAAATCAAATCAAATTTTATTTTGGAAGGTGCCTTTCCATATGATCAAGGTGTCTGTGCAAATACAAACATTAAAATAAAATCAATACATAAAATCACCTACCTACTAGACCTGGTACCAGGGAAACATAGAAGAAAGGCATGGAGCCAACAACAGCAAGCACAGGAGTGATTACCAGAAAAAGTGTCATCCAAGCTAGAAGCATAGAAACATAGAATCTGTTGATAGACAAGGACCATATGGCCCACCTAATCTGCCCATTTCCCTACTCACTGCTGCAACCCCGTATCTTATTTGACCTGTGACTCTCCTGCTTTGCACATCTCCAGGGTACCTGTATGTATATCCCATGCACTCTTGAACCCCTGTACTGTTTTCGCACCCACCACTTCTGCTGGAAGGCTGTTCCATGGCTTCACCACCCTCTCAGTGAAAAAATACTTCCTAACATTACCCCAAGCATTCCACCATTTCGCCTCATATCATACCCCCTTGTTCTTGTGCAGAGTTTGCTCTGAAATATGCTTTCCACCTGCACCCTGTTTATTCCCCTAATGTACTTGAAAGTCTCTATCATATCTCCCCTCTCCCTTCTTTCCTCCAGTGAATAGATATTAAGGTCCTTATGTCTTTCTTCATAGGGCTTCTGGTGCAATCCATGTACCATCTCCGTTGCCCTTCTCTGGACTGCCTCTATTTTGTCAATGTCATTTTGGAGATGTGGTCTCCAGAACTGGACACAGTACTCCACCTGAGGCCTCACCAGTGATCTGTACAGTGGCATCACCAACTCTTTCCTCCTGCTTGCTGTGCCCCTCCTTATGCACCCTAACATTATGTTTGCTCTCCCCACCAATTTGTCACACTGTTTGGTCACCTTCAGGTGATCAGATATGATAAACCCCAGGTCTCTCTCCTGACTTGTGGTGGCCAGAATTTTCCCACCCATCCTGTACTCCTCACTTGGATTCCTGTGACCCGGGTGTATGATCTTGCACTTTTTAGCATTGAAACTCAACTGCCAGATACCCAACCACTCCTCTAATTGTCTTAGGTCCTTTCTCATTTTTTCCACCCTCCCCGGTGTGTCCACTTTGTTGCAGATCTTGGTGTCATCTGTGAAGAGGCACACCTTTCCCTCCAGACACTCTGCAATGTTACTAATGAAGACACTGAATAGGACTGGCCCCAGCACCGACCCCTGTGGCACCCCGCTGGTCACCTCCCTCTCCTCAGATTTTATGCCATTTACCAACACCCTCCGAGCCCTGTACCATAGCCAGTTTCCAACCCACTTTACCACCACAGGACCCACTTCCAGGCTCCTCAATTTATTTAGCAATCCCCTGCAGAAACAAAAATCCAAACTGAGACTGTACAGCCGGCACTAGTGATGAAAGAAGAAGAACAGGCAGGGACAGAATCTGAAAGCATGTCTGCCTTCTTCAAATGGTGGGCTATACAACAAAGAGAGATCAAGAAAGAGAAAACAAGAGATGTAATAACAGGAGCAGCAATGACTGGATGCCTTGCAAACTATCAAAGCAGGATGATCTGATACAGGTTCAGCAGATCAACAAAATACAAACAACTTAAAAGATGTTAAACTTAGAAAGCTATGTCCCTTGGATGATATCAAAGCATATCTGACAATCTCTGAAAGGGTCAACAGAGCCTGCCAATAGCTAAAACAGCAATGGGCAATCAGGCTGGTACCTTATCTGACAAGTAAAGCCCAACCTCCCTACAGCAATAGGGACATTGGACAGTCAGAAAACTATGAACCTGTGAAAAGAGAATTCCTTAAAAGATACATCTCAGGAGAGACCTACAGGCAGAGATTCCAGTCCCTGAAGTACCACTTGGTCAACAATCCTCGAGAAGCCTTCAGCTGACTCAGATAACTCCTCATTAAATAGCTCCAATCAGAGAGCAAAACAGTCCCACAGATCAGCATATCTGCAGTGAAGCAATTCATCAAAACCCTTCCTACAGATGTGCAGTGTTTGGATAAAAGAACATCAACCAAAAAGTGGGGAAAAGGCCATTTCTTTGGCTGAGGACAATCAGATGGCCAGACAGACACCACAGCAGCGAAGTAACAACCAAGGAATGGTAAAACTCTCTTTTTTCTGATTTAACTCCAGATCAGATAAGAACTCTGATGGAGGTAACAAATCTGCACTCAAAGAGTTTATTTGCTATAACTATAATAAACCAGGCCATATTGCAAGAAACTGCCATAAAAAAAAGGAGGATAACATTGGAGTAAATCTGGCTTTAGCAAATCAGGGCAAATATTTAACAGATGTCAAGGTGGGAGATAAGACTGTTATGGGACTTACAGATTCGGAGAAGTAGACAGACCATGGTGCATGCTGAAGTTCTGGGAAAAGATTACGCAAAAGGGTCTGGTACTATGATCATCTGCATCCACCTAGACATGCAATACTATTCTACCACCCAAGTGATTCTGACCATTCATAAGGTGTCCCAACAAATGAAAGTGGGGGTAGCACCAACATTACCTGTACGTGCGATTATTGGAAATAACTTCCTAAGATTTGCTAAGTTAATCACAGAGGGAGTAAACCCTGCTGTTTTAGCAGCTGTGATAATTAGATCACAGGCACAGAACATTTCAGATGCTGGGGACTCTTTTCCCATTTTGGTGACTTTGATTCAGACTTGTTTGAGACCAGCTCCAAGATCTGGAAGTCCAGGAAAGAAAGAAGATGCCTGAATAAGCAGTGAAAACAAAAGACTGATGAACATAAGAGGTTGATATATGAAAATGCTGAAAAAAATTGATAACCGATTGTGATTTTGTTTCTGAGCAAACTAACAATGTTTTTCTCCAAGGTTATTTTAAGCCACTAGGGGTGAACCAAAACCGGGGTAAACCAATTTAAAAAAAAAATGTAAATGGGCTACTGTATAGAGTTTGGGTTAATCCTCATACTCAGGAACATGCAGGACAATTAGTCATGCCAAAGAAGTATAAAACTTAGTTGTTACAGACAGCACATGATAGTCCTATGGCTGGTGACTCGGGAGGGACTGCACCCTTGCCAGATTGTTGTACAGATTTTACTGGCCTGGGATTCATGAGGATATTGCTACCTATTGCAGTTTTTGTGCTGAATGTCAGAAAGCAGCCCCAGTAACTAAAAAAGACAAGGTGCCCTGGTGCCCCTACCCTTGATAGATGTGTCTTTTGGGAGAATTGCAACGTATATGGTTGGTCTCTTAGACAAAAGTAAAAAGGGTAATCAATTAATTTTGGTAGTATGTGACTATGCTACTCTGTTCTCAGAGGCAATTCCAATGCATGCTGTCACAGCCCCAAAAGTGGCAGCAGAGCGTGCCAAAATCTTCAGCAGGATGGTCATACCTAAAGAGATTATTACTGATTAGGGTTGTAATTTTGGTGCTGCATTGCTGAAAGAGCTGTACCAACTATTAGGTATCACTGCCATAAGAATCTCCCCTGATCACCCTCAGACAGATGGTCTTATTGAGCATTTAGTTAAACCCTAAAAGGGTAAGTTCATGAAATAGGGGTACCAATGTGCCCAATACTTTGTATGTTGATTTAAAAAAAATTAACAACAGCCACTGCAGTCATAAGTAAATTTAAAAGATAGCCACAAGTACAGATACATTTCATAGTTTGAGAAACCTAGCTGCAAACATTTTATTTTTATTCCATGTCCAGCTCTAGAATGACACAGATTTTCCCTAGCAAAATGTGACATGCAAAACCACAGTACATTCCATTGCTTCTATGAAGACTTTATTTTAGTTGCACTTCAGTAAATTTATGTTAAATACTGCATTGGGTATTGTCTTTTGTTAATGAAAACATTTTCACCCTAGTTTTTCAATGCATATAAAATTTCTGGTTCACTCAAGTTTTGCGTGGCGCGTGCAACTGTGGTGTCCAAGCAAACTGCACTTTTTACATGTTCCCAAATTTTCAGCAAAAGCATCCAGCTTATTTTGAGTGGGTGATTTTCTTTTCAGATAGGGTCTTAAAAGTATTGCAGGACATTGGTGAGAGAGGGTGAGGCAATGCTTTTTAACTTAAACATTTGTGTGGTGTCACTGTTGCACGTCTACGCTTGTATCCCTGTTGTGACGCGCAACGCTGAAATTGCTTTTTCCCTTCATCTGATATGGAGTTATCCCACAACATAGTCCCTTTTCACTATTGAGTCATAGTGTCTTGAAATGCTTAGCAAAATAAATAAAAATGAAAGTATTTTTTTTCAAGTTAAACACCTCTTGCACATGCAATGTTTGGTGTCCCCATTGCACGTGCAACACTGAAGGTGCTTTTCTCTCAAGTATGATATAGAGTTAGCCCACAACATACTCCCGTTTTAACTCTTTGGTCATAGTGTCTTGAAATGCTTAGTAAAATAAAGTAAAAAAGAAAAGTAACATTTTTTTTCCCAAGTTGAACACCAGTTGTGTCCACTGTTACATGTGCAACGTTTGGTGTCCCCGTTGCACGTGCAACACTGAAGGTGATTTTTCTCAAATCCCTGCTAGGGAGTTATCTCATAATCTGGTTCCTTTTTGACTCTTCAGTCACAGTGTCTTGACAAGCTTATTAAAATTGATCTATTGTTGATTTGAAAAATTCTCCCTCATGTCACACTTTGGTAACCCTGTTTCATGAACTTACCCAAAACACATGTTAAAAAGGTTTGTGAAAGGTGAAGGGAAAGATTGGGACCGATACTTACTTTACCTGCTCTCTGCTTACAGAGAAGTGCCACATGCATCAACAGGTTTTTCACCCTTTGAAATGTTGCATGGCAGACAACCTAAAGAGCCACTGCATGTAATAAAAGAAACATGGAAACATAACCCCACTCAAAATAATCTATTACATCTTATATGTGTGTAGTGAGAAAGAAACTGGCCAAACATATTTTGAAACTGCCCACAGTAGCCAGGAGGAATCCCAAAACAGCAAACGTGCATTATGGCCATGGGGTAAAAGAAAATGTTTTTGACCAGGTGAAAAGGTCTTGTTACTGTTACCCACTGCATAAAACAAACTCTTAATGAAGTGGCAAGGGCCTTATAAAGTGGTTAGACGTACTGGTACAGTTAACTATGAGACTGAGACCCCGATAGGAAATATCTTGCCAAGATATACCATGCTAACCTCCTGAAGAAATGGGTTGAAAAAAAACTCCAAAGGTTGCTTTGTTAGTACAGGTATTACCAGAAATGGCTGAAGAAGATATGGATATACAATAGCTTATGACAGACTGGATCAAACTGTAACTTCTGATGCTGTAAAGGTGAATGCTTCCTTACCCACTAAACAAACTGCAGAAATTGGTAGCTCGATAAAATCATTTAAAAGCACTTTTACCACAGTGTCAGGTTGTGCAAAAAGGGCTGAGCACATAATAGTGACAGAAAATGCTCACCCCATCAAACAAACAACATACAGATTACCAGAGCAGTTAAGAGCAGATATGATTAAGGAAATGCAAAAAATGAAAAAGTTGGGTATCACTGAAGAATCAAGAAGTGATTAGTCATCACCAGTGGTGATTGTAAATAAAACAGAATGGGGTATAAGAATCTGCCTTGATTTTAGGAAACTTAATCAAGTGTCTGTATTTGACAGCAATTCTATGCCCAGGATGGATGATATGATGGACAGATGGGGAAATACCAAGTATATTAGTACCCTCGATCTCACCAAGGGTTACTGGCAGATTTCCATAGCTAAAGAATCCAGAGACAAAACTGCATTTTCTACTCTTGTTAGAGTCTATCAGTTCGCCACCATGCAGTTTGGTTTACATGGTACACTTGCTACATTCCAGTGGTACGTGGCCCTCGTGCTGGTTACTGTGCTGCTCACCTGGATGTTGTTGTTGTGTACAGTCCAGACTGAAAAAGCCAACGGGAAAAACTACGAGCAGTAATCCAATCTATCAAAAATTCAGGTATGACCATTAATCCTAAGAAGTGCATATTAGGCAAGCAGGAAACCAGATATTTTGGTCATATTTTGGGAAATGGAGAAGTAACGCCAGAAATTTCCAAAGATAGACGCTGTAGCTAAAAGTCCTGTCCCTAAAACAAAAAAAAAGCCATACCATTTTTTTTGTCTGGCTGGTAATTTCCAGAGATTTGTTTCCAGCGTTGTGCAATTAGCTACTCCCTTCACTGAACTCACGAAAAAATGATATTCGAATAATGTGAAATGGTCCTCAGAATGTGATGAGGCTTTTCAGGCCATCAAGGCTGCATTATGTTCTGCTCATTTTAAGAAGTCCAGACTTTGAGAAACAATTTCTGTTACAGACAGGTTTAGGTACAGCCCTGAATCAGAATATAGATCAGAATGAGCATCCCATTCTGTATATCGGGAAATTGCATGCCAGAGAGAAAAAGTACTCTACTGTTGAAAAAGAATGCCCTGCTGTGAGATGGGCAATGGAGTCCCTTAAGTTTTATCTGCTAGGAGCTGACTTTGTACTTAATAGATCACAGTCCTCTGTGTTGGCTTAATCAAATGAAGGATACAAATCCCAGAATCACAAGGCATTGCCTGGCACTACGGCCATTTAAATTCAAAGTGATGCAGATATCCACATGGGACAATATCAGTGCTGATTTTCTGTCAAGATATGGTTCAGGAACTAGAATTCAAAAGACTGAAGAAAATGTGTGTGTTTAATTGAAATGTTTGCCATAAAAGGTGTTATGAAAAAGGGATACTGCATATGCAAAGAACTGTTAATGTTATAAGGTAGTGTTAAAAGAAAAATAAATGAAGATTTTTGGAAACCTGTCTAAAAAAAAAGGTTCCCTCTTAAAATGGGGGAGGGGAGTGACAGGGTTGGGTAAGACCATATCTCATTTGTTACGCAGAGAAAGTTAAAAGCAAGGATCTATTCTGTCTTTTGCCTGTCTGATTGTGCAACCAAATTTTCTTGTGACACCTAGGAACTTGCCACTCCGATGGTCCTACAATTTCCCACCTTATTTTCCTTCCTTCCTTCATTTGGTGTTTCTATTCTTTCTCCCCCTTGCTTCTTTGTGGTTAAAACATATATGTGAATCTTTATGTGAAAATGGGATCTCTTGGTTTGAACATGTATTTACTTATATTGTTGAAATGACTGCAGAAAGCTATTTGGGTTTCTTAAAAAATAATGTGTAATACAGGGGGTTGACCTACACCTGCTCTAGGACAGAATGTTCTATTTTGCTATACCTGTTAAAGACTAGATGTGCTCTGCAGGCTGACCTCAGGAAAGAAACTGACAAAGTTTAGGTACATTTTGTGAAAAACAGCACAGCAGTATAACAGGAGGTGGAGTTTAAATGGCCAGGAAAAGATAACTTACAAAAAGAGAGCAATGTTTTGTTTGGAGAGAGACAGATTTAAACTGACAGAGGGACTCTCAGATGTAGAACTGTGTTTGTACTGCCTGTATGAAGAACTATCCTGTACAATTTTAAATATTTTATCATTACTGATATTAATAAAACACTACTTGCGGGTTTTATAACTTCTCCTGGTTTGCCTGTGCTTCCTGACCTATGCTCCATGACAGCATGATCAGTAATTGTTTCAAAATGGCCTCTTAAGGAGTGAAGCTGGAGTAGACTAATTTGGAAAAACTTTGGGGCTGTCTGCTTCATTGTGAGTGAGGCGACTTGCTGAAATTTCGCACCACATAGTAATAATTTTCACAGCTACAGATGTACTTAGTGTGTGCACCACTTCTTCTTCTTGAGTTTCTGGTATGTGGATGCGACAATGCCCGGTGTACGGCAGCACCTTTGCTAGCTGAGAGTGTGTGGATTTCCGGAGTTTTTTTTATTTGTTCTTAACACTGGTGCAGCTTCTGGAATGCTGAAATGCTACTACTAATTTTGTCCTTTGTTCGTTAACGTTAAAAAAAAAAAAATCAAAATAGAAACATAGCATGGGATTCTAAAAACTAAAGAAATCCCACCAAATTTTACAGCACCCCTAACAGCAGTAATTCTCAAACAATGGCAGCTGGCTCTAGGCAGCCGTGAGCTGTAGGTGGACAAACATGACTGAACTTACTTGTTTGTTCTTTTTTGGACCCAGTGTAAAAGTACCTTGATTGCTTTTCTCTGATCTTTCATTGAATGGGACACTAATTTTTCACATGGTGGAGGGGTTGGCTGTGAGTTATCATAATCACCATCATTCTGCATAGAAGACAGACTGGAACAGGATGAGAACCTTGTCTTAAGATTTCCTGTCAGTTCCTTAATCTATAATGAAAACAATTTTAAAAAGTCATATCGGTGTACTGACAAAAAAATTATATGCAGCCACAGGTCAACATTCTGATGAAGAATTATCTTTACAATAAGACTTCTGGTTAGGGCTACAGACCAACATATAAATCACATTATTAAATACCAAGAGTTCAGTAAGTATTTAGCCCTAGTGTCAGCTGCAGTGAGATGTCTGCCTACTGCTGCCGAAGACAGATAATTCAGGAGCTGTCTGGGTAACAGATCATTATTCCTCAAGTGGCTGTTAATCTAAAGCCAGTGCAATTGTTGTAGGAAGTCGGGCCCCCTAGTTCTTTATATGGCTGATTCAAAGGATCTAGTTATAGTGTAATCACATCAGAAATAAGAAGTTTCATCCCCACTGATTCCTACTGGCATGCACCATGGACTGTCAGAAAATAAGAGAATGCTGGAGTGTGACCAGGTGACCAGGCTGCCCTCAGATCCCATTCCTAAACTGCCCTAATCGCATTCCTGACTTCTGTCCTTCCACTGCTTGAATGCTTGTGGCTGACAGAACAGTCTCTTAGTTCTTTATTGTTCTGCTCTTGTTGGCAGTGGTGGTACTAAGCCGTGTCAGATGAGCCAATTACCAAAGCAAAATAAGATTATGCCTTGGCTGTGTCATGGTTTTGGCAGCTGCCACGTGTGTGCATTCTTTTATTAAAGTTACCTAGCTAGACACCAAGCTTGGGGGGGGGGAGGCTGAGTCCTGTCAGCCTCATGACTGCCAGTAAATATTGCTGCTCTATTATCTGTCTCCCTGATCTAAAGGAATCTGACCTCACCCCCACCCCCCTATTTCAGGCTTTCAGATTTTTTAAAGACATATGGCTACCAGTTTATGCTGCAACCAACAAGATACTTTTGTTGAAATTAAGTGTAACCCTCTTGTGACCCAGGGTTACTAGAATCCCAGTAGGACCTAGTGGTAGGCAGGGAAGGCAGCTTATGAAACTCCAGTTAAATGGATTTCACACTGTCTCACTCTGTTCTCAGTCTCAGCTGAGACTGAGGGATGACATCACCATAGAACTATCACAGCTGCATGAGCCACAATGGAATCTGCAGCAGAGAGTTGGAGTAGAATGTTGGGAGGTTTGAACAGTAGTCTGTAGGTCAGTTGGAGTTTGGAGCTTGCTGAGACAGGAGCACAGCAGCTCTGTGTTAGGCTCTTGGAGCCTCAGCCCCGACATAGGGTTACATTCAAGGAATAGGTGTGTGTTTCCACCTAAAGAGAGACACAGAAGCAGTTTTAAAGTGGTGGAGACCACTGAATCGGGTCTCAGTGCCCCCTCCCTCAGGGGATGGGGACAGGAAGGTTTTCCTGCATATTCCAGGGACAACCCCCTGGCTTCTGCTAGTGGAGAGCTGCCTTATTTGGTCCAAGAGTTTTTGGGAAACAAGAAGAGTTTGTGATTCGCCTGTGGGGAACCTGCAACCGGAGGGTGAGTTTCTGCTCTTTCTGAAGGGCCCATGTTTTCACCCTGGGACTTGTGTGATAGTGGGGATTGGACTACTGAAGTAGTGGGAGGCCTAGAGTAATAGGCTTAGCCAAAAGTAAAAGTATGTTCAAGTACAGCATATGGGGAAGTCAAGACATGTAGAGGAGATGTGACATACGTCTACCCAGTAATCTACATTGCCAAGCTTTCAGAAAAGAGTTTAGTTTCCAGAGAAATGGCCGGGTATGGATTATGGGAGCTGGAGGTGGGAGACCCCCCATCTTTAGTGACCAGGTCCACCTCTAAGGATTTGCTCTGTGGATTTCTACTTTGCCTCATGCACTTGGCCAGTGATGAGGGAAGTACCCAGACATGGGATTGGAAGGAAAATTCCCTCTAGGAGTTGAAGGCTCTAAGGTGGTTTGGGGAGCCACCAATTGGAAAACTGGTTAATTTCCCAAAATGGACAGTGGATCAAGTGGCCGTCGGGGGAGCTGGGCCAGCGGGGAAAACCCAAGTAGTGTACAAGTCGGGCTGTGTACCCAAAGCTGTGTGCAAGTCCGGGCTGTGTGCCTGGTGGGTTCAGAGCCTGAGGGCTGGAAATAGTGAAGAAGTGTTCTGTTGTCTCTAATCTGCATTACCAGGAATGTAGCCCTGTGGGGGTCCATCTATGCTTTGTTTGTTCAGCTTGGATGTGAATAAAAGCCACACTGTAGAAACCCATTCCTGGTTCTGGACATTACAGTTATTGCTTCCTGAGTTCGGATTTACTTGGGTGCCCCTGTGCAGAGTAGCCAAACCTAGGCCTCCTGTGCTGAGTAACCTAGTCCTCCCCGAACCCAGTCCCCACCAGGTACTGATGTCAGCTTCAACAGCATGCCATCTGTCATTTTGCAAAAAGGCAGGGGTCGGGGGGTTGCATAAGGATCACTTACAATAGTACATGCCACTTTATCACTACTCTCCCCAGGGTAATGCAACACTGCACTTTGTATCAGGCTGCCTTTTCATGGAAGATACTGTAGGTGTAATCAACAAATGGATGTCATGCTCCACAAAGGCATACTAGAACAATTTCCACAAACATTACCTTTTTTATTCAGTAAGGCTCTCAAAACTCAAGGAACCAGATCCCAATTAACAGAAGGGTATACAAAACCCCTTGGTTTAAAAAATATTCTGATTAAAGATCTTTACTATTTACAACACCTACCGTTTACAATTCTCTACCAACTGAAGTTGTTCTTTGTTCCAGGCTGAAGATGTCTGAAGTCAGGCTCAAAAAATGGTTATTCAACAGAAATGTCAGCACATGTTTTTGAAAGTCATTTGCTCAAGTTATTGGGCAGGATTTTCAGAACCCTTGAAATTCCCGCAGCTGCGAGGAAAAACTGGTGCATGCGGGTCGACACTTGCAGAGCTGCAGTTTTCCCTGCAGCCACGGTATTCTCAAAGCAGGAGCCAGTTTAGCAGCCTGCAGCCAGTTTTTCACCACAGCTGCATTGAAATGGCATGCCTAGTGAAAGCAGGTGTACTATCTCCCGTAGTGATGCGGACTGAAGATGAGGAAGTCCGCAGGTGCAGAGATTTCAGTCCATACTGGCCAACTTAGTCCTGGGAGTGCTGAAAATCCAGCTCACTGTTCGTTATAATTTTTATATCATATCTGTTACGCTGTCTTAACTGTATTATGTTTTCTGTATGTGTTTTGAGTCTGTTTTAATTATGTACTTGTCTATTGCGAAAATGGGCTTATTGCTCATAGGCTAATGTGTAAAAAATAAACATGAAATGAAACTAAAGGAAGGATCATAAAGGGATATCTGGGTTAATTCTTATCTCCTTGCAATCCACTGCAAGAGTAAAAGACATGGAAATTAAAAAGTACATTTTCTATGCATATACTCTACACCGATCTATGCATATGATATTAAAGTTATTTAATTTTTATTGGTAAGTTGAATATTTTCAAGAACTGGAGGAAGTGTCATTAGCCATTTCTCTCTCTCTCTCTCATGCAGGAAAAAATAGATACTGGCTTTGGAGTTGCAAAAGCGATAGGACTTGATATGCTGTTCAAGCTTTTCTCACCACAAATGTTTTCCCAGTTAGTGTTCATGTATCCCATACCTAGATCAGTGTCCTTTTGTGTAACTTGGCTATTTCTTTTTTTTTAGATATCACATTGTACAGCGGAACTTTTTCCTAACTTGGCTGTTCCTGGACATTACAAATGTCTTTTGATCAGATATCAATCTTTTTTTTTTAAATGTTGCAATACTTGAAATTATGCCATGCAAATTAGTTAACCATCAACAGGCAGAGTGCTCAGCAGTTATGAATTACAGCAGGCAGAGCTCTCAACTTCACAGTTAACAGCAGTCTCTCCATACAAAAAAAAATGCTTTAAAGAGCTACTGACATCACAGAGAAAACTTTGAAAACATAATATTCAGGTACTATTAAATATACATTTCCTATGTCTTCCATAGATTTCTCTTTCCCATTATTTATTACTGAGAAAATCTGTGCAAAAACCGGGATTTTGGTCACTTACAGTTCATCTGGCACGGTAATTTATAATCATTGGTTGTGACATCAGAGTCTGTTGCCACAGAAACGACTGTCATGTTACAAGCAAACCATTATGATGAACTTTTAAGAGTAGAAATCATGCCTTCCCCATAAATAACCTCAGTAATAAATGAGGGGAAGGAGATTTAATGAAAAACAATTGGATAGGATTAAAGCGGCGTTTCAGGAGGCGACTGGATCTTGTGAAAGAAAGGTTGCTGAAAGAAACAAACATAAAAACTTGATATGATTTTAAAAGGGGGGTGGGGGAGGCTGTGAGTATGAAAAGAAGAGCCTCCACAATGTAGAAGAGAAACGGGTAGCAATGGCAGGAATACTACACGCAAGGAGCCAAGGGTGGCAGCATGGAAGGGAAAGGCAGACACAAAGCTACAGACTGTCAAGGGTGTAAAAGGTGGGGAAAATTACTTTTTTTAGATACATCTGGGGAAAAAAAGGAAAATGGAAGGGGTAATCAGGTTAGTAGAAGGGGAAGGGTGGCTGAAGATGACAAGCAGAAGGCAAATGAACTTAACAAATACTTCTGCTCGGTATTCATGATAAATACATTGGACATCTGTTGGAGTGTGATATCAAGGCCGCCACGTGTGTATGTATGTGGGGAGGGGTCAGGAAATGGACAGGGTAGAGATAATGGTAGACTGAGTAAGAAAGGGACTAGAAGCCCTCAGGGTAGATAAGACACTGGCCCCAGATGGCCTGCTCCTGCAGTTACTTGGGTAATTGGCTGCAGAACTGGTGGTACCCCTAACCCGACTATTTAAAGAGAAAGAGTCAGCACTTACAGCCCCATACAGAAGAGTGGGGCTGGTCCTCCCAATTTGCAGTTTGTATGCAGAACTGGGAGGCAGCATAGTGCAGTGGTTTAAGGCTCTGAGCTGCATAACTGGAGAATTGAGTTTGAATCCCACAGCCCCCACTTGAATACTGTGTGACCCTAAGCAAGTCACTTAACTTCTCTGTGCTCCCAGGTCACACCTGTAAACAAGCTTTCAGCTTAGTGTCTCTCTCCTGGTTAAACAATTACAAAAAATAAACTTTTTTTTTTTAACTTACTTACTTACTGTTTTCTGCAGTATAGCAAACTGTATCAGACTGATTTTGCTGACTTGCAGGCTGACATTTGCCATAACCAGAAATCCCTGAATCCCCTAAAACTGATGTCACAGTAGGGCTGCAGCACTGGGAGAGAGATTCAAAAGCCTGATGTATATGTTACAGTTTTATGAGGTCTAATCTTTTTACCTGATGGTCCGACTGTCCTCCCAGGGCTATGTACAGTCACAGAGGACTATATTTAGCCCGGGGAGAACAGTAGAACTGGCAAATATCTGATCTTACAAAAATTCTAACATGCACTGCAGGCTACTGAATCTCCCGGTGCTGCAGCCATGCTCTGACATCAGATGCAGGGAATTCTGGGATTTCATGTTACAGCATGGTTTCAGCTTATGAGTCAGCAAAATCAGCCTGATACAATGTCTATATTGCAGTAAACACTAAGTAAACAATTTGTTTTTGAACGAAAAGTGGAAATTGGGACCAGTCACACAGTTAGGTGTTGGGCTCTTAGTGCTGACTGTCCCTTTTAATGACTCACTGAAGTCAGGAATGCTGTTAGTGGATTTGAAGTTTGCTGACGTACAGTAGTATCAATCCACAAGGGGCCGAGACAGAAAGCTCCGGGCAACTACAGACCTATCGGTCTTACCTTCATTATAGGCAAGCTGATGGGCGTCCACAGTAAAAGAAAGCTTGGTGGCCTACTTACACGATAATGGACTGCAGGACGGCAAGCATCATGGGTTTGTGTCAGGGAGGTCATACCACATAACTTTGATACTATTTGTTGACTGGGTCAGTAAGATAAAAGACAGAAGACAAGTAGTAGACTTGCTCTACTTCAACTTCAGCAAGGCCTTCGATTTGGTACCACACAGGAGGCTGCTAATAAGGTTGGAGGACTTGGGAGCATGGGTGTAGGCAGGCATACTCCAAGCACTCCATGGTGTGCAATTTTATTTAAGGGGGGTAGCAAATAGGCTCTGAACTGCTTCCTTTTCCACGAAAACTGACAAAGAAAATACTGAACCTTTCTGTCATTTTATTCATAGGAGTTGAAACTAGAAGGACTGGTCATTAATACTCTCTTTGCATCCCAAGGACAATACAACTTTACAGGCTCTGGGCTGGTATGTGGGTGTCTTGGGGAACAATGCATGGCATTTTTATTTACCCATGCATGGCAACAACCACTGTCATGAGATACAAAAGTTGTATTTATTGTGCCAAATGAGGCAACAAACACGGTCCTGGTGTACATTTGTATGTTGTCTGGCTACACCCGGGGGGTGGGGGTAGCTCACCCTAACAAGGGGGGTGGGGTAGCAGTGAGTCCACTTGGTGTGCAGATCTGAAATCCCTGGCTACACCCCTGCTTGGGAGTAGAGTAGGGTTTAGTCAAGTGCTTAGAAAACTGGCTTGGGGGAAGCAACAGATGGTAAGAGTGAATGGGGCCCAGTTGGAGGACAGGGTGTTCATGAGCAAGGTGCTGCAGGGGTCGATCCTAGGACCTGCCCTATTCAGTATGTTTATCAGTGACAGGGGACGGTATCCAGGGCAAGTTATGCCTCTCTGCTGATTACACAATTCTTTATGGCAGGGCAGATCATGAGGAAGGGGTGCAGTGCAAGAGCTCCAGATGGACCTAGAGAAGCTGGAGAGATGGCCTATGATTTGGCAGTTGTGATTCAATGCAAAGAATTATAAGGTAATGCACCTAGGGATACTGAATCCATGCATGGAATACTGGATAGGAAGGGTTAGGCTGGCCACTTCAAATGAGGAGTGGGTTCTGGGGGTCATAATCATTGACGCCATCAAGCAAACAAGTCACTGTAACAAAGCATACAGCAAAGCGTCGCGGATACTAGGTTGTATAGGGAGGAGTTTTGATAGTAGGAGAAGCAAGGTGATGCTGCCACCGATCGCTGATGAGGCTTTATCTGGAGTACTGTGCTCAGTTCTGGAGTCTGCACCTGAGGAAGGACATCGACAGACAAGCAGAGGAGGGTCACCAAAGATGATCCAGGGCCAGCAAGGCAGACCCTACAAGGAATGGCTGGTGGCCCAAAATATGTACTCACTGGAGGCCAGGTGAGAGATGAAGGGCATGACAGACGCATGTAAGTTTCTGAGGGGTATAAACTGGGCTAAAGAAAATAAAAAGCAGTTTAATGTTGCCAAATGTAAGGTGATGCACTTGGGCAATAGAAATTTATGCCATCACTACAAGCTTAACAATTCAGTCCTAGAAACAAATGAATGCGAGAAGGATTTGGGAATAGTAGTTTCTCACAGATTAACATTAAAGAACATACTAGGAACATAGTTAATAAATGTAATAGTAGCATGGGCTGCATACTAAGGAATATCAAAAGTAGGGAACCTGAGGTCTTGTTGCCACTGTACACCAGTCTTATCAGACCATATATGGAGTATTGTGCCCCCTTTTGGGCACCTCAAACTACTGGGGGCCAAAGGTCGATTGAGGGTATACAAAGAAAATTTACAAAAAAGATTAGAAAGTTAAGGGATCTGGACTATTCGGATAGATTACATAACCTACAACTATACTTAATGAACTACAGGCGATTAAGAGGAAACTTCTGTCTGACCTATAAAGCAATGCATGACGATGCATTGTTTGAAACAATTGGAATAACTAAACAAACAAATACTAGCAACACAAGATCTTATAAATAAAATATAAAAGTGGATACCAACAAGACTAGTAAGCATAATTGTTGGTTCACACAGAGAATAGCTAGTACCTGGGAACAACTTGCCATCAGAAATTGTGATGAGTGAAACCATGTCTATTTTCAAAACCAGATTAGATAATCACATGGGAAATCAAAAATTATTTTTCCACCAGTAAATTTGGTGGAAAGTTCAAAATACGCTTGCCTCTAGAACTCGTACCTCTTCTATGATTCTATGATAAACAAAATCGTTAGCAAAGAACTGATTTAAAGGAAGAGGGAAGCAATCAGAAGGACTGGGGGTTGGTGGGGGCAAGTCCAAGAGAGAGAGAGGTGAGGAAGTTTTACTACATGGAAAGGGTGGTGGAACTGTAAAACAGCCTGTTGGCGGATGAGGTGGGGGCAGCTACCCGAAACAGGCTTAAACATGGCCAGGGGACTCACAGTCCCGGGGGGGAGACTGCAACACAGGACCAGGGATGAGGAGCGGGAGAAGAGGGATACAACCCACCAGTACAGTAGGTTGGTGGGGTGAGGCAGTATAGTATGAGCAGATCTGATGGACCCTCAATCTCCTTCTGCCATTGAATTTTATGTTTGTATGTTTCTATTTTTAAAAGTTAACCAGACAGATATCTGAATGGGAAAATGATTTAGCCACTAACCACTAAGTAATGAAGAGACTGTCCCAAGGGGTTACTGCCTTTCATCCTTCTTAGTATGATTCTAAGTGCCTTCAGTTCAGCATTACAACATTTAGGTCTTTAAGATTAAGCCAGTATAGCTGGCATGGTGGCGCAGAGGGCTGAGGCCGCTGGACACCTTACCTCGCGTCACGCTGGTGACCCGGGTTCGGGAATGGACGTAGGTCATTGGGAAGCCAGCATGGGGGTGGGGGGTGAGAGCAGGATCAAGCAGCTGAAAGCAGCTCTCTTGTCTCGGGGTGGTTGTCGTCCTCCCATAGTTCTATTGTCACCGGGTGGAGGTCCGGTGGCTAGCGTAGGCAGGAGGGGGGCAGCAAGTAGCAGGATGGGCACCTCTAGCCACGGTGTGCGCATACCTCCACATACATGTGCGCAGCTGAGGTACTGGGGATAGGTGAAAAATGGGGAAAAAATATTTATATATATGTAAAAGACTAAGCCAGTATGGGGGGGATTAATTTTAACTGGTGGTAATATGGTCTAGTTCATACAGCAGTGGTTCAGAACTAGGGCATCATAACTTCAAATCCTACTAATACCAAACATTTGCTGTGTGACCTTCAGCAAGTCACTTAACCTCCCACAGCATCAGTCCCCCCAGCTAAAGAAATGGTAAAAGCAGGATGCCACAGCAAATGAGATGTTTCAGCTCCCCCTGGGTAACTAAATTGTAAAACATAATAAATAAAAAGGGTTTCTACGGTTTGGTAGAGGGCCAGTTTTGCAATATTCAGTATGTCAACATACAAGCAGCGATAAAAGTGCAGTAGCTTTCATGCAGATGACATGATTGGGGTGTCTGTTTTTCAAATGGATGGTACACTTCTCACTGTATCTGGTGGAAGTGAGGAACATGGCTACCCCAGCTTCTAGCAGTGTCATTCACATGTTTAATGCGGGATCCAGTTCTCCTGGCAGCTGCCTCACCTTAGGCATCGTACGTAGATGTCCAGCTACAGTGGCAAACAGTCACTAGGCAAACATGCTGGAAGAATTGCTGGAATAACGGGGACAGCCAGAACAGAGATCTGGCCAAATGTGCTTGGACTGAGCATGCTCAATACACTGATCATTCTTCAGTTCTGTGCCAGGCAGCTCTCTCCGTATCATTCTGGTTCAAAGCACAGCAGCCCTCCACAAGTGTGCATTCTAATTTATTTAAGACTGTTATCAATTTCAAGGGGAGGGGGTATCAAAATGTAGAAGCTCTTGCAGTTTCTAGTGGAACAGAAAAGAACACAGTAGTTGTTTTTGTTTTAAAGGAGTAACTTAACTACCAAGGCAGATTCACTGTTGAATAAAGTTGGCTTTCCACTTCTGAGCAAAAATAACCACGCAGTTGTTTGACTTATGAGATCTTTCCCGGTGTCTGAGGAATGTCATTCAAGTGTGTTTACCCAGTTACTGAAATAATACCTTGATTCAACATTGCTGTAAGTCATCAGACCTCAGAACAAGATGAACCTGCTTTTGTCAAAACTTTTAGAGACACATTTATAGCTATGGGAAATGGTAATACAGAATTGCAAACTAACAAATAAAATATACCTAGTGTTTGGCACAAATACTGTATATGGCCACTGGGCTTCAAATGAGGCACAACTGACTGGACCAGTAATCCTTAGTTTATAAACAAGAGAGTTTAAAGAGCACCTTTCTTGGTGCTTTCAAGAAAAAACTGGGAGCTCCTCTGTGGTAAATATTTTTTTAGTTCAGTCCCCATAGGAAAGGAAGGGATCATAATCTGCCCCCAAGGGGTTCACCAAACAATCCCTTTCCACATCTTACAATCTGACTTTTTATAACATTGGTATAGGAAAAGTGCGGGGGCGTGCTCCATTCACTTCTATAGAGTGTCATATCTAAAGCAGGTGTACCAATTACAAATAGGATGTCAGTGAAGATCAACGCCAGGGTTGAACTAACAACAGCCTAATTAGCTGAACCCCAGCATCAATATTTACCAAAACCCGATTGAAAATTGATTTAGCTTTAGAAATGATGCAGTGCATCTCCGTGCTCTCCCTATACCGATGTCATAAAACAGGGCAGAGCGGACTAGTAGGAAGTGGAAAGGGATCAGGTCACGAGCCCCTCAGGGGTAAATTATAATTCCCTTCCCTTCTTTAAGGGGGTATTTCAAAAATTAAAGGGAAAGTCCTCTCAACCTATCTTCTGTACAACTGTGTAGTCTGTAGCCATGAACAATGATTCCCTCTCTTGTACCACCCTGATTTCATCCTAATTTATATGAAGTTGCTTCACTCTGTTCTTCCCTGGTATGAAAATCTGTTTGATGCCATTGCAAACATGACCCCACTCATGCAAGGGATCATGGGAGTTGATAATGCGTACATGCATAAGTCGGCAGAAGTGCTACTGTCAGACAATTCTGTTGTATGTCTTTTGAAGTCCCTGTATTCTCATCTTGTGCTGGCCAACAAATCTTGACAAGGTAAGTTCCCCAATGCTTTATGTTGTTTAAAGTGTGTCTGAGTTGGACAAATGCAGTTGGAAGGATGCTGGTGTTTGTGAAGTTTTGTTATTCAACTGATTAATTCCTATGTGCTAGGAGCTCTTTGCTTACTCCCAGTCCCTTTGATGTGCAAACACTCACTGTCAACTCCCATGTTTCCTTTTATGAGTGGGGTCATGTCCTTTGCAATGGTATCAAGCATACCTCTCAACCGTTTGTCTCCCAGATGTGGAACATTGCCTCTCAAAATGTGGAACAAATGAGCAAAATGTGGAACACTTAATTAAATCTTTACCTAGGAGGCTCAGAACACTGTTAAAATGTTTGCATTTATGTTTAGAAAGTATGTTATTAATTGAGTAATATATTTTTTGCAACATTTACTGTAGATTTTTACCTTAAAATGTTAATACTGAATGTGGAACAAGTCCTCACAATGTGGAACAGGGAGCTTTTGTGAAGTAAAATGAGGAATGTTCCTCGTAATGTGGTACAGTTGAGAGGTATGGTATCAAGCAGGATTTCACATCAGGGCAGAACAGAGAAGCAACGTCATTTAAATTTAAACTAGGAAGACATTAGGTGGATGTAAGAGAAAGACAGAGAAAGTACAGTTGTGTAAGAACTTACTGTAACAGTAGATCTTCGAGAGAGGTTCCTGCAGGGGGTTATAACATGTAGGACTGCGCCCTCTGGCGTCAGGACTGCACAGCAAACTTTTGCTAGCAAAGTCTGGTGGGGGACCGCCCACCGGACGTCATGTGACTGATGTCAGCGTGATCCTATAAGTAGGTGGTTCCCACGCCCACCTTCCAGTTCTCCCACTGGAGACCCAAGAGAGAGTGACAGGTGAAAAGGGTATAGTCCCTGGAGCCCAATCCAGATAGGCCTGCAAGAACAAACAGAAGACTGGGGGAAGGAGGGAGGGGAAAAAGATGACCTACTGCAGGAACCTCTCTCGAAGATCTACTGTTATGATAAATTCTTACGTAACTGTACTATCTTACTTCAAGAGGGTTCCTGCAGTAGGTCATAACATGTAGGACTGAGTTCCAAGCAGTCAACTGATCAGGACAAACTGAAGTATGGGAGGAAGGAAGGTCTGCAGAAGGACCACAGCAGGTCTAGGACAGAAGACCCTGTAGGACAGCTAGGCCAAAACTCGTCCTACGCCTAGAGGCAATGTCCAGACTGTAATGTTTAGTGAAGGTATGGACTGAACTCCAAGTTGCAGCAGCACAAATCTCCTCTGCGGACACATTCCTGAAAAAAGCAGCAGAGGTAGCCACACCTCTGGTGGAATGACCTTTGACCTCTCCCGGAAAAGGCTTGCCATACTTCTAGTAACAGAAATTAATGCAGTTAGCCAAACATTTGGACAAGCACTGCTTAGAGACTGCTGACCCCAGAGTCTTGGGGGCAAAGGAAACAAAAAGCTGGTCATCTTTACATACGTCCTTAGTCCTGTTAATGTAGTAGTGCAATAAATATCCTGTGCACATCTAAAGTGTGCAGAAGCACCTCCCCCCATTAGTGTATGCTGGATAATAGACTGGTAGTTGAACGGTTTGATCCAGCGTGAACTCAGAAACTACTTTGGGAAGAAAAGATTTGTACGCAGAGCCACCCAGTCTCTGTGGAAAATCAGATAAGGCTCCTTACACATCAGGGCCTAAAGCTCGGAGATCCTTTGAGCAGAAGTAATGGCAACTAAAAAGAGCACCTTCCAAGACAGACAGTGCATCTCACAGCTTAGTGCTAGTTCAAAGGGCGGCAAAGTAAGCTTTTCCAAAATAAAATTCAAATCCCAAGGGGGGGGGGGCGCAGGGTTACGTATAGGGGGTTTCAGATGGAGGATCCCTCTCAGAAAGGATTTGGATACCTCCAACTAAGCAATAGTCTTCCTGTCCACTAGGGAGTGATAGGCAAAGATAGCAGATAGGTGGATCTTTAATGAAGAGTAACTGAGTCCTGAGTCAGACAGGTGTAAGAGGTACTCCATCACCTGGGACACTGGGCAAGAAAGAGGGTCCTGCCCTTTTGAGGCCGCCAAATGGAAAACTGTTTCCATTTCATTTATTGAATTTTGTTGACCCGGTAAGCCCACTGGGCTTAGAAGTCCCTTTTACAGGGGCGACCGAGGGAGGGAGGATACAGATGGTAAGCAACTGAAATTGAACCAGATTAAGCTGTCGGTGGTATTTTTAGTAAATGGGAGAAATTTGGCCAGGACACCGGGTAAATTCCCCTACTCTTTTTCGATAAGTGCCATGAGTTCTTTAGGACCCACCTGAACTACCACCAATCCAGGCAGATGGGACCTCGGTTTAACGTCTCATCCGAAAGACGGCACCTCAGAAGTGCAGCACCCCCCTCATGCTGCACTACAGTGTCAGTATTGGGATATTAACCAGAGAACCAGATGTGGGAACAGAATCCACAACCCTCTGATCTCCCGGCCTCAGAGGTGAGTGTTCTACCTACTGAGCCACTGGCACTAGCGTAAGTAGCTCTAGTAGAAGGCTTTCTGGCCTCCACCAAAACTTAGGCGACCCTGTTGGAGACTCCAAAACAGTTCATGATTATGTCTGAAGGAACCACGCATGGAGTTGTAGGGACCTGAGGCCCGGATGTACCAGTCTGCCCTGATCCTGTGTCAACAGATCGTACTGAAGAGGCAGAGGTACTGGGGATTCCACAGCCAACTGTTGTAGGAGTGGAAACCAAATCTGCCTGGCCAGAGGGGTGCGATCAGCAACAGTTGTGCTCCCTCTGCCTGAAGTTTCAGCAGAACCTTCTGCAGCATGGGAAAGGGAGGGAAGGCGTAAAAGTAACTCCCTGTCCAACAGAGAGATAACGCATCTAGCCAGATAACACCAGGCCCTTGAACGTGTGAACAAAGCTTGGGAACTTTTGCGTTGGATGGGGAGGCAAATAGGTCTACCTCTGGATGCCCCCAGTGGTGGAATAGATTTTCTGCCACTTCCTGGTGTAGTTCCCATTTGTGAGCTAGGGCTAAGGTATGGCTGAGGCTGTCTGCCAGGATGTTGTGCACACCTGGAACATGCACAGCCATGAGATGTAGGCCGTGCTGGACTGCCCAGTACCAGACCCGTATCACTTCCCTGTGTAGGGGATACGATCAGGTGCCTCCTTGCTTGTGGATGTACCAGACCATGCACATATTGTCAGTCTGTACCAACAGTGTTCCCGCTGTCAGAAGGGACTGGAAGGCCTGAAGGGTGTACCAGACCACCCTCATCTCCAGAATATTTATGTGGAATGAAGATTCCAACTGGGACCATTTCCCCTGGGTTTGGTGTTCCCCCGGGTGAGCTCTCCAACCCAGACCCAATGCGTCTGTGGTGTGGGTCCAAGAGGGCAGGGAGGGCCTACATGGTGTCCCCCAAGACATGTTCAGAGAGTCCTGCCACCACGAGAGGTCCTTCTTGAGCACACTGGACACCAGACTAGGATGATCCAGGTCATCTGTACCCTGATCCCAT